>CM028132.1:311477500-313877500 GCA_016271365.2 Neoceratodus forsteri | reverse complement strand
AATCATTTACATATGCTAATCTCTGGTCACTGAATGAACACTGACCAGTCCAGAGGCTCAGGACCAATCACATTTCTTTCTACAGCAGCATAAGCCACAATAGTATCTACAGTTTTTTGAAATCTAACTACCATTCCAAAGATTCAGAGGCTGTTTTTCCTGTCAGCTGGATTGCCATTTATTTACACGCACTTTTCTGACATAAAAATAACCATTTTCCCAAGGTTTACACACTTTCACACCTTTCTGACTAAAAAGCCCACATTCTAAGCTTTCCTCAGTATACTTTTTTATAAATGTTCCTCCACAGGAACCCAAAGTCGGTAAGGGTTAAATTTTTCTCTCAGTAAAACATTTATACACCACTTTCTGAGTGACTTTCACTTCAGTTTTCCACATAAATATTCACTTCTCCTTTAAATAAGCTGCTTGTTGCAGTTTTCAGTAAAAAAATTAAATATTAATTTTTCCCACACTTAGCTCCACCTCTCCAGTGACTGACTGACTGCATGGATTATGCTTTCAGGATCCAATCTCACTTTTCAGGTTAGTGACTCCTTTATTTTACATTTTATCCACAAAAAAACATATTTTCTGTAATAAAGAACATTTTAAACTACTGTTCTGCCAAGTCTGAGGTGAAACTACTGTAAATTGGCTTGGCAGCACACTTTTGAAGATACTACTTTCTTTGAATACAGTTTTCTTAATTGCTCCATGCTTTAACACTAGGATCCCTCTTTAAACAGCTCCATTTTTCACACTGTACTAGAGCTGTGTGGAATGGGAAAATTCTGAATCTGTGGAATTTTGATGAAATTTCGCAAACTTCCACAGAATTTTGCAGAATTCCATGGAATTTTTGAAATTTAGTAATTTGGTGATGACTCAGCCACTGTTCAATCTAGAGGGCTGAGCTTTGGAATATATTGTCTGTGGGTCAGTAGCCACTAACGTGCCAAATATCATGACATGTGGGTGGATAGTTTCAAAAGTATAGGTGCTCAAATGTTGCCATTTTATTGTCTGTGCGAAATCTCATGAACATATTTATCTGCATATACCTTAACCGTCTATTGGGTCAGAGATCTTAAATTTAGCATGATTTCATGATGATAGGTGTTCTAACAATCTGCCAGATTTCATGACAATATGATGCATTGTCTCAAAATTATATGTGCTCAAAATCTGTCATTTTATTTTTTTTCAGGAAATTTCATGAAAAAAATTAATCTGCATATAACTCGGGCACCTTTGGAGCTAGATATGTGTAAATTAGTAAGGATAACCTTTTAGTAATGCTTATAGAATTATCTAAATATGGAGAGAATTAGATAAGCGATTTTTAAGTTACAGGGGTTCAAAACTTTACTATGTAAATATTTGCAAACCTTTGTGAAAACTATCAAACATGTGGATGTTTGTAACTTCTCTGCTCTTGCATGCATAGAGTTAACATTTAACATGCATATCCATAATCAGTGTATCCCAGTGTCTAACACAACTGGATAAATTGATTATGCAGCTTTAATTTTGCAGAAGAAAAAAAATGATTATTAACATTTTCTCACATATTTATGATGACATATACTGTAGATAAAGCATCCAGAATTTATTTTGTAGAATTTATCATTAACAATGCACATATCACTGCTTCATTTGATAAGCTGGGCTGAGCTTTTTGTAGTCCTGCTGTTCCTTTCTGGGTGACTATGCCCCCCCTTTTCTTTTGGCACAGCCAGATTGACTCAGTAGAACTACAGATCCCACTGATATCCTCTTTTTTCATCTACAGTTTCAAACTCCCTTAAAACACGAGTCACCTACTCCTTTTCCTATCAACCTACCCTGTTGGAATAGCCAGAATTCTTTATTCCTGCTGCCCAAGGCATTGTCTTGCCCACTACATCTTTTTGAGTATCTCTAAGTCCTAAACTTGCATGTACACCAGGCTCCCCGGATTATAAATTTACTGGATGTGATCCTTAAATAACCTGCATTCAGGTTGGAATTGTTGACACTCTGTGCTTTCTTGCTCCAACCTGGGGATCTACCACTGTTGTGCTACCCAGCTCAGCTGTCCATTTCTTAGTGAAACTGTGCATCTAACTCCAGAACCTGGTGACCTCCTGCACTATCTGCCTCTTATACCCCTATCCTTTAATCAGAATCCCCCACATAAGGCTCAATGAAATCAGAAAATTCCAGTTTTATGGAATTGTTCATGAAATTCTGCAATTTTCACAGACTCATGGGATTTTACTTTAAGTACAGATGTTATTTTGCAATTTCTCACAGCAGACAATTAATAAAATTGGCACACACAGTCTCCTTGTAAGGTCTAAGAACCTGCCAAATGGAATGGTATTGCAACCTTTAGTTTTAAAGTTTCAGGGGTTTATAAATTTGTAAAGTAAATTCTTGCAAAATTAAATTTTTAAATGTTGTGAAAGTTTGACTACTTTTAATTCAGTCCCATTTAAAGCTGAAAATATGAACTTTTTCAGAAATGAGCTTGTGGTATAGTAGTTTAAATGTTTCAACTCTGGTTAAATTTGGATATGTAGAAGCTGGCCTGTCAGCGCAGCGGTTGGGGTTCCATTTGTGACGCTGGTGACCCGGGTTCAGGAATGAGCCTGGGTCATCATAGGGCCATTCGGGGGAGAAGGATGGAGCATCCTATGGACTGCTGTCCTTCTCCGGGGGGGGGTCTCTGTGGTCGGTGCGAGAGTGACACCTAGCAGAAGCTGGGTGTATCACTCTGAGCACTAAAACATGGTCAAGGAAGGGAGGGGATGAGGCAGGACAGATGCTGGCATCATTGCACGTCTCTGCCACAGCCAATAGGGGTAGAAAAATCCCTCCTCACCAGATGTCTTCATGACACCCTGCTCCCAGCTTTGATTAGCCACCTGGCCAAGGATATCCCCAACCAGTTACAATCCATGGCACCAATTCCGGTGGTGGCACCATGCCCCGCCTCCAGGGGGCAAGCCAGGAGTGACCAGGGAGAACAAGTGGCTGATTAGGTGGTGGAAGCTGCAGGAGCAGCGTGACCAGGGCAGACCTCTGACAGAAGGTGAGGGGGACCAGAAAGAGGGGTAAATATAAAAAAAAATTTGGATATGTAGTTTTAAAATTAATGGGAACTAACTGAAATTGTAATTTTGGCAACATGTTTGGCAGGCTATACCTCAGTCCCATTTAAAGCCAGAAATCTAAAAAAAACTATGTGAGTATACAAATGTAGTGATAACCTCTATACCTGATAATTTTAACATTTCAATAAATACTATCAAAATGAAACTAAAATTACAGAAATCCAAATTTTGGCAAGATATTTGTCTACCTATAACTCGGCTCCCATTGAAGCTTGAGACTTAAAACATGGTGCATATATGTATTCTAGGTGCTTCCCTAAATCCTGATATTGTGGAGAAATATGAATAAAAAAATTGTAAATTATCTAAAAATAACTGAAAATCTAATTTTTAATAAATGTTTGACCACCCATAACTCCACCCCCTTTCAATCTACAACTATGAAATTTGGGACGCTTATGTAAGCCACAGGGTACTGTTTACATTCCAGATTTGGTGTTATTTGACATGTACATTTAAAAATATAGTGAAATATCCAAAATGTTAAATTTTGCGAAATTCCATGGAATTTTCGTGAATTCTGCAAAATCAGAATGGGCACTCCACATGCATTCCGCAGGCAGAATTTTATATTCCACACAGCTCTACACTGTACATATCTGTAATTCCATTGTATTTTTCTAAGGTTCCCAGGTCTCCCTTTTAGCCCCTTTTGGCTTTTATATACATATAAAAAAGTTTATTTTATGTGTTTTATTTACATGTGAATTGCCATGGGTTCCCTATGCATGAGAGGGCTTTCTTCCACTCTGAAAAGGCTCCCTGCTGTGCCCTTTCTATGTACTTTGCATTTCTGTACTTGGGGAACTCCTCAGAGCTCCGATCAGACTGCAGCCACTTTTAAATATTTTATTTTATTTCTGTGAACCAGTCCCTGAAAACATCCTCCTTGCAGCTGTTGCCTGCTCAGCTAAATGAAGAAATATCTGATTGCACTCTCTGTGAGAGGAGTGCCTTCACTTCGTCTCCCTCTCGCACTGTCAAGAAGCATTTCTGATGCAGGCTGAAGCCTGTTTAGTGACCGAGGCCGCAGTTTGGAGCAGTCACTCAAGGCAGCACTGAGGATTCCTTACACAAGCACACCAGCATTCTGCTATGAACTGAAGATTGGTTACTCGCTCTCCCCTGACTCCAAGGTGATGCATCAGCACCCGCAGCTGCTGCTCTGCAATTTATTTTTAAACAACAGCAGGCTGCATTTTATTCCTTGTTCAAAACAAAATCCATCACAATAAGAAACAAAATAATTAATTAATATGGAGACCCAGGCTGGTCCCAATTTAACCACCGGAACACCAGGACTTGTGTCACAGTAGCCAAGGGCATACAGTTACCAGCCCACTGGCCACTAATTATAGAAATTGTTTTTTCTTAAATCATAACATGTTCTTTTTATAAAAAAAAATATGCCAATTGCTTGCAGATTGAATAAAACAGGTGTGTGTTTATGTGCATATGTGTGCGTGCATGCATGCGTGCACGTGTGTGTGCATGTGTGTGTGTGTGTGTGTGTAAGGCCAGGGCAAGGCAGCCCTTTCCTTCCTCCACCCTTTGCTATCACACTCTTGAAATACTACTGTGGTAGGGCGCAGGTATACATAGGCAGTCAAGTAGTGTGACGCAATAGCCTTTATTAGAAGTCAGAAATTTATTTTTATGGTTCAGGATTTTCATCAATAGCAGGACACTTCTCACACAGCATACTGTCTTGAAACCACATCAAATGTCCAGGAAAATATAATAGAACAAGTCTAAACATTTGTGTAGCAATTTGACAGCAGTCCCTGGAGTTTTCTCCAGACCTTTCTCTGTGTAATAATCACTTTTTTACTCCTTGTAGCACTTTAACACAACACCCTGCAGTTTACTTCCAGACCCAAAAGCAATCTGAATACTTATGCTCCATGCTCAGCTTTTATATGTTGAAGGGGTCAGGTGACATCTAAACCCCACCCTGTACTTTCTTTCAAAAAGCATATCTTTACTTATAACATGTTTCAATTTATTTAGCATCATAAACATCATATAATTCACATAACAACCTAAGTGTATGCACAAAAGTGAATTACACTCTTTCAGTGGGATTTTTTTAATACATGTTCTAGTCCCAGAAAGCACCACCCCTTCTGGCACAGTAAAAAAAACTTGACTAGATAGCTGACCGGCCTAAGAGCACTTTTTAGGAAGGGAGACCAGGGAACAGGAAAGAGAACCATAATTAGACAAAGCGCTCGTTTCTTTTCTAAGCGCTAACTGTTACTTTTTTAATCCAAGAAGATGGGGGGGGGGATTCTAATAAAATAAGGCTCAACTAGTGACTTCCCTTATTTTAAAATGTTAAGGGACCTAATCTAGTAACCCTATATATTATACCAGCCAAATATTCTGCACAAAGCAATACGCCCCATTTTACTTTTAATTCAATCCTTGCCCCTGAATGGCGACAACTTGTTGAACTAATCCAACCAGAGCACTTAATCTACAGCAACTTAATGAAAAGTAGCACCGCTGAACATATATAACATGACTGTATGGCAATGCAGAAAATGCAGTACCTTTCCGGTCACAGCCTGCAGGACGTTTATACCAATCTGAGTATAAGCTCTGAAAACAAACTAGAAAAGGAAATATGTACATAATTTCGGGGTCCCCTGACCTTTCACAGAGGCACTCTGTGACAACTACTAATATGCTCACATTGAACTATTTAATTGGTCAAGATGGCGGCCACGTTGGGCTACCCACGTTACAGCAGCTCTAATTTTTATGTTATTTTATTCATTTTAATGTTAATTTTGTTGTTTTATGTTTTTAGTTCATTGTTTTCTTTTATTTTTTGTGGTTATTTGTCATCTGGAATACCTGCCGATAGCTGTCTGCAGAGATAGTAACAGTGTGTGGTGTTGCTATTGTTTTTCCCTTTCAGGATTGGAAAGCTATCCTTGGAGCAAGATTTAAGAATTCATCTGTAGTACTCTGATTACAATCTGGGAGGCTTTTACCAGGAGCTGGGAGTTTGTACACTGGGACTGTGAGCTGGTCGTTGGCCTTGCGCTGTCCTGGGATTGTATTCGGATCTTGTTGGAGTGTTTGAATGATACGGCCTGGAGCCCGGAGCTGGAGGCTGTGACCTTGAAGCTGGGTTCTTTTTCAGAGACTTAGCGGCTTTTGATTTTAGGCCCCGCAGACCGCTGCATCTTTGGTGCCATTTTTCTGGAGTGGGTGAGCCTGTTGAAATTCTGGTCTGAACCCAGGGTGGTGAATCTTGGGGGACGACGGGGGGGGAGAGTTAATTTAAATCCTGGCCTGAACCCAGGGTGGTTTACTGGGGCAGTTGACTGTGACAGGAGAGCGGGGGTGGTGCTGTCGGAGGACAGGCCCCAGCGTGCCCCTGGTTTCTGTATTTTGAGGAAAGCAGGCTGGATAGCCTGCTCGTGTGGATCCAGTCGCTGGTCGACTTCCTTAGTGGCATCTTGAGGGACGACCAAGGGGAGAATCTCTTTTTTGGCTGGTTGCTTGAGTGCTCCTTTAAGTGGTTGGAATCAGTTCTGAGGACTGCAAAGTGACTTTTTAGCTGCAGCGAAGGTCTGTTTTATCAATGTGGAGCTTATGGAATAGCAAGAATGTCAATCTTTGTCTGAGTACTACCCAGGTCAGATTGTTCCTTTTTCCTTTCCTCCTATATATCTTGGTGAAGCAGTGAGAGTGCTTCGTTTTTGTATCAAGATCAAATTGTGAGACTGTTTACTCTGCCTATGTGAGAGATAGGCTTGGGACTAATTCCTCAGGGGTGAGAGCTCTGAGGGTTTTTCATTATTCTTAGTTTTCAGTGGTGTACAGTTGGAAAGAAACTGAGACTTTGTGTCCAAACTGCTATTAACTCTTCCTGAGGAGCTAAAATCTGCCCAAACTGCTTAAGACTTTCTCTGAGGAGTTTGCCTGAAGAGGAATGGACAATTGCTTTATTTTGTGTTAGAAATAGGAAGTGGGGCTGCTGTTTAAGGTATTTAAATAAGTTAGTGGCTTTGATAGCATTAATCAAATTGGTTGATTAGTAGTTGTTTTTAAATATTTGGCAGCATGTGTTGGGACCAGGCTTCCGTGGGCAGGCGCTATTCCCCCTCTAGGCTGAGGGACCTGCACCCTTTTGATAGCCCCCCCATTGCTACCCGAGGTATACAGGCATTGTCAGGCCTTGGGGATTGCACAGAGGAGGGGGAGGGGGGTTCCTCAGCTGTGAGGGGGGGAGCAGAGTGGGCGAATAAGGGTGGTGGGGTTGGGGAGATGCCCTGGGGCGAAATGGGTCCAGGATATGGGACTGCGATGCCTGGTTCCAATACCCAAGGGTTCCACTGAGAGTGGGCAAGTGGGCCGCTCCTCCAAGGCCTCTCATCCAACCTGGGTGGTGTTATGCAATGCCGGGCCTATAAAAAACAAGACAGCAATTATTGCTGATCTTGTTGAGTCATCTGACCTGACTTGCATTACCGAGACTTGGCTGGACGAGAATGCTGGTCCCATATTGGAGTCAGCTGTTCCAGCTGGGTACTCGGTAATACATCACCCGAGGTTGGATCGAAGGGGGGGTCGCTATTTGTTTTAAATCGGAATTGGGCCTTATGGAGGTTCCAGTGGTGTCCCCTAGATCCTTCGAGTGTATCATGGGAGCAGGTGTGGGCAGCAGAATTTTACTCGTCTACCATCCACCAGGTGATGAGAAAGTTTTTCTGCAGGAAGTTGCAGACTTCATTGTCGACCTGGTGTTGGAGCCCTCCAGATGGTTGGTCCTGGGGAACTTCAATGCCTGGGTCAACAATGAACTCTTGCATTTTAGTCAAAACTTCCTCCAATTGATGATTTAGTTGGGCTTCACACAGGTTGTTACCACTGCTACCCATATTCAGGGTCACTCTTTGGCTCTCGTGTTCACCCTGGGGATGGAAATCACGGAACTGGTGGTGGAACCAGTTGGGTGGTCTGACCATCACTCCATAAGGTTCAATTTCATGGCCCCCCTTGTGAGACCTACCCCTTTTTTGGAGATGGTCCAGTACTGCCCTTTGAGGGGAGTTACCCCTGGGGGTCTGATGGCGGTGCTTGACCTATCGAGTTGGCCTATGGAGTGCATGGAACCAGATGCCTTAGTGGTGCACTATAATAATATGGTGCTGAGGGCACTGGATTCCATAGCACCTGTCCATGTTCGCCCCCCCTCCCTTCACCCTGGATTCTTTTGGTTTGATAGGACACTGAGGGAGTTGAGAAGAGTGGGGCGAAGATTGGAACGCTGTTGGCAGAAATCTGGCCTGGAAGGTGACAGACTTAGATTGATGGCCCATTATGTGGACTATCAATCAGAAATCTCCCATAATAAGGCAGAGTTCCTGTTCAGGGAGATAGCTGCATCAAGAAATCGACCAGCTCAGCTTTTCCGGACTGTGGACAGACTGTGCAATCCAGCCTGTCTGCGGGGTTGAAGAGCTTTTTCACAAATACAGTGTGATGAGTTTGCTTGGTTCTTTGAGAATAAGGTGTCATCAATCAGGTCAGAGATCTGCAGTATGCATTCTAATGAGTGTGGCAGTAATCAATGTGAGGTAACAGGCCCTCGGTCTACCTGGACAGATTTTGACCAGCCAGCGATCATGGATATCATGAAGGTTGTCCAAGACTTGCGACCGACTTGTTGTAGTTTGGATCCTGGTCCCACGCGCCTCCTTGTGGGGTGCATGGATGTGATTGGACCAGTCCTTGCTGAGATAGTCTGGTGCTCTTTGGACCAAGGGGTGTTTCCGGAGTCCTTAAGAGAAGCTGTCATGACACCCCTTTTGAAGAAATCTTCCCTTGACCCAGACTGTCTCGCTAACTACAGACCGAGCTCTAACCTGCCCTTTTTGGGCAAGGTTATTGAGAATGTAATCGCGATGCAGCTTGATGACTTTCTTACCACCCATGAGGTCTATGATCCTCTCCAGTCTGGTTTCAGGAAGAGGCATAGTACTGAGACGGCGTTGGTCCGGGTACTTAATGATCTCCTAATAGCGAGAGATCGGAGGAGCCATTCGATCTTGGTCCTCCATGATCTTTCTGCAGCATTTGATACCGTGGGCCATGGGATGTTGCTAGATCACCTGTGGCTATTCTGCGGACTGTCGGGTTCAGTCCTCAGATGGTTCCACTCTTTCCTCACAGGCAGAAGTCAGAGGGTAGTCTCAGAAATTTTTTCCTCTGCTCCCTTTGCTCTGTCCAGTGGGGTGCCGCAGGGCTCTGTGCTTTCCCCCATGTTGTTCATGGTATATATGCTGCCATTGGGAGACATTATAAGGCGTTATGGGCTGAGTTTTCACTGCTTTGCAGATGATACTGAGCTCTATATGTCCTTTATACCCAAACAGAATGACCCATTATTGGCCTTTAATCACTGCCTCACTGAGATCCAGAACTGGATGAGTGCTAACTGGTTGATAAGACTGAGGTGTTGGTTGTGGACCCCGGTCATCATGCAGAGAAGTTGACTCCTGGGTTTCCCTCTAGCCTTGTACTAGGGGGTAACCAGTTGAGATCTTCTGAACAGGTGCGGAATCTGGGCATAATTCTTGACAGAGAGCTGACACTGAAGGCACAGGTATCAGCCACTGTCAAGTCTTCCTTTTACCATCTGAGGAATATTGCTCGAATAAAACACCTTGTTCCACATGATGACCTTCCTGTGTTGGTCCACGCCTTTGTTTCCTCGCTTCTTGATTACTATAATGCTCTATATCTAGGGTTGCTTGGGGTGGATCTCCGTTGCCTGCAGCTGGTGCAGAATGCTGCAGCCAGGCTGTTGACTGGGTTACCAAGAACTTGCCATATCACACCTGTGTTGCACAAACTGCACTGGCTGCCGGTGTGGTGGAGAATCACTTTCAAGATCATGTTGCTGACCTATAAGACCCTACACGGTCAGGGAATGGGCTACTTGCAAGATCTCCTTCGACCCTACCACCCTCTCCGCCCACTCCACTCCACTAATGAGGGATTGCTAGAGATTTCCAAGGTTCATCTTCAGGCATCTGGGGCAAGAGCTTTTTCTTTCATGGCCCCAACCCTGTGGCATTCTGTACCTCGTCAGATCAGAAAGTGCCTGTCCACGGAATCATTTAAGGCGTCTCTGAAAAGTTATCTATTTGAATTAGCGTTTGAATAGGTCTGTTGCTGCTTTTATTGTTTTTAGGTTGTTATTTATTATGTTAGATGTTATTTTGATAGTATTTGTGCTTTGATATGCAGAAAAGCACATTATAAGTAAATTTTAATTTGATTTGATTTTGATTAATTAATTAATCACTCTCTTCCTTTACAGGCCCAACCTCTCTCTGCCTGGCAACACCCTCCTGCTCCAGGACTAGAACCCAGGTCCCAATGACTATCATCTAAAGGTACCTAAATTTAACAATTTTTTTTTTATTCTCTGTGTAGCAGGTGTTACATGACTGTTACAACAGGTTACTGAACTACCCATGGGCATGAAATAATCCATGTAACATTTCCCTCAAACTCCCAACCAGTCTTGGTCAGTTGGGTGGACCCACATAAAACATACCTTGCTTTCTCTGAAAGTGCTGGTTGCCACAATGTGAGGGCCTGTTAGGTCTGCATTGGCAAAAGGAGTGTCACTGACCACAACCAAAGCATGTGTAACAAAATCTATAGCAACTCCTTTTGCAACTCGCCTTATTGAAATAGAAGCAGACCTGGTTTGAGGGACCTGTAGGCTCAGGCATTTGAGACTGAGATGCCATTATTGACAACCTACTATTTGTATGAAGGACACCTCCCAAGCATAATTTCGACAAGCAAGAGCATGTCCCAGATATCCCTGTCCATAGATGGGTCATATTGCATGCAGTGCCTGAACCCTTCACCATATTCCAGCAAGACAGCAAACCTTTATGCCTCTGGGCTAACATGAACCTGTTCAGATAATAGAAAAGGTCAATACACTTTTCAGGGGCAGTCTGACATATTGTACTGGCAAAGACTATAAAGCCTGCCAGCCAGTTGTCAAATATCTTTTCCACCCTGATCTTCTTTTTGTCAAAGCCCTCTTTTTTTGTCCTTGCTTTCTTCCAGTTCTTTTGGGTGTTTTAGAAAGGAAAACATATCTTCACATTCCCACCCATGAATCTTCTGGCAGACCTTGTCAGCCAGGTGGGAGACCAGCAACTTTGCCATGCTGATGTAATGCCCTGGGGCTGGTTGTGCTGCTGCCTGCACAGCCCCGCTGCCTTCTTCCTCTAGGATCACCTGAATCCTACCCACCCACCCACCATTACTGAGCCTGGACTAATGCCGCAAGGCCCACCATCACTTCCATGAGACTTCTCACCAGTGGTTGGAGGCATTTTGGGATCTGGCTGCTTCTGGAGGAGGATGGCTGGACCAGGTCCTCTGGTGCCGGTTCCAACATGGATGCTTGAGATACCCACACCACCTCTACATTCAGTTCTGCATCCTCATGGCTAGTAGATTTCTTGACTCTAGTATTGGGCCTAGCTGGAAGAGGTGTCACTTGGGTGCTCTGCCAAAGACCTGTATTATTATCTGTTTAAATTCGTCATCTGACAACTCAGTAACCTCTGAGATGGTCTGACTTTCTCTTTGTATTTTTTTTTTATACCATGCTTGGAGGAGCTGCCATCTCCTTTCCTGGTTTGTGTGCTTCCTTGGTGCCTCATTCTCTTTTGGAGCAGTGGTTCCATTCAGGGAGACATCCAGCCATGCACATCCTTTCTTGGCATACAAGGCCATTAGCTTGGCTTTGAGTGCTGTGGTTGCAGTCTCCTTTGTGGACGTGGCCTTGCTCTTTTTGCTTGCCATTTTTGCATTAGAACTGCTTAAATGACAAAACAACTGTCCCAATAGGAAAATAGTGTTAATGACATCATTGCAACCAGAAATCCAGGTTTGTTGGGGGAGGGCCATGCTGTGGCAGTCCAGCTTCCCACTAATTCAAAAACACACATGAGTGATGCACTAAGTGGTGGCTGGAGGTCCGTGAATCAGCCATTCAAAGCAACAACAATTTAGACACAAAACAAAATGAGATACAGTCGGACTGTGGCTAATAATTAATTTATTTTAACATGAACTAACAAACGGATGGCTCCCCAGTGCTTCGAGGGTAACAACCCTCTTCATCGGGGGGGGGGGGGGGGGGATGGAGTCCATAACACACATCACATTTAAATACTCCTCCATACAACATGTAACTTTAAAATCCAATTACCTAACAGCACCATCATACATATAATTTTTGCCTATAAGAAAAAGTGTTCGGTGCTAATAGAAAAGACAAGCAGACCCTTAGCAGAACAAAATAATTACAAAGTTCAACACTTTAAATTGGCAATAGTTCATTATTTTATCCTTTCATACATTTAATAGCATAATTTTAATTTGGCTAACGCTGACTTCTGTACCTTGTGCAGTTCTGGCAACCATGCAATGGGCACCCATGTTATTTTTATTATATTTTTATATTTTCATGTTTTGGGGGGGGTGTGCATAACTATAGTGACACATCACCCCATTATTCCCCTTGCATGGTATCAGACAAAAAGCCCACAAGATAACTTTATGAAAGTGCCTAAGTGGTGTATATTAAACATGTGCTACATAAAAACAAACAGAACAGGGATAGGCTAGTATAACTGCATAAAGTAGGACAACATAGTATGTAAAAAGATTAGAGAATAGGAATGAGGGTGACAAAAATTCACTGAGTGGATAGGTAGATTAGAAGAAAGAAAAAAGAGATGAGGGGGAAGAGAAAAAGGGGGGAGAGAAAAAAGAGATGAAGAGAGGGAGGAGAGGACAGAAGGGGCAGACAAAGCATAATATACAGCATACTTCATAAATATACTGTTAAGTCCAGGTCCTTATTCAAACCTACAGGGTGTAAAAAGCCCAAAGTAATAATCCACCTGGATTCTTTCTGTAATAATAATTGTTTTCTATCTCCTTTACACAGAGGTGGCTTCACATAGTCGATGATCATAAACTTTAAGACATCGAGAGTGACATATAGCAGAGATAAAAACGTTGGGAATTTGATTTCATCCAACCACTATGTTCCAATTAGGGACCGTCTGCTGATGGGGCTCCCTGAAAAACCAGTAGTCTGTTTTCATGTGGACACTGTTCAGCCTGTAGATATGTAACACAGGGAAAGGTTTTTCATCATCCAGTCAAGGAGATTCAAGTGGATATTTTAGAGTTTGTAAACTGTTGCACTGAATACGTAGTGTATGTGGCACAATGCCCTTGCCCTAAGCTTTATGTGGGCAAGACAGTGAGGCAGATGAAGGAAAGACTATTAGGACATATTAGGGACATTAATAATAACAACACTGAGTCCTCTGTTGCATCACATTTTTTTGATTTTCATGATAGCAACCCCTTACTTTTTAAGTTTATGATCATCGATCTATTGTGCTTTGTCTGCCCCTTCTGTCCTCTCCTCCCTCTCTTCTTCTCTTTTTTTCTTTTTCCTCTCCCCTTTTTCTCTTCCCCCTCTCTTATTTCTTTTTCTTTTTTCTTCCTTTTAATCTACCTATCCACTCAGAGAATTGTTGGTGCCCTCCATACTATTTTCTAATCTTTTTACTTGCTATGTTGTCCTACTTTATGTAGTTATATTAGCCTGCCCCTGTTCTGTTTGTTTTTATGAAGCACAGGTTTAATATACACCACTTAGGCACTTTCATAAAGTTACCTTGTGGTCTTTTTGTCTGATACCATGCAAGGGGAATAATGGGGTGATGTGTCACTATAGTTATGCACACCCCCCCCAAAACATGAAAATAGAAAAATACAATAAAAATAACGTGGGTACCCATTGCATGGTTACCAGAACTGCAAGGTATAGAAGTCAGCTTTAGCCAAACTGAAATTATGCAATTAAATGTATGAAATGATAAAATAATGAACTGTTGCCAATTTGAAGTGTTGAACTTTGTAATTATTTTGCACTACTAAGGGTTTGATTGTCTTTTCTTGCAATTTAGAATACATTATTAACATTTTTTTTTTAAACAAACCTTACATACAGTGTATCTTACAGTAGCATTGAACATGTCAGACTGACAATTCTACCAAACCTCCCCCCCCTCCTACCGCCACCCTCCTACCCCCACCCCCTATCCAATTGACAGTCCTTTGGATTATATTACCATCTAAGTCCCCCCCCCAGATATTACGCCTCCCCCTTGAGTCCACTGGGCTGACATCTATCTACCGCATGTCTCCTGCTTCAGAACATACTATAATAATTTGCTTGAGTCCATTTAATCACCTTGATCCTTCATATATGGCAGTTGGATTAATAATCTTCTAAAAATCCTTACACCTCTCAGCTAAAAACAGTGAAAACTGCCCCCATCTACTATTGAAGTAATTTAGAGTATGGAATTGTGAGGTTATTGCCTTTTCTGCATTTAAAGCTGTATACAATTCCTGTATCCATTCTCTTAAGGGGGGATGAAACCTCCTTAACCTAATACCTCATGATTAGCAGCAATGTTACTGCTGAAGTAAAAGCCATATAATACTGATGAGTCTTATTCGGTATGGCTGAGAGGTTGCCAAGTACACATGTTTCAATATTGAAGCAGTCTCTCCCTTCAAATAATGGGTCCAAAAATATTTTTGTGTTTTTCCAAAAATTTTGGGTTCTGGGGCAGGTCCATATCAAATGTATAAGGGAGCCAGGCTCTCGGTGACACTTCTGGCACAATATACTTTTATTCTTATCCATAAAATGTAGTTTAATTGGGGTGTAATATAAATTATGTAGCACATTAAACCTGATCAAGCGCAATCAATCTTGTTTTACCAATCTATAGTTACTTCTCCAAATTGATTCCCAGGTAGAGGTGTCATAGGAAAGATCTGCAGCCTGTTGCCAGTATAATACCATCGGTGAGAGTTTATCTCCAGCCCTATTGGATAACATTTTATAAATGTGCGCTATAGGTTTTGGCTGGGTAGCCAATTTAAAAAGATCTTTAAAAAAACTTGAAGCCTGTGTTGTCCATGGTGGATTTCTGAGAGCTTCACTAACACTTTGTTTGATCTGCAAGTATTTGAAAAAAGGGATCTCAATTAGTTGAAAAGCTTCTTGGAGGTCTTTGTGGGGCATAATTTGGTGGTCCTTCACTAAGTCTAAAAGCTTGGCATCTTTTAATCTTTTCCAGTATGCTGAGGTAATAGTCCTATTTCCTACCTGAATGTTCGGGTTATAAAATAGAGGCTGGCCAAGGTCCCGACTAATATCAAAATTGAAGTATGTACACAGCTGGGCATGAGCTCCTATTGCCCATGCTAGCATAGTGTATTTCCAAGACTGAGGTAATTTTTTATATGGTGTATAAAGCAAAGCAGTTAAAGAAATGTTATGTGAAAGAGCAATTTGTTTCTCTATCCTATACCATGCTAAGTCTAATACAACATCTTCCCCAGTGGTCATCCATTGAATATACTTACAACTATGAAAGGCCAGGTAATATAAAAAAGACTGGGGATTCCAATCCCTCCTTTCTCCTTCTCCCAAACCAGCTTATTTATAGCCCTTCTGGGTCTTTCATCTTTCCATAAGAATGCAGTCCAAATAGAATTTATATTTAGAAACCATTATTTAGGCAGAGCTAAGTTCAACATAGAAAGGGGATACATTAATTTAGGGAAAGTGACCATCTTAAGCAAATTGACTCTTCCCCATAGAGATAGGGCAAAGTTTGCCACCTCCTCAAGTCTTGCTGCATCTGTATTACTGTAGAGTCAATATTAAGAGATCTTACTTTATTAATATCTTGGGTTAATTCTATGTCTAAAAAGGTAAGCGAGTCAGATGCCCATTTCAAACCCATCTCTTCTTAGTACACGAAGGTGTCAAGGATAATACAGAAGTTTTGTGTCAGTTTAGCTTGTAGCCAGACAGTAAGCTAAAATCATCTATTATTCTCAGTACCGCCTGTATGGAATCTTGCCAAGAGGAAAGGTGCATGAGAATACCATCCGCAAACATTGAAATTTTATAATTATCTGGTCCAATGCTTATTCCTCTGACTGCCCTTGTCATATTGATTTTCCTAGCCAAAGGCTCAATGTATAAATTGAGAAGCATTGGAGATAGGGGGCAACCATGCCTGGTACCTCTCATCAATCTAAAACTGTTAGAAATAGCCCCATTGCATACAATCCTTGCAGAGGGTGCTGTGTATAGAACTGCAATCCATTGAATGTATTCTTGAGGTATTCCACATCTAGGTAAAAGATCAAATAAATACACCCTACTGACCCTATCAAAAGCCTTTTCCGCGTCGAGAGATACCAACACTTTGTCCGTATCGGCATCTCCCGACGTGGAAAGCAGGTGACTTATTTTCCAGAAATGGTCACTAGCATGTCTCCCCGACACAAATCCTACCTGATCAGGCCCTATTAGATTATCTCATACCTTTTTAAGATGGAAAGCTAGTATGATAGCTAACAACTTAATCTCAATATTCAAAAGTGAAATCGGTCTATAGTTATCTGGACTACTTGGGTCCTTCACCAGCTTGGGTATGACCACAATCCTGGCTTCAAACAATACCAACTCTTTAATAGGAGCTAAGTATATCTGTTTAAATAATATCTGCAGACATTGTGCCAACTCCTCTTTGAACGTTTTGTAGAAGACTGATGGGTATCCATCGGGGCCCGGTGCCTTATCCACTGGCAACCTGTTGATTGCCTCACTTATTTCCTGAAGAGTGACCTCCCCAATTAGATCAGAGCATTGGGCTACTGTGAGTCTAGGCAACTGTATATCATTTAAACTTTTTTTAAGTTTGTGATTATAATCTGGATCCATGTGAAAAGCAATATATAAGTCTGCATAATAATTTTGAAATATTTTGACAATTCCCTCTAGGTCTGAAGTTAGCTTCCCTGTGTCCCTATCCTGCAGTGCAGTTACCCACCTAGCTTCCCTTTGTTGTTTAATTTTATTAGCCAGCAATTTTCCTGCTTTTTCTCCTTGCCCTATATATGTCGCTTTCCACTTTGTTGTAGTCCTCATAGTAATATTCATAGTGTGAGCTGCATACTTTGCCCTTAAGGAATGAAGTTTCCCCCAACTGCTGTTGTCTGATATTTGACTTGAATGTGTCTCTAAGTATCTTATAAGAGCCAACCATTCTTCTACTTCCTTTAACTTTTCTTATTTCCTATTAGTGGCAAGTCTGATGAATTCTTCTCGCCATGTTGCTTTTAGAGCACCCCATAAAGTATCTTTATTCAAAATAGAATTCTGGTTAGAGTCCCAGAAGTCTCTAATAAATTTTCTCATATGCTTCACTATCTTTCCCTCTGACAACAATTGGATATTCAATGACCATGATTTGAAAGCTTCTGAAGGGGTGAAAACTTTAGTTTAATCCAAATAGGTGAGTGGTCTGAGAGTACCCTGGGGTAAATCCCCGTGTCCTCTACTTTGTATAATATTCTTGAACTAAGGAGAAAATAATCAATCCGGGAATTAACTTTATAGGGAGAAGAATAACATGTAAAATCCAGCACTTGAGGGTAAAGAAGCCTCCATGGATCTATAAGGCCAGAGTCTTTCATCAATTCTCTTAAGGCTCGCTGAGCAGGGGATATACCCACTCTCTTACAATATGATCTATCTAAGTCATTAGCAAAAACTAAATTTCAATCCCCCCAAAAGACAAGGGATATTAGGTACTGAAGCTATAATGGTGCCCAAAGGTGGAAAGAAAGAGGGAGTGTCCATATTAGGCCCATATATAGATCCAAGGAGCACGTCTGTTCCCGCTAAATTCCCATATATTAGAATATATCTGCCATCCGGGTCACGCCAGGATTTAATTTCCCTAAAAGGAACATTTTTTTCATATGAATATTGCCACCCCTCCCCGTCTTGTGCTGTTACCAGCCCCAAACACTTGTCCAACCCTAAGCTTCTGTAATTTCGCTAATTGGTTAATGGTAATGTGTGTCTCCTGAATCATCACAATATGTGGGTTATATCTACTGAGATGTCTTAAGACAGTGTACTTTTTCGCATTGTCTTTCCCACCTTTAATGTTCCAAGACATTATTGTCCAACTTCCCATGTTACTGCCATCCTTTTAGCCGTTGTTATACACATGTCCTGCCTATTCACCTCCTTCATATGATAACACTCTCTACATTTGCTAAAATCCTCTCCCTTTCCCAGTGGACCCCCCACAAACCCCCTTTCTTCTATAAACCTCTACTAAGTCCCCTCTCCCTCTTCAGTCTCTCTACAAAAACCCAGGCCAGTAACCCTCTCCTCAATGTTCTGGCCATCATGCCCTTGTGGGAGCAGCCCCCACCTCTACCTACAAGTGTCTGATAAGGACATTGGTTATTCTACTAACACTACATCAACTTAACCCTTCTCTGCCATATTGGTTTAATAGTTAAGAACGAACAATACAGATTGCAACTTCTGAGCCCTGTGTGACACTCTACTTAAAATATATAAGAATTGAACCATCCTTAAGTGTCTATACAACATTCTAAATTTAACTATCATTTGTTATTAAAGTAATAAACTTGTGTTCTCATATCCCTACATGTAACATCAAAATCTAAAGCTGTTGGTTTCAAAGACTATAATTGCACTTAACGATCTAAACATTTGGATATTATAACATTAGTGATCAACATACTAATTCTACTAAGAACAACTAAGAAAGGAGCAAAAAATTGTCTCTGTAAGATCTGGAAATCAAGACCCCTTTTAAAGTAAACATCCTACAGTAGATGGCGCACTTGTTTTGCTTTGCTATCCGATTGCAGGTTGCAAAAATAGAGTTCTCATGGCTGATCACTCTATTAACAAAATCTTCCCCAAACTCCTCATTTTTGAGCCTTGTCGCAGCATACAAATGAGAGTTTACGCTGAGAGTTCTTAATATTGAAAACTTTTTGAGTGAAGATAACTTCCATATGGGCTATTCATTATGAGCTGAAATACTTACCATGCACAACTAAAGAATAAAGACACACATGAAAGTACCTCTCTCTAGAGTTTCAGCCACCATTCCCGAAGAGTTCAGGAAACTTTATACTTAAATCTGTAGCTGCCTGGGTTGCAGTCTCTCATCGTTGGGTTCCCGAGGGCAACGAAACCTCCAATCTTGCTGGAAATAACATTCTATGCTTTATTTTAGCAGCCCACAGTTTAGACTGAATTGGGCGATAAGCGGCTCTATCTTGTCTGACCTTGTATGCTAGATCGGGGACCAGTCGCAGTCTCTTACCCTCCCAATCTATCTTCTCTGTACTTTTTGCTGCTTTGAGAATATGATCTCTATCAAGATAATTCAAAACTTTAAAGATAATGGGACAAGGTAATTGATCCACAGAAGGTTTAGGTCTTATCGATCTATGTGCCCTTTCGATCACATATACAGGGCCGTTTGGTGAGGGGCCTGCAATCCAGGTGCATAATTTTTGTATGAATAGAATAGAACTGTCCGGGGATGCCATGAGCTACCACTATTGGCCAATTGCTTGCCAAGCTGCACTGGGATTGGACCCTTGCACTCCTCCACATTCCTAATTGGCCAGCCGCTCCAGCTGAATTTCTCCTCCGCTCAGGACTGCAGCGCCCATTGAGAGTGGGTGGAAGCAGCCGAAATTTTGGGCCCACTTTCGGAGCCACCACAACCTGGACTATCTACTCTTTTCTTTTGCCTTTCACACTGACCCTAAGTAACTTGTTTCGTTTTTTATCATTTAATACATTGATTGATTGATTGATACTGTTGCTGACTCCAATTAAATGTTTGTAATGCTGTGAAATGTGTTAGCAGGTCCTAGCGAGTACAGCTCTCCTGTGCTCTTGTATGTAATTTGGACTGATTAATTCTCTGGGAACATTAAGCAGATTGTTCTTTTTTTCCTGTCTCCATCTCCTCTTCCCTCTTGCCTTTCTCCTTTGGGCTTGAACTGCTCCCCCCCCCCCCCAGTTTCTCTCAATAATCTCTCACTGACATTGCTTTCCTCCTACCCAGCCCCAACGGCCAAACTCCAGGCCTTTGTATCCCTAACAAAGATAAACTTGGGTTGCCGCCACCCCCTTCTGATTATCACCTCTGTCTGGCTGGAAATCCCTGCTCTCTGCCCCCAATTTAGACTACCTTTCTTGCTTTGTGTTGCCCTCCCACCCATCTCTAACCCCCTATTTCTCTGTCCTCTCCATCACCAGATCCAGCTGTACATCTTGGGTGCTCCAGCCCCCTGAAGCACATTGCTGTGGCTCAGGGCTCCCGACCACCCTACAGCCCACCTCCTGTCTGAACTGAGGATCCAGAAAGCTGGGTAAGTCCTCAGACTGTCCGGGGCTACCATGAGCTACCACTATTGGCTAGTCGCTTGCTGAGGTGCACCGGGATTTGACCTTTGCACTTCTCCACCTTCCTGATTGGCCAGCCGCTTCAGCTGAATTTCTCTTCCACTCAGGACTGCAGCTCCCACTGAGTGTTAGTGGAAGCAGCCAAAATTTTACACCCGGCCCCCCTTCCCCCACCTCCTGCCTTAATTAAATAGACCCTTCCCACACCCCCTCTTGAAACCCCACCTCATCTACCTCTCTCATTGGTTTCTCTAACAACTTACTCCCTTCCACTGCCCTCTAGCCCTATTCTTAACTCCTGCACTCACTACGCAGTCCTTGTACAGCTACCTCCCTAAGTCATAGGGAACCTGTCATCCTCAGGCTCCTCTGCTCATATCACTGACCTCTTTACACCCTCCCACCCTTCTCCCACTTTGACTGCCCCCACCTCCCTGTCACCCCCCCCTCTACAACCATGAGTCTCCACTGTACACTGCATCCCTCTTCTCCTCCTCACTCCTCTCATTCCTGTACTCCACCCCCAGACCCTGGTTCCCTCCTGTCCCCCCAGCTTCATACTTGACCCCTCATATCACCACTCTGGGACTCTTCCTTTTGATTCCATCTTTAAACTCTGGTCCCCGGCTACCTCAAGCGACCTTTTCCTTCAACCCTGCTGGTGCAGGGCTTACCTCCATGCCCTACTCACTCCTCTGTCTCTAGATCTCCACTCTCCCCCAAAGTCATGCTCACACCTGACCAGTAAAAGGAGATGCAGAACCAGTAACCTATGACTATGCCTGCTCAAGCTAGTCCTCCTCCTTCTCCTGATGCTCTCCAGAAATATCCACCCAAATCTTGGCCCAGCCCCCACTAGGGTTGCCAGCCAGAACAAACCCCCAGGCACCATCTCTATTATTACACTCAATATATGCAGCCTCCTTCACAAAACTGATGCCCTCCAAATCTTTACCAGCCAACATAGGCCAGACATCCTAGCAGTAGTAGAAACCTGGCTCTCCCCATCAGTTCCTGAACAGGCTATCGCCCTCCCTGGCTACAATGTGTTCAGGCTCGACCAGACCTCAAAAAGGGGTGGTAGCTGTGCCCTATATCTCAAAGACTCCATCCTGGGGCACCCAATCAACACTGCCCCACTGTTGACTATGGCACAGATTCTCCACATCAGAGTCCTCCTTGGTGCCCACAACAAAGCTTTCACCGTCGTTACAGTGTACATATCTCCAAAAGAGCAATTGCAATGGTCTCTCAGCCATCCTGGATTTCGTCCACTGACTCCCACCTGATACTGAATCTATACTGCTAGGAGACTTTAACATAAACTGGCCTGCTGCTGAAGCAGGAGCATTTAGGGACTTTGTTGCAGCTGCAAACCTCTCTCAGATGGTAGAGTAACTGACCAGAAAGAACTATAAAACAGGCTCCAGCACCCTCCTGGACTGGATCCTAACCAGCCACCCTACCTGGATCTTTAAAACCACTGTCCTACCGGACACGCTCAGTGACCACTCCCCAGTCAGGTGTCTCTGGTCTAATAAATTCAGTAAACCACCTCCAAAAACTGTCACTAGTAGGCTTCCACCCTGTGGCAAATGAATTTATCTCAAAGCTCACCTCCTCCAACAAGACTGGACACCGGTCCTCTCAGCTACAAATGTGAACACGGCTCTGAACCACTTTATCAATATCTTTAATGAAGCATGCAACATTTTTGCTCCTATCAAAAGGTGGAAGGTTAAAGCACTCTGTAACCCCTGGATCACTGGAGACCTTCTTAGGCAGCTACAGGAAGAGACCACCTCTGATCGCTCGCCAGAGCCTCTGGGAAACATGCTGACATCACCAACTACAAATGTGCAAGAAATGACTGCACCAAAACAATTCGGGATAAGAAATCAGCCTATTTCAAGAACGCCGTCACCAACTCCTGGGGAAAGGGAAGAGATTTCTTGAAAAACATAAAAGAAGTCACTGGGCAGCAGACAAGATACACCCCTTTGGTTCTCAGCATTAATGGAGATACAACACTTGACCCCAAACTTATAGCAGACACCTTCAATAACATCTTCACTGACCTTAGCTCAGTACTCCCTCCTGATTTTTACAATGAAACTACCAGTCCTTTCCCTCCTTCTCCTACTACCCCGACTAGTCCCCCTTCTACTTTAAAGCAGTTAAGATGCACCAGGTATGTGACTACATAACTAAAGCAATCAGTAAGTCCAGAAGCAGCAGTGATTCCCTGGACCTCAAACTTATATCCCTCACTCTTGACGAATTGCTTCATCCACTGACGAAGATCTTTAATCTCTCCCTCTGCCTTAGCCAATTCTCCTAAAAATGGAAACTAGCCACTGTAACCCCCATCCATAAAAGTGGTGCCAAAACTGTTCCTGAGAACTTCCGACCCATCTCCATCCTCCCTCCTCTCTCTAAGGCTCTGGAGCGTATTGTCACTGACCAGCTGACAAATTACCTTGACAAACACAACCTGCTGAGCAGGCAGCAACACGGTTTCAGAAAGAATCATAGCACCTCTACAGCACTGCTCAAATTTACTGGCACCATCCACCACTCCTTGGACAAAGGGCATCTAACTGGTGCAACTTTCATTGACCTAACAAAGGCCTTCGAAACTGTCCACCACGGCCTCCTGCTTGCCCAGCTCCAAAATTTGGGTCTCTCTCTCTCTCCTAACTTGTTAACTTGGTTCAAAAGCTACCTAGACAACTGGTCCCAAAAAGTTAAAATCTCCAACACCCTCTCCAATCCCAGACCAGTCCACTCAGATGTCCCACAGGGCTCCATCCTAGGCCCCCTCCTTTTCAGCCTGTTCCTAAACTCACTTCCTGAGTCCTGTCCCCAGCTACTCATTCTTTATGTGGATTATGTAGTCATCCTGGCCTCCCACCAGGATCCCCAACAACTGCAAAATAACCTTCAACATGGCTTCACTTCAGTTGAAAGATGGTTCCTAAAACCAGAAAAAAACAAAATCCATGATCTTTAGCAGCTCTCATCACAAATTCAAACAGTTTCACCTCACCATCAAAACTAAGCAAGGAGTCACACTCGAACAAGTACAATCCTTTAAATTTTAATCTTGGCATCACCTTCAACTCCCACCTCTTCTACACTGCCCACATAAATACCGTGGCTAAAGCAGCTAACATTAGGATGGGCCTGCTGTTCCGACACAGGAAAAACCTAACATCCGAAGCTTTAACAGTTGCCATCCAGAGCTCCATCATTAGCAGCATCGATTATGGATTAGTTATCTATGGCTCGGCCACTGCCTCCTCCCTCAAGTGGATTTCTACCACCCTCAATAAGGCCTGCCATCTTGCCACCGGATCTCACTGTCTCACCCACACCTGCGCCCTCTACTCTCTATTGGGGTGGCTACAACTAAATAATCACCTTAAATATCAAACCTGCATCACAGCCAAAAGAATAATGATGGGTAATGCCCCTCTTGGAGTCTGCTCTTTCATCAATCTCAAGACCAACAATTGCAACACCAGGAAATCCAAACCACACCTGATGCAAATCCCACACTGTTGGACATCCCAAGGCCAAAGGTCCTTTGCTTATCGGGCACCTAGCTGGGAAAATAATCTCAATAGTGACATCATGACCCTGGCAACTATGGGTGCCTTCAAGACCAAACTCCACCAAGCTCTTCTGGCCTCTAACTCCTGTGATATTATTGACCAATCCCTCCTCAAACTGACTCCCCATTTACCCTACCTCCTAGCACTTACGCCTCCTCTACCCAACTTATGCACTTATCCTATCCTCCTCTTGACAAAGTTGCCTCTGGCTGCTGCATGTTACCCCCCTCTCACCTACCCCCCTCCCATTCCCACACCCCCTATTGTGTCCCTCCAGCTTTCAATGTTATCCTTCCCATGCCTCCCTGACCTCTATGTACCATCTTTTCATTTGTTTCACTTGTAAACCTTCTATTAATCATGTCAAAACCTCCATTGTTAATGATTGCTTTGTACTGTTATTGTAACTCCAAGACTGTACACCCTGATGTGGAACCTTTGTAAAAGAGCCTTGGTGCAAAGGTAGTTTGTAATCCTAGATTTGAATAAACGAATAAACAAATAAATGAGTATTGTTCCCTTCCGCACCCTCTGGGACTCCTAATAGGACTAAATTATTACAGCAAGATCTTCCTTTTAAATCGTCAACTTTTTCATCTAGCTTTTTCAAGTTTTTTTTAAATGCAACATTCTCCTTCTCCAGTTTATCTACTCGGTCCTCTGTCAAAGAAATGCGTGCCTCTGCATCCGACATTCACACTGTCAACCCTGACAGGGATGCCTTCCTTCTCGAAAATTGGAAATTAGTGAGAATAAGACAGTTTTAATCATAGCAATGTCTTCTTGAAGGTAATCCAAGGGTGTATTCGCCGAAAAGTGGTCCGATTCTGTAGCTGGAGAAGAGCTTCTGCGAGGCCTTTTTGCTTTAAGCCCCACCATATCTTTTTGGTTTCCTCGTCAGAAGCACAGCGACTCATCTCTGTAGACGATTCCATAGCTGTATTCTTTTCCAATCTCCAGCGACTATTAAATGGGCAGATTCAGTAAGAAAAAGTACTAGTTAGATGTAATATTTAGTAGTAATAGCTTGTAAATTAGTGGAGCTGCACCAACGTGCTGCTTACTCCACCAAGGGCATCACATGACTTGTTTGATTGTCTTTTCTATTAGCACTGACCACTTTTTGTTATTGGCATAAATTATATGTATGATGGTGCTGTTATGTAATTGGATTTTTTTTTTTTAATCTTTTATTGAAGTAGGACAGACAGAGATCTGAGGACACATTACAATCATTTCGTAAATTCCTTTTCCAACATTAAGGAACTTGCCATACATTATACAGCATTTTATTCATCATGCAAACAGTCACCTTTATCATGCCTTGGCCTACCGTCTGGCCCACCAACTACCCCTTCCCTTACCATATAATTCTCCCTAACTATTTACACCCTAAGTATACAGTAGTATCATAAGAGAACATCCGGAATACAAAACCTACACACCCCTCCAGAAATCCTTACCTCCTCCTTTCCATTGTTATGGTATTTTATATGTATTTTGCGACATCCGCGGGCTTCTGATCCCCCCCACCACCACCTCCCACCCTTGTCCTTGACCATGCTGGTTCTCTGGCCTCCAAGATGTAATTATGTAGCTTATCTGTGAGCTGGAGTACACTTTCATGTCCACCTCCAACTTTACATCGCCACTCACAGGCATGCTGACCTCTCTTGTCAGGAGAACTGGTCCAGGCCCCTTCCATGATCTTCGCCACTAGGAGATAACCATAAGTCCTTTGTTTCAGGTTATACCCTGTCTTAGCACCATGGTTTCTCCCAAAGGAAGAGAGTTAATGAACATCCCCCACTTGTTCAAAATAAGTTCCTCTTTTCCATATATTTGATATGTTAGACTCTCTAGAGCCAAATTATTGATGACCAGTGTTTTTCATTGTTCAAGGGATGGCTTAACATGAGATACCCATGTGTTCTGGATACAATGTCTGGCCAGTGTTAGTAAGACCCTCACCATTCTTGGGTAAGCTTCTCATTCCCCCTCCCCTCCCCTCCTCCACTCCAAACAGTAAGGAGGCCGCCGAATCCCTCACCCTCACCTGCATGATACTTGGCACTTCCCTTGCAATCTCAGCCCAGAAGGGCTGTAACTCCCCACACGCCCAGAAATAATGCAGGTATGTACCCCTCACCACCCGACATCTCCCACATATTGGTGAGACCACTGGGTGGAATTTATTCACCACCACCGGTGGACAGTATAGTCCGTACAAGAATTTGAATTGTGCTTCTTTAAACTTGTTGCATAGCAGTAGCCCCATATGAGACCAGAGGACCAGCCTCCAGTTCTCCTCTGAGATCTGCATGCCCAGGTCCCTTTCCCACAACTTCCTAACCTTGATAGACCTGTCAGGGAATACATCCCTATCATCATGTACTGCCCATGCTATCAGACCCTTGGGGTTCACCCGTGCCAGCCATATCAAGTCCTCCAAGTGTTCCAATTGCCTTATATCAGATTCCTGGCCCCTCCTGACTGTACTGAAAGCCTGGATCTAGTAATATTGATACCTATGTGTGACTGGGATCCCATATTGATTCCTTTATTCCTCCATGGACTTGAATCCCCTACTGCCCCAGAGATCCCTAAGGCAAAGTATGCCCTTATGATCCCATATATCAAATTCCCCTCCTTCCAACCCTGGCAGAAAGGCAGGATTGGCCACTACCAGAACCAACCCTGAACATCTCATTCTCCACTTTCCTTCTCTTATGTGCCTGTTCCCAAGCATCCAGAGTTCAGTCCACCAATGGATTCTTACTGTGTCCCCTGAGATACCTTCTCCATCCCCTGGGTCTGAATACGATGTCAGGTGCACCTGTCTGTCTTCCCCTTCCAGGTATACCCAACTTGCCTCCTTTTCATGGTATACCCAGTCCTGAATATCTGGACTGCATGGCTAATGAGTACCAATTTAGATCCAGGAAGTTCAGCCCCCTCCCACTCTATCCCACCCTTCAACCTCTGCAAGCTCATCCTGAGTCATTTATTCTGCCAAATGAACCTATTAAATTCTCGATCCATATCTTTATAATCCCCATTAGTCAGGCCCATAGGTAACATTTGCATCAAATATAGGACTCTGGATAATACATTCATTTTCAGGAGGTTAATTCACACCATCCAGGAAATGGGGAGTGCCCTCCACCTTTCCATGTCTGCCTTAAGAGTCTGGAGGAGCGGACCATAATTAATTCAATAGAGGCCTGCCAGATCCCTACCCACCTTGATGCCCAAATAGGTGAAATGAGTCCTAACCACCTTAAAACCCCACAAAGCCTTATCCCCCTACTCCCCCCAATCCCCCCACCCAAAACATCTCTGACTTATCTAAGTTAAGCTTATAACCTGAAAACCCCATAAACTCCTGTATTACTGCCAAAAGAGCCGGTATAGTGGTCTCTTGTTGTGTGGTGAAGAGCAGCAAATCATCTGCATATAGGGTCAGTTTGTGGTGAATACCTGACCTCCCCCCTCACTCTCTGTATTCACTCATCCTCCTTAATTCAGATAGCTAGTGGTTCCATCGCAAGGGCGAAAAGAAGAGGGGACAGCGGACATCCCTGTCTTGTCCCTCTATGTAATTCGAACATGTTGGAGTGTACCCCATTAATCAGGACCTTTGCTCTCGGGTTCATGTACAGCAGCCTGACCATCTTAATAAAATCCACCCACAACCCAAACCTATTTAGTACCTCAAAGAGGTATGGCCATTATATTCTGTCAATGGCTTTTTCAGCATCCATAGACAGCACCATCACTTGTCCTGGACACTGATTACCCCAATGAATTATATTTTGGAGCCGCCTCATGTTATGATATGACTGACGCCCCTGAACAAATCCCATCTGGTCTGCATGGACCAGCAGAGGTAGGATAAGTTCCAATCTCCTAGCCAAGACTTTTGCATAGATTTTATGATCACAGTTCAAAAGTGATATTGGGCAGTATGATCCACATTCTTCTGGACATTTTCTGGGCTTAGGGAGCACACAGATCATGGCTTGCAGGCATGAGGGTGCCAACCCACCCCACTCCCCAGCCTCTTCCAACATCCCGGCCATGGGCCCCACCAGGTCCCCTCTGAGTTTCTTATAGTATTCCATGACAAAACCATCAGCCCCCTCCCCCCGCCTTCCCCTGCTTCATGGATGCAATAGCCCTGCCCAATTCTGCTCCTGTAATTTTGCCCCCTACTTGTTCCCATTGGGCTTCTGATAATTCCGGCAGCTTAACCTTGCCCAATAACTGTTCCATTTGGCCCTTTGAGTTACCACATTCTGACTTATACAGGTTTGTAAAGAAAGAGACAAAAATCTCTCTTATTTTATCACTCTGGGTGGAGATATATCCACACCCATTTCTTAATGCCATGATCATTGCTGTACCTCTTCTCCCCCGTGCCAGGTGGGCTAGGATTGCCCCCAGTTTATTACCCCATTCATTCAACCACTACCTGGCATAGAACAAGGATGTGCTAGCCTCCACTGTGAGCAATAAAGTAAGTGCCCCCCCTCAATGCAAGCATTTCTCCCTTCAGTTGGTCAGTGGGCAAGGAGATCATTCTTAACTCAGCCTCTTTTAGTTGCTGCTCCAAGGTCTGTCTCCTAGTCTTCCTTTCTTTCTTGAATCTATTAACATAGCCTATTATCACTCCCCGCATGTACGCCTTCCCAGCCTCCCAGTACACTACTTGTGTCGGTGCCATGGCCTCATTGGTTTCCCTGTACATTCCCCATTGCTGCTTCAGGAATTCCCTGAATTTCTCAGAGGCCATTAAATAGGTAGGGAAACACCATCCTGGGCAGGGCCCCTTCTCCCCCTCCACAAATCTGTTCAGTACCACCACTGCATGGTCTGATACACGTATGGAGCCATGAGCTACATCCCCAACCCCAATGTATCTTTCTCAATTGACATATATGTAGTCCAGCCCGGACCAGGTCCCATGAAGGTTTGAATAAAATGTATATTCCCTAGCACCCGGGTTAGCTGCCCTCCAAACATCGATCAGGTCCAGATCCACCACCCCTTGTTTCCATTGACTCAAAGCCCTTGCATGTTGACTTCTTCCCTCGGAATGGTCCAGGCTGGGCTCCATTACACAGTTCAAATCCCCTCCCATACAGAGGTTGGGGAACTGTTCCTTTACCAACACATCCAAGAGTTTTTTGTAAAATTCCATATTAAGCACTGAGGAGGCATACACAGTTCCATACGTGATACTCTCTTGTCCCACCTTGCTTTATACGAAGATATGCCTGCCCTTCTGCAGGTCTGCTACCACTTGTTCCACCTCAATGCCATAATTTTTATGGAATAGCACCGCCACCCCCACGTTTGTGTAAGTTGTTGGGAGCAGCGTAACAGGCTCCGACCCGGCCTCCTACTAGTTTCCTATGCTCATCCTGGCTCAGGTGCATCTCCTGGAGCAGTGCCACCTGTGTGTGTTTATTTTTAATGGCCTGGAGAACTTTCTTGCACTTGATGGGGTTATGGAAGACCCGAAAATTCCAGGAAATAATCACCTCAGTATTAGCCATTTTTAATCCCATGTGTTGTCCTGCCCTCCCAATCTTGCAGGAGGCTATGCCCGGCCCCATCTGCAAGATCGTACAAATGCCAATGTAACCGTACATTTCTAGATTCCATTATACATAGTACCCCCACAAAACCAGTCCCTGCAACTGGCAAGGCACAAACTTGAAACAGCAAACAGGCTTAAAAAAGAACTAAATTATAACTTATGTAACACTTGTGTCAGTTGTCTATAGCCATCTACCCTCCTTCCCTTCTGTAGCCACATCCTCCTATGCCCCAGAAATCCCTCCAGGACCTGAAGAATATAATAATATCCACCCCTTATCCCCCACATTGTCACAAGCAGAGTTAAGCACAGGCAGATCCCCACAGCCCCCACCATCAGAGACTAATCTTGTTTTAAATGACCCCAGAGTTGCTGTCATGACCACTACCAGCTCCCTCCCTTCCTGTCTGTGTACCTCTGTCAGTACCTCTCTCTCCCAGTTGTTCCTGTTCTAAGGTCCCGAGCCCCGCCACTGGGGGCTTCTACTTACCCCATTCCTAGAGCAGCCAGGTGATCAGTGTCCATCCCCACATCCACCGAGCATCCTGGCTTGCATTGGGTCCTTGCTCACTCCTTTGATGGACACTGCCTGTTGGTTAAAAAGGGTTAGAATCCATTGCAGCTTCACACTGATCATTTCCCCAGCACATCCAGCATTTCTTCTGCTACCCCCCCCACCGTGATCCTATTCCCCAATCCTCCCCGTGTGATGATGCTGTTGGTCCCTGAGTTCTTACCTTCCCATCTGCTGACTTGAGGCAGGGCAATCCCCACACCCATCCATTTACCTGTAGCCCCCCCCAATCCTGCACCACCATCCTCTACTGACTAGAAAAGCTCCCTTCCCCAGAAAAAGGCAAACAGGGGCAGCCACATCCTCCTTAGCTCAGAAATCAGCAAGAAAGACTAGCACAAGAAACATTTTGCATAAAAAGAAAAGACATTTCATGCCATTTGAGTCCATGTCCCTGTTTGTATTGTTGCATCCAGCATTCTTGCATTCTCAGGCCTTCTGCCTCATGGCATGCCTCTTCCCAACCACTGTTCCATTAATTAGTCCCCCCGCTGGCAAGTGCAAACCTTCCCCATACTCTCCGAATGACAAATTGAGTTGGGAACAGATGAACTTAATTCCACCACCCCCGAGAGACTCGGCTCACCATATCCCCACTCTCCTTCGACCACCAAACTTGTCGCTACAGAGGGTACAGGAGCACGAGTTTAGGATCCCATCATGGCAGGCCACAGTCAGAGCATTTCCCATAACAAGGCATCCTGCTATACTACCCCCATATACCTTTAATAACTGGCTGTGCCTCTCTTGTACCTCAAAAGAAAAGCTGTCTGTTACAGAAGCAAGGGTTCAATGAAAACATGCAAGTTTTAAATGTACTTGTCCCCCCTGTCCCTCAATCCAGTCACTGGACAAAGCATGCCATTCACTTATCTGGACTTCTTGATGGGTCTGGCGTGGCATCCCTTCTCCGATTGGGCTCCACATTGTTTAGAAAATGCTGAACTCGGTCCACCTCGTGGAAGGTATATGTTGCTCCTTCCTTGCGGATCTTCACGGTGGCTGGGTACAGGAACTAAAAATCAGTTTTAACAGCGTGGAGTGCATCCAAAACCAGATTGAAGAGCCTTCTCCTCCTCTGCAATAGCTATGAAAAATCCTGATGCAGAAACAAACTCGATCCCTGATACAGGACCTCCTTGCGTTTTTTGAAGGCAAACCAGATGGCCTGCCTGTCCTCAAAATTATGCAGTCAGAAGATGATCTGGTGCGGCAGCTCCCCTGCTGCCAATTTTGGCACCAAAGCACTGTGCACCCTCTCTATTTTAAAGTGCCCTCCTTTTGGCTCCAGACCCAATAAACTAGGAAGCACCCTACCGCAGAAGTCCTCTGGGGAAGTCCCTTCCTTTCCTTCAGGGAGCCCTCAAATCCAAAGGTTGTTGCGGTGCTGATAGTTTTCTTGGTAATCTAACTGTTCCCGAATCTCCCCCAGTTCCCTCCGAAGGACCCCGACTGAGTCCGGGAGGTGATCCATGCAGTCCTCAAGCTGGGAGATTCGGGTTTCAGCTTCAGAGATCTTGGCCGCTTGCTCCCTGAACTGTTCCAATAATTCTGAGATATTTGTTGTAATAATGTCTAATTTAGGAGAGACTGCCGCCAGCACTTGTGCCGTTAAGGTTCGGCCCATGACCTCGTTTTCAGTCGCTGAGAGCGTGATGACATTGGGGCCTCCTGATGTACCTGGAGGAGCAGCTTTCTTGCCCGATTCCACCGCATTCCATGACAATTTTCCCATATTAGAAGCCACATACTCATCCATTGTTGTCTCCAATTGCTTCTGGTAAGTAAGTTTTGGACCCCAAACCACCTTTGGAACCACTTTTATTCAATTAAAAGACCTGTGGTGAGAGAGCTGTGCAGAGACATTACCAGTTCATTAGTTGCTCATTAGCGCCCCCTGTAATTGGATTTTAAAGTCACATGTTTAGGAAACTGGGGAGGGGCCTCAAGCAAGTAGCTACTTCAGTCACTTTCTCACAAGTACTACCTGTGAGAGGCAAGGGAGAGCATAGGAGTGCATGCACCAGGAACTTTAACTCATGGTTGAAGAACTGGTGCTGTGAGGAAGGGTTTGGATTCATTGGTGACTGGGGACCCACCTGGAGGGATGGAGGTTTGTTCAAGCCTGCGACCTGCATCCATTCTGGAGGGAATCAAGCACTCAATGATAAGTTTAAATGCTACATTGACAAGCATTTAAACTAGCAAGGGGTGGCAGGCCAGCAAGGAGGGTACCTACTTGCTCACCCCCACAGCTAGCAGTGGAACCAGTGAACCAGGTGAGGGCTATCTCAAAGCAGTGTGCAAAGATGGAGATTAGTGTCCAAAAGGTGGATAAGCAGAAAAGGGGCAAAATTCAGCAGAAGGGCAGACAGCAAGGAGAACCAGGGATAAATGACAACCAAGGAAGGGCTGGAGTAGAACAGTGAAGCAGGCTAGGGAGGTCAAATCATGGAAAGCCATGTGTGCAAATGCCAGGAGCCTTAGCAACAAGATGGAAGATCTGGAGGCTGTCATGGTACAGTCAGACCTGGACATTGTGGCCATCACTGAAACCTGGTGTAATGATAACCATGACTCCGAGATGGCCATACCTGGCTACAACATATTCAGAAGAGACAGAGCAGGCAGGAAGGGAGGAGGAGTGGCACTGTATGTGAAAAATGACATAAGGGCCACAGAGATCCAGGAGGAACAAAATGGGAGAGATACTGTGGGTTAAGCTGGAAAGGAAAATGGGGACAGCCATCCCTTGGGTGTGGTCTATAGACCACCAGCCCAGGAGGAAGAAACAGATAGGAGCTGATGCTAGCCATCCAAAGGATGGCAGACAAGGGTGAGTAGTACTGGTTGGAGACTTCAATATTCCAGACGTGGACTGGAGCATCCAGCAGCAGCATCAACTAGAGCAGATTTATCCTGGACTCTCTTCAGGGTGCCTTCAAGCAACTGGTCATGGAACAACTCGGGCAGAAGGCAATACTGGACCTTCTGCTCACAAACAGGGACAGTGTGATGGGGGTAACAGTGGGGAGCACCTGGGTAACAGTGACCACCAGTCATTGTGGTTTGAAATCACAGAAGAGCAGAACCAAACCACACAAAAACACATCCTGGATTTTGGGGGCAGACTTGGGAAAATGGGAGATACTTGAAAGAGGAATTAAGGGAATGGGACAGGAATCAGGGGTTGAGGAACAGTGGGCAGTATTTAAAATGGGGATTATAAGAACAACAGAATTATGCATTAAGCAGGTTAGCAAGAGGAAAAGGAGGAGACCATTATGGTTTCCAAAGAGGTAGCAAAGAAAGTGAAAGCCAAAAGATTGCATTCAGGCAATACAAAAGACACAGGCAGAAGGGATAGGGAGAAGTACCAGGAGAAACAAAGGGAGGCAGGGAAGTCAGTAAGGGAAGCCAAAGCTCAGACAGAAGAACACATTGCAAAATCAGTGGTTAAAGGGGACAAAACCTTTTACAGGTACATAAGTGAAAAAAGAAAGACAAAGGGAGGGATAGTGAGACTGAAGAGGGAGGATGGGAGTCGCGTGGAGGATGACAACAGTAAAGCTGACATATTGAACAGGTATTTCTGCTCAGTCTTTACTGAGGAAGAGGAGGTAATGGGTCTGAAGGGAGTACAAGGGTGAAAATGGTGCAGAAATGGACACAAGTCCCTTTACATGAGAAAGGGTCCTGAAGGAACTGGAAGAATAAGAGCTTGACAAAGCAATGGGGCTAGATGGAGGTGCCCAGGGTCCTTAAAGAATTAAGAGAGGTGGTGGCTGAACCTCTGGCTATCCTGTTTAGCCATTCACTGGAAATAGGGAGGTACCCAAAGACTGGAGGACAGCAGATGTAGTCCCTTATACAAAAGTGGGAACAAAGAGGAAGGGAACTACAGACCAGTCAGCCTCACCTCGGTAGTGGGAAAGATCATGGAAGCACTACTGAAGGAGATTGGTGGAACATCTGGTTGTCAATGGACTACAGGACCCAAGGCAGCATGGTTTCACCAGGGGAGGTCATGTCAGACCAACCTCAGTTGAATTTTGACTGGGTGACTAGGGAGGTGGATCAGGGGAGGGCAGTGGACATGGCCTATCTGGACTTCAGCAAGGCTTTTGACACTGTGCCACATAGAAGACTATTACACAAACTTGGGAATATGGGTGTGGGAAGGACAGTAGTATGGTGGGTAGGTAACTGGCTGGGTGGCAGGACACAGAGGGTGGTGGTAAATGGCTGTCACTCCACAGAGGAAGAGTGACCAGTGGGGTACCACAGGAATCAGTGCTGGGACCGGTCCTATTCAACATCTTCATCAGTGACATTGCTCTAGGATCTAGAAGGCAGAATTTCACTGTTGCTGATGACACAAAGCTCTGTAACAGGTAGACACACCAGAGGGTGTTAGACAAGAATGAGAAGGACCTGCAGAACTTGAAGAATGGTCAAAGGGTTTGGCAGTTAAAATTCAGTGCAAAGAAGTGCAAGATAATGCATATGGGGCACAAAACCCTGGCACAATATATCAGTTGGGGGTGAGGATATAGCATGCACCAAGCAGGAAAGGGATCTTGGGGTTGTCATCTCTGATGACCTCAAGGTAGAAACAGTGTGACAAGGCATCAGGTAAAGCAAATAGGATGCTGGGATGTATAGGCAGGGGCATCACCAGCAGGAAAAAGGAGGTCATAATTCCGCTATACAAGACACTAGTGAGGCCCCACCTGGAGTACAGTGTACAGTTCTGGAGACCATACCTACGTAAGGACATAGACAGGGTAGAGAAGGTTCAGAGGACGGCAACAAAGATGGTGCATGGATTGCATCACAAGTCCTATGAAGACAGGTGGTGGACAAGTGGAACACCCTGCCAGAGGAAGTGGCGGGGGCTGAAACAATCACGGGATTTAAGAATGCATGGGATAGACATAAAGGAATTCTAGAGGTCAGGGGTAAGGGGAAACAGACTTCTAGGAAAACAAACTGAACTTACAAGCTCAAGTGGGCAGACTGGGTGGGCCATAGGCCCTTATCTGCCGACACTGTCTATGTATCTATGTATGTTGTATGGAGGTGTATTTAAATGTGAAAAGTGTTACAGATTCCACCCCCCCCCCGATGAAGAGGGTTGTTACCCTTGAAGTGCTGAGGAACTATCCATTTTTTAGTGCATGTTAAAATAAATTATTAGCCACAGTCCGAGTGTATCACATTTTTTTTGTGTCTAAATAGGCTCCCACTAATGCTCCCCCCATTTATTCAGTATGCCCTTTATTTTTATACACTCTGTGAGCTAGTGCATGTGCTGCATGATTGGCTGCTTTAAAGCAGTTTATAGTGTATTGCAATAAGTGCAGCCTGGGAGAGAGGTGGTTGAGTGTCTTCCTGTTGTTAGAGCAGCACCCCCTTTATGCTGCACTACAGTGACTATTTTAGGATTGTCTCAAGTGCTGATGAGAGCCATCACTGCCTCCATTTGCCTGACCAGCCTCTGGTCCAGCATGGAATTCCCTATGGGTTCTTGAAGCTTCTGTATGAAGACTGGCTATACGGGATCCACCCTTTTCAGGTTGATTGAGAGAGTTAGGAATCCCCTACCACCACCATGTCAGACACAGCCTGCTTCTTTTTTTTTTAATTTAATATACTTTATTAAAGTTTCAAACATACATTCCATAATACAAAAGAGAAAATGTTACAAGTGAGTTAAATCCCCAACAACCCCCCTACACCCCCACCTCTGTGGAGCTCTCAACAAAGAAGTTCTTAGGAGTCACGTGCATCACTTCTCAGATCACGGATACAGTCGAGAAATTCCATTCACAGAGCCAGCATCAGATTGGCCTTCTAAGGCTTCTAACAACTGTCCAGTCAGGGGGCCCACTGTATACAAAGTGTATAGTTTACCCCACTTTTTATCATAACTCTGCGAACATCCTCTTATACAAGCAATTATGCCCTCTGTGCAGAGATAGACAGCCTGCTTCTGACCCGAGGCCCTCTGTGCTCTTTTCTTGGCTAAGGATCAAGCCAGAAGGTGATTTTCTGGAGAGGCCACTCAAAGCACACCCATTACCATCTGTCTGAATTCCTCATCAGACACCACATTAACCCAAGTGTTTGATTTACTTGCCTCTTGAGGTTTCTTGGCGACCTTGTTCAGGCATGCTACCAGCTCCTTTGCTGGTCACTTCCATTTACCCAGCAGTGGATTCCATTTAGGTACTGAGGTCCCCTCCAAGCAAGCATCCAACCATGCTTGGCCTTTTTCAGCATACATGGCTCTCAGCTGCTTTTCCAACACTGTACTGCTCTCACCTTGCTGGATGAAGCCTTTTTCTGCTTGCTGGGCATATCCACACTGCTATGGGCTGCAATGATAAGAGACTACTGCCCCTAGAAGGAAAACTATTTTAATAACATTGTCATGACACCATCTCATGTGTCCAGCTGACTCAGTGAACCTGGGCTCTTGGGGGGGCAGACTGATGCCCTGAAGCTGGAAACACTGACCGCCACATAGCATTGCACCAGACCACCCCTGCTGCTTGGTAAACCTAAATGTATCAGCACAAGAAATATTTAAAATACTATAGCAGGTTATCTAAGCTGTAATAGCTAGAGGAATAATGATGTCCGTAAGAGTAAGTGGCATAGAAAAAAATATCAGCCATTGAAATGCTTGCCTAACCTGATAACTGGTATGAGCATGATGTATTTAATGTTCTTCCCCAAGTAACAGCACAACTTTTGCTGTGCTTCATTATTAATAGTAAGTATTTTCTATACCTCACCCCACAGAGGCAGTGTTTTTGTAAACAGGCCTGCATGCCAATAGCCTGCAGCAAGGCTGTTTACTGATGATCTGTTTATATAAACTGTATGTGCAACACTGCTGGTTTTCACAAGAAAGCCCAGAACTTGGCAAAAAATCATTCGGCATGTGATAGCCTGGAATAACTTCACACAGACTAAGGACAGAGGGTTACAATCCCTAAAGTCCTAGACAAAACTTTACCAGTTAAGGAGAAACTGTTTTGTCAACCTTTTCTATTTCCTTTATTTTATTTTTTATTATTAAGTATTTTTATAGCAAAATTGGTACACTGATACTCCTAGTCTGCAGGGCATATGTTTCTGCTCAACAAAGGAACTTTTTTTTTTTTTTATTTAACCAGGTATAGTACACTAAGCTGAAAGCTTTTTTACAAGAGCAACCTGGGAGCACAAGGAAGTTAAGTGACTTGCTTAGGGGCACACAGTATGCAAGTGGAAGCTGTGGGATTCAAACCCAGGTCTGGTTTGTTAGATGTCACCAGATTTGCAGCTTAGAGCCTCAGACCACTGCACTATTCTGCCTCCAGCTTACTTATTGACACAAGTACACATTATAAGAACTTTATGAAAACACAGCAGTTGTTCTGCCCCCCCAAAAAAAACCAAAGACTATAAAAATGATATGACATGGCACCAGAAACAAAACAAAACACACACAGACATACAAACACATACACACTAACCAGTAGCAGGTTCAAGCTAAGCCACTAACATTTCAAAGAGTAGCCTCCTGCCTCAGGATATACTGATATGTGTTCTAACATAGAATATTAAGCAATTACTACAAACAAATTGATTTTTTATCAATTCAGTGATGGTGCAGTAGATGGTGATAGAAGAAACAATATTAACTCATTCAAATTTATCAGATTGGCAATTCTGTGCTGGCATACACCTAGGTCAAACTATTTTTTACTTTACACCCTCACTGAAATAATAATCTATAAATAGGATGTTTGTTGCAAGTGATGCCGCCATACAAAACATACATCAATAATCCATAAGTATCCCTTTAGTCATAATTTGTATGTCCTATAGGAGTTTATGAAAAAATCCAATATAATATCTCCATATCACAATGCTTTACCATATTCACAAAATGTATGCATAAATCACCTCACTCAGTGGTACCCATACCAAGACGGTATTTGTTATGTATCCAGTTTTAACATTTTATCACCCAGAAACAACACATCATATGCAAAAATTCACTTCACCTTAATATCAAGTTGTGCTAAATGTGATTATTTGTATCTTCATTTTAAAGGTTTTTACTTTTGGAAAGTTTAATAGAGCCCATATAAGCGATCCCTGCCATTCAAAACACGGTGGTTTGCCTACAAAAACCATAATGAGGTATAAGATTAAAATATCCCTTTAATGATCGAACTTTAAGTCTACATTATTCAACAACATATTTACAGTCACTAAATGCTAGTTTGCTCTGCTGCTGGGCTCCCTCTGCACTCTCTTTGGGATTCAGACAGTAAAAATGCAGATCACCTTTATATAGTCAGTGATCCACACTGGAATCAGGCTGTGTGCAGGCAAGCATGGTCACACCGATGTCTGAAATGACATTACATGCTCTACATGAGTGCTTGGGGTTGCACCTGACCAGCTCAAGAACAGCACCTATTGTCCCAAAGGGAACTTGTAGATAGTTTTCCAGTTAGAGAAATGAAAACTGGCTAATGAAATGAATTAGCAGTTCTGCATCCTGTTTGAAATATAACAGGACAGCTTACACAATTTCTTTCTCAGTGTGTTACTGCCAGCACTGATTCACCATAGGTTTTTGTGAGTAAAATTCAAAATACAAGTTAACTGCCACTATTTAAACCTATAACAAAATATTTCTACATGTCTCTCTTATGTTTACTCTTTACAGAGACCTTGCCGAGTGACAAAAAATTATTATTATAAAAATATTCTGAACTTTCCTTCAATCCAGCAGGTTAAAAGGAACTCTCTTAACCAAACTTCATGGTGGAGTGGTGGAGGTGGCTTAGCTAAATTTCAATAAGGCTTTCAACACCATTCCTCATAGGAGACTAGTAAGCAAGCTGCATAGCTTAAGAGTGGGTTCAAAGGTGGTAAACTGGATAAGAAATTGATTAGGGGATAGGCGACAGAGGGGAGAGGTGACAGAGGGTGGTGGTAAATGGAATTTACTTCAAGGAATGGAGAGTGATCAGCAGAGTGCCTCGGAGAACCAGTGCTGGGACCAGTCCTCTTTAATGTCTTTATAAGTGAAACATAGAAACATAGACTTTGACAGCAGATAAGGACCACTTGGCCCACCCAGTCTACCCATTTCCCTTTCTATTGGATAGCTGCAGATTCTACTGTAGTTAACCAACAGCCTACTTCCTGCAACCCCCACTACAATTGCCTTATGTCTGTCCCATGCATGTTTGAATTCCCCCACTGTTTTAGACCCAACAACCTCCCCAGGAAGGCAGTTCCATGCATCCACCACTCTCTCCATGAAAAAAAAGTTCCTCACATTATCCCTGAGCCATCCCCCCTCTATCTTTAAATTGTGCCCCCTTGTTCTTACACATCTCTTTTTCTGAAAGATGCTAACCTCCTGGACTTTGTTGATTCCCTTGAGGTACTTAAAAGTTTCTATCATGTCCCCCGTCCCTCTTTTCATCAAGGGTATACATATTAAGCTCTCTCAGTCTCTCTTCATATGGTTTCTGATGCAGACCCTGCACCATTTTAGTTGCCCTCCTCTGGACTGTTTCCATCCTGTCTATGACCTTGCGTAGATGGGGTCTCCAAAACTGCACACAGTATTCCAGATGGGGTCTCACCAACTGTCTGTACAGAGGGATGACCACTTCCCTTTTTCTACTTGTGATGCTTCCTATGCATCGCAGTATCCCCCTGGCTCTCCTTACTGACTTCTCACATTGCTTACCCATCTTTAGGTCATCTGATATGACTACCCCAAGTCCCTTTCCATTTTTGTTTTTGTTAGTACCTCCCCTGCTATTGTGTACTCTTCTCTTGGGTTTTTGTTTCCCAGGTGCATTACTTTGCACTTCTTTGCATTGAATTTAAGTTACCATATGTCTGACCATTCCACCAGCTTTGCCAAGTCCCTTCTCATCCTTTCTGATGTTGCAGAGGAACAAGAAGGGAAAGTCTGCCTCTTTGTGGATGATGAAAATATCTGCAATAGGGCAGACACTCCATGGGGGGGAGGTTAAAACTGAGCAGAGACATGAGAAAACTAGAGAAGTTGTTAAGGGTATGGCAGCTTTGTTTCAATAAGAAAAAGTGCAAAATACTGCACTTAGGGCACATAAACCCAGGAGCAAAGTACAAAATGAGTCAAGTGGTATTGATGACCACTAAGCAGGAAAGAGACCTGCAGGTAATCATATCAGATGACCTAATGTTGGACAGGCAGTGAAACAAGGTAGCAGAAAGGGCGAGTGGAAAGCTGGGATACATAGGGAGGGGTATCTCCACAGGGAGGTGGTGTTGCCTCTGTATAAATCACTGGTAGGACCCAACATAAAGTACTGTTTCCAGTTCTGGAGATCAAATCACTGGAAGGACATAGACAGAGTGCAGGTATTCCAGAGGAGGGAAAATAAAATGGTGCAGGGTCTGCATCAAAAGCCCTATGAGGCGAGACTAAAGGACCTCAAAATATACACCCTGGAACAGAGGAGGGAGAGGGGAAATATGATAGAGACCTCTAAATATCACACAGTGGTAAATAAGGTATAGGAGGGGTGTATTTTTTCAGAAGAAAAGGTGCTCAAGAAGAAGGGGACATGCTATGAAGCTGGAGGGGGTAGATTCAGGAGAGATGTGAGGAATTACTTCTTCACAGAAAGAGTTCTGCATTCTTGGAACAGTCTTCCAGCAGAGGTTATGGGGGCAAAAATAGTGGTGGCATTCAAGAATGCTTGGGATACACACAAGGCAATCATAGTGGAAAGGAAGGAAGGGGGGAAGGAGAAAGAGCTGTAGATTGGGCACAGTCTGTGGTAATAGTGTAGGTAGGGAAAATTGGGCAGACTGGATGGGCCAAACAGTCCTTATCTGCCATCATATTCTATGTTGCTATATTTAAACTCTCCTTATATGCCCCTATACTGGACTACACACTAATGTGTTAAACAATATGGTTTGCAAACCAGACCACAACATCCCACATGGACACACTCTACAATAAAATATCTTATGTACTGTATCACACTACTGTACAATTTTTGGTTTTGGGAATATTTCTGTATTGTTTAGCACCTAGCAATACATATTATAGTGTTGTGGTAGCACCACCATAGATAAGGATGAGCAGGGGTTTCTATGTTCAATCTCACAATTTGCACTTTAGTATCTTCACAACTGTTCCACAGATTTGCACAACATTTTGCATGCCCAGTCTCGGGGGGAGGGGGGGTTAGATCTCATGACATGCCAAGTTTCATTTCAGTTAGATGTCTGGATTTTGAGATGCAATGAGAAAATGTAAAAAAAATTATTATTTTTTGCAGGTTTTTTTTGTCATTGCCTAGCGCCCGGACAGTTTGGAGTTTTAGTCTGAGATTTTCAAGGTAGAAAGGGCTTGACCCACATAAGTGCCTTTCATTGGTTTGGGGACAAAATATTAATCCATTCCAAAGACATTAAAGTTTAAAATTTTGGTTCTGAACATGCTCTGTTCAGTCTTTTGGATAGCTGCTTGGAATGAGAAAATAATTTGGTCCATACAAAAAAAGGTCCTTTTTCATACGGGGCTCATCATTTTTTGTGAGGAAACAGTCCTTTTTCATATGGCCACCAACTTGTTTCTGATTTTTTGAAAAATAAAATGTTCAAAACCCATAAATATGACCTCCTCCCCAGACACAAATATGTGTATTTTGTTCACAAGGACCCTGTTAGCTGGATTCTGCTAACTGTTGCTAAGGTTACCCCAATGTGTTTTTTCAATATTTTAGAATCTTTTTCCATGACTTCCTTCCACTTTTTCATATGGATATATCAAAAAACTATGTGACCATATGAAAAAGGATCTTTTCATATGAAAAAAGAATCTGGAAGAAAACCAAGTCAATTTTTTTCCATTTGAGGACATCCTTTTTTATATGAATGAAAAAATCTAATGAAAAATGATCTCTTCATATGAAAAAAGAATCAGAAAAAAAACTAAGTCCCAATTATTTTTTCATATGAAGAGATCTTTTTTGTGAGCTTTTTTTTTGTCCATATGAAAAAGGATTCTCTCATGAGAAGAAAAGAATTTGGACTTAATTTTATTCCCAGTTCTTTTTTGTTTGAAGGCATCCCTTTTTATAGATACTGTACATAAATACATAGAAGCTATCAACAGATAATACCTCATGGCCCACCTAGTCTGCCTTATCTATTCCTTCCTACCATGTGCACTGGGCCCCTACTTGGGCTCAGAACACTCCCCATTTACTTCTAGTATACCCTTGTGTATATTCCATGCCTTTTCAAATTCCAAGACTGTGTTAGCCCCTACCACCTCTCCATAATGAAGTACTTCATTATATTGCTCCTGAATCTCCCCCCTCTGTCTTCATACTATGGCCTCTTTTCCTTGAGCATCTCATGCTTTGGAAGATACTCCCTTCTTGTACTGTGTTTATTACAGTGAGATATTTGACTGTCCCTCTCATATCCTCTCTCTCCCTCTTCATCTGCAGGGAATACATATTCAGATTCTTCTGTCTCTCCCCATAAGTCTTCACATGCAGGCTCTGCACCATTTTAGTTGGCCTTCTCTGCATCGCCTCCACCCTCTCAGTATTCAACTGGAGGTGGGCCCTCCAGAACTGTACACAATACTCAAGATGAGGTCTCACCAGTGTCTTGTACAGGCTACTATAACCTCTCTCCTTCTACTGGTGATGCCACTGCCTGTGCATCAGAGCATATGGCTCACCTTACCCATTGCCTTGTCACACTGTCTAGCCAATTTAAGGTAATCTAGGATGATAATCCATAGGTCCCATTCCTGCTTCAAGACTGACAATACTTACCCTCCTAGTTTGCATGTTGCCCCCAGGTTTGTGTGCCCTATGTGCATGATCTTGCATTTTTTAGCATTGAATCTGGGCTGCCATACTTGAGGCCATTCCTCCAGTTTTCTCAGGTCCCCCATGCTCTTTTCAGCCCCCCCCCCCCGGTGTGTCCACTCTATTGCAGATTTTTGTGTCATCTGCGAATAGGCATATAGGCACATCTTCCCCTCCAGCCTGTCTGCAATGTCACTGTTAAAGACATTGAAGAAGACTGGTCCCAAAACTGATCCCTGTGGCACCCCACTAGTTTTGCATGCATTTTTCATTCATATGAAAAAGGATGCACTCATACAAAAAACAATTCAGAATTGTTTTTTTTCCTGATTCTTTTTTCATATGAAGGCATCCTTTTTCATATAGGTTTTTCACATCATACAAAAAAGGATTCCTTCATATGAAAAAATATTTTGGACTTAGTTTTTTTTTCCAGATTTGAGCTTCAACAAGCCTTAACTCCCTCAATATTTGTACTTAATGGACAATCTACATATCAAAACAAAAGCCTTAATGAGTACAGTAAGAATAACACATAATCCCCCACCAATAAAAATTTAGGGGCCATATCAAAAAAACTAAAATAATTTACAAAATGCAAATTCCCTTTGGATAACATTGGAACTTTAACAAGCCAAAACTACCTCCATATTTGGACTTAAGGGACAATCTATATATCAAAACAAATGTCTTAATGTATACTTAAAGAATAACATATATTCCCCCAAATATTTATGGATAATATAAAAAATAATAAAACATAAAAAAAAAAATGCAGTTCCCCATAGGATGAAATTGGAAGTTTAACAAGCCACACAATGGAGGAAGAAAATTGCCAATTTGGCAGTAATGGAAGTGCAGGGTTATGGAGGGTTCTTCACTTTCATAGCAACATACATGTACACATCTATGGAGGGAGGGTAGTGAGGAGCCCAGAGGGGCCCTGTGCTCCCACAGGCAAATGAGGATATGATTATACTATCACAAAACATAAGGAAATTCATTACAAAAACTTAATTAATGTAGTAGTTAGGGTTAAACCATTTGTCAGAAATGTGGCATTAGGGTTTCCAGCCCTAACACTCCACTCCCACATTGCAAGCAGCAACATAAAAAACTATCACAGTTTGACCTGTCCTGCATCTTCACAAATTAGGTGAGGGGTGTGCCTTGGGGTTGTCAACTCTAACACTCACCCTTTTCATAGACTGCACACATCATAGCTTATTTACTCATGGAATGGGGAGAGCATTAGAGTTGATTACACAAAGGCACACCCCACACCTGATTTGCAAAGATGCAGGAGAGGTCAAACCACAATGGTTGTTTCTGTGACTGCCTGCTGGGTGAGAGTTGGGTGTTAGGGTTGGAAACCCTAATGCCACATGTCCCTGCTTTTGTTGGTTTAAACCTAACTAGTGAATTAACAAAAGTTTTTTGCAATGCATATTTTATTATAGAACATCCATTTGGAATGTCACAGGGAATGAAACTGACCTTGACATTATAATAAAAAACCCTTAAAAATGGCCCACATTGATTTCAATTCAACAAGCAACCCTGCTCATTTTCCTGAAATGACATAATTCATCTGAGTAAGGGGGTGGTCTTGCCTTCCAGGAAAGGGAAGTCAGCTCCTCTTGGGGAGGCAGCATATCATTGTGGTTAAGAGTGCTGAGCTACAATCTTGGAGAACTGGGTTTGAATCCAAAGACTTAAAACATGTTGGAGAATCCCCCCCCCCCCAACACACACATGCACATGCACACACACATCACACAAGAATTTGTTAGGTTGCAAAATACTTCATCGTACAGTTTTTAGAAGAAATATATTTCTGACATAATTAGCTTTATCATCAGCATATTTTTATTTCTTTTTTTAATTCAGTAAGCTTTATTAGTTTCAGATAACATAACAAACACAAAACATATTCCCCTTGAGGGACGCCAGTAATATTAATACACAGCATACATAGTATAATTCCAAGGCAATCCCCCACCCCCAACCACCATTTACCCATCCCTCCCCTCCATCCCTTCCCCCAATTCTAACCATCCCTAACCCCCTCCCCCAGCCAGGTGTTACTCATCCACTGCTCCAACAGATATGCACACATAGATACATAGATACATAGACAGTGTCGGCAGATAAGGGCCTATGGCCCACCCAGTCTGCCCATTTGAGCTTGTAAGTTCAGTTTGTTTTCCTAGAAGTCTGTTTCCCCAAACCCCTGACCTCTAGAATTCCTTTATGTCTATCCCATGCATTCTTAAATCCCGTGATTGTTTCAGCCCCCACCACTTCCTCTGGCAGGGTGTTCCACTTGTCCACCACCCGTTCTGTGAAGAAATTCTTTCTCATTTTTCCTCTGAATCGTCCTCCCTCCAACTTCATCCCATGCCCTCTAGTCCTGGAACATTTTTTTCGCTTAAAATAGTGTTTTCCTGCACCCTGTTCCTCCTGTAAGATACTTGTATGTCTCTATCATATCCCTCTCCCTCCTCTCCTCCAGGGAGTACATGTTCAGTTCCTTCAACCTGTCTTCATAGGACTTGGATGCAATCCATGCACCATCTTTGTTGCCTTCCTCTGAACCTTCTCTACCCTGTCTATGTCCTTATGTAGGTATGGTCTCCAGAACTGTACACTGTACTCCAGGTGGGGCCTCACTAGTGTCTTGTATAGCGGAATTATGACCTCCCTTTTCCTGCTGGTGATGCCCCTGCCTATACATCCCAGCATCCTATTTGCTTTACCTGCTGCCTTGTCACACTGTTTCCCTACCTTGAGGTCATCAGAGATGATAACCCCAAGATCCCTTACCTGCTTGGTGCATGCTATATCCTCACCCCCCCAACTGATATATTGTGCCAGGGTTTTTGTGCCCCATATGCATTATCTTGCACTTCTTTGCATTGAATTTCAACTGCCAAACCCTGACCATTCTTCAACTTTCTGCAGGTCGCTTCTCATTCTGTCTACACCCTCTGGTGTGTCTACTCTGTTACAGAGCTTTGTGTCATCAGCAAACAGTGAAATTCTGCCTTCTAGATCCTGCACAATGTCACTGATGAAGATGTTGAATAGGACCGGTCCCAGCACTGATCCCTGTGGTACCCCACTGGTCACACTTCCCTCTGTGGAGTGACAGCCATTTACCACCATCCTCTGTGTCCTGCCGCCCAGCCAGTTACCTACCACCACACTACTGTCCTGCCCACACCCATATTCCCCAGTTTGTGTAATAGTCTTCTGTGTGGCACAGTGTCAAAGGCCTTGCTGAAGTCCAGATAGGCCATGTCCACTGCCCTCCCCGATCCACCTCCCTAGTCACCCAGTCAAAAAATTCAATGAGGTTGGTCTGACATGACCTCCCCCTGGTGAAACCATGCTGCCTTGGGTCCTGTAGTCCATTGACAACCAGATTTTCCACCAATCTCTCCTTCAGTAGTGCTTCCATGATCTTCCCCACTACCCAGGTGAGGCTGACTGGTCTGTAGTTCCCTGCTTCCTCTTTGTTCCCACTTTTGTATAAGGGGACTACATCTGCTGTCCTCCAGTCTTTGGGTACCTCCCCTGTTTCCAGTGATCGGCTAAACAGGATAGCCAGAGGTTCAGCCACCACCTCTCTTAGTTCTTTAAGGACCCTGGGGTGCACCCCATCTGGCCCCATTGCTTTATAAACTCATTACTTCCAGTTCCTTCAGGACCCTTTCTTGTGTAAAGGGACTTGTGTCCATTTCTGCACCATTCTCACCTTGTACTCCTTCAGACCCATTACCCCCTCTTCCTCAGTAAAGACTGAGCAGAAATACCTGTTCAATATGTCAGCTTTACTGTTGTCATCCTCCATCGGCTCCCATCCTCCCCTTCAGTCTCACTATCCTTCCCTTTGTCTTTCTTTTTTCACTTATGTACCTGTAAAGGTTCTGTCCCTTTACCCACTGATTTTACAATGTGTTCTTCTGTCTGAGCTTTGGCTTCCCTTACTGACTTCCTTGCCTCCCTTTGCTTCTCCTGGTACTTCTCCCTATCCCCTTCTGCCTGTGTCTTTTTGTATTGCCTGAATGAAATCTTTTTGGCTTTCACTTTCTTTGCTACTTCTTTGGAAAACCATAATGGTCTCCTCTTCCGTTTCCTCTTGCTAACCTGCTTAATTCATAATTCTATTGTTCTTATAATCCCCATTTTAAATACTACCCACTGTTCCTCAACCCCTGATTCCTGTCTCATTCCCCTTAATGCCTCTTTCAAGTATCTCCCCATTTTCCCAAAGTCTGCCCCCCTAAAATCCAGGATACATGTTTTTGTGTGGTTTGGTTCTTCTCTTTCTGTGATTTCAAACCACAATGACTGGTGGTCACTGTTACCCAGGTGCTCCCCACTGTTACCCCCATCACACTGTCCCTGTTTGTGAGCACAAGGTCCAGTATTGCCTTCTGCGAGTTGGTTCCATGACCAGTTGCTTGAGGAAGGCACCTGAAGGAGTCCAGGATAAATCTGCTCCTAGTTGATGCTGCTGCTGGGATGCTCCAGTCCACGTCTGGAATATTGAAGTCTCCAACCAGTACTACCTCACCCTTGTCTGCCATCCTTTGGATGGCTAGCATCAGCTTCCTATCTGTTTCTTCCTCCTGGGCTGGTGGTCTATAGACCACACCTGTGCTGATGGCTGTCCCCATTTTCCTTTCCAGCTTAACCCACAGTATCTCTCCCCCATTTTGTTCCTCCTGGATCTCTGTGGCCCTTATGTCATTTTTCACATACAGTGCCACTCCTCCTCCCTTCCTGCCTGCTCTGTCTCTTCTGAATATGTTGTAGCCAGGTATGGCCATCTCGAGGTCATGGTTATCATTACACCAGGTTTCAGTGATGGCCATAATGTCCAGGTCTGACTGTACCATGACAGCCTCCAGATCTTCCATCTTGTTGCTAAGGCTCCTGGCATTTGCTCACATGGCTTTCCATGATTTGACCTCCCTAGCCTGCTTCACTGTTCTACTCCAGCCCCTTCCTTGGTTGTCATTTATCCCTGGTTCTCCTTGCTGTCTGCCCTTCTGCTGAATTTTGCCCCTTTTCTGCTTATCCACCTTTTGGACACTAATCTCCATCTTTTGCACACTGCTTTGCAGAGATAGCCACTCCTCTGGTTCACTGGTTCCACTGCTAGCTGTGGGGGGTGAGCAAGTAGGTACCCTCCTTGCTGGCCTGCCACCCCCCTTTGCTAGTTTAAATGCTTGTCAATGTAGCATTTTGAACTTATCTTTGAGTGCTTGGATTCCCCTCCAGGATGGATGCAGGCCATCAGGCTTGAACAAACCTCCATCCCTCCAGGTGGGTCCCCAGTCACCAATGAACCCAAACCCTTCATCACAGCACCAGTTCTTCAACCATGAGTTAAAGTTCCTGGTGCATGCACTCCTATGCTCTCCCTTGCCTCTCACAGGTAGTACTTCTGAGAAAGTGACAGAAGTAGCTACTTGCTTGAGACCCCTCCCCAGTTTCCTAAACTCTTCCTGAACTTCCTTTGGCTCCCCATTTGCCAAGTCATTAGTTCCTAGGTGGATAATGACATCCAGCTCACCCTCCCATCTTGCCTTCCCAGTGATCCTAGGATCTTCCTTCCATCCCTTCATGCCATGGCACCTGGTAGGCACCTCACCTCCCTGTCCTCCCCCTCCTGTGTTCCTAGCTGGATCTCTCTTACGATGGAGTCCCCCACCAGGATTCGCCTCCTCCTCCTCTGGGGTCCACTGCTTTCCCCACTGAGGTCACCTCCTTAATCTATCCTCAGACCTATTTGGTCCTCCAAGCTGATAACAGGGCATCTAGCGCTTCCCATCTACTCTGGAAGGTTGCATATCTATTGCGCATCAAACAAATGTGTTTCTCCAACTGGATGGCCAGCAACATTTCTTTATGCCATTCCAGAACAGAAAGGGGAACACTATCTCTCCAATGCCACAATATAATCAACTTTGCAGTCATTGCAGCCAGGACCATGTGGCTCTTCCTGACCTTGGGCATACCCCGAGGGAAGTAGTTCAGTAGACAAAATTCTGGGGTAAATAATGGATCTAACCCCAGAAAACAATCTAGAGATCATCTAATTGCCTGCCAGAAAGCTTGCACATTCGGGCATGTCCATATCATGTGAAACAATGTACCCAGCTCCCCACCACATCTGGTACAGACAGGGGAAGAAAGCTGCCCCAAAGAGTAAAGCTTCACAGGAGTGAAATATAAGTTGTGCATAATATTAAACTGGGTTAGACGCAATTTATCTTGCTTAATGTAAATATAGGAATTGCTCTACAGTCTCCTCCAGAAGTCAATTTCTGTGTTTAGTGACAATTCCTGAGTCCAGTAATGGCAAACCCCTTGAGGTAAGTTATGCTGCAATGCCTGTAACTTCTTGTAAACCAGAGAAATGGCATGAGGTTGTCTAGCCAATCTGAGAATAGAGGGCAAGTCAATATTCACAGCATCTGATCTTTGGGTTTTACCTATGTGGGAGACAACAGCCTCCTTGAGCTGCACATACTGCAATATACCACTCATCTGTACATTGAATCTGCTTTGGAAAACAGTAAAGAAGATTATTCCTCCATTATCGTACATGTCTGCAGCTTTCTTCTTCCTCAGATTAGGCCAGTAGGACAGTGGGATAGGCCGATGCCCTATTTTAAAATGCGGGTTGCCCAAAATAGGTTGATCTAGCGAAACATGCCAATTAGCGGCTATCTCTACTTGCAATTGGTGCAACACTTTGATGGACCAGCCCAGCGGGGTAGATCTGAGGGATCGGGGAATGACCCTAGGAGTCACATATAGGAAAGCCTCAAGAGTACACCTATGCAGAGATGTAGGATGCTGTTCTATTTCCAACCACTCTGGCGAGTAGGCAAATGTGTCTAAGGCCGGTGGTTCCTGCACCCACTGGGCGAGTTTACTCAGGTGATGGGCACAATAGTACAGGAAAAAGGAGGGAACCGCCAGGCCACTTAGCTCCCTTGGGGCAGTTAGTTTGAAATAAGACCTCCTAATCATCTTACCCTGCCACAGGAATGCATTCAGCATTGCTTGCAATTTAGCGAACCATCTCTTGGGGAGAAAACAACCCATCATGACCATTGGGTAAAGGATACGGGGGAGCACATTCATTTTCACCGTGGAGACTCTTCTCCACAGCAATAAGAAAAAAGCACCCCATCTCTCCAAGTTGGCTTTGACCTTGGTCAATAGGTCCGAAAGGTTAGCTTTCAACATGGAGGTTCTATCCCTTGCCACATGAATTCCCAAGTACAAAAAGGGTTTCGACTCCCACGACAGAGCAAAGTTGGTCACGTCCTCTCGAGAGACATGGTTGTTCAAGGGAAATACCTTGGTTTTGGTGAGGTGAAGCCTGTAGTATGAAACCTTGGAAAAGGTCCCAACCTGATCTAGCAATGCAGACAAACTGTCTCTTGGGTCTTCCAAATGTAGCAACAGATCGTCTGCATATGCAGGAAGAGTGTATCTTCGCCTCCAACTGAAGTCCCTGGGATGTTTGGAGAGGCTATCAAGTGTCAGATAAAGGGTTCTAAATTTAGATTAAATAAAAGAGGGGAGGGGGGCAACCCTGCTGGGTACCTCCTTGAAGCGTGAAAACCTCAGAGTGAACTCCATTACATCGAATTTGGGTGGAAGGAGAGGGGTATAGTAACTTGATCCACTTAATGAAGTCCTCTGGGAACCCAAACCATGACAAGGTGGTGAAAAGGAAGTCCCATAACACCCTATCGAAGGCCTTCTTGGTGTCCAGTGACACCAAGATCATTGGCAATTCTGAGTCATTGGTGACCGAGAGGAGGTGCATTAGCTTCCGCATATGGTCCCCAGAGGACCGACCTGCCATAAAGCCAACTTGTTCTTTACTTACTAAAAGAGGCATAATAGGCCCTAACCTCTTGGCTAAGATCTTGGCCAAGAGCTTAACATCAGTATTAATCAGTGAGATAGGTCAATAACTCTCTGGATATTGCAGATCTTTACCCTTTTTAGGAATAAGCGTGATTATAGCGCTTAAGAAACTGGGGTCAGATAGCCTTTTTTCGAACCAGTAGTTATAAACCTCTGCCAATATAGTGTCTAACTCCGGTATGCAGGCCTTATACAGACCATTAAGAAGTCCATCCGGTCCCGGGGACTTATCCATTGGGAGGGGTGCCACAACACTTGTCACCTCTTCAGCCTTGATGGGGCCGGCCGGAGAGGAGGTGTGAATGGGTGACAACTTGGGCAGGTCAACTGAGCTGAGATAGCTCAGGATATCTGCCATGGAGGGACAAGCATCTGTTTCCTCAGTGTACAACCCCTGATAATATTGCCTTAGTACCTCACCTATAGCACGAGGATCAGTCACAATGATCGTATCCTTATCCAGCTTGATACCCGGAATGAACCGAGACGCATCCTCTTGCCTAAGCTGTGAAGCCAGCAACTTGCTAGCCATTTTCCCACACTCCAAATATTGAAATTTGGTACGTTCAAGTACAAGCTCGGCTTTTTGGGAGATAAGACTGAAATACTGAGCTCGCAGTCTATGCAACTTGGTCCAGTCTTCATCTGGGGATGAGCGAGAAATAGTGGATTCCAATTGACTAATTGAGGAAAGCATGGAGTTCAGTTGCAACCTGAGCTGCCGGAACTTTGTTGAGGATAACCAGATACACTCCTCCTGCAGGGAACACTTTAAAGCTGCCCAGACTATGTCAACCCTGCTAACTGACCCCCTGCTGTTTCTTATGAAGTCAGTAATGAAGTTTCGTATATGTTGCAGGGAATTAGGTTTGTGCAGTAATTGGGTGTTTAACCGGCAGAGGGTGTCCCTTTTCACCCCAGGTCCTACTAGGAAAAAAGGGAGATGGGCGAGTGATCCGATGTAACCCTGGCATGAATATCGGCCTCAGTTACTCCAGGGAGGGCAAAGGAGCTGATAAGGGAAAAGTCGATTCTCGAGAATGTCTTGTGCGGCGGTGAGAAAAAGGTATACTGGTGCTCCTCCGGGTGCAGGATGCGACAAACGTCAATAAGATCCGCCCCCCTCATGAGCTCATGAAGGGCCCTCTTTGCCGGGGAAAAACCCCTTCTTCAGGAATCAGACCTATCAATGTGTGTGTAAAGGGTGATATTTCAATCCCCACCCAAAATAGTAAGCTAGGGGGGTTGGAAACAACCAACCTCAATAAATGAGCAAAAAAATGTGGGGATTCAGCATTTGGGCCATAGACTGCACCCAGCATCAGCTGGTGCGATTCTAGTAGACCAGTCACTCTAACGTATCTCCCATCCGGATCCCAGATTTCTTTTCCTAGGGTGAAGGGGATCTTTTTGCTTATCAGGATAACCACTCCCCCTTTACTGGTGGAAATGCCTGCCCCATAAACATAACCAACCCACTGTTTACAAAACAGTACAATATCCTTGCGCCGGAGATGCGTTTCTTGAAGGAGAGCAATTCCAGCATTTAGGTGTTGCAAGTCCCTGAGAATAATGTGCCTTTTACGATGATAATGTGCGCCCTTAATATTCCAACTTATAAACTTATATGGGCCACTCATAAAATAGCTCCAGCTGTGTCCTTATCCCTGTCACCACTCTGAGATAGTGTGGGATGAGAACACTTGGCCCCCTCTCCTCCCCTTCCATAATACCCCCATGCAACCCTTTATACATCCCAAACTCGTAACTGTACACATAAATTGACATATAAAAACAAAATTCAACTAACTTACACAATTCTATCCCCCAGTTCTAACACTGCACTGCACTCCTGCCTCTGGTACATGATTTTAATGCAACCTGCCTCCCATATCACCCCACCCGCTTCCTCCTACCCCTGCTATTACTAACCCTAAACTGGAAGCAGGAGGAGAATCCCCCCATAGCATACTTGTACTGCCCCACCCTCTTGTCTTTGTGCCGTTATTTATATGTTAGAGCAGCCCCACTGAATCAAAGTCCCCCCCCATTGGAAGATACCAGGAATACAGGGCAGGCAGGCAATCCCTTTATTATACAGGCGCTGCCCCGCTAGATGATTATAGCAGTGGCAGTGAACAACAGGCAGCCCTCTGGGTTGAAACTGATCCTTATCTATAAACCTGTCCAACTCACAAGTGAAGCTGTTGACAACAACGAGAAAGCGGGAACATAGTCTGCCTGCCCCGCACACCTGTTGCCCCTGAAAAAGTATAGCCACACCCATCATATCTTATCCATGCTAACCCAAGTGATTAGATACAAGTCCAGTGACCAGGAGTTCTGATGAGGGCATGGGAGGGCCTCGTATGTTTTTGCTGCATCAGAAAGGGGCAGACAAGGTTTAGCCTGCTATGACTTGCTGAAGTGGCCAATCCCCTGATGAGACTCTCACCGCAGCGTGGGCTGCTCAGTACAGGTAAGATGAGACTGTAAGAACTCTTCCCACTACCAAAGGTGGGCTCCTTCTGCCAGCCTCAAGTAGTAATACTGGACAGCAGGGATAAGCTATATGTCCAACCAGAAAAACAGCCATGCATGTAAGCGCTTAACAAGGAAGATACAACGCCACTCGGCCCTCATTTGAAGAGATCAGGGAACAAAGCCTTAAGCTCCTTCTTTGCCTGATCCTGAGACTCAAATGAAAGCCATTTCTCTCTGGACTTGACTTGGAGCGTTGCTGGATATCGCATACCAAATGGCAACCCCGCAGCGATCAACTTGGATACTGTCGGATGCAACTCTTGCTGTTTTTGCTGAACAGACTGCGGGAGATCTTGAGTAATATGAATTTTACGCCCTTCCCAAAGGATTTCCTGCAAAGCCTTGATTTTATTCAGAATAAATTGCTTGTCCTGGAAATTGAGCAATCTGAAGATAAACAGCCGGGGGGGTGGCATCAAGGGGCGGAGGGGGGCGCAGAGCTCGGTGGGCACACTCAATGATGTAAACCGTGTTATTTGGCAAAGGCCTGGCTATCTTCTCACAAAACATCTGGGCAAAAATGACCGGGTTGTTCCCTTCCTCCTTTTCGGGTAAGCCAATCACCAGAAGGTTGTTCCTTCTGCTCCTTCCCTATAAATCTTCAAGCTTCTCCTCCAATCTCTTCACCCTGTGGCCCAACTGAATAGTATCTTGCTCCATTTTCCCCTGTTTGTTCTCCAAAGAGATAATGTTAGCTTCCGAATCCCCCACACGCACTGTTAGCGATTGAACTGATGTTTTAATTTGCTGCAGATCATCCGAAATATCCAGGATTTTTTCTTGCAGGGGCTGCATGATTTCAAGAAATCTCTCCTCGGAAAGGGCTGTGGTTGATATAGCTGACTTGACTCCACCCACAGCTTGCTGCTTCGGCCACTTTGTGGCCTTGTCCTTCTCGGGTGTCGGCGGGGGAGAGTGCCACGGAGGAGCTTTCCTCATGAAGACATCCATTTCTGGCTCACCAGATCCGAAGCCCAACCAATGCAAAGCACTCTTACTCTTAATCGGGACCATTTCTTGGATGTGAACTATTCTTGATGTGAGTTAAAACACAGAAATTGTTAGCGGGAGAGCGGAGCTGCAGGCGAGAGCTGCTTCACCTCAGGCTGCCATCACGTGACCCTTCAGAATATTATTATTTCTTTCTGAGTTTTTTTATATAGCTTTCATTACTATTACAAGTAATGACTCAAGCTGTTAAAAATGGCTGCCACTAGCAATTTTTAAAAATGTCTTCCATTAAGGTTACTTTTTGATGTTCCATGCTGATTTCATAATGTGGATATATTAGTAGAATGTTATCATGCATTTCCTTTTCCTTATCATTTGTTTATGCTCCTACATCTGATCGACCCACATCTTGCTTGACCCACCCAGCCATGTTACCCCCCCCCATCTCTGGGTCTTACCGGACTCCTCTGGGTTCTCCCATTCCCATGAACTGCTCCATGTGTTCAGGTCAGGGTGCAATCAGGCCCCTTGGTGCACAATCCAGAAAAGGAGGAGGGTGCCCAGTTGGTGGCTGCAGGGCCTGCTGCAGATTGAGCTTTAATCTTGCTGGCTTGCGTTTTCCTCCTGCTTTCTGCTCTCATCCCCTGTTGTGCATGACTCTGCAGAAGCACACACAGTTTGTATGTCAGTCAGCTGCAACTCCTTTCTTACCTCTTATGCTACACTGCCGTCTAGTCTACATAGCTTTCCAGTTGCTGAGCAGAGTGATGAGCCCTTTCTCCCTGAAAGAGGAGATCAGAGACCAGAGTCCACTCCAAAACCCAATTTGCCAGCATGACAGGAGATAGTGATACCATTAATCCACTGGGCAGCTAGCATACTGTTTTTTCACTTTTCACTCATTCGCTGGGGAATAAAGTGGTAAACTGGGTTAGGAACTAGGTAATGGACAGGAGGCAGAGGGTGGTAAATGGGATACAATCTGGGGAGAAGGGGGTGACCAGCAGCATACCTCAGAGATCAGTCCTTGGACCAGACCTGTTCAATGACTTCATTAGTGACACTGCAGAGGGGCTGGAAGGAAAGGTTTGCCTGTTTGCAGATGATACCAACATCTGTAACAGGGTGGATACTCCAGAAGGGGTGGAGAAAATGAGGAAGAACCTGGGGAAGCTTGAAAAATGGTTCGAGGAGTGGCAACCGAGGTTTAATGCAAAGGAGTGGACAATTATGCACCTAGGTTATAGAAACCCTGGAAAGAGCTACAGGATTGGGGGGGGGGATTGTTGACAGTCACCAAGGAAGAAAGGGCCCTTGAGTTTATTATTTCAGATGACCTGAACATGTCAAATCAGAGCACAAAGGCAGCAGGGAGGGTCCAGTGGCAAGCTGGGTTGCATAGGCAGGGATATCAACAACAGAAGGCGGAAGGTAGGGATGCCATTGTATAAAGCCCTGGTCAGGCCTCACATGGAGTAGTATGCGCAGTTCTGGAGGTTACACCTTCAAAAGGACATTAACAAGCTGGAGACAGTCCAGAGAAGGGCAACTAAGATGGTACAGGGATTGTATCACAAAACTTGCAAGGAGAGATTAAGAGAACTCAATATGTACTCGCTGGAGGAGAGGAGGGAGATAGGGGACATGATAGAAACATTCAAGTACCACAGAGACATAAACAAGGTGCAGGAAGGAAACATCTTCCAGTACAGGGGGAGTACAAGAACAAGGGGGCATGACATGAAATTGGAAGGTGACAGGCTAAGAGAGAATGTGAGGAAGTTTTTCTTCATAGAGAGGGTGGTGGATTCGTGGAATGGTCTGCCATAGGAGGTGGTGAGAGTGAGCACTGTGGTTAGATTTAAACATGCATATGACAGGCATAGGGGAACCATAGAGGTAAAGCAGAGGGAGGGACTGAAGCAGTAATCAAGTACAGAGCTTACAGGCGGACTAGATGGGCTTAGCGGTACTTACCTGCTGACAATTTCTATGTTTCTATGACATTGGTTGGAGCTATATATGTAGATCTATCTAAAGTGTTTGATTCTCTGGACCACAATGTCCTCCTGTCCAGGGGGGCTTCACTGGGAGTGGCAAGAGATGGCATAAGATGATTAAGTTCCTACCTAAAAGGAAGGCTACAGTCAGTTTCAATAGGAAATTTTTCATCAAAACTGGTACCTGTTGTTTTTGGGGTCCCTCAGTGTTCTGTATTAGGCACTTTACTGTTTAACATTTATATCACTAATTTACATTTTTCAGATTCATCTATAATGTATTATTTATGTGCAGATGATACAATTATTTATACATCTGATTCAACAACACAAAAAATATGAGACAAAGAAACATAGACTTTGACGGCAGACAAGGACCACTTGGTCCACCCAGTCTGCCCATTTCCCTACCTATTGGATAAGCTGTGGATCCTAGTTAACCAACAGCCTACTTCCTCCTACCCCCCACTAGAATTGCCTTGTGTCTGTCCCATGCATTCTTGAATCCCCCATTGTTTTTGACCCCACAACCTCCTCAGGAAGGCCATTCTATGTATCCACCACCCTCTCCATGAAATATACTTCCTCACGTTGACCCTGAGCAACTTGTGCCCCTTGTTCTTGCACATCTCTTTTCTGAAAGATGCTACCCTCTTGGACTTTGTTGAGTCCCTTGAGGTACTTTAAAGTTTTTATCATGTCCCCCCGCTCCCTCATTTCCTCGAGGGTATACAAACTACAGCAGGCATCTAACAAATTACAAGTGTTCTTTGACCACAGTAAATTGGTACTTAATCCAAAAAAGACACAAGTGATGCTGTTTTCATGTACCAATGGAGGGACCGAGAAAAAATCACTAGACATTGTCACCCTTATTGGAACCCTGCTACAACAGGTCCGATCTTACAAATATTTGCACCTATGGTTAGATAGTTCCCTTAGGTGGGACATTCACATTGGTTATTTGTTAAGAAATGTAGGAAGGAGATTGGGGGCCTTATATAGGGTAGAGTTATATGTATCACAAGAGACAAAGGAGTGCATATTCAATTCTATGATAACACCAATTTTTGACTACAGAGATATCCTGTATACAGCAGGGACCAAGAGGAACCTGGCAAGACTAGACGGTTGTTACCACAGGCTCGCCAGGTGCATTCTTGGTGTCCCTTGTTTAATGCATAGCTGTCAGCTTTATGATAACTTGGGTTGGCAAAAACTGAGTGAATGAAGACAGGAACATTAAATGCATTCATACTCAGGGGGTTAGCTGGATAACTCCCAAACTATATACCTATTAACCTGATCTGTACAGTAAAAATAAGATTCCTTGAGATCTGCAATTGGTATGGATTTGGTAATCCCAAAATGTAATCTAGAAATTGGGAGAGATTCCATTTATTATGTAGGAACATTAGCATGCAATAGTATTCCTCATAAATTAAGAACATCTATAGGGAAAAACACTTGGAAAGAGATAAAAAACTTGTTTGGAAAACAAAGCATTTGAATCCAGATTATGTTGCACAATTTAATTAAAACGGTTGTATGCAATTGTACTAAGTATGTTGATTAATAAAGTACTATGGATTTTTTGTTTGATCTGTTTTATATTGTATATTTACATAAGTGTTCATAGTGTATGAATTTAATGAACCTGTAATGTACTTGATATAATGAAACTGAAATTGGGTTTTAACTCTGTACTATGGGACCTCATTGTAAATGAGCTTTCAGCTCAATCAAACAAATCCTGATTCATTAGTTTTTATGGATATTTTACCACTACTACCACACACACACACACACACACACACACACACACACACACACACACACACATCCCAGCATTACTATTTAATATTATTGATTTACACATGCACATATCTTAATCAAATACAATATCAATTCATGCAAAAAGTACAGCCCCTTCCACACAGATGCTGTACCTAAAACAAGCTCATTACAGCTCACAAACAGGAACATTACATGACGAAAATGATGCAGAAATTCCTCTACAAGTACACATAAAATAAATACTTTGATAAGCAACAATCAGTTACTTTAGAAAAAAAACAAGAACCCAAGTATATTGAATACAATATCAAATGCAAAAAAGCACAGCCCCCCCAAGATATATGCATACACATACACATACCCATACCTATACACATACACAGACACACACATACACATATACATATACATACACATACACAGACACATACACATACACATACCCACACGTATAGACATACACATACACATACCCATACCCGTACACATACCCATACACATACACAGACACACACACACACACACACGCACACATATACATACACATACACATACCCATACCTATACACATACACAGACACACACACACACATACACATACCCATACCTATACACAGACACACACACACATACACATACACACACACTCACACACACACATATACACACACACATATACACATACACATACCATATGCATACACAGACACACATACACACACACATATACACATACACATACCATACACATACACATACACCCAAAGATCTGCAGCATACAAACCTTTCTTGTTAAATAGGGAAAAGCCAGTGTTTGAGCCTGGACCATCAGCGTGCGAAGCTGTTGCCTCACCACTTGGCACATGGAGCTGGCTCCTTGCCATAAGTTTTAAAAACTACAGCACATATTACCACATTTTTGTCTGCACTACAGGGAAAAGCCAGTGTTCTGACTGGCTGAAAGGGTATATAACCCAATGCCTTACAGGGTGACAACCATCGGGTAGGGAATCCTTCCAGCAAACAGGATGCTGTGCAACTTGATATCCATGCCTTACAGAAATTTTTTAGAATATTTCTGCCACGTTTGGAAGGTGACAATGTTAACAACTCTGCCTTGCCATCATGTATTCTGCACCTCCTTGTACCCCTACTCTATCACTCCTTTTGGCTGCTTATCATCCATTCTGCACACCAGTCTCACCCTCCACTGCTCTTTCCTGCTATATGGCTCACCAGGATATCCCTGTATCTCAGAGGTCTGGCTTGCCCCAGGTGGGGTGCCCCCTCCTTGGAGGCAGGGAAGGGGTTGGCATTTCTTGGGAGTCCTCAAAGGAGGGCTGGGGGGCAGGAGTGGTGCAATGGGAGACTGTGACATGGTGGGACTAGGCAGCTGTCATCTGGCAGCCAGGATGGGTGCTGTTTCTGTTCTTCTGGTCCCAACCTCACATCCCACTGGTGCACACTCTGGTGATGCCCTGGAGGCAGAGCAGCCTATATGCATTTACCCACACCAGCAAGGCTCTGCACACCAACAGGCGTCAACCTTCAAGTGGTTCCCTGCAGCATCCTCCCCTGGGTGGACAGCATCCAAGCGAATGCTCTATCACCCTTCCTGCTAGCCTCCATTCCTGATGCCTTGGGCTTGGGGCTCTGTGCATCAGTATACAGAGTGGCTGTCCCACCACTCAGCACCATGGAGTTGGCTCCTCCTTACGAACAAACGAACATATGAAATTTGCCAGCAGATAAAGGCCTAGAGGTCTATCAAGTCTGCTTGAATGTGCAGCTAGCACCCCTTATTCTGCAGCTGCACCTCCCTTCCACCCTTCCCCTTCATTAACCCTCCCCTTTGTCCTGTCCCATCCTCATTTGAAGCAGTCCACTGTTCTACTGCATACCACTTCAGCAGGTAACGCATTCCACCCAGTCACCGCCCTCTCTGTAAAAAAGTGTCTCCTCATCTCCCTCCTGAACCTTCCTCGCTCCAGTCTCATATCATGGCCCCTGGTGGCCCTCCCCTCCCTTACTTTGAACAGCCCCTCTGTACCCGTCTTGTTTATTCCTTTCATGTATTTAAAGGTTTCAATCATGTCGCCCCTATCTCTCCTCTGCTCCAGTGAGTACATGTTCAACTCCTTCAACCTCCTCTCGTATGGTAAGTCCCCCAGCCCCTTGATCATTTTTGTCACTCTGCGCTGCACTCCCTCCAGTAACTTATTGTCCCTCTTCAGATACGGATGCCAGTACTGCACGCAGTACTCCAGGTGTGGTCTAACTAATGACCTATACAGTGGCAGAATCACCTCCTCCCTCCTCGAGGATATACCCCTTGCAATACAACCCAGCATTTTGTTGGCCTTTGCAGCTGCCTTCCTACATTGTGCCGAGTTGTTCATTGACCCCGTAATGAGCACCCCCAGATCCTTCTCCTCCTCTGTCTGGGCTAGCTGCACTCCCCCTAGCTGGTAACTCCTCCTAGGGTTCTTCATCCCAAAATGCAGCACCTTGCACTTTTTGGCATTAAAGCCCAGTTGTCAGGTGTCTGACCAGGTTTCAAGCTTTGCCAGATCATCCTGCACACCCTGCCATCCCCCTAGGTCATCCGTCACCACGCCTACCTTGGTATCATCAGCAAACAGACTGATCTTGCTCTTGATGTCCCATGATATGTCTGCAATGAATATCCCAAACAACACTGGCCCCAACACCGAGCCCTGTGGAACACCGCTCATCACTGCCCTTGGGTGTGAGAGCTCCCCACCCACCACCACCCTCTGTTGTCTTCCCTGCAGCCAGTTTCCTACCCATCTCACCAGCTTTACACCCGCCCCTGTGCCTACTAACTTCCTTCCCAGCCTTCCATGTGGCACTGAGTCGAATGCCTTACTGAAGTCCAGATATAGGACATCCACTGCATGGCCCCTGTCCAGTTGCCTAGTTACCCAGTCATAGAACTTGACCAGGTTGGTTTGGCAGGATCTGCCACATATAAAGCCATGCTGTCTGCTGTCCTGTAGTCCTTTGGCCTCTAGGAGGACCACCAGCCTCTCCTTCAGGATAGTCTCCATTAGCTTACCCACGATGGATGTGAGGCTCACTGGTCTGTAGTTTCCTGGTTCATCCTTGGGGCCACTCTTGTGGAGGGGCACCACATGAGCCATCCTTCAGTCCTGAGGGTACACACCCGAATGTAGTGAGGCATTAAATAGGTCTGCCAAAGGTCCTGCAAGGACCTCTGCCAGCTCCTTCAGTACCCTGGGGTGGATGCCATCTGGCCTGGCGCCTTGTCCACCCTCAGTGCCTTCAAACCCTCTCAAACTCTGCTCTCCATGATTTCCCCATCTGTCACCACTTCCCCCCCTGCTTCTGCCATTTCTCCCACCTTGGGTGTCACCCTCCTCTTCTCTTTAGTAAATACTGAGCAGAAGTACTCATTTAGTGCTTCCGCCTTATCGCACCCTGCTTCCACCCAACCCCCCTCCTTCCTAATCCTTACTATGTGGTCCTTACAGCTCCTTTTCTCCCTGATGTACTTAAAGAAGTCCATCTCCCCCTTCTTAATGCCTTATGCCAGCCTGAGTCCCGTAGATGCTTTGGCTCCCCTTACTGCCCTTGTCACCTCCTTCGATTCTGTCAAGTACTCCTCCCTGTCCTCCCCCCTTCCTGTTTTCTTGTACTTCCTAAAGGCAGCTCTTTTCCTCCTTACCTTTTCCATGACCTCCTTGCTCAACCAGATCGGTTTCTTAGCCCTAGCCTTCTTGCTCATATTACCGCTTTTTTTTTTAAACTGCCCACCCAGCAAAAACTAACACTGCCCAAACATGCATAAACAAAACATTGTAACTAATCCACTGATTTTTTTCTTCTTCTTCTTTCTATTTTATTTTATAGGCCTCTGATTCTTGCTGTTGATTTACCCTCAATCTGCTGTTATACTGTCCACAGAGTCTTGCTAACAACAACCCCCCAACTTATCTAATCCAGCTGTCTGTCAAAACCTGCCTGTCCACTTGCTCACTAGCCCTGCTGCTCCACTGATCTTTAAAATGTTATTGCTTACTTAATACATTTGCTTTTCTTTACCTATAATCAGCCAGCACTGATTCATGCTGCCAGTAACTATGGCAGCATGCAGCACACAGAATCGCACACTATCTCTGTCAGCAGCCAACCACACAATGCTATCTCTGTCATTCTACCAGCAGCCTGCTGCAAGTCACTATCTCTCTCTCTCTCTCTCTCTCTCTCTCTCTCTCTCTCAGTGAAACTAAACTTTATCTGGCTTGCAACCTTTAACTAGGCACTAGTAATTTGGAAAGACACACAATAATACCATACCAGCAGCTTAATACCACCCAAGTAGAGCCAGAATGTACTGGTAAAATAGTATGTAAGCAACCCCATTTGTTAAAACTGGGCATGTGAATAAAGTAGCACTCCAAAGTAAAGATTATGTGAAAACTTGTTCCATGGGACTTTGATAAGAATTACACAACTGTCTGTCTGTCTGTCTCTATCTCTCTCTCTCGCTGACTCTCCTGGCTAAAGCACACACAGCACTATAGCTCTCCTTCATACTGCATGAATGATGATCACCACTAATGCTATTGCTAATGGCCTGTCTTACAAACAAAACAGTGTCACATACCGGCACACTGAAGCCACAGTAACCTGAAACAAACTATCTGTATTTTTCATTTTCACTTGAAATTATATAAAACTGTCCATGTTTTACATTTTTTTTTTTTTTTTAATTTTCTTTCTAAATTCAGGTACTTTTGGCAAGTGGGACTATTCTGCAAGTGCAGTAAGTCACTCCATGGATGGTGGCAATCAAGGATTAATGTACTTTCATGTGCTGAAGGCATCTGGTGTAATGCCTTATTCCTCACTATGTAACTGGGCATGCATTAACCCATGACAACCACCACCCTGTCATGTCTTATTGCTTACTTATCAATCTGCAGGTTAATCTGGATTTTGTCAGATAAAACAAAACAGTAAAACTCAAGGAAGCTCTTTATTTGCTAAGTAAGCATGATTAAGTTCCACCAGGCAGTACACTTTGAAGTTACACACTGTAAAATAACTTTAAGCATTTAAGCTGAGAGACTATGCAACAGATTCAATTTGCAAAGACTTTTCTCTGCACATATCTGTAAATTTTGTGAATCTCAGCAAATCTGTTACCAGTCAATATGCTGTCTGAATAACAGCACAAGGAAAACTGTGAGTACAAAACAGCGCACATATGAATAGCAAATGGTACACAACAGCGGCTGCTACACAACGGCGAACGTGAATACAGCGAATGGGACTATGGCACAGCCCACACACAGCTAAAGGGAAAATAACACATGCAGGGAGTGTCCTGCCCCCTGTTCACTGCTGTGCAGTTTTACAATCTTTTAAGCAGGGGACACTGCCCCCCACGCAAGCCATGACAGACTACGGGATGCAGGAGTGAGCCGAGCTGCATCTGTGGAGCAGAGGGATGAGGGATCAGTGCTAGACCTGTAAGTAGGCGGGAGGCAGAGCTGCAGGTTCGATACCTGTGGCAGACAACATTGCCTGGTAGGAACTATAGGAACAAAGCAGGCAGTACTATCCACCATACAACGGAACCCACCACCACCCATCCTACCAGCAGCATGACCACCCACCATCAACCACCCTGTGCCACCCATCGCAGCACAGTGGTGTGACCGCACTATATGGCCATAGTGGTGGCAGTGGCACGGACACATTTTTGTAGCCCTCTCCTGGCTGTGCAGCTACGGCATGCCATTTATACCCTTTTGGACCTACCAACCCCAACAATGTGGCCGCAGTATTGTGTGAGGAGGATGGCACTGCCACTGACAGGCACTGCCGGCCACTGACACCTAGTGGCCACCCCCACAGCCAGTAGGGGACATGGAAGCCAGGGACAGAGGTGTTGCCCTGTAGGGACCAGGTGTGTGCACACCAGGTGACCATGGGAACCTGTGGTGGCTGCGATAATGATAGTGGTGGGGAAGGGAAATTGGCACCTGTCTGCACAGTGGTCAGAAGACACATAACTGGCGGCACCACCGTCCTGTACCCTAGAACTGCTCTCCTGGAATCTGCTGAGTTGCACCAGCTGCCCAAGCTGAGTGTGGGTGGATGACACCTGTTGAATTGAAATGCTCCACGGCTGACACATGACGGATACAAAGTGACAGCACTAGTGGTGACACAGCCACGAGTACCGGGAAGCAGCAAGGGTGTAATTCAGGCACTGTGTGCAGCCCATGCACCCTTGTGGTGACACAAATGGCTGCAAGTCATTGAATACTGCTTGGGACTGCTGTGGTACCCCATAGCACCAGTCCCCTGAGATACACAGTCGGCCCAGGCAGACACAAAGGTTAACAGTGGCCCTGTTGTCCACCTTTGCTGGGGGGCATTCACATTTGCTGAGTGGGGCCAGGTGGGAGGACTTACCCAATCAGGTGGCCACTACAAATGGGTGAGCCTCAGGCAGTCCCAGTGTCCCATCAGGATTCATTGGAGATGGAGTGTAACAGATGGCAGGATGCCACTACTGTTCATGAAGAGCCTGAAGGGTACATGTCTGCTGCTACATGCAGGGTTCCTGTATAGGAAGGAGCATGCACACCATGACAGGCAATACTAGAAGTGTGTCTACTATGACTACTGCACACGGTGCCCAGGCCGTGTCCACACAGCTATGGCGGAGGTAGTGCATGTGTCTGGTGCACACAACCCTGTCCCAGATGATGCCAACATGGCTGCCCAGTCTGTGATGGCCGCAGTTAAGGACCCCACCCAGTTCATCACAGAGACCTCCTGCGAGGTTATAACTGCATGCTCCAGGGGTGTCCCTGTGGCCATTAGTGGGAGGCTGTCTGTACTGCCACTGATGAAGAGGACCATTGCCAGGGTTAGGACAGCAGCATGGCAACCACCACCCATGCCCACAACACTGCTGGACCTGGCCATACTGGAGGAATACACCAAGACAGAGACCGGGGAACTGTTCCTGCAGTTCAACAGTGGACCAGGGAAGGGCAGATTCCAGCTGTTTGTCACACAACTGACACTTATACAGCTGGAGGGGTGTGCCAGCCTGTTTGTGGATGGCACATTCCAGGTCATGCCACCACTGTTCTTGCAGCTATACATGATCCATGGCTTGTTGGACACCATGATCTTCCCAGCGGTGTACATACTGATGAGTGGGTGCACCTGTGCCATGTATACCTCTGCCCTGCAGCAGCTGAAGGCCCTTTGCCCCAGCCTGGACCCACAATGTGTGATCACTTACTTTGAACATGGTGCAATGAGGGCCTTCAGCACCATACTCCCTGGCTGTCAACATCGTGGGTGCCTCTTCAACCTCACCCATGCTATGTGGCAGAAGGTGAAGCAGATTGAGGGCTTGGCAGGGCTCTAGACCACTGATCCAGAGTTCGCCCTGCATGTGAGGCTGCTGGAGGTGCTGGCGCTCATGCCCCTTGTCAAGGTTGTGGCAGCTTTCGATGAAGTGTGGAACTTGGACTATGTCAAGGAGCATGGGGACATGCTAACACCCCTCTTAGACTATTTTGAGGACACCTGGGTTATCAGGCCTGTTGGTCAGTCCAGCAGGCACCATCTGCTGTACCCTGTGCAGTGCTGCAATATGTATGAGGCAGCGAGGGATGGCATGCTTTGAATGAACAATGCCATTGTAGCCTGGCATCACTGTTTCTCCATGAGGATTGGGGCATGTCACCCTAACATATGACACTTTATTAGGGCCCTTACTGCAGAGCGGCGCCTTACCGATCTGAAGCTGGCACAACACACAGTGGGCAACACCATGACAAATGCAAAGTGCAAGTACAAGGATGCCAGCTGATGCATTTCCACCACTGTGGCAGCAAATGAGTCCCGCACAATGACCTAATACCTGCAGGGCATTGCCTGTAACCTCAGCTTCCAAGTCTGAATGGACATCTACCTGGGGGTGGAATTTGCTGTTTGCCATTGTACTGTGTGTCCCACCTGTGTGTTTCAGTAAACTTCACATCATTCACTGCACTGCCTATCTCATGCCTCTTTGTTCACAGTACCTTGCTGTTGCCTGTGTCATGCTGTTCTGTTGCTACAGCACTGTGTGTGTTAGCTGTGTTTGTATTAGCAGTTTTGCCTGTACTGTTATTGTAGGAGTTATTTTTGTTTTAGGCATTATAACCCTGTGCCACAAATCCATGCTGAAGCTCTCTCAGGCTTGATTCCTTAGCTGTTCATGTAACTAACTGTTTTGAAATATTTGAACAGGAAAACAGAGGTCATCACTTGGAAAATGCCACAAGGGATTTTGGGAGTTGTAGTTGTTCTTGTGAGGAGATTTTTTTAAAGTAACAGAACATATTAATAGGTCAGTTTTACAAGATGCTGAATTAAAAGGGGCAGACCAAAGAATCACTATCAAAGGGCCCTCTCAAGGAGTCTACTTTAATAACCATTTATTTAGGCAGGATAGTCAAACTGAGGCAGCTCCTTTTCACCAAGTTCTTACAGGAGCAGCTTTTTTTCAGCTCCCCTCCCTATTTGTTATTACAGAATTGGTAGGTGAAATTCACACTCCTGATTGGCTGAGGCAGGATTGCAGCTGCGCGTTTATCTCAGCATAACGTCCACTGAAGAAAAAGTATTGGTGCCAACCTGCCCCATAAAGTGAAAATATCACTGTGCCAGTTTAGAACACTGAGTTTTCAAAGGAAGCCATTTTTTTAATACACCTACCCGCCCCTTGCCCTCCACTGCTCATCTTTTTGACAAGTTGTATGAACAGTTCTAGTGAGGGTTTCAGGCAAGGCATAGCACAGAAACCATGCTTGTTCAGGTGCAGAATGATCTCCACAGGGCTAGAGATCGAAGAGAAAGGACAATTCTTGTTCTCATTGATCTCTCTTCGGCTTTTGACACTGTGGACCATTGTGTGTTGCTTGACTGCCTCAGGGAACTCTGTGGACTCACCGGCACTGTCATCTGCTGATTTGGGTCCTTTTAAACCAACAGGAGGCAACGGGTTGTGATGGGGAATTTCTCCTCCACCTCTAGCCTCCTTTCTTGTGGAGTACCTCAGGGACTGGTCCTGGCCCCAATGCTGTTCACAGTGTATAACAAAATATTTATTTACTGGATATTCATAAGGGGATAAGGGATGCAAATGAAAACTATTTTAGCAGCCAACTCATTAATTGCTGAAACCTGGGCCCAAACTAGTTTTGGCCTGCAAAACACACTTTCAGTAATGCCACCCCTCACATAGTGCAAGCACAGATACTGTAAACCTTTTTGTACTCTAGACCACCTATACTGGGAGCACTACCCTCTCCCCACTGATACCAGTATAAACCCTTTAAACCTTTAGGGAGCTTCCAGTGCTTCACTGAATGACAAGTTATGGAAACGGTGCAGATCCATTGACATAGCAGCTTTCTGGCTTGCAGTGGTGCATTTAAACAAATAAAACACTTTTAAACCCAAACTCCAAAGTCCATGCAATTGTTTAAATGGCAAACTCAATGTGAGGTACTTGTAGATCCTGGCCCAATGGCCAAATCTGAGGATTTGATGGAAGACTATGTACAATCACCAGTTGTTGGGCAAGCCCTGAGGGTACTCATGGTTTTAATTCTGCTAACCTCCCTCACTATCTGGGCTTCTGTACCGCAGTTTCTGCAGGTGCAGGTCTCTCTTAGGCAAGTGATCAGATGGTCAGTTGTTCTGGGTGATCAGATCAGTTGCACAGGTCTCAGGTGCCTGTGTGCTGGATTCAGGCTTTCTGCTTCAGCAATCGTCTGGACCTATCTAGCTCCTCTTTTCTCCTCCACTATAAGGCCAGTCTTAGAACCAGGGGCCACATGTCACACACACATGTCTAGGCTTCCAGACCCCAGAGGAAGTTACTAGTCAGAATCTAGCTGTAGCACTGACCAGCCAGTCCCCTAGACTCTCTGCAGGCTTGATGCAGGATCTTTCAAACAGCAGCACATACTGTTTCTACCACAGTGCTGGCTAGCAGCTATGGCACTAATAGTGGGGTTGGATTAACACACATTTACCTCCTTTTCTCTGAAGGCAAAAATAGGCCTTCTGTCATCACTCTCTCCCTCTAAAGCTGTCATTCCAACACTGGTGGCAAATGCACTTTTCTCAGTCTGTCCCTTTTAAGTTGTAGAAACTTTGTGGTCCCCTCCTGTGTTGTGTCTGTAGCTGTGCCAGGCAGCTAGGCTTCCACAGACAGCTTTGGGCAGTAACTACTAGCCCTCCTCAGTCTGTGAGAGCTAAAATGGTTAAACTGACCTACAGTATTTCATACTGGATTATTTAATTAGTTCATTAACATGCATAAATGTACATCAGCTGGTTGCTTCATGATGGTTTAAAAAAGTCCATCATAACTTGATGGTTCTTTGAAGTTCATGAAAAGTTCATCAGATTTTTGAACACAGTGCTAATGAACAGTTCATGAGCAAAGTTAATGACCTGAGATGATGAACGCTTCATGGTTTCTGACATATGTTCATGAACTGTTCATGAACATTCATCAGCGTTCATGAAATCATGAACTACATCTCGCCTGCAAATGGTTTGATACCTTTAGTTGGACCAACATAGATGTTACAAAAAGAAAATAACGTCTAAGCTTTTGGACCAACTAAGTCCTTCCTCGGAGACTTAACACAAGTCTCCGAGGAAGGACTTGGTTGATCTGACAGCTTAAACATTGTTTTCTCTATGTAACATCTATGCTGGTCCACTAAAAAGTATCAAACCATTTGCTTCTGGATCTGTTCTTACAAGGACCAATACGGCAACTAATCTATTTCTGTATATACATCTCACCTGGGAACTAGGAGTGAAGAGAGTCTATGTTGGTTGCCAACTGCAGATTTAAAGGTGGACCTGGACTGGCACTTGATGGGTGAATTGGGAATGGAAGAGTGGAGGGGGTGTGGGTGCTGAGTGGGTGAGTTGAGGAAGGGGTTACAAATATTATAACATGAACTGGGCAGGAGGGAGGTGCAACTGCACTACCAGTGATGTTTTTTATTTCCTCAGGGATCATTTGGGAATTTGGTACCCCTAAACTACCAGGAGAGTTTCACACATTGTCTTGGAAAATTGCAATTAAATATTGAAAATTATACAATGGCAGGAGAATTTCTTGTTTCCTGATTGGTCAATGTGTGCCTGTGACAGTGATGTTATTGAACAATAACATCACTGGATTAAGTACAGGCACACAGGTAACCGCAGAGCAGGAAACAAATCCCTCCCTCCACACAAGAATCACGAATCCCTCACTACTCTATCGGCTGCCCGACAGACAATTTCATCCCTCCCTCACTCCCGATTCTCTTCACCACCCTCAAAACACCAGCATCTGGGGAAAAGCAACCACACCACAACCGATAGTGTCACAAATTGAATTTATGCTGTTTTCCCCCAAAGCAAGCAACTTCACTGAACCGGCAAAAGTGTAACTGCCATTCGCGTGCACCTAAGTGATACCGCCCTATTTCAGTGGAAAAAAAGTGGGCATGAAAACACACACATGGTGTAATCCAAGCTGCTCTTGTACTCACTGGCACAATAACTGTTCAGCCATCTCAGGAAAGTCTTTTCCAACTCCACCTCACATCCCAAATAAAATGTCCTGCACAGTCTCCGATTGGATTGCAACCCCCCCCCCCAACTAATAACGTTAATCAAAAGAAGACCGCAGGAATAAAACTTAAAAGGCCACTTCAGCAGTTGGTGAAAATGCTGCAGGGGGAGGGGGGAGGTAGCTGAGAATACTGTAAACCATCACGGCAGCAAGTTTACAGACTTCAAGATTAGTCTTGGGAAACCAGCATCATTTACTGAGCAGCTCCACCTACTAGCTGAAATATATAGTGAACTTTAAAAAAAAAACATGTACCTCCACTCACAAATAATGGGAGAAAAACTATTTTTTTTAATTGTTTTCCTTTTAAAAAAAATAAAAATAATGAGCCATTGTATAATAGCAATAAGGCACTCCAGGGATGTGTGTTATTGTGTAATAACGTCACTCCTGGGGTGGTGGAACCCACCCCAGGAGTGACGTTATTACACAATAACACATACCCTGTCATGCCTTATTGCTTAATTATACAATGGGGTATGAAAATCCTGTAACCTCACTGGTCAAAACACATCACATGACCGTGGTATATCCTGTAATAACCCATGGCTGAGAAATGGCATTTATAAAAAATATACTTAAACACATTTAACATTTACAGTATTTTACACATGGGTCCATTGCATAAATGCAATAAGGGTGTGAGTTATTGGGGTATTTACCCACTTCTTGTGTGGTTAAGTCACTCAGCTGTACCTCTTGACACACCACACAAGGTGTGGGAAAATCCCCCAATAACCCACACCCTGTCATGATTTATTGCTTAAATAAATAATGATATTTGGAGGAAAGAAACCCAAACCAGATGGATGTCTGATAAATAATCATACGTTTGAAGAAGTTGCCACATTTTGTTGTCTCTGTGTATGGTTTGAACAAAGCTTTTACTGGTTAACACACATTAAAAGAACAAAGGAATTGGCTTTATAGTCCTCTTTAGCCACCAACTGTTTCACAAGTACCTATCCAAGCAACTCTTTTATTGCTCTAAAAACATTCTTTGTAGTAAAAATTAATTCACAGACATTATATGAAAGTGATGTTGGGGGGTAAACTGTAATAATTTGGCTAGGGAACTTCATGTTGTGCAAAATGCATTCTTTAAAATTGTTTTGTGACATCCAAAATGTATCTGTAGTGCAGTCATTCAAGCTGAATGTGATTCATTTTCAATAGAAAAAGAATAAAAAACTAAACAAAAAAAAAACAGTAGTCATGTGCCATGAAGTCATCTCTATGTCTGAAGACAGACATCCATTTAAATGCTGGAAAGATTCTATGGAGATCAAAAATACAAACATGTGGGTTGTCAGATTAGATTAGTTTATTTCCAGATTAGGAATGGAAAGGACCTTTGTTCAGCATTTTAAATGATAAACCTGATCAGGATGTTTTTGCACCAATAGCCCTTCAAAAATGTTTTATAATGCTGTGCAATTAGATTTGGACAAAATTTATGATCTAGGGATGCACGCTGTGTATAGAGCATGCAAAAACACATTTGGGGCTGAATTTTTTTTAAGTAGCAACCCATTGAAAAGCTATGACAAGATTAAGACTGGAGTTATTGGGTGATATTAATTTAAATAATCATATGTTTGGTCAGAAATATATGCTTTCACAATATAAATGTAATCAGAACAGCCTCTTAGAGCAGACTCACTTACATTTGGTTTGTCATTAATTGAAGAGAGATATGGACAAATGGCTACAGACCTTTTTGCTGAGAATGAAAGGATAGGATCAAAAAAGAAATTGCACAGAAAATTCTGTTCACAAAGCATAAGGCTTTAAGTTTCACACTTGTCTTTTTTGCTGTAAACGCATGGTATATTTTAAAAGTATGACAATATATAATTATTTAGTATTTGTGTAAAATAGTTTTAACTTTAGCTGAAGCCTCTAATAGGATAAATTGAATGTGTAGGATCTTTTGCATTTGAAATATGTATAGATGTATTATGAGAAATGATAGATATACTTGTATATTATTCTGATGCTGTGTCTTTATTGTACTGGACAATCTATGTATCTTGCGTCTTGCATGCAATGATGTTTTTATGCCTAAGATATTAAACTTGACTTCACTTGACCTGATTTTGAGGACCGAGCTGGAGGGGAGTGTGTCATGTCATTTTATGGCAGTGCTGCTTCTGGGGTGTCTCGGGCCATGCACCACTGTACACAATGTTTAGGGTAGGGTTTTGGAAGTAGTAATTAGTGCTGCCATGGCAGCATGTTACCATTTCATGAATCTGCTGAATATACCACTCCAGCCTGTATAGAAGAGGACTTCCTAATTTGCATGGGGGCAGTAATGTATTTAATATGATTGTGCTATCCCCTGAGCACCATGCACTGGGGACCTTTGAACATGGCCCCTGCCCTATTTGGTTACAATGTGTCTGGTTAGAATGGTGCTATTCATGTAAACACCATGCTAACCTTTGGAATATCAGTGGGAATTAGAATTACTGTCCTCTTCATCACCCTTCTGATAAGAGAAAGAGAGAACTTCTGCAAATCTGTACGTAGTAAGTTCCTGATGATCTGTCTCAGTCAGATGCATTTCCTTGAGAAAAATACATTTGCCCTTTCTTTTTTAATACAAGAAAAAATGGTGGTCCTTTTCGCAGGGCTGTTTCACCCTTTTACATTATGACAAATGTTACCCATACATACAAAAAGGTTAAACTGGTTACTAGTTTTTCATCCTGATTTGACTCCACTAATAGACCCTCTTCATCCACTTCTAGAAATTCAGTAAGACCTGTAGCTGAAGACAGACAGGTGTCATGAGGGGCTGAGGCACTGAACACCTTACCTCCTTCCACTTCAGTGACCCATATCTGGGAATGAGCATGGGTTTCCAGGGCTCAACCTGGGTGGGAGAGGATTGAGCATCCCAAGGACTGCTCTTCTCTCCTGGAGAGGGGCGGCCAACCATCTTGGCCTCTGACTGCCACTGGGTGGAGTACTGTGGCAGTGCAGGTTAGTAAGCAGTCTGCAGTATAAGGCCTTGGCTCTGCAGTACATGCACACCTCCACATGCAGGCCCTGATGTGTCACAATCACTAGGGGAGGGAGAAAACAGAAAATGGGACATGTGGATTGATGAGAACTTGCCCAATCCTCTGTGGCCTGCACTGCTGCCTGAGTACAAGAGCAATCTGTACTGCATCCCAGAGAGGGTGTCCCTCCCCGTCCTGGCCCCACCATGGGGGGGGAGGGCATCTGGGACTTAACCCAAGTGGGTTGGGGGAGGTGTGCATTGGTCACAAAGAGCAATGGATGGGACTAAGAGCCTGCCTGCCTGGCCAAGGGAGAACAAGCTATATAGAAAAAAGTGACCTGCAACTGAATGCTTGGTAGTTCTACTAGGACAAGATAACATGCAAACAACACCAATGAAAAGCAAACACTGCAACGGAGAAACAGAAATTAGGTACACAAGTATTTATTTATTAATTTATTTGAAATTACTCCAGCTAGGATAACACCATGAGATGCAGAATCTAGTTTCCATAGGGGTCCCAGGAAGGATAGCAGCAGTCAGCAGGTTTTATACTCCAGCAGGAATAGCTAAATACAGACTAAAACATATACAGGAAAAATAAGCTCTAAAGGTAGGTACATCAAAACAATAATCAACACAAGCTAACAAAGTGCATTCACTGCAATCAAAGGGCATGAGCATTGTTACACAACATGATCATGTTCAGTTAGATGGTGATTCTGGACAAAAACAAAGAGTTTTAAAGTGTCTGGAAAGTCTAGACTTGAACACTTGCAAGCTAAAAGCATTCCTCAACTGGGAGAGGGAGATTGTTCATGGTGTCTGGTGCTTCAAATGCACTGGCCTTTCTACCAAATTTATGCTTCATCTTGGGAATTAAGAAGGTAAGAGCTGTTTTTGAATGGAATGAGTAGACACTGTTTGTAAGGAAGGCTAGGAAATACTTGGGGGTGGGGGGTTCTTGTGAACAGCTGTACAACAAAGAAAGCCAGTGGCAGTCAACTCTGTTTTAAGGACTTGTCTAGTTAAACTGCTCAAACAGCACACCATGATGGGTAGACCATTCACAAAAAAGGATGAACCTGTACATCTTGCTGTACAAACAATCCAGGGGTAGCAGAGTGATTTTGTTTGCACAGCAGTATATGGCATCTCGATAGTCATTTGTAGAGGGAGCAGAAACTAAGAGACTACCTGCTTCCTTAAATCAGCACTGAGGCAGCATTTAGACCAGCAGAGAAAGTTGAGCTTGGGGCCCACAATTCATAAGATGTGATCAACTTATCTGCTGTATGTAAGTGATACATCATGCCACACTCCCATATATTTCAATATGTTGACTTGTTTAATAGTGTTGGCATCTGAAGTTATCATTGCAAGTGTTTCAGTTAAAAGAGTTAGCAAGTTCTGGGATCCAAACACTATAAATTTAGTTTGGGTTGCATTAAGGATCAAGCATTGCTGAAGAAGCAGGAGGAGACTGTGTTTAAATGAAATTGGAGTACTGAATTACCCTCAGACATTGTCACTGCACTATAGTAGATTAAGTGTCATCTGCATACATATGTAGATGACACAACACTGTGGTTTGGGTGGTCATTAACAAAAATGGAGAACAGCAGAGGTCCAAGGACTGAGCCTGTGGAAACTCAAGATTTAAGACAGCAAAGTCAGATTTAATTCATTTTATGTACACCAGCTGGGTATGGTTATTCAGGTAGTTTTAGAACCATTTGATGACTGGTTGGCTGATACCTAAGGCCTTGAGGTTGAGAATGTGTTCTGTGTGATATACCAAGTCAGAAGCTTTGGAGAGGTCTACAAAGATCTTCAATAAAAAGATTAACTGTAAAAAAGAAGATTGGTGACTGAACAATTCAGATATAGTGGAATGCTCTTTCCTAAAGCCAAATTGCATGGAAGAGTATATTGTGCAGACTGAGCTGTCCAGTCAGCTGTATGTAAATACACTTTTAATGGACCTTGGAGAGGTCAGGAAAAACTGAAAAGGGCCTGCATTGGTTCAGATCCTGTTTAGTCTCTCCTCTGTAGGGGGCACAACTCTAGTATATTTACAAACAGAAGGCATCTCACCAGAGGCAAGAGACATGTTTAACAACATGGCAACTGGGGTGCAGATATGATGTGCCACAAGCAGAGGAACTTTGGTTCAACAGAGTCAACTCAAACACTGTTGTTTGGACTGAGGCCCATTAATGCTTATATGACCTCTGCAGTATTAATTTCTTGGAATTTAAAGTTTGGTAGATCATATGGGTCAGGCTCTGCGCTGCTTCATGACATAGATACATAGATACATAGACAGTGTCAGCAGATAAGGGCTTATGTCCCACCCAGTCTGCCCATTTGAGCTTGTAAGTTCAGTTTATGTTTTCCTAGAAGTCTGTTGCCCCTTACCCCTGACCTCCAGAATTCCTTTATGTCTATCCCATGCATTCTTAAATCCTGTGATTGTTTCAGCCACCACCACTTCCTCTGGCAGGGTGTTCCACTTGTCCACCACCCGTTCTGTGAAGAAATTCTTCCTCATGTTTCCTCTGAATCATCCTCCCTCCAACTTCATCCCATGCCCTCTAGTCCTGGTACATCTTTTTCACTTAAAAATAGTGTATTCCTGCACCCTGTTCTTCCCTGTGAGATACTTGTATGTCTCTATCATATCCCCCCTCTCTCCCTCCTCTCCTCCAGGGAGAACATGTTCAGTTCCTTCAACCTGTCTTCATAGGACTTGTGATGCAATCCATGCACCATCTTTGTTGCCCTCTTCTAAACCTTCTCTACCCTGTCTATGTCCTTACGTAGGTATGGTCTCCAGAACTGTACACTGTACTCCAGGTGAGGCCTCACTAGTGTCTTGTATAGCAGAATTATGACCTCCCTTTTCCTGCTGGTGATGCCCCTGCCTATACATTCCAGCATCCTATTTGCTTTACCTGCTGCCTTGTCACACTGTTTCCCTACCTTGAGGTCATCAGAGATGATAACCCCATGATCCCCTTCCCGCTTATGCATGCTATCCTCACCCCAACTGATATATTGTGCCAGGGTTTTTGTGCCCTATATGCATTATCTTGCACTTCTTTGCATTGAATTTCAACTGCCAAACCCCTGACCATTCTTCAAGTTTCTGCAGGTCCCTTCTCATTCTGTCTACACCCTCTGGTGTGTCTACTCTGTTACAGAGCTTTGTGTCATCAGTGAACAGTGAAATTCTGCCTTCTAGGTCCTGCACAATGTCACTGATGAAGATGTTGAATAGGACCGGTCCCAGCACTGATCCCTGTGGTACCCCACTGGTCACTCTTTCCTCTGTGGAGTGACAGCCATTTATCACCACCCTCTGTGGTGAGAAGCATGGATGGCACAAAGGAGTTCTGGAGTTTTTTTGAGAAGGCAAATAGGCGATCTGCTACTTATGTACAAGCTAGTACATAATCCCAGGCTGCACAAGATATGTGGACTAATATTAGCCAAGAAGAGAATTGTGGGAAGACTTCATGCTAAGCAATTAAATATCGACTGGGCTAATAATAAAAAATGTGATTATTTTTTCAACATAAGAGCAGCAAAATGTTGGAACTCCTTGCCACAGACAATTGTAGACACAGCTAGCTTCAATTCCTTTAAATCTAGTCTCGATTCTTGGCTATTTGCACAATAATTTGTATAATATCCCACTGTTGTGGGAGGACAATCTCGATGGGCCTTGTGCCTTCTTTTGTCCTATACTATCCAGTAAATCCAGTAAATGCTGAAGTTAGTGAAGTGGGTGTTGAATGCATTAACAATGCCTGGAAGAGAGGTGACAAAGGTCTCCAGAGAGGTTATTGATTTGATCAATTTGGTCTTGTTGATTCTTTTCAAATAGGTTTTTAGCCCATGACCCAAATGTTCTTGAATGATATTTGGTTTCCTCCCAGAAGCTGTGGTACCAGCCACCTTTCACTTTTGTGATTAATTTTGATTCTGAAGTTTGCTGTAATATTGTCTGTCCTTAAGGGATTTGTCCTTCATAAATCAGGCACATGCAGCATCACTTTGTAAGAACAATTCAATAATTTTCTTACAGATTCAAGAGTAATAGTGTCCTTTGATCTGATTGGTGCATGTTTGTTGCATACATTAAGAAATTAATTGGTAAAGAATTCTCAGCCATCAGCTACTGAGGGAATAAGGTTCTTACATTCCCATCTTATGGCAGACAAATTTGCATAGAAGTTCTCCAGTATGAAATATCTATATGAGCAGGCTGTGATCAGTTTTGTGGGGATTTTTATTATAGAGATTTCCAGATAGAGAAGATGATGGAATGGTCACTGAAGCAGTCTGAAAGTACCCCAGCAGCTCAGATTCTGTTAGGTTGGATAGCAAGAATCCAGTTTAGATGACTGGTAGTTTGTGGCATAGTTGAAACAAAGATATATATTTGATAGAGATATTTTTGTGCAAGGGATGTTTTTCAGCTGGAAAGTCTCCTACAGGAGTGTGTATGCTCCAGTAGCCCATTGGAAAGCTATGACCAGTTTAAGACTGGAGTTATTGAGTAATATTAATTTAAATAATCATATGTTTGGTCAGAATATATGCTTTCAGAATATAAATATAATCAGAGCAGCCTCTTAGAGGTGACTAACTTGCTTTTTGTTTGTCATTTATTGACTAGCAATAGGGATAACTGTCTGCACCCCTTTTTGCTGAGAGTGAAAGGATAGGATCAAAAATAAATTGCACAGAAAATTCTATTCACAGAACATAAGGCTTTAACTTTCATACTTGGCTCCTTTGCTGTAAAAGCATGGGATATTTTAAAAGTATGACTATACATAATTACTAAATGTTTGTAAAATAGTTTTAACTTTAACTGAAGCTTCTAATATGATGCATTGAATGTATAGGATCTTCTGTATTTAATATTTGTATAGATGTATTATGAGAAATGGTAGATATGTATTATTCCAATTCTGTGTCTTTATTGTACTGGACAATCTATATTATTTGGTCTGGATATTCAAAGGGGTTGCGCCAGCTATCATACGTACCCTGATGGGATATTGAAAGGATAACAGGCGCAATGCAAATCTCGATGCGCCAAGACACAATGTAATTGTCTGTGGTGCAGATTCAGGGGGTGTGCCCATGTACATGCTGCTCATCCCGATATTCAGCCTGGGATGTGTGGTGCGTTGGTAGCGCAACCCTGCAGTGCACCACATATGAGGGATCAAAGAGGAGCTGGAACAAATCCTGGCCACCCACAGGTGGACTGCTGTATTGCAGGGTGCAACACAACAGCTGCCAGCTGTGGGTGGCCACCTGCTCACCCAGAATACTGTCCTCAAGCACACACATTACCCTGGTGGTCTAGTGGTCCCCCCTCCCTCCTTATTCCCCGATTCCCTGATATTTGCAAAAGAAGACCTTCCCTGATGGTCAAGTGGTCCCCCCTCCCTCCTGATTCCCCGACACCCCAAAAATGTAAAAGAAGACAGTCCCTGGTGGTCTAGTGGTCCTCCCCCACCCATCACTGTGATCACGTTACATCTCCATCAAATATGTCCCTGGTAATCCAGTGGCACCCCTCCCAACCACACAGAACCCCTTACCCACCCAGCTACCCCTGTCACCAGTGGGCAGCAGCAACCCACCCACATACCACCCAGCCACCCACCAAATGACAGGTACAGAATGGACTGTAAGCCTATTGGTCCCCAGTGTGGACCAATGGGCTTTACAGGAGCATACTGTACTAGACAGATCCCAAAATATTTGAATAAAGTCATTCACATATTTGGGACTGTCTATCTGCAACATGCAAGCCATTAGTCCACACTGGGGACCAAATGCTTACAGCCTGCATTGAACCTGTCATTTGTGGGTGGCTGGTGGTATGCGGGCAGGTTGCTGCCACTCTCCAATGATGGGGGGAGCAGGGTGGGCAAGGGGTTCTGTGTGGGTGGAGGGTGGGGGCACCACTAGATTACCAGGGATAATGTTGATGGAGATGCAACACAATTGTGGTGATGGGTGGGGACCACTATACCACCAGGGACGGTCTTCTTTACATGTATTGGGGAATGGGGGACCACTTGACCACCAGGGAAGGTCTTCTTTTACATTTATCGGGGTATTGGGGAATCAGGATGGAGGGGGGACCACTAGACTACCAGGGGCTGTTATGTTGTAAATGAACTGCGATTGCAGCTATGGGGCAGGGGATGCCCCGGGATCCCCGCTGCATACGTCATGCTGTGCAGGGCGCCAGGCACAAGGTGCCGGGCTGCCCTGCACAAGGCATGCAAATGGGGCCATAATGACATGCAAATGGCCCCATTTGTGCCTTGCATATTTTATGGCATCATTTGCATGCCCCTGCTGAAAATCACAGGTGATGCACCTAGCGCAACTGCACTTGCGATGGTGCATCCCCATGCTCCCTATCAGTGGCTTGCTCCAGTGCAGCCACTGCTCCATGTGCAGTATGTGCATTGACCTTGACATATGCAATGGTGCTGCACCATGGTGCATCACCTTTGAATATCACCTGGTCCTGGTCCTGCTCCTGGTCCTGGCCCTGGCGCATCCCAGTGTTGCTGTGCCCAGGCTTGCACCACTGCCCAGCGCAGTCTGAATATCTGGGCCTCTGTGTTTTGCATGCAGTTGTGTTTTTATGCATAAGATGTTAAATTTGACTTCACTTGACCTGATCTTGGGAACTGAGCTGGAGGGGAGTGCATCATGTCATTTTATGACACTGCTGCTACTGGGGTGTCTGGGGTCATGCACCACAGTGCACAATGTTTAGGGTAGGGTTTTGGAAGTAGTAAATAGTGTTGCCATGGCAGCATGTTACCACTTCACGAATCTGCTTAATATACCACTCTAGCCTATATAGAAGAGGGCTTCCTCATTTGCATGGGGTAGTGATGTATTTAGCATTATTGTGCCATCCACTGAGTTCTGTACACTGGGGCCCTTTGAGCATGGCCCCTGCCCTGTTCAGTTGTACTGTGTCTGGTTAGAATGGTGCTATTCATATAAACACCATGCTAACTATTTGAATATCAGTGCCACTGTCAATAATGAAATGGGATAAAGTAAAGAATTATAATTACTATCCCCTTCCTCTTACCCCTCTGAGAAGAGTAGAGATTTGAGAAATTGGCAAATTTCGTTACACAAAATATGTCATGAAATTCTCCCGTTTTGTGAGATTTTTTACATAAGCGAAATTTGGAATTTCTCCAATGGAAGGTGAAATTTCATCACAAAATGGTGAAATGTACCCTTCGCTGGTGAAATGTTTCCATTTTGCTGGAAAAATTTTGCATTTCAGGGGGCTAAATTCCACATTTCCACCCCGTGTAACATTTCATGTAACAGGTGCATTTCGATAAATAGTTTGCTTGACAAAATTGCTGATTAGGAATGCAGCTAAATTTAATTTCGCTGGCAAAATTCCTGCAAAATCGGCAATTTCACTGCATGAAACATTTTACAAAATTAGGCTGTTACAGCGAAATTTCACCAGTAAATTTCTAGCAAAATTTTACCATCAATTTTGCCTTTCACAGAAACATTTCTCCATATGTTAGTATCAGGCGAAATTGGGATGAAAATGCTTGTCACATGGCTTACTCTCTCCAGCAGACTGCTGGTCATATGGGTGACTGTACTTAGGCAGGAAGCCAGACACATATGTTTCCTTTAGAGCTTTTGTAGCCCAGTAGAAGAGACTGAGAGACAGAGTGAGCACAGCCGGAGAGCTTGTTTTTCAAAAAAGAGGGTTTGTGTGTGTTTGTTTGTAATCTTTTCCCCACTTTATTTTAAAAAGTAAATATTTTCTCTTAGGGCTTTTTCTTTTGTGTTATATTTTTCTATCTTTACAGTTTGTGTGTGTGTGTGTGTGTGTGTGTGTGTGTTTGTGTGTGTTTGACTCCTCATCCCCCATTCCCTCCCTGTATCTTTCTTTCTTTCTTTTTGATTTATTTTATTTAGTTTTATATTAAGAAAGAAAAGTTTTGTTTATGATGAAAAGGGAGACTGGTAGTATGCCAACAGCAGCAGGAGGATCTGCTGTCAACATTAACAGGTGGGTATTTTCCAAGTGCCCCCTTCAAGAGAAACATGTGCCCATGGCCCCCCAGCAGCAGCTGGTCCCTCCCACCACCAGAAGCAGCAGCAGGAGCACCTTGTGCCCTCCCAGTAGCATGTAACCCCCACACTGCAAGAGCAGCAGAAGCCTGTTGCACCCCCCAGGAGCATGTTCAGCCCATGTCCCCCCCCCAGGAAGAGCAGCAACAGCAGGTCTCGGTCTCAGAGGAGGTGGCCACCACAGAGAGAGATCAGCTGATGAGTCCCTCCCACAAGGTCTCTCCAGTTTTGAGTTTTTGTTCTGCAAAGCTTGGAGATGACAGTATTGTCATCTGCAACCTCTGTGGCAAAGATGTCAGGCATGGAAAACAAGGGTCCCACTTTGGGATGGGCAGACAGAGGAGCCACCTGCAGCTCCACCATGCTGCAGAGTGGCTCTCCAAGCGGCAAGGAGCTGCAGCAGGAGGCAGCGATGGGACTGAGCATCAGAAGGGCATCCAGCAGCCTAGGGGGTGCCACAGTAGCAGCAGCAGGAGGAGTGAGAGACCCCACACCCACCGGCGCAGCCTTGCTGCAAGTGCAAGTTTGACATCGCAGCCTGCAACAGCTCCCCCAGCAGGTAACATCAGGATGGAGGACTTTGAGACCATGAACCAAGATGTGGTGGCAGTGTGCACGGAGATGCAAGGACTCTGGCAGCAGGTGGACCAGTTGCATAAGGGGGTCAGGGGAGAACTTGATAAAATAAAGGAGGACCAAAAGAAGGTTTTGGACCTCCTGGTGGAACTGCATCATGGGGGTGGTTGTGGTGGTGTTGTCAGCAGCAGTGGAACTGGTGCAACTGATTAGTGCTATCTATGCACCAATTTCTTTTTCTTTCCCTTGTCTTTTTGAAGTCTTGCTCTTTTTTCCTCTGCACCCCCCTTAAAATAAGAAAAACACCCAAAAAATTAAAAAAGTAAAAAAAAAAACACAAAAAAATATTTTCTGTCCTCTTTCTCTTCTATTATCTATCCTCTTTGTTCTTTTTCTTGTCCAGTGGTGTTCTATCTGATATGTTATGTTTTATGGAATGTTTATGCTCCCTCCATTTCCCCTCAGTCTCATATGATTGAATACCATTACCCTGATTCAGTCTGACCCTGCATGTCCCCCCAAGAACTATGCCCGTAAACTGTATACCTTTTTGCTTGTTTTGTTTCCCCTTCTTTATTTGTTTCCTCCTATCCACAAATGTCAAGTATTGTAATCGTATGAACAAACATTTTTTCCAAAAGCTATGTGATGTTGTTGTCTGTTGTGTGTGCAAAGGGCTGGTCGCAGTTGCTTTGGCTGTGTGCTGCATCAGTCTGAATACATACACAGGAGTCATAGAAATAGTTACATAGGCACTTTTATTGCAAAGTTAAACATGAGTATGTTTTGTTCTGCTGAACAACACATGTCCCCCTGACCTTGCCACCTTCATAAATGTTAACTTTGTGTCCCTCCCCTCCTCCAGTCATGATAATGTTTTATTAGTGCCTCACCACCACCACCACAGGTGACCTGGTCTAAAATGTATACTTTGGTCACAGTTTAACAAAGCCTCTTGCTGCCATGCTGTGCAGAGCAGGCATGGTGAAAGGAGAACTATGACAGGAGAAAAGTTTGATACAAGTGAGACATAACTCTGGTCTGAATCATCATGTGAAGTGGTGCCCCCCACCATACAGAGATTAAATAGCTGTTTTCAGGCCTGTTTGCCAATTCTTTCAGCCGGAATCTTGGCCCTGATCATGCCAAATAGGGCCTAGAAGTCCAGAAATGTTTCCCCAAAAATGTGACATTAAATTCAGACAGAAATCAGGTCTCAGCCATGTTGTTATATGGTGCCCAAGTCACCACGGGAGCCAAAACATGGTCTTTGGTCCACTGTTTACAAGTCATTGCATGCTGAATCTCTGTTATCTGAGTGCAGGACAGGCTGTACATGTCCAGAAATGTGACAGCAAAAATGGTAGATGAAATTGAGACTGAAATATGGACTGAGCCAGGATGTGATATGGTCCCCTCCCCACCACCCAGACATTAAATAGCTGTTTTCAGGCCTGTTTGCCAATTAATTCAGCCAGAATCTCAGCGCTGATCATGCCAAACAGGGCCTCCAAGTCCAGAAATGTTTCCCAAAAAAAAACACATTAAATTCAGACAGAAATCAGGTCTCAGTCATAACGTTATATGGTGCCCAAGCCACCACGCTAACCAAAACACAGTCTTTGGTCCACTGTTTACAAGTCATCTCATGCTGAATCTCTGTTCTGCAAGTGCAGGACAGGCTGTACATGTCCAGAAATGTGACAGCAAAAATGGTAGATAAAACTGAAACTGAAATATGGTCTGGTGTCAGTTCTGATGTTAAATGCTGCGCCACCACCTCATGGACCTGAAAAGGGGTGCCATGCAGTGAAAATGAATTTGTCCAGCAAAATGCTGCTGCTACTCACAATTGTTTCCTCCTGCTGCTGCTTTTTCAACTGATTGAGATAGACATGTAACAGAATTATCATTTCCATATGCTGCTGTTCTGATTGGCTATGTTGACTGACTCTGTGGTTGTAACTTGCCTATCTGGTCATTGGGGAGGAGTGAATGACATTTCAGGGCACTGTAGCTTGCTGCAATGCTGCTGTCTCTGACTACTACTACTTGCCAAGTTGCCACAAGAAGTATCGATTGGATGGTTGATGGTGGATCATCTTCTTAGAATCCATACTGCTTCTGCAGCACACATAAGTATCTTTTGTTTTCCTGTGCTAGATAAGGGTGTTGGTGGGTTGGTATTGTGGCATCTTGAGTTCTAATATGTTTGTACTGCTTTTATATTATTTTTCAGTGTACTGTGGATGACATCATCATGACAAGCTGGGATTAGGAGCTAGGGATGTTGGAACGCACCACATTTCCAATCCCAAGGCAGACGGTATTTAATTTTTGCATTACTAGTGGGGTACTTCTGTTACTACCATCTGAATGTCTGAGTTTGATAGTAATTTTTTTCTTTTTTGCTTTTGTCAACCTCAGGAATTCTGGTTAAGTCTTGCTCTTGTTGCTGCTGTTCCTGCTCAACCAGATCTGGGGGATTTATTTAAATGTGCAATGGTTCCACTTTCACAGTCACTGAGGTAAGTATTTCTTCATTTTTATGGTCTTCTGTGGGGGTGGGACTGGGAAGATGTTGGTGGGGGCTAGAACTTTTTACAATACTCAAAATGTGTTCTTCTTTGTATCTTATTTCCAGGTACAGAGGATTGTTAGGGGAAGGGGAATGCCTGCTACTGTGCTTCATCATGGTCTGGAATCATGCACCACCCAGCATGTTCCTTCTGGGGGTGATTTCCATGGTTTAATGACATCATGGGGTGTGGTAAGTACACATTTGTTTTCGATGCTTGTTCTAATTTGCTTGCTAAAACCAGGTTTGCAGATTGACAAGTATTCATCATTTTTACTTATCTTTGATCTTGCCTAGACCACATCCATCCAGCCCCTGCAGGAGCTGTATTGCAACTTGCATGCAAGACAAAGGGTGTTGCCTGAATTGTGACTTTGGCCACTGTTGTCCATACCAGTCCATTAACGAGTAAGCACCACCCACACCCAGGGAGGAACTATATGGAAATGGATGGTTGAGATGGTGTTTAGTAAATAATTAGGTGTAGGGGGCGAATGTATTGTCTACTCATTTGAGGTGGCAGAGTTGCAGTAACCATTAAAATTTGGAATCCGAACTGAGGGCAGCATACACCTCCCCCTGCCCTCCCCTGACCCCCCTAAGAACCATCACAGTTTCGGTACAAGAACTTTAATCTGGTAGTTCAGCATAATTAACCTTTTTGGGGTAACTGGATCTTGTAAGTTGTTAAGTCTTTTCATAATTACTTTTGCAATTGATGACTATCATCATTAAAGATGGCTACCATTCACCATTTCTCAAAACGTGTTCAACTTGTGGTGTTAACAGTTGAATGAGTGTGTTACAGTCATAAGACAAATAACCTCAGTGCACAAGCACTAAAGCAATGGTTACCCCAAAGGGCATTGGCCGGGAAGCCAAGTTTCAAAGAAATACAAAATCACACATACCCCCATAATGCAAAAAATCATGGGCTGTATATGCAAATCACCACAGAACATTATGCTGGTTCAGCTTTAAGCAGAAATGTGTGAGAGGCCCATCGGCACCATGCATTTCTGCTTAAAGTTGAACCAGCATAATATTCTGTGGTGATTTGCATATACAGCCCATGATGCTTTGCTTTATGGGCATATGTGTGATTTTGTATTTCTTTGTTACAGTCATATGTGACTTGTACTAGGAGCCAGGGTTCTTCAACATGTCATGAATAGTAAGTGGCAGAAAATAATTTTGGATTGCATCATGGAGTACATGGGTGTGTCAGACAGTGGGAAGGAGGAGGGATGGGGGTGCGATGTGGCATGTGCCATCATGGGCACTTTTATGGCCATCAAGACAACGTATCTTGCTTTAAGATGTGTTTAATAGTCAAAATGAAAAGTAACATGTGTAGCTTGATATTTTTTTACTACAGAACATTATAACTGTAATCATGTAAAATCTTTATGGTTTGTGGTTATGTATAGCTGCTGCTTTATATAAGCTGGGGGACTGGGGACCAAACAACGGGTTACGGCAAATGGTGCTCAAATGAAACTGATTCACACTGCAGCAGATAATACATAGCCATAACCAATACAATGGTACATAGCTAAAAATAGGTTTTAACACTATACTGAGCTGAAAGTGGTTGGGGGGCCCTTTGAGTAAACTCAGCTTTTTTTCACTTCCACATCATCTAATAAGCACCCCTCACAGTCTTCAAGATGAGTTGTCACCAGGTAGGAATTCTTTCACCATTGCTGCTTGATCCACCTTGTTGCTGGTGGATGTTTTAGTCAAGGGATTGTCATCATACTCATCACTGAGACACAGTTCCTGTGGCAACACCACTGACTTCACTGTGTTGTGTGAAATGTGCCTTTCATTCTTTTTGATGAATGTTAGTATGGACACATTCTTGGGTGACAAATTAGTCCTACGGTCACTCACAGTAGCCCCAGCTGCACTAAACACTCATTCCACATTGACACTAAATGGTGGGTAGCTCAGATATTTCACAACAACCAGTGTTAGTGCTGGCCAGTCAGTCATTTTGCTGCTCCAGCACAGCAGTGGCTCATCAGTAATGACAAGGTGCTTTGGGTCCCCCCATGTAGGCCTCCACAATTTGTTCTGCTGCCTGAGTCCAGCTGCCTCATCTGTCTGCTCCTCCTTTTCCTCCATATCTTCCACTCCCACCTGAAAAAGAACATCTCAAATGGGATTGCTTGCTGTTTTCTGCTCTGCCTTGCCCATTTTCTCTGATTGGGTTGTCTGTGAGCCACTAGTGGTGGTAGCAACACCTGTTTTCAGTGCAGTGCATGTCTTTTTCATGTGTGCAGCATAAACCATTCTAATGAGGTTCTCTGTCAACTTTTGCACTTGCTGATGACCACCTTCAATTACAGAAGGCAGGCCATGTTTGTAGCGTGGATCCAGCATGGTGGCGATTGCAAAGTCAGTCGACTGTAAAATGCCAGATACATGGATATTTGTGTCCAGCATGTGGAGCATCTGATCCATTTCATCACAACTGCCATGATCCCCACTTGCCTCCATCTGATGTCGCACATTAGCTAGTGTCTGCCTCAGCACACGTATGAGTGGTGTGGATTGACTTATACAAGCAGTGTCCCCACTCACTGCCTGTGTAGCTTGCTTGAATGGATGGAGAATGTATATTACCCCATCAATTTGGTGCCACTGCTTTGTTGTTAGAGTGATGGACACTCCAGCACTGTCACGGGTGGTGTGCACCAGTAGGTATTCTGACACAGTCTTATACTGTTCATATAGCCGCTCAAGGCATGTACAGCGTGGAGTTACACTTGGTCACAACATCAAGCTTCATCCAATGCTGAGGCAGATGGTTATTGTGCTGTAGCTCACGTAGATGGTCATGGGCCTTTGCAGAACATGTGAAGCGGACACAGATGTGATGTGCGACAGAAACTGTTTTTTAATATCCACATGGTTGAGAGGCTATTGTACAACAAGATTAAGGCAGTGTGCCAGGCAGGGCACCCTGAAAAAAACACCATCGCTAATGCACTTCACTACATTGCAGCCATTATCACTTGAGATGAATCTTGCTATGAGTGGCTGTGTGTGAAGTCACCCATCAATCTCTGACAGCAGAACATTAAACATTTTCTCAGCTGTGAGAGAACCAGTAACACTTGTCATACTCAGGGTCGCATGCTACTGAATACCAGGTGTGTTACTATCACCACAGTTTTGATTTATGCAGGTTTTTTCAGGCCCCAAATCAAGTACCACCCTAAGTAACTGTGTCCAGTGTGCTGTTATGCATAGGTACGAGCTTGCTGCAGTCTGTCCTCTGGTCCACATATCCATGCTAAGATGGATATATTCTGATGCACTATGTTTCAATGTATGTCTAATGGAATCAGCCACTCTACTGTTCAGCTCTGGCATGGCACACTTACAAAAATAGTTTCGCGATGGAACCTGCCATTTGGGACAGGCACGGGCCAGCAACATGAGGAAACCAACATTCTCCACAAATGAGAATGACAACAGATTGATGATCATCATTTCAGCAGTAGTAGCATTTAACTCTCATGCAGCAGCATGATTCAGGAGTACTTTGTGTGCTGCTCAAGGATGGTCTTCAGAGTAGGCTGCATCTTTGGGGCTGTTTGACCAGAACGCTGTGTTTGCAGCAATGATATTCCTTTAGGGGTAACACTTGACTCTTGGGCTGTATAGACTGCATGAAACCAGTTGTTTTGGATGCTTGTGGGTGTGGTAGTGTACTTTTCAGACTCTAGGGACTGGGACTAGCACCTCCACTGTTATGTCCTCTACTCAAGAAATCAAAGGATTGCTCACCCTCCTCCTCCTCCACCACTGACCCACTCTGCCCTCCCTCCTCCTGTTCTTGCTCTACTACATTTAACTTGCCACTGGAGATGCCACCAACAGCTCTGGCATCCTTCTGGTATTGCTGCCATCTCAGTGGGTTGTTGTTTTTCAGGTGGGAATGTTGGCCACCAGTGCCTATGTGGCTTCCCTTTTCCCCTGACTATCATGAGCTTGACAAAGTTGGCATATTGCTATGGTCTCATCAACAGGATCAAGGACATAAAAGTCTCAAACTAGGGACTTTTGGTCTCTGGATTTCAGATTCTAGGGACTTTTGACCTCTGGACTTCAGGTTCTTCTGGGACTAAGGTAATTCAGAACCAGGTGTGGAAGTGTGTGTTTTTGGGCTGCTCTCATCACTTGCATAAGACTACTTTTGGGAGGGGGAATTACTTGACTGCTTGGAAGTTTGCTTATAGGCTTGTTGACAGACTGACCCATGGGCTGTGCAATGTAAATGGCCTATATCATCCTTGAACGTTTTTAACTCAGGCTACCATGTGGGATCATCCAAGTCATCATCACCACCAACAGCGATGATGTCTTGTTCTCCTCCTCCTCCCTATCACTATCTTCTTGCAGCATGGCACTTTTTGCTTTCTCTACAACAATCATCTCAGGGGGCTGACTATTCCTTTCTCCAGCATTATCAAAACCTGGTTGAACACTATCATCACCAACTCCTGCAAGAACAGGGACAGTCACACTGAAATACTTATCACCATCCTCCTGGACCACTGTTCCTCTGCTGGTGTAAGTACCTCCCAGTTCTTTCTTCTTACTGTCATCATTCTTCACCAGCATGGATGCAACAGTCTGAGCTGTAACAAAGTAAGACACAGGTATGCCAGTACTTCCAACAACTCCTTTGCTGGTACCTGCTGCACCACCACAGCCCACAGCAGAAGACACTGATGCAGACATACGTGTGCTTTCACTGCTATGGGGAGTGGGACCTGGAACCGAAGTTGTACTCTTTTCAGCAGACTTCTTAGCACCCTCATCCCCCCTGCCACATCCCCCCCCCCATACTTGGTCATCTCTTAGTAGCCATTTTTGCTGGCTGATGCTTCAAAGCTTTGCCTTTCTTTGGGAGTACTTCAAGAAAGGATGTATTACTAACTGTGTCAATAACACCTCACACATCATACCTACAGTACTGGCTTCCTTACAAGTCCAAACACTATCAGTACAGGTAGCAGCACTTAGAGAACAACTAATACCGCATATGGTAGGTAGCCTATTCTAGTAAAAACAAAAAGGTTAATTTTTTCTTTCCCTAAACAGGAATTAAAGCAGCACACACAAGGAAAAAGGGCACAAGTGACCGACTTTAAATACAGATTACCTGTGTCTGGACAACTAAAGTACTGTAATGTGTTATTACTTAGTTAATACCAGAAATTTATTTTACTGTATTACGGCAGAGACAACCATAAAACATTGACAAAGGTGAGTACAATGTGGTTGTGATCTGGATAGGAGGGATCAGCAAGCAATCTCTTGAAAATTACTATATTAATATATAGTTTTTTTATACTATGAACGTCAGGTGTTAAACAAACAATGCTGTAACAGAGAAAGGGAATTTTAAGTCAACTAAAACAGGAACACCACGCAATGTACAGAGGCAAACTCCAGCAATAACATACAGGGAGCAAATTAACGAAGCAATGAAACTGTAAATGGACAAGTTCAAGTGATCAAGTAACAGTACTTAAGTTTCCATACAAACACATATAGAACTGTTGATTTTCACAGTTTAAGTGACACAAGTTAACACTCCAGCAAACAGAACTAACCACAAACCAATACATATAAAAGAACAGATCAGCTCTGTGTGTTTAAAACTTTAGAATTCGCAATCACAGCTAAAAGCGGAAGAATGATATATATATATATATATATATATATATATATATATATAAACACAGGCTAACAGTGACAGGAACTCTCAGTCAGGATGGAATAACTTTTCAGAGGCAAAAATTGTCAAGATATAACAAAATTAATAAGAAATAACAGAAAAAAATGATTCACAATTTGTGAGTAATCTGTTTGTAAAAGGGTAAAAAATAGCCTGCACTGGTTTACACTCCTACCCTACCCCACTCAACTACTTCAAATACACAGACAAAAGTAAAATCTTATTAAACTAAGTATTATGCAAAAATCCACAAAATTAGAAAATGTTCCCTAGCAGCACTAGGAAAAAACAATATATTTTGGAGCATTTAACTCACAAAACAGGTTTTAAAGAGGTTTTAAAATGGTTTATTGACTCTGATGCACCACAACATACTACTCTCTGACTCAACATGCAGCAGAATGAGCTGGAAACAAGCTGCACATGATATTTGACCTATTTACCCACAATGCATTGCAAGTTTCACTACTGGAGCAAAATTTCACAGCAAAATCAAAAGTTATGCCAGCAAAATTGCACCACAAGGTGAAATTTTAAGCATTAATGGGAAAAATTAGCTGACCAAAGCCGTTTATGTAAAATTTCACCATTACATGACATCGGAAAACTAAGCAAAATTTTATTTCGCCTAGGCAAAAAGTTTTGCGTAATTGTGGAATTATGTGAAATATTTTGCCAGGAGAAATATTTCAATTTCACACAACTCTAGTGCTGATTTCACGTTAATTTCACCAACGAAATATAATTTCGCAACATGTCTAGATAAGAGAGAGAACTTGTGCAAATCTGTACTTAGTAAGTTCCTGATGACCTGTCTCAGTCAGATGCATTTCTTGAAGAAAAATACATTTGTCCTTTCTTTGTTAATACAAGAAAAAATGCTGGTCCTTTTCACAGGGCTGTACAACATTTTGCATTATTTTTTATAATAACACCTTCATGAGTTTTTGCAATAATGACAGTACAACAAAAAACAAAATACATACATTACATTATCGAAATGACTTTGGCACAAAAATATAAAACATACTGGCCCAGATATTCAAACTGCGCCAGTCTGAGGCGAAAGCCCCTGCGCTGCTCAAAATAGTTGCGCAGGGGGTGTGGCGAGGTGATATTCAAAGGAGTTGCTGTTGAGCAACTCTTTGAATATACGCTGACCCCCACAACATGCGCGTAGCGTAGTGGAACTAGCTGCATGAGATTGCCAGAGTTGAGCATTCAACTTGCGGTGGCGTTAGTACCATTGCGTCATGCGCAAATTTCCGATATTCAAAGGTGACATGCAAATGGGGCCATAATTTATGCAGGCGCAGGGGGCCATTTGCATCTCTTTATGGCCCCATTTGCATGCCATTTGCATGTAGGTGTGCGATCCCGAGGACTTGCTCCTGGCCACCCTGCCAGGCGGCAGCGTCGGACCAGCGCCTGCAGCCAGTCACAGCGGGCATCACGGTTACATGCCCCCCACACCTCCCACAGCCCGATCGCGGGCATCACGATTATGCCCCCCACCTCCCACAGCCCGATCGCGGGCATCACAGTACATACCCCCACACCTCCCACAGCCCGATCGCCGGGCATCACAGTCCCATGCCCCCACCTCCACAGCCCGATCGCGGGCATCACGATTATGCCCCCCACACCTCCCACAGCCCGATCGCGGGCAGAACACGCCATATCGCCCCCCAACATCACCCCACAGCCCGATCGCCTGGGCAGAACCTGCTCGAAGCCCCCAGTGCCCGATCGTGGGCAGAACCTGTATAACCCCCAGTGCCCGATCGCGGGCGGAATGTAACCCTCCCCAACCCGAATAACTCCTGGTGGTCAGTGGACGTAAAGCCCGATCGCGGGCAGAATGTCACAGCAGAACCCCCAAACATCTCCTGGTGTCTAGTGTCCCCCCACCCACCCGAGCCCTCACCCGCTCCCCCGCGGCGGCGGCGACAGCATCCACCCACCTGCCGCCCGCCGCCCGCCGACTGACTGTCCGGTAGGGCTGCCGCCCGGTGGTGCAGAGCTACAGCCAATGGGCTGCAGCCCATACCGTCATGACAGTCCAGATTTGTGAATGATCATCACATATCTGGACTGTCATGTCTCTTGAGCTACGCCATAGCATAACTGTCAGACCGCATCAATCCGAGCGGCAGGAACGAAGCAGGTGGGATACTGTCGCCCGCCCGCTGCGGGCGAGATGGAGGAGCTTCGTGGGTGGGTGGGGGACACTGAGACACCAGGGAGATGTTTGGGGGGTTGTGCTGTGACATTCTGCCCTGGATCGGGCTTCACTCCACTGGACCACCAGGGAGTTACCGGGTTGGGGAGGTTATTCTGCCAGCGATCGGGCACTGGGAAATTTATACAGGTTCTACCCGCATTCGGGCACTGGGAGGGATTTATACAGGTTCTGCCAGCGATCAGGCTGTGGGATGTGTGGGGGAATCGTGTACTGCCCGCGATCGGGCTGGTGGGAGCTGCAGGGCGAGTTAGGGGCCAGCCAGGGTGGCAGCTGCTGTGTTGCACCCTGCAATGCAGCAGCTCACCTGTGGTGGCCCTCGACTTAAACCTTTTTTGGCTCAAGCATGCGGGCGCGGCGGGGTTGCGCATGCTGGCTCGCAGCCCGACTGAATATCAGGTTGCGCGGGTTATCATGGATCCTCCCCTCCTGTTGAGCATGCATTCATTTGCATTGCTCTCTTGCATAACCTGGTGCCAGTGGTAACTGCCTCCTGCTGAATATCGCCAGAATGGCGCATTTTGGACTTGCGCATGGCGCAACCCTGTTGCGCATGGCGCAACCCTTTTGAATATCTGGACCACTGTATATAAATTAAACATTTTGTCAATACATAGTTACATATTTGCAATAAACATTTTCAAAAAATAAATGACCCTACAGTAAAAAAGATATGATATTCCAATCATGTAAGTGAGGACATAGCCTAAAAATATTACTAATGTTGTTCATAACACATACATCTTATACAAGTTTTAAATAGTGGGATCCAGGATGGGTGGGACTAAAAAAACAGAAGGCTATGGTACAAAAGTTGAATCAGCTTACACCCAAAATAATATCCATTTCTGCCAGATCAATGGAAACACTGACATCTGATCTAAATAACTAAATGAACACCTCCCATAACTGTAAATGCAGTCTACCAGCCTTACCCTTTATGAAAAAGAAGGCATCTGAGAGGTAAACCACAATCTGGTAATGATTTTCTTTGCACAATGTTTGATGATTAACAATAATTGAGGTTATTGCTTACTTATATGCATATCAGGTCTGGGTATATGTAAAAGAATTAAACTCAGGGAGAATAGGGAAGGTTTATTAAATAAAGATGTAAGCACCAATAACATTTCATCCCAAAAAGGCCTCAGGAGGGGGAAGACCAGAAAATATGAACTTGGTCTGCTACATTGTTGCCACATCCCCACCAGCATGCCACTGAGAGATAATTTTGATATCTGACTGTGACAACCAGAGTGCAGAAAAAGTACATTCAGCATTTCCAGAAGAACTCCTTTAAGCATAAAGAAATAGTAAGTTTAATAGAAGGAAGGAAATATCTTTCCCAAATTAAAAAACATGCATCTGATGGATTTCATCATTCCATTTATCTAATATCAATACTGTAGATTCAGCTGAATGGGTATGCATCACAGAATAAATAAATTCTACTAAATGTGGACATGACTCTGCTTTCTGATGTCACTGAATCAAAAGGAAAATCAGTGATAAACATTCAGGCATTTCTCTGCGAGAGGGTTGTAATGTTTCAAGGTAAGCCTGGAGTTGCATATACCGGTAATGGTCAGAAGGGAGCAGGGCAAATAACGCTTGTAATTTTGAAAATAAAGGTAGCCTTTGTGACCCAAGAAGTTGGTCATAATATATTAGACCCCTTCTGGCCCTGTGGCGAAGAAATAAAACCGATTTTGTCAATGGATTACAGGAATCCTATGCTAATGCAGCTGCAAACGTAAGTTCTGCTGAAGAAAAATACGTACATAATTTTTACCAGATCCAAAACAGAACCTCAGTAAATCTAGTAAACATATTAACAGGCTAGTAGTTCGAGGTAATTGAAAATAGGATGTGGTAAAAATCAAAAATATCACTGAAAACAAAGTCAATATCCTTCTAGTAATAGGTTTCATAGATTTCATAGGAAGTTACAAACTTAAGACAACTTGCCCATATAGTTTGTCTTTGTTTATTTCAAAATTTGGTGGTGCTATCTTTATAAAGCTCATCTAACCCCCTTTTAAAAGTATCCATATGTGGGCTATCAATCAGTGCCTGTGGAAGATTATTCTGTTTGGCCAACACCCTCTGACTAAACCAATATTTCCTTGAATTTCGATTCCATCTGGGTGTATGCAACTGTTTACTATGCCTTCTACTACTATCCCAAATTTTATTTAATGTGAATCCAAATTCTTCCTTAAGCTGTGTATCTCCCATTGCCATATATAATAATAATAATAAGTTTATTTATGTAGTGCATTTCAGCATACCAAGACACTGAACACATTAAAACCACAACATCAAATATAAATCAATAATACATATTAATAAAATCATATCATAGTGACATCAAATATTAGAATAAATTAATAAATACTAAATAAGATCTCAGCAGAATAAAATTAACTTAGACATCCAAGAAGGACATTTGCCACAGATAAGTTTTCAAATTCTTCTTGAATTCCTCCACGGAAGTGCACTCCCATAACTGGCATGGGAGCAGCATGAAAAAATGCTCTGCTGCCAAAAGATTTTAAACTCACTCTCAGAATCTCTAGCAACCCCTTGTCGGCCTAGTGGAGCGATCGGCCGGGGTAGTAAGGCACCAGGAGTTCTTTCAGATAGGCTGGAGCCTGATCACGAAGGGCTTTAAAAGTCAGTAAAAAGACTTTAAAGGTGATCTGCCACCGTATAGGCAGCCAGTGCAGTTTGCACAGCACCAGAATAATGTGGGACCTAGCACATATCTCCTCTGAATCTTCTGTAATGTAAGGAGTACAAATTCATTGTCCTTAACCTTTCGTTATGAGTACAAATTCATTGTCCTTAACCTTTCATTATAAGTCATATTTCTCTTAAAGACAATATTAATTTAGTGGCCCTTCTCTGAACCCCCTCGATTCTCAATATATCTTCCCTTCTAAAAGGAGACCAGAACTGGATGCAATACTCCAAGTGTGGCCTAACTAGCGCTTCATACACAGGCATTATCACCTCCCTTTCTCTGCTAGAGATGTGCCTCAGAATGCAATTTAGGTTTTGATTTGCCTTCCTAACCTGATCACTGCAATAAGTATTAAATTTCAAATCCTCAGTAACTATTACTTCCAAATCTCTCTCTTTCCTTGTATTGATCAATGCATTCAATCCTATTCTGTAATTCTGATTAGTATAATATTTTCTCAAGTGCATTATTTTGCACTTTGAAAAATTCAATTCTAATTTATTTTTCTCAGTCCAATCCCAGATTTCATTTAAGAAAACCTGCAATTGAGATGCATCCTCCTCATTATTTACAATTTTTCCAACTCTGCAATCATCCACAAACTTTTGTATCCATACTGTTGAATTTCTAACCTGAAGGGTGGAAATAAAGATGCTAAATAAACAAGACCCCAGGACTGACCCCTGTGGAACTCCACTAGAAACAGCTGCCATCTCAGAGTATACTCCCCCGAACAACCACTCTCTGCTTTCTGTTCCTCAGCCAGTCTGATATCCAGTGTATAAGACTACTGTCTAATTTGATCTCCAGCAATGCTTTTAACAATTCCAAGTGAGGCAGTTTAACAAAAGCCTTAGCAAAATCCAGGAAGGCCACATCAACAGAGTTGCCGTTTTCCAGTTCTCTGTTTACTTTCTCATAGAAAGACAACAAATTAGTCTGACATGACCTATGTTTTCTGAAACCATGTTGCAGGGGATCAACCAAACCCTGTTCCTCAAGAAAATTTGTAATCCTTTCCTTCAAAACACCCTCCAGTATCTTACCCAGGACTGAAGTCAGACTAACTGGTCTAAAGTTAGATGGCTCAGTTCTAGTTCCCTTTTTTAAGAGTGGTACCACATTTGCGACCTTCCAGTCATGTGGAACCTCTCCTCTGTCCAGAGATGCTTGGAAAATGTATATCAGAGGGAGTACTATATAACTTGCCATTTCCTGTATGACCCTTGGATGTATATTATCTGGACCTGCAGATTTATTTACATCAACTTTCTGGAGTTTTTTCAGAATTATATCTGGATCAATTTTTATTTTACCAGGAATAGGACAATTATTTATTTCAAATGGTAATGTAGTTGTGTTGCTAAAAACAGAACAAAAGTATTGATTTTGTATATCAGCCAACTCTTTTTCTGATGTCACCAGCTCACTTTATTTATAAAACAGACCCGCCATACTGGGAATGTTCTTTGATGTATTTGTATGGCTAATAAAGCATTTCTTATTATCCCTATTACTATAAACCGGTTGTACTCCATACTGAGCTTTTGCTTTTCTTATAGCAGTTTTAACTTCCTTATTAAGTTCTCTCACTACCTGTTGATTACTACCAGATTTATCATTTTTGTATATTTTATACGTTTTATTTTTCTTATTGACCAATTTCTTTATCTCAGAATTAAGCCATCCAGCAGTTTTTTTACCTAAATTTGTATATTTCCTAAAAGTAGGGACATATTTATTAGTCAGTACTATTATCTTATCCCTAAAGAGCTTCCACATTTCATTAACAGTCAATTTTTCAAATTCCATTTCCCAGTCCCATAATGCGAGCTCTATTCCAAATTGACTAAAATTGGTTTATTAAAATTCATCTTAATAGTGGATCCCTCTATACTTGATTTTTGTTGTTCCTTAATTTCAAAATATACTGAAGTATGATCGCTATTGCCAAGCTGGCTCATCACTCTAACATTACCTACTTTGTCCCCCATATTAATAAGCACCAAGTCCAAAACTTTGTATTCTCTAGTCACATCCAATACCCTTTGCTTCAGTCCCAAATAATCAAAGATATCCAAATACCCTGCCTCCAAATTATCTTCCCCTCCTAAAGACTTCCAGTTTATTCTGGGAAGGTTAAGATCACCTAGTATAATTAACTTATCAGCAGGATCTAGTTTAGCTACTTGAGTCTGTATTAACTTATCAGTATCTTTTAAAATATCAGGGGGTCTATAAATCAGATCAACAATAATTTTAGCTCCATTTTGAGGTAATAATTTGATCTATAATGCTTCCAAATCCACCTAGTCTCTATCACATTCAGCACTTTTTATTGTTTCATTTATATAAATGGCAACTCATCCTCCCTTTCTATGTATCCTGGATTTAGAATATAAATTGTAGCCAGGAATAGCCCTATCCCATGTGTCCTTATCCTCCCACCAAGTTTCAGTAATACATGCTAAATGAATATTCTGCATTATTAGCATATATTTAAACTCATCAAATTTACTTATCAAACTTCTGGCATTAATTAATACCCCATTCCATCCCATTGTTGATGTTACCTTATTACAACTCTCCTCAATTAGGCTATTACTTCCTACCTTCCCTCCCCCTCTTGCCAGTTTAAATAGAACCTAAGTACATCATTCATTCTTTCTCCCAGTTTTCTTATGCCAGCCTGGTTAAGGTGTAATCCATCTCTTTTAAAGAAAGACTGAATATTAAAGGAACATAAATTATCTATAAAACCAATTCTCTCTTCCTTACAATAGAATATTAACCAGTTATTCACTTCAATGATGTCATTGTTCCTTGATGATAAATATCCAAATGTTGGCAAAATACCAGACATAATAAGTTCCCCTTTCTTTTCATCTTTTATTCTTTTAGATAATATCCTGAACTCTGTTTTGATGTCATTCACATCCATTTTTTTATATTTTTTGTGCCTATATGTAGGACCACTACAGGTTTCTTTGTGCCTTCCAATAGTCCTTCCAGAAGGTTGGAAACATCCTTCACTTTAGCCCCAGGTAGACTGCTAACCACCGTGTGCTCCTTTCTCTCATTACATATAATGGAGTCTGTCACTTTAATAATTTAGTCCCCAATCATGACTGTCTCTCTCATCAGACCTGACTCCCTTACATTAAAATGCATATTAAGTTCATCATTTTGTTCAACAGATAATGAATTTCCCTCACAAGTTACTGGACCTTGATCAGTTTCATCATCTTTTGTTTTTTGCAGTTCCTTTCCCCTTAAAGTATCTGGACCCTGTATACCAGAGGTATCTACACATCCATGATTTAAAGGCTCATATTTATTAAAAAGGGGTAGTGGAAGTGTATCAGTATGATTAGTACTTATGCCTTTATTACTTCATTTGGCTGATGCCCATGGCTTATCTTTGTATGCATTACTCATTATATTCTGGGTCTCTTCCTGGTACACTTGATCATGCACAATTATGTCTTTCTCCACGATTTTATTGGACATATCATCAATAAAGTTTTCCAAAACCTCTATTTCATTATTGGTGCTTAGCTGCTTTAATAAGTGGGCAATCTCTTCCTGCAGGGTTTGGATCAATATACAATTTCCACAGATGAACCCCTTACTAACTGGTTCATCCATGAACATACAGCATTTAACACACATTTGTTTCGGTTTACTCTTTTTCCCCTTCCTTGAGACATTTTTTGCTGCTAATACAGTAAACTCTCCTTTTGCCTCAGTAATCCATGTGATAACACTCACCTTACTAAAGGCAATCCTATCCCCTGTTAATCAGTGTCCCCAGCGGACACAGCTGACACATGCTGATGCATGTGTCTCTGTGTGCATCTCCGTGCATGGCAAGGCATGCCCTGCTTATGCTCACTGTGCTAGTAGCAGTGCGAGTTAAATGGTCTATCTGACCTAGAAGTAAGTGTTGGGGGTCACGGTACCCTCACAACTGTAGTTGCAAACACAAGTTTAAGACATCCAACATTTTTTAAAATCATGCGTCCTCCACTAATTCATGGAACAGGCACAGTATTTATATCTTCAGCACTGTTCTATTTGTTAAAAAATTTCCTAGTGTATTTTTGTAGTTGGGGAGTGAGAGTCCCAAACTACCCACTCTCTTTGTGTTTCCTTGATGGTTAGATAACAGGGCTTCACAGTATACAACAGTCAAAGTTAAAATAATAATGTGCCTCAAGCACGTCAATCAGAGCTTCCGTGACACAGTCCTCTGCTGACTGTCCCATGTGGAAAAAAATCAGCTAATGATACCCACAAACACAGTATCCATACCTAACAAGCCATCACATGCCAGTGTAGGTTAGGAAGGTTAAACCACCTTCCATAATTGGAAGGTGTAAAATCGCAAGACAAATCCATGGTATACAACCAGCTCAGATGACTCACGATATCATCTGCTGCCAGTCACAAAAGTAAAATGAGCTGGGGTAGATAGGTAAGGTTTGAAGAAAGAATAGGATTTGGGGTAATACATTTGAGCAAATAATTTCAATTCCCTGAAAGAAGGAGAAATGATAGTCAGACCAGTGACTAAGATTGTCCCCAGTTGTCATAGTCAAAGGTTAAAAATTAAACAGTTCTAAATGTTCTAAGTTTTGCTGAATATACACTTCAAGTATTTCAAACAATAACGATTTCAGCAGACTGGAAGCATGGCTTTAATAAAAGGAGGTGGGGTATAACTGAAGGATAAGAGTTCAGTTTTTTCCTTATTCAGACGAAATCCCTCTAAAGATTTAAAATGAGATAACAACTGAAAAACAGTAGGGAGAGATAAATTTGGTTCTGTCAAAGTTAGCAGAATATCATCCACAAACAGCTAAACTCTGTAATGATGTCCACCCAAGGGAATACCCAAAACAGAGGAGAAAAGGCATATATGTGAAGCAAGTGGCTCTATATATAGTGCAAACAATAAAGGGGACAAGGGACACACCTGTCTGGTTCCCCTCTCCAAAGGAAAGGACAGTGAATAAAGACTGTTTACTTTAACCATAGCAATTGGTGAAGAATGCAGGTTCTGCAAAACAGAAATAAAGTGTGAGTATTCCACAGAAAGTCCCAATTTACCCTGTCGAAGGCCTTCTCCACATCCAAGCTGGCTAAGGCCAAAGGAATCAAATGATTGGTGGCACAGTTAATTAATAACAAGGCCCTATGAACATTGTCATGTACTTGCCTTGTATGAACAAATCTTGATTGTTCCCAATCTAGCAGGGAAGGGAGAAGACCCTTGAGCCGATGAGCCCATACATACATAAACAACTTGTAATCAAAATTTAAAACTGAAATGGGGTGGTATAGGAGCCGTGAGAGGTAAGATCCTTGCCCAGCTTCGGTAGAGTGGAAATGACAGCATACTTCAAAGATGGTGGGGGGGGTTCCCTTTCTGAACCAAGGTAAATAGCCATAAGGGGACTGGTTTTAACAACAGGAATAGCATCTTAGATTTTGAAAATTCTGAAGGAGAGCCATCAATTCCAGGAACCTTTCCTATCTTAGCTTCTTGCACTACTTGGATGAGCTCAGCCTCAGTGATATGGGATACTAAACTTTGTATCTGATCCTCTGAAATTTTATGAAGGCTGGTCTGTAATAAAAAAAGGGTGTATTTGAGATTGTGATGCAGAGGGTAACTCAGATTTATATAAAGCAGAATAATAGGTCCAAAAAAGAGACACAATCTCTGTCCTACAATATGTATAAGACCCAGACAGAGGGTCATGGAGATGGGCAACAGTAGCCGACACACTTGAGACTCTCAGATGGCACGCTAGCCTACAAGCACCCCTGGGTCCTCCCTCAAATGCCAGCTGCCCTAAATATAACAAAGTATGTAGTACTTTTTGATCAAACAACTTTTGAATTTGTGCTTGGACCTCTAGCATGTAGGATTTAACTGTACAATCACCCTGTTGCTAGCTAAGTTGGTACGACCTCAGGAGGGAATGCAATTCTGAAAGTTTCTTTTCCCAGTCATTGTGCTGAGCACTTCAATATGTTATGATTTTGCCCCACAAAACAGCTTTCATAGTATCCCATAAAATACTCACAGTGATGCCCTCCATATCATTGTCACTTAAAAACTGAGGTATCTGAGTTTTGAGTTTTAAGTCTATCTAAAAGGAGTGGGTCATGCATAAGGCATGGGTGTAAACACCAAAAAGAGTACCTATCTTCTGGACCAATAGCAAATTCAACATCAAGGGAGGAATGATTGGAAAGATGTATAACACCATGGCTTGCAACAGTAAATGTGTCAATGTGCTCAGCAGTGGTAAAGAAATAATCCAACTGGGCAAATATACCATGGCATGAAGATTAGTGAGTAAATTCTTTGACTTTAGGATGGGAAAACTGCCAGACGTCTGACAAACCTAAAACTTGCAATGCTTTAACAAAATTTTTAGAAGCTGCCGAATGATAGAAAACTGTTGGTTTTGAAGAATCTACTGTAAATCAGGTGCCAATGTTCAATTAAGATCACTCCCCCCAGCACCTAATCAGGCATATGATCTAAGAGCACAGCAACACATTTTATAAATTCCTGATGTGAGGAGTCTGGGGGGAGAATATATGTTGACAAGAGTTACTGGGAACCCATTTAAAGAACCAGACACTATTAAATAGCGCCCTGCAGAATTGCTGACTGAGGACAGAGATACGAATGACAACTCTCTATGCCATAGTAATAAAACCTCTCTCCATCCGCCTGACTTATGAGATGAAAAAACAGGTGGTCAAAACAAAAGGTACTTAATTTCAGATGCTCTTCATCAGAGAGGTGTGTCTCTTGCTAAAAAATCAAATCAGCATGATGATATTTAAAATATCAAAGTAAATAGTAATGTTTAATTAGGTTATGGATACCATTTACATTGAACGATAATATTCATAAAGAATTAGCCATAGCCCATAAACCTATAATTCAATAACATCAAAGATGAACAGTCATACCAGTTAAAACATAGACCATTTTCCACTCCCATCCAGAAAAATCTCTGAAAGACCATTCAAAAAAGGCAATATATTGCTCATGTCCACTATAAAATCTAGGCAAGGCAATTTTTATTTATATGGTGCCCATTCCCAGAGGATCTGGCTGCCTAACATTAACGCAATTCAAAAATTAAACAGAATTAAAACTAAATAAACATTTAGAAATAGAATAAAATTCAAGTTACAGCTTTATAATATCATCAGATAGTGTTCAACAGCTGAAACATAGAAACATAGACTCTGATGGCAGATAAGTACTGCTTGGCCCACCCAGTCTGCCCATTTCGCTACCTATTGGATAAGATGCAGATCCTAGTTAACTAACAGCCTACTTCTTCGTGTCTCCCACCACAATTGCCTTATGTCTTTCCCATGCATTCTTGAATTCCCCCACTGTTTTTTAACCCCACGACCTCCTCAGGAAGGTCATTCCATGCATCCACAACCTTCTCTATGAAAAAATACTTCCTCACTTTGCTCCTGAGCCATCACCCCTCTATCTTCACATTGTGACCCCTTGTTCTTGCACATCTATGTTTCAGAAAGATGCTACCCTGCTGGACTTTGTTGATTCCCTTGCGGTACTTGAAACTTTCTATCATGTCTCCCCTCACTCTTCTTTCCTCAAGGGTATACATATTAAGCCCCTTTAGTCTCTCTTAATATGGCTTCTGGTGCAGACAACTGCACCATTTTAGTTGCCCTTCTCTTGACTGCCTCCATCCTGTCTATGTCCTTGTGGAGTTGGGGTCTCCAGAACTGCACATAGTACTCCAGATGGGGTCTCACCAACTGTCTGTACAGAAGGATAACAACTTCCTGTTTTCTACTGGTGCTGACTCTTCCTGTACATCCCAATATCCCCCCCAGTCCCCTGTCAGGAGGTCTAAACCTCACTGTCAGGTTCTTAGTAATAATGGGCATGCAAGGAATCACAGACATGTTGCATAAGAGTAATAAAGCTTGTTTATTACTACCAAAGGATAATCACAGTTGCCCTAAGCAGTTCTTATCAGTACAGACTGGGAGCTAATGCTAAGCATTCCCTATACCCCAAGGATTCTCTGTGTCTCTTGGGGTCTCTGAGGTAGAAGATGTAATGTCTTCCATTATATACCTACAATAATTACCATGGTTCTGTAAGACAGAAACATTTCTAATTACAAAAGTGAGCCCTATTGGCTAAATTAGAGGTGGCTCCTCAGTCCAAGATAACAGTATACAGTTGTGTAGTAGTCATCACTTTGTAGAGACAAAGAAGTACAGTCTGTGCAAAGCCATGTAAAAATACAAATCATCAAAAAATGGCAATGCCGACTCATATATGATAAGCATTACAAGGACACAGGTGTCCTAACATCTTGTAAGCAAGAAATACATGTGTATATTAGAAAGTAAAGTGTATAACAATAATATGCATACTTATGAAATGGGCTTGGAAATCCCAAAGCACTGATTGGCTACAACATCATCTGAGCCGTGTCCTTATCAGATGATATTGTAGCCAACCGGTACTACTGCCCACCAAGAAGCCAAATGACCCAAAAAATTAATGAGCTCTGCCAAGCATTAACAGAAACGTCGACTGGCAGAGCTCACTGACCCGGCAGCACGACATCACTCGTAGACATCACATTAAGCTAACACTGCACTGAACAACATATGGCACTCCATATAAAGAAACAAAAGCCTTGTACCTCACAAACTACTCTCACGGCTTCTCTGCCCCCTGCCACCATTACCAGACTGTAAAAAAAACACCGAAAAACGGCACCAAAAGCTTAAACGGTATTTTTTAAACCAAGGGCAACCTGTGAACGGAAACCCACCTACCACGAACCATCTAGCAACGAAGCAGCAGTCAGTCCCTCACTTTTTAAAAACTAATAACGAGCCAAATATTCCCAAAAACAAAAGCAGGAAACAAAAAGAAATACTGTCACTGCTTTTCTACGGTGTCTGTTGAGGCACGCTCGCTCCCAGTCAACAGACATGCTCCTATCTTAAAACTTCAACTCCCTAACTAAACACAGGCAAACAAAGAAATAAAAAATAAAAAAACATACTATAAATGTAAGACTAACTTTTCTATTGGGGACACAATAAATACATTGCACAGAAACTTAATACAAGGGACTATTTTTTACTATTCTCACAATTTTAAACCTATTGTTATAATTCTCTATTTTTTTTTACACATTAAAAAAATTACTTTACAAAGAGCCCATTTATAGCGCAATAACACACTCCGAGGTGTGGGTTACGTGCTGATAAGAAGCATGCCTAGGGGCATAAGGCACTGGCTTTCAAGCCTCGTGCCTTAGTACACCCTAGGCATGCTCTTATCACGCGTAACCCACACCTCGTCGTAGTGTTATTGCTTACATATTCTGACATCAATTCTTATACAGTAGATGCGCTTGTGCCTAAATACTAGCTGTGTATGGTATACCTCTAGGGGTACCAATAAGAGTGCAGGGACCACCTGTAACATCCCCCCTTGTTGCCTCAAAAGGGGGCAACACAGCAAGAGTAAGGAAGTGGATAGGGAGCAGGTGCCATTTACAGACCCAATGTGCGAGCCTTGTAAAGGAACTCCAGCTGCTCACAGTGTTGGTGTAATGTGTGCCGTAGGCAACAAAGCCTAATAATCAGAAAAAATATCAAAAATGCTTGTATAATAACAAAACCTTTAAATGTAATCTCTAACCAAGTGTTAGTAAGTGCACTATTCATATCACCATCATTAATAAGTGCAACTACAGCTTCAATAGCTTTAGAAATATTATTGCTGATGTGGATGAGGTGGGTGTCTTTTCTCTCTAAAAGTGATTTTAATGTCAAGGTGAGAGGGTCAATGTGTGCATTAAAGTAAGGTAAATACTCAGAAAGTGTAAGCAGATAATCAGGGTTACTATCAATAATGTCAGTGTCCATGACAGGGATGGGTATAATAACAGTGTGGCCAATAACTGACATCTGATGGGGCACAAAAGAAAATGTTGGACTATTTATAGAACATGTTAGATAGCCATGGGTGGGATATTCAAAGCAGTTGTACAATGCACAACTGGGTTGCGCATGTGCAACCGCGGAAATGCACCAGAGAGCAATATTCAGCAGCAGCAACTGTGCAGCGCAAGTAGCAGTGCGCCAATGTGCAATCACTATGTATGGAAGCACAAGGGCAGGGGGCATACCCATGAATATGCGGCACAGTGCAATATTCAACCCCCGACCAGTGGCGCAAGCGAGGAGCAAACTGCAGTTGCTCAGAGCAGACTTGAGCCTATAAAAACAGGGAGCAAGTAGGAGGAGGGCACTTACGCCTGGGGGAGCAGGACAGAGAGAGACAGACAGGCCATCAGCCCACAAAGAAGGGAACAGTGAGAGAGAAAGAGACAGAGACTGGGACAGAGAGGGAGAGACAGTGTGAGAGAGCATGTGTGTGCATGTGTAAGAGTGTGACAGACAGGGAGGTGACAGCGGTTGTGAGAGAGTGAGGGCGTGATACAGTGCCACCAGACCCACGTGGAGTGACACAGGCACCCAGAGGGGTGGGAGACAGAGGCTGCAGGCAACAACCAGCCAGCCAGGGGCAGTGTACACAGGAGTGGGCCCTGCAGAGCAGCATGCACAGCCACACACAGCTGGGTGGGCCAGTGTAGCCAGATGCCCGAGGGGACAGGACAACAGGGGCCATGGCCAGTGCAATATTCCAGATGGAGGCCATAATGAGGGGTGTGGGGAGGCAGGAGGCAGTGCGCTGCAGCTGTGGAAGGGCTGGTCGGAGGTACACCTAGAACAGGCGGTACTGACCCTGCATCAGCTATGAGACCTATGCTGATACTGAGATCGTGGGCCAGTACCGACTGAATCTGGCAATTCTGAGGCATCTCTGTGAGCTGTGCAGTGAGGAGATGCAGGTACCCACTAGACAGAGCCAGGCCCTGACAGTGGAGACAAAGGTAACAGCTGTCATGTGCCTGCTCACCACGGGCACCTTCCAGAGACCAACAAGGGATACCACAGGCATAACCCAGTCAGCCGCATCATGGCTCCTCACACAATTCCTCAATGCCCTGCTGCCACATGCTGTAGAATACATCTACTTCCCCAGCACACAGGTAGAGTGCACGGCAAACATGCAGAAGTTCCACAGGGTAGCACGTATGCCTGGCATGCTAGGGGCCATCAACTGCACCCATGTGGGCATCCACATGACACCTGGCCCAGAGGGGATAGTCTACATCAACAGAAAGGGGTACCCCAGTATCAACTGCCAGGTGGTGTGCGATGCCATTGAGGGCATAACCAATGTCTATGCCACACACTTTGGGGGACCTACATGACACCTTCATTTGGCACAGCTCAGTGCTGTGCGACTGGTTCGAGAGTGGGGACATCCCCACAGTCATCTAGTGGGTGATTATGCCAAGACCATGGGCAGCTGGGTACACCAGAGCATGGGAGGGGGTGACCAGGGGAGGGGTGCTGCAGAGTGCAGCTGGGAAGGACAAGGGGCACAGCAATACACCACCAATACATGATTTTTACTAGTTAGATTACACTTTTTTTAAAAGCAAGGAAATTCTTTGCAAAAAAATTATGTTTAATGCATCAGATAGGGTTAAAGTGACAAAAGTGAGGAAATGAAATGTTAGGATTGAGCATCTAACCCCCCCCCACAACTTACATACCCATCCTCCACAGACTGGCAGACACCAGGGTGTGCCATGAGGTTGTGAAGCCTAACTATCACCCCATTATCCTTTACTGTAGCATGTAAACCTGCTTACACATGACATGGGGTGAGAACTGGGCCTGATGACCCCATGACACACCCTGGTGTCTGACAGTCTGTGGAGGATGGGTGTGTGGTGGGTTGTGGGGAGTGTTAGGTGCTGAACCCTAATGTTTCATTTCCTCACTTTTGTCACTTTAGCCCTAACCGATGCATTAAACACAGTTTTTTGCCATGAATATATTTATATGTATATATATTATGGTAGAGTAGCACTTTTAGGTTAAAGGGTCAAACTTTGCACCTTAATAAGTTTGCCACTGTTCAATAGATTTGCCTGAAATTTGGAATGCATGATCAAGAACCATACATCTTGGGATATACCAACTTTTGTTCCGGTTGAATATACAGCTGTGGAGTTATTAACTGTGATCTGTGTGCGCGTTTACGGTTTCTGGTGAATTATTTGCTTGCACCTACAGGTTGCATGGTTTGCACGACTGGCCTGCAAACTTCATGGAACATGTGGCCAGTGTCCCCAATGTGCCTTTCAAAGATTTCATGAAAAAATATTAAACGGTTCAAAAGTTATTCAAAAAAACAAGTTCCCATTATAAGTCAATGGGAAAAGTTAACAAAAAGTTTGACAGTGTCGCAAATGTACTTTTTAGTGTCACAAATGGCCCTAGCAGTGTCGCAAATCTGCCATTTTGTTTTCAGTTGGTGATCAGAAAAATGCTTGGCATTTAAAATTGGGACCATCTAGGGACACAATTCTTTTTGTGTTTACCTAGTCAAGCCCCCGCAGATGCTAGGCATGTCTTTATTTTGAGGTTAAACACTCTAGAAATATGTTTTTCAAATTTCTTGAAAAAGTAGTGTCATACTCGCGACACTTTCACAAATGTTTACAAAAGCTGTTGCAAATCATGACACTACTTTTTCAAACTATGGCCAAAATGACAGCAGTTCTTTGCCACCCTGTTGCAAAAGATGGTTTTGTCTGTTGAGCTGAAATTTGGAGGGACATCATCATCTCACAGACATGCCTTTTGGTGGTTTGGTGAAAAACTATTACATTGGTACAAAGTTACAGTACTACGAAGTTGGCGTTTTTTCCCATAAACTAACATGGTGGCGTACGCCGCACCTTTCGAGGTTCGTATCTTGAAAATGATGTGCGATAGAGATTTTTGTTGTGAGTTGCATAGCCCTTTGGGCTATGAAAAGTCAAAAACCTAGCCAGGAAAATCATGATTTCTGTGACATTTAAATTTTTTTTCTACATCATGTGGTTGCTGAGATATTAGCAATTAAGTACTTCCAATGCTCGTTTTAAGCTTCGATGCCCATTACAATGCACACATTCTTTGTACACACTGTGTTTCTCTATGCACTTGTTCAGCAAAAGCAGGGTATGCGCTTCCGTTACTGTTACAGTTACTGTTTTCACTTGTGTTTATGTCCACATTTGTGTTATCGTTCCCATGTACGCCACCATGTGTGTTACCCTTTGCGTTGTCATTTGCGCTTGCGTTTTCGTTACTGTTACCATTTGCATTTCCACGACGGTTTCTGTTTGCATTTTTGTTTGCGTCACAGTGAGCATTGCCATTTGCGTTTCCGGTAGCCCTTTCGTTTGCGTTTCCATTTCTCTTTTGTTTTGCATCTTCATTGCTGTAACTGTTACCATTTGCATTTGCAATTGCATTACTGTGCCCTTGTGCATTATGGTTTGCATTTCCATATGCGCTTGCATTTCATTTCATGTTTCTGTTTCCTTTGCTGTTATTGTTGCTGTTACCATTACCATTTGTGTTTACAATTGCGGTACTGTGCCCGTGCGCGTTTCAGTTTGCATTTCCATATGCGCTTCTGTTCCAGTTTCCGTTTCTCTTCCCTTTCATATTCTTTTTGCTGTGACACTTAACATTTCCATTTAAAATACCGCTGCCATCACTGTTCTCATTACCAGTTGCATTTTCATACGTGCTTCAATGTCCGTTTGCATCACTGTTCACCTTGGCATCACTTTGCGCTTCCATTTCTAATAATGTTTGCTTTACCATTTACATTTGTGTTACCATGTGCGCCACTGTTGGTGCTTTTGTTTGTGTTGCTGTGCCTGTTACTATGTCACAAGACATCATGTGGCTGCGAGCCCCATGCTCCCACCACTGTATTACATTCCCTATTTTTTTCAAAATCATGCTCAAAAAGAAGGGAAATTAGAGGCAAAAAACTCCATTTAATACATCAGTTAGGGTGGTTCTGCAGGGATGAAAGCAGGAAATTTTGTGTAGGGTTGAAAGCCCTGGATCCCCTCAGGCCCCGCCAACCAGCATGCGGGTGCGTTGAGGTCATCGGTCCTAACTCTCACCCCATTCTCCTATTCCTCAGCTTTTTACACATGTGATGGGGTGAGTGTTAGAGGCCAATGACTCCAATGTACACCCCCGATGCCAGTTGGGGTGGGCTGAGGAGTCCATGGGGCTTTCAACCCTAACAATGAATGTCCTGGCTTTTGTCACTGTACAACAACCCTAACTGATGCATTAAACAGAGTTGTTTGCCTCTAATATATATATTTTATAGTGGTGTGGTTGTGCCACTATAGTTAGGGTTGAGTGACCAGTTACATACTAAAGTCAAAAGTTTGGACATTAATACCTTTGGACCCATTCAATGGATTTGCCTGAAATTTGGTACACAAATTGGGGTGAACAAGATCTCTTGATTTGCCAAATTGTGTTTTGGTCAGAGTGCCGGTCTTCATGTACAAAAGCACTGAAAAATGCAAAATTATCCAGGTCTGGAGGCACCTTTTGGCATTCTAAATGTAGTCCTGCACAATCATCATGTGGCATGCCACTCTGCAAGATGGCTCATTTGAAAGAGCTTTGGTGGCCAAAAATGCTGCTTTTTGTTTGGTGAAAACATATTAAGGCATTCAAAAGTTATGGCAGTTTTAAATTCCCATTATAAGTCAATGGGAAAATTTACATGTATATCTTGCGATCAAAGAATGGGGGTTCTGACCATCTTATCCCACCTGGCAGTCAAAGAATTTGCAGCCTCATGGTGCAAGAATCTTTGATCCTGAGGAATTTCAAAATTCTTTGACCGTGAGGTCCACCATCTTGTTTTCAGTTTTCCAATCTCACAAACACAAATATCTTGGCTCAGGGGTCACTTTTGAAGAAAAACCTTGATGAGTTTTACTCAGCGGACCCCAATCTATTGAGCCATGGCTTTGGTTTCATCGAAATTGGTCAAAAAGTAGAGTTTTAGCTTTTAAATTCTTTGTTCACGGCTTGCTAATGATCTTTGATCGCGAGCCGACAAATTCTTTGATCGCAACAATCTGTGATCACGATTGTGCGTCGCAAGCGAGGGACGAGATGGCTAGATTTAAAAATAGTTTATCATAGCCCGGGGTGCCCTACAGTGTTCAATTATGGTGTGTTTTTCTCAGGGGGCTTCATTGTGCCTCATCTGCTTTAGAAAAATAATGTGGTGCCTATCCTTGGTAGTCTAGTGGCCCCCCATCACAATAAAATGTTTACATCCCTGGTAGTCTAGTGGCCCCCCATAAAATATATTACCCTATGTGGTGCCCTGGCAGTCTAGTGCCCCCTTACCCCATGTATTTTTTCACATCCCTGGTAGTCTAGTGGCCCCCCCGAACTGTATTGTATTATATTATAAATACATTTTATGTACCTGGTAGTCTAGCGGCCTCCCCAGCATAATGAAATAGATAATGATTTATATTACACCCAGTAGTCTAGTGGTAACCCATCCATCCATCCATCCCAGCCCACCCAGCACCCCCCATCCCTTTGCCAGCCGGTGACTGGCACAGCCCACCTCTCACTTCCACGGCCAGCCACCAACTGTCTGCATTATGAGTGGTAATGCAAGAGGCACTCTGAAAATATTTCTGAGGTACCTCTTTGCATACTTACTCATAATGCAGACAGTCGATAACTAACAAGTGAATGAAGAAGAACTGTGCCAGGCTAAACGACTGGCAAAATGACGATGCATCAAGTGAGCTACAATGGACGGGAGGTAGCAGACTACCAGATATAATATAAATCCATTATCTATTTCGGCCAATAAGAAAATATATGAACCTAGAAGATATAACATTTATAATAATCTATACAATACAGCTGCCGACGACCAGGAACGAAAAAATACAGAGGGTGGAGGCACTAGACTACCAGAGCACTACACAAGGTAATATATTTTATTGGGGCCACTAGACTACCAGGGATGTTAATATTATATGTAATGGGGGCACTAGACTACTCAGGGATAGGTACTACATTATTTTGGGTATGCAGATAGAAATCTAGTTCCTAGCAAAACCCACCTTTATTTAACTTTGGCACCCCTCGGCTACACAAATGTATTTAGAAATCTGGTCATCTCATCCCTTGCTCTTTATTCACAAGTGAGCAATTTCTTTGATCGCGAGGATGCAAATACTTTGACCGCGAGATTCTTTGATCGTGATCGGGGCATCACAAATGAGGGACGAGATGGTCAGATGAAAAAATCATTTTTTTCAGCCCAGGGGTGTTGTAGGAAGTGAAATGAGGGTGGGTTTTACTCAGGGGGCTTCCTTCTGATGAACCATGGTGGTGATTTACTGTGATTCTGTATTTTTTGTGAATTTGAAGAGTTTTAATTCTTTGATCATGACCCTGCAAATTCTTTGATCGCGCACCTGCAAATTCTTTGATCACAAGATTCTTTGATCATGGTCATGCATCATGAGCGAGGGACAAGATGACCCAATTAAAAAATCTATTTTCTCAGCCCAGAGGTGTCGTAGGAAGTCAAATGAGGGTAGGTTTTACTCAGGGGGGGCTTCATTCAGTTGAACCATGGTGGTGGTTTACTGCAATTCCTTCAATTTTTTGATTTATAAGGTTTTTAAATCTTTGTTTATGAGCCTGCAAATTCTTTGACTGTAAGCCTGCAAATTCTTTGATCGTGAGATTCTTTGATTGCCATCTTTGATTGTGAGGGGGGGACAAGATGGCCAGATTTTATATAATGGAATAGATAGGGAAATTTTAGTAATCTTCCATATTGAATATCTTGGGAACGGTTTGGTCTTTTGACTTGAAATTGGGAGGGAAGAAAGGCAATATCCCACAGATATGGCTTCTCATGGATTGGTCAAGAAATAGTACAGGGTGGCAAAGTTACAGCACTAGGAAGTTGAAGTTTTTTCCCATAGGATAACATTACAGCATTTGCCACATTACAGAAATTCTTTGCCGCACTGCTGCAAAATAACAGTTTGGACGTTTGGGCTGAAATTTGGAAGGAAGAAAGCCAACATCCCACAGATGTGCCTTTTGGAAGTTTGGTGAAATAATATTACAGGGCGGCAAAGTGACGGCACTCCGAAGTTGATGCTTTTTTTGCCATAGAATAACATTATGGCATCCGTTGCGTCTTTCAGGGCCCATATCTCAGAAATGGTGTGAGATATGGACTTTTCGTCAAAAAAGTGCTTAGCCCCCACTAGCCAGAAAAGTAATAATTTATACAAATTTTAATTTTTTTCTACGTCATACGGTTCCTGAGATATAAGCAATTAAGTATTCCATGTACTGTAGTAATTTTCTGCTCCAAAGTCAATTACAATGCATACATTCTTTGTTTTCAATCTGTTTTTTCAATGCAGTTTTTTGGGGAAAGAAGGGTGTGAAAAAACACCCTTTGTTTACTGTCAGTTAGCGTTTCCAGTTGCGCTTCTGTTACCGTTCGCATCACCATTCCCGACTACACCACCGTGTACGTTACAGTTTCTGTTTTCATTTGCACTTGCATTTCTGTTTTGTTTTCATGTTATTGTTGCTGTTACCGTTACCATTTGCATTTGCAATTGTGGTACCGTGCCCGTGAACGTTACTGTTTGTGTTTTCGTATGCGTTTGCATTTCTGTTTCTGTTGGTGTTATTGTTGCTGTTACTGTTACCATTTCCATTTACAATTGCAGTACCATGAACTTGTGTGTAACAGTGTGCATTTCCGTACATGCTTGCGTTTCTGTTTCTGTTGGCTTTATTGTTGCTGTTACTGTAACCATTTGCATTTACAATTGTAGTTCCGTGAGTGTGTGTGTTACAGTTTGCATTTTCGTACGTGCTTCCATTTCTGTTTACTTTGGCATTATTGTCGCTGTTACTGTTACCATTTGCATTTGCAATTGCAGTACTGTTAATGTGTGTGTTGCCAGTTGCATTCTGTAGGCACTTCTGTTTGATGTCTCTGTTTACGTAACTGTTTGCTTTGGCATCACTTTACGGTTGTGTTTCTATTAACATTTGCTTTACCATTTATGTTTGCTTTGCCATGTGAATCACCGTTGCTGCTTGCCTTTGTTTTGCAGTTCCTGTTACTATGTAACAAGACATCACGTGGTGGGAGCGTGGGGTCCAAAGGGCCACAAGCTCCTGCCACTGCTTTCCATTCACTATTTATCATTGTCATTCTCAAAAAGAAGGGAAAATTAGAGGCAAAAAACTCCTTTTAATGCATCAGTTAAGGTTGTTCCACAGCAAAAAAGTGAGGAAATTCAGTATTAGGATGAAAGCCCCCCCGTGGACCCCCAGCCCACCCCCCCAACCGGCATTGGGGTGCGCATTGGGGTTGTCTGTCCTAACTCTCACCCCATTCTCCTATACCTCTGCTTCTTTACACATGTGCTAGGGCAAGAGTTAGGGCTGACAATCCCAAAGTGCACCCCAATGCAGGTTGGGGGGTGGGCTGTGAGGGATTCAAGAGAGTCTTCAACCTAATACTGAATTTTCCTCACTTTTTCACTGTGGGACAACCCTAACTAATGCATTAAACATAGTTTTTGCCTCTAATACTATATATATATATATATATATATATATATATATATATATATGTATGTATAATTATGTAATCATTGCTTTTATTTTGTATCACAGGTCATATAGTCAATCCTGGGGTGTGAATTTCTTGGCTTAATGAGGAATTTTGGTGTTGGAATACTGTTGAGCCAGTGAAGATAAGTTTTTGGGAGGGGCATTATTTAAAACATTTTTAAAAAGATTCATCAATGTTTTGGTCATACTTAGAGGTCTTCAGCATATCATCAGAACTGGAAAAAATTGTTTACTGCTGTGATTACTGAAGAATGTGATTCATCTTGTGATGAGTGATTGGTGTGACTTGACTAATGAATTGTACGCAAATACCTACGGCTATACTTCCCTGATTTGTGCCACACGAAACTACCCAATTTGGAACTCATATTAATGACTACAATGGTCAAGTCGAGATACTACAAAATAGGCTTACATGCAACTAATAACCTAAAAACTTAAAGTTTTGTGATTCATGAATCGTGACCGTGAAGATAAAGAACGTGATTTGTCTCGGAGTTGTGATGAGTGGCTGGTGTGACATGACTAATGTTAATAAACTGTACGCAAATTCCTACAACTGTACCTCCCTGACTGTACCACACAAAATTCTCCAATTTGAAAACTCATATTAATGACTACAATGGTCATGCTGAGACACTATAAAACAGGCTTACATACAACTAACAACCCAAAAATGTAAAGTTTTATCATTTGCGAATCACGACCATGGAGATGAAGAAAGTGATTTGTAACGTGAGTGACTCTTGATGATCACCCTGACTTAAAAAGGCACATTAATGAGTACAATGTTCATGCTGAGATATGCACCACAGCAGTACTCTGAAAGAAAGCCAAAAAAAAACAACTGTGACTTAAGTTACGGATGGAGATTGGGCCATAAAGAGATGAAAATACACAGACAGATTAAGATTGCACTGCACACTCAAGAGATGCAGATGCAAAGGCACAACAACACCTAACCAGTGCTCATAAGTCACAAATCCAAATATGGAAAAGAAAACCTTTTGCCATTTGGGGAGGATAGTGCACTGCAGTAACAGTCCACTATCAAGATACCACAAAGCAGTACAAAAAAATCACACATGTACAGTGGATAGCAGGTTAACAGTGCTACAATTACTGTGTTGCACAATAAAATGTGTCTGATTTGATGGCACACATTGCACACACACACTACAAGTAATGTGCAACAAATTGAAAACTTCATTAATATAACCAAATCTTTGTTTTTATTCTTTTTGGCACCCATCCCACTGCTGGGCCATCTGCCCAGTCATGGACCCCTCAGCTGTGGCTTCCCCACATTAGCTGCTCTCCCAGGACCCCCTGGATTGCCACCCAGGGTGGGGTTATGGCACCCTTCCCAAGGTGCCACAAATAACAGGATAGGGTAGGAGTCAGCCTGGGGAGATGACTGCATAGGTGGGGTGGGAATGTGAAATGATGCCAGTGTCCATTCTGCCCCCTTGGAACCTTGCTGGTGCTGGTCACTGAGGTGTTCCTGGCCTTCTCTAGGGGTCCCTCATGCACCAGTGACACACCACACCCTCCCCCTGAAGAAGGAGAGCAGTCCATGGGATGCTTGATCCTTCTCCCCCCAGCCAGCCCTCTGGTGACCCAGGTCTGTTCCCAAACCTAGGTTACTGGCATCACAAGCAGAAATCCAACTGATGCACTGACAAGCCAGCATATCACCAAATCTTTTAAACAAACTGAAATTATGCACTGCTGCACCACAACAATCAGCAAAAAAATTTCAAAAATTTATGAAAACTTTACTGTGTGTACATTAACACAGTTATACAACAAAAATACAATAAAAACAGAAAGATTGCCTTTTTCTCCCAATCTACCTCCACCACAGATACACCCCTCCAATTCAAAATGCAGACACAAACAATAAACACTCGATGATGTGAGCTCATGAGGGTTTTCTACAATCGATGTACTAAATTTTGAGCAATAAAAATGGCTCAAAAAGGCTTTTTTTAGCAGCTTTTAGAGGATTTGAATTGCAGGGCTCTGAGAGCAAACTGTTTCCAGCTACCACACACACACACACACACACACACACACACACACACACACACACTACACAGAACTGAGGCTGTGCAGAACAATCTAGAGCCCATGTGACCTGCAAGCCCATGAATCACTGCAAAATTCACATTGGAGATCAATAACAAGACGAAGTGATGTGAAGTACATTGATTTCTATGTACTTTGCATTAAAATTGGTGCAGAAGTGCTTGAGGTAAGGTGGAGGAATGCAAAGTCATTGGTTTTAATGGACTTTGCATTCCTCATTATTTACTTGTTTATTTATTTAGTTTTTGTTGACTGGGTAAGTGCACTAGACAAATCCTGCCTATTTTCAGGCACAACCCAGGGGAAGGGGATACAGATGAATGCCAACTGACCTTGAATCAGATTAAGCTGTTGGTGGTATTTTTAGTGAATGAGGGAAATTTGGCCAGGACACCGGGGAAATTTCCCATCTCTTTTTGATAAGTGCCATGGGATCTTTAACATCCACCTGAACTACCACCAATCTGGGCAGATGGAACCTCGGTTTAACATCTCATCTGAAACACAGCTCCTCAGAAGTGCAGCACCCCTCTCACGCTGCATTACAGTGTCAGTATTGGGATATTAACCCAAGTGCCAGATGTGGGAACTGAACCCACACCCATGACGCAAAGTTTTCCGCTTCATGTTGTGGAGTACTGCATGGATTCTGCATTACTCCATGAATTGCTTCACGGAGTGAATTTTGGCCACTTCGCCCACCTCTAAACATCATCCAGTCTACAGCCATTCCTATACGGGGCAGTATCATCTGAGTACAAGACCATACAAGCATCTGAGTAAGACAATATATTTGGAAGGTCATTCAAAAAATATAAAAGAAGGCATGTGTTAGAACTGAACCTTGGGTTACACCAATTCCATTCTCAATCCATGAGGAGGTGATACTATTAACACTTGGTGTGCTGCTGACTGATGTAACAATCCAGAATTCCTATACATTCTGATTCTGTTGACAAACTAAGGGTTAAGAGAGACTGACTGGAACCTGTCAGTCAGATAATTGTCAAATCATTGCACATAGTTTTGGAAAGTTCAATGCCCCTGAGTATTAAATAACATTATAGTTAGAAGCATGTTAATGTATCTTGAAAAATATCAACACAAGGAAACTTTATTAAAATGACACAACCATGTCAACTTGACGCAAAGCTTTACTCAAAAAAAAAGTATTTAGCCCTAATACTGTAGCTTCAGAGTCTAACCTTGTCAATGATATTTAATGAGCAAACTTTGGAAATGTTAGGTAACAGAACTTTTTTAATGAAAGTTTGGAGTCAGCTCACTATGACTATCAAACAGGAGAAAGAGGGTTTGTATTCAAGAGGTTTGCTCTGACTGGACTGAAGTGACAAGCGGGGTTCCTCAGGGTTTGATTTTGGTACCATGTTTCTAATGTTTATGTTAATTCTATGCACTGTAACAATGACAACCTATGGTTGACTAAATTTACGGATGATTGTCATTTAGGGACAGCAATGGATACCATAGAAAATGCACTCAAACTTCAAGATGCATTAAAAATCATTGTAACATGGGCTATCTAGTACAAATTAAATTTTAACACAGAGTAGTGCACCATCATGCTCTTAGGTAAAAATAATCCAGATACAGATCATACACCCAATGGCTGTTTTCTAAAGATTGTCTTGGAGGAAAGGGACTTGGGTATAATCATATCTAAGGATCTTCAGCTTAAGTCTCACTCTCAAAAAATTGCCAAAAAAGCTAACAGCATGTTGAATATCATAATCAGACATATTTCTAGTAATGAGAGGAGAGTTATTGTGCCATTATATGCATCACTAATTAGACCCAAATTGAAGTATTGTGCTCAAGTTTGGGCACCGTATAAGAAATCAGAAATCCAGATGATTGAGAGAGTACAGAGGAGAGCAACACAAATAATAAAAAAATCAGAGGGTAATAGCTATGAGATCAGATTAAGGGAGTTGAATATGTACCCATTGGAGTACAGAAGGCAAAGAGCAGATGTGCGTCTATTGTATAGGGCATTAATAAATGATGGGTTATGGGAAAGCTTAAGCCTAGAGCTCAGGGATCAGATATATAACAAGTGCACTCATACTTCACAGTTCAAGGGCAAAAATTGTCACTCCATTAAATGACATAAATGGTATAGTCAAAGGGTGGTATCCATTTTGAATTCCCTTCAAGTGGAAGTGGTAGGAAGTTCTACCATGAATGAGTTTAAAACCAAGCTTGACAATGTTTGCAGGAAAAATAGATATTGTGCTTATGGCTGATATTCTGATGAGCGATGTTGACAAAAGTCTTCTAGCTCTGGAATTACCTATGATACCTTTGATTTCATGCATCAGTATACATCAGTATGCAGTACATCAATGTACACAGTTTTGTACATCAGTGTACTGTATGTCAGTGCACTTTTAACTAACGTTTAAAGTAAATTATTTTAAATATATATGTGCCAATGTGTATCGATGCAAAAAAAAAAACTATATCAACAGGCCACAGCTATGCCAAGATTATTTAAAGCTTTCTATATAGGAAGTAAGTTTCTTGGCTTAATTTTTCCAAAGTTAAACCTTTTCAAAAGAGCTACTTTTAAAATGTCTATCTTTGAACCACTATGTTTAGGAACTTATATTCTTTTTAAGTCAGGTTAGTTCAGATAAGTTCTGTTTGTGCACTTCTTAGTGTACTGATTAACTTCTGTTTGCTATCTACAGTGGCAGTTATAGAAAGGTTTCACAGTACTGAGGCATACCTAGGTATAATGAGGCAGGATCACATGACAGTCAATGCAAATTATCTCAGTGGTACTTCGGTGGTACCTCGAGGTAGAAAACGTTTTGATAACTACCACTGTATATCAATGTGTTTTGATAAATATCAATACATGGAACATGCCTTGGCAGGACATATCCGTGCTAATCTGACTCAAATCTTTCATTAACAAAAAAGTTTCAGGCGCCTATAGATCCAAAGTTATCCATCCTCCATTAAGGTATCTTTATAAAAGGGCTATCTTTGGAACCATTAAGATTAGAAAATTATTTTAAATGAAAAGTTGGTGTAAGGTTGACATGGATGCATTATATAAATATACTTTCAATATTGTTATATATCTTTAGTGCCATGCATACTGGAAAGAATGGAGTTCAAATGCACCTGCAGTGTCTTGTCATTTTGTTGTAACTTTAGAAGCAACTCTGCAGCTGTCATACCATGCAAATCTGTGGTCTGCCGAAAAGTATGGACAAAGGATACAGAGAATATACTTAACTCACTCTCCCACAGTAGGAGAAATAAATACTGAATATTTTGTCTGAACTTCTCATCAGGATGCAACACTTTGGATGCTTGATATTTGTCTCCAGGAACATGTACATCACATTCATCCAAGTTACCACCAGTGCCACACGGAAACAGATCATGAAAACATTGTGCTTCCAATGTGTTCTTCCTAGATACTAACAGGGCTCACTTCAACCTGCATTATCTGGTACAAGTCAATATTATCAAGTACTAGATTATTGTCAGGCAGTGAATGGCCTGTGTACTGTTCATACACATTCTCAGTTGTATTCATTGAAACCTTCTCAATCATTGCTTTTTCAGTGTCAAGTATTCCAAACTGAGCATCAGTATCACTAAGATGATCCATATTTATTCCTTCATACAAGGGTTTTATACACTTGAAATAGTGTGGAGCATTTTTTACTTTCTCTACAGTGACAACTTCTTGCAAAATTGTTTTGGACTTTGTTGGAACATTATTCACCAAAATGACAATATTACTGTCTCTAGTTATTGTCTCTACATTTTCCTGGAGTGTGAGTGACAAATACATAACAGAAACCTTCAGTGACTTAATGAGCTCTTTTTGCAGCATGTTTTTCATTTTTGCATTTAGTCTCAATACTGTTTGAATTGGTTTTATTGTCTAGATTAGAATCTGCTCAAACAAATGCAGGCTGGCTATTTCAGGAGTGGTAACATCTGCTTCCACATTGTTTAGCACAGGGAGAAAAAGTGTTTGATTTTATCTTTTGGAAAGAGTATGAACACACGCCCATTGTTTCCTCTGTAGTAAAGTTACTCTTTAGAAAGCTATAAGCAACCAAGTGACCCCACATTTCATTCTACCTCAGAATGTTAGACAGGTCAACCTTTACCATTTGCTCACAGTAGAATATGCAATTGCATGAGACACATTCATACCCAAATTTTTCTCTCTTACTCATCATAAATGATGCAATTTCATTACCAAATTTCTGAAGCAAATGTGATTCTTTTACTGTCACATATTGTTACATATGGTCTGGACTGTGTCCCAAAACTTCATCAGAAGGTGCTTTATACTCTTTGAGCTGCTTAATAAAATTAAGTGCAGCTTCCATGTCATCTTTAGACAATAAAGAATCCAATCATGCAAAGTTGTTAACTGCACTTCTGACATGATACAATTTTGTTACAATTTTTTGCATTCGTGAATTGTATACAGCAATCATAAAGAAGTAACAAAATATGCTGACACAAGCTCCCGTCTGTAAACTTGTCAGAGAATGGTCCATCAGTCCACAATATGATCTCACTTTATGTTTGTTAAAGTTTTGAATGAGTCTACATTTATCACTCCTCTTTGTGGTGAGAAATACTTTCAATAGCTTTTCCACCTCATCAAAAGATGTTTCTCAGATATTGCATGCATCATCACAAGTCCATGTGAGATACTGTGCCGTTCTCTTGTCTGAATCCAACAGATTTTCTTCATCTATCTCATGCAAATCATCATCTTAGAGCACTGGTAGAAGCAATCTCTTCTTTTCCTGTATCATCTACAGAGAGAGGCACTTGCTAACTGTGTAGATGATAACTATCTTCCCAGAAATATGCCTCAGTACTGAGTGTTTAGTCAATATCCATCAAATACTAAACACTAGTTGTCGCTGGTTAGATGTTCAAAGTCATCCAATTTGAGTTTGATATTCTCATTTATTTTTTTTTTTGCTGAATTTGTCAGTTAGGGCCATCATGTTTGCCCACAGCTGTGACCAAACATTTAGGACCATCTGGATAAAGTGTTTTATTTTCAGATGTAGTTTCATCTGGTAAATTTTTCTCTTTATTTTTTTACAACTATGTCTCACTACGGCAGATATAAGTTGCTCAGCTTTGGCTGTAGCAGACAACATTCTGAAATATTTTACACTTTTGTGATGCCTTCTGGCTACAGTGACATTTGTGGAGTTTTGTTTTTTTTTGCTTGTGAGTCCTAGACACTGTTTTATGGTTTCTTTTGGACTTCTTTACTTTATGTGTATCCTACACTTTTTTGATATGTTATACTGTACTGTTTGGCACCTTTGACTTTTTTTTAAATGAGAGGCATGACTGATTGCCTCATGTGTATAGCCTACTACTACACCATCAGCCTTGTAAGCCAAACCATGGCTACCATAATACCACTCTTTTATTTTTCTACTTTGCGCCCATTCTCTATTAGGCATCTTTTCCTGTGTTAATTTGTCAATCAAAGTTGAAACATTCTGTAAAATCTGAAAAAAAAACAGAAACAAAAAGAAATTACTACACACTGAAATAGTAAGCTTCTACACAGTCTGAAAAATGATTATGAGGGCTGCAGTCCCACTGCAAAACTAGCAGAATTATGGCATGTTGTAGAGAACAGGACTGCAGGCACTCTATGAAGACAATAATGCAATCAGGACAGCAAGGCTCCCTAAAGAAAATAAGATTATCTTTGCTGGCATGTATACATGAATTGGGAAAAATACATTTAGGTACTTCCGTGCCCCAATTTTTCCATTACACACTCCTTATAGCACATTTATCCCTGTCCCCTACTTTCTGTCAGAATTGTGCTATTTTTACAGGGATAGCTGTAGTGCTCAGTGAGCGGTAATCTCATAACACAAGGTTACAAATGTGGCTTTCCAACTAAAATTAGTTTAAAACCACGGAACACAAAATGTAGATTTATGATTAAAAGCCTTCTAAGACAGGCAAGTACATGCTATGACTTATTGTACCTGTGTGGAGAGCAAACTGTGTCACCTATCCAAGAACTACAAACAGTAATGGAGGTATGTGTCTGTAAACATGCAATACTATCCTAAATTCACATAAGATATAGTTTTGTAGTGCTGTTGCAATGAATGGCATTGTGAGTACAAAGTAAAAATGACTTGTCTAGTACTCACTTTGCTGTTGTAGAACATACTTACCTACAAAGTCTCACAGAGTTATATTCTTTTAAAACTGCAGTCTTGTTCTGTCCTCACTTTGAGATGCAATTTCAAATTGCTGCATTGTGGGGGCATGTGTGATTTTGTATTTCTTTGAAATTTGGCTTCCCGGCCAAATGCTCTTTGGGGTAGCCATTGCCTCAGTGCTTGTGCACAGAGGTTCTTTGTCTTATGAATTATACAGCTGTTACTAAACATTAGCGTTGTATTGCTACAATTACTGTTGCAGGACACATTCATCTCTACAGTAATTAACAAGTAAGACAAGAAACACATTGCTACTAGAATGTTATGTCCAGTACCAGCAACATTGTAAGGCATGAGGCAAAGCTTACCACTTTTACTCAGTGCTATTGACTACACATACAAGGATCATTATCCATCAACTCCACTATATGCGATAAAAAAATGTGACACTATGCATCTTTGCAAAATGTATACATTGACCAAATTATCAGATGCATAATGTCTCTAAATAGGGACAAACTGTCATAACTGTATGACTTTGACATGTTACCATCCCAAAATTCAAACAAAGTTAAAACACTTTGTGATGAACAACAGTACGTAGGGTTACCACCTTTGTGGAAGCCCAAATCAGGACAGAAACTATGCAGCATGCTGGACACATGCTGTGGCATCCAAAATATACATTTCAGATGCAGTGTCATGAGTCAACATCATGAGGCACTGTTTGACAAGGCTTTTTATTATATTATATATTTATTTATTTATTATTATGTATTTATTACACATTATTCACATGTGAAATACATTTCAAATTGAACGATGTAGAAATTAAGGTGAATAATTAGTTAAATGTAGTATTTTCAACTCCAAAACAATCTTATGTTGCAGTGAAAAAGATATGACATAAAATAATCAATAGTTATAGAAACAATCATGTTAAGCAAAGTTAAACACATAATTTTTTAAAGCAACAATAATTACAACATAGTGAGATACTGTAAATAGCAATCAAACAGATTATTTCTTCACTTTAGAACTGTACTTAGCATTTAATTTTACAGCCTGCAGATGGGTAGTCTTCCAAATAGAGATATGCAAAATCTGCAAATTTCATTACACAAAATATTTTGCAAAATTCATGCTTTTCGTGAAATATTTCATGGGTGCAAAATTACACCTGTGAAATCATGAATTTCACCAGCAAAATGCAGAAGGGTGAAATTCTGAATTTTACAGGTGAAATTTCTGATTTCAGCTGCGAAGTTCACATTTTGCATTTTGCACCCGTGAAATTCTTTAGCGAAATCCATGAATTTCATGAAATGTTTTGTGTTGCAAAATTCATGATTTCACCAGTGAAATTTAATGTTGCTGCATCTCTACTTCCAAGCAGTGTTGGAATAATATGCAGTGCATTTCATGAGGATGTTTACTGTGATTATCAATTCTGTTTTTATCAGTTCCACTCGACAGCAGTTTCCTGTGTTTGTCCATTTGTTTTTAACAAGAGAGAAAACTCTCTCAGTAAATGCATTTGAAGTGGAGATGCTCATCACCCAGGCAATTACAGGAAACAGAGCTGGCATGAATAAACACCTCCCCTCCCAAGGCTGTTTTTCAACTTGTGCTACTCAATATCCATTTCAACACATTTATTTAAACTTAAAGTACACAAGGTCAGTGGAGTAATGTTAATGTTATGCTTGTCATTAAAAAAAAATGCATAGTAAATGTGATTTATCAGTCAACACTGGTATGAAATTCAAGTTCTTTTAATACTTTTTAAGCCATATGCAACTTATAGACTGTAATACCTTTCAGAGCTGTGATTCAAAAGGAAACATACTAGCAGAGCAGTGTGTCTAAATGTATCCCAGTATTCCAATATTAAAATTAATTATACTTATAGGGTCACACATTTTGTTGCCAGTATTATTTCACTGAACAAGGAGACACTGTGCTCTAAGTTTGAACAGAGACATAAATTGATTATTTCTCTTTGCAAAAGTTCACATTAAAAAAATGAGATTGGAGCAAGCATGTCATACTTTATTAGTGTGTTCAATGTGTTAACATTCAAAGCACTCAAAGAACAGCAACTTGTCTACTAGAAGGAAACAATGTGTTCTGTTTTATCATTCTGCTGCACCTCAAAGCAGATTATAGCACATTCTTGCATATGCGAATGGAAACAAAACTGTTGCACATGCTATGTTGGACAGATGCACGCTGCCCCAGAACCTAAGCTTCCCCTGACAGTAATGTTAGCCCAAAACAAAGCAAACAAATCTTGGCAGTCAGGAGGCACTCCTAGAGTATGTTAACATTTTGGCTTTGTAAATTGAACTAGTAATTGTCACAGTTGTTCAGTCTCTTCCAGAGGTTCTGGCATTAAGGACAGTCTGTCATGGCAGTTCCAGACAATTGCTTAATGTTTTGTCAGCTGTGTGTGAGGTGAGGTCAGAGCTGTTGCTGCAGACAGATTTATTCAGTAATGTAAGTTAGTGCAGCTCCACCTCCAGCCCAGTGGCTTTCCTTGCTGACAGTTCATTTGCTTCAGTTGTTTGTGCATGTAATCAGGACATTTGGTGTCCCACTGACACTTAATATGGGTGACAGGATGACAGTGCTGAAGCAAGGACTGTATCACATGAAATGGGGCTAGTGGTGACACTTACAACATGCATACCAATGGAAATCATGGGAAAAAGTGCATTCTCCTAAGTGACTCCAAAATTGAACTTTGGGCACATTTGCATAATAATAGCACTATTTCCTGATCTCTGGGTCTGCCCAACAACAGGCTATTCAAAATAGCAGCAGAAGATATAAACCAGTGGTGTATGTGTAGATGAATAAGTATTTTCCTATTACGATGCTCAGAATTACAGATTCATGTCTCTTGTTAATATTAATAAACTAACCTGCACAATATCATTTGCCAAGCACTAGATGTTCCTTCATACACCACCACAATACAACTTCCTATATCAATGTTCATCATACCTCCCAACTACTTTAAAGTTTGCATACCACTATGATGTTTACACTGAAATTTAGCCTTGGACTGCAAAGGCTTACTGATGTTCTTAATAATGTTTGACCTATTTCTGGACACACAAACCATTAAATTATTGAACTAACTTGATAAAAACATTCCTTAACATTAAATATATGAGGCCCAATGTCTGTACACATATTATTCTTTAAAATAAGAAAGTGCTACACATTCTGGCCATTTGCTATGAATTTTGAAGGCAAGTGTTAGATTTTTAATATTCTAAAGCTAAGAGATATGCTGTTTATAGCAGCTAGATAGGAAAAAAAAAGTTTGAGGATTTTTGTAGCCATTTATCTTGGCTTTCCACATCAAAAAAGTATATTTTTTTTCCAAGAGCCATTTTGTTTCTTCATATAAAACCACATCCTTTTTCATATAGTTGATACAATAAAATAATTTCTGCTCACCTGAGACTCCCTGACACATTTTTCTATTGGTTCCCATACAAAAAAGATCCTTTTTGGTGAGCTGATTTCTTTTTTGTTGTATGAAACCTGTTATTTTTTTATATGGGTAAAAAATGAACCTTTGGGGATGTGGGACATCTGTAACCAATTTCCTATTGTTTCACATATGAATAAGGATCCTTTTTCATGGGCCAGTTTTTTTTTTTTTGTATTAAACATGATACTTTTTCATAAGGATCATACAAAAAAATAACTTTGGGTCAAGGGGGCTGTCTCCAGTCACTTTCCAATTGGTTCTCATATGAAAAAAGATCATTTTTTGTGACCCAGGTTCTTGTTTTCTATTCCTCCATGTGAAAAAAGAAATTAATCTCACAACAAAACATTTCAAAAATAACAGGAAATGCATGCTAGCAGCCAATAGAAGCATGTCTTGACTTCCAGACAAAACAGGAAGGCTGCCATCTTGGATTTCAAACTGAGAATGGCAACACTAAATGATGTAGGTAGCTCTGTAAACTCATTAATCAATTTTATATATGCAGTTAATTCTGATAGCTAAAAATAACAGCTTCTATGAGTTAAGAATTAAAGTTGAAGATACAGTAGAATTGTTTTAGTGCAGGTAATGTTTTTTGGTTACAAATATCATTTAAATATAGCAGGACTAGTACAATCTTGCCGCCTAGAATGCCAGCCCAAAATGGAGGGAGTACAGGCTGTGAACAAGTATGCACAGGCATTCTTTGACCAATGACAGAGCAGAATATTGTTAGGTTTGCAATATTAACCTATGAGACCTTTTTAATTTCCCTCCAAAACAAATATCCATTTTTAAACAATTTAACCAATCACAGTGGACATAAGAAGTATCTTAAAGTTGTTTTTATTCTTGGCACATACAGATACATGCTAACCAACAAAATGTCAAGAATGACAGTTGTTGCAACCTCACTCTGTACTCTGCCTGTTTACAGACACAACTGGTATACTGAAACTATAAGTTGGCAGAGGCTGCTGAAGGAGACAGACACATATTTAAGACTGCTGTCACTTGCACACTATTGAGAAAGACTAAACATGGCAGAAACATAGAAACATAGAATTTGATGGCAGATAAGGACTGCTTGGCCCACCTGGTCTGCCCATTTTCCTACCTAACAGATAAGCTGCAGATCCTAGTTAACCAACAGCTTACTTCCTCCTACTCCCCACTAGGATTGCCTTATGTCTGTCCCATGCAGTCTTGAATTCCCCCACTGTTCTTGACTCCACAACATCCTCAGGGAGGCTGTTCCATGCATCCACAACCCTCTCCATGAAAAAATACTTCCTCACATTATATCTGAGCCGCCTTCCCTCGATCTTCAAATTGTGCCCCCTTGTTCTTGCACATCTCTTTTTCTGAAAGATGCTACCCTCTTGGACTTTGTTGATTCCCTTGAGGTACTTGAAAATTTCTATCATGTCCCCTCTCTCCCTTCTTTCCTCAAGGGTATACATATTAAGCTCCTTTAGTCTTTCTTCATCTGTCTTCTGGTGCAGACCCTGCACCATTTTGGGTGCCCTCCTCTGGACAGCCTCCACTCTGTCTATGTCTTTGCGGAGATGGGGTCTCCAGAACTGCACTCAGTACTCCAGATGGGGTGTCACCAACTGTCTGTACAGAGGGAGAGCAACTTCCTATTTTCTACTATTGATGCCTCTTCCTATGCATCCCAGTATCCCCCCAGCCTTCCTTACTGCCTTCTCACATTGCTTGCCCACCTTTAGGTCATCTGATATAATTACCCCCAGGTCCCTTTCCATTTTTACTGTTGTCAGTATCTCACCCCCCATTATGTACTCTTCCCCTGGGTTTTTGTTTCCCATGTGCATTACCTTGCACTTCTTTGCACTGAATCGGAGCTGCCATACATTTGACCATTCCTCCAACCTTGCCAAGTCCCTTTTCATCCTTTCCACTCCATCTTCTGTATCAACCCTGTTGCAGATCTTTGTGTCATCTGCAAAGAGACATACTTTTCCTTCCAGTTCATCTGCAATGTCACTTATAAGGACATTAAAAAGGACCGGTCCCAGTACTGAACCCTGTGGTACCCCACTAGTAACCCTCCTTTCTTCACTGTGTACTCCATTTACAACTATACTTCGCGTCCTGTTGTCTAGCCAATTTTTTATCCAGGCTACCACCTTGGGGCCCACTCCAAGGCTAGCTAACTAGTGTATTAATCTTTTGTGTGGGACTGTATCAAATGCCTTGCTAAAATCTAGATAGGCCATGTCCACAGCCCCTCCCTAGTCTACTACTTTGGTCACCCAGTCAAAGAAATCTATTAGATTCATCTGACATGACTTTCCCATCGTGAATCCATGCTGCCTTGGGTCCTGTGCCCCACTGGCCTCTAAGTACTGAACAATTCTTTCCTTCAGAAGAGATTCCATCATTTTCCCTACCACTGAGATCAAACTAACTGGTCTGCAGTTTCCTGCCTCTGTCCTGCTCCCACTTTGTGAAGAGGAATCACATCTGCCCTCCTCCAGTCCTCAGGTACCACCCCATCCTCCCATGATTTGTTAAAGAGAGTAGTCAGCGGTATCACTAGTTCTACCCTTAGTTCTTTTAGAATTCTTGGGTGAATCCCATCAGGCCCCATTGCTTTGTCCACCTCTAATTTTATTAGTTCTTTCAGAACCCTTTCTTCTGTAAATGGACTGGTATTGACCCCCATCTTCAGAGTGTTTCTCTTGTTTGGTTTAGGTACCTCCTCCTCCTCTTCCTTTGTGAATACTGAGCAAAAATATTTGTTCAGTATCCCTGCTTTTTCACTGTCCCCCTCTACCCACATTCCCTCCCCTTTATTAAGCCTCAGTATCCCTCCTTTGGTCTTTATTCACTCTCTAATGTACCTATAAAATGTCATATCCCCCTTCTTAACAGAACTGGCTATCCTTTCCTTGGTTTGGGCCATTGCTATTCTGACTGCCTTACATGCATCTTTCTGCTTTAACTGATAAAGTTCTCTGTCCTGCTCCTTCTGTGTTTCCTTATATTTCCTGAATGCTATCCTTTTCTTCTTAACCTTCCCTGCCACCTCTTTTGAGAACCTTAGCGTTTTTTTCCTTTGTTGTGTTTTACTGATTTGCTTTACACAAAGGTTTGTTGCCTCTGTGATGGCTGTTTTGATTACTCCCCATTATTCCTCCACCCCTCCTTCTTGCCTGTTTGCTAGTGCTTTTCTAAGGCACTCTCTTATGTTCTCAAAGTCAGCCCTCCTAAAGTCCAATACTCTTGCTTTTGTATGGCTTGATTGTGTGGCTGCGTTTATCGTGAACCACACTGTTTGGTGGTCGCTTGTTCCCAGATGGCTACCCACCTCTAAATCTGAGATTATTTCTCTGTCCCCATTTGAGAGTACCAGGTCTAAGATTGCTCCCTCCTGAGTGGGTTCCAATACTAGCTGTCTGAGGCATGCCCCCTGTAGGGCATCAAGGATTACCCATCTCTTGGATGTGCCTGCAGCAAAAGTGCTCCAGTTAATATCTGACATATTCAGGTCCCCCATCAACAATAACTCCCCTTTTTATGCCATTCTAAGGAAGCCTTCTATCATTTCCTTGTCCATTCCCTCCCCCTGAGATGGGGGTCTGTATGAAACCCCCATGTGGATTGTGGTGCCATTTTCTGTCTCCAGGGTGACCCAGAGTGCCTCATCTGCTCCCTATTTACTCTTTAGTTCTGTTGCTTTGATCCCTTCCTTTACACAGCAAGCTACTCCTCCTCCTCTTTTACCCTCCCTGTCCCTCCTGTAGATTGTGTATCCTGGTATGTTGACATCCCAGTCATGGTTCTCTGTATACCATGTGTCTGTGACTGCCACAATATCCAGGCAACCCTCTTTCATCAAGGCCACTAGTTCAGGGAGCTTGTTACACAGACTACGGGCATTGGTACTCATCACACTCCACTTTTTGATAGCCTTACCCCTTTTAGCCCCATTCCTGTCTTTACTGCCTTTGCCTTTTTTTACATTTACCTCTTTCCTACTCTGTAATAACTTCTTTACCTTGGTGTTTACCTCACTAATTACCATGTTTTGTGGGGGCAGGCTGGGATTTCCCTGCCCCTTTTCAGTGCCTTCCCCCTTGGCAAGTTTAAATGCTTGCCAATGAAGCATTTAAACCTCTCACCTAGGATCCTGGCTCCCCCCAGACAGTTGCAGACCATTGCACCAGTATAGGTCTGCATCCCTCCAGGTAACTCCCCAGTCCCCAATGAAGCCAAAACCCTGAGCTCCACACCAGTCTTTTAACCACTCATTGAATTCCCTGGTGAGGAGTGCCCTAGCATCACCCTTGCCATAGACAGGCAGCACCTCCAAGAAGGTTACCATATGCGCTACTTGTCTAAGGCCTGTCCCAACTCTTCAAACTCCTCTTGTACTGCTCTGATCCCATTCCTAGCCAGGTCATTTGTCCCTAGGTGGACAATGACATCCAGCTCCCTCCCTTGTGCAGCTCCCACTACTATCCTGAGGATTCGCCTCCTGTCCCTCCATGCCATGGTGCCAGGAAGGTACCTGACCTCCCTCTCCCTTTCTTCCCCCATTTCTAACCCCCAATGATTGAGTCTCCCACCAGGAGTTGTTTCCTTCCCCTGTGGGGTCCCATGCCACCCTCCTGTGGGTCTCCTTTATGAAGGTTCCCAGCATCCTCCTTGGTCTCCACTGCAGGTGCCTCCATAAAGGAACCACTATCCACCACAAGAGCGAATGAATTATGGAGAGGTACAGCTGGAGGGATGCAACTCTGCTCCACCACCCTCTCCCTCCCTCCCTGAGCCCACCCTGGTCCAGCCTCTCCTCTTTCTTGGCAACCTCTGAGGTAGTGGCATTGGCCCTGGTGGTCCCTGGGTTGGGGAGGAGGTTTCACAAATCCTAGCCAGGTCAGCCTGAGATTGGCAACCTCCTCTCTCAGACCAGAGAGGTGTCTGCAAATAGGGCAGCATCGCAGCCTCCAGAATGTCTTCCGGAACACTGCTGCCCCACAGCCATTGCATTGCACCACTCCTATCATGTCTTATTTTGTGTCCTCTCTCCTGTTTCTCTGTATGCTTACTCTATTCTCTTCTTACAACTCTCACCCTTCCTGTTCTGGGACAGCAACTTCCTATTTTCTTTAGTAGCCTCCTTCTTCCTTCCTCAATGTCAGACCACCAGCAGCTGGGGGGGGGGAGTGAGCTATTTTTTTTTCTTTAGGGTTGACAAAACCAATGTTTCTCTATGATCCTTCCCTTCTTACTGCCAAACAGTAAGTTCCTATTGACAGTCAGATCCAGTGGCTATAAAAGTAGAACTGGCTTAGGGTGGGTGGGTGGAGGGGTGGGATGGTGGGCAATTAGTAAGAAAAAAGGCTAGCAACAGGAAGTTGTAATTTGAGTCACCTGCTTTTATAGTGTCTAAGCCACACCCCCAATTAAGCTCTCTCTCTCTCCTCCTATTGGTTTTGAAAAGTCAGCTGATACAATACCCTTCCCAGCACAGAACACACACTGACTTTATTTTCTTTTTTAACCCTAAATAAGACCCCTTCTACTTCTAATAAAGTATCTGTCTGCTTAATCTCAACAGACTCTGACTCCTGCTGAGATATAAGTTCTAAATTAATAAGAAAATATAGCTTTTTTAGTTTGCTGCTTTCTGCTCTACAAGCAAGGCTAGCAACAGGAAGTTGTAATTTGAGTCATCTGCTTTTATAGTATCTAAGTCACACCCCCAATTAAGCTCTCTCTCCTCCTACTGGTTTAGCAAAGTCAGCTGATACAATACCCTTCCCAGCACAGAACACACACTGACTTTATTTATTTTCTTCCTTTTCTTTTAACCCCAAATAAGACCCCTAAAGAAGGCTTCACAACAACAATCTGGATTCTGGGAAGTTCATTTGTGTGAAGGGCTGAATGGTTTGAGAGGAGAATACATTTTGGAAATGATTTGCAACTGAAATATTGTTATGTCTTCTAGTTTCAAAAGGGTGGCATGAGATGGAAGCAGCTCATGCCAATGATACAAAGGCTTTTGGACACTCACCCTGAGCCAGACATACTACTCATCCATGTTGGAGGTAATGATTTGGGCTATAAAATGGGTATAGATTTAATAGATACAGCTAAATCTGATTTGGCTGCACTGCATGGAATGTTGCCCAACTATGTTTCCACACAATGCATGATCTGAAGAGGCCAGCAGTATGCACCTAGAACTTAAAGATCATGCAGAAAGGTTAACATTCAAATATCTGGCTTCCTGAGCTTTCTGGGCATGCACACTTTTACCCACCCCCAAATTAAATATTATAATGACTGGCTTGACCTTAAAACATTTGTTTATCTCTCAGATGCTTGTAATGATATTTTCCCGGGGGACCTCCAACATGAGATCTGAAGTGTGTTGTGATGTGTCATCACAGTCAGTACAGATAAAAGCAATGCCCTAATGCTGCCCCCACAAAAGCTATTTTCAGAGACAAGCTTACCTTGGTCAAAATAAAAGATGAACTCCACCTACATTACATACTTGTGTATTTTTATTTATTTCATTATTGTAATTTTTTTTTGGGGGGGGCGGGTGTACCATGAACTCTGCATCTGATTTTGGAAACTTTGGTGTTCAAGCATCAAAGTGACTATTTTTGATGCAAAAAGACACATGCACCAATGAAACTGTGCAATAAAGGGGAGTACTGCAATCTGTGGAGCAGGCTTGTAGCAGCATGAAGCAGCAATGACAACCTGCCAGCCAGTCAACATGCTAGCAGACAGGTCATCTATGGCATGCTCTGCCTTATGGAAGACTGGGATGGATCAGGGTTGGGGTTGGGATACAACTGCTACTAACTGTTGAAATACAGTATGAATACTATGGATCTTGGGAGTGGGGTGAAGCAACACCACCATAATTGGGGGTTGGATTAAACCTTGTATAAAGCACCAACCACTCCAGCTGTGGTTTGAATGGTGTCAGTCAGTATAGCAGGTATTCACAAGAGTAACACAAGGTCATTCCCAACCAGCAAGGGATTCACAACTAGCACAAGTCTTATAATATAATCCATTCCTCACTGAGGTTATAATGGCTCAAGCTTATGGGACCAGGCAGAACAATGCCACCTCATTGGCATACTGGCAAATGAGTCATTGAAGACATGGACAGTATAGGCCTGTATCAAGCAGGGGGACCAAACACAGCACTGCCAAAACAGCTTGGGGGGGATTAAGTTAGATGTGGCATAAAGGTTCACCATTCCAGCTCTCCTCTGACTGCTATCAGTGGCTGTAGGGTGCCTTCACAAGGGCAGCACAGGGTCATCCCCACCCAGTGAGATCTTCAGCACTGGAATAATAACTCACACAGGACATGATGTGCCTTACAGAGGCCTGCAATGGCTTGATCGTTGGTGGGGAGATAACTGGCCTTTACTAGGACCTGTTGATACATTGCACATGTTTGGAGGGAGGGAGACAGACAAAGCAGTGCCACAACAGCAGGGGGAAGGGACAGGCAAGTCATACGTGATAATGTGTGTTTTTTCAATGTTCTATTATGTTACTGTAGTAGTAACTGGAGCTATAACGCTTTATACAGTTCTGTGACATGAAAGATATAGATCCAGGAAAAAAAGAAAAACATCATGAAGACAGAAGTTAACAGTCACAGTCATAGATGACCAGACAATCACATATTAAATATGTATTTTTTTTCCTTTTGTTTCAGAACAGACAAAATGCCAAAGAACTGGAAAGATGAGAGGTGCTCACCCTGGTGAAGGTTGTCCAGCATCATGGATGTGCCAACATCATGATGTGGGGCACAAATGTGCCACAGAAAAAGGTATGGAAAAAGGTCAGTCACTTCCTGAATTACAAAGGCATATAAAATGATGAGTATGTCTGTTGCTAGAAGCGAACACAGTTGTGGCTGATGTTCTACAAAATAAAGGCATCTGGCAATGTCCAAGTTAGGGACAAGGAGTGGTTCCAGAGGACACATGATATGGATCGAAGCAGGGAAGCCTGAATTTGGTGACAGACACCACAGAAGTATGTACACCTATAAAATTGTATCACAAAAAATTTAATAAAATGCTTCTGCTATGGATATTATTGCTGTTCTATAACAAAACAGTAACATTTTTAATAAGTAAAAATGAACTGTATATTATTAATAGTCAGAAATTATGTTAATAGAATAGTTTCAATCTGATTAAATGTAGTGCACAATCTGTAGTGTGCAAGCATTATTAACATTTCATATACATTTCTCTAGGGCTGAGGTAAACTCAGGGTGCGTCAATGGCCCTATGCCCAGTTTTATAAAAGAGGGGTCCCTGAACCAAAAACCCAGGAGCTGCTGCAGCTGCAGGCTTGAGCCAAGCATTTGGCACACCTGCAGGAATGACCACAGGAATATGGACCCCCACCCACTGCAACAGCAGACTGAGCGTGAAAGTGAGGGAGTGGGACTGTGCATACCAGGAGAGGGCCAGGGGCTAACAGGTCATGGTGGGGTGCCCTAGGTGGTGTGAGAGAGATGGAGGAAGTTCAGGGTGGCAATTTAGCTCCTAGCTGAGGTGCATTATGCAGTGTCATGTAGCTGATGACTGGTGGTCTGTGGTTGACAGGGAGGGACATGGACCTGGCCCCAGGAGGGCACTGCCATAGCACCTGTCCCAGAAGTGCCACAATCCACCAGCATGTACTGGAGAGGTGGTCTGCCATAACATGGGAGGGGAGCTGAGTGCCAGAGGGCTGTAGCTGCTGGGAGAACATGCCCTTCCCCCATTAGCCACTCTCACCCTGCAGCCAATGCATCCCCCATACATGCAGGTGGATTGTGGCACCTCTAGGGCAGATGTCACTGCAGTGCTTACCTGAAGCCAGGTCTATTTCCCTCCCTGCCAACCCTTCATGGACCACCAGTTTACTGGCTGCATGGCATCACACAATGCACTCCAGCCAGGTGCAGAATTACCACCCTGATCTTCCTCCAGCTCTCTCTCACACCCCCTAGGGCACCCCCCATGCTCTGTCTTCCTCAGTCCCCTCCTGGCAGGTCCCCCCAATGGTAACATTATCCTGTATTGGCACAGGGCTCTTGGACCACTTCTTGGCTGGTCTAGACAGAGCCCCCTGTTGTGTCCATGGTAGGGCTTGCAAAATTCCAAAAACAGCGATGTTGCAGCTCCACTATGGTGCAAGCACCTTTGCAGCCTGGCACAGGAGTATTTTTGCTGCAAGGCTGGCTTGGCTGGCTTGGGTGCAGGGAATCTTGATTTTGACACAACCTGCATTTGAAAATCAGGATTGTTGCAAAGTTTGATGCAAGCTGCCACTTATGTCATATACTTATAGTGCAGGCACTTTGTGTCAGACTACACCTTTTGAAAATTGGGCCTTTTGTCTTGTTTTCTTTTACTGTCACATCAACATACAGTATCATTCAATTCCAATTTATGGTAAATAAAAAATATTGTTTTCCTACATGGTGGGGTGTGTGATACATCATTGAGGGGTGGTGCTCAGTGAGAGGGCAACCAGCCCCAAAATATCAATAAACAGTCCAGTGTAACTAAGCACTCAATTGGGACATAAACAGCAGTGAGAAACACAAATGCCATTCTGCTGGAGCTTTGTTGCACATATTTATTGCAAATGGAGCTTGCTCTGGCTTGTAACTTCAGCAGGGACTTACAGTCCCATCATAAGTCAAATTAAAAAATACCTGCATCTTCTGGCATTGGTCTGATTAGTGTTTTTCAGCTGGAATGGGATTTCAATTTTTGTTTTGATGCACTTTTCAAGGTACTGTATTCGCTAGCTTGACTTATGCTGTGCCTGCAAGAATCTGCTGAAGTTACCAGTGCAGATTTTGCTGTTAGCAATAAATCTCCAGCAGTACAGCATTTGTGTCTGGTTTCTGTTCTGCAAATTCCAAAACATGAATTAGATTTTGTATCCCCTTACAAATTTAAATAACAATGATCCTTTAATTATCCAAGTATCAGTCAGGTCCATAAATAGTGGGTGAGAACAGAGCAGAGCTGTTCACAGTTGGCTTTACTATAACCTCACACAGTGTGCCATACTCATTTTCTTTGCTGAGAAATCCCCAGAAAGTAATGTATTTCTTCAAAAATCTATATTTTTATGAATATAAACAACCATTTGATTTCTTAAACAATATGGGAGTTAATACAGCTATGGAAAAAATTCTCCTCATCAGAATATGATAGCACTACTGGCAATCAGCTATTCAGTTTCAGAACAACAAGGTTTTTAGCAGAGAATTTGCTCTGTCACAAACACTCAATATCTTTCCACCAGTTGACTATTACTATCTATTTCACATCAAGCATACAAGGTAGAGAAATAGGGTTTGTGAGACAACTTAGTAATAGTAGAATTGATCGAGTCTAATTGTGCCTGGCAGAACTGTCAGACAGATGAGCGGTCACACTTGTTGTGCCATTTGTGTTTTGTCAATTTCAGAATGCAGCGTGAACAGGGGTGGTGACATAGCTTATCATCTGACCATAGATTGGACCTCTGCATGGCTAGAGACAGATGACAAATGGTAGCAGTTAAAAATGGCCAATGGAAACACCTGGTGAAATCTTTTTGTGAAGAAAGTAGTGTGCGAATAAAACACTGTGTGCTTCTGCAGTGACAAATTCACAACTGGGAAAAGAAAACTGGCATTTAAAAGCACAAAATAACATAACACCACCTTCAATGGTACAGTTTCTTAGCTGTGGCACCACCTGTTGTTCATGGCTATTCAGCAGGATAGTCCATCTTAGTCCTCCTCTAGTTTCAGTGGTGCAGCATTTATTGTGGGCCATCTTCTTCATTGATCTCCATTTGAGGGCATTGTATGTCTTCTAGAGTGTCCTTATTGATTGTCTTGTTATGTCTACAGCATTTACTTTTGTGACTACTTCATCCCAGGCCTGTTTACTATGGCTCTGTGGTTCCTTGTCTCCCTAGCAGCAGGGCACCTTGGGAATACAGCTCCTTTACCAATATGTCTATGTATCCATCTGCAAAACTGTTCTTTTGGCTGCGTTTGTCCACACTTGCTTCAGCTTTTGCTTTCATCATAGCTTTTGATGCATGTTGTGTTGATGCACACTGAGTCATTCCTTACCTCATGCACTGTATGTATGCCACAGCAGTGCCCTTGCAGCATTACCAAGAACTTTGCTGCAGTAACAGCTTTTCTTTGAATACATGACACACCAGATCTGACACACCTGGGAATGATGCAAGGGAGTTTTCATTGCAGTAGTTTAAACAACAATTTGGAATGGAGATAGCAGAAACTGGAAATTAACTATATTATAAGAGAAACAGCTATTGCTTTAAAGAAAAAGACTGCTATAAAAGCAAAACCAGTTCTGGAAAAGGACCATGAATCCTGTAGTCAGAATCCCATTTTGACTGAAAAAGACAAGGGCAGAAGTAGGTCTCATTAGCCAATGACAGTAGACCAGGAATATCAGCAATAGGCAATTAAAAAAATGTATACCTAGGGGGATATACAGAAAGAGACAAGGGATAGATAGTGTTTGTTCAAACCATAAAACTGAAAGCTTACATCATTTCTCAACAGTAAAACCACAGAGTGGTCTGTCACAAACTGAGAATCATAATTACAGTGTGTCAGAAGCCATCATGGCATTAGAGATTTCTTTGGAGTGAGAAAATTGTTCAGAAGACACAGAATAATGCCTGTTCTATCCACGTGTAGCAGACAATTCTGTAAATGGATAACTATTTAATGTTTTCTGGTACTGTTGGATTATCAGGCTAAGCAGACAGTGGACTATTTGCACATCCCTAGTCTTAAGCAAGGTAATCATGTGTAGATAACATGATTCAAATAATAATTGTACACTAGGTTCCAGAAAAGAGGACCAAACTTTGCAAAGTGACTTTTAATTTATGGGGAGAATGGGTCAGCAAGTGTCATATTCAGTTCAATATGGATAAGTTTAAGATTTTTTCCAAAGATTTAAAATGTTCAGCTTGGTGGTACTATTTAAATAGAATAAAAAAATAGCAGCAACTCATAAAAAAAGCTTGAGAATCAGCACCGATAGAAATCAGAAGCTTTCACTACAATGTTTATCAGCAGTGGGTAAGCATATCAAATATTGGATTGTGTGTCAGGATCAGGACCCTGTCCCATTTCTACAGGTACAGCATACTAAAAACCTATTCTGGTCTATCCTGTCCTATCCCATAACTCCCTTGTCCTGTCTATCCTTTCAAAACTTGGTAGCACAACCTTATTTAAGTGGAATCCGCAGTTAGGAGCTGGCCCATTCAGTGATCTGACAACCCTCAGTAGTCATTTTGGCCTTCTCTAGGGCTTACCTGTCTTGCTTCTCATGCTGTCTTAGTTTCTTTATCTTTTTTCTTTCTTCTGAGCCCTCCATGAAATTAGACTTGCAGGGTCTGTGGTCACACACATATAGGGGTTGTTGAAATTCATGTGAGCAGCTCCTCTTGTTGTGAAAAGGAGACAGTGTTTTCCCTAAAAAAATATTTTTTTTACACATAAATTAACTCTGAAGGCAGGAAGGTGGTTAATATTTACTAGCCTGAGTTAGAGTTGTTTTTTGCTTATTTGTTTATCTCAGGAAGCTCAAGAAGTTTATCTCAGGAAGTTCAAGAAGAGCAGCTAATTGAGTGTGGCATGGGGTGGGGTGCTGAGAACAGAAAGTTAAAGGCAGGACAGATCAGAAAATAGTCACAGGGAGGTCAGATCAGAAAATCAATAAGTATGACTGCAGAAATGGGAGCTCTCAAGACACTCAGACTGCCCAAGAAACAGAGGATGAGAAAGACCTACCCTAGTCAAACAGGTTAATCTGAAGCTACAATTATTACTTCTTACTACTTAGAAAGGAGGGGGTCTAGAATTTTGCCACAAGCAAGTATTTTAGAGTACATTTTTTTAACTCCACCATCTTGGCCGGCCTTCCTTACTGCTGGTCCTTCCAGCTCCATCACCCCAGCTTCCCCCATGGCTTACTTCTCCCATAGTCCCCCATGGTTTGCCCTTCATGGCAGAGTGATGGAGAGTCCCTTGACCCACCAGGACCAGATCCACATTCCAGGAGGTGCCTGAATCACCTGATGTGGGGCTTGCAGAGGCAGGCAGTCATCCTGCTAGACCTGGATTTTCCATTTTCTCACCACTGGGAGTTGTGGCATGCTCTGATGTCAAGGCACACATGCAGATTTATGTCATGTCCCCCCCCCCACCTCTTCAGTTTGGACTACCTCTCCCCTGGCTACCACCAGGGGCCAGTTGACTATGGAGCTGTTTCCCCCTCCCCCCCATAGAAGAAAAGTGGTCCTCAGATGCTTGATCCTCCTTCTCCCCAGCTGACCCTCAAAAACCTGGGGCTCACTGCCAAACTTGGGTTGTCAGCTTTAGAAGCAGTAGTGCTACTGCTGTGACCATGGAATAGCTATTTTAGTGCAGAAATGAAGAGCAAAAGGCTTTGATGAACTGATTATTTGTTTACAAGACAGTGGGCATAGCCCTTTGATACTTGTCATTGCTCAGTGGATATATCCTGATATTCCCTTCTGTTTTATGTGCTTGCCAAGTGTGTTTAAAACTGTATGTAGTTCTACAGTTGACCACTTCATCAGGTAGCCCATTCCAGATTGAAATCATTATTTGATTTACCCATGACCATCCCTTATTTGTTTGGTATAGGTCTCCTCTTAACTGTAGATTATGAGTCCTACTGTAATACACTATTTCTCTTTTTTTCTTGACCAGAGCATTCCCACATATCTGATTTAAATCAGCTGCCAAATCCATTTCCCAAATCTGTTTGCCATGTTGATGCCATACACAACTTAATATTTTTAATATTGTGTTGTTATAGGCTAAGAATACCATCACAGCTCAACCTCATTTAATATGTCAGTTTGCATTTTGTATCTCCCTCTCCCACTGGAGGAGGCTGAAGATAGACAGAATTGCCTAGCCCTCCTTTCCTGGTCGACAAGAACTAAATTCTATAAATCAACTACACTATTTGTACCTTGTGCCATTTCTCATGGTCTGTTTGTACTTTCTGACTCCTCCTCTACCACAAGCTACAATTAAAAGGATATCACAGTCCTTATGTCCTTAACCCTTTCAGTGTTCCTCTTTCATCAGCTTGGCACAATCCTCCTCCTAGCTTACCCACTTTCGTGTCCTGTGCCCACATTCACACAACTTCATAGTTGGTATGCCCCAAATATGTGGACCACTGAGCTTAGTCACAAATCCACCTGGATCAAGCCAAGGGTGACTGACTGAACCTCTGCTTGAGAATTGTCTTGTTTTTCCAGTCTTTACCTTATTGTTTCCTCAGTATTAGAAAGGATTATATTGCTCTAATCAACAATAATAGCATATCTCTTCAAAAAAAGGATACCTCAGACATATAAAAATATATACTTTTTTTAAATGCGTCACCAGATACTTAGTTGTTAATAATTAATTTATGTTTATTTACATGATACACTATATTTAAAAGTAAACATGGTTGTAAGGGGCATTCAAGGAATCATTGGAAAATGAGGGCTTTAAACAGTAAATACAAGTATTGTGCATAATTCTAGACTGATTTAGGCTCAAACTTAGTGATAGAAATGTTGCATTTACCAAATAGGAAATAGGGGACCAGTTCTTAAAAAGAGACTTTTTGGTTTAACACCCCCCACCAGATAGTCTGACAACTTCAGTACTACTTGTCTTCATTGTTTTGTTCCCTGACAGAAATGAGTAGACTAAAGCTTCAGTTCTACTCCTCTCTAGTTCTGTTTCACCTGACTGACAGACTCATTAGAATGTCTTCATTTTCTTTCCAACAACAAAATAAGCATTTATCAATGCCAAATTTTGATTGCGTTGGTCTGCTGAGCTCGCTCAGTGCCGCTCTGTCACTCGCTCATTCTGTTTCTCCCAGTGCTGCAGGATGCTCTTTTGTACTGGGCTCCTACCTGCATTGGCACCTTTTTGTGTCCACAAAGAAATCTGCAGCTGTCCTGGTAGAGCTCCATTGAGGTGGTTCACTCCCCACTCACTCACTCGCTCATTCTGTTTCTCCTGGAGCTGCAGGCTTCCCTTTTGCACTGGGCTCCTGCCTGCATTGCCGCCTTGTTCTGCCCTCTGTTGGTGGCTTTTTCTGCCCACAAAAAAATCTGCAGCAGTCCTGACACAGGTCAGTTGAGCTTGCTTACTCCCTCTCTCTCACTCACTCATTCTGTTTCTGCTGGCGCTGCAGGCTGGCCTTTTGTACTGGGCTCCTGCCTGCATTGCCACCTTGTTCTGTCCACAAAGAAACTGCAACAGTTATGATAGAGCTGCGTTGAGCTTGCTCAGTCCCCTTCTCTCACTCGCTCATTGTGTTTCTCCCGGGGCTGCAAGCTGCCCTTTTGTACTGGGCTTCTGCCAGAGTTGGCACCTTTTTCTGCCCACAAAGAAATCTGCAGCAGTCCCGACAGAGCTCCGTTGAGCTCACTCAGTCCCCCTCCCTCACTCACTCGATCTGTGTCTCCCAGCGCTGCAGGCTGCCCTTTTGTAGTGGGTTCCTGCCTGTGTTGGTGGCTTTTCCTGCCCACAAAGAAATCTGCAGCAGTTCTGATGGAGTTCAGTTGAGCTCGGTCACTCCCACCGTCTCACTCGCTCACTCCTAATCTGTCCCAAACACTCATTTCTGACAATGACTGCAGTATTGTGTGCCAGAAGCATGAAAACACATTTCGACCAGGATGTGAAAAATGACAGCTGTACTGTTAATAAGGAGGTGTGAAAAAAATGCTAGTGTTGAAAATCTGTCGTGAAAATATTACTAATTTGCAAACTTATAAGGGTGTGTGAATCTGCTCAATGCACGCTCATAACACAGTCATTTTATAGAGTTTAATCACAAAATTTTCAACATAGGCATTTTAGGACCTCTGCTCATGAACGGTGTCAGTGTGATTTTCATAATGTGTCCTGAACACAGATTTCCCATAGCGACTGCACTATTCTGCTCCTGAACTGTGAAAACACATTTCAGCCAGGATGTGAAAAATGACAGCTGTACTGTTCATAAGGAGGTGCAGAAGAATGACAATGTTGAAAATCTGGAGTGAAAATATTATTAATTGCTGAAGTTACAAGCGTGTGTGCAAACTGTGCAATGCATGCTCTTAACACAGTCATTTTATGGAGTATCCTCACCAAATTTTCAACATAGGTATTTTATGGCCTCTGCTTATGAACAGTATCACAGTCATTTTCTTAGTCTGTCCTGAACACTGATTTCCCACAGCGACCGTGCATTCTGCGCCAGAAGAACGAAAACACATTTCGGCCAGGATGTGAAAAATGACAGCTGTACTGTTCACAATGAGGTGTGAAAAAATGGCAGTGTTGAAAATCTGGTGTGAAAGTATTGCAGATTTGTGAAGTTATGAACATACATAGCAACTGCGCAATGCACGCACATAAAACAGTCATTTTTTAGATTTTTTCCACAAAATTTGCAACATAGGCTTTTGAGAGCTCACCTCATGAACACTGGCACTGTCATGTCATTAATTCATCCCAAAAGGGGATTCCACGCAGTGACTACGAAATCACCTTTTAGGGACGAATAACGCCATAACAGTGGTAGAATTCATGAGGAGGGGTCCCAAAAACCCCATGTTGAAATTTGGTGCCAAAATTCCAAATAATGCCTGAGATATGCATCAGAGTTGTAAAAACCTTATTTATTCCATTATACAGCTTACCGGCATTTCCTCAGTTCGTGGTCAGCTTTGAAGAGTGCAGACGTGTTCCCGGTGCACTGAAGATTGTCACGCCGGACTCCCTAGGTAAGTATGAGGTGAGGGGGTGGGCATGCAGGGTGTGCAGTGGGTGGGCACGGGTTGTGGGAGGGGCAGAGAGACCACGAGGGACCATTTTCTTTTTCCACAGGTTAAAAACCAAAATAAAAACATTGTGGGACTTTTTTTTTTTTACAGGGGCATGTTGCATGCTGGGGGGGCAGCTGTAGCTGATGGGGATTGGGCACCCCATCTGCACAAAAGGTGGGCACAAAAGCCAAGGGGGATTGGGCCCCCTTCGACACAACTCTACTGGGTGTTTGTGGGGGGGCATTATGCAGACGGGGAGTGGGCTCCCCAATTGGCACATAAAACTGGGAGGGGGGACATAATGACAATGGGGAGTGGGCTCCCCTGTCAGCAACATCAAAGTACAGAGCAGGGGCACTGAAGCCAACAGGGACAGGGGTCCCTGTCAGCAAACACACACTGTTGTGGGGGGCGCATGCTGCCAAGGGGGATTAGGCATCCACTTGGCACTGGGGCTTCATAATATTGTTTGTGAACATGGTGGCAAACCGCCGCCTTGTTCATAAACAATATTACATTTGCAAACTTTCCGGCCAGCAATGACAGGTCACTCCCTTATTACATCGAATGGATGATGCTGCAATGACATGGCGGCCCCTGTTTGCAGCAGCTGAAACGTTTCAAGGTGGTGGCATGCTGGCTGAACTGGTGTCAGCAGCAGCGTGCCACAGCATTGGGGAAAGTGGGCCAACCCTTTAAAGGCTGTGGGGGCATTGGCCTTGCTGTGCCTCCACATCCTGCTTCTGGAAAGTTCCCGCAATATGTTTCTTCTGCATGCACACAACTGACATAAAAAGCAGGTGCCACTCACAGGAATTAGGACTTTCTTTAAAGTTAGTAAAGTAATCTTCAAGCTTCCCCATCCAGGCATCCTTGCTCAGGCACTGACACCACCTTGTGTTGCCGGTTGCTCAGCTTGCCCAGAGGCTGGGAGGCTCAAACTCATAGGATAGTTTCTCTGCACAGCCCCCAGCCACTGATTATGGACAGCACCCTCTCCATGCTGGTTCTAGATTCAAGATGGTACAATGCCTGTTGCTCAACTTCCACAGGGGTTGGGAGGCCCAAACTCACAGGATAGCTTCCCCACACAGTCCCCGGCCACTGTGTAGGGATGGCACCCTCCCCAGGCTGGTCCCCAGTGTGAGATAGTCCAACGCCTGTTGTTCAGCTTCCCTAGGGGCTGGGAGGCCCAAACTCACAGGATAGCTTCCCCCACACAGTCCCCAGCCACTGTGTAGGGATGGCATCCTCCCCAGACTGGTTCCCATTGTGAGATAGTCCAATGTCTGTTGCTCAGCTTCCCCAGAGGCTGGGAGGCCCAAACTCACAGGGAAACTTCCCTGCACATCCCCCAACTACTGGATATGGATGGCTACATCTCCAGGTTCAAGTGCCTGCCCCAGGACCACACCCATCCCCTATACCCCTGGCACCAGGGAAAGACTCTTCAGCTAGGGGCATCTTCTCAGGCCACCTCCACAGACTTCCAAGGCAAGCAATCCCCAATAAAGTTGAGGAAAATCCTGGGTAATGGTATTTTTTTCTTCTGCATCCTCTGAGGTGTCTCAATATTGCAAAGACAATAGCTGTGGGGTCACTTTAAATCTTCACATGATTCACACAATGTTCATTTCAAATTTCTTTCTTTTATTCATATAATTGATATGTCCTGAAGTTTCGCACCTGTACTGTGGTGCTTTTTCAAAGGGCTTCAATAATCTAAAAAGTTTTTCAAAAACATTTTTTTAGTATATTTCATTTGATCTCATACATATCAAATATTTTGCTTTTTTATTAAACTTTTAAACTCTTACGTAACAATACGTTTAATTTTATCCATTATTTCCACAATACTTATATCAATAATAATGCTTCTTTTTCAACACTTCAAGCGGAAGGGATACTGGGAAGAGGGGCAGTGGAAGGGCAGCTGCAAAATGAGGTGCTAGCTGCATACTTGAGCAGACTCAATAGACCCGGAGGCCTTTTTCTGCTGGCAATTTTGTAAGTTCGTATGTAACACATTACTTCGTCTGTAACTTCTTTATTTTTTTATTGACCTATAATTATGTTAAAGACTACTTTTTAGTGCCATTTCCTTATGAAGCTGAACAACACCTCCACCAATGTAATTCTAGCACTGATAAAAAACATCATTTACCTTATTTTATTTTGTTTCAGTACACACTGGCCTTTTATAGTTACTGTTTCTTTAAGAGCTTCTCTGTAATTGTGAGCACAAAACTCTGTTAATTTTTTTAAACATAGACAACTTTAAGTCTCTCAGTTCCACAGCAAACACTTGCAGGTTTTATTTAACTCCAAAAACTGATTAGCGTTTTCCTCATAAAAGTGCTAAAACATTGTGAACATGCATAGCACTTGCCTTTCTGTGTTTAACAAACATAACATTTCTGGAAAACCTATATAAATACTTTCTGCACAGTTAGCACTGTCCCAAGAAAAAAACTGCTAATCAATTATTTAAAACCCTGCACTTTTGTCAGATTTACACCACCACCAGGAATCAATCAAGTTAACAATGGCTTTTTTAACCTATGTGTCAGTTGCGTATAAGTTATCAGCTTCACATTACTGTTGTTTTAAGTGTTTCCCTTTACTGCCTTCATAAACATAAATATGCATAAAGAATTCTGTGGTGTTCATTTCATGGTTCTTCAATCTGCCTAGTATGTACCACCACCAATAACTACTGGTAACCGCTGCAAAATGCTTGACTAACCCCGTATCTGGAGGTCCAATGCATAGAATCACTCTGTATGTTTACTTTTAAGCTCTTTGCTTATTTTGCCTCAATATGTGCTGTTCTTAAGAACTAAGTGAAAAACTATCTATGAAAGCTTTTCAGAATTTGTCTATTGTTCCATGTCTCAAGTCATTTGAAGTATTTTTCGTGCTTATCTTACTGTATTAGAGCTGTTAGCAAAGTGTGTGTCTCTCCATTAATGGCTGCTGCCTGACATGTGCTATGCAGAGGTAATCTGGACTGTGTTGTACAGTATGGGCTCCACCCATTGGCTCATGCTGTGAACCAATGGGCGTGCAGCCCTACTGAGCTGTCAGTTGGTGGGTGGTGGAGTGGAAGGCGGGTGGGGTGCTGCTGCCCGCCGGCTGACTGGAGGGGGAGCAGGGCAGTGGGGTTCAGTGGGCAGGTGGGGAGGGGGTACACTAGACCACCAGGGTAATAGGACTGTTCTATGTTTTAAAGATGCCCGTGATTGGGCAGAATGCGGTCCACTGGACCACCAGGGATATTGGATGGGGGGGTTATACCGATGCTCGCGATCAGGCACATAAGGGTCCACTGGACCACCCGGGATATTGGATGGGGGTGTCTTTACATGGATGCCCATGATGGGGCATGGGGGATTCCGCCAGGTGCAGCAGGAACTCAGGTGGCCACCCACAGGTGGCAGCTGCTGTGTTGTGCCCTGCAATGTGGCAGCTCACCTGTGGATGGCCATCATTTTTGTTCCTTTTTTTGGGGGCTTAATTTTGTGCAGGCACAGGTAGGGGTTGTGCACACATGACTCTGCACATCCCAGGCTGAATATCGAGCTGTGCAGGTTATGCATGGCCACGCCCCCCTACCTGTGCCTGGATGCATTACTGATAAGCTCCAGCAGATCGGGATTTGTGCAGTGCACTTTTCCCTTTTGAATATCGTGCCAGGGAACATCAGTGGGTTGTGCATGGTGCAACACTGTTGCACCATGCGCAACCCTTTTGAATATCTGTGCCCATGACGACAAGAGAACCAATAACAATACAGTAGAGGTGGGGTTACAAAAGACTATGGGGGGGGCAGAAAATGATCAAGCTCATGTATACAATCAGTATCATAATTATAACACAAGCATTACTAATACAGTAGTTCTCCCCGACTGTATAAGCGACCACTCACCAGTCCTACTCTCATGGTCCAACAAATTCATAAAGATCCCCCCCCCCAAAATCATCAACAGTAGAAAACTACTGCCTGGCCACCTGTGGCCACTAAAAACATGCCTACGAGATCTTGACTGGTCACCTATAGATGCAGCCCCAGATGAGGACACTGCACTAGACTACTTTATCCAACACAGCCTGCGAAGCACATGCACCCTTCATGAAATGCAAGATTAAAGGTGTTAACAACCCTTGAATCAGCCTTGGTCTTCTTAAGCAAATGAAGGCCTGGGATCACCTCTGGCAACATGCCAAGCTGGCCAGAAACAGGGCAGACACTCAAGCCTTCAAAGCTACAAGAAATGCCTGCACCGGCGTGATTTGAAATGAAAAGGTCAACTGCAACAAAAGAGTGCCAACAAACTCTTGGAAAGATGGAAATAAGTTTTAGGCCAACCTAACAGAACAAACTGGAAAAAAAAAAACACCCGCTATGTTCCACCTAAATGGCCACATTATCAAAGATCAAGTCACCATGGCAAATGCCTTTAATGCAGCATTTACCATCCTTAGCCATGTTTTACTGCCAACTTTCTTTGATCCCCCTCTAGATACCATTAACTCAGTGAAAGTCAGAAATTTGGAGGGAAATCTGCCATTCTACTTCAAAGCCGTCTCCAAGGACATCACAAAAAAGTACCTCCTTTGAGTATTTGGAAAGTCGAGATCAAGCAGCTACTCCCTCGATCTGAAACTCCTCGCTCTTACCCTTGAAGTCCTGACCCCCTTCACCAAAATCCTTAACAAATCTCTCATGCTGTCACAGTTCCACCAAAAATGGAAATCAGCGATGGTGACACCTATCCACAAAAGTGGTGATAAATCTGTTATAAGCAACTATAGACCAGTCTGCATTCTCCCTCCTCTCAAAAGCACTGGAGAGAATAGCTGCTGACCAACTGACAGAATACCTTACTAAGTATAACCTGCTATGTCAAGAACAACACGGATTTTGCAAGGATCACAGCATGACCACGGCACCCCTAGAGCTTACCTCCTACATCCACAATGCCCTGGACCAAGAGGATCTTGTTGGTGCCACCTTCTTCGACCTAACTAAGGCGTTTGACACCCTCAACCATTTACCACTGCTTCAACAACTATCTCTAATAGGTCGGTCTCCGGACACAACTCTTTGGTTTCAAAGCTACCTCAGTGACTGAACACAACAGGTAAAAATTGGTGAATCCCTCTCAACACCCATCTTGGTCTGATCAGGAGTCCCACAAGGATCCATCCTGGGTCCTATGCTTTTCAGCATTTTCCTAAACAGCCTCCCTTCATCTTGCTCAGAAAACAATCCTATTCTATGCCGATGATGCTGTCATCTTCACCTCCCACTCTGACCCCTTCCTTCTTCAGTTGCTACTACAAGAAAGTTTCACTGATGAAAAGGCATAGTTTAAATCCCACAAGCTTATTCTTAACTACAGCAAAACCAAATCAATGCTGTTCCATGGTACCCAAAGCAAACATAAAAATAGAGACCTCTCTATCTCAAACAGCAAAGGGGCCACCCTTGAACAAGTACATCAATTTAAATCTTTGGGTGATTCTTGACCCAACACTTGGATACTCTGAACATATCAACTACGTAGCAAAAACTGTGAATACCCACATAGGCCTGCTCTATAGACATAAGAACTGTCTCACAGATGAAGTCCTAAGCATTGCCATTCACAGTTCAGTAATCTCTATAACAGACTATGTAAGCAATAACACATGACGAGGTGTGGGTTACATGCTGATAAGAGCGCCTCATGCCTTATGCCCCTAGGCGTGCTTTTATCAGCACGTAACTCACACCTCGGAAATATGTTATTCTTGGCTTATAAAATGGGCCCTTTGCAAAGTAATTTTTTAATTTTTTTAATGTGTAAAAAAAAATACAAAAAAGAGAAACATAAGAAAAGGTTTAAAATAGTGAAAACAGTGAAAAAATAGTCCCTTGTATTAAGTTTATGTGGAATGTATTTATTGTGTCCCCCCCCCCGGCACAGAAAATGTTTCTAATACATCCAGAGTATGTGTTTTACTTTATTGTTTTTTTTTTTATTTCTTTGTTTGGCTGTGTTTACTTAGGGAATTGAACTGTTAAGAGAGGAGCGTGTCTGTTGACTGGGAGCGAGCGTGTCCCTCACCAGACACCGTAGAGAGCAGAGAGAATCCTTCTTCCTGTTTCCTGCTTTCATTCTTATAGGAAGATTTGGGTTGTTATTTTATTTTAAAAAAGGAAAGCGAGTGCCTGGTGAGTGTGTGAGAAACACTGCTGCGCTGGTGGTTGCTGATGGTGGGTTGGGTAGGTGGCTTTCGCTTACGGGATTTGCCGTTGAAGTTCGAGAAAAAAATACCGTTTCAGTTTTGTTGGTGGGTTTGTCAGCGGTAGTTTTAAAATGCTGGTAATGGTGGCAGGGGGCAGACAAGCACTGAGAAACATTGTAAAAGGTACGAACTTTTATTCCTTGAGATGGAGGATGATATGTATGTGAATGCACTGTTCCATTACTGTGCTGCCCACGAGTGCTGTTGTGCTGCCGCTTCAGTGAGCTCTGCCAGTCAACGTTTCTGTTAATGCTTGGCAGAGCTCATTGATTTTTTTTGTCATTTGGCTTTTTGGTGGGTAAAAGTCCCGGTTGGCTACTATATCATCTGGTAAGGACACGGCTCAGATGATGTAGTAGCCAATCAGAGACTTGGATTTCTTAAGCCCATTTTATAAGGGCTTGTGATCTACGGGTCTGCCACTGACACAGCTCTCCGACACATTTCTGCAGCACTAAACAAGGCATGTCATCTCCAAACATCCTCAAACCACTTTACGCACACCTGTGAGATTTATGAACACACAAACTGGCTCCAACTATTTGGCAGAATTAAATATCAAACCCGCATCCTAGCAAAAAAGCAAACATTGGATCTACTACCCCCTGGGTCACAGGTACTGCTGAGACCATATAGTGGCCCATGACAAACCAGGAATTCAAACAACCTCTCATTCACTGTTCCCCTTTGCAGGACTACCCAAGGCCAATTATTCTTCTTTTTCAGAGCCTCATCCTAGTTCAACACCCTGCCCGCAGAAGTTACCAGCAAAGCAACCCTGGGTGCATTTAAGCTCAGCCTGCATCAATACCTCATCTCCTGTTCTTCCTGCAACTGCTACACCTAAATGGTTATCCCCCCACCCCCATACCCCACCCTTGCCTCCCACTCCTTCCCTCCTCCTCTACTCCCTCCACACACCTCCTCACTGCCCCTGACCTACCCCCACTCCCTCTCTTTCTCCCTCTTTACACCAGCCTCTGGCCTTGCCTCCTTCTGTCAGATGGCTACCTATATGAATCTACATTGTTTAAATTGTTATAGAAATGATTTGCTCAATGGTGATGTTTTGGTAATTGACAAAGCCCTCCAGCTGCAATGTTTATTTCTCTTTTGCACAAAACCACTGCCTGTCCTAATGTTTCAAGTAACCTGACGTGGAACCTTTGTAAAAGAGCCCCTGGCTCAAAGGTGTATCCGATTCCCTTAAATAAATAAAAAAAAAGCAGGGGGAAATCATCACAATGGAGGCCATCCAGAATTCGAGCACGTAGGGGGAGGTAAGGACTCCTACACAGATCATTAACCTTTCCAAGCATGTCTTGACTGAGTCAGGGATTGCACTGTTGAAAAAAGTCCTTAACTTTGCACTGACTAAGCTGATTGAAAGAATACAGATGTTGGTTCATTTAAATCTCACATGCAGGAAGTTGAATTAAATATTTTTCTTTTATAAACATGATGGGCAAGATGTTTTGAATGTGGGCCAGACCCAGTTATTTAGGAGTCCTTCCACTTTCTGCCCCCCCAACTGCAGCGGTTACTGTGTTTCAAAATTTAGTAGAAAATGATCCTGAAAAACTGTGTGATGTACCACTAATGAACTGTTACCAAAATGAAAGCCATGCTGAGAGATTGGCAATAAGAACTTTACAAGAAGATAAAAATACAATTATTAAGCAGGCTGATAAGGGTGGCACGGTGGTTCTAATGGAGACAGAATTATACAAGTGTGAAGCTTTGAGACAGCTGGGTAATACAGAATTGTACAAGAAATGTGTCAATGATCCAACTCCAGATTTTAAATATAGTATTGATGAGACATTACAAGGGGCATACTGGAAGGATGAGATTGATTTAATAATAAGGGATTTTCTAACAATGAAAACCCCTATCAGACCAACATTTTACATTCTGCCCAAAGTTCACAAAACATTAGATAAACCACCAGGGCACCCCATCACAGTGGGATTGGATCAATTACAGAACCACTTTCTATATTTTGTGACCTTTTCTTCCTGCCTGTGGTGGCCACTCTGCCTAGCTATTTGAAAGATTTGACTGAAGTTCCACACCTGGTAAAAGATTTGGTAATAGATGAAGAGACATTCCTTGAGACTATGGACAAAGAGGCTTTATATACAAATGTCCCTCATGAGGGGGCCCTGGATGCTGTGACATTTTTCCTTAACAGAGATAGTGAATATAGTGGACCATCCATACACTTAATTCTGAAACTGCTTGAATATGTATTGAAATGGAATACATTTCTATTTGATGGTCAGATATACGTACAAGTGAAGTGTGCAGCAATGGGTGCCACTTGTGCTCCATAAATAGCAAACCTCTTTGTTGGCAACTGAGAAAAGGAAATAGCTTGTAATACAAATGTGAACCCATACTCAGATAAGGTAGTGACCTGGCAATGTTTTATTGATGATATATTGATTTTGTGCTGTGGCAGTAAGTCAGAGTTTGCCACTTTTGTAGAATGGCTTCATAGTAGAAATGGTAATCTAAGATTCACTTATACCATCAACAGGAATGTCATCATCTATATTGACCTGAGACTTATAAGGAATAATGAAAATAGAATTGAGAGGAACATATATAGAAAAGAAGTGGATGGCAACACACTACTAGCTGCTAGTAGTTGCCACCCACCACATGTAACTAAGAACATCCCCAAAGGGCAATTTTTGAGGACTAAGCATAACTGCTCAACAGCAGAAAATTTTGAAAAGGGAGCAGATATACTGTCACTAAGAGTTGACGAGAGAGGGTATAAGAAAGAGAAAATAGATGAAACTAGATCTCAGGTATTGGGTGTGGATAAAGATGGCATCCTTAAGACTAGTTTGAGTTGGGAACAGAATGAAGATAGATTTAACATAGTCACCAGCTGTTCTACACAAGCCAAAAATGTTGAACTAATTTTGAATAAACATTGGCATGTTTTGTCAGTAGATTCTGGTTTAAAGGAGACAGCATCACTCAGACCTAGGATGTGTTATAAACGAGCACCCACACTCAGGGATCTTTTGTCCAATGCCATTTTAAAAATAATACAGAAAAAACTTGGCTTACCCAATCAGTAGGGTGTTTTATGTGCAGAAAATGTGTGCATGGTGGGTATGTGGAACAAAAGAAAGGGTTTACAAGCTTCAGCATAAGAAAAATGTACGAAATCAAACACTGCATGACATGTTCAAGTGAAGATGTCATATATTTAGCCACCTGTAATTGTATGGCTTTCTATGTGGGGGAAACCACTCGCCAATGTAAGATGAGAGTGGGAGAACACAGAAGAGCCATCCAAAATAAAGATGAAACATATGCTACTGCAGCTCATGTGCAGGGTAAAACAGAGAGTAGTGACCAAAATTTTAAGTTTGTGGCCATAGACAAAGTGAGCTCTAGCCCCAGGGGAAGAGATTTTGAGAACTTGATGCTAATCAGAGAACATTTTTGGATCCTGTCTTTGAAAGCTAATGTCACCCATGGATTAAATTCACATTGAGAGGTAAAGCTTTATCTAGTCAAGAAGAATAGATACTGAATTAGTACCCTTGTGTTTTTTGCCTCCATTTTTTCCCCTATTTTTCTTTTTTTTCCTTCCTTCCATTCACAAACCAACCCACCAATTATCCACATCTTCCTTGTTTCCCTTATCTTCCCTAACCCCTTCCCCTTCTCTTTCTTTTCTTCCTGCTCCTTCTAATAACAGCACTTCCTTTCCTTTTTTACCCATTTTTCCTCCCTCCCTTCCCCTTCCCCCTTCCCACTCCCCTTCACATTTTAAATGTTTATATTAAATGTGATTGTATATGTCAATGTAACAGACATGATATTTTGATTCATATTTTAATCATATCATCTCCCTGTTTGTTTATATCCTGTTGGATATATACTGTGTGTGATATGTATTCTTAAGGATAAAAATAATCCTTTTTAGTGTTTGCACAATGTATTTAGTTATATATTTATATGTATTTGTCTTTAGGTATTTGTCACTTTAAGAGTGGTTTGCTTTCCCCTTACTAAAAGACTGTTAATTTAATTGATGAGATCAGCAGGTCATGTGAGCTTTGAATGTATAAAATAAGTTTGTCTGTTTGTTTTTACTAGCCTTTGATAAAGGACCAAGCTGGTCTGAAACAAGTCAGGCAGTTTTTCTTATTCCACTGGAGCCTTTTTTTTATAATAAATTCAATGGCCCAGATATTCAAAAGGGTTGCACATGGCACAACAGTGTTGCACCATGAGCAACCCACTGATGTGCCCTGGCATGATATTCAAAAGGGAAAAGTGAGCGCACAAATCCCGATGCACTGGAGTGCATCAGTAATGTACGCAGATGCAGGTAGTCCATGCATACCCTGCACAGCCCGATATTTAGTCCGGGATGTGCAGAGCCATGCAGGCACAACCCCTACCTGTGCCAGAACAAAGTTGATCCCCCCAAAAAAGGAACAACTGATGGCCACCCACATGTGAGCTGCTGCATTGCAGGGTGCAACATGGCAGCTGCCACCTGTGAGTGGCCACCAGCGCTCCGGCTGCACCAGGCAGCGCCCCCCCATGCCCGATCGTGGGCATTTGTTAAAAAAATTATAAAATGCCCAATATCCCTGGTGATCCAGTGGACCACCATCTGCTAGATTGCAGGCATCTGTAAAAAAAAGAAGACTTCATCCTATATCCCTGGTGGTTCAGTGGGCCACTATCTTCACGATCGTGGGCATCTGTAAAAAATGGAAAGAAGTCCTATATCCCTGGTGGTCCAGTGGACCGCTATCTGCCCGATCGCAGGCATTTGTAAAAAAAAAAAGGTCCAATATTCATTGTGGTCTAGTGGTACCCCCCTCCCCACCCATCCACTGAGCCCCACTGCTCCGCCCCCCTGGTCAGCCAGCAGGTGGCAGCACCCCACCCACTTGCCACCCTGCCGACTGACGCTGTCGGTAGGGCTGTACACCCATTGGTTCACAGCATGAGCTAATGGGTGTGCAGCTCATACCGTGCTACACATTTCAGATATGTGAATGATTCATTCACATATCTAGAATGAGTAGTACAGTATGGGATGCATGCCCATTGGCTCACGCTATGGACCAATGGGCGTACAGCACTACCAATGGTGTCAGTCAGCGGGCAGTGGGGCAGCAGGTCGATGGAGTGCTGCCACCACGGCTGACTGAGAGGTGGGGCAGTGGGCTCAGTGGGTGGGTGGGTGGGGAGGAGGATACCACTAGACCACCAGGGATATTGGATCTATTTTTTTATAGATGCCCGCGATCAGGCAGATAGCGATCCACTGGACCACCAGGGATATTGGACTTCTTTCTATTTTTTTACAGATGCCTGTGATAGGGCAGATAGCAGTCCACTGAACCACCAGGGATATAGGACGAAGTCTTCTTTTTTTTTTTTACAAATGCCCATGATCAGGCAGATAACAGTCCACTGGACCACCAGGGATATAGGACATATTTCTTTTTAGATACAGATGCCCATGATCGGGCTGCAGGGGGCGTCGGTTCCCGACGGCTGCTGCCTGAAGGGCGCCAAACACAAGTCGTCAGGAATCAGCACACCTGCATGCAAATGGGGCCATAATGAAATGCAAATGGCCCCATGTGTGCCTTGCATACATTATGGCCCCATTTTCATGTCACGTTTTGAATATCGCGGTTGCTGTGCATGGCGCAATGGAACTTGTGCTAGCGCATCTCATGCTCCACTCTGGCCACTTATGCTCATGCAGTGCCACTGCGCCATGCACACTGGGGGTGGCCAGGGTGTGATATTCAAAGATGCTGAGCCATGGTGCAGCTCCGTTGAATATCGCCCAGTCCACACCCCTGCACAGCCAAGTTGAGCTGCGGCCAAGCTTGCACCACAACCTGGTGCAGTTTGAATATCTGGGCCAATATGTGTTTTGTCTCATCTTGGTGAGGACATTGTTTGTGTCCCTCCTAGGGGCTATGTGAGTGTCAGAAACCTGTGAGTATTTTGCACTTGGTGTGTTTTTAGAGCACCACACTGCTTGTGCTTGCTCCTTTGTTACAAAAAGAACACTATAAGCAGATGTGTATGGATTTGTTAACAAACCAAGGAAATTATGATTTACTAAGGACAGACCCCACTCTGGACATTAACAGAAAATGAATGGACACATTAGAAAAATGTTCAACTATGGGCTGTTTGGAAGAATGGGAAGCGGAGTTATTACTGAATAAATATCCTAGGGTCCGAACAGTTTATGGAATCCCTAAAATCCATAAAAATGATAAAAATGCACCAAGCAGACCACTAGTTTCCACCCTTGGATCACTCTTTGAACCTATATCACAGTATGTAAACATGCACTTACAGACTATTGTAGAGCAAATCTCCTTATATTTAAGAGATACAAGTGACATGACAAATTAAAAGGCTTAAGTGAAATAGGCATACTATTAGAAAGTATAATTGTTACAGCAGATATCAAAGACTTATATACCTCAATTCTGCACACAGAAGGATTAGAAGCCATGTGCACGATATTGGACTTAAGGGAAAGTGGGGCAAAACATAAGACTGTGGTGCTGCAAGAATTAGCTCAAAAGTATTAGAAAAAACATTTTTTGAATTCAATGGAGAGTTCTGCATACAGAAAAAAAGCATGGCTATGGGCAGCACAATAGCCCCAGTCTATGACAATTCTTACTTGTTTCAACTTGAAAAAGACAATAATTTGAACCCAGATAATAACAGATTTAGAGATACAATACTGACTTAGTAGTGTTACATAGATGATTTTTTTTATATGGCTGGCTCAGAACCAGATCTTGAATCATTTTACCAGTATCTTAACCAGGTAGCGCCAAACATCAAATTCACAATGGTATATAGCACAGAAAGGGTTGCCTACTTAGATTTATGGATAACTAAAAAGCATCAGACCTTAGAAACTAGTCTCTTCAGGAAAGAAACAGATAGAAACACTCTTTACATGGAAAAAGGTTCCATGAATCAAAACTGAAAAACAGTATGCCTTATTCTCAACTGGTCAGGGTAGAAAGAAACTGCACCACAATTCAAGATTATGAAACAAATAAAAATCTAATGATAAAATGATTCCAACATAGAGGCTATGGATACAAAACCATTAGAAATGCTGAAATGAAAATACAACAAAAAAACAGAGAGAATCTACTGACTCAGAGAGATGGAGAGGTTGCACCAGAGAAACTAACTTTTGCTACTAAATACATTCATAAATGTTCTCAGATTAAAAAAAAATAATTAATAAACATTGGCACATAGTGAGCGCAGAGAACACTTCAATATCAGCATTGTATAATCGCCCATTTGCAGTAGCCAAAAAAACACCAACACTTAAGGACAAACTAATAAATTCTCAATTTTTAAAATCAAAGAAAAAGGGAGAACAGCTCATTTTAGGGCCATTGCAACCGGGTATGACCCCATGTGGGAAATGCTTGGCTAGTAACCATACTAATAACAAAAAAACATATATAGACATCTCCATACAGGAGAAACTCATCAAATAAGGGAACATACAGTATAGACTGGAATACACAATGGGTAATCTATGTATTGCAGTGTCCATTTGACATCAATTATGTAGGCCAAACAACAGGAAGCTTAAAAGTAAGAATACAAGAACACATGGGGATATAAGAAGACAAAACAAATCATCTCCAGTAGCTATGCGTTTTATGAATGCAGCACACATGGGGCATCACTGAGGTTTTGGAGCCTTGAAGCTTTTAGTCCCCCAGAAAGGGGAGGTAACTACCAAAACAAACTCTGGTCAGAGCCAAAGCGGCAGCATAATGCTATTCACACCACTCATGGAGAGCATGGAGCTCATGTGGGAAAGTTACAAACAGATAAAATTGATGGCAGATAAGGACCACTTGCCACATCTAGTCTTCTCTTTTTCTTTACCTATAACAGCTGCTGGTGATCCTATTTTAGCATCAGCTAGCCTTTTCTTTCCACTTCTAGGGTTCCTTTATGTCCATCCCAAGCATGCTTGAATCCCTCTACTATGCTTGCTCCCACCACCACTTGGGGTAGGCCATTCCATGCATCTAACACCCTTTCACTGAAGAAGAACAACTTCCTCAAATTTCCCTTATCCGTCCCCCAGCAGTCTCATATTGTGCCCCCCTTGTTCTTATACTCATTCTATACTGAAAGATGTCACCCACTTGTACCTTATTTATGCCTTTAAGATACTTGAAGGTCTCTATCATATCTCCACTTTGTCTTCACTCCTCCAGTGAATACATATTGAGGTCTCTCAATCTCTCCTTATACATCTTGTTGTGTAAGTGCTGTACCATCTTGGTTGTCCTTCTCCGAACCACATCCACTCTGTCTATATCTTTATGAAGATGTGTCTCCAGCACTACACAAGGTATTCCAGGTGAAACCTCAGCAGCATTTTGTACAGATGTATCACCACCACCCTTCTTCTGCTTGGGATACCCCTCAGTGCATCCCAGCATGCCACTGATTCTCCCTATAGCCATTGTGCATTATTTGGCCACTGTTTATGTCTTTATTTATTTATTTATCTATTTATCTATTTTATTTATTTAACAGACTTTAGGATTGCAACCTTTGAGTCAGGGACTCATTTACAAAGACTCTGCATCAGAAAAAACAAATACAAACACTTAATACATATATACATAGAATGGCAGCTAAATGTTACCATTTTTTCAGTTATACAATATTGCATAGTCAAGATCAGCTGTACATTGCACTGAACATGTTACTGGGAGCTGTATTTTACAGTTTTCAAGAGAACAATACATTTGCTGATAGAGGGAGTGTGTAACAAGTTTAAGATTTACAGTGAAGTAGAGAAGTAGACAGATATCTTGTGAGTGCAGCCAAAAGAGGCATTGTTAATAGGTAATGTCTGGTAACCCAATCAGTATGAGCTCAGTGGTGAGGTGGTCCTGTAAGATGATAGACAGATGTCCTGGCACCAGCTGGTACATTGGCAGCACCGTGAAGCGAGAATGTGCTCTTGAGGGCTGACTTGAAAGGTCCTAATTTGAAGATGGAGGAGACATCAGATGGGAGTTCATTGTACCACACTGGGGCCCTATGTGGGAATGACCTTTGAGCTAAGGAGATTCTAACCCTCAGGATGGACCATACCTGTCGGTTGGCAGTGTGGGTGTTCACTGAGGTGTGGGAGGATAGCAGAAAGGCAGAAACCCACAAGGGGTAAGCCCCAGGTGTATTTTCTTTGTGAGGAGACATGTTTGATAAAATAGCCTTTCATCCAGGGTGAAGAGGTTTGTCAGGGCATATAGGGTACAAGTATGGGTAAGTATGGGTATGCTTGTCAGCTCGGAGAGGAGTATGCACACTTTGTTTATGGCCAGGTTGATTTTTTTAAGGGCTGTGTGGTCAGCAGCCGAGTAGATAGTGACTCCATAATCGACTAGGGAGAGGACTGAGGAGGTGACAGCCAGATTAAGGGTTTCCAGAGGTAGGCAATCCTTGTGCTGATACAATAGGCCCATACAGACATTTATGGCAGATGATAGAGTGTCAATGTGTGACTGGAAGGAGAGGCTGGAATCAAATGTAAGGCCCAGGTATTTATATGTATGGACATGTTCTAGAGGAAGGAGAAAGTGGGAGAGGATTGTTAGCTGCACATTCTTGGCCTTATTCTGTTAGAGGGCAAAGAACATGGTCTTTGTCTTTTTTACATTGACCACAAATCTTTGGTCTATGAACCAGTTTTCAATCTGGTTAAATGCATGTTGGAGGAAGGACTGCAATACTGTGGAATCTGGGTGCAAGGCAAAAATAACTGCATTGTCTGCATAGAGTAGTAGGTTGCTGGAGCAGGAATTGGGCAAGGTGTTTAGGTAGATGCTGAATAATAGAGGGCTGAGGATGGAGCCCTGGGGAACCCCAGAGCAGACTGGCAGGATGGTTGAGAGGGTGTTGTTTATTTTGACACATTGTGATCTAGCTGTGCGGTAACTAGGAAAGCAGGACACTGGTTCACTGTTAAGCCATCCAAAATGATAATCCCCTAGTATCTTTCTTCCCTAGTGACTGCAAACACTCCTCCCCATCCCGTAGCTCTCTGCAGGGTTTCTGCACTCCAGGTGCATGACTTTGCACTTCTTCACACTGAATCTCAGTTGCTACATTTTGGACACTTTTCCAGATTTTTTAGGTACCACCTCATGTTCTCCACCCTATCTTGAGTGCCTATACTATTGCAGATCTTGGTGTCATCTGCTAAGAGGTGACCCTTTCCTTCCAGCCCTTCTGCAATGTCACTAATGAAGACATTGAAAAGGGCCAGCCCTAGGACTGATCACTGAGGTACTCCACTGGTCACCTCCCTTTCCTCGGAATGGATATTGTTAACCACCACCCTCTGCTTCCAATCCCCCAGCCAGTTCCTAACCCAGTTCCTGTGAAGAGGTTCTCCTTGAAGATGGAGCACATGTCAGAGAAGTGTGTCATTTCCAGGTGTGCCATGTCCAGGATGTCCACCGGAGTCTGTGTAGCTGCATTGACTCGAGAGATCCATGGCAACCAGAATCATGAGGTGGCATAATACACTGTTTTTGAATAAAGTTGTTCACTCTGTATTTTTATAGCATATAGTATTATTTTTTTATTCATTTGTTAACTGGGTTGGTGCACTGGTCCAAGGACCAATTTCAGGCACGGCCTAGGCCAGAGGCATGCACAATCAATGGTAAAATACAGTGAACAACAGCAGTGAATCATACTTAAGCAAGTGCAGAATCCAGTGTAGTCAGGCAACATACAGAGGTGGACAAATAATAATACAAGCACACAGTGCAAGATACAACAAACAAGGTGGGCATTATACAAGATATATAAATACGTAAATACAGGCAAGGAATCAATGTCCTAGAAAAAATAGGTCATGTTATATGTATGTGAAATATGCAGTGTTACAGTTATGTGCAATCTGCACACAGCAGTTCTTGGGTTTTCAGAATGAAACTGTCATATGCAGTCTCTAGAGTTTCCATAATGCTGTGGGTACAATCACATTCCATGACCTTTGAAGTGTGGTAAAACAATATTTTGAAAGGGATGGAATTCTATGCAGAACAATGCTGTACTATACACAGGAGCACGTCAGTTCGCTCCCGACAATACGCGCCGTGACAACTCGCTTCCCGACAATACACTCCTGTCAACTCACTCATGTTGTCAACTCACTCCCAATGTCAACTCACTCCCAATAGACTGAAGCTCTACTTTACTCTAGTTCCCAGCACTACTATTTCCAAATCAGTCTACTGTTCTTTCAACAGTGATTTCACCCCAGCCTCCATTCTGATGACCCACAGTGTTTTGAATGCATTTATGGTCCTTGCCTTAACCTAATTGCTGGACAAGATGTTCCATCTGTCTACACCCTCTCCAGGACAAAATGCTTCCTGATGTCTTTCCTGAACTTCCCCCATATCCTGAAACTGCCACTTCTAGCTGTTAAACTGTTTTTTATTTTGAACAATTCTGTATGGGCCATCATATTGCAAGTCTACCTGTATACATTTCAATCATATTCTCTCTTTCTTTCAACCCCACCTTTCCCATTTAAAAAAAACAATTTGTCTGAGAAGGCATATTGAGCTGAATCTTTTTTCCTGGTGCAACCTGGGAGATCAGGAAGGTTACGTGACTTGCTGCAGATAATTTTTTTATTGCCATTGTGTGGATTCTCCAAAGCAGTCTCCAAGCAAAAAGGGTACTGTAATGGGGCATCCCAATTTAGGTAAAGCAGCACCCATGATTGGAACTGGGACACCCCTGTTGCAGTAAAAAAATGAGTGAAGCACATGTGCTGGAAGGTTCCAGCAGTCAGAGGATGGATGGGCTAGATGTCAGACCCCCTGCAAATTAAGGTACAGAGAGTTGCCGTGGGTCTCTTACTTAGGGTTCCCTGGGAGATGGAGCAAGAAAAGATATGTGGTGTGGTGTGGTGTGACAGATGTGAACCAGAATGTATAAGAAAACTGATTTTTTTTAATTAAAGTATATGCAGTGTGGGAAATGTTTTTTTTTTTTTTGCTTTTTTTTGTTTTGTTTACTGGAGGTCTACAAGGAAGTGCTAATGGTGAAAACAGTCTCTCTAGTGGCAAATTAAAGTTAAGAAAGAGAAGGGAAAGTAGGAGTCACATTTTTTGGGTATGAGTATGGTGAAACAGAGGCACATCCCTCCAGTTGTACCTCTCCACAATTCCTATGCCATTCTGGCAAAGTATGGTTCCTCTATGGAGGCACCCGCAGTGGAGACCAAGGAGGATGCTGGGAACCTCCACAAAGGAGACCCACAGGAGGGTGGCAGGGGACCCTGCAGGGGAAGGAAACAACTCCTGGTGGGGGACTCCATTGTTAGGAAGGTAGAACTGGGGGAAGAAAGGGAGAAGGAGGTAAGGTGCCTGCCTGGCGCCATGGCTTGGAGGGACAGGGAGTGAATCCTCAGGATTGCCAGAGCAGCTGCACAGAGGAGGGAGCTGGATGTCATTGTCCACCTAGGGACAAATGACCTGGCTAAGAAAGGGATTAAAGAAGTGCAGGAAGAGTTTGTGGAATTGGGGAGGGGCCTTAGTCAAGTAGCATGCACGGTAATCTTCTCGGAGGTGCTGCCCATCTATGGCATAGGAGAGGCTATGGTGCTCTGCACCATGGGATTCAATCAGTGGTTGAAAAACTGGTGTGGAGCTCAGGGATTTGGCTTCATTGGGGACTGGGGGTCCACCTGAATTGATGCAAGCCTATACTGGCATGATGGACTGCATCTGTCCGGGAGGGGAACCAGGATCCTAGGTGATAGGTTTAAATGCTTCATTGGCAAGTATTTAAACTAGCCAAGGGGGGAGGCACTGGAAAGGAGCAGGGAAATCCTAGCCCCCCAAATAAATCATGGTAGTAAGTGCGGCAAGCACCAACATAGAGGTGTTGATAGGGAGAAGGGCAGGGGTAAATGGAGAAAGTGACAAAGGCAAGAAGGACAGGGATGGGGCAAAAGAGAGTACGGCCATCAGGAAATGAAGGGTAATGAGTACCAATGCCCGTAGTTTGGGCAACAAGCTCCCTGAGCTGGTGGCCTTGATGGAAGAGGGATGCCTGGCTATCGTAGCAGTCACAGAAACATGGTACACAGAGAACCATGACTGGGATGTTAACATACCAGGGTACATAACCTACAGGAGAGACAGGCAGGGAGAAGAGGGGAAGGAGTAGCTCTCTATGTAAAGGAAGGGATAAAAGCAACTGAACAAAAGAGTAAACAGGGAGGAGAGGAGAGGAGGCACTATGGGTCACCTTGGAGACTGGAAAGGGCACCACAATCCACACAGGGGTTGTGTACAGACCCCCATGTCAGGGGGAGGGAATGGACAAGGATATGATAGAAGGCATTCTTAGAATGGCAGAGAAAGGGGAGATACTGTTGATGGGAGATCCTGAATATGCCAGATGTTAACTGGAGCACATTTGCTGCAACCACATCCAAGAGCAGGGCCATTCTTGATGGCCTACAGGTGGCAGGCCTCAGACAGCTAGTTTCGGAACCCACTCATGAGGGAGCAATCTTAGACCTGATACTCTCAAATAGGGGCAGTGAGAGGATCTCAGATCTAGAAGTGGGTTGCCATCTGGGGACAAGTGACCATCAAACAGTGTGGTTCACGTTAAACTCAACTACAGAGTCAAGCCATACAAAAGTGAGGGTACTGGACTTTAGGAGGGCTGACTTTGACAAGATGGGAGAGTGCCTCAGAAAAGCACTAGCAAACAGGCTAGAAGGAAGTGTGGAGCAACAATGGGGAATCATCAAAACTGCCATCACAGAGGCAACAAGCCTTTGTGTGAAGCAAATAAACAAATCAAAATGAAAGAAAAACCACTATGGTTCTCAAAAGAGGTGGCTGTGAAAGTCAGGAAGAAAAAGATAGCATTCCGGAAGTATAAGGAAACACAGAAGAAGCAGGACGAAAGCTGTACCAGTTAAGGCAGAAGGAAGCAGGGAGGGAAGTCAGAATAGCAAAGGCCCAAACCGAGGAAAAGATAGCCAACTCAGTTAAGAAGGGGAATAAAACCTTTATAGGTACATCAGCAAGCGAGGGAAGACAAAGGGAGGGATAGTGAGGCTGAATAGAATGAACGGTGGGTGGGCAGAGGGGAACAGTGAAAAAGCAGGGATACTGAACGAATATTTCTGCTCAGTATTCACAAAAGAGGAGGGGGAAGTGCCTAATCCAATTAACAGAAGCACTCTTAATAGGGGGGTCGATCCCAGTCCTTTCACAGAAGAAAGGGTTCTGCAAGAACTCCTAAAACTGAAGGTGGACAAAGCAATGGGTCCTGATGGAATTCACCCAGGAAATCTAAAATATTAATTAAGGGAGGAACTAGTGAAATCACTGGCTACTCTTTTTAATAAATCATGGGAGGATGGTGTGGTACCCAAGGACTGGAGGAAGGTGGATGTGATTCCCCTTCACAAAAGTGGGACCAAGACAGAGGCAGGAAACTACAGACCTGTCAGTCTGACCTCTGTGGTAGGGAAAGTGATGGAGTCACTTCTGAAGGAAAGAATAGTTGAGTACCTAGAGGCCAGTGGGGCACAGGACCCAAGGCAGCATGGGTTCACAGCAGGAAGGTCATGTCAGACGAATCTAATAGATTTCTTTGACTGGGTGACCAAAGTAGTAGACTAGGGAGGGGCTGTGGACATGGCCTACCTAGACTTTAGCAAGGCATTTGACACAGTCCCACACAAAAGATTAATAGTCAAATTAACCAGCCTGGGAGTGGGTCCCAGGGTGGTAGCCTGGGTAAAACATTGGCTGCACAACAGGACACAGAAGGTAATTGTAAATGGAGTCCACTCTGAAGAAAGAGGGGTTACTAGTGGGGTACTGCAGGGTTCAGTATTGGGTCCAGTCCTTTTTAATGTCTTCATCAGTGACACTGCAGAGGGACTGGAAGGAAAAGTATGCCTTTTTGCAGATGACACAAAGATCTGCAACAGGGTTGATACACAAGGAGGCATGGAAAGGATGAAAAGGGACTTGGCAAGGTTGGAGGAATGGTAAGAAGTATGGCAACTAGGATTCAATGCAAAGAAGTGAAAAATAATGCACCTGGGAAACAAGAACCCAGGGGAAGAATACACAATGGGTGGGGAGGTAGTAACAACAACAAAAAAGGAGAGGGACCTGGGGTAATCATCAGATGACCTTAAGGTTAGCAAGCAATGTGAGAAGGCAGTAGGGAGGGCTGGGGGTATACTGGGATGTATAGGGAGAGGCATCAGCAGCAGAAAACAGGAAGTTGTTATCCCTCTGTACAGACAGTTGATGAGACCCCATCTGGTGTACTGCGTCCATTTCTGGAGACCCCATCTCCACAAGGACATAGACAGAATAGAGGCAGTCCAGAGGAGGGCAACTAAAATGGTGCAGGGTCTGCAAGAGAAGTCGTATGAGGAGAGACTAAAGGAGCTTAATATGTATACTTGAGGAAAGGGGGGACATGATAGAAACTTTTAAGTACCTCAGTGGAATCAACAAAGTCCCAGAGGGTAGCATCTTTCAGAAAAAGAGATGTGCAAGAACAAGGGGACACAATTTAAAGATAGAAGGGGGCGGTCCAGGGGCAATGTGAGGAAGTATTATTTCACAGAGTGGGTAGTGGATGCATGGAACAGCCTTCTTGTGGAGGTTGTGGGGTCTAAAACTGTGGGAGAATTCAAGAATGCATGGGACAGACATAAGGCAATTCTTGTGGGGGTAGGAAGAAATAGGCTGTTGGTTAACTAGGATCTGCGGCCTATCCTGTAGGTAGGGAAATGGGCAGACTAGATGGGCCAAGTGGTCCTTATCTGCCATCAAAGTCTATGTTTCTATGTTTCTATGAGCAGTAAAGAAAATACTACCCTCTGTGACTCAAGCTAGCTCTCATTAAAAGAGTGGGAAGCCAGTAAGCAATTTAAATATGAGTACTGTAGCTGTTATGCAAATTTAGCCTCAGCCAGAGTTAAGGAGTCAGGAGTGATAGTTTTATCAGAATGTTGTCACAGAAGGAGCCAAAAGTTCTTGGATAACAAAAGGGGCATTATTCCATAGAATGGGTGTGAAAATACATGGAGCGGAAAGTACGGGAGTTAATTGACATGGATATGAATTGTCGGGAGTGAGCTGTCGCGGCGTGTATTGTCGGGAGCGAATTGACATTGACCCACTATAAACTGTATATCAGTTCTTAGCAGATAAGGATGCATTTCCCCTTCTAGACAGCCTGTTTCCCTTACGTACTGTAATGCAACAGACCTTACTTATGTGCCTGCTTTATCACCACTTCCATTGCATTAAGAGAGAGAGAGAGAGTGTGTTTGTGTGTGTATGTGTGTGTGTGTCTGCAGACACACAACCATAACAGGACTTACAGTTATGCTGAAAGTGTGCAACTTAATGGGTGGTGATAAAAAAGTATTATTTTATTATTTTATTGAAAGCATGGCACACTGCTTGGACATTTGGCCAGACGTTGTTGGGGGGGTCTAATAGTATCATACTGCAATCTATAACATGTCAGGAAAACATTTTTTATATGAAATCAGTATGTACGGGAATACCAATTAGATATTAGGTAGGTAAAGGTAAAAGTTTATTTATATACAGGTAATACATGTCATTTGGACCTATAGTCCAGTTTACAAGACAGACCTGTGTAATTTCTATCTAAAAATACAAACTATAATTATAACATCAAAAACTAGGATGTGCTATAATACATACAGTCTTCCAAAATAACACACACACATTCACATAAAGTTATAAATGTTACTAATATAGCAACAATATAACAAATATAAAAGAACTACCATCAAACTTTTATAAAGTACAGAAATTAATCAGACTTTACAGTGCATGAAGACAGTAGTTAACAGTTACAAATGTGGGCCTTCAAATCTCTTATTGTATGAACAAATATTGAATAATTTATAAGTTCCCTTACATCAGAGGAAAGTGAATTCCAAATAATAGCAGCTTGATGAATTAAAGTCCTGTCCCCATGTTTATTTCATGACTTTACCATAATAACCTTGTGAGGTACTGTGCTAGAGCATTAACTATTCTATGGGATCTAAATGTTCAAAGTCAGGAGTTCTATTCTAGGTTACTGTGCCAAGTGGATGTGTCAAAAGTGGCTCATTGTAAGGGACCCTATGTTCAAGTGCATTCTTCATCACATTTGCAATCCTGTGCACTTCTGCCTTCCTGCATAATGCTTGCAACATCAGGTAACAAGTGAGCTACAGTAATAGCATTGCAGAGCTGTACCTTCCAAGCACTGGCTGAGTGAACTTCCCTCCCATCCCTCACGCCCGCCTTTACAACCCCCCCCCACTCCTTCCCACTCCCTAAGATTTACCGACGCACGAACCCTGGTGGTCCAACTCCGCTCCACCCTTATTGGCCAATTGGGTTATTCTTATCGCCTCCCAAAAATCTGGAATATCCAAGCCCTTTTGACTACACAGAGGCACCCACCAAGGCTGCCCTTTATCTCCCCTGTCATTTGAGCTGGCCATAGAGACTCTGAAGCAGTTATAAGGGAACACCCTGGGATAGGGGACATACAAATGGGAACCAGAGAATTCCATACAAAGCTATATGCAAATGACTGCTTGATTCTAATTAGGAATTTGATTACCAGTATTCCACACATCCTAATGACCCTGAAAGCCTTTGCGAATATCTCAGGCTTAAAAATTAATTATGGGAAATCAGAAATACTGCCTCTCAACAGTGTAGCATCCTCAGATCTAGCCAAGGGTACAGGGTTAACATGGGCTCCATACACCATCAAATACTTGAGAATAATTATCACCCCAGATCTACAAAACTTGGTGGCTAAATTCTCAGAAGTGCTTCCAGTACCCAGTGTGAGCAGGGTGAGGAAGGACAGGACTGTGGAGTTTAATTCATGTCTGGTGGAGTGGTATCACTCACATGGATATGGGCTGGTGGGGGATTGGGGGAACATATGGGTCAACAGTGACCTATATGCAGCAGACAGGTTGCACTTGAGTATGGCTGGGCAGGGGGTCTTGAAGCAGAAACTGAAGGAATACATGGCTTCCATGGAGTTTTTAAACTAGGAAGGGGGGAAGGCGAGTGTACAGCTACTCCAAACACAGCAACTCCCTGATTGGCTGGTGCTCTACTACTGGGTGGGGTAAACAGTTTAAAAAGCATAGTGGCTTGTTATCCTGCATACTGAGGAGCCACCAGACCAAGAGTCATCATCGGGTTCTCTTTATCAACCAGCATAACATCTGCAAACAAAACAATCTATCTGGTTGATACCGTCATTCAGAATTCACAGTGGACAACAACTACCAGCGGGAATTGGAAATGGCTCAGAGGCCAAAGTGCTCAAGCTAAGCCTGATCGCAATTGTGATCCAAATGTCTAGTTCTGCAAGTCTGAAAATGAAAAAATAAATGCCAGATTAAATAAAAGAAGCTTTACAAGAAAAAAAAAAAAACAAAGGAGAAAGAGTGTGTGTGTGTGTGTGTGTGTGTGTGTGTGTGTGTGTGTGTGTGTGTGTGTGTGTGACCAACACGAGTGAGACATAACAATACCAAATGTGCTTTGGCAAAAAAAAAAATTGCTGATCAGCAAATATAAAAAAATAAAAGGTGGGAAAGTGTCCTACTCGAATGTGTCCTACTTGAGTACAATGGACACTCCTGGTGTGAGATGCTTTAATAACCCCTTCAAGCTTCATCCTAAGGGTTTATGTAGCATTCCACACCTTGGAAAACTATTAAATAGATAATAAAGTATGGGTCGGGCTGTGTAACGAGATTTTACACACACCCGAGTTGTGGGATGCTACATAAACCCCAAGGGGTTTGTGAAAAGCATCCCCCAATGAGGGTCTGTGTAAAATCAAGTTTGACACCCTGACTCATTTATTATTTTATACAATTGCTGGGTTTCCCTTTTTTGCCTCAGCAATTATATAAAATAAACAGCTCTGTGTACCCTCCCAGTGTATCCTAACGTCAGTCCTTTTAGTCCAGTGCAGAGATTTTTGTATTTTAAACTGTTTTTTTTTTTTCCATTTCTTCAGTCTTTCTGTATTTCCAGGGTATAAGGGGGGAGAAAAGAAAAAAAAGGATTTACCTCTGGGTTCTTGTGGTGGTTCTGTTTCCTGTAACATGGAAGCGGTGAGCAGTCTCGGGTGGTCATGCTGCTACGTGAGCATGCACAGGGGAAGGGAAATCGTGTGTATGTTTGCCATTATAAACGCTCCTTTATAACGGAAAATTATGCCACAGTTTCCCTATGGGAAAAAGGCAGAGCCAGTTATTATATTCCTGTAACGCACACTTCCCCATCCATTATTGTATATGCTACAGTCACTGCACTATTTTTTTAATCATAAAAGATTTTATAATGATTTTTCAACAATGGAATACAGACAAAGCACAGATGACTTGGTATCAAATGCAGTAGGTAACAGTTGTATACTTAATCAATATTGCATGACAGGGTGTGGTATATCATGGGATATCATCATGCCTCAGGTGGCTAGGCTGAGAGCATCCAACAACCTGAGAAGTGACAATATCCCATGATATACTACACCCTGGATTGGATTATTGCCATTATGAGCAGGCTTTAAAGTTTTAGTTCATTTAAATAAAAATAGCTTTTAAATACTTTTTTTAGTATATTTGTGATGTGAAAGTATATCTTTTAATTAAAAAGTCCACAGTTTCTGCTTTCACCAGAAGGTGGTGCTGCTGCTACATGCTGACTGATCTCTGTCAGTCTCCAAAGTTGTTACTCTGCCACGGTATCTACTTCTCTTTGTCTCGTCTGTAGTCCCCCTCCCAAAATAGATGATCTCAGTACTGAAAACAAAAGAAAAATTAAGCCAACGATTGGCAACACTGGATTTGAAATAGTGGGACTGAGAGGATGAGTTTAGTAAGTACATTGTGTGCTGCCATTTTGAAATGTGCATGCTCTTTAGCCTGTGAGAAACAGAAATGTGGCACAGCAGAAAGATGTTGACAGGATACTGTGAGAAGCACAGAACTCGAGTTTTGTGCTGTTATATATGAAAGACTTCTTTTAAAAAAATGGACATTTTGTCAGGCTTGGGCAGTGACTCAACTGCTGCTATACAAATTGCAAGTTCAATACTGCTGCATGGTGTGAAAATCTTCAGGCGGGCAGCAGGTTGCTTTGGTGTGTACGTGTGCTGCAGTTGGCGATTGTTTCACTCCTGTTCATTAGCATTTAATATTCTTTACTTTCTTTTTTATCATTGAATAATTTTTATTGTTTACATAAGCATCAAATCCAAAACAGGAAAACTCCTGCTACCATAAGTCATTACATAATTATTTGCACATGCCAATATTCATCACACATAGAGTCTTTCTGGAGGCTGAGATGCAGCCCTATTTGCAGACAACTATCTGCCCTGAGGAAGGAAGATGCTGTCTTCAGGCCGCACTGGACAGTAGTAAGGAAACCTTCCCCCAGGCCACACTGGACAGTAGGAAGGGAACCTTCCCCATCCAGGGAGCACTAGTGCCACCACCACTACCTCATAGGTTGCGAAGAAAGCACAGCAGTTGGACCACAGTGGGCTCTGGGAGGGTGAGGATGGTGGAACAGAGGCACACCCAGTCAATTGTTCCATTCCACAATCCATACACCATTCTGGGGGAGCATAGCTCCCCTATGGATGCACCCGAAGAGAAAACTGATGACAACTGTCACAAGGGAGGACCACAGGAAGGAGGCAGAGGACACCACAGGGAAAGGAAGCAGCTCCTGGTGGGGGACTCAATTATTAGGGGTATAGAACTCGTGGGATCTGGGAAAACTGAAGTAAGGTGCCTGCCTGGTGCCATGGCTTGGAAGGACAGGAAGCGCACCCTCAGGATCACGAGAACAGCTGCAAGGGAGTCTGAGCTGGATGTAATTGTCCACCTAGGGACAAATGACTTGGCTCATCATGAGATTAGAGAAGTGCAGGAGGACATTGCAGAGTTGGGGAGGGGCCTAAGACAAGTAGCACACACAGTATCCTTCTCAGAGGTGCTGTCTGTCTGTCAAGGCAAGCTTTTAAACTTGTCAAAGGGGGAGGCACTGACAAGCAGCAGGAAAATCCCAGCCTCTCCCGACAAAACAAGGTACTAAGTGAGAAAAAGACCGAGGTAGAACGGTCAGTGGGGGATGCTGCAACAGAAGGTAAAGCCATCAAAAAATGGAGAGCAATGAGTACCAATGCCCGTAGTCTGGGTAACAAGCTTCCTGAACTAGTGGCCTTGATGGAGGAGGAACATCTGGATATTATGGCAGCAGTGCTCCCATATTGATTTGGTATTTTCCCTGTAACTCCAGGGTGATATTCCTGTGTTTTCCTGTAGATTACATTGCTTCCAATGGAAGTTGAATTGCCCTGTTTTCCTGTATAACCAATGCAAGTCTATGGGAAGAGTTTTCCTGTAGATGCCTCCAAATCCCTGTAAAATACAGGAATCCCTGTAGATATGAGAGCCCTGTGGCAGTCACAGAAACATGGTACACACAAAACCAAGACTGGGACATAAACATACCAGGATACACTATCTACAAGAGGGACAGGGTGGGTAAAAGGGGAGAAGGAGGAGTAGCTCTTTACATAAGGGAAGGAATAAAAGCAACAGAATAAAAGGGTAAACAGAGAGGAGAAGAAGCACTGTGGGTAAATTTGGAGACAGGCAATGGCACCACAATCTGCACAGGGGTTATATACAGACCCCCTTCTCAAGGGGAGGAAATGGACAAGGATATAATAGAAAGTATACTTGGAATGGCAGAAAAAGGGGAGACATTGCTGATGGGTGATTTGAATATGCCAGATATTAACTGGAGTGCAGGTGCAGCTGCCACTTCGAAGAGTGGAGTTATTCTAGATGCCCTACAGGGGGCATGCCTTAGACAACTGGTGCTGGAGCCCACTCGAGAGGGAGCAATATTAGACTTGATTCTCTCAAATGGAGATGGAGAGAGGATCACAGATGTAGAAGTGGGTAGCCATCTGGGAACTAGCGACCATCAAACAGTATGGTTCACAATAAACAGAGCAATAGAGTCAAGCCATACAAAGACAAAAGTACTAGACTTTAGGAGGGCTGACTTTGCCAAAATGGGTGAGTGCCTAAGGAATGCACTAGAAAATGGGCAGGAAGGAGGGGTGGAAGAACAATGGGAATAATAAAAACTGCCATCACAGAGGTAACAAGCTTTGTGTGAAGCAAATAAACAAAACAAAACCATGTAAGAAACCACTATGGTTCTCAAAGGAAGTGGCAGTGAAGGTTCAAGAGAAAAAGACAGCATTCAGGAAGTACAAGGAATCGCAGAAGGCACAGGACTGAGAACTGTCTCAGTTAAAGCAAAAGGAGGCTGGGAAGGCAGTCAGAACAGCAAAGGCCCAAACAGAGGAAAAGATAGCCAACTCAGTTAAGAAGGGGGATAAAACCTTTTATAGGTACATCAGGGAGTGAAGGAAGACCAAGGAGGATACTGAGGCTTAAAAAGGGAGGGAGGGTGGGCAGAGGAGACTGTGAAAAAGGCAGAGATACTAAACAAATATTTTGCTCAGTATTTACAAATGAAGGCGGGAGGTACATAAAACAAACAGTAGAAACACTCTGGATACAGAAGTTGATACCAGCCCATTTACAGAAAAAGGGTTCTGAAAGAACTCTTAAAACTGAAAGGTGGACAAAGCAATGGGGCCTGATGGGATTCATCCCAGAATTCTAAAAGAACTATGGGTAGAACTAGTGACACCACTGACTACCCTTTTAACAAATCATGGGAGGATGCGGTGGTACCCGAGGACTGGAGGAGGGCAGATGTGATTCCCTTCACAAAAGGGAGCAAGGCAGAAGCAGAAACTACAGACCTGTTAGTTTAACCTCAGTGATAGGAAAATGTGGAATCACTTCTGAAGGAAAGAATTGTCGAGTGTCTAGAGGCCAGAGGGGCACAGGACCCTAGGCAGCATGGATTCACAGCAGGAAGGTCATGCCAGATGAATCTGATAGATTTCTTTGACCGGGTGACCAAAGTAGTAGATCAGGGAGGGGCTGTGGACATGGCCTACCTAGACTTTAGCAAGACATTTGACACAGTCCCACACAAAAGATTAATATACAAGTTAGCCAACCTGGGAGTAGGTCTCAAGATGACAGCCTGGTAAAGAATTGGCTGGAGAATAGGACACAGAGAGTAATAGTAAATGGAGTCCACTCAGAAGAAAGGAGGGTTACTAGTGGGGTACCGCAGGGTTCAGTATTAGGACCGGTCCTCTTCAATGTCTTTATAAGTGACATTGCAGAAGGAAAGGAAGGAAAAGTATGTCTCTTTGCAGATGACACAAAGATCTGCAACAGAGTTGATGCACAGGGTGGGGTGGAAAGGATGAGAAGGGACTTGGCAAGGTTAGAGGAATGGTCAAATGTATGGCAGCTTAGATTCAGTGCTAAGAAGTGCAAGGTAATGCACCTGGGAAACAATAACCCAGGGGAAGAGTACACAATGAGAGGTGAGATACTAACAGCAACAAAAATGGAAAGGGACCTGGGGTAGTCATATCAGATGACCTAAAGGTGGGCAAGCAATGTGAGAGGCAGCAAGGAGGGCTGGGGGGATACTGGGATGCATAGGGAGAGGAATCACCAGTAGAAAACAGGAAGTTATTATCCCTCTGTACAGACAGCTGGTGAGACCCCATCTGGAGTACTTGTGCAGTTCTGGAGACCCAATCTCTGCAAAGACATAAACAGGATGGGAAGCTGTCAGGAGGGCAACTAAAATGGTGCAGGGTCTGCACGGAAGACATATGAAGAGAGATGAAAGGAGCTTAATATGTATAGCCTTGAGGAAAGGAGGAGAGGGGGACATGATAGAAACGTTCAAGTACCTCAAGGGAATCAACAAAGTCCAAGAGGGTAGCATCTTTCAAAAAAAGAGGTGTGCAAGAACAAGAGGCACAATTTGAAGATGGGGAGGTGGCTCAGAGGTAATTTAAGGAAGTATTTTTTCACAGAGAGGGTTGTGGATGCATGGAATGGCCTTCTGGAGGAGGTTGTGGAGTCAAAATCAGTGGTGGAATTCAAGCATGCATGGGACAGTCATAAGGCAATTCTAGTGGGGGGGGTAGGAAGAAGTAGGCTGCTGGTTAACCAGGATCTGCAGCTTATCCTGTAGGTAGGGGAAATGGGCAGACTGGGTGGGCCAAGCAGTCCTTATCTGCCATCAAATTCTATGTTTCTATGTTTCTATGTTTCAGAACTGCTTCATATAACTAATAACAACATCTTTTCCTATCTTATCGTAATATACCATGTCTCATCCATAACTCATACTCACACCTAGGTCACATGGGTGCCACCTCCAAAACATTAAATTTTCCAATTAGATATACAGGCCAACTATATGGCTAACATCCAGCCTTTTGAAGGAGTATGTATAAAAAAAAAGGACAAATCAAACCTTAGCATAGCAGCAGACAAGACCATCACCGAGAGTGCATACAAGGATTAACTCCCTGTAATGATATTGCACGTTACTTGGGCAGGGCCTATCCCACTAACAGTGGCCTAGGGTGATGATTACCATAGCAGGGGGAAGGGGAAGCCTGGCACAATGCTGAGTTAAGATAGGCCTCCCATTTGGAAAAGAACACTGGCAGCTACCCTCTGGCAGCATAGGTTAACTTTTCAAAGTTAGCCTATCTGGCAATAGCTGAATGCCATAACGAAATGGGCGGAGGTAGAGGTTGCTGCCAATGTCTTAAAAGGAGCCACTTATCCTCCAGCAGAACAACCAGAACCCAATTCTGGTGCTGTGGTCTCAAATGCCCAAGCAGGGTCCGATCTCCCAACAATAGTACAGGATGCAAGAGATCTATGGGCTGTCCCAACACCCCTGAACAATCCATTGTTACCACTGACCAGAAAGGGACTAACGCTTGGCATTCCCTTAAGAGGTGCAGGGTGTCTGTGGGGCTATGCTCACATCTCCAACATCATGCGTGTGGAAGAGTCCCCCACTTGAATAGGATAGCAGGTGTTCTGTACCATCTAAGAAGTATCTTAAGCTGAATTAACTGGCTTCTACCATCTTTGTAGGTGGAGTGTGCTGCATGGAGGCAGCGGGACCAGGTCTCTGGGCCAATATGACTACCAATTTCGGTGCCCCATGCCAGTCTACATGACTCCATATGATCTGATTGCACCTCATGCCAGGTACTGTAGAACCTATCTGCTAGCCCATGAAAGGAAGGCTTTAGATGTAGTGAGGACAACCAATGCCATTTCAATTCCCCTCTACTCATCCAGTCAATTGCCTGAACTGCATTGCAAAGTTGCAAGAACTTCCAAAAGTCCTGTGGCTTTTGCAAAAAAAGTGCACACAGTTGTTCAAAGGACATTAAGGTACTAGTGTTTGGTAAATAGAGGTTTTGCATGGTATGGATCCTTTTCCCTTCCAACGAGGCCCACATGAAGGGTTTGTTGTCCACCCTAATAAGTGGGTTATGCCAGAGATCTAAATATCTAAAGGGTAACATGGCACCTTGTTTCGACATCCCAGCCAACTTCATAAGGTGAAACCAGGCTCTTCTAGTGGCGTCCATGACTGGGGTAAATTTGTCCAAGGATATAACAGCATTAGTTAAGACTAAGACTAGACTGAGAGGGATAGACTGACAAATCTGTTTCTCTAACTGTATCCATGGCGATGAAATACTGGGAGCTGGAACTAACCATTTAGCCGCCTGAGCAGCTAGGAAAGACCAATGGTACCCCCAAAACCAGGGAAGCCCTAAGCCACCCTGTGACCAATGTGCCTGTAATTTATTGGCACCCCACCTAGGTTTCCATCATTCCCACAGGAAATCTGATATTAGCTTATCTAACGTTTGAAATATTTTGTTTGACAACACTATGGGCAGGTTATTTAGCAAATACGCTACTCAGGACAACATAAGCATTCGAAGTGCTGCCACCTTCCCTAAGAGGGACACATTCAGTAATTTCCAGTGTGCTACCTCAATTGTCAACTGTGCAATTAAAGGGGTAAAATTCCTGGACTCTATTTGCTCCCAGGCAAAAGGGATGTGTATACCCAAATAGTGCAGGTTGTCAGGCGCCCATGATAGTTCCGTCCCCTGCAAACAATCCTTAGTACACACCCCATTCAAGGTGGCAACACTGGTTTTCTTGTGGTTGACATGCAACCCTGATATAATATTATTTACTTTCAACAGGCATTTCAGCTGTGGTTTAGTCTGCCCCATGGTGTGCCTTCTGGTGGCTTGTTTGAGAAAGACTGAGCGATGTGGAGAATGTTGCGGTCATAGGATTATTTTCCTGAGTGAGGAGACTGGCAGCCAGAGGTTTTTTGAAGCCTTGATGATGTAGCCTGAAATCATCACAGCTTCAAAAACCTCTCAGCCAATCAGCTTTCTGTATTTATGATCCCCAGTTCATAATTAACGTTTGCTTATAAAATACACTGTTTAAAAAATATAGGCATGCACTGAAGGAATTTAACACAAAGTAGAACTCTACATTGCAATGATTAGTCCCTTTCTACATTAACAATAATAAGGAAGAACATCAACCATTGCATGGCCAGCCATACCATCTAGCCCTGAGTTGATAAAGGAGTATGCAGCCTGAGTATACATCAGCCTTGAAGTGGTGGGGGCTCATCTTGTTGAACCTTTAAAGAAGAGAACTGAGCAAAATCCTGAATATTACCAGCCATTGCCGACCCGTCCGGGAGGGCTGAACCTGCATTATTAAGAGTGACCCCTTTCTGAGACCTTTCAGCCTATAAGGACTAAAGTGAACCAGTTTGGGTGGAAGCTTAAAATGGAGTAAAAATGTTGTCTGGCTCAGAAGGGTGGGTTGCCAGGTGGTGGGGTGCTAGTACAGCATAGGTGTGATCTGAGTTAAAGGCCCCATTTCTTGTTGTAAACCTGTGTGTGGTTGGCAGCGGTATATGTCAACTGTTAGAAAAGATTTAACTTTGCCACTGTTGTATGCCATGTAAGAAGAGAGAGAGGTAGATCCTAGCACCACCTCATTTGGATACCCCCTTTTGGCTTCAAGTAGTACCATGAGGAGCCATTTTTTTGATTGGTTGGAACAGTTTGACATCTTCAAGGTATTGCACAAGAGGCTAAGGATTAGGGTAGCAGGGACTTGTGTTTGCAAGATCTTGGAGCAGTCCTGAATTGCTCCTGTCCAGAAGAGCACCAGTATGGGACACTGCTATAGTACATGCAGCAGATGGGCCTGTGGGGTCTGACATCTCCAGCATGTGGAATGGGGGCTTAGTCCCATCTTTTGGAGTGTGTCTAGGGTACGGTACCATCTCAGCAGTACCTTAAGGTGTATAAGCTAGCTCCTAGAGTCCCTGTAAACCAGACAGGCATCTTTGAGGTATTGCCACCCTTCAGTGTCTGTTATCTTTATTTGTAGGTCCTGCTCCCATTGCTCCTTATACTTAATCATGGTATTGGGTTGGAAGTCCCTAAGCACACCATACATCTTGCCTGCAGTGCTCTTTACTTTGCCTTGTTTATGTGTGGTGGTCAGCAATTTTCATCCATCTTCCATTGGTGCAGTGGCTCTGAGGGTCTTGGATGCAACCTGGAACTGGAGAAATATCCAGAAGTCTGTTCTGGGTAGTAGATACTGTGCCTATATTTGCAGAAAGGACATCATGGCTTCAGAGTCCAGTGCATAAAGACCTTCAATCGTACAGATGCTACCTGCTTCCAAGAGTGCCAATTGATGGTTTGTCTGCCACTAGCACAACTAGGTTGCTTCATAAGGGGCTACACTGTGCAGATGGTGCCCATAAAGGGACTGAATATTGAGTTAGATGTTTGTATTTGTGACAGGTTTCTCTTGCATCACGGATAACAGGAAGAAGGTGTCCCCCTTTGCTCAACAGGTTCCCCAGTTATTTGGATTCTGAGAGGTCCATTACCAGATTCACCCATATGGGGTATTTGGAGTTTTAGGAAGAAACCATTTGATTGCTTGTGCAGCCCTATATCCCTGCAGCCAGGGGAGACCCATTTCCCCAGACCAATACACACATAATCTAGTTTTTCCAAATCTTGGGACTTTGCCTTCCTAGATGAACCCTGCTATCACCTTGTTGATCTTCAGAAGTATGGTTGCATAGGGATTGGTAGATTGCACATGAGATATGCATACTGTATCTACCCTGCCTTTCAGGGATAGGAGTAGCTTAGTCCATCTTTGTGTTTCTGCACTGATGGAGGCTGTGATGGGTGTGTAGTTTTCTTCAACCATGTTCCTCCATAGTATGGTGATGTTTATCCCCAAGTATGTGAAACCTTGGGGTGCCCATCACTGGCATGCCCTGTAGGCATTCCCTCATGCAGGGCAAGTTTGGTGGTGACAGTGTGCCACTGCACCATTTTAATTGCCTCTCCTCTTGATCACCTGTAACCTGGCCATGTACATTTAGAGATATGTCTCCAGAACCGGACACAGTACACTAGTTGAGGATTCATCAATTATTTAATTTTACAGTGGTATAAACACCCCATACTTCTTGCTGGTGATATCTACGCACAGTACCATCCCACTAGCATTTCCTTGTGCTTTGTCACACTGCTTGGCTTCTTTTAGGCAATCGGAAATGACAGTCCCCAGGTTTTTTTTCTCTTTTGTGCTCACCATTTCAGTGCCTCCTTCATGTATCCACCCCTTGGTTTCTATGCACCAAGTACTTGATTTCTTCTTTATTCACAATGAATATATGGTGCATTATAAAGTGTTGTTCTGTGTAGAATTCCATGCCTTTTAATACTCTGTTGTACCACTGTTCAAAGGTCATGGAATCTGATTGATCCCCTTTGTGTTCCAACGTCTTTCTGAAAGCCAGAGACTGCACACCTCAATTTCATTCTGAAAGCAACATAACTGCCGCATGTACATTTAATGCAGTTCTATTTATACTAAATAAAATACAGGATGAGCAAATTTATGCACAACCAGTGTATTCTGCCAACTCAAGGTTCTGATTCCCACACACATCTCAAGCTTCACTGTTGAGGTCAAAGGGAATCAGGACCCATCAACGGCAGAACACACTGGTTGTGCATAGTTGTTCATCCAGTGTTATCTATTTAATGACACACACTGGACCACTCCTCAAGCTTAAGTAGTTCTGGCTTCATTGTTCCATTTAGTTTTCCACCCCCCCCAGTAGTGTCTACCCTTTGGTAGATCTTTGTCTCAACCATAAACAAGCATTTGCCAAATCTGAATGTTTGCTTGTTGATATTATCATTGGACATGCAGTAGTTAGACAGATGCAGAATAGGAATGGCAGTGAAGTACTGAACTCACGCCAACCCCACCTCCACCCTGCAGAGATAAACAGGCATTGGGGTGTGCCTTTGGGTCATCACCCATAATGCTGATGGCATTTCACTTTATCCTATCCTGTAAACACCGACAAATGTTGAGGTGTGCCATTTCATAAGGGCATACACTGAAATGGGTGCAGTATAGGAGAATGGGGTGAAGCCTGGGGCCAAAGAGTAGAAGGCACACCTCGATGCCTGTCACTGGTTTCAGGGTGAGGGTTGACTGGCATGAGCATTACAGATGGCAATCCAAAGGTACACCCCTGATGCCTGTCAGTCTGTACAGGGTGGGACATTAGGGTTAGAAACCCTATGGCCCCGGGAGTTTGTTGGTATTTGCACTACACATTTTCAGCACAGCCTTTTTGTGGTCCCCACCTCATGAAAGCATTTGGATCCTCTGTTCATGAACAGTGGCACTGTGATTTTCCTAATGTGTCCCAAACTTTGATTTCCCACAGTGACCATGCCATTCTGTGCCAGATGTGTGAAAACACAGATTGGGCAGGATGTAAAGAATGACAGCTGCACCATTCATAGAGAGGTGTGAAGAGAAGGCAATTTGAAAATCTGGAGAGAAAATATTAAAAATGCTTTAGCTTCCCAGCGTACATGGAAACTGCACAATGCATGTTTGTAACACAGTCATTTAATGGAATTATTTCAACAAACTTTCAACATAGGCATTTTGTGACCTCTGCTCATAAACACTGTCACTATGATTTTTTAAATCTGTCCCAAACATTGATTTCCCACAGCAACCGCACCATTGTGCACCAGATGTGCAAACTCACATTTTGGGCAGCATGTGAAAAATGACAGCTGTACTGTTCATAAGGAGGTGTGAAAAAAATTCCAATGTTGAAAATCTGGAGTGAAAATATTCCAAATTCGCAAAGTTATGAAGGTGCATGGAAACTGCACAATGCATGCTCGTAACACAGTCATTTCATGGACTTTTGTCACCAAATCTTCAGCATAGGTATTTTTAGGACCTCTGCTCATGAACAGTGTCACTGTGATTTTCTTATTCTGCCCCAAACACTGATTTTCCAGAGCAACCTTGCAATTCTGCGCCGGAAGTGCGAAAACACATTTTGGCCAGGATGTGAAAAATGACAGCTGTACTGTTCATAAGGAGGTGTGAAAAAATGCCAATGTTGAAAATCTGGAGTGGAAATATTACAAATTTGTGAAGTTACTAGTGTGCATGGAAACTGCCCTACACACGCTAGTAACACAGTCATTTTCTAGAAATTGTTCACCAAATTTGCAACATAGGATTTTTGAGAGCCCACCTCATGAACAGTGACACTGTCATTTTGTTAATCAGTCCCAAAAGGTGATTCTGTGCAGTGACTGCAAAATCACCTTTTTGGACTGAATAATGCCATGACAGTGACTGAATTCATGAGGAGGGTCCCGAGAATCCCATGTTGAAAATTTGGTGCCAAAAATTGATAAAATGGCTGAGATATCCACATAAGTTTAAAAAAACCATTTATGCCATTATGCAGCTTACCAGCATTTCTTCAGTTCATGGTCGGCTTTGAAGAGTGCAGACATGTTCCTGGTCCACTGAAGATCATCACACTGGGCTCCGGAGGTAAGTATGAGGTGGGGGGGGTGGGTGGAGGTGGGGTGTGCAGAGGTTGGGTCCGGGTTGGGGGAGGGGCCATGTGGAAAAAAAGGGATTGTTTTCTTTTTTAGTAGGATTTAAAAAAAAAAAAGATGTGGGACATTTTTGGCACACTGGGGTGGGCTTCCAGCATGCCACCTGGGTGTTTGTTGGGGGGACTGGAGCCAACGGGGATTGGGTATCCCTGTTGGCCATACAGTGTGCTGGGGGAATGCATAAGCATGCTGGGGTGTGCTCTCAGTGTGCTACCTGGCTGTTTGTTGGGGGAACGGGCTGGAGCCAATGGGATTGGGCACCCCCATCGGCCATACAGTGTGCTGTGGGGGTGCATGAGCCGAGGGGAACTGGGCACCCTTACAGCACAGAACAAATGGGGGGAATCATGCCAATGGAAATTGGGTACCCGTCAGCTTTAACTGGGACTGGGAGAGGCGGCGGCTGTTCATTGACTTCATGGGGAATGTGAGAGGCTGACGGAGAAGCCACCAACATGTTTCTCTGAAATGGGACACCAGACTATGCAGCTGTAATTAGCTGCTGCAGTCAGGGACTGCCCTGCAAAAACAGCTGATTTTTGATGATGGGGCACTCCCTGATTGCAACGGCAAGTTTCTTTCAAGGTTGTGGCAAGCTACACTACTGCTTTCATGGGCAGCCTGATGATCTATTGGCACCACACAGACCAGTCCCAAAATGGACTGCCTGCACTGGCAACAACAATGCCATGCCTCCACAACTCACTACTGAAGCAAGCTGCCACAATATGTTTCTTGCGCATGAGTGCAAGCAAACATAAAAAAGCATATCTTACCTTCTAACCCCTATTTATTATCACCAGGGATTTAAAAAAAAGAGTACAGGCCAAAGTATTGATTCCTGTGGTGCACCACTGGTCACTACTCCAACACCAGATGAACATTGTTTCCAACTACCCACTGATGCCAACTCCCCAACAAATTCTCTACCCAGTTTAACACTTTAGTACACAGTCCCAGGCTGCCCAGCTCCCTTACTATTCTGCTATGTGGAAAGGTATTGTGTGCCTTATAGAAATCCAGGTGAGCCACATCCACCACTCCACCCTGATTAATATCACTCATCACCCCTCAAAGAAAACTAAAAGATTACTTTGATATCAGCCCCCCCAAGTTAACCCATGCAGCCACAAATGCTGCAAGCCACAGGTTTCAAAATATTCCACAGTCCTTTCCTTCAACAGTGTCTCCATTACTTTCACCTCCACAAAATGCAGGTTGATGGACCTGTAGCTGCCAGCTTACCACCTGCTGCCAGCCTCCTCCCTGCTTCCACCTTTGTACAAAAGACCCCATGGTGAGGGTTTATTTATTCTATTTATTGAAATGTTTCACCAGGAATGCACGCTGAGCAACAAGTCACTCTTACCTGTTTTCCAATTTGGTATCCCAATAAGCTTAAGCAAAGTGTCAACTTTAACCATCTAAGCTTCACCTACAAAAAAACAGAAGGTTCAAGGCACACCAGGCTGTTTCTGTTTTTAAAAAGGTATATCTTTACTTTAAGATAGATAAAAATAAGTAAACAGTAATTACAGAACAAAATATCCCAAGGCATACAATCTTAAAAATGAAACAGGTTTAAAAGTGCAAAATTCCTACCAACCATTAGACTTATTTATCTAAGGTATTTCTTATAATCTTTCAGTGCTCTTAGATGTTCCTTTTCTCAGTCCAAGTGTATGAATGTTTATCAATGGAATACAGAATACAGTTTAAAAATGTTGTGTTTCATCCCTCTTCATGATGTCATCATCTAGCTCCTCCCTTTCAGGATACATATAAACATATATATATGTATATATATATATATATATATATATTTATGTATATATATCTACACACACACACACACACACACACACAAAACAGGAAGTCCCATCAAGGTATTGAATTCTGTGACTCCAGCAAGACCCATTGTCCAAATGATGACACTCTTAATTAAGACTGTAATTTCTCAGTCCCTTTGATCCATGAGCAGTTCCCTTTCTCAAACACAACAAATTACTTTTTATGACACCAGGTGCAATCAACTGACTTTTCTGAGGATGTCATAAAATGGATATTCCACTTCCTTATGACACCAGGTGTAATTAAATGACTTTCCTGAGGATGTTATACAATGGATATATTAGTCCCTGGCTTCAAAGCTAATTGACAAGTTAATTGCATTCAGAGATCTGCTGGGTTAACATATATCCTGTCTTTGAAGTGATAGCTGGGGAGTGGGGTTTTGTCATCCCAGGCAGAAGATTTTTTTCTGACAGACAATCCCACTGCATTTTTATATTACAAAAATCATAGAGTTATCAGAACCAGCTCTCTAAGTGTCACAGTTACTAGTAGGTACTGGTAGTGGCACATACTAGGCAGAGTGAAGAACCATGAAATTAATACTATAGAATTCTTTATGCATATTTATGTTTATGAAGGAATTAAAGGGAAACTTAAAATAATAGTGCTGTGAAGCTGATAACGTACTACATTGTACTCATAGAAACATAGACTTTGACGGCAGATAAGGACCGCTAGGCCCATCTAGTCTGCCCATTTCCCTACCTACAGGATAGGCCGAAGATCCTATTTAACCAACAGCCTATATCTTCCTGCCCCCCACAAGAATTGCCTTATGTCTGTCCCATGCATTCTTGAATTCTCCCACAGTTTTAGACTCCACAGCTTCCTCAGGAAGGCTGTTCCATGCATCCACTACCCTCTCTGTGAAATAATACTTCCTCACATTGCCCCTGAACCGCCCTCCTTCTATCTTTAAATTGTGTCCCCTTGTTCTTGCAAGTCTCTTGTTCTGAAAGATGCTACCCTCTTGGACTTTGTTGATTCCCTTGAGGTACTTGAAAGTTTCTATCATGTCCCCCCTCTCCCTTCTTTCCTCAAGGGTATACATATTAAGCTCCTTTAGTCAACAAACTACAATTACAGAGAAGCTCTTTAAGAAACAGTACCTATATAAAGCCAGTGTGTGTGTTGAAATAAAATAAAACAAGGTAAAAGATGTTTTTCATCAATGCCACAATTACATTGGTGGAGGTGTTGTTCAGCTTCATAATGAAATAGCATTAAAAAGTAATCTTTAATATATAATTATAGGTGAATAAAAATAAAAAGACGTTACAGACCAAGTAACATGTTGGAAAAAGAAGCATTATTATTGAAGTAGGTAATGTTGAAATAACAGATAAAATTGAACTTATTGTTACCAAAGAGTTTAAAAGCTTCACAAAAAAGCAAAATATTTGATAAGTATGAGATCAAATGAAACGTACTAAAAAAATGTTTCTGAAAATGTTTTTAGATTATAGAGCACCTTTGAAAGAGCACCACAGTACAGGTGCAAAGTGTCAGGGTGTATCAATTATATGAATAAAAGAAAGAAATTTGAAATGAACATTGCATGAATCATGTGATTTAAAGTGACCCCATGACTATTTTCTTTGCACCTTCACACATTCTCTGGTATCAGACCCCACCATTGCTCAAACCACTTACCCACTTCTGGGCTCCACCGACTTAAGCTCACCTCTTGCCTCCTGCCCTGGAAAAGGGACCCACCCCTCTGTCAAAACCATATCCACTGACACACACCCAGGCCTGGTCATGGCTCTGTGGAACACTCACTGTGCCGACTATTAATCCCAACCTCTATTATTGTAGAGAAATCCTGGGCCACAGGGATTAGGGTCATCCAGTCTGCTTCTGGGGTGGGTGAGTGGCTATGCAGCAAAGTCCAGTGCAGGCCATCTGGTCTGGTCCAGGGGCTTGGGCAGGGCACCAGCAGTGGCATCCTTCCCCAGAGGGTGAACCCATCCACCGCCAGCCCCCCATTGTTCCAAGCCCTCACATGAGGGCTCCTTGGCCCACCGGCTAATGAACTGTGACAAAAGCTTGGCTTGAGGTCTGACTTTCAATAGATCACAGCTTGTTGCTGCTCTGCTACGTACAAAACCCTTACCCAGAATCAGGTCATCTATGAATTATTTAGCACCTGGTTCTCCATGAACATGTGATGCACTGCTTGAGAGAGGCAGCCCCCTTTTGTCCACACTCCAACCCAGTAACAAACAACTCTCTACACCGACCTTGCAGCTGGCTATCCCTTGCCTACTGGAGAGCCACAGCACTATGGTATTGTTATGTTTAGGTGGAATTCAGACTTAGAGGTATTCAGTCATAGCCCCACAGATGGTAGCTTCACACCATTGGCTTCTCTGACAAGCATATACATCAAATGTCTCAATCTGTGGTTCCTCTCGTACTGAGCAGGATTACTATTGCAACAATATATCATCACTAGGGTAAAACTAACCTCTCATGATGGTCTAAACCCAGCTCATGTTCCCTATTAGTGGGTGAACAATCTACCGCTTATTGAATTCTACTTCACAATAATAGGAAGAGCCGACACTGAAGGATAAAAAAGCGACTTCACTATGAATGCTTGGCTGCCACAAGCCAGTTATCCTTATGATAACTTTTCTGACACTTCCTGCTCAAGACCCAAAAAGCCAGAAGGATTATGAGGCCCCATTTTCATGGTCATACTGAAAATCAAGGTCAAGCAAGCTTTTACCCTTCTGCTCCATTGGAGGTTTCTGTCCTCCCACCAGGTACAATCATACTCCACCTCCCTGACAGAACAGGTGAAATGGGCTGGTGGTGCACCCTTCATGCAGGGCAGTAGGATCCCAACTTAGCTGGCACACACCAGCCCTCACTTTCATTGCAACATGGGGTTTTGTACCACTCTTGGACTTAACACTCCCTTCCAGGGAGGGGAGCCAGCTTCCCACTAGCCTTCCCAACCAATCCAGAGATGGTCATGGCACACCGCACAGTGGAAATACACCCAATAGGGCCAGACTCACATGGGAGATGGTACTCCTGGGTGGCTGACAGGCCAGCTGAGTTGAATCCTCTAGGCAGACTGAGCAGACCCCATCTGTTTACCTCTGAATGGTTTCACACCCTCTTGAACTTTCTCTTAAAAGTTCTTTCAACTTTCTCTTATGGTACTTGTCGACTATCAGTCTCATGCTAGTGTTTAGCCTTAGATGGAATTTACTACCTGCTTTGGGCTGCATTCCCAAACAACCTGACTCCAAGAAAATCTGATTCCGGAGCACCAGGGTCCACTACTGGCCTCACACCATCCACTGGCTGAGACTTGATCACAAGGACTTGGGCCTCAGGGCAGCACGTGGAGACAAACTTATGTACACCAGAGTTCCAGAACCCACTGGACTGATGGAGATTAGGCGCTGGGCTCTTCCCTCTTCACTCACCATTACTGAGGGAATCCTGGTTAGTTTCTCTTTCTCCACTTAGTAATATGCTTAAATTCAGCAGGTCACCACGTCAATCTGAGGTCATGTTCCAAGAGGTTAGAGGTCGGTGGCCTACCCTTCCAAGGTGGAGGGAGCCTATTGGAACTCAATGAAGAGAACCCTGTGGGGAGGGCATTGGAGACAGACCACAGTCTACTGATCTGGGCACCAGGGGCCAGGGAGGTAGGGTCCCTCCAGGGCAGCCCAACGGTGAACCACTGATGGCCCCAGGGACTGGGATGTCCACCTACAGTGGTCTAACATGGCAGCCACCCACCCTATTGGGGATGCTGTGATGATTGGTAACTGGGGCCAAACTACCTTCTATCATCAACGATAGGGGGACAAAGGGTCCAGAAGCCCTGTGTGACCCCATGCTTGCTATGACACTACACTGCATCCCAGCAGAATCCCATGGGATGGAGTTTCTCCAGGTCTCATCTTGGGGGAATGGGGGTCTGAGGGTCCCATGACTCCCCAGCTGCACTCTTGGGGGGACCTCCTCAGGCAGTTGATGGCACGATGACTCTCAGACATGTGTAGCCCCTGGAGTAGGCCAGGGTTGCAAGGTGCATTTAAAGTGTTGCTCAATGTGTCCTACAATTCACATTATTTCTCACAGCTAGCTGGGTTCTTCATCGATGCACAAGCCAAGTGATCCACCACTAAGAGTTATCACAGTTCTCTTGCCCATTTCCCTTTCCTTGAGGGGAGCCAGGCCTCCAGCCACCGTGAGCTGCAGAGTAGACTGGGTCACCACCCAGAAAGAAGGCTGAGGTTTCACACAATGTTCAGGTGCCCAGTCTGGGGTTACTGGCCCCATGAGTGGGACAGCAGAGTTCCCACAATGACCCATGTGGCTGGCAAGGAGGGTCCGTGTGGGCCACCAGAGTCTTTAAACCAAGACCATGTGGGGACCTTGGGGAATCCAGTTAGGTTCCTAAGACTGGGGGTGAGAGAAGAGTGACAGGTCCCAGAGGGTGTCCCCAGCACTGGGGAAGGGTAGTACAGTGACAGTATTGCTGGTTCCCTCCCCTGTGGGGCCTTACTCATCTGGGTGAGTGCCCACTAGACAGCACCATGCTATGGCAACCCCAGCACTGGGGAGTCACATGCATTTGGGCCTTCTCTACAGAAGGGGACCCCGCCACCCACCAGACACTGACTGAGGAACTCCCAACCAGAGCCAGGGGCTTCCTGGGTGCCGAGAATGGTGTGGGCTCAGTCCTGTGGGAAACACTGGGAGCCTCCCGGGCTCAGGTTCTGTCATCATCCAGTGCCACCGCTAGCCCATGCTGATCCATTAATGATCCTTCCACAGGTTCACCTACGGAAACCTTGCTATGACTTTTACTTCCTCCAGATAGTCAAATTTGATTGTCTTCTTGGCACACTGCCAGGGCCATGAACAACTCCAGCATGGCCAATCTAGGGATCTCCATAAATCATCCAATCTGTAGTAGCGATGGGCGGTGTGTACAAAGGGTAGGGACTTAATCAATGCCAGCTTATGACCTGCATTTACTGGGATTTCCTCATTCATGGGGAATAATTGCAATCCCCACTCCCTATCATGAATGGGGTTCAACGGATTGCCATGACCTGTTGACCAAGGGTAAACACAAGCTGATCCATTCAGTGTAGCATGCATGCAGTGCTGGACATCTAAGGGCATCAAAGACCTGTTATTGCTTAATCTTGCGTGGCCAAACGCCATATGTCCCTCAAAGTAGTTGGAGACAATCACTACCTCCTGGAGTCGGGAATGGGTAATTTGCATGCCTGCTGCCTTTCTTGGATGTGGTAGCCATTTCTCAGGCTCCTTCTCTGGAATCAAACCCTGATTCCCCATTACCAGTGATCAGCATGAGAAGGCACAAGTATTAACATTGAAAGTTGATGGGGCAGACATTCGAATGTCACGTCACCGCCACAAGGGCATGTGATCAACCCAAGTTTATCTAGAGTCACCAAAGCTGCCGGAACAAGACCCAGATTGGTTTTGGTCTGATAAACGCAAACATTCCCAGAGGTCAGTGCTTGTCAGCACATATTGGATCTAGAATTACCACAGTTATCCAAGCAATGATGGAGCAATCAAAGGAACCATAACTGACTGAATGAGCCATTCACAGTTTCACTGTACCATCCATTTGTACTTAGACTTGCATGGCTTAATCTTTAAGACAAGCATATGCTACTAGCAGGATCAACCAGATAGTTGTACCAAAGGAGACAGCCAGAAGAGGGGCTAGGGCCCGAACCTCCATGCTGGGCAGGGGGATTCAGAGGGAGGACTCCCTGGGCATGAGTTGAGAGCTGCCCCTAACCCCAGAGAGCTAGGGGCAGCAGCCTTGGGATAGAGAGGCAGAATGGCCCTTGCAGACCTTAGTGCTTGAACAAATGGTTGTGCTCCATGCAGGAACAGGGACTGGCACCCAACTGGCAGGCAGCCAGGGTGTGGCCCACTCTGCTACCCAACAGGACCCCTGATGTCCAGCCCAGGTTACTCGGTTTTGCTATGAGGGGGAAGCCAGAGACTGAGGTCCCCAGCCTACCTGTGCTCTGTGCAGGCAGAAGCCACTCTGCTCAGTGATTGGATGAGCCAGAGAGAGAGGGCCCTGCCTAAGTCTGGAGGCCATCTGCAAGATTGATAGGTAGGTGTCAGTGTCTGTGCTCCCATTCCCTGCGGCTAGGAGGTGTCTACTGGGACACCCTGGCCACAGTCATTTCAGCTGAGCAGCATCCAGAAGAAGGGACTCAGTCCAGGGTGACCACAGACAACACCCAGGGTCTCCAGCAGATGAGGCCTATATGAGACACCCAGCCCTGGGTAGAAACAGTCCCCAAGAGTCCCTGGCCATCTCCATAGGGACATAATTTTTATACAGGCTCCAACCCAATGCCCAGGGTACCAGGCTGAGGAGGCCTAAGGAAAACACCTTGTGCTTGTGCCACCTCTGTAGTGACTTAGTTTTTAATACAGGCTTTGACCCAGTGCTCAGGGTACCAGGCTCAGGAGGCCCAGGGGAGGCGCCTCTGGCCTGAGTACAGACACTATCTGGGAGTCCCTGGTCACTTCCATAGAGATTTAGTTTTATACAGGCTATGACCCAACACCCAGGGTCTCAGGCTCAGGAAGCCCAAGGAAGGCATCTCTAGCCTGGGCAGAAGCAGCCCACAGGAGTCCCTGGCTAACCCCATATGGATATAGTCTTTCACAGACTCCAACCCAATGCCTAGGGAAGCAGGCTGAGGAGGCCCAGGGGAGGCACCTCCTGCCTGGGTACAGACAGTCCCCAGGAGTCCCTGGCCATTTCCATAGGAACTTCATTTTTATACAGGCTTCGACCCAATGCCCAGGGCCTCCAGCAGACGAGGCCCAGGGTGGCACCCCAGCACTGGGTAGAGACAGTCTCCACCAGCCCCTGTCAGCCTCCATAGGGACTTTGGGATCTGCAGCAGAAGTTGGAACTTTGTCTCTGAATGGCATCAGTGCTCCAGGCCCCTGTTACTGGGAGGTGTCTACCGGGATGCTCCAGCCATGGTCATGTAATCTGAGCAGTGTCTGAAAGAAGGGTTTCAGTCCAAGGTGACCACAGATCTTCCTGATCCAGGAACAAGGCCTCAGTCTCAGGTCAAAGGGCACCACAGTGTCTGGAAGAAGAGACTCACTTCATGGTGACTACTGATCTTCCTGACCCAGAAGTGAGACCTCAACCTTAGGTCAAAGGATGCCACCAGGCACCAAAGGTGAGGAGATCCAGATTTTGTGTTTTTGTTGCAAAGTGTCAACTCTGAACCAAAACACCAACCACCAGGTGCCCCCACACTGAGGACTAGCCCAGGAAGGTGTTTCATTCCCAGACCCAGAGTGCCCTAGGAGTCCCTGGCAACTTCCATAGGGACTTAGTCTCTGGATTTTTATCAAAAAATGTACTGACCAAAATCTCCTTGAACCTGCCTATAGGAGTCATGCCAAAAGGCCCCTTCAGCCCTTTCTGAGACAAAGTCACACCATGAGATGGCCTCTTGGAACTCGGCTCAGCCCAAGAGGGGCAAATCCAATCTCATGTAGACTTTTGTAGCCAGGGTTTGGCCTTCTGGTCTGGGAACCTACCTGCAGGAGTCTTGCCCAAAGACCCATTAACCCCTTCTCCCAGACAAAGGTATACCCTGAATTTGACCTCATGGAACTCAGCCCAGACTCAGGGGGGGGGGCAAATTCTGTCTCATTTCTGACTTCCAGATCCTGGGTTCTGACCCATCTCTCAGGGTACCAGGCTCAGGAGGTCCAAGGAAGGCATCTCCAGCTGGTGCAGAGGCAGTCCCCAGGAGTCTCTGGCCACCTCCACAGGGCCTTAGTTTTTATACAGGCTCTAACCCAATGCCCCCAGGATACCAGGCTCAGGAGGCCCAATGAATTCATCTCTGGCCTGGACAGAGGCAGTCCCCAGGAGTCCCTGGCTTCCTCCACAGGAATTTAGTTTTTACACAGGGTCCAACAGGCTCAAGAGGCCCAATGAATGCATCTCCAGCCTGGGCAGCGGCATTCCCCAGGATTCCCAGGCCTCTTCCATAGGGATTTAGTTTTTATACAGGCTCCAACCCAATGCCCAGGGTACCAGACTCAGGAGGCCCAGGGAAAGGCACATATGGCCTAGGTACAGGCAGTCCCCAGGAGTCGCTGGACACCTCCACAGGGACAAAGTTTATATACAGGCTTCAAACTAATGCCCAGGGTACCAGGCTTAGGAGGCCTAAGGAAGGCACATCCAAGCTAGGCAGAGGAATTCCCCAGGAGTCCCTGGCCCCTCCATAGAGACTTCGTTTTTTACAGGTTATGACCAATGCCCAGGTACCAGGCTAAGGAGGTCCTGGGGAGGTTTGGACCCAATGCCCAGGGTCCCAGGCTCAGGATGCCCAAGGGAGGCACCTCCAGCCTGGTTACAGACAGTCCCCAGGAGTACCTGGCCACTTCCATAGTGACTTCATTTTTTGCAAGATCCAACCCACCACTCAGGGGAGGCACCCCATCCTGCATAGAGACTGTCCCCACATGCCCCATGTGACTTCCATGTAAACTTAGTCTCTGGAGCAAAGTTGTGACTCAGAATCTCCATGCATCAAGCCCACCTCTGCTCTTGCCCCTACCTTTTTTCTGGAATCTGTCTACTACAGTCACGCCTTTGCCAAGGTGAAGTCACACTCTGAACCCGACCTTGTGAAACCTGACTTGGCCCTGGAGGGGCAAATTTGATCTCATGCAGACTTCTGTAGCCAGGGTTTGGCCATCTGGTGTACTCTTGTGACATCTGGTCCCGGAATCTGCCTGTAGGAGTCATGCCCAAAGGCCCCTTTACCCCTTTGCCGGGACAATGGTACACCCTGAGACCAACGTCATGGAATTTGGCTTGGCATGGGAGGGACAAATTAATTCTCATTCCCAACTTCCAGAACCTGGGCTCTGACCCACTGCCCAGGATATCAGGCTGAGGAGGCCCAATTAAGGCACCTCTGGCCTGGGCAGAGGCAGTCCCAAGGAATCACCGGCCACCTCTGTAGGGACTTAGTTTTTATACATTCTCTGACCCAACACCCAGGGTCCCAGGGTCAGGAGGTCCAAAGAAGGCACATCTGGCCTGGGCAAAAGCAGTCTCTAGGAATCCCTGGTCACCTCCGTAGGCACTTAAGTCTCTTCACAGCCAAAACACAAGTGTTGTGCCCAAATGCCCCATTACCCATTTGCCCAGGTGATGATATACCCTGAACCTGATCCCATGGAACTCAGCCTGGACTCAGGGGAGCAAATTTGATCTCATTCCTGGCTTTAAGAGGGTGGCTTCACCCACCACCCAGGGTCCCAGGCTCAGGAGGTCCTGGGAAGGCACATCTGGCCAGGGCAGATTCAGCCCCAACAGCCCCTGTAAATCTCTGGTTGGACTTTTTTTATGCAGGCTCTGGCCCACTGCCCAGGTTCTCTGGCTGACAAGGCCCAGGAAAGGCACCTCTTACTGGGTAGAGACATTCCCCACCAGCCCCTGACCACTTCTATAGGGACTTAGTCTCTGGTGAAAAGTTGGGGCTTAGTTTTTGCAAGCATTGAGCCCAGCTCTGCTCTCATCCCTACATATATTCCAGAACCTGCCTATAAGAGTCATACCCAAAGGGACCTTCACCCTTTCGGCGGGAGGTCAAGCCACTTTAACCCTCCCTTATGCAGGACTTTCAGAGCCCACAGTTTGAGCCCTTCCTAGGGGGCTAGGAGCCCCAGACTCACAGGGATGCTTGCCCCCATCCCCTGATGACCCCCCAGATGAAGAGATCTCCCCGGGAGGCCCAGTCCCCAGCCCTGGGTTCAAGACATTTGAGATGTTCACAGGCCTGCTGCTCACCTTCCCCTGGGACTGGGAAGCCAAAACTCACAGGATAGCTTCTCCATACAGCTCCTGTCTAATGCATGGGAACTGCACCCACCCTGGGCTAGTCTTGGGTTTAAGACCAACAGACACCTGTTACTCAGCTTCCCCATGGGCTGGGAGGACTAAACTTGCAGGAAAGCTTCCTCACACAGCTCCCTGTCACTGGGCAGGAACAGCACCCTCCCTGGGCTGGTTCTAGGTTCAAGAAAGTCCAACCCCTGTTGTTCAGCTTCCTCAGGGTCTGGATGGCCAAAATTCACAGGATAGCTTCCCTGCACAACTCCTGGCCACTAGGTAAGGAAGGCACCCTTTCTGGGCTGGTCCCAGGTTCAAGACAGTCCAATGCCTGTTGCTCAGCTTCCAGAGGAGCTAGGAAGCCCAAACTAGCAGGATAGCTTCCCTGCACAGCCCCTGGACACTGGATAGGGAAGACACCCTCCTTGGGCTGGTCCTGGGTTTGAGATAGTCCAACACCTGTTGCTCAGCTTTCCCAGGGGCTGGGAGGTCCAAACTTGTGTGGGGAATAGTACAGAGACCTCCCTGGTGAGGGTGCTTAATGACCTCCTGTTGGCGAGGGACAGGAGAGACCGTACCATCTTGGTCCTCCTGGACCTCTCTGCAATGTTGGATACCATGGACCATGAGGTGCTACTTGATCGCTTGTGGTTTTGGTGTGGCCTGTCCGGTAATGTCATCAACTGGTTCAGGTCATACCTAACAGGCAGAGTGCAGAGGGTGACGATAGGGTTAGCTTCATCTAACCCAAAGTCTCTGTGCTGTGGGGTACTGCAAGGTTCAGTCTTGTCACCCTTGCTGTTTACAGTGTACATGCTGTCACTGGGGGACATTATCAGGTGGTATGGGCTGGGTTTTCACTGCTATGCAGAAGATACCTAGCTATACCTGTCCTGTGTGCCCAATACCCAGGTGTCAGCATCTGTGTTTAACAGCTGCCTCAATGAGATGCAGGCTTGGATGACTCAAAACTGGCTTAAACTTAACCCAGACAAGACAGAGGTACTTGTTGTGGACCCAGTTCATCATGGCAGAGGACGTTGTGAGGGGTTACCCCTGGCCTTATGTTGGGTGGTGTTCCCCTTACTCCGTCTAGTCAAGTGAAGGATTTGGATGTGTTCAAGAACAAGGGGACACTATTTGAAGACAGAGGGGGGGCCAGCTCAGGGGAAATGTGAGGAAGTATATTTTCATGGAGAGGGTGGTGGATGCATGGAACAGCCTTCCTGAGGAGGTTGTGGGGTCTAAAATTGTCAGAGAATTCAAGAATACATGGGACAGACATAAGGCAGTTCTTATGGGAGGTAGGAAGAAATAGGCTGTTGGTTAACTAGGATCTGCAGTTTATCCTGTAGGTAGAGAAATGGGCAGACTAGGTGGGCCAAGCGGTCCTTATCTGCTGTAAAAGTCTATGTTTCTATGTTTCCTAGATGACAGTTTGACACTTGATGCTCGGGTGTCGGCCGTCATTAAGAGTGGATTTTTATCATCTTAAGAACACTGCTCGAATCTGAACATTGATCCCGCCAGAATATCTGACCACACTGGTACATGCTTTCATCACTTCCAGACTGGACTATTGCATTGCCCTGTATCTAGGGTTATCTGGAGGCAACCTCCACAGGCTGCAGCTGGTGCAGAATGTGGTGGCAAGATTACTGACTGGGGCAAGACGTGGTGATCATATCACCTCGGTCCTTTGCGGACTGCACCGGGTGCCAGTCAGGTGGAGGATTGTCTTCAAGGTAGGGCTTCCGACCTACAAGACCCTACGCGAATGAGGACCTGACTATCTGCAAGATCTCCTTGCCACCTACTGTCCACCCTGGGCACTCTGTTCTGCCGGGGGGGTATTCTTGGAGTTCCCAGAGTGAGGTTGCGGCATTCTGGAGATAGGGCATTTTTAGTGGCGGCACCCACTCTGTGGAACTCCTTTTCTGGATATCTTAGGGAGGCCCCCATTGGTGGAAGCCTTTAAGAGACAATTAAAAACATATCTGATCCAGCATTCTTTTAACAACTGATTAATTTTAAATGGGATGGATAGAATTTTAATGTTTATATTGAATTGCTGCTATGTGCATCCTGTTTGTGAATTGTACTGTACAGTGCCCAGAGTCTCTGGAATTGAGTGCTCTATAAATAAAATATCTATCTAATATCTGTTTGTCTATAGCTTCCTTGCACAGCCCCCAGCCCCTGGGTAGGGACAACACTGGGCTGGTCCCTGGTTCAAGATGGTTTCATGCCTGTTGCTCAGCTTCCCCAGGGCTAGGAGGCCCAGACTCACAGGATAGCTTTCCTGCACAGTCCCTGGTCACTGGGTAGGGACTGTGACCTTCCCGGGCTGGTCCCGAATTTTAGACTGTCACATGCCTGTTGCTCAGCTTCCTCATGGTCTGGGAGGCCCAAACTCATGGGATAGCTTCCTGTACAACACCCTGCCACTAGGCAGGGATGGCACCCTCCCTGGGCCACTGCCAGGTTTGAGACAGTCCAATGCCTGTTGCTCAGCTTCCCCAGGGGCTGGGAGGTCCAAACTGGCTGGATAGCTTCCTTGCATAGTCCCTAGTTACTGGGTAGGGACAGCACCCTCCCTGGGCTGGTTCCAGGTTCAAGATGGTCTGACACCTGTTGCTCAGCTTCCCCATGTGCTGAGAGGCCCAAACTCATGGGAAAGCTTCCCTGCACAGACCCCAGCTGCTGGTTATAGACAGCTATATCCTGAGGTTCAAGTACCTGCCCCAGGACTGCTCACATCCCCTACACCCCTGGCACTGGGGAAGGATGCTTCAGCTAGAGGCATCTTCTCAGGTCACCTCCACTGATTCTCTGGCCTCAGACCCCACCATAGCTTGAACCACTTACCCACTTCTGGGATCCACTGACTCAGGCTCACCTCTTGCCTCCTGCCCTGGGAGAGGGATCCACCCCTCTGTCAAAACCATACCTACTGACACACAACTAGGCCTGGCCTCAGCTCTGAAGAACACCTGCTGGGATAACTATTAAGCCCTACCTCTACTATTTTAGAGAAATCCCAGGCTGCAGGGATTAGGACCATCTGGTCTGCTCCTGGGGTGAGCAAGTGGCTATGCAGCAAAGTCCTGAGTGGGTCATCTGGTCTGGTCCAGGGGCTTGAGCAGGGCACCAGCAGTGGCAGCCTTCCCCCAAGGGTGAGCCCATCTACCACCAGCCCCCCCCAGTGTACCAAGCCCTCACACAAGGGCTCTCTGGCCCACTGGCTGGTGAAGTTTGACAAAAGCTTGTCGCTAGGGATGATTTTCAATAGATCACAGCTTGTTGCTGCTCTGCTACATACAAAATCCTGACCCAGACTCAGGTCATCTATGAATGATTTAGCAACCGGTTCCCCATGAACATGCAGTGCACTGCTGGAGAGATGCTGTCCTCTTCTGTCCGCACTGCAACCCAGTAACAAACAACTCTTCACACTGACCTTGCAGCTGGCTATCCCTGGCCAACTAGAGATCCACAGCACTATGGTATTGTTACATTTAGATGGGATTCAGACTTAGAGGTGTTCAGTCATAATCCCACAGATGGTAGCTTCACACCATTGGCTCCTCAGCCAAGCACATACACCAAATGTCTGAACCTGCATGTCCTCTCATACTGAGCAGGATTACTATTGCAACAACACATCATCAGTACGGTGAAACTAGCCTGCCTCATGATGGTCTAAACTCAGCTCATGTTCCCTATTAGTGGGTGAACAATCCAACACTTGGTGAATTCTGCTTCACAATGACAGGAAGAGCCGACATTGAAGGATCAAAATGTGACATTGCTATGAACGCTTGGCCACCACAAGCTGGTTATCCCTGTGCTAACTTTTCTAAAACCTCCTGCTTAAAACCCATAAAGCCAGAAGGATTGTGAGGCCCAGCTTTCATGATCTTACTGAAAATTAAGATCAAGTGAGCTTTTCCACTTCTGCTCCACAGGTGTTTTCTGTCCTCCCACCAGGTTTGCTCATGCTCCACCTCCCCAGCAGGATGGGTGAGATGAGCCAGTGGTGTGTCCCCCCATGTGGGGCAGGGGGGGATCCAGCATGCCAGCCCTCATTTTCATTGTGCCATGGGGTTTCATGCCACCCTTGGACTTGTGCACCTGTTAGTTTCCTTGGTCCATGTTTCAAGATGGGACAAGTAGGTAACAGACATAGCCACAGACCCCAAGCACCCATGGTGACCCTCGTGACCAAGTGGCATGACATAGTAGGGCCACATTGAGGACAGTATGAACCAGTTGACAGCCATGCCAGGAGCCAGGGGCCCCCAGCCTCCTCCTCGGAGGGCAGGAGGAGAGTGCAGTGATGGTCATCTCCCACAACCCCAGGATATGTCAAGAACAACTGCAGGGCTTAACACTCCCCTCCAGGAAGGGGAGCCACCTTCTCACCAGCCTTCCCAGCTGACCCAGAGCCAGTCATAGCACACCACCACAGAAGAAATATGTCAGACAGGGGCTGGGCTTGCATGGGAGACAGTCCCCCGGGGGATCCGCCTTTCTGTATGGCCAGCTGGCCTGCTGAGCTAAATCCTCTGGCTGGACTGCATGGATCCCATTCATTTACCACTTCACTCTCTATTACTGAGGGAATTCTGGTTAGTTTCTTTTCTACCATTCAGCAATATTCTTAAATTCAGTGGGTCACCACGTCTGATCTGAGGTCATGTTTTGAGAGGTTAAGGGTGGACAGCCCACCCTGCTGAGGAGGGATGGGCCCCCATGGTGAGGTGATGGGAGACAGACTGCAGGTTGCCAATCTGGGCACCAGAGGCCAGGGAAGTGGGGTCCCTCCAGGACAGCCCAGCGATGAACCACTGACAGCCATGGGGACTGGGACATCCACCTCCAGCATTCTGACCTGGCACCCCCCATTGGGGTTGCCACAGCAGTTGACAACTGGGGCTGAGTTCCCTTCCATCTGCACTGGCATGGGGATGGGTGGCCCAGACACTCTGCATGACCCTGTGCTCACTGGGATATGACACCACATCCCAACAGACTCCCATGGGGCAGAGGTTCTCCAGGTTTCACCTTTGGGAAAAGGGGTGCCCAAGGGTCCCATGATTCCCCAGCCACATTTTTGGAAGGATGCTCTCGGCAACTGGTGGCATAATGACCCTCAGACAAGCATAGACTCAGGAGTATCCCAGGGCTGCTAAGTGTGTTTAAAATATCAGTGATCAATGTGTTCTGCAATTCACATTAGTTCTCACAGCTAGTTGCAGTCTTCATTGACACATGAGCCGAGTGATCCACCACTAAAAGTCATCATGGTTCTCTTGCCCATTCCCCCTCATAGGGGGGAGCTTGTCCTCTGACTCTGGAGGGTTGCAGAGTAGACTGGATCACCACCCAGAAAGAAGGCTAGGGTTTCACACAATGTCCAGGCACCCAGCTGGTGGTTACTGGCCCCACATAGTGGGACAGCAGGGTTCCCATGATCACCCATGTGGACCAGCAAGGAGGGTCCACATGGGCTGCCAGAGCTTTTAAACCAACACTCCAGAGGGATCCTGGTGCATCCAGCTAAGTACACCAGACTGGGGGTGAGGGAGCAGTGACCAATCCCAGAGGGTGTCCGCAGCACAGGGGGAGGGTGGCACAGTGCCTGCATTGCTGGCTCCCTCCTCCATGGGGGCTCACTCTTCTGGGTTGATGCCCACCGGGCAGCACCATGCAATGGCCACCCCATCCACACCAGTCCCCTTTTTGGGCTGTGGTGGGAAATAATGCTCAGCCAGGTCCCCCTCCACAGAAGGAGACCCAGCTGCCTGTCAGACACTGATGGAGGAACCCCCAGCCAGAGGCTGGGGCTGCCTGAGTCCCTTGGGTGGTGCAGGTTCAGTTCTGCAGGCTACATTGGGAGCCTCCCAGGCTCAGGTTCTGTCATCACCCAGGGCTGCCACTGGCCTGGGCCAATCTGTTAATGATTCTTGTGCAGGTTCACCTATGGAAACCTTATTATGACTTTTACTTCCACTAGATAGTCAAGTCTTATCATCTTTCTGGCACACTGCTGGGGCAATGACCAACTCCTGTGGGGTAAATCCAAGGACTTCACTAAATCATACAATCATTAGTAGCGACAGCCATTGTGTACAAAGGGCAGAGACTTAATCAATTTGAGCTTATGATCCACACTTACTGGGAATTCCTCGTTCATGAGGAATAATTGCAATCCCCAGTCACTACCATGAATGGGGTTCAACAGATTACCCTGACACGCCGAACAAGGGTAGACACTCACTGATCCATTCAGTGTAGCACAGGTGCAGTCCCGGACATCTAAGGGCATCACAGATCTGCTATTGCTCAATCTCACATGGCGGAAAGCCACTTGTCCCTCTAAGAAGTTGGAGATGACTTTCTATTGAAATTGTTGTACAAGTTGAGAGCATTTGCTATTTGTTTCATCCAAGTCATCAAATTGTAAGTGATTTAATGAGCACATTTATTTAGTAGTTTGCTCCACAGGAATATTGTTTAAATTCTAGTCATGGAAGTAAATATGGTGAATAAAAATAATGGAGCTAATGAAACTATAAGAACATGACAGTTTCACTATGCAGAGCATGTGTTTGAGCACAATGGTTCAAGTACCCCATTGTTAAGTAATTGTACCTTACTCCAAAGTAATAAAATTGGGGAGACTAGTACTTTAAGTGCATATACCATATATTCTGAATTGGAGAAAACTGTGAAGATAGCCTGTCAGATGCATTGGCATAAAACATCAATTGAGGCATATTTAGCCTTGAAACAAGTTCCTTGAGGCTTAAAGATCACAAAAATGCCAGCTTTTGGTTCAGAAATAAAAAATTTTTATGGATAAATGGCAAGAAATTGCACATGAAGCATCCACTAAATGGATGGAACTTACACAGTATTATCCAATGATGTGCCAATTAGAGAGGAGGTGGCTAAGAACATCAAGAAATTGGAACATTAATTAGTAGGATTGGTTTCTGAAAGTGAATTAAGCAATTTAAGGAAGGAACTAGATGAGAAGATTGCCAAATATGATATCAGATTTAATGCAGCCCAAGAGAGAAAATTAAAAAGAGATGCAGAGGACTAGCAAAATGGGACTGTTTTTAATTGGTCCAATAAACAACAAGGAGCACCAAAATTTATTCTTAAAAGGGTACAAATAGAGAAGGCCGCTGTACTTGATTACACTTCAGGGCCAGAATCTGATGCCTCCAGCAACAGTTACTATTTTTTACTCAGGCAATTAGGACAGAATTATTCAACGTCACGACAAAGCTCCCCTCCCACCCAGCATGAACAAATGTTACAATTTCTATGGAGAAGCAACTGACAAACACGGTTCAGATTTACAAAACAGAGGAAGGGTCGAGGATGAGGAGGGAGGGTGAGAGGTGGAAGAGGTAAAAATATCAACAATTAAGAATTAATAGTGGATATTGATAAGGTAATTAATGTGTCCAAACAAACTTTAACAAAGGAGGAACAAGGTGTTTTGAATAAAGATTTGATATTTATTCCAACTACACTCTTAGACATCATCAGGACTATGAATGATTTGCAATTGTTTGCTAGAAAGATAACCCTTAAGACTATTTTTTTCTGAAGTTTGTTTTCTAAATGCTATCAGTGAACCACCTCATATCCAAACTGCACAGAGCACCCTCTGACCTAATTAACATACTGCCCACCACATGGACCAGCAGAGATGGCCTTCCTGTGACAGTGTGAAGTGGATCTCATGTATATGTATATGGACATGATTCCCATTAACCAAAGAGAGGTAACCAGTAATTTAACCATTCAAGAGAGACAAGCACTGTATAATTTATCCTGTGACAAGTCTGTGATTCTGAAACCAGCAGACAAGGGGGATGCTACTGTTTTACTTGATAGTGAGAATTATGATGCTGAGATTCTGGAGCAGCTAAATGACACAAACTGCTATAGGAAACTTACAGGAAATTTGATAGGGGCTTTCAAAAAGACAAGTGATGATTATCTAAAGTGGGCGGTACACCAAAATTGGATCAGTAGGGAAGAACAATATTTTTTGACCACAAAATACCCAATTGCTCCTACTATGTACATTTTACCTAAAGTGCAGAAAAATTTAACAAATCCACTGGGACACCCAATTATCTCTGGAATGGGTATTATAACAGAGCCCCTGTCAAATTTTGTTGACACTTACATAAGACCTATAGTACAAAATGTCCTCTCATATTCGTGATATCATGGATATATTAAATATTGTACAGGACACTGAGATGGACAAAAACTGGTATTTTGACATGCTAGATGTACATTCTTTGCATACATTGGTTCCCCATGGTGAAGACCTGGCAGCACTGAAATTCTTTTTCAATATGAGACCTGATGATGCACATCCAACTATTGAATTATTGCTGGATCTGGCTCAGCTAGTGCTGAAATTGAATATGTTTACTGTATGTTCAAAGGCACTTACAATCTACAAATTAGGGGCATGGTAATGGAGGCAACGTTTGCCCCCAATTTTGTCAATTTGTATCTAGCTTGCTGGGAGCAATTCTTTGTCAGTGATGCCTCCACCAATCCACACCTTGTGAGCGTGGATTTATGGAGGTGTTTTATTGACGATATATTGATCATATAGATGGGCAGTGAAAGGGACTTGATTTCATTTGTGCAGTATTTGGAAGGGATGAATGAAGCCTTTAAAATCAAGTTAACCATGAATCTGGATTCTATAGAATTTTTAGATGTAACTTTGTACAAAGATGGTGAGGGAGGTATTGCATCAGATTTATTTGTTAAGAGTACAGATCGCAATACACTTTTGCAAGCTGCAAGCTGTCAGCTGTCATCTAGCATATGTTAAAAGAGCAATCCCAAAATATCAGTTTATGTGCACTAAGAGAAACTGTAGTGACCCCAGTAGGTAAAAGGTAAGAGTACAAGAAATGATGAATACATTTCTTGCCAGAGGTTACAGGCAGTGGGTAGCTGATGGAGCCCTGCAGGAGGTGAACCATATGGAAAGGAAAGATCTGGTAACTTATAACCCAAATAAATCTTTGGGTAGTTTTGAATTTCCAAGGTTCATTACCACTTATACACAGAGAGCCACTGAAGGTAGGAGGAAAATAGTTAATAAAAGCTGGCCTATTTTGCTTAGAGATTCAAAACTACAGAATATTTTACCAGACAAACTTGAGGGAACATATCGGAGAGCACCTAGCATTAAAGATAAGGTTGTTAAGAGCCATTATGTTCCACCAGAGAAATATAAAACATTCTGGAAGGTCCCTGACATAAATAAGAGATGTGGCCACTGTATATATTGTAACTGTGTAATTCAAGGACCAGAAGTAGTCCATCCTAAAGGGAAGAAAAATATATTCTGCAATGCCTTTATACATTGTAATACTGAAGGGATAGTATACATTATAAAATGCAAATGTGATGCATTTTATATTGAACGAACTATAAGACATTTCAAACAGCGCAATGAGGAACATGTACGTGCCTGGAGGGATGGCAATATAAAGTATGTGATTGGTAGACATATTCAGAATAAAAACAAGCTGGAACATACCATACTTTTTTTGGCATTGAAAGAGTCAGACAGAATGTGTGTGGGGGGGGGATTGGGAGAGTGCAGTGAGTGAAAAAGAAACGATTTGGATATAACATACTTGGGCATGTTTTCCACCTGGTTTAAATGATTCAGCTGAGGTAAGGCATTTGCTAAAAACATGAAATAAGAAATAAAAAAGTTTGTCTTGGCTTCTTCAAAACACAAAAACAGCCCCCCCCCCCCCCACACACACACCCCTTCATTTCATTTTCGTACTAAGGATGTTATTATGGTTTGATTAGTAACAACAGATTTGCATAGCCTGTCATTTACTTGTATTCTTTTGTTCTGATGTGGGGTAGGTTTTAGGGATTTGAATGTGTAAATTAAAATGGCCTCCCTGCTATCTTTATGGCAAGGATATGTATTATATTCTGACTAATAAGATTATGTAAACCTGTGTAGCTTACCATTCATTTATTTGCTTGTATGAGGGTTGTCTTTCTGACATTTGAATGTGCAGAATGATCAACAGTTGCAATGAGGATGTTTTAATTTAACAGCCTACAAAATTATCTCGGCTACTATCCGCTAAATTAGATGTGATTGCATCTCCAGTTTGAATGTATGGATGGTGCACCTCTCTACTAGATCAACTAATTTTGTATAATAAGAGATTTATATGTTTTTAAGCTATTAACAAATAATTCAATAGTAGTGCAAGAAAAATAATATGCACACAATTATTTGTGTAGCTGCTTAATGGGTCTCTTTAAATCCTTAGGCAATTTCAAATATGATGCCATGATGGAAAAATGTACAAGAAATAAAGATGTGAAGAGATGAATGACCCCATGGAAAAAATGAAAAGACGCTTGGATATTTTTTTTATTATTTAAATACTACTGTATTTGAATGACTTGTATTTATTTATAATGGGTTAAAAAAAGGTTTGATTTACATTGCGATTGTTTATTTTATTTATTAGTACTTGAATCACTGGTCTGGTGGAGGATATTTATTTATTGATATGAGTATTGCTGTGCACTTTAATTAATCAATTTATTGCTCTAGTATTTATGTACCCTACACCAGCAAAACTTTTTATCGCTCTGATGAAACCATGCTGAACCGTGGTGAAACGTAGGGCTCTGCTTCTGCATTTAATTGTGAACTATTCCTGCATGTGCTCGTTTCCTCTCTGTGGGAAGTACTAATATTGGAAAACTTTTTAAACAAACATTAAAGCTTGTTTTGCACTGTGAGTATTGGATTTCCATTCTATAATTGCAAGGTACACCAGAAGAGATCTAGAAATTACACTTAAAGGATGTGCATGAACTAAATAGGTGGGTGGACCTTTTGGAAGTTTATGAATTAATCAGATAGTTTGCTCCACCAACTAAGAATGGCCACGCACCACCACCCACAGAATCCAGAAAGAGCTATTAATCTGTCAATTCTTTCCATGTCCAGGCCCGGTGAGGTTTCAGTATTGAGTCAAATTAACCTACAAGCTTCATGCCTAGTGGTGTCCTTCCATCAATTCCATTAAGTTTCAGCTTTGCAACCATACTTCCCCCAGAAAGACTTTGGTTTCCCAGAAGCTCCCCAGTGGGTTATGGGACTAACGCCACTGGATCGCCAGTTGGCATCATTTATGGTCAGAACCATGATGGTATCTGATCATCTTCAAAACTCCAATTTTCATTCTTGATTAATGAAAAAATTCTTAGCAAATGCTTTTGCTTTTATTCGTATTGTGCCAGTCCAAGAATTTCACCTCTAGCAGCACAATACAAATGCCTTTGCCCATCCCTCTTAATCATGACCCCAGTTCTGAAAACCAACAAAATAGAACTGGAGTCCTAGTCCATTATTCCTTGTTGAAGTATTCAAGCAACCAGCCTGCTTTAAACACTGTATTTTTTTTAAAGTAAATGCCTCAGACCCCCATGACACTCAGTTAAGAGCATCAAGGAGCACCGCGAGGCAGGTATGGAACAGGCGATAGCTCACCTCATGGTGGACTGCCAGCCTGATCCTAAGATCCAACAACAAGCTTTTTAACAGCAATTTTAATATATACTATTGGAGCTGGAATTACCATGGCTGCTGGCACCAGATTTGCCCTCTAATAGATCCTTGTTAAAGGATTTAAAGTGTACTCATTCCAATTACAGGGCCTCAAAAGAGTCCTGAATTGTTATTTTTTATCACTAACTCCCCGATTCAGGAGTGGGTAATTTGTACACCTGCTGCCTTTCTTGGATGTGGTAGCAATTTCTCAGGCTCCCTATCCAGAATCACATCCTGATTCCCTATTACCCATGAGCACCATGGCAGGCACAAGTAGTACAATTGAAAGTTGATGGAGCAGACATTTGAATGTCATGTCACCACCACAAGGGCATGCGATTGGTCCAAGTTTATCTAGTGTCAGTTCTTATGCAGACCTTGACCAAATGCCCAGGGTCTCCAACAGACATGGCCTGGGGAGGCACCCAGCCCTTGGTAGAGACAGTCCCCACCAGCCCCTGTTAACCTCCACAAGGACTTGGCCTCTGCAGCAGAAGCTGGAACTTTGTCTCTGAACAGCATCGGTGCTCCTGGCCCCCCGTATCCAGGAGGTGTCTATGGGGATGCCCTGGTCACAGTAATTTAATCTGAGCAGTGCACATAAGAAGGGACTCAGTCCAGGGTAAGCACAGATCTCCCCAACCCAACAGCTAGGCATCAACCCCTGGTCAAAGGCTGCCACCAGGCCATGAAGGTAAGGAGATCCAGACTTTGCATTTTTGTTGCAAAGTGTCAACTCTGAACCAAGCCACCAACCAACAGGTGTTCCCCCAAGGACTAACTTAGGAAGGGTTATATTGAGTACTGCGTGCAGTACTGGCACCCATTCTTGAGGAAGGACATCAGATTGTTGGAGGGATGCAGTGAAGAGTCACAACGATGATCAGGGATTGGAGAACAAGCCCTATGAGGACAGGATGGGAAAGCTGAATATGTATTCACTTCAGAAGAGCAGGGATGGGGAGATATGATTGAGGTCTTTAAGTATCCGAAGAGGATAAACAAGACCAACACAGAATGGATTTTTCAGATGAGAAGAGGGAGGGACATGAGAGGGCTTGGACTGAGATTGGAGGGGGGAAGATTCAAGAAGGAGAAGAGGAGACATTTTTTCATGGAAAGAGTGGTGGACAAATGGAAATGCAGAAACACAGAAACATAGAATTTGACTGCAGATAAGGACCACAAGGCCCATCCAGTCTGCCCATTTTTTCTACCTGATGAATGTGGCATAGGCCTGTACTCTGTCAATGGCCTATCTATTCATACTCATCTGTATTACTCCCTTATGCCTATCCCATGCCTGTTTGATGCCCTGCACTGTATTTATATCCACCGCTTTTTTTTGAGGTAGGCTATTTCATGTATCCACCACCCTTTCTGTGAAAAAGAACTTCCTCACATTACCCCATAATCGGCCTCCTTCTAAGCTCATGCTGTGTCCTCTTGTTCTGCTATTTTTCTTATATTGAAACGTGTTAGATTCTTTCACCTTGTTAATGCCCTTAAGATGTTTGAATGTTTTGATCATATCACCTGTCTCGCTCCTTTGCTGTAGGGTATACATATTGAGCTCCATTAATCTGTCCTTATATGTTTTCTGATGCAGTCCCTGCAACATTTTGGTTGCCGTTCTCTGGACCACCTCCATTTTGTTAATGTCCTTGTGCAGGTGCAGCCTCCAGTACTGCACACAGTACTCCAGATGGGGCCTAACCAATGTCTTGTAAAGAGGGATTATTACCTCCCTTTTATGACTTGCAATATCTCTACTAATACACCCCAACATCCATCTAGCCTTACCTACTGCTGTAGTTGTCTGCTTGGATGATTTCAGGTCATCTGTGATGATGATGACGAAGTCTTTTTCTTCCCTTGTGATTGCCAGCAACTCCTGTCCCAACCTATAGGTGGTTTAAGGGTTTCTCTTCCCTATGTGCATTATCATGCACTTCTTTGCATTAAACCCCAGTTGCCACTCTTCCAACCATTTTGTCAGTTTATCCAGATCTCTTCTCATTCTGCCCACCCCAACTGGGTCATCTACTCAGTTGCAGATCTTGGTGTCATCTGCAAATCGACAAACCTTACCCTCCAGCCCAATTGCAATGTCACTGATGAAGATATTGAAGAGGACTGGCCCAGGACTGATCCCTGACGTACCCCACTTGTGACTTGCATCTCTTCTGACTGTATACTGTTTACCACCACTCTGTTTTCTGCCTGCCAACCAGTTTGTCACCCAGTTGGCCTACTTCTGACCCACCCCAAGCCTACCCAGCTTATTAATTAATCTTCTATGTGGAACAGAATTGAAGGCTTTGCTGAAGTCAAGGTAGGTGACATCAGCTGTACCCCCTTGGTCCACCACTCTGGTTAACCAGTCAAAGAAATCTATGAGATTAGTTTGACAGGACCTTTCTGTTGTAATCCCATGCTGTTTTGGGTCCTGTGCTCCTATGGATTCCAGGTGTTGCACTATCCTTTCTTTAAGGAGTGCCTCCATAATCTTGCCCATTACTGAGGTAGTTCCCCGCCTCCTTCCTGCTACAACTCTTGTGGAGCGGGATCACATAAGCCCTTCTCTAGTCTTCTGGGACCTCTCCTGTGCTCAGAGACTCACTAAACAGTTCTGATAATGGCTCTGCTAGTTTCACCCTTAGCTCCTTTAGTACCCTGGGATGTATGCCATCAGGTCGCATTGCCTTGTCCACCCTGAGCTTAGCTAGGTTTTGTAGCACCCTTTCTTTTGTGAAGGGACTAGTGCACACCTCCCTCCCCCCGTGTCCATGGTGCTGAGCTGAGGAACACATTACCAGAGGAGATAGTGTCCTGTTAGACAGTGGTCAGTTTCAAGAGGGGTTGGGACAGTGTAAGGGGAAGGGATACTGGGAAGTGGGGGTGGAAAGGACATCTGCAAGATGAGGGGCTAGCAGCACACTTCAGCAGACTCAATAGGCCATGGCGCTTGATTCTGCAGGCAATTTCATAAGTTCATATGTTTGTAAGGTGCTTCATCTCTGGATCCAGAGTGCCCCAAGGAGTTCTTGAACATTTCCATAGGGATGCAGTCACTAGATTTTGATTAAAAAACTGTGATGAACAAAATCTCCTTGAACCTGACTATAAGAGTCATGCTCAAAAGCCCCTTTGCCTAGATGAAGTCATGCCCAGAGACTGACCTCAAGGAACTCGGCTTGGCCCGGGAGAGACAAATCTGATCTCATGCAGATTTCCATAGACAGGGTTTGGCCTTCTGTTCTATGCTTTGGACATCTGGTCCAGGACCATTCCTTTAAGAATCATGCCCAAAGGCACCTTTACACCTTTGCTAGGACAATGGTACACTCTGAGACCGACCTCATGGAACTCAGCTTGAGCCGGGAGGGACAAATTTCATCTGATGCAGACTTCCGTGTCCAGGGTTTGTCTATCTGGTCTGGGAACCTGCTTATAGGAGTCATGCCTAAAGGACCATTTGTCCTTTAATGCAGGCAAAGGCATACCCTTAACACAACCTCATGGAACTCAGCCCAGACTCAGGGGGGCAAATTCAATCTCATTCCTGACTTCCACTGCCTGGGCTCTGACCCAATGCCCAGGATACCAGACTCAGGAGGCCCAAGGAAGGCACCTCCAGCCTGGGCAGAGGTAGTCCCCAGGAGTCCCTGGCCACCCCATACAGACTTTGATTTTATACAGGCTTCAACTCAATGCCCAGGGTACCTTGCTCAAGGGGCCATGGGAAGGCACCTGCAGCCTGGACAGAGGCAGTCCCTAAGAGTTCCTGGTCACCTCCATAGGGATTTATTTTTTCATACAGGCTCTGACCCAATGCCCGGGGTACCAGGCTCAGAAGACCCATGGAAGGCAACTCCAGCCTAGGCAGAGGCAGTCCCCAGGAGTCTCTGGGCACCTCCATTGGGACTAAGTTTTTATGTAGGCTCTGACCCAATGACCAGGGTACAAGGCTCAGAAGGCCCAGGGAAGGCACCTCTGACCTGACCAGAGGTAGTCCCCAGGAGTCCCTGGCCACCACCATAGGGACTTAGATTTTATGCAGGCTTCAATCCAACACCCAGGGCACTAGGCTCAGAAGGCCTGGGGAGGCACTTCCAGTCTCAGTACAGACAGTCCCTAGGAGTCCCTAGCCACTTCCATAAGTACTGAGTTTTTATACAGGCTTCAACAAAATGCCCATGGTCTCCAGCAGATGAGGCTCAGGAAGGCATCCAGCACTGGGTAGAGACAGTACCCTCCAGCTCCTGTTAACTGCCAAAATAACTTGGCCTCTGCCACAGAAGTTGTAACTTTGTCTCTGAATAGGTCAGTGCTCCTGGTCCCTGTAGCCTGGAGGTGTCTACCGGGATTCCCAGACCATGGTCATTTGATCTGAGCAGTGACAGGAAGAAGGGACTTAGTCCAGGGTGACCACAGATCTCCCCGACCTAGCAGTGATGCCTCAATCCCAGGACAAAGGGTGCCACCAAGCCCCAAGTTGAGGAGTTCCAGACTTTACAGTTTTGTTTTAAAGTACCAACTCTTAACCAAGGCACCAAACACCAGGCACTCCCCCCCAAGGACTAGCCCAGGAAGGTGCATCGTCTGTGGATCCAGAGTGACCCTAGGAGTACTGGACCACTTCCATAGGAACGTAGTCTCAGGATTTTGATCAGAAAACTGTGTTGACCAAAATCTCCATGAATGTGCCTATAACATTCATTCCCAGAGGCCCGTTTACTTCTCTGATGAGACAAAGTCACACCCAGAGACTGATCTCATAGAACTCAGCTTGGGCAAGGAGGGGCAAATCTGATCTCATGCAGACTTCCGTACTCAGGGTTTGGCCATCTGGTCTACACTTAAGACATCTGGTCCAGGAACCTGCCTGTAAGAATCATGCCCAATGGCCCCTTCATAACTTTGCAGGAACAAAGGTACACCCTAAGACCGACCTCATGGAACTCTGCTCAGCCTGGTGGGTGCAAATTTGATCTGACTTCAATAGCCAGAGTTTGCTATCTGGTCTGGGAACCTGCCTACAGGAGTCATTCCCAAAGGTCCATTTACCCCATTGCCCAGACAAAGGCATACCCTGAACATGAGCTCATGGAATTCAGCCCAAACTCAAGGGGGACAAACTTGATCTCATTCCCGAATTCCAGGCCCTGGGCTCCAACCCAGTTCCCAGGGTACCAGGCAAAGGAGGCCCAAGGAAGGCACTGCTTGCCTGGGCAGAGGCAGTCCCCAGGAGTCCCAGCCACCTCCGTAGGAGTATAGTTTTTATACAGGCTTTGACCCAGAACCCAGGGTACCAGGTTCAGGAGGCCCATGGAAGGCACCTCTCCAGCCAGGGTGCAGACAGTCCCTAGGTGTCCTTCACCACTTCCATGGGGACTTAGTTTTTATACAGTCTCGACCCAATGCCCAGGGTCCCTGGGTCAGGAGGCCCAAAGAAGGTACCTCCGGGCTGGGCAGAAGCAGGCTCCAGGGGTCCCTGATCAAAATCTCCTTGAACCCACCTATAAGATTTGTGGTCAAAGTCCCCTTGACACCTTTGCCACAACAAAGTCACACCCTGAGACCAACCTCATGGAACTTGGCTCAGCCCAGAAGGGGCATATCCAAGTTCATGCAGATTTCCGTAGCTAAGGTTTGGCCATCTGGTCTACCCTTAGGACATCTAGTCTGGGAATCTACCTGTAAGAGTCATCCACAAAGACCCCTTTACCGCTTTGCAGGGAGAACGGTACACACTGAGACTGATCTCATGAAACTTGGCTCAGCCCAGGAGTGGCAAATTCGATCTCATGCAGACTTCTGTGGCAAGGGTTTGGCAATCTGGTCTGGTAACCTGCCTATAGGATTCATGCCCAAAGGCCCATTTACCTCTTCACCCAGGCAAAGGCATAACATGAACATGACCTTATGGAATTAATACAGACTCAGGGGGAAAATTCAGTCTCATTCCTGACTTCCAGAGCCTGGGCCATGACCTAACGCCCAGGGTACCAAGCTCAGGAGACCTAGGAAGCCACCTCCAGTCTGGGTAGATGCAGTACCTAGGAGTCCCTGGCCACCTTCATAGGGACTTAGTTGTTATACAGGCTCCAACCAAATTCCCAGGGTACCAAGTTGAGGAGGTCCAAGGAAGGCACCTCTGGGCTGGACAGAAGCAGTCCCCAGGAGTCCCTGGCCGCCTCTGTAGGGTCTTAGTTTTTATTCAAGCTCTGACCCAACACCCAGTGTTCCAGGCTCAGGAGGCCCAGGGAAGGCCCCCCAGCCTCGGCAGAGGCAGTCCCAAGGAGTCCCTGCCACCTCCATAGGAACATAGTTTTTATACAGGCTCTGACCTAATGCCCAGGCTAGCAAGCTTAGGAGGTCCAGGGGAGTAACTTCCAGCCTGGGAACAGGCAGTTCCCAGGAGTCCCTGGCTGTTTCCATTTGGACTTAGTTTTTTTATAGGCTCTGACCCAATGCACAGGGTCCCAGGCTCAGGAGGCCCAGGGGTGGCACCTCTGGCCTGGGTATAGACAGTCCCCAGGAATCCCTGGCCAATTCCATAGTGACTTTGTTTTTGGCAGGTTCCGACCCAAAACCCAGGGGCTAGCCAGTGATATTAGCACCCTCAGATTGAGTGACCCACTTTGAGTGACTCAATTTGAGTGACTGTATGTACAGCTACTGTGGAAGGAGAGTGCCTATGGAAATGGCAAGGGTAGAAGGGCTGCAATGGCAACTGCAGGATACAGTGCTGGTAGGAGGTATGTCACAGAAAGCAGGATATGGGAGGTAGTTCTGGTAGGTAATGCCAAGCTGGCCATGTGAGCTTGTAGATGCAGTGTATGCCCCCAGTGAGGAAGGACCTGGTATCGATCCTGAGTTGGTACGCTACTGTTTTTGGGTGGGGAATGGTTTGGGTATTTTTTTTTATCTGAATTGGCTCCTTACCCCTCTTTCAGGCCACCCACATTGGAGTTGATTATCTTTAGATGGTGGTTGTGGGGGGCACAGCTTAACACATAGAACATAGGATAATGTATATTGGTATGGGTGATAATGTTGTTTTTGGCATAGTGAACAGTTGCCATTTGTGTTTTCTGCATTGTGCACTTGCTGATAGGTGCAGCGCTGTTATGCATTTGCTATTATGATGTGGAACCTGCCCAGGGTCTCCTTCTGATAAGGTCCATGGGAGACAACCCATCCTGGATACAGACTGTCCTCTCAGGCACCTGAGGACTTTGAATCTCTGTACATTGAGCCCACCTTTGCTCTCACCTCTACATATATTCCAGAACCTGACTATAAGATTAATGCCCAAAGGCCCCTTAACCCCTTTGCCAAGGTGAAGTCGCACCCTCAACTTGATCTCATGGAACTCGGCTCGGCTCGGAAGGGAAAAATTTATTCTCATGCAGACTTCCATAGCCTGGGTTTGGCCATCTCATCTACACTTGGGACATTTGGTCCAGGAATCTGCCTCTAAGGGTTATGCAGAAAGGCCCCTTCACCCTTTTCTGGGACAATGGTACATCCTGACACTGATCTGATGGAACTTGGCTTGATCCAGGAGGGGAAAATTCAATCTCATTCCCAACTTCTAGATCCTGGGCTCCGATGCACCGCCTAGTGGATCAGGCTCATGAGGCACAAGGAAGGCAGCTCTGACCTGGATAGAGGCAATCCCTGGTAGTAATTGATCACCTCCATAGCACCTTAGTTTTTATACAGGCTTTGAACCAATGCCCAGGGTACCATGCTCAGGAGGGCCAAGAAAGGCACCTCCGGCCAGCACCAAGGTAGTCCCCAGGAGTCCCTGGCCACCTCCATAGGGACTTAGTTTATTTTACAAGATCCAGCTTAACACCCAGGGTCCCAGGCTCAGAAGGCCCAGGGGAGGCACATCCAGCCTGGGTACAGACAGTTCCCATGAGTCCCAGACCACGTCCATAGGGACTAAAGTGTTTTGCAGGATCCGACCCACCACCCTGGGTCTCCATCAGAGAAGGCTCAGGGAGGCATCCAGCCCTAAGTAGAGACAGTCCCCACCACCCCTGTTGACCTCCATAGGGACTTTGGCCCCTGCAGCAGAAGTTGGAACTTTGTCATTATACAGCATCCATGCTCCCTGCCTCCAGAGCTGGGAGATATCTACCTGGATGCTCCAGCCATGGTCATTTGATCTGAGTAATGTCCAGAAGAAGGAAATCAGTCCAGGGTGACCACAGATCTCCCTGACCCAGCAGCAAGGCCTCAATCCTGGGTCAAAGGGTGCCACCAGGCCCCAAGGGGAGAAGATTCAGACTTTGCATTTTTGTTGCAAAGTGTCAACTCTGAACCAAGCCACCAACCACCAGGTGCTCCCCCCAAAGAATAGCTCAGGAAGGTGTTTCATCCACTGATCCAGAGTGCCCTTAGGAGTCCCTGATCACTTCTATAGGGACTTAGTTTCTGGATTTTGATCAAAAAACTGTGTTGACCAAAATCTCCTTGAACCTGCCTGTAAGAGTTGTGCCCAAATGCCCCTTCGCAGCTTCACCGAGATGAAGTCATACCCTGAGACTGACCCCATGGAACTTGGCTTAGCCCAGAAGGAGCAAATCCAATCTCATATAGACTTCCTTATCTGCGGTTTGGCCATCTGGTGTACACTTTGGACATCTGGTCCGGGAACCTGCCTTTAAAAGTCTCACCCAAAAGGCCCTTTTAGACCTTTGCCAGGAAAATTGTACATCCTGAGACTGACCTTATAGAACTCAGCTCAGCCCAGGAGTGGCAAATTCGATCTCATGCAGACTTCTGTAGCCAGGATTTAGCCATCTGGTCTAAGAACCTGCCTACAGGAATCAAGTTCAAAGGCCCATTTACCCCTTCACTCTGGCAAAGGCATAGCCTCAACAAGACCTTATTAAACATAGCATGGACTCACGGTGCAAATTTGATCTCATTTCTGACTTCCAGAGCCTGGGCTCTGACCCAATGCCCAGGGTACCAGGCTCAGGAGGCCCAAGGAAGGCACCTCCATCCTGGGAAGAGACAGTCCCAGGAGTCCCTTGCCATCTCTGTAGGAACTTACATTTTATACAGGCTCCAACCCAACGCTCAGTGTACCTGGCTCAGGAGGCCCAGGGAAGGCACCTCCAAACTGGGCACAGTAAGTCCCCAGGAGTCCCTGGAAACTTCCATAGGGACTTAGTTTTGTACAGGCTTTGACCTAATGCCCAGTGTCCCAGGCTCAGGAGGGCCAAGGAAGGCACCTCCAGCCTAAGCAGAGGCATTCAGCAGGAGTCCCTGGTTACCTCTGTAGGGACTTAGTTTTTTGGCGGCTCGGACCCACTATCCAGGGTATCCAGCCGACAAGGCACTGGAAGGCACCCAGCCCTGGGTAGAGACAGTCCCCACCAACCCCTGTCAACCTCCATAGAGACTTTGGCATCGGCAGTCGATGTAAGAACTTTGTCTCTGAACTGCGATGGTGGTCTCCATCCCCATAGCTGGGAGGTATCTACAGGGATGCCCCAGCCGCAGTCGTTTGATCTGAGCAGTGTCCGAAAGAGAGGATATTGTCTAGGGTGACCACAGATCTCCCAACCCAGTAGCAAAGCCTCAGCTCCATGTCAATGGGCATCATCAAGCCCCAGAAGGTGAGAAGATCCAGCCTTTGCATTTTTGTTGCACCTCTGAACCAAGACATCAACCACTAAGCACTCCCCCCCCCGAGAATTATCCCAGAAAGGTGATTTGTCCAGATTGCTTCTATGAGTCCCCGACCACTTACATAGCAACTTACTCTATGGATTTTGATCAAAAAAAATGTGTTGACCAAAATCTCCTCAAACCTCCCTAACAGAGTCATGCCCAGAGGCCCCTTAACCCCTTTCCTGAGATGAAGTCACACCCTGAGACCGACCTCATGGAACTCGGCTCAGCCCAGAAGGGGCAAATCTTATCTCATGCAGACTTCCATTGCCAGGGTTTTGCCATCTCGTCTACACTTGGGACATCTGGTCCAGGAACCTGCCTGTATGAGGTCCCTTTACCCCTTTGCAGGGATAACAGTACACACTAACACCAACCTCATGGAACTCAGCTCAGCCCGGGAGGGGCAAACTCAATCTCATGTAGACTTCCATAGCCAGGGTTTGGCCATTTGGTCTAGGAACCTGCCTACAGGAGTCATTCACAAAGACCCATTTAGCCCTTCACCCAGGCAAAGGCATACCCTGAACATGACCTCATGAAGCTCAGCCCAGACATTGGGGGGCAAATTCAATCTCATTCACAACTTCGAGAGTCTGGGCTCCAACCCAATGCCCAGGGTATCAGGCTCAGGTTGCCCAATGAAGGCACCTCCAGCCTGGGCAGAGGCAGTCACAAGGAGTCCCTGGCCACTGCCATAGGGACTTAATTGTTATGCTGTTTCAACTCTATTCTAAGGGTTTCAGGCTCAGGAGGCCAAAGGAAGGCGCCTGCAGCCTGGGCAGAAGCAGTCCCCAGGAGTCCTTGGCCACCTTTGTTGGGACTTAGTTGTTATACTGGCTCCAACCCAGTTCACAGGGTCCCTTGCTCAAGAGGGGCCAAAGGAAGGCACCTCCGGCCTGGGCAGAAGCAGTCACCAGGAGTTCCTGGCCAACTCCATAGGGATTTAGATTTTATACAGGCTCCGACCCAATGCACAGTGTACCAGGCTCAGGAGTCCCAGGGAAAGCACCTCTGGCCTGGGCAGAGGTAGTCCCCAGATGTATCTGGCCACCTCCATGGGAACATAGTTTTTATACAGGCTTAAACCCAATACCCAGGCTAGGAGGCCCAGGGGAGGCACCTCTGGCCAAGGTACAAACAGTCCCCAGGAGTCCCTGACCACTTCCATAGGGACTTAGTTTTTTGCAGACTCTGACTCAATGCCCAGGATTTAATTCTGATAAGGCCCAGGGGAGGCACCTCATCCTGGATAGAGACTGACCCCACAGGCACCTGGTGACTTCCATGTGGACTTAGTCACTGGAGAAAGTGAGGACGTTGAATCGCCATGCATTGAACCCACCTCTGATCTTGCCCCTGCATATATTCTGGAACCTGCTTATAAGATTCCTGACCAAAGGCCCCTTTATCCCTTGGTAGAGGTGAAGTCACACCCTGAATCTGACGTCATGGGACTTGGCTCAGCACTGGAGGGGAAAATTCAGTGTCATGCAGACATCCGTTGCCAGGGTTTGGCCATCTGCTCTACACTTGGGACATATGGTCCAGGAACCTGCCTGTAAGAGTCATACACAATGGACCCCTTAGCCCATTGGAGGGACAATGGTACACCATGAGACCAACCTCATGGAACTCGGCTCAGCCAGGGAGGGGCAAATTTGATCTCATGCAAACTTCCATAACCAGAGTTTGGCCATCTGATCTGGGAAACTGCCTACAGGAGTCGTGCCCAAAGGCCTGTTTACCCCTTTGACCAGGCAAAGACATACCCTAAACACAACCTTATGAAACTCAGCCCAGACTCAAGGGGACAAATTTGATCCCATTGCAGACTGCCAGAGCCTGGGCTCTGACCCAGCAGCCAAGGTACCAGGCTCAGGAGGCCCAAGAAAGGCACTTCCGGCCTTGGCAGAGGCAGTCCCCAGGAGTCCATGGCCACCTCCATAGGTACTTAGTTGTTATACAGGCTCCAACCCATTCCCAGGGTACCAGGCTCAGGAGGCCCAAGAAAGGCACCTCTGGACTGGGCAGAGACAGCCCCCAGGAGTCCCTGGCCACCTCCTTAGGAACATTGTTTTTATGCAAGCTGTGACCCAACACCCAGGGTACCAGGCTCAGGAGGCCCAAGGAAGGCACCCTCAGCCTAGGCAGAGGTAGTCCCCAGTAATCCCTGGCCATCTCCATAGGGACTTTGTTTTTTGCAGGCTCTGATTCAATGTCCAGGGTACCAGGTTCAGTATGCCCAGAGAAGGCACCTCCAGCCATGGTACGGACATTCCCCAGAAGTCCCTGGCTACCTCCAAAGGGACTTAGTTTTTTACAGGCTCCGACCCAATGCCCAGGGTCCCAATCTCAGGAGGCCCAGAGTAGGCTCCTCCAGCTTGAGTACAGACAGTCCCTAGAATTCCCTGGCCATCTTCTTAGTGACTTAATTTTTTGCAGGCTCCGACCCAATGCCCAGAGTCTCCTTTCAAAAATGCCCAGGAGAGGCACCCCGTCCTGAACAAATACAGTCTCCACAGGCCCCTGGGAACTTCCATGTGGACTTTGAATCTCCACACATCGTGCCCACCTCTGCTCTTGCCCTTACATATATTCTGGAACCTACTTATAAGATTCATGAGAAAAGGCCATTTACCCCTTTGCTGAGGCAAAGTCACACCCTGAACATGACCTGAAGGAACTTGGCTAGGGCCAAAAGAGAGGAAAATTCAATCTCATGCAGACTTCCATACCCAGAGTTTGGCGATTTCATCTACACTTGGGACATCTGGTCTGGGAACCTGCCTATTCAGATTCATGCCCAAAGGCCCCTTCAACCCTTTGCCAGGACAACAGTACACCCTGAGACTGATCTGATGGAACTCAACTCAGCCCAGGATGGGCTAATTCAATCTTATTTCTGACTTCAAGATCCTGGATTTCGACCCACCGCCCAGGATTCCAGGCTCAGGAGGCCCAAGGAAGGCAATGTCAGCCTGAGCAGAGTCAGTCCCCAGGACTCCCAGGCCACCTTCATAAGGACTTAGTTTTTATATAGGCTTTGAACCAGTGCCCAGGGTACCAGGATCAGGAGGCCCAGAGGAGGCACCTTGAGCCTGGGTACAGACTGTCCCCCAGGTGTCCTAGGCCACCTTCATAGGGACTTCATTTTTTACAGGCTCAGACCCAATGCCCAGGATTTCCTACTGATAAGGCCCAGATGAGGCACCCTGTCCAGGATAGAGACTGTCCCCATAGGCTCCTGGCGACATCCATGTGGACTTAGTCTCTGGAGAAAAGTTGGGACTTTGAATCTCCATGCATCTAGCCAACCTCTGCTCTTGCCCCTATATACAGTGGCACCCACCAGGATGAAGCATGTTAACTTGCATTTGTCACGTGTTACAGAAATGCCTTGCAGAATATCCCAGCAAGGCACAACTGTGGCTGCATTCTTTAAATTGGCCAGCTGGTGGCTAGCGTGCATTTCAGGATCACTGATTAACAGTGTGACAGTATAACAAGAGGAAGATCAATGGCAAACAATAGATTTTTTTTCCCACAGGTGTTTCATATGGTGAAGTAATAAATTGAGTTTTTAAATAGAGTGCTTTAAAAAAAAAGAAACTGTCTCCAGTTTTTTTTTTTTTTTTTTGTGCTTTAGTAACACCCAGCATGTCCCCCGTGGTCTGAGTTATATTCCTCATTGTATGCCTAACACACAAATCCAGAACAAATTAGGATGACAAAGTAGCCCCACTTGCTAGCGATAAAGGAGGAGAGTCAGATTATTGTTTTACTCTTAGACATATGCCCTGAAGAAATGGAGCTGCATGGAAATTCTCGCTGTTGACAGGAAAAATACAGTATGCCATTATTGGCAGAGGTGTCACGCTCATGGTGCAGGATGGGCAGCACCCCCTCACCCTAAAGTAATGCACTGAGCCCACAAAAGAAGTCATTTTTTTAAGTGTCACAGTTTTGTTTTGAGAAAAAATGGGGCATTCTTCATGCTTTTAGCAGGATGTTAAGCAATCCTACCTCCGACTAAACTGCAGCAAAATACCAAGGTTCACTAGAAAAATGCTGAAACTAATCAGTGTGAGCTAATGTATTTATAACAGACTACTCAGTCTGGGGTACTTTTGTCCATTGTAATGGGCTGTCTGTTTTAACAACTGTTTAATTTTTTGTTTTGCAATTCTTGCCACAGAACATGGGTTAACTCACTGCTCGCCACCCCCCAGCTTTCTATCCCATTCAACTATAGTCTTCTACAAGAGACAGTGATGTAAAAAAGGTAGAAAGCAAAATAAAAACTGAAAGGCAGAACTCTCAAAGACAGAAATCAGTTTTAATATTTAAAATTAAAAGTGGGGGGTTACCGCTACAGAGGATTGCTCTCTCTAATCTCACTCCCTCCCTGCTGTCTCTTTGACATTCAGTCAGCCTGTTTACCATTTTTGTTATAAAAAAGGGAGGGGGGGGTAACAAGGCTGGTCCTTTAAATACAACTGTTTACAGTACTGCATGTTTAGACTGCAGTATAATAGTATACAATGCAAATAAGCATCACTCTTTCCCAAAGATGTGCACAGCTTTCTCTCTCGTAGTCCCAAACTTCCAAAGGTCCTGCATGAAGGTTAAGGTGATCGAAGCTGGTTCAATGCAGAAGGGTATGGTTCATTCTGTTAAAAAGATACAACCAAAGGAAGTTAAAGTGAGGCAATTTTATTTTTATCAGTGGGTGCTGGAAATATGCTGTCAGTATTACAGTTGCTTGTTGGCTAAAAGATGTGCTTGAAATGGACATGGCACCGTACCTTTTTTTCTTTCATAAACAAATTGAACTTGCCATGGTAATTACTGTAGGTTGATCCCCCCCACCCTTGCCCCACACACACAGAGTGATTGACTCCACCATTTTTTTTACTTTGGTAGAGTTTATATGGTGCTTAACTGCATTAAAGACTTGCTGAACAAAAGCGCAGTTTATATGAGTCATGTACTGAATGTTGACTGAGCTCCCCTTTAATATTTGGCTAGTCTGCAGGTGTGAAAAATAGCTTCCAATTGCATGTTGATGAAATTCTAAAGCTCCAGTGTAATCTGAGACTCTAATAAATGTTAAATGCTACATAATTTTCTGATTAATTAAAATTGGTGACTACAGTGTTAGCTTGACTACGAGAACCAACCACACTAGCCTGTACAGAATTGCTCTCCATGTTCACCTCAAGCTTACAAAAAAAATGCAAATAATGTGTTACAGTAGATATTATCAAACAAACCCCCATATTTTAATTTTTTGAGGGCCAGGTTTTTATTATATTTGTATTCTATTATAACCTGTTAAGGCTTGCTAGGCATCGGTGACTGTTTTTGGTGGTGATCTGTGACCACTGCACTGGTGTGCAAGACGGAGGCTGTGGGTCCCAAACTCAGGTCTGTCTACTTGATGTTACAAGCTAATTCACATCACCTTACTCTAACCTGTAGGTTATACTTCCATACCTACAGTACTTATTTAATATAGATTCCCAATGTGTAAACCAAACAGGTAAAACTGACAACTACTAGCTTCATGGCACTTCTAATTCATAAGCAATGCCGCTGTTTATGTGGTGACTGTAATCGTAGCTGGTTGTGCGATAGAAGCAAATCAAGCATGTGAGGTGTCAGTTTCATCTATCTAGCTGGCAATTCATTCCTAATGTGGTAACAATCTGTGAGTGCACTTTATATATCAATTGTACTTTTGTTTGATTTTCACTCCCTCAGTTTGCATAATGTTTGCAACTGAACATTCCATTTATCAGCATTTGAAGAATATGAACTTGTAATCATTCTGTCTTCCCGTGTTAACCAATTATAACATACTAAATAATATTACATATGCTTGTTGTGACTACATTGGTTCTACACTATATAATAATGAAACACTCTCAGTTGTGTGTTGTGCGCTATGTCCTCTTACGTGGTACTATAAAGTGTAAGTCCTTTTAATATTTGAAATGCAATTAATCAGTTATCATAAAGCACTGTTGGACTAGTTACTTCTTCACCTTTCAGTATCTGTCTTTTATACATGAAGAACTGCATATTTTTATCTTTGTTTCAGATGTATATTTATTTAAATAATACTATGAGTCCTGATAGTGCAGCAACAGGTTTTACATTATGCAGCTTCAGCTGCTTGTGGAAGAGTCTGCTGGCAGTCGGAAGGAGGGGTAGTTATATCGGTACTAGTGTTATCATGACCCTCTGTGAGTCAATTTATTCATTATTTATTTATTTAAATTTTGGTAACTGGGTAGGCCCACTGAGACCAATAATAGTTCCTTTTTCAGGGGCGACCCGGGGTTAATTACAACAATGGTACAACAGGACAATAATGTTACATTAAGTTCAACAACATACAGTAGATTATATTTCATACAAGGAGACAGCCATTAGGCATACAGAGTAATACAGGGGACTGTAATCAGTTCCTTGTCATACACGTTAGGTGAGATCAGCAAACATACTCATAAATCAGACAAGCAACAGAAATGAAGTGTGAAGTTCAACGATTACAAGTGCATTGGTTTAATCCCTGCAGATACATTTTAAGTCCCTTTTTAAACCCCCCCAAGGGATTCACATTCCTGGAGTTTGGGTGAAAGTGAGTTCCATATGGGAGGAATGAGGGATGAAAAGGCCCTGGACCCTTGGGAGGACAGTGTTCGGAGAACCTTGAGAAGCTGTCTGTTTGATGACCTTAGAGTCCTATTATTAGTTTTAGATTGTAGTAACTCAGCCAGGCTAGGCAGAGCAGATGTCACTCTGAGTTTATAGGCTAGGCATAGAGTGGAGTAGCATAGTCTACCTTCCAGGGTGGGCCATTTAAGGGCTTGCAGGATCTGGCAATGGTGTTCTCTTTGGAGCGCCCCTATAGAAAATTTCCCGATCCGGTGGTAAAGTGCCTTAAGTTTTTTTTAACTCAGTACTTTTGGCGGAGAGAAGTACAGCGGAGCCATACAGTAGTTTCGGTAGCAAGGTACCATGAGAAATCTTAGATCGTGACTCCAGGGTAAGGTAAGGGCTGAGTTGATGCAGAAGACCTATCCTTTGGTTCAGTGTTTTGGATAGGTGATCTATGTGAGCCTTGAAGTCGAGATCCCGGTCAATGGTGAGCCCTAGGTATGTTAGTGAGTCTACTACCACCACCTTTTCCCCAGACAAGAGAGTGAGGTTGAGTGTATCTGATTTGGAATCCTCCATGCAGTGGCCAGCAAGTGAAGATTTGGTGGTCCAAGCTGCAAGAATCAGATCGACGATCCGTCTCTATGCCAGTGCTACTAGCACTAACATGGCAGTAACAGTTTCTATTTTAAGCAGCTTCATCTTACTGATGGAAAAGGAAGGGCAGGGGATAGGGGAATAAAAAATAATTACAACGTATTAATTTGTAAGGCGAGCTGTAAGTACATTAGAGTCCAGTGTACTGTAAAAGTCATTGCCTTTTTGTTAAGCACTGCTAAATCCCAGTTTCCCAGATATGAAAGCAAGGGCGTTTATGACCTGTTAAAAAAGTGATGCTATTCATAAAAGAGGTAATCTCTGCCATAAAACCACACTCCTCACTGCACTATCAGCAACAGGGGATTAGAAAACTGGAGTACTGAAAATATTTAAAACATAAATAAAACATGAGATTTGCTATCAAATGTATCCATAATGGGTGGTATTGTGAACCCAATCCAGTCCTTATAACTTAGTCTAATCTGAACCACAGAGCCTCACAAACAATTATACTGTCTATCAGTGCAGCTTCAATTATAACATTTACAAGAGGATGGGGGGGGCGGACAGTTCATGATGTTCTAAATACAGCTGACTTTGTCATATGTAGACTATAGCAAAATGTCACCCAAGAAACCACACTGCAAAAATCAACCATGCTCCCACCCCTACCCCCATGTTCAGTACTGTGCAGCAGTGCGGAGTATTGTATGTCTGGGGGTGGGAGTGGGGCTGGTGAGTGTACTACAAGTATGGTGCCCTCCCTCCTATTCCTGGTCTCAGAGGCCTCATTTAAGTGAGAGCAGTACCATTGTCTATCTACCTATGTATGTATGTATGTATGTATGTATCGTATCTATCTATCTATCTATCTATCTATCTATCTATCTATATATCTATCTATCTATATATTTATCTATCTATCCATCTATCAGGATGTATTAATAACAAACCCTCCCTCCCTCCTCCCTCTGCCAATCCCTCCCTAAACAGTAGCAGATCGGACTGCTCCTGACTCATTCATAAAAAAAAAAAAAAAAAAAAAACTAAGTCTCATTATCCGGACACCAGATGTACGAAAAAATGAATCCTCCCCTGTGCAGCTCCCTCCCCTAACAGAACCACAGATTACTTCCCCTCCCTCATTAATAATAAAAAAAAAATAGTAATGATGCCATGAAGGGGACCACAGATTTAGTAGAAAACAAATCTCCTCCCTGTGCAGCTTTCTACAGCCACAGGAATTTGTGGGATGATGTGATGACCTAAACTGTGGCTGCTGTGTTAAAATACTGCCAGGATGCCACGGTCGCAAAACTCTGTAGGGGAACACGGGGTCAGCAGCTGTATAACAGAAAAAGTGAACACACTAGTTTTTTTGGTTTTTGTGGTAACTGGATTTGTAGATAAAAATGCCTTTAGGTTGCGCCTTCCCACATATACATCACCATCACCACCACCAAACACATACACAGCAAATTCCCAGCAGTCTGACCTGTTTTAACTGCAATGTTTATGCGTGTTCACATACAGTCATCTCATTTTTCTTACTTTGATTATTGTAGCTGATTTTTTCTTTTTGTATTCCCTAAACTCAACTCATCTCTATCATTCACACACTCACACATCTTTGATTCCCACATGCTTATGCTATGGACATGCTCAATTCAGACTAACAAGGTGCAATTACAGCTGTCACGTCTACCGATAATTTTTGCATGTCTGCTTTGTATTTTGTACAATAAACTAGTGTGTGTGTGTGTGTGTGTGTGTGTGTTTGTATTATGTCTGTCTATCTAACTATCTATCTGTCTATCTATCTATCTATCTATCTATCTATCTATCTATCTATCTATCTACAGTGTCTAACTGTCTGTCCATCCAGAGTATTCTTCCTGGTCTGGCAGGGTAGCTCATTCGAGTGAGAACACTGTCAGTATCTATCTATCTATCTATCTATCTATCTATCTATCTATCTATCTATCTATCTATCTATCTATCTATCCATTTATCCATTTACAGTAAGTATCTGGATATGCAGTATTATTTCTATGCTAATAATCCAGAATACTAAAACTGGCAAGTCAGGTAAAGATCTGTACAGTACATTTTAAAAAACATCCATATTAATAATAATACAAGTTACACAGAAATGTTGAAAGTATGATTTATATATCTGTCAGTGTATTGCTATATAAAATACATATTTAAATGCATTTCATGCACCCTAAACTGGTGTCAATTGTTCAGTTCATTACAATGTTTTTTTTTTCTTTTAATTAGATTAAGGAAAGAATCCCTCCTTCTAGTGGCAACCCTCCATTTAACCATTCTCACCCTCCAGTTGAAACTAAATGAACAAATTCTAGTCAGATCCACCATGGCTGCATTATAAAGCTAGTGAGATTGTGCTGAATTGTGAAAGCTACATGGAGAAACAACACAATGTTTTTTTAACCAGTAAGATTTCTTTTATTTTCTAGTCTAAGAAATGCAGACACATTATTAGGAAAATATATGGAGGTGTCTATTTTAATGGAAGGAATGGTAAGCTATAAAGGTTTTGTATAATGATCATATACTCATAATGATAGAAACAGACTGATTCAGAACCCTGGAACCCCACCATCAGAATCAATTAGGAACGCACATTTCATTATTCACATTGAGGTCAATCAAACCAAACCAAACATCATGACTCAGTTGGCCTATACTTGCATGGCATGGTTAACCCCTATTCTGCAGATGCAGTCCCTGTTCTCTACATTAAGATGCAACATTTTATCTATGGACTACTGATTGCTACTTTTGTGATTGACAGCAGGACTATGACACTTTCTGCCATGCACAATTAGAACAAAAAAAAATATTTCGGATAATACATACATTTTTCACAGATGACACATGGATGCTCCTATTTTACATAGCAACACTTTTTCCAGTTTATGTTATGCACAGACTTGTACCTAGGAATTACAGAGTTTGGATCAGTCCAATTTCAGATAGTAGGCTACTGCTATTTAATATAGAACAATGCATATGTCACCTTGGGAATATTTCAATATTATCATTTTTTGGGGGGGGTGGATTTTGCATAGAACAAACAGTGACACTCATGTTATCGATCACAAAATTAGTATTCCATACTCATTACACCAAGATGTTCCATCTTACTGTAGAGAATAGAGACTGCATCTGTGAAGTGGGGGGTTGACCATACCATGCAAAGATACCTCAACTCTTCATCATGATGGTGGCAGAGGGACCGGAAGAGAAAGTATGCCTCTTTACAGACACAAAGATCTGCAACAGGGTTGATGTACAGGAGAAGGTGGAAATGATGAAAAGGGACTTGGCAAGGTTGGAGGAATAGTCAGAATTATGTCAGCTTGGATTCAATGCAAAGAAATGCAAAGTAATGCACCTGGGAAACAAAAACCCAGGGGAAGAGTACACAATGGGGAGGGGGGATTAGTAACAACAACAAAAATGGAAAAGGACCTGGAGTAATCATATTAGATCACCTAAAGGTTAGCAAACAATGTGAGAAGGCAGTAGGGATGGCTAGGGGATACTGGGATGTATAGTGAGAGGCATCACCAGTAGGAAAACAAGAAGTTGTTATCCCTCTTTACAGATAGTTGGTGAGACCCCATCTGGAGTACTGCATCCAGTTCTGGAAACCCCACCTCTGCAAGGACATAGACAGGATGGAGACAGTCCAGAGAAGGGCAACTAAAATGGTGCAGGGTCTGCAACAGAAGCCATAGGAGAAGAGAATAAAGGAGCTTAATATGTATACCCTTGAGGAAAGGAGGGAGAGGGGAGATATGATAGAAACTTTTATGTACCTTAAGGGAATAAATAAAGTCCAAGAGGGTAGCATCTTTCAGAAAAAGAGATGAGCAAGAACAAGGGGACACAATTTGAAAATAGATAGGGGATGGCTTAGGGATAATGTGGGAAAGTATTTTTTCACAGAGAGGGTGGTGGACGCATGGAACGGCCTTTGTGAGGAGGTTGTGGGGTCAAAAATAGTAAGGAAATTTGAGAATGCATGGGACAGATATAAGGCAATTCTTGTCGGGGGTAGGAAGAAATGGGCTATTGATTGCCTAGGATCTGCAGCTTATCCAGTAGGTAGGGATATGAGCAGACTAGGTGGGCCAAGCAGTCCTTATTTATGTCAAAGTCTATGCTTCTATGATTTTTGTGTTGCATCTTTTTTTTTTACTATGCTTCATGAAATTTGCATTCCCTATTGATTCAGATGGTGGGTTCCCAGGGTTTCACTTCTTTGTGTTTCTCTCATTCCATTATATGACTGAATAGTTGTTTTACAGGTCCTGTACCAATCTACTGTACTTAGTAGACTACATACATTTTTATTTTAATTTATTTATTTTTTCACTTGTCATTTTTTAATCACAGTTGGAGCACGTAGTAGCTGTGCACAACAATAAGATAGGCCCTAGGATTTTCATAAAATACATGCATCATAAAATAGCTTGGATCATAAAAAAAAATGTAAATTCCTAGATACTGAACCAAGTCTGAATAATGTGGTATCAGCATGACCACAACTAACATTTCAACAAACCAGGACTTTACAAGACACCCTTGTAAAATCTTTATTTATGAAAGTAACATTTAATCTGAGAACAACTTGAACGTCTGACAGTTCACACTGAAGAAATTATTTTGACAGTTTGAGAGGAGACATGCAAAAGAAATAGCTTCAGTGAGAACCTTAATGGATTTATGAATGTCACAGTTTGTAGCCAGGAGGTTTAAATGAAGATGTCAGACTGCACAGTTATTTATAGTGTTTGTATTTTTCAGTAGTTGCAACTTGTTTAGTGAAAAAATTCATTTTCCAGGAACTGAGAGGAATCAGTATATGTTTTCTTTGGTTTTACTGTGTATGTGATGCATTTTTTTATATGGCATTACTTGTAAGATATGTGCTTTGCACCCTTGTTTCTATGGTTACAAGCTTAATAAAACTATACACACAAAAAAGACAAAGAAAACCAAGTTGCGTTTGCACCTCATTTACAAGGGGGTTTTCAGAAATCAGTGTGAACATAATAAAGAAACTGGAAAGTTGTTGGTATTAAACCTTGTTATTCAAAGGGCAAAACAATTACAATTAAAAACTGATAAAGGTGTAAAGCTGTAAATAAGAGTGAAACAACCATGCTGGTATGCACACCACATAAAGTAGTTCTTGAAAGAATACAGATTGGGGACAGCTCAATTAACACTGCAAGTCCAGAAAAAAAATATGCATTCTCACCTCTTACTGCACTGAAATGCTACAGCTGATGCAAAATACAAAGCAAGGTGGTGGGGGCAAGGCTGGAGTATGTGAATGAATAACACCACATACCCAAGAGGAGGGACTTTACATCTCTCAGAATTTATTTGTGAAAATGACTGATGAGGCTAGGAATGTAAGCTGAGCCAAGGAGTTTAGAAAAAATAGTTGGTTAATTTGCAGACTTGAAATAATTGCATGTCCTCCTTTCTGTAATATTTTTCCATGCTCAAACAGGCTTTACTTTTGAAGCTAACTTGCTAAACTGTGTTTGGTAGATTTTACTCTTAATTTCTGTTTATGACAGGCAGTAAACATATCTGCATGAAAATGATTTACCATTGAAGCACCTATGAAGTGAGGAACTACACAGTGACATAAAAATAGCACTTTATAGGAGCTTCAAAGGCAAAGTCTATTCCAGGAATACTGTTTGTCATGAAAAGAAGTCAGGAGTCAAATCTACAAAAAACAGTTGCATAACTCCCAGTTGCACTAGCAAATATGATTTATACTTTTACAAACATTTGTCAAGTAAAAAGACACGTTTCAACTTAATCTGAAAACAGAGAAGTTAAACTCAGTAACCACACAGGCTCAGTACACACTGCATTTCCAACTAGATGCAGTTTCACCTCATGCCCCACCCACATGAATAAAAAAAAGGCAGGGGTGGATCTTTAGGAGTTTCTCAGGTGGAGGTGGGATGGGTCCTACTCCCCCCAAAAAACTAATGCTTCCTCCCACTACTCAGGTTCTAGCTCTTGTACTGCCCATTTAAGAAAGAAAATAGTACCCTGCAACCATTGACTAACACAAAAGCGTATTTATTTGAGGGAGGAAAACACTTCTTGGAGGAGGGTAAGGTGGAGGAGACCATTTACACCTTCAGTCAGTTCCTCGGACAGAAAACATGACATGACTCCTTTTGTACATGCAAAGTGTCTGCAGGCTCTGCCTACTGCAACCAAAATAAATGGGGGTGGGGGTGAGGTACTCTGCTCAGCTCATTAAATGGCTGATGTTTAAAGCTTGTTGTGAGTGGATGTGCTGAGATATGTTGCTTTTCCCCACAGTGTCTACCTGCACTTTAGAAGAGCAATGCAAGAAGGCTCTGCAGGTAAATGCGAGATGCCGCAGCCCAGCCACACACTTAATAGTTTTCCTCAATTTCTTTTAAAGAGCTGAGCGGAATATCCATTGACTCCCCCACCCCCAATCAAACAAACTGTTATTTCTGCAGTACAGAAGTGCAATGCAAGTACTGTACAGCAGACAATTGGCATTGTTTTTAACCCACATTCTTATTTCGAATTCTTAAAGGGATTGCCCCTATTTAGCATTCTTGGAATGTGAAACAGCCAAACAAGGATCAACAGGCAGTATACAGTACAGGTGAAATGGGTACAGAGAGACAATGTTTTGAGGTGAAACCAGAGCTTTCCTAATTTAGCTGGATAATAAACTCTACTGTAAACTGCAGTACTTCATTTTCCATTCACCCAGCTCAAGCTGGTGTTAGTTGCCCACTTCCTTCCTATCGCTTTTAGTTAGATGAAGATAACAATCCCTAGTTGTACCCTCCCCAACCCCCATTTAACCATTCTCATCCCAGCTGAATCATGCTCAATAAATATAGTAGGTGTGGGGGGGGGGCACTCAGCTCATTTAATGAAATATCTTGTATGTCAAACTGTTTTGTATGCATTTGTCTTCCCTAGTCAAATATCCCACATCCCTTCTGGTCATTGGGACCCCTCTGTTTGCAAAAAAAAAAGGAAAATAATTTGAAGGACAGAGGCTTTACTTTTTTCCCTGGGTGATCACAGTGCAAATGAATTTCGCTGCTTAGTAATGGGGGATGTGTATGAAGCAATAAGTGCAGATCAGGCAGCTAATCTAGCACTTTCTGATTCTCCATCTTCCTTTTTCATTTCCAGTTCTCCAAGGGGGGGGAGAAGGGAGACCAAAAGATGTTCATCCGCTGTAACAACTAGTTGAAATACCTTACCTGTAATGTTTTGTTATTACTGTAAGCTTTGTCCTTATTTAGTGCTGTCTTATTGTTATATGAACATCTTAATAAAAATCTTTATGGCAAAAAAAAGAGAAGTTCCAGAACACTTGTTTTCTAATATACAGTTTCCAAATTAGGATATCAAGCTTAATTGATGCATGTTATTTTTAAGTAAGAGAAACACATTTGCAAAATTAATTCTTGACCTGTTATTAAGAGCTTCATTTGCCAGAGGCACACACTCCCAAGAATAACTGAGTAAATTAATTGTTTTATTTATTTACATGTTTTGTAATTATTTTGTTTTCAGGGCATGTTCATGGCCATTTCATTTTGGCACGTTCTGTGCTGAAACAGGGTAACTGGTTTGCTGACAAACTGGTCACATTAAGAAAGTGAGTTGGCTATTGTTTAGCATTAGAAACATCTCGGTACACCTTTATTAAACTACAAAAGTAGAGATGTGGCTGATATGAGCTTTTTGGATGAGAAATGGTTAGGAAGGGATGCACACACACACACACACACACACTCACACACCCCTTCTGCTGCTACTTCAGTCATTTACCAATTTCAATTTGACGGGGCCTGCTCCCAGCATAAGAGTCCAGGAGGGATCATTTTCCTCCAGCTGGCAGCCCTGTTAAGAATTTCAATATGGTGGAAATTACAGTATATCATTTTTTGACCCAAAGATGCTGGAAAGTGGGTCAACAAATGGCTGATGGAATTTCAAACAAGGCAAGCTAATGACTCGGAGGGACAGGGTGAGTAACCTAATAACACAGATAAGGGTTTTACATGTTACTGGCTATCCTTCACTTCCCCCTTTTTTATTTTTATACTTCTGTAAAGAGAATATCAAAATATGAGAAATGGGAAGTTTTGAGTCACCTCGTGAAATAAAGGATACTCTCTTTAAAGAAGGAAATGCTTTTCTACAAAATGCAATGGACAATCTTAGCAAGGTCTCTCCCCCAGTAAATGACACTTACTGGTGTGTTCTAGATTCCTTGCACACTTTTTCACAGAAAATGTTCATGTTCATTGGCAAAATGGTAATCCAATACCAGGGACCAGGGGAGGCTAACAGGTGCAAACGTTTGATTAGAAACAGATGTCAACTTCTCTCTTAGAAAAGGTGGGCAGTGGTTTTGCAGCTTATGATTATTTTTATGTATTATTGATATCGGGTATGTATGTATGGGTGAGGGTAGAGATCCTTATGTTCTAAGGTGCAGTTAAAGTAGCTTTCTGTGCACTCAGTTATCTTGGAGACTAGTTATAAATGTACAATAGTAGTCTGGAGTTGGGCATGTTACCTCTTTAATCAGCATGGGAAAAAACCCAACATCATCTATCAGTTTTCTGTAAGGACATGTTGTGGACCATAAACTTATCAACCACCCCTATCAAGTAGTATGGCAAAATGTATTATCACTGACATGGATACCAAATGTTAACTGTGGCTGTGAAAGATAGTTAAGGTTATCCCAAAACTTCATCTTATCAAAACTTTATAGTTAATGGGATCCCTAGGATTATGTGCAAAGATAAATTTAAGGGAGCAGGTCTCTACAACAAGGGTGTCACTATAGGAGAGAATAAGTTAATGAGCCTGATGAGGGCAGAAAAAACTCAATCGCCATTAGGTGTGGGTGGCACCATTGCACAAGTGTGATACAATTTGCCTTTGCTCAAACTTTTTTCTGCTGGTACAAATTACCAAGCAGTGCTGCACACATTCTGCAGTTATTATACTGCTACAGTACCTTAGCACAAAAGTTAGAGACTGGGAGAAAAGGCCCCTTTAATCCATTAAGTGCCACAGTGGCATTTTTATCTATATATTACAACACAATATAAAATATAAGCAATATCTTCTGTAGATGTGAACCCTAGGATTTATAAATCCTTTCAACTGGCCTTCACATTTAGAGATACTGTACATCAGTTTTTGCTTTCAAAGTCGCCTTACTCCACTAAATGGGGCATCTCTCTCACTGAATAGGTGACTGGACAATACTGTACATTATGAAAGACGTGAGTGAGTTCCATAGTTCTCCTTCAGAAAACACTGTTCACATTAATACAAACACAGCACTACAACCCCCTCTGAGATTGACATCACTGTTTAGTTTAGCCCCTGATTTTCTAATGATGTACCTGTTTTGTGAGTCCTTGTTTTTGCTTAACAATGTATTTACCCAAGATAACTAGACTGAGATTTATCATTGTCTAGCTCTAAAAGCCCTGCCTTAATCCATTTTAACAGGTGGGGTAACTGAAGCACTGAGAGATTAATAACACAGTGAGGGTCATGCAGCAAGCTAGGGGTGAGATTTGAACTTGCCTCCTATTTTTAAAGACTGCAGTCTGGCCACCAGGTCATGCTACTGTGCCTCATATATCGAGAAATATGATCTCTAGAGGTGCTCATCACCACAGTATACCGTATGTCGCACATGCAGCATCCAGATTTAACCCGCAACCTGCTGATCACCCTGTCCCAGAGGATAGCCTGCTATCCACCGGTATTGCAAATAAGAACTAGTAAAGTACAGGAATAATGCAAGCTGATACCAGTGCTATTCATGCCATTTCAAGGGTAGGTTTTGCAAGGGTTCACACATCAGTTGAATTTTTCTTGTAACTACAGAATATTATCTGTATTTTGATGTAAATTCATTTTTAATTGTAATAACATCAAAAAACAAATAAATCAGGAACAGCAGTAAATCACACAAATCAATATATAAAGCAAAAAAATTAAAAATATAGAAATCAATATCAAGCAGTGTTAATTCACGCTCAATACTTCAAATCATAACAAAAAGAAAACAAGTATTACTTCATACATGTTCTAATGAAATTCCTCAGTGATCATTTATCAACCAAGAGTTTATAATAGAGGAACAGACCCCCCCCCTTCTGAAATCCTCAGCAAAAACATACAGTAATACAGCAGTTCCCCCAAGTGGCACATGAAACAAATAAAATCAAAACCATGCTAGAATTATGCAAGTTATCTTAAACCAAAAAAACATTTCTAAAACAGCTGGAGAGCTCTCTCCCCAGATCAGCTATACCCTTCCTCAAATATAATCTAAATACAACCAGTGTTTCTCCCAAACCCTTTTATCCTGAATTTTAGATTCAGCTATTTTGAGGATGCGAAGTTCAGTATTAATAATATGAAATAGTTCTAAACCAGACAAAATTTGCTGCTGAAGAACTAACCAGCAACAGCAGAGCCAAATCCAATATAAGAAGTGAACTATAATGACACAAAGAGTACTATAATGAAACCGTCTCCATGGCTGGGATATTATCCCAGAGAACAATAAATTTGGGTCTGGAGAACTGGAAAACCCCCATTCTATTTTACATTTACAAGCTCCCAAAAGAGGACACTAAATGGACAGGAAAAGTACAAGTGGTCCATTGTCTCAATTTTCATATGACAGTTTTCTCTTGGACAATACTGTTCTTCCAAAGACTTATGTTTCTGATTACTTCTTACATTAATCTCATCATAGATACCTAGCCATGCCATATCCCACATACATTCTGGAATCCTAGGATCAATAATGTATTCAAGTATATCATGCTGCTGAACTCTCAAAAATCCCGAAAAAGGGTATTCCATAAAACATTCCATCATAACATCGAGATACAACATCTTTCTAGGAAAATTCAACACAGTTTGATAGAAATTTTCCATTTTTTATAGTATCAAAAATCTCTGTCCACAAACTAAGTAAACGGGGGGGTCCTTTTATTTTTGTGGAGAAAGCAAACACCTTTACATTCTTGTAACACACCATTCAAAACAGAAAAAACCCAAAACCTCCAGAGTTGGTCAGTCCCTTTCATTAATGGGACCAGATTATTATATAAAAAAAATAGTAAAGAAAAACAGTACCGGGTGCACCATACCAACTCCTCCTCCTTTAACTTCCTTAAACAATATGTTTCTTTTAGTGGGGTTAATTAAACCAACTCCCCCAGAAACAAGAAAAAAATGCCCCATAAGTTTTGGTTCAGGTCATTTCTGAATTAGGTAAATGGCACTGAGAAACAAAAATACCGGAATGAGAAAAGTTTTAATGTCATAACCCATTTTTTTGGGAGGCTTTCCAAACATTACATCTTTTTACCTTATCTAAGCCAATCATAAGGTTATTTTACCAGCTGTAACCCCCAGATCCTGCCCCAAATAGATCCCTAAAATTTTACAAGGGGCCTTAGCCACTGAAAGACCTGCTACTAGTACTGATTATGTTGGAAAGCTGTTTAAACATAAACATTGAGCCTTATTTTTATTAAGACGTGCACCCGTAACTGTATGAAGAACTTCTATAAGGTTACATGCAATAGGAATAGACCATTCATCCTGTACCAGTAAACACAAATCATCAGCATAGGCAATAATTTTTAGATTCCGTGCCACCCTGACCCCCAGACCTAGCACATGTGGGGAGGCTTGAAGTAACTGTAACACTGGATCAATAGTAAAGACATACAAAAACTGGCTTAAAGGGCAGCCCTGCTGGACTCCCTTATTGATCCGACACCTCAAGGCCATCCTGCCATTCTCAAAGGGTCGAACAAAGGCCAAGTCATAGCACATGAATAAATAACTTCCGAATCCCATAAGCTTCTAGACACTGCCACAAAAAGTCATGAGAAACTCCACCAAAGGCCTTAGCCTGATTGAGGCTAATCACAAAACCTTCCTCGGCTGATGCCACATTCCCTGCTTCCTCTCTCTTCATCAATTCCCTTAACAAAAGAACAGCCTCTGTGATCCATCTCCCAGGAACTGAGCAAAATTGGGCAGGACTCAACACATCACTCATAACAGATGCAAGCCTATTACCCAATAATTTGGCAAGTACCTTAAAATCTATGTTAAGTATCATAATAGGTCTCCAGTTTTGTATATCAGAGGGGAGACCTGTTTTAAACAAAAAATCAACAGCCCTTCATACATTTGAGTCGGTAGAAAATGTTCTGAAATAAATTAATTATAAACTGCTACTAACTCTAGGGCCATAAATTTCCAAAGAACTTTATATAGTTCTCCAGGGAATCCATCTAATCCTGGAGATACATCCTTATGAAGGCCTTGAATCACTCTCTGCAATTCCAGTCTAGAAAAAGGAATTACCATGGAGGATGCTTGAGCTGAAACTATCTTGTGTAGATGTGCAGCCTGCAATAACTAAGGCATAAACCCTGAATCCGGGGCCAGGTATCCAAAACTCTGCACAGCATGATCCACCAGCACTGCCATAATACCCTCATTATCCGTTACTACCGTCCAAGTCGAGGAAACCAAATTCACCATCCCCTTTTTTCCCTCCATTTTTGGCTATGAAAGAAAGGGTTAGTGCTCACCAACTTCCCTTGCGTTCCAAAGGTCTGCTCTCTCTGTAGTGAATGAAACCTAGTGTATTGAAAGTGGGACATTTCCTCTTTCACAAGCCTAATGTCCTCACTGTAGTCAACACTCTCAGTGTTCTGTTTGGAAAGAAGAAACTGGAGATGTTTTCTTTGTTTTAAATATGTGTCATAGGAGGCAGCAGCCCTAATCTGTGTACGCAACTGAAAAAACTGGTCAGGCATAATTTTAAATCCTGCCATCACTGGCTCAGTTCCCCTTCATATAAAAACATGGTAGTACATTTATCCCACAAAATAGAGGCCAATTCTTCTCTAATATTAGGAGCAGTTAATTAAGATGTGTTTAATCTCCAAAACCCAGGACCAGCCACCCATGGAGATGGCCACGTAATCTGTACCCCAACTAAGATATGGTCTGAGGTTTCCACCAGAATATTCATTACTTTGAACACTGGTAAAGTATATTTTAAAAATATAAAGTAAATGCATGGTGAGAGTATCCCTTTATGAACAGTCTAGTGTGGTTTATGCTGTCCCTCCATGTGAGCATCTTTTAAACCTGCTTGTGACAAAACTTTCTTAAGAAAGGTCTTGTCATAATACTGCTTACCATCCATATTCCTTAATGGGAAATTAATATTAAAATCCCCCCCCAAGAAAAATCTGTCTACTAGTATGAAGATAGGGTTGTATTTTAGTTAATAATTCAATATGAGGCCTTTGTTTGGGGACCTTAAATATTAAGTAACCAGCACTTTGGTCAAGTTAATTTCAACATCTAACATTATAGCTGCCCCAGTTCAATGCCCACCCTTCGAACTACCTTAACATGGGTGGCAGAAAAACAGATACCAACTCCACAACATAAATCAGGCCCTATCAACCAATATGATGACCCCCAGCTCCACTCCTGAGAAGCTCGCTGTACATCACTTACAGAATGCAATCTAGTGTCTTGTAAAAAAAAAAAACACTTCAAATCCCAAACTTTGTAAAACAGAAAAAGTAGCTAAATGTTTAAAGTGAGACTTAATACTGTTAACATTCAAACTGGCCAGCCTCACCTGGGTAGGCTCAGGGAGGAGGCTTTATAAGCCTTGTACTAGATCTCGTCACTCGTTTGGAAATATGTCTGGGGGGATTGAGGTTCCAAATTACCAATCATCTCTGATAAAGTGGAGGCTTCCTCCATCTGCATAGGGCAGTCAATATTCACTTGATCCACCCAGGAGGAAAAGGCCACAAATCAGTTAGAAAGGGGCAGTGGGGAGAGAGGTAGGCCTCCCACAGGCCCTGAGGTGGGAAAGGATTCTACTGTAATGTCTCCTGAGCAAGAAATGTCAAAATCCATAATCTCCATATTCAACTTATCCATTAATTCCTTTTCCTGTAAGGAGTTAAGATCAGAAGAACCCTCATGGAATATAATAGGCAGGGCTGGGAATAACCCAAGGGAGGAAAGTGGGACCTGAACTGGGGGGGGGGGGACTTTGCGTGGGAGATAGATCCAGTCATTCTACTGCAGGCTCAGCAGGCTGCCTTGATGGAGAAAGAACAACCCTCCTATGATTCTGTACTTCAGCAGGATCCTTGGTTGAGGGGTGCCTCTGCCCAGTATGCCATGCATCACCCCTATCTACCATATCCCATCCTCTACCTCTACTTCCACTGGAAGATGAGGGGGTAAAGTTATCTCCCATATTAGAGGGCTACCTGAAGGGCCATTTGGCCTGGGATAACAAGCGATCCTGGTCCAAGACATCCTCAGAGTTATGGGCAGCCCATGGGCAATCGGCAAACCCATGCTCATTGTCCCCACACAAATTGCAAAGTGGGGGGGGGGGCTGAACAGTGGGCAGCTATGTGTCCATACATCCCACAATGAAAACATTTAACTTTATCACAGTCAGTGTTCAAGTGGGAGAGAGACCCATAGTGATAACTGCTCTTAGGTTGACCAGCATAAAACAGCATACCATGATCTCTGCCCGAAAAAAGAAGCTAGGGAGGTGGTGAATACCTTGTTCATCTTGTTTTAGCTGAACTCTAAAAGGCCATCCTCCATTCCAAAAACCATTATCATCCATGATGGGCTGGGGGTAGCCAAACAACATGCATCTCTTTTCCATATAAAAAATGCTATCATTAATGTCTACCCCTTTGTTTCGGAATAACAGGGTCACTGTTTTAACTGTGGGTTTGGTAACTGGAATAGCTAAAAATCACTTCCAATGTTCTGAATCCTTAACTTCATAATAGATACACCAACATTTGTCTAATAAGGTCACTGTGCAAAAACTAATATTGTAACAATGATCCCCTGGCATATGAATGAATGCGTAATCTTCAGCTAGAGTAAACCCCATGGAGTCCTTAATCAAATGCTTACCCACCCAAAGTCTATCTGGAGAGATAGGCGCTTGTCCCTTATATCGAAGGTGAACCACAAACCGTCCTTTTGCAGCTCCAGCTGGTTTATGAAGTAAACCTGCATAAGATCCTGGGTACTGAGGTTTCCCAGCCTGTGGCCCCCCCCCCACCTCTGTTTGTGGTCTCATCACAATTATCCCCAAGCACAGTACCTGCTGAGAGTGGACTGCCCTGTGAGTTCTTTTCTTCAGCTATCCCTTCTGAATCTGCCACTTTCTCCTCCAAGGGAATAAGTCCAGATTGAGACATGTTTGACAACAGTCCCAATTCCAGAATCATCTCTGGTGCAGCTACAATTGCCGGTACCTCTTTCTCACCTAGCACAGCTGCAGTGGAGTCAATCAGGGACTTAACATCATGAGGTGAAGAATCTTGATCCAAAATACTATGTTCCAAGATAGTTATTAACAGAACCACCTCAGCAGGTTTTTGGGGAGCCTAACAAGGGAATTGAAGGGTCAGGAACCCAGCAACCATCCTGGTAAAGCCAACCGGCTTGTTGTAAAGCTCCCCCAGGCATCCAGTTCAGTGGGGAGCCACTCGCTAAAGGACTTGCATCCAAAGGAGATATAGAAGAATCCACCAAAGATGTTCCTTGAATTAGCCCCTGTCCAAGTTCAGGACTAAGTCTCACCAGCAGCTTTTTACGGGTTTCCAACAACAAACTCGCAACCAAACATTTTCTCTTTTTTTCCTCTTCATCTAATTTAGATTTCTGTACCTGAAATTCACGCTGTGCCTCTGATAACAGCTCAACCAATTGTTGCTTCTTTTTATCTACAGTAAATCTTTTTGCAATCAGTCTTTCTCATCCAAATTCTCAGCTTCCTCTGATATTTGGGGTGGCATATATTAATTCCAGGATCGATTCTCAGTATAGGGCAAATCTCATCAGTGTCCAAAATTTCCAAAACTTGCATTTACATCTCTGGAGCACCACGAACAGCACCTTCCCCTCCATGATCTGAGTCGAACTGAGGTCCTCTGTCCTTCCTGCAGCGCTACAGTGGCCCCTGCAGGAAAGAGTAGGGGAATTTTTATTAAAGAAAGCAAAAACAGACTTTTATACATTACATCAGATAACATAATTCATACACTCCTTTGTTAAACATGTATCATCCTTTAAGATTATTCCTTCATCCAATCCCCTCAATATATTTCCACAAAGTTTGTGCTATCTGTTCCCCAAAAATTATATTTTCATACTGATATATTTTATCAATTTCACATTGAAATTTAAACAATAAATCCTGTATTTTTATCCCTTGTAAAATTTTATGACATCTTGCCTGCCAAATTGTCCATTTTAAAACTGCAAAAATTACATATAAAGTATGTACATTCCATTTCTCCCACCCTTCCTTAATTTGCCAATATATCAAAATATCATATGACATGTTTTTGAATATTTAAATTCCCCACAAACCTGCAAGGGCACCCAAGACGGTTTAATAAATGAACAATCAAAAAACATATGCTGTATATCCTCCTCCTCCTGCATCCCATATTGTACTATTGGACTCAAGCTTACTTTCTTACATTTATGTTTCTGGTTACCCTTTACACTCAGTTTGCCATGACTACATAGCCATGTTACTTATCTCATTTGCTTTGGTATTCTCTTTTCCAATGTACAGTCTAAAATCTGTGAAATTTGTACATCCACTGTTACATCGAAAACAGGATCTTGAAAGAAATGTTTCCTCATTATCACTTTGTAATTTTGTTTTCTATTCTTTGCCACCAGCATATCTACCATAATCCCCCACTGAGTCATGTATTTCCTAGCTGTTTCCATATAGAGGGGGACTTCATTTTTTCCATGACAGATCCCCTTTTTTCCTATATCTTTAATCACACTGTCTGCCCATTTATTTGCCAGATCACTCCATATATTCTTTTTTCCTTTTTGATATTGGAACTAAGTTTGCATAAATAAAAATATTTATAAGAAAGATGACTGGATGCACCATACCCAAACCCCCTTCCTTTGGGGGTCTATATATGTGATTTCTTTTCTCCAGGATAAGCCTAGATCCCCATAACAACTGAAAAATCCCCAAAATTACAGTCTGCATATTCTGAGGGACTAGAAACACATATGCTATGTATATAAAAATAGGCAAAATAAAGGTTTTTATAAGATATTTTTTTTCTTTGACAGTTTTCAAATTTTTCCATTTATTTACCTTTTTCTGTACAGTACTATATTACATTTCTCTACCCAATTGTTTTGAACCACTTCTTGTGTACCAAATCTCACTCCTAGTAAAGTAATGTCATCTGTAGTCACATTTAAGCTACCTTTCTTTTTTTTTTCACCTATCCTAATGCAAAGAATTTACTTTTCTCCACATTTATACCTATTCCAGTAAACCCTTTACTTTCAATAATAACCTTCCACATATTTTCACCTGGTCCTTGATCATTCACTAAAATGTTACAATCATCTGCATATGCACGTACTTTTGGAAGTAACTCATGTACCCAGTTTATCACCCTAATCTTATTATCCTGTTCAATTTTGTGTAAAACAAGGTCCAGACATAAAATGTATAGAAGGGGACTTAGATGGCACCCATGCCTTACCCCTTCATACATATACATGGAACAACCTAAATCTCCATTTACCATAGGTTTAATTTGTACTTCCTTATACAATATTTTAATAATTTTCCTAAGATTTTCTGGAAGATTATATTGTTTTAGTACTTTCCACATATACTCATATTTAATCAAATCAAATGCCATCTCCTGATCCACCACATAGATATACCCATCTATCTTTTTGTTTTGAGCTCCATTTATAGCCTCTCTGAGAAAAATTAAGTTGTTTCTTATGTTCCGCTCCCGGAATCCACAGGTTTGCGTTTGTGTTATTAGTTGATCCGCATATATTATAAATTTGTGATGCAATATTTTAGCCAATATTTTATAGTCTGTCGTAAGAAGACTAATCGGCTTCCAATTTTTCAGTTTTGCTCTATCACCTTTTTATATAATAAAAAATCAAAACCCCTGTGTTCATACTTTCCGTTAACTTATTCTCATTTAAGATTTGATTATATACATATGTTAGGGCTTTTGCTAGGTACTCCACTTGTATTTTATAAGAGGCATTTGGGATGCCATCTATCCCGGGGGCCATATTATTCATAAGTGTACAAATTGCCAACCTAACCTCTTCTTCCTTTATTTCTCCTTCTATTGTTTTTACTTCTTGATCACTTAATTTAGGAATTTTAATATGATGAAATATTTTTTTTTTATTTATTTCCCTCGCTTCCTTTTTATATATCTTCTTTAAAAATTCCTGGCCCTGACAGTTTATACTAACTGCATCTGTATATTTTCTCCCAGTCTCATCTATAACCTCATATAATATGCTATTTATTATTCTTTCTTTATTACTATCACAGGGATTTGTTTGGAACTTTGAACCCTGAGTTCCAAAACTTTGTTCCATATCTAATGATCCGATTCTATTATACTGATACATCCACATTTCCTTTCTAACTTCTTCTATCTTTTCTGAGTAATCCATTTTTGATTTTGCACACAGGGATACTACTTTATACAGCTTCCCCCTCAAAGTTAAATATTTCTTATAACATCTTTGCTCCTTAGCATATGACATTTCTAATAATAATTGTTTTAGATCTAACTTTGTATCTTCCCACCACTTCAAGGCAGATTCATACAGTTCTTTTACTGAATCCCTAGCCAAAAAAAATGTTATTTTATTTTTACAATTTTCTTCTGTTAGCCTTTCCACATTCATTTTCCAATACCCTCTACCAAACACAACCTGTTTACCTGTACCTATCACCATCCTCACCCCCATATGATCTGAAAACTCAATAGGAATAACTTGAATCTGTTCTACTACTGTCCCCTTCTGAATAAACCAAAAAATCTGTTCTAGTGGATGTCGTACCTTTATAAAAGGTGTGTTCAACCCTTGTCCCTTTGGCTTTGTATGCATATATTAAATTCCCCTTTTTTAAGAATATCCTTTAGTTTATTAGTATCACAATTGTCTTTATTTGATTTCCTTCCCCAGTCTTCCTTCCCCAACCCACAATTAAAATCTCCTCCCCAAAGAACAATTTTGGAGGTATGAACAAAAAGCTCTACTAAACCCATTATTTTATTCCTAAAAGCCTTTGACTGAGTATTGTAAATGTTAATTATCCTAGTTGTTAGATTTTTAAGAATTACATCTAAAATAAAAACTCACCCAGGAACTAAATCTACTATTTTTGAGATATTTATATCTGGAGTTAAAAAGACTATTCCTAACCCAGAACATAGATCTTCCCCTATTGTTCACTATGACTGTCCCCACCTCCACTCCTTCTGTACCTGAGATAGTTCTTCTAAAGTGTACAAATGAGTATCTTGAATAAAAATAACATCACAATCTATGTTATTTAGAGTTTGAAAAACAGTTTTACATTTTTGCGTGTTCTTAATGCTATTGACATTTACAGTTAGGCAATTTATATTGTGTAATGTGTTTGTAAAAGGTTATTCACTTGCTCTTTCTTCAGCCATTTTGTTCTTTTTCCTTCTTTTCGACACTTGTGTGTCAGTGGTACCTTTCCCTTCAGTGTCATTATCATGCAAAAAATCTGAACCAGATGATACTGTTTCCTCTTCCACTGACTCCCACTCTTTGTCCTGAAACACCGTATATCTGTTAGTTAAAACAAATCCTTCTCTGTCTTTTTCTTTAATACAGATAGTATTTTTTGCACATCTTTTTCTGTTTACTCTTGTCACCATGGTGAATTCAGGTTCTTTGTGTTTGCTTTCTCTTTTTTCTTTTTATGACACGTTACATTTCCTTTGGATAAGTCTGCTTCTACTGGGGCATTTTTATTCAGAGGAGAGGGTCTGGAGGGGCTATGGTTCACACTAGGCCTGTCTTCAACAGAACCGTCATCCTGCTTTTAGCTTCTAAAATAATTTTACCTTCTTTTCCTCTTTCTCTTTGTGCTACTGCCAAATAAATATCTTGTTCAGCTGAAACACCATATTCTGGGCAGTTATGTGCTGCCCATCGACATTGAAGAAAATAAATGGCCTACATCTTCACATAGGCTACATTGGATCTTATTTTTACAATCTGTTCCACAGTGCCCAATTTCCCCACATAAACAACACTTCATTTGTCCACATGCATTACTCAAATGGCCCTTTTTGCCACATTTAAAGTATGCCCATGCTGACCTGCATAAAATACAATTCCTTGATCTCATCCCAGGCAGACACAGTTTGCCAGGTGTTGCACTTCACCCTCCATATGTTTCAAAGTAATTTTATATTTCCACCCCCCCGTCCAAAGACACTCCTCATCCAAGATGGATTCTGGGGTGCCATGAATAGTACATTGTTGTTTTAATCAGAACATAATATTATAAACATTAATGCCTTCATTTCTGAACAGTACCATAACAATTTTGAAAGCAGGCTTTATTTGTAGTACTGCTATAAACTTGTTCCAGGGGCCCATATTTTTTAGTTGGTGGTATAACTTCCAAAATCTGTTGAGACCACTAGGGTTCTTAAAACTTACATCATATTCAGAGCTACCAGGTACATGGATTAAAGCATAAATTTCATATGGGTAGTATTTCATGCTTTGTTTTAGTAAGATTTTGCCAATATATAGTCTATCTGGTGCATCCACCACCGCATTTTATACTTGAGTCTTACTGCATTTCTACATTTGGCCTGTTGTTGCTGCTGCTCTAGAAAGAGCTTTTCCTTTGTATTTTTTCCACATATATTGTCAACAGGCAAATTTTTATTATTTTTCCCAGAGATGTCTGCTTCAATCTCCATTCAGAGCTCCCACTCTCATTATCTGTTAATTCCTTTGTATCATCTATATTTCCTTGCTTTTTCCCTTTTTGTTATATTTTCATTTTCTGTCTGATTTGTCTCATGGTCCTTTTCTACTGAACCTGATCTGTTAGGGTCCCACCCAGACTTAGTCTGTTTCCATCCTGCTTCCCCGAAAGCTATTTTTACCCATTCAGGTGTGTCTTCTATTTTATTTGTTTTATCCATGACAGATTCAGATATGTCTACTGCTGAGGGGCCCCTTTTTTCTTTTGTTTTATCTGTAATCTGTAAGCTCATGTTTCTTTGTTTCCATATTTTCCTCACTCTTCTTCTCTTCTTTGCCTTTCATTTCTGTTTGCACATTTTCAACCCTTCTTAGGATGAGCCTTTTGTGGCCCTTTCTGGCCATTCCTTTCAGGGTAGTGTCTTTTTTCTTCTGACTGTCAGGCCTAGTCATTTCTGCCTGACTACACTGTACCACATCCTCAGGCTTCAGCTGTTTCTGATAGGCCTCACTTCTGTCAGACAGCTCTGCTTCCTTTAAGTGTCTCAATAGCAGTTTTTTTTTCTCTGTCAAAAGTTTCTCTTCTAATTCAATTTCAGACATTTTTTCATTATGGTCTAACTTAATGTGAGAAACTTTGGAAGTACTTTTTTATTCATTTCCTCCCTGTGACATATGTTCATTTTGTTGTCTCTTTAGCAGCTGTTGCTCTTGCTTTTTTGATTCAGGCTCCTCTTCTGTGCAAACGGACTCCATCGGTTCTCTGGCTAGAGTGGAGTCCTCTGCTCTAGCCACCCATATGTCTGCACTCATCTCCACCCTACAAACAATTGACTGACTAGCAGTCTGTCATGGAAACCCCCTAGTGGAGAGTATGAAATTTTTTTATTTAAATGAAAATAGTACAATGACAAAGAAGAACATAAGCAGGTCACATATTTACAATAGCATACTCAGAAAACACCAAAGGAATGGGAAAAAAATAACACATAAACTTGTAAACAAAGAAAATAAATCTGTCATTATAGAAATTTCAGCTTTTAGTGTACATCATAATGGAAGAAAGGCAAACCTTAGGATTTAAACCATAAGAAATTCTTCCATGAATCAGAACAAATTGTTGTCCTTTGCAATATCTCCTTTTCATATATACACAATACATTCTGAGATACTTGAATAACAACTTGATTTGTGCTATACTCTTTTTGCTGTAGCACTAAAGCACATCTCACTTGCCATAAATAAAACCTACAAAGGGAAAATAATAAGTGCAGTGTGCTACTATTGTACTTATTCAGGTTAGTTGGATATAGACCATAAACAATTGTCTAGTACGAGAATTGAGATAAATTCCTCTCTCCCCAGGACATGAGAATATCAGCCCAGAATTGCTGGGTAAAAGGGTAGTGTACATAGAAATGTTCTTGAGTCTCTAATATTCCAGGGCTAGTCTCTCTAAGGTACATGCACTCTTCTAGTTGCTTGTGTTTGTGGGAGGTCCTTACTCCCAACCTGCTATGACAGGAATGCCATGTAGTGTACCACACTTTGGGGGGAAGCCATCTATCTGTCAATTGGCTGTAAATACTGTCTAGCCTGCCTTCATATGGTGTAAGTTTATCTGGTATTTCTAAAAAATGGTCTGTTGGATTATAGAGTAACAACCCCTCTTAGAATTCCCAATAAGCTGTGAAGTGGAGATTTTCCATTCCTTAAGTTTATTACAGACTGGAAGCAAATAACCAGGGAGATTTAATTTCTTCAATTATCTGGGTAGGCCTTGGGTTGAAGTCCAGGTCCCTACAAAGTCTTGTAAAATTGTCTTTAAATGTACTAGCCAGGAGGGACATGTGTCAGTTAACATAGAGACAATATTCTGGTACACAAAAATACAAAAAAAGAACAAGACTGGATGGATCATCCTCACCCCACCCAGACTGTAATCGTGATAAGTGTACCTCCTCTTCACAGGGTTTAATCTGCTCCACCAGAGCCCCCAAAAGAAGATGTTCATTACTTTCACTTCTAGAGAAGGGGGTAATGGAAAAACATGAGCCACATGAGGCAAAACTGGAACAACTAGGGAATATAGCAAAGAAACATGTTTCTTTTTAGGAATTATCTTGCTTTTCCAGGATGCCACTAAACCATCAGCTTTTTGTAATGCCGAGACCCAGTTTAAAGTGGCATCATCCTGGCTACTAAGCTGTAGTCCTAAGATTGTCACTGGCTCTATGAATATTGACATATTTGCAAAGGTGGTGGGGGGAAGGGTCTGGCCCTTGATTTAGTGGAGATGGGTATAGAAGTCCCTTGCTTTTATCAAAGTTTAACTTTGCACCTGAGATGTTTTCAAACCTGCAAATTTCATTTTTTAATACAGAATCATCCATGTCTGGGTTGGAGCAAATACTAATATCATCTGCATTTGCACAGATGTTTGGCAGGGGACCGTGTCCTTCTACCCAAATACCTGGTATACATCCAGAATGTAATATTTTCCTCAAAAGAGGGTCAATTTAGAAAGTATACAAAAGAGGGCTCATGGGGCATCCTTGGTATACCCTTTCAAGCCTTTAAACTGCCTCCCAAGGATTCCCTTTATATAAGGGGTTATGTAATATGAAGTGTACATCATAGATACCCACTGAATAAATTTATCTGGGATGCCATATATTTTCAAATCTTAGAATAAAGAATGATGATCTACCCTGTCAAATGCCTTTTCTTGATCTAAGGCTGGAATTAAGCATTATATGTTACTATTCTTTTTTTTTGATAGAATTTCCCTTAAAAAGGCAAGATTGTGAAACATGGATCTTTTTGTATTGCACAGGTTTGTACTGGACAAATTACTGTTTCTGCAGCTTTAGATAACCTGCTTCAATGGATTATTTTCAGAATTTTGTAGTCTATATTCAATAGACTTATGGGGCACCAGTTTTTTAAGTCACTCTTGCCCCTTTTTTTGTATAACAAAATTACTAGAACCTGAAATATGTTTTTAGGGAGAACCTGTGAGACTAGAATGTCTGAAAAAAACATCTGTTAAAATGGAGACAAAGTATTTAGAGTATGCTATATAAAATTCTGCTGTAAGACCATCTGGCCCTGGGGCCGATTTTTTTTTTTAACTTAGATATAGTGGCCCAGATATTCAAACTGTGCCTGGCTATGGCACAAGCTTGGGCGCAGCTCAACTTTGCTGTGCAGGGGTGTGGACTAAGCGATATTCAAAGGAACTGAGCCATGGCTCAGTAGCTTTGAATATCACCCCTGGCCACCCCCAGTGTGCATGGCACAGTGGCACTGCACCAGTGCAAGTGGCCAGAGTAGAGCATGGAGATGTGCTAGCACAAGTTCCATTGTGTCATGCACAGCACCCATGATATTCAAAAGCTGACATGCAAATGGGGCCATAATTTATGCAAGATGCACATGGAGCCATTTACATGTCATTATGGCCCCAATTGCATGCAGGTGCACCGATCCCCAATGACTTGCACCTGGCGCCCTGCCAGGCAGCAGCCATCAGGGACTGACCCCCCCTGCAGCCCAATTGCGGGCATCTGTAATAATAAAAAAACCCGTCCAATATTCCTGGTGGTCCAGTGGACTGCTTTCTGCCAAATTGCAGGCATCTGTATGAATAAACAACCCTGTCCAATATCCCTGGTGGTTCAGTGAACCACACTCTGCCCGATCACGGGCATCTGTAATTTAAAGATGTCCTATATTCCTGGTGTTCCAGTGGACTGCACTCTGCCCAATTGTGGGCATCTTTAAAACATAACATCCTATATCCCTGGTGGTCTAGGGCACCCTCCTTCCCACCTGCCCACTGAGCCCCACCGCCCCACCGCCCCACATTCCCGTTATCCGGCGGGCAGCAACACCCCAACAGCCTGCCACCCCACCACCCACCGACTGACACCTCAGTAAGGCTGCATGCCCATTGGTTCACAGCATGAGCCAATGGGCATACAGCTCTAACTACACAGTCCAGATATGTGAATGAATCATTCACATATCTGGAATGTAATAAGTATGATAGGGCTGCATGCCCGCTGGCTCACGCTGTGAACCAATGGCATCAGCCTCTGAGTGTCAGTCGAAGCGGCGAGATATGCAGGTGGTGGAGTGCTGCCACCCACTGGCTGATGGGGAGAAGAGGGGGGGGCTCAGTAGTGGTGGGTGGGGAGAGGAGAGGGGTACCCTAGACCACCAGGGATATAGGATGTTGTGTTCCAAAGATGCCCATGATCAGGCAGAGTGTGGTCCACTGGACCACTAGGTATATAGGATGTCTTTTCATTACAGATGCCTGCGATCTGGCAGAGTACGGTCCACTGGACTACTTGAGATATAGGACATCTTTTCATTACAGATGCCTGCGATCGGGCAGAGAGCAGTCCACTGGACCACCAGGGATATAGGCTTTTTTTTAACAGATGCCCGAGAGCGGGCAGATAGAGGTCCACTGGACCATCGGGGGTATTGGATGGGGTTTTTTATTCATACAGATATCCGCGATTGGGCAGAAAGTGGTCCACTGGACCACCAGGGATATAGGACGGGGAGCTTTCTTTCAACAAATGCCCATGATTGGGCATAGGGGGCACTGCCAGGTGCAGCCAGAACTTGGGTGGTGACCCACAAGTGGTAGCTGCCATGTTGCACCATGCAATGCGGCAGCTCACCTATGGGTGGCCATCAGTTGTTCCTTTTTGGGGGGGGCTTAACTTTGTGCTGGCACAGGTAGGGCTGCATATGCATGGCTCTGCACATCCTGGGCTGGATATCGGGCTGTGCAGTTTATGCATGGACATGCCCCCCCATCTGTGCCTGCATACATTACTGATGCGCTCCGGTGCATCGGGATTTGTGCTACACACGTTTCCCTTTTTGAATATTACACCGGGGCACATCAGTGGGTTGCACACAGTGCAACACTGTTGCGTCATGCACAACCCTTTTGAATATCTGGGGCAGTGTGTTTTGTTTCTTCTAATATAATTGGTGCAGAAAAACTGGTCACTAACCCTGGATCTAAAGTGGGAACATCTATGTCATTGAGATACTCCTCGTCCCAAACTGCCATAGAAGGATTTCCAAACATTTTAAAAATGTGGTTCTGTGCTAAGTCTTGTATGTGAAAAACATCCGTGAAAGCCTTTCTAGTGTGTGGATCCGTTACTTGATATAGATTGGTATGTTGTATTCTATCTTGACAACTTTTATAAATGTCAAGTGAAGGTTTTGAGCCCTGAGTGTCAAACTGGACCTCTTTTTTTAAAGATTCTGCTCCATTATACTGCACTTTACACATTTCAGCTTTAACTTCCTGAATCTCAGCTGACAAATCTACTGCATTCTCATAAGATCTAGAAATGAGAGAGAATAGTTTTTCCCTTAAGCCTAAATAATGCAAATATTTTGTTCTTGATACGTTTGCTGCAGCCTGAATAAAAAAAGCTTTACAATCATGTTTTACCTCAACCCACCATTCACCTAAGGAATCGAAAGCTTCTAATAGAGTATATTTTGCAGCTAGCAAGGAAATATTTTGCTCTCAGCAGAAGGCAGTGACAACAGCTGATTATTTAACTTCCATCTAGCAAATCTGTTTTCCCAGCTGGAGACTTAGAAGGAAGTTTACATACAATTGAAACTGCCAAATGATCAAAGGTTTCACATGGAATGGTGAAAGCGTGTGTAATATCAAGATCCTTTGAAAGAAAAATGTAGTCTATTCTTGTGGCCAATGTACCTTTCATGAACGTTCTAGCCCCAAGATCATGAATTTCCCTATAACTGTCATTTAAACTGGCTGTTTTTAAAATAGAGTTTAAACAGTTAGTGTCCCCAAATAGCTTAGTGGTGCCCCCTCTTGTCTGCTAAGGAGAGTGGACAATTAAAGTCCCTGCCAAAAATTATGTTGATTTGTATGGAGATAGGGCTGAATTAGTTTAAAAATATCTGACCGTGCTGCAATACTCTGTGGAGCGTATATTTTAATTAGCCTAAAAAAGAGAGTTCCAAAACAGCCATCCAGCAGTAACTCCCTACCTGGAAAAATATCTAGCACTCTGTGGATTGTAAATTCAAAACCCCACAAAAGAATCCCCACTCCATCGCATCTATCTGGACCTTGGGACCAAAATGATGGGCCTATATTCCAGGAATGTTTTGCTTGATTAACTTCATAAGAGGTTTTGAGTCTATTATCCTGTAGAAATATGATGTTATTAGGAAAGTCTTTCATGATCTGAAAGGTTGTTATACGTTTCTTATAATTCTTGATACTACAGGTATTTAGAGTGAGGACAGAGAGCTGTTGCTTCCCTCCCATATCTTAGGAAAAAGAAAATCATCAAAGGACTTTCCTATGATGGTTGTCTTTTTGTTTATGCCCAATGAGGCATGTGGGTCTGAAAGAGACTCTGTGCAGAGGAGGAGGAATCAGAGTCACCATCTTACTCTACCATGTCCCCCCACTGGCGACATTTTGCTAGTGCCTGAAACTTGTTTCTAGTCACAATGGTAGAAGTTTTGGGAGGGCGTTTTCCCAGCCTTTCTTTTACTTCTTTTTTTCTTAGGTTCTACCAGGGTGTACTGAGAAGCTTCTGGGGGGGGGGTAACATGTCAGTAGTTTCCATGTCCTCAAGGCCTGTGTGTGAGGCCTCATCCTGAGATTGATCAGTAGCCCTAGAGGGAAGTGAATGATCAGATATACTAGTGGAAGGCATGGTTGCAGAAGACTGGGGGGTTGCTGTCTCTTGGGGAGCAGGATCCCTCACTTTCTTGTTTGCCTCCTGTGCTTGACACTTTTCCAGTAAGTGTACTGGGTCTTGTTGCGCTCTGTCTAGCCTGTTTCTTTTGGCCCAGGGACAGCTTTGATAAGAGTGCCCTTCTTCCTCACAGAGATTGCATTTCAGAGGGTTAGGACAGCCTAGACTGACATGTCCATATTCAAGACACAAATTGCATTTGTGTTTGTCACACACTGAACTGAGGTGTGTGTGAGCACCACATTTGTGACAGGTTCTAGGCTGTCCCTGGTAGAAACACAACCCCCTGTCCCTTCCAAAAAAGAAGCTCCCCGGGAGATTTAAAATACCTTGTTCAGTATTTTTTAGCTGAATCTTTATTTTCCAATTCCCTCTCCAAACAAGATATTCATCTAAGATGGGGGTAGGGGCTTCTAGAATTGTGCAGCACTGCCTTAACCAATACTGAACATCAGAAATATTCACCCCTTCATTTCTAAACAGCAAAGTGATTGTTTTAAGTTCTAGGTGTCAGCATGGCTCAGTTGGTAGCACATCTGCCTCTGGACCAGAAGGTCATGGGTTATCGTCCCACACTGGGATTGGACTTGCACCTAAAAATCGCTGGCATCTGAGTGCAGTATTGGGGGGTGATGTACTGCTGGGGTGTGCCGTCCACCGGATGAGAAGTTAAACTGAGGTCCCTTCTGCCCATCCTGGTGTTGTCCTAGTGGGTGTTCAGGTGGAAATAAAAGATCCCAGGGCACTCTTTGCAAAGAGTAGGGAACATTCCCGGTGCCCTGGCCAACATTCCCCTTCCCATAAACCGGTTCATGCAATTATCCAGGCTGTGTGTGGGTGATGATGTGTGATATGGCTGCCACCACACATTCAGTCACTTCACTACCAGTCTAGCATTGCTTGTAAAGCGCTTTGGATACTTGAAAAGTGCTATATAAATGCTGATTCTTCTTCTCTTTAATTGTTGGCTTTGTTTGAGGGATTGGAAAGAAAGAATGCCATAAGTTTGAGTTTGAAACCTATGGATACATTGTCCAAAATCTTTCTAATGAATGATCAGTTTTAAAACTAACATTGTATATGAGTTCCCCTCTAACATGAATCACAGCAGATAATTCATTAGACTGAATCCCCATACCCTCCTTCAACATTTTGTGTAAAAGAGTTTTTCTGTCCGGTGCAACATCAATGTTCCCATTAAATTTGAGCCACATGGCATTTAGCCGCTGTGCAGGTTCCACTGCATGTTTGGACAGATCTGCCATGAACAGTCTCTTTGGCTCCTCAGTTGCCTCTTGCTGTGCTGGCTCCTCTTTTTGTCTTGGGATAGTATTGTTGCAAGCTGCAGCTGTGTCAGGGAGCCTTGTATGCACAGGGGAGTCATTTGGCAGGTTTCCAGCATCTGTCACTATGGAAACCTCGCTATGGGCAGAGATAGCAGAAGGTGCTATGTTTACCTCAGAAGCACAAGAAAGTCTAATCTCTTCAGCAGTAACAGGGTAAGGAGTAGTCCATCACTTTGATCTGTGTCCTTTTGCCAACCAGTAGCACGCAAAGCTGCCTCAGGTATCCAGTTAGTTTGTTTTTGCTGCAAGTTCATTGGGCGGCCTTTTCTTAATGAAGTGAGTGGTTTTTCAGGTTGGTGAACTGAATTTGAAGCAAACTGTGGATTTTCTGAGTGCACTGAAGAAAACTGGGATGGAATTGACATTAAGGGTGAGCAAGACTCGCAATCAGAAGAAGAAACATTGTCCACAAGTCTAGCAGCACTTTGTTCCTCATTCAATTGTTTTAACATAAATTCTCTGTTTGATTTAACAGCATCCCTAAGCAACATTTCTTGGGTAAGAATAGTAGGAACATGTCCTGCAGTTTCTTGAGAAACAACATCTGTAGGTCTCACATATTCATTAATTACAGGTACCTGTTGAAACTCCATGTTCTGTATGTTTTTCTTTGAGGAAGTAGAAGTGGAAGAGTTAGAACCAATATCATCACTCGGACTTTCTTCTGTATGTTGCTCAATCAAACCAGACCTGCTCACAGCAGCACCACCATCAGATTCAGATATTTTTCCTCCAGGTACTGCTAAATTTCCATTGCTAATCTCCTGAAATGGACCTACTGGGACAGAGATCAGATCCCTTGCAAGTACACCAGCCTCCTTACTCTCCACCTTGTTGTCCACCATTTTGGTGCAGCAGAAAAAGGGTTCCCCTCTGCTCACAGGAAGCAAGGACCCCTGCAGGCAGAGTAGGGAAATTTCCCTGGTGTCCTAGCCAAATTTCCTCCATTCACCAGAAATACCACTAACAGCTTAAGATCTGGTTCAATTTCAGTTGGCATCCATCTGTATCCCTGAGGCTAACTATAGGCAAACATTGTCTAGTCCTCCTTCCTGGTCAACAAAAACCTAAAATAAATAAAGCATTTACCCAGACTCCTTTGACATTTAGTTCCAATTACTTCAAAATAAATAAGTGCAAATAAATATAGTTAATTTATTTGATTGATGTAATATATTTCATTTAGTATGTTTTAATACTCACTGTTCCATTCATTTTGTAATAACATGTTATGTTCAACTTTCTCTCAGTTTTTGTAGCTGACTTTCTGCCTGTAAGGTATGAGTTAGCATGTCTGACTCCAGCATGAGCAAATATATTTATAGTCTGTACATGAAAGCCAGCACATACTGTATAAGATCTTAAAAAAGAACCACCATCAATGAAATAACTTATTTTCAGACTGGGTTAATTTGTGCAGGGTATAAAAGGCTAGATTACTAACTGTGATGTGTAAGACTTACAAAAACTGCATCTCCCAGTAAGCATGTGTTCTTGATGCCCCAAAGCTGACACTGTTACAAAGGTTGGGGATTAAATTGAATTCAAGACGCACTGTGCTAACCTTCCCTAGTGATGTCCTAATCAAGTGTGGTCTGATCTGGTGCAAGTGCTATAAATCTGAATTCTAACTAAATGTCAGTCAGACTAAATAAATATTTAATTAACTATAAAACTATGTGAAAATAAAATAATCCATTCTAGAGAAACCCAGGAACAGAACTACTCAGAACCTACATGGACAACACCAGTTTTTCCTTACCTTTACTCAAAACAGCCTATTTTGAATCAACCATACAGCGCTGAACTAGAAGTCAAGTTTCAACTTAGGAAGATATTTATAAATCTGGACATTCCTAATAAATGGTCCTGACAACACTGGCCTGCATGAAGACTATGACTCACAACAGAAACATTAAATAAAAGATGCAAAATACAATATTTTGCTTTAATAAAAACAAGTTAAAAATTGACTTTTCACAGTAACTGAAGTGAGGGAGAAATAGGTAGAAAGGGAGAATTAATTATAAAAATAGAAAAATACAGTGCCTTAAGCATTGGGGCAGGGAAGAGGGTGGGGGACACAGGGATCATTCCTTTTCATGTCATTAGGGAAAATCCTTATTGTGTAGCTGGCCTGCGTTATGTTGCCTTTCTTGGCAGTGCATTCATGCATTGCACTTGTAAAGTACAGGTAGGCTCTGCAGGTAAATGCGACATATCACAGTCCAGCCATACATTAAGGGTTTTTCTTAAGGACATTGAAAGAGCTGGGTAAAGTGCCCCTGTCCTCTGAAGAATAATTAAGGCACAGAATTGTTTTAATTAAATCTCCTTCCATGACCCTACCTATTCCTCCTCCACTTTATTTTCTGTGAAAAGTTAATTTAGTGCCTGTTTTTATTTTAATAAAACTAAAGATTGCATTCCAAACTTAGTTACAGATGCTGTACTACGGTGGGTTGAAAAAACAGAATTTTAGATCCAGCTTATGCAGACTCTACAGAGATAATTTCATGTAGCTCCATCAGATCTGGTAATATTGGAATCCAGACTTGTATCTCTTTGTGCATTGCACATTCCACTGTTCAGAGAGGGCTTGGCTTGTTAGCCTATGTTCAGGGGTATGCAAATCCCATTGCCCCTGTTCAGGGCAAGTACATTTCCTGGAAGGGCAAGTGCACAAAGAGAGCTAATTTCATTGAAATTAATAGGGGAAAGTGAATCAGCTACAGTCATGGCTGGGCAAGTCCTGAAAGTTTTGATTTGAACAGCCCAGCCTTTGTTTTGGCTTGACTGTACTGTAGCTTTTTACGGACAGTGCCAACAAGTAAGCTGCCCATTACTGATATGAAAAGAGAGTCACAGTCTCTCTCAAAAAAATCTGCATATTCAATATTTAAGGGACATTTTGATGAGATAGAGGGAGACTACAGTATGTCAGGAATTCATATATTCTGATCTGTGACTTATCTATAAAAGCATTTAATATATATAAATGTTGATAATCATTTTTTACTGGATTCCAGCAAGATTTTGGTATGCCTAATCTTAATGCAAAAAAAAAAGCTAGAAGTGGTGCTAAAATAAATTTCAAAGATTATTTTTTTATTAAACATACAACTGGAGTCTATTTTAAAATACCTCAGGCCCTCCCATTTTAGCTAAAATGGTTATACTTATGGGGGGATATGGGGTGTTAACAATGACATTGTAAGTTTTCACTGAAAAAAAACACAATAAGAACATTTCATATCTTACCCTTTAATGGCTTTATGAAAATGTTAGTGTGTGGATGAGCTGTGTTATGTTTCCCTGCATTGTCTACATGCACTTTAGAAGGACAAATAAATAAATAAAGTGCTCTGGTACTAAGCTGGTACACATTGAATGAATAGTGGAAAGCACTTGTGCATCCTGGATACTGAATGGTAGTACTTACATGACAACTCAGTGAACAGGGAATTGCCCTTTATTCTGCAACATATTGCATTTCCCTGCAGGGCAATGCAGACATGAAACCCAGTGAATGGGAATGACTGGCTGGACTGCAGTATATTGCCATTCTCTGCAGTACTTTGCATTTACAGGGATGGATGATGACAAAATTATTGCTGAGTATTGGAGCAACACCTTCTTTAATGACATTACAAAACAAAGCAATTGTAAGTGAGTAGTTCAGTAACCCTTGTCTGAAGTTGTCTGCAGCGTTAATAGAAAAAAAAATTGAAATAAAATTATGCAGATGTCCATTACTACCGTATGTAATACTCTGGCAATTCCTCCACTGAGTTGTATTCATACTTTTTCTCCATAATCTGAATTTCCTTTGAAACATCCTCAGTGCCTCCTCAATCATCATATGGTTTACACAGATGTGAAAAGTATATAATACTGATTCTTTTTGTATTTGGTCAGTAAAATATTTAATTTATATGGGTGCCAGATAATATATGCATTGTTTGGTGTTGGGATATCATGAAACCACTATTGGTCCTATTAGTATACCCTCACCCCCAATACACCAGGTACAAGCACTGAGTTTAATTTCTTAATTTTACTTTAATAATGAAACAAATCACACCTAGAGTATGCAGAATTTTTTATTGTTCAGAACAGCTCTTAATGCTGGGATGCCCTGTGTTAAACATGCAGTCCCAGTTTGCATTTTTTTTAATTTGCTATACTGCACCTGTCCTTCTCAAGTTTGCTGGGGGAGCTGGGCTGGAGCATGGGTCCAGCCTCAGTGGAATAGAGAGAAGGGCCCCAGCATGCTGATTTTTTTTTAATAATTCATGGGACTCTCTGAGTGTTAAGAGCAGGGCAGCTGAAAAGGGCTACAGTGGAATTGGGGGTAGGGTCCCAGCTTGTTTTTTTTTTAAATTTTATATGCAATATACAGTACTCAAGGCCACCACAATGCTGTGACAGCACAGCTGCTACCATGATCCCCCAGAAAGTACTGTGGCACAGACCTTGGCTCTGAAATTTAATACAGCAGTGAGCTCTTGAGCACTGAGCCACCCTGCCAGACCCTGTAGCTGAGCAACTTTGGGACTGGGCTACAAGTGATGATAAAGAAAAACTCACAAAAGAGCAAATAATTTTGTTTTTTGTAGTAATAAAATGAAATTTCCCTTTTATTGCCTCTGCTGGCATCCACGCTAACCAACATTAAATTGCATGCCTTTTTATAAGAATTTGTCCAGGCGAGTGCTTTTGTCAGTATCTCTCCCAAACATACCCAGAACAAGCAGTGATTTTTTTTTGTTACTTATTCCTTAAAGAAAACACACCTGTAGCTTGCATAGCTTTTTTTATTGTTCTGTTTACCTCTTACTGAGATGTGCCATTTAACCATGCAGCCAGTTTTTTTTTCCCCCTCATAGAGTAAAGGTGTGCCATACAGTACCCATTGTTCTCTGGATAGGGAGGGGCAGCTGGGCTGGAGTAGGAGGGCAGCTAAATATGGACGTAGGGAAGGATACCGGCTTGCTGGGATTTTTGATATTACTAACACAGACATTTCATTAGCTGTGTAATACAGTCGTGGAACAGTAGTGTGAGCATGGTAGCACTCAGACCGCCAGTCCCTTATTCATGGGGCAGTCTGAATGGGGAGAAGGGGAGCTGGGCATATATCCCCAGACTCCTTGCACTGCAACAAATTCGGTAAATGTTTTGTCTGGTAATTATAGATGGTACTGTGATGTTCTTTGTATATTGTTGAAACTTAATTATCTGAAATCAAATACTGTTTCTGCAGAATATGTCATAGATGATCAAGGGTGCAATTTCAATTTATTGTGATAAATTACAGGGCCAAACTGCATAAACATTTTCTGTGTTTGACACAAACTGCAGAAACTACTGTATTTGAATACTTAGAAAAGAAATGGCACCCACAACAACCAGATAACATTGCTACTGGAATCAAGTACAAAGTGGAAGTCGCTATCTAACTATGATGAAAGATATAGTAACACAAAAATCAATAAATATGAGTTGACAATGCCCCTTTAACTGGATGCTGTGACATTAATTTGTTCACATCTTGCTTTAGTTCTGCAGGTTTAAGTCCGCCAATCATCTTGTTGGCTTGTGTAGAGTGCCACCCCATGCTTTTGTCATAATTGAGCTTGTGAATGATCAGACATAGATGACAGAGGAAGCTGAAACCTTCTGCTTATTTTCAGGTATGCCCAACTGAGAGTGAGTGTAGTGTACAGTACTGGAGGCCACCACAATGCTGTGACAGTACAGCTGATCCCGCAGTTCCCTGCAGAGTACTGAGACACAGACCTTGGCTCAGCAGTTTAATGCAGCAGTGAGTCCCTGTGGTTGAGCAATGGGGGCTGGGCTATAATTGCTAATAAAGAAAAGCTCACAAAACACCAATTGATTTTTTTTTAGTTTTATAATAATTAAATGAATTTTCTCTTCATAGACTCTGCCCTCATCCATGCCAACAGACATTAAACTGGGGTCATTTTATAAGAATCTGTCCACTCAAGTGCTTTTGTCAGTATCTTCCCCCCAACACACCCAGAACAAGCAATGATTTTTTTGAACAAACTAACAGGTGTGCATGTGTGTGTGTGTGTGTGTGTGTGTGTGTGTGTATATGTGAGTGTGTGTGTGTGTGTGTGTGATTGAGCTCAGTTGCGGGTGTTTGGGTGTGTATTGTATGTGCTTAAGTGTGTACAGTATGTGTTTGTGTGTGGGGGATGACATACATCAGCAGTTTCAATAAACAAGGAAAACTAAAGTTTGCATGCAATGTAAAAGGTCCTGAAATTCCAGGCAGTATAGCTATCTGAAAACATGGACACACTTTTAAAAAAAAGCCATCGATGACCACCAAAAAGCAGTAAGCAAATAAAATAAAAGTTGCAGCCCAGCCTGTGCATGGGGACTTGTGGGCTGTGGCAGTGTCTCAGACTCCCTCTGCTGTGTTAGTCTGCTGACTAATACCTTTGTCGCAGTATTTTGCAGGGGAAACAGGAAAGTAAAATGGACTATACAACAACACTATTAGTTGGCAATCAGACATTCAGTCAGAAGACAACCCTGCTATGTGTCAAATTAAATACTAATATCAAGCAGAAGATGTAGCGGGGGGGGGGGCTTAAGTTAGTGTGCAAAGTTATCCCTGGGTAACAGTTGTGGCAATTCAGAGATGCAGCATCTAGACATTTGCTTGTCACATTCACCATCATCTAATGACTTTCTGGGTGTGATAAGATATCTGCAAGAACTGCTCTTTCAACCCTACCCCAGGGAGGCACTTTGGGAAAACAATACCATTTCAACTCCCTTGCTGACTTTATATAGCATACCTGGTCTCACTCATACAGTACATCCAGGGGACCAAGGAAAGGGCAAGGGTATTGGATGGGAAGCCTTTTTCTGTTGACATCATGGCATTGGTGTGTGATTTCTTTTTATTTGATCAGTCACAAATCAGACAACACACACCACCAGTAAAGACACATTACCTGTATATCTTGTGTGTATAAATCTATCAAAGTCCATAAAAATGTTAAAACTGGACTGCTTTAAAACGCAGCAGCTTCTGCTCAGATGTATAACATAAATGAACAGTGCTGACACATTTTCTGAGACTGTATACTCAGAGTAGTGCTGATGCGCTGCTTTGAGACTGTACAATACCTAATTTACAATCTTATACATTATTTGCAAGACTGACCAGATGAAGTAGGTATAACTCTTAAAAGCTACTGTAATCACAAAACAAAGAGCATCATTAGTCTAATAAAGTTACCACCTGCAATGTATGCATTGTTTCTAGTGTGTCTTTTATTGTATAAAATATTACAATTTTAACTAGCACAGAGATTCCTAAATGATGGGGAACAGTGCAATGATTTTTGGGTTGCTGGAGGTAGCTTGTGTGAAAGTTTCTGATTACTGCCTTTACAATAACTTACAGAAAAATGGTATTGAGATTTTTTGTCATGCTATCTGTTGCTTCCACTTTTCAGTACATCCTGAACTGAGTTTGCAGTAGCAGGCAGACCTCACACTGTGCTGACCACTGCTCCGTCCCTTCTCTAAGCACTGGCATGATCACTGTTTCAGGGACCAGCTTTTCTATTGATCTGTTGTTTGCCTTCCTACAAACACACACAGCTGCAACAGTTCCTTATTGATTCTGCTCATTGTGCTGAATTTGTAAGGCCCTATAATCTGAATTATTTACACTTGCAAGTCACAAGCAATAAATAAATACAGGCATAATCCACTAGTATGGTGGTTTATGCTACTAGAATATGTGAGAGAAGTGAATGTTCTGCCATTCATCAGCACTTAGCTAAGCTGAAAGCAGAGGACAGACCAGCAATCCGTGACTAGTGCAACCATATGTTCACTTCTTACAAAAAATATTTATTTCATAGTAAAAAAGCCCTTCCAGGGAACTGTTTTTTTGTTTGTTTGTTTGTTTTTTTTGGAGGGGGGGTGAAAATTTCAACTCCTAGCACTTATTAGTATTGTCAGTTTGACTTGCACTTGCAGGGTGATGAGATGTCTCTTGTGAGCTTTGATTTTGTTACTGCAATGCATCCTAATATATTTTAATTGGGGGGTCATTTAACTATGACATGGAAAGGTATTTATAAATATCCAAGTCACTCCAGGTTGGCCCCAGTGAAGAGCTAGTGGAGTGAAGCACTGTGTCACCTGGGTCACAGTACATGGCTGTATGTTTGTTGTTTTTGTGTGAAATGTTTTTGTGCTATTTGTCACTAGAACTGTTTGTATAAAAATAACTGGTTGGGCATACATTGGTTTCTGACTACATAACAATCAATGGCAAATGTAAAAATGCAGTTTCTATTTTTTCTACTTCTGTTAAGCCTGCGCATTAAAATTTTATCCCTGACAATAAAAATATGTCTCATGCCCTTTTTTCTTAAATAAAATGTAAATTTCATGCCCCCATATATTTACAGAACTAATTCTACTGACTTCTCTTCCCAGCTATGCCACTCAGTTTCAATATACCAATTGCTGCATTGCAAGAGTGAAGTGGTACTGGAGGCAGAGGCAAGAATGAGACAAATAATGAAAGTAGCTGCTTGTTCCGGGTGTATTCATTTTTCTTTGTAGCCGAGCCCCAGCCATTGGAAAGAAATCGCAATTTTATTGGTTTTGTCATACAGACACAGTGCTTTGTTAAAGAATGTGTTTTTTTAACTGCATCCCGATCAGCTGTCATGTTCTTGCTGTTGTAGCTGACCTGCTACAAAAGCAAGAACATGAACGCTGATTGCGTTCTGCTAAGTTCACTAACTATTCCAATAAATGAAGAAAGTTGGGAATCACTTTAACTTAAATAACGAATGTCTTCCACAATTTTCATCTTTTTCAGATCTTTGTATTGTTCCCTACATTTTGCTCACCTCCCTGAGTTTGTTCGGGATGGGGGGGTAGATTTTCTCTACAATAAAACAGATTCTTTCAATATTACAATAATTTATATTCCATCTTTTGTCGTTGTTTAAACACATAATTAATAGCCAGCACCTTTAAAGATCTCTTTTTCTATAGAAATTACTTTTCCCATATCTTCTTTTTATGAGAAACTACTCAAAGATTCATTTCTTTACTCTGACCTAAAAGAAAAATTTTTTTTAATCCATTACTTGTTTGAGTGCTCTCATATTCTTCAAAAGTGCTCCTAGCACCATTGTTTTAAAAGTGCCACCATGTGCCTTGCCTGTGTGAGTGATTTTTCTACTGTCCTTATGGGACCTATTTTGCCTTAACTCAAAAAAGAAGTTTTACCTCTGGGTCTCCGGTTAGTTTTACTGTGCTCTTTTGATTCAATAGTCACTGCTCCATCACACCTTAAAGCATCGCAGAAAACATATACGGGGCTGGATATTCAAACTGCGCTATTCTGTGGTGCAAGCCCTTGTACTGCACAAAATAGTTGCGCAGGGGTATGGCAGGCGATATTCAACAGAGTTGCGTTATTGAGCAACTCCTTTGAATATCACCCACTGGCCACAGCCACTGTGCATGGTGCAGTGGAACTTCCGCCACTGAAAGTGGTCAGAGTGGAGCATTCAAGATGCGGTGGCGCAAGTACCATTGCACCATGTGCAAATTTACGATATTCAAAAGGTGACATGCAAATGGGGCCGTAATTCATGCAAGGCGCAGGGGAGGCCATTTCATCTATTTATGGCCCCATTTGCATGCCATTAGCATGCAGGTGTGCTGATCACAGAGGACTTGTGCCTGGCACCCTGCCAGGCAGCAGCCATCAGGGACCGACGCTCCCTGCAGCCCGATCGTGGGCAGAAGTTAAAAAATCCCCCCAACCCCGACTGGCCCATTCATGGCAAATGTTTAAACATCTTCCCACCCCCCTGAATGGCCTGAATGCGGGCAAAAGTTTAAACATCCCGACTGGCCCGATCGTGGCAAAAGTTTAAACATCCCCCACCGCCTGACTGGCCCGATCATGGGCAAAAGTTTAAACAGCCCCCACCCCGACTGGCCGATCACGGACAAAGTTTAAACATCCCCGACTGGCCCGATTGCGGGCAAAAGTTTAAACATCCCCCCACCCCTGACTAGCCCGATCGCAGGCATAAGTGAATAAAAAACACCCACCCACCAGCCCAATCGAGGGCAGCAAATAGTTCAACCCCCAAGAACATATCCCTGATGGTCCAGTGGACTGCAAAGCCCAATCGTGGGCAGCAAAGTGTTCAAACCCCCAAGGACCACCTACCCTTGTGATCTAGTGGCTCCCTACCCCACCCACCCACGAAGCCCCACCACCCGCTCCCCTCATCAGCCAGCGGGCAGCAGCATCCCACCCACCTGCCACCCTGCCGCCCACCGACTGACTGCCCAGTAGGGCTGCACACCCATTGGTTCAGAGCAAGAGCCAATGGCATGCAGCCCATACCGTACAAGGCAGTCCAGATACATGAATGAATTCATTCACATTACAATTAAAAATTACAATCCAGTCCAGTTACAATACAATCCAATTACAAACCGTTCTGAAACTAACTAGCACAGTTTCAATAAACTTCTACAAATCGCTAAGTTCAGCCAAGATAAAAGACACCTGTAACTGTGATTAAGTCTCCTCCTTCCCCATGTGTGCCATATTTATCCACTGGTAAGGTATAATTGCTTTGTCATATTAACTGCTTTCCCTTCCCCTTCTACTTCTGGCATTATCTATGCTTACGCTCCACTGCTACTCTATCATATCACTCCCCCCCATATCAGTTGTAGTCTGTTGTTTGTTCTAGCTGCCAAAATATATGTATTGCACACACCAGTCATCATGTTTCATTTATCAGTATGCAACCTGTAAGTCGCTTTCCTGTGTCATATTAATGTTTACCACCTGCGGTCACCCTATGTGGTACCCTTGTATGTATATCCAGCCTGTATCATGTAACATGCATTTCATGTATATACTGTTATTACCTATCTATGTTTGTACTTTAAGTGTTTATGTCACAGGACCTCCTTGTGAATGAGCTTGCTCAATGGAGTTTTCCTGCAATAAACTTGAACTTGAACTTGAAGGAAATATCTGGTCTTGGCTGAGAATGCCACCATCTGCTGTGTATTTCAAATCATGAGATGAACATAACCTAGCAGGGAGCATGCCAAAAATAGATTTGGGAGGCTGCTGTCTGCTGTCAGGTCGTATTTTGATAGTCAGCTGTTTTGATTTATGAACCCCAAAAAGTAACCTGTAAAGTGTGTAGCTGCAAAATAGAGCCATTATACTGTGTACAGATTCAATTGTGTAGACATTGACAGTTCAGTTTATTAGAGTCCCATTTGCCAAGAACTTCAAATATGCTGTAGTTCTAAACTGCTTCAGCGCTGTCATTTTTGAAATATGAATCATCCAAGTGATTTTGCTGGGATGGTTTATCTTTCTTCAGTGTTTTCCACTACAGGACATCCTGATACACTTGACTGTTGGTGCATTGTTTTATGCAGGGGCTTTCTACTAGCAGCGCACTGTTCTGAGTTTTATATAACAGGCAAAGGAGAAGGGCAAGCACTAAACTGTTAATTGATTAACTAGTTCTGGTCTGGTATTTTGCTTGGTCCTTATACATTAAATATAATGCATGACAGCTGGTGTAAGGTTACTGTGTATTACTGTTGGCGATCCCAACAGATAACTTTATGATTCTTTTTACTGATGGATTGGCAAAATAAAATGACAAACATATACAGTATGTTGACTGTATACCGTACCTCTTTTTATTGTGTGTGGCTAGCATTGCAAGGTAAGAAGTGAGTTTTGGTTGGGTCCAGTAAGTGCTCAAATACAGCACATATGAGCATGCATGGACTCCATATTTGGTCAATGGGCGCTGACCTGGCCTGAAAGGTTCTTGGGTCATTTTAATCTAAAAGGAGCATGGATATCCTACCTTAAAAACCATTCCATTCTTTAAAGATGCCGTTTTGCATGTTGGTGCCCCAGAAAATTTGTGCAGTAGACTTTCACATATTGTATGTCTGCTAAGGGTGATGGAGGAAGTTACCCTCATGAACCAGCAAGCTGAGTAAGCGCTTGCTGGAGATGCCAATCATAAACAAGCACTTCTCCACAGTAGCTTGTCACAAGTAAAGTACGTCCCGCTATATTGTCATGGCCAGTTGTAGTACTCAGGTGAGGTTGATGTGGCTTTGTGAGGAAAAAACTTAAGGTTTATCTGATGATGAACAATGTCACACAAATACTGTATGTTATGTTAGAATAAATTGATGATTTTGCATAGTTTTGTTTAATTGTTTATACTGTTATTATTTATAGGCACAGGGGAAGCTGTAACATATGTTAACCCCTCTTTTTTTAATCTCTGAGGAGAGGTAAATCTTTTTTATACACACACACACACACACACACACACACATACACACACACACACACGCAGTTTCTAACCTCTGTCTTACCAACAGCCACTCTGCTGCTCATTCATCTTGCATTACTTGCCTTCCTAGCTGTGTTTCTTGATCTGGGGTGCTATGGAAGATTATTCTTTTTAACCTGTCATGTGTTTTATTCACAGCTGGGAAATGTATGGTCTAACTGTATATTTAACTTCACCATTACTTCTTAGTTTGTGTCTGGTGGCTATTACCTGCTTCTGTTTAAGGCTGAGAAACTTGCTATACTTCAGAGAACAAACTAGAACACATTTGAGGAACTGGGAACCTGGTAAGACATAATATTGTTGGGGACTTGTTAGGAAGATAAGCTACGCTTTCCACAGAAAGTAACATTTTTTCTTATTGGCATTAAGAAGAGAATTTCAGGATTACATTAAAGTGTAGTAATTTTATAACCAGAGGGAGTGAAATACAACTGAAGTTGCTTGATTCCTGTGCTTGAGACCTAGGATTTGGAAGGATATTTGTGCAACATTTGAGAAGTGTCCTGCTAGCTGAGGAGTGAGTTTTTATCCCTGGTTTCAGAGAAGGGCTTGTGTATTAGTATCAGACATAGCAAAGTGTCTACATTGAAAGGCCTGCTTACATCACAGGTGTCACTAGTCAATCAATTGATTCTGGGTGGGGCTTTTATCACTGAGCTGTCTTAGGCAAACTACACAGTGAGAAGCCAGTCAGAAAATACTTGCCTGCTTCTGTTTGAGGCTGAGAAACTTGCTATACTGCAGAGAACAAACTAGAATGCATTTGAGGAACTGGAAACCTTGTAAGAAAATAATATTGTTGGGGACTTGTTAGGAAGGTAAGTGACACTTTCTATAGAAGGTTTCATTTTTTTATTGGCATTAAGAAAAAAATTGAAGGATTCCATTAAAGTGTAGTAATTTTATAACCAGAGGGAGTGAAATACAACAGAAGTTGCTTTATTCCTGTGTGTGAGACCTAGGATTTGGAAGGATATTTGTGCAACATTTTAGAAGTGTCCTGCTAGCTGAAGAGTGAGTTTATTTTTATCCCTGGACTCAGTAGAGTGGTTTGTGTAGGAGCAGTGGTCTAGTAAATTGTGGTGTTGGTTGAATTACTATAAAGGGCAGTACTCACCAGGGTGGTGGAGCAGTGGTTTATTTGATTGTTTCTAACAGTCACCAGTGGTTGTGGCCTACCCACCCACCCCCTTCTCCTCACCCACCCACCCCAGATGTGGCATTTCCTTTATAGCCAAGGTTCTGACATCACTTCCTCAACAGGTCTTAGGGCAGAACTGTCATATTCTTAATAACCCAGCACAGTGCATAAAGGGTAAGTACACACCAAAAAAAAAAAGAGAGATTTTATATATTACACATTGTGTATTATAAGGGAGAGGGACATGTGGGGAGTGGTGCAATGCACTGGCTGTGGGGCAGCAGTTTTCCAGGAGACATTCTGGAACCTGCATTGCTGCCCTATTTGCATGCAACTCTTAGCTCTGAGGAAGGAGGTTGCCCACCTCCAGGCTGAACTGGTAAGGACTAAGGAGGCCTCCCCCACCCAAAGAGCACCAGTTCCACAACCACTGCCTCAGAGGTTGCCAAGTGTGAAGAGCAGTTGGACCACAGTGGGTTCTAGGAGGGGGAGGGTGGTGGAACAGAGACGTAGCCCTCTAGTTGTACCTCTACATAAATCATATGTTAGTCTGGCAAATCAAGGTTCCTCTATGATGACACCCTCAGTGGAGACCAAGAAGAATGCTGGGGACATCCACAAGGGATACCCACAAAAAAGGGTGGCAAGGGACACCACAGGGGAAGGAAACAGCTCCTGATAGGGGACTCAATTGTTAGGGGTGTAGACCTGGGGAAGGGAGAGGAGAAGGAAGTAAGGTGCCTGCCTCATGCCATGGCTTGGAGGGAAAGGAAGCAAATCCTGAGGATTGCAGAAGCAGCATCACAGGAGAGGAAACTAGATATCATTGTCCACCTTGGGACAAATGACCTAGCTAGGCATGAGATCGGTGCAGTGCAGTATGAATTTGTGGAGTTGGGGAGGGGCCTCAGACAGGTAGCAAGCACAGTAACCTTCTCAGAGGTGCTGCCAGTCTATGGCAGGGGTGAGGCTAGGGTACTGCACACCATACAGTTTAATGAATGATTGAAAAACTGGTGCAGAGCACAGGGCTTTGGTTTCATTGGGGACTGGGGGTCCACCTGGAGAGATGAAGGTCTATACTGGCATGATGGTCTGCATCTGTCCAGGAAGGGAAAGAAGCTCATAGGTGATAGGTTTAAATGCTTCCTTGGCAAGCTTTTAAACTAGCCAAGGGGGAGGTGCTGATAGGAAGAAGGAATGTTCAAACCTCCCACCACAAAACATGGCCAGTAGTAGAGTAAACACTGAGGTAGAGAACTTGACAGAGGGCAGGACAGGGGTAAATGGAAAAATAGACAAGGGCAATAAGAGCAGGGATGGGGTAAAAAAGGATAAAGACAACATTAAATGCAGGGCAATAAGTACCAATGCCCGTAGTCTTGGAAACAAGCTTACTGAGCTAGCAGCCCTGATGGAAGAGGAACACTTCGATATTGTGGCAGTCACAGAAACATGGTACACAGAGAACCATGACTGGGAAGTCAACATACCAGGGTACACAATCTACAGAAGGGACAGGGAGGGTAAAAGAGGATGTTGAGTAACTCTCTACATAAGGGAAGGGATCAAAGCTACAGAACTAAGAAGTAAAGGGGAGGACAAGAGGCACTCTGGGTCACCTTGGAGACAGAAAATGGCATCACAGTCCGCAAAGGGGTTGTATACTGACCCCCATCTTAAGGGGAGGAAATGGACAAGAAAATGATAGAGAACATTCTCAAAATGGCTAAAAAAGGAGAGATACTATTGATGGAGGACCTGAATATGCCAGATGTTAACTGGACGACATGGACTGCAGCCACATCCAAGAGCAGGGTCATTCTCGATGCCCTACAGGGGCATGCCTAAGACAGCTAGTGGTGGAACCCACTTGGGAGGGAGCAATATTAGACCTGGTACTCTCAAATTGAGAGAGGATCATAAATTTAGAAGTCAGTAGACATCTGGGAACAAGTGACCACTGCACAGTGTGCTTCACAATAAACACAACCATGGAGACAAGCCATACAAAGACAAGGATACTGGACTTTAGAAGGGCTGACTTTGTCATAATGGGTGAGTACCTGAGGAATGCAATAGTAAATGGCCAGAAAGGAGGGGTGGAAGAACAATGGAGAAAAATCAAAACTGCCATCATGGAGGCAACAAGCCTTTGTGTGAAACAAATAAAGAAAACAAAGCGGAATAAAAAAACACTATGGTTCTTAAAAGAGGTGTCAGGGAAGGTTTAGGAGAAAAAGGCTGCATTCAAAAAGTATAAGGAGTCACAGAAGGAGCAAGACAGGGAACTGTATCAATTAAAGCAGAAAGAAGTGGGGAAGGCAGTCAGAAAAGCAAAGGCCCAAACTGAGGAAAGGATAGCCAACTTAATTAAGAAGGGGGATAAAATCTTTTATAGGTACATTAGGGAGCATAGAAAGGTAAAGGGAGGGATAGTGAAGATTAATAAAGGAGAGGGGAGGTGGGCAGAGGAAGACAGTGAAGAGGCAGAGATACTTAATGAATACTTTTGCTCAATATTCACAAAAGAAGAAGAGGAGGAGTTGTTACCTAAACCAAACAATAGAAGCACTCTGGGTAGTGGGGTTGACGCCAGTCCATTTACAGAAGAAAGAGTCCTGAAAGAACTCTTTAAACTCAAGGTGGACAAAGCAATCGGGCCTGACAGGATTCACCCTAGAATCCTAAAAGAACAAAGGGAGTACCTAGTGACACCACTGACCACACTTTTTAACAAATCGTGGGAGGATGGCGTGGTACCTGAGGACTGGAGGAGGGCAGATGTGATTCCCCTTTGCAAAAGTGGGAGCAAGGCAGAAGCAGGAAACTACAGACCTGTTAGTTTGACCTCAGTGGTGGGAAAATAATGGAATTACTTCTGAAAGAAAGAGTTGTTGAGTACCTAGAGGCCAACGGGACACAGAACCCAAAGCAGCATGGATTCACAGCAGGAAGGTCATGTCAGATGAATCTAATTGATTTCTTTGACTGGGTGACCAAAGTAATAGACCAGGGAGGGGCTGTGGATATGGCATCCCTAGACTTTAGCAAGGCATTTGACACAGTCCTGCACAAAAGATTAATAATCAAGTTAGCTAGCCTGGGAGTGGGTCCCAGGGTGGTAGCTTAGGTAGCAAACTGGCTGCACAACAGGACACAGAAGGTAATAGTGAATGGAACACATTCCGAGGAAAGGGGGGTTACTAGTGAAGTACCTCAGGGCTCAGTACTGGGTCCAGTCCTCTTTAACGTCTTTATTGGTGACATTGCAGAGGGTCTGGAAGGAAAGGTATGCCTCTTTGCAGATGATACAAAGATCTGTAACAGAGTTGATACACAAGGGTGGGGGTAGAAAGGATGAGAAGGGACCTGGCATGGTTGGAGGAATGGTCAGACATATGGCAACTTAGATTCAATGCAAAGAAGTGCAAAGTAATGCACCTGGGAAATAAAAATCCAGGAGAAGAGTACACAATAGCAGGGGAGGTACTAACAACAGTAATGGAAAGGGACCTGGGGGTAATCATATCAGATGACCTAAAGGTGAGTAAGCAATGTGAGAAGCCGGTAAGGAGAGCCGGGGGATACTGGGATGCATAGAGAGGGGCATCACAAGTAGAAAAAGGGAACTGGTTATCCCTCTGTACAGACAGTTGGTGAGACCCCATCTGGAGTACTGCGTGCAGTTTTGGAGACCTCATCTACGCAAGGACATAGAATGGAACCAGTCCAGAGGAGGGCAATTAAAATGGTGTAGGGTCTACATCAGAAACCATATGAAGAGAAACTGAGAGAGCTTAATATGTATAACCTTGATGAAAGGAGGGACGGGGGGACATGATAGAAACTTTTAAGTACCTCAAGGGAATCAACAAAGTCCAGGAGGGTAGCATCTTTCAGAAAAAGAGATGTGTAAGAACAAGGGAACACAATTTAAAGATAGAGGGGGCACAGCTCAGGGGTAATGTGAGGAATTTTTTCATGGAGAGAGTGGTGGACACATGGAACTGCCTTCCTGGAGAAGTTGTGGAGTCTAAAACAGTGGGGGAATTCAAACATGCATGGGACAGACATAAGGCAATTATAGTGGGGGATTGCAGGTAGGGAAATGGGCAGACTGGGTGGGCCAAGTAGTCCTTATCTGCCATCAAAGTCTATGTTTCTATGTTTCTATGATGATTTACCTTAGATACTGTTTTATACATGTCATCTTGTTTTCATTGGGGTCTCGATTAGCACAGTAGCAGTTCTGAGATTAACACATTACAATCTAATTTATGTAGTGAATGTATTTTTTAGGCATCATGCACAAAGTGGATGGAAATAAAGAGAGTTTTATTAGGTTTAACACCACCCCCACCCCAACCCCTGCGTGTAGAAACCCAAGTCATGACCTGTTTCTTCTATATACCCCAGCCCTCATTCACACCACTGAGGAGCGTGAGTGTAATTAACAATAATTAAGGCTACAAACATACACTTTCACTTGCACTCCTCGGTAGTTGTTAGAAGCTGGAAAAGAGCTGACAGACATGATGCATTTCTTTTTTATTAGGTTATTTAACTACAATTAAGTACATACTATAATTCACTATCTCAGATATTCCAACTTAAGGATTTAACAACAAACTCAGTTCAGCAATACACACACGCTAACTATAGGAACCAGTTTTATTTTTTTGGGGGGGGGTGAATTCACAACAGCAGTAACACACTGCAGTATATAGTAAAAATCTGCAGACTGTCATTTATAGATTCCACTTATTTATTTAGCTTTTGTTGACCGGGTAAGTGCACTAGACAAATCCTGCCTGTTTTCAGGCACGACCTGGGGGAAGGGGATACAGATGAATGCCAACTGACCTTGAACCAGATTAAGCTGTTGGTGGTATATTTACTGTATGAGGGAAATTTGGCCAGGACACCGGGGAAATCCCCTACTCTTTTCGATAAGTGCCATGGGATCTTTAACATCCATCTGAACTACCACCAATCCAGGCAGATGGGACCTCGGTTTAACGTCTCATACTTACAGAGCAAATCTGCTCAATACAAATAAAAAAACTCACTTTAGGCAGGCAGCGGACAATCAGATGATGGCTTGTCAAGACAAAACAACAGCTACTTTCTGAAAACAGGTAGCAAAGAATATTTCTTAGGTGATACTGCACTAAAAACTTCCTCTACTACTGGGTAACAAATTCGACTGCACACACACAGAGGATCCGGCATCAGCTAATCATCATACAGATGCCCCCTGCTGTCTGACTGCAGCATTGCAGAGAAGAAAAAAAATATTTATTTGCTGCAGGACAATGCAAAATTCTGGCCATTTTAGCCTGACATTGCTCACGTAGAATTCTGTGTTAATGCACTTCATCCTGATGGGCGACACTGTATATTCTGGAACCGGACTATAAGATTCCTGCCCAAAGACCCCTTTACACCTTTGCTGAGGTGAAGTCACACCCTAAACCCAACCTTGTGGAACTCAGCTCATCCTGGGAGGGGAAAATTTGATCTTATGCTGACTTCTGTAGCCAGCGTTTGGCCACTTGGTCTACACTTGGGACATCTGGTTCAGAAACCTGCCTGTAAGAGTTGTGCACAAAGGCCCCTTTACCCCTTTGCTGTAACAATGGTACACCCTGAGACTGACCTTATGGAACTTGGCTCAGCCTAGGATGGGCACATTTGATCTCATGCAGACTTCCATAGCCAGGGTTTGGCCATCTGAGAACCTGCTTGCAGGAGTCATGGCCTAAGGCCCATTTACCCCTTCACCCAGGCAATGGCATACCCTGAATATGACCTCATAGAACTCAGTCCAGGCTCAGGGGGGAAAATTCAATCTCATTCCTGACTTCTAGATCCTGGTCTCTGACCCACCACTCAGGGTAACAGGCTCAGGAGACCCAAGGAAGGCAACTGTAGCCTGGGCAGAGGCAGTCCCCAGGAGTTTCTGGCCACCTCTATAGGGACTTCATTTGTATACAGGCTTTGAGCCAATGCCCAGGGTACCAGGCTCAGGAGGCCAAGGGAAGGGCACCTCCAGCTTGGGTACAGGCAGTCCCCAGGAGTCCATGGCAGTTCCACAGGGATTTAGTTTTTAATACAGGCTCTGACCCAATGCACAGGGTTCCAGGCTCAAGAGGCCCAAGGAATGCACCTCCAGCCTGGGCAGATGCAGTCCCCAGGAGTCTCTGGCCAGCTCTGAAGGGACTTAGATTTTATACAGGCTCCAACCCAATTCCCAGGGTACTAGGCTCAGGAGGCCCAAGGAAGGCACCTCCACCCTGGGCAGAAGCAGTTCCCAGGAATCCCTGGCCACCTCCATAGCGACTTAGTTTTTATAGACACTCTTACCCAATGTTCAGGGTACCAGGCTCAGGAAGCCCAGGGGAGGTACCTCTGGCCTTGGTACAGACACTCTCCAGGAGTTACTAACCACTTCCATTGGGACTTAGTTTTTATATAGACTCTGACCCAACACCCAGGGTCCTGGGCTCAGGAGGCCAAAGAAGGCACCTCCAGCCTGGGCAGAATCAGTCCACAGGAGTCCATGACCACCTCCATAGAGGCTTGTTTTTTACTGGCTCTGAACCAGCACCCATGGTACCAGATCAGGAGGCCCAGAGGAAACACATCCAGCCTGGTTACAGACTGTCCCTAGGAGTCCCTGGCCACTTCCGTAGGGACTTAGTTCTTTGCAGGCTCCAACCCAATGCCCAGGGACTGCTTCTGATAATGCCCAGGGGAGGCACCCCATCCCAGATAGAGACTGTCCCCACAGGCCCCTGGCAATGTCTGATTGGACTTAGTCTCTGGAGAAAAGTTGGGACTTTAAATCTCCATGCATCAGGCCCACCTCTGCTCACGCCTCTACATATATTCTGGAACCTGACAATAAGAGTCATGCCCAAAAGCCCCTTTACCCCTTTGCTGAGGTGAAGTCACACCCTGATCCCAACCTCATTGAAATCAGCTCTGCCCAGGAGGGGAACATTTGATCTCATGCTGATGTTCATAGCCAGGATTTGGCCATCTGGTATACACTTGGGACATCTGGTCCAGAAACCTGCCTGTAAGAGTCATGCACAAAGACGCGTTAATTAACCCTTTGTTGGGACAATGCTACACCATGAGACCAATCTGATGGAACTCGGCTTGACCTGGGAGGGGCAAATTCAGTCTCATTCCTGACTCCTAGATCCTGAGCTCTGAACCAACACCCAGGGTACAAGGCTGAGGAGACCCAGGAAAGGGCACCTCCAGCTTGGGTACAGACAGTCCCTAGGTGTCCCTGGCCACTTTCATAGGGACTTAGTTGTTCTACAGGCTCTGACTCAATGCACAAGGTCCCAGGTTCAGAAGGCCCAAGGAACGCACCTTCAGACTGGGTACAGACAGCCCCCAGGAGTCCTTGGCCACTTCCATAGGTTTTTATACAGACTTCAACCCAGCACCCAGGTTACCAGGATCAGGAGACCCACGGGAGGCACCACCAGCCTTGGTACATGCAGTCCCCAGGAGTCCATGGAAACTTCCTTAGGGACTAAGTGTTTTGCAGACTCTGACCCACCTGGGTAGAGACAGTTTTCTCCAGCCCCTGTCGACCTCTATAGGGACTTTGGCCTCTGCAGCAGAAGTTGGAACTTTGTCTCTGATTAGCTTCGGTGCTCCTGGCCCCTGTAACCAGGAGGTGTCTACCAGGATGCCCCAGCCACAGTCGTTTGATCTGAGTGGTGTCTGGAAGAAGTTTCTCGGTCAAGAACTACAGATCTCCCTGACCCAGCAGTGAGGCCTCAACCCAGGGTCAAAGGATGCCACCTGGCCCAAAGGGAAGGAGATCCAGACTTTGTGCTTTTGTTGCAAAGTGTCAACTCTGAACCAAGCCTCCGACAACCAGGTGTTCCCACCGAGGACTATCCCAGAAAGGTGCTTTGTGCCCAGATCCAGTGTGCCCTAGGAGTCCTTGATCTCTTCCATAGGGACTTAGTCCCTGGATTTTGATGAAAAAAATGTGTTGACCAAAATCTCCTTGAACCTGCCTATAAGAGTTGTGCCCAAAGGCCCCTTCGTCCCTTTGTGCAGATGAAGTCAAACTCTGAGACCGACATCATGAAAGTTGGCTCGGCTCAGCCCGGAAGGGGCAAATCCGATCTTATGCAGACTTCTGCAGCCATGGTTTGGCCATCTGGTCTAGACATGGGGCATCTGGTCCAGGAACCTGCCAGTAAGAGTCATGCCCAATGGCCCCTTTACCCCTTTGTGGGGACAACTGATACACCCTGTGACCTACCTCATGGAAATTGGCTCAGTCAGGGAGGGGCAAATTTGATCTCATGCAGACTTCCGTAACGAGGGTTTGGCCATCTGGTCTGGGAACTTGTCTTCAGGAGTCATAACTGAGGGCCCATTTACCCCTTTGCCCAGGCAAAGGCATAGCCTGAACACAACCTCATTGAATTCAGGGGGACAAATTCGATCTCATTCCCAACTTCCAGAGCCTGGGCTGTGACCCACCGCAAAGAGTACCAGACTCAGGAGGCTCAATGAAGGCACCTATGGCCTGGACAGAGGCAGCCCCCTGGAGTCCCTGGCCATCTCCATAGCAACTTAGTTTTTATACAGCCTCCAATCCAATGCCCAAGGTACCAGGTTCAGGAGGTCCAAGGTAGGCACCTCTGTCCTGGGCAGAGGAAGTCCTCAGGAGTCCCTGGCCACCTCCATAGAGACTTCATTTTTATACAGGCCTTGAACCAATGCCCATGGTACCAGGCTCAGAAGGCCAGGGAAACACCTCCGACCTGGGCAGAGGCAGTCCCCAGGAGTCCCTGACCATCTCCATAGAGATTTAGTTTTTATATAGGCTCTGACCCAATGCCCAGGATCCCAGGCTCAGGAGGTTCAGAGGAGGCACCTCCAGCTTGGGTACAGACAGCATCCAGGAGTCCCTGGCCACTTCCATAGGGACTTAGTCTCTGGATTTTGATCAGAAAAGCATGTTGACCGAAATCTTCTAGAACCTGCCAATAAGAGTCATGCTCAAAGGCCTCTTCATCCCTTTGTCCAGATGAAGTCAAACCCTGAGATTGACATCATGAAAGTTGGCTTAGCCCAGGAGGGGAAAATGCAATCTCATGCAGACTTCTGTAGCCATGGTTTGGTCATCTGGTCTACACTTGGGATATCTGGTCTGGGAGCCTGCTTGTAAGAGTCGCGCCCAATGGCCCCTTTACCCTTTTGCAGGGATATCGGATACACGCTGTGACCAACCTCATGGAACTTGACTTGGCCCGGGACGGGCACATTTGATCTCATGCAGACTTCTGTAACCAGGGTTTGGCAATCTGGTCTGGAAACCTGCCTACAAGAGTCATGCCCAAGGGTCCATTTACCATTTTGCCCAGGCAAAGGCATAGTCTGAACCTGACCTCATGGAACTCAGGGGGGCAAATTCAATATCATTCCTGACTTCCTGAGCCTGGGCTCTGATCCATTGCCCAGGGTACCAGGTTCAGGAGGCCAATGAAGGCACCTCCAGCCTGGTATGAGGCAGTCCTACCAGCCCCTGTCAACTTCTGGTGGGACTTTGTTTGTGGCAGGCTCAGACCCACTGTCCAGGATCTCCTGCCAATGAGGCCCAGGGAAGGCACCTCATGCTGGGTAGACAGTCCCCACCATTCCATGACCACATCTGTACGGACTTAGTCTGGTGAAAAGTTGGGACTTAGTCTGTGCAAGCATCAATGCCCAGCTCTGCTCTCGCCCTTACATATGTCCTGGAGCCTGCCTTTAAGAGTCATGCCAAAAGGTCCCTTCACCCTTTCTGGGGGAGGTTGATCCACTTCAACATGACCTCGTGGAACTGTGTTTGGCCTGAGGCAGGCAAATTTGATCTGATGCAAGACTTCCAAAGCCCATGGTTTGAGCCGTTCCCAGGGGGCTAGGAGCCCCAAACTTGCAGGGATGCTTGCCCCTTATCCCCTGATAACCCCCCAAGTGGAGAGATCTCTTTGGAAGAGCATGCCCCAGGTTTGAGAAATTCAAGATGTTTACTGGCCTGCTGATCACCTTCCCCAGGGACTGGGAAGCCCAAACTCGCAGGGTAGCTTCTGCCCACAATCCAACAGATTTCTAGATAGGGGAAAACTCTCCCTAGGCTGGACTCGGGTTTGAGACAGTCAGTGGCTTGTTACTCAGCTTCCCCAAGGGATAGGAAGCCCAAACCTCCAGGATAGCTTTCCCTCACAGCCCCCTGCCATTGCATATGGACCACCTCCCTGGGCCAGTCCTGGGTTCGAGATGGTCCAACACCTGTTGCTCAGCTTCCCCAGGGGCTAAGATGCCCAAACTCACAGGATAGCTTCCCCTCACAGCCCCCGGCCAATGGTTTGGGATGGCACACTCCTTGGGCCATTTCCAGGTTCATTATGGTCCAACACCTGTGGCTTAGCTTCCCCAGGGTCTGGGATGCCTAAGCTCACAGGAAAGCTTCCCACACAGCCCTCTGCCAATGGATATGGATGGCACACTCCCTGGGCTGGTCCTGGGTTCGAGAGGGTTGAACACCTGCTGCTCAGCTTCCCTATGAGCTGGGAGGCTCAAACTTGCAGGACAGCTTCCCTGCACAGCCCCTGGCCTCTGGGTAGGGACAGCACCCTTTCCAGTCTGGTCCCAGGTTTGAGATCATCCAATGCCTGTTGCTCAGCTTCTCCAGGGCTAGGAGGCCCAAAATCACAGAAAAGCTGCCCTGCACAGTCCCCAACTGCTAGGTATGGACAGTTACATCTCCAGATTCAATTACCTGCCCTGGGACCTTCTCCCATCGCCAACACCCCTGGCACTGGGGAAGGACCCTTCAGCTAGGGGCATCTTCTCAGGCCACCTCCACAGACTCATTGACCTCATACCCCACAATCGCTCGAACCACTTACCCACTTCTGGACTCCACTGACTTAGCTTACCCCTTGACTCCTGCCCTGGGAGAGGGACCCACCCATCTGTCAAAACCATATCCACCGACATGCACCCAGGCCCGGCTACAGCTCTGAGGAAAACCAGCTGAGCTGACTATTAACTCCAACCTCTATTATTTTAGAGAAATCCTAGGCTGCAGGGATTAGGGCCATCTGGTTTATTCCCAGAGTGGGCAAACGGCTAAGCAGCAAAGTCCAGCATGGGCCATCTGGTCTGGTTCAGGGGCTTGGGCAGGGCACCAGCTATGGCATCCCTCCCTTGAGGGCAGGACCATCCACTGCCAGCCCCCCCAGTATCCCAAGCCCTCACACAAGGGCTCCCTGGCCCACTGGCTAGTGGAGTGTGACAAAAGCTTGGCTCGAGGGCTGACTTTCAATAGATCACAGCTTGTTGCTGCTCTGCTACGTACAAAACCCTGACCCAGAATCAGGTCATTGACAAACGATTTAGCACCTTATTCCCCATGAACATGCAGTGCACTGCTGGAGAGAGACGGACCCATTCTGCCAGTACTCCAACCCAGTAACAAATGACTCTCCTCACTGACCTTGCGAACTGCTATCCCAGGCCATCTGGAGAGCCACAGCACTATGGTATCATTACATTTAGGTGGGATTCAGACTTATAGGCATTCAGTCACAGTCCCACAGATGGTAGCTTTGCACCATTGGCTCCTCAGCCAAACACATACACCAAATGGCTGAACCTGCAGTTCCTCTTGTACTGAGCAGGATTACTATTGCAACACGTCATCAGTAGGGTAAAAACTAACCTGTTTCATGACAGTCTAAACCCAGCTCACGTTCCCTATTAATGGGTGAACAATCCAACACTTGGTGAATTCTGCTTCACAATTATAGGAAAAGTACAAAATTAAAGGATCAAAAAATGATGTCACTGTGAATGCTTGGCTGCCACAAGCCAGTAATACCTGTGGTATCTTTTCTGACACCTCCAGCTTAAAACCCAAAAAGCCAGAAGGATCATTAGGCTCCACTTTCATGGTCATACTAAAAATCAAGATCAAGTGAGCTATTACCCTTCTACTCCATGGGAGGTTTCTGTCCTCCCACTAGGTACATTCATGTTCCACCTCCCGGACAGGACGGGTGAAACGGGTTGGTGGTGCACCTCACACATGGGGTGGGGGATTCCACCTCAGCTGGCATGTGCCAGCACTCACTTTTATTGTGCTGTGGGGTTTTGTGCCACCCTTGGACTTGATCACCTGTTGGACTCCCTGGTACATGTTTTCAAGATGGGACGGGTAGGCAACCGACATTGCCTCAGACCCCAAGCAACAGTGGTGACCCTCCTGGCCCAGCAGCATGACATGGTCGGGTTGCACTGAGGACAGTCCAACCCTGTTGACAGTCATGCCAGGAGCTGAGGGCCCCCAGCCTCCCCCAGAGGGCAAGAGGAGGGTGCAGCAGTGGTCATCTCCCATGACCCCAGGATAAGGAGACAACTGCTGCCAGAGGCTTAACAGTCTCCTCCAGAAAGGGGAGTCAACCTTCCACCAGCCTTCCCAGCTGACCAAGAGTCATTCATGGCACATCACCCCAGTGGAAATATGCTAGAAGGGGGCTAGGCTCACACGGGAGATGGCACCCCCAGGAGGAGCCACCTTCTTGGGTGGCAGTCTGGCCCACCAAGTTGAATCCTTCACGTGGACTGAGTGGACCCCACCCATTTACCTCTCAATGATTTCACACACTCTTGAACTCACTCTTAAAAGTTCTTTTCAAATTTCCCTTATGGTATTTGTCGACTGTCAGTCTCATGCCAGTGTTTAGCCTTAAATGGAGTTTACTATCTGGTTTGGGCTGCATTCACAAACAACCCAACTCCAAGAAGACCTGATCCCGGTGCACCAGGGGCCACTATCATCCTCTCACTGTGCAAGGGCTGAGCCTCAATCACCAGGACTTGGGCCCCATGATGGCATCAGGGAGACAGACTTCTGTAGAACACATTTCCTGGTATGGATTCAATGCTGGGCTCTTCCTTTTTCATTCACCATTACTGTGGGAATCCTGGTTAGCTTCTTTTCCTCTGCTTAGTAATATGATTAAATTCAGTGGGTCACCATGTCTGATCTGAGGTCAAGTTCCGAGAGGGTCGGCAGCCCACCCCACTGAGGTGGAGGGGCCTACCGGACCATATGGAAAAGAACCCCATGGGGAGGGGATGGGAGACAGACTGCAGGCTGCCAGTCAGTGCACTGGGATCTGGGGTCCCTCCAGGGCAGCCCAACGTTGAACACCGGACAGCCCCATGGAGCAGGATGTCTGCCTCTGGTGGTACAACTTGGCACAGACCCCAATTGGGGTGCCACAGTGATCAGCAACTGGGGCCAAGCTCCCTTCCATTTGCCTCAACAGGAGAACAGAGGGTCTAGAAGCCCTGTGTGACCCCATGCTTGCCGTGACACAACATCACATCCCAGCAGACTCCTGTGGTGCAGATGTTCTCTAAATCTTGCCTTGGGGGAATGGGGGGCCCGAGGGTCCCACAACTTCCCAGCTGCACTGATGGGAGGAACCCCTCAGGTAATTGATGGCACAATGATCTTCAGACAGGCTTAGCCCCAGGAGTAACCCAGGGCCGCAAGGTGTGTTAGAAGTGTCAATGATCAATATGTCCTGCAATTCATATTAGTTCTCACAGCTAGCTTCATTCTTCATTGATGCTCAAGGCAAGTGATCCACCACTAAGAGTCATCATGGTTCTCTTGACCATTCCCTTCCCACGCTGGGGGAGCCAGGCCTCGGCCCCGGAGGGCTGAAAAGTAGACTGTGTCACCAGTCAAAAAGAATGCTGGGGTTTCACACAATGTCCTTGGTGCCCAGCCTGGGGTTACTGGCCCAATGCACCAAGACACCGGGGTTCCCGCGATGATCCACACAGGCCAGCAAGGAGGGTCCAAGTGGGCAGCCAGAGTCTTTAAACCAACAGCCTGGGGGGATCAGGGGCATCCAGCTAGGTACCCAAGACTGGAGGTGAGGGAACAGTGACTGGTGCCAGAGGATGTCACCAGTGCAGGGTGAGGGTAGCACAGTGCCTGCATCACTGGCTCCCTCCCCAGTGGGGGCTCACTCCTCTGGGTTGGCACCAAACAGACAGCACCATGCTATGGACACCCCATCCACAGCAGTTTCCTCTTCAGGCTGTGGTGGAGAGTCACATGCAGTAGGGTCCCCCTCCATAGAGGGGGACCCTGCTGTCCATCTGACACCACTTGAGAAACCCCCGTTCCAAGCTGGGAGCTATCTGAGTGCCCCTGGTGATGCAGGCTTTGTTCCACAGGCCACCCCGGGAGCCTCCCGGGCTCAGGTTCTGTCATCACCCATGCCTCCAGCCAATCCTTTAAAGATCCTTCCGCAGGTTCAGCTATGGAAACTTTGTTATGACTTTTTACTTTCTCCAAATAGGCAAGTTTGATTGTCTTCGCTGTGTACTGCCAGAACTGTGACCAACTCCAGCATGGCCGATCCAAGGACCTCACTAAATCATCCAATCAGAAGTAGTGATGGGTGGTGTGTACAAAGGACAAAGACTTAATCAGTGCAAGCTTATGAACCGCACTTACTGGGAATTCCTCGTTCATGGGGAATAATTGCAATCCCCAGTCCCTATCATGAATGGGGTTCAATGGATTACCCTGACTTGTTGACCAAGAGTAGAAACATGCTGATCTATTTGGTGTAGCATGCGTGCAGCCCCGAACATGTAAGGGCATCACAGACCTGTTATTGCTCAATTTTGAGTGGCTGAAAGCCACTTGTCCCTCTAAGAAGTTTGAGACAACTGCACAGGGCTGCATAACTAGCTAGCATGGTGGAGTCTTGTTCGTTATCAGAATTAATCAGACAAATTGCTCCACCAACTAAGAACAGCCATGCAACACCACCCACGGAATTGAGAAAAAGCTATTAATCTGTCAGTCCTTTCTGCGTCCAGGCTGGGTGAGGTTTCTGCGTTGAGTCAAATAAAGCCACAAGCTACACTCCTGGTGGTGTCCTTCCATCAATTCCTTTAAGTTTTGGCTTTGCAACCATACTCCCCCCCCCCCGGAACACAAAGTCTTTGGTTTCCCAAAGTTTCCCAGTGGGTCAGGGGAATAACACTACCGGATCTCTAGTCAGCATTGTTTATGGATGGAACTACGACAGTATCTGATTATCTGAACCTCTGACTTTCGTTCTTGATTAATGAAAACATTCTTGGCAAATGCTTTCACTTCTGTTAGTCTTGTGCCAGTTCAAGAATTTCACCTCTAGCAGCACAATATGAATGCCCCCAGCCATTCCTCTTAATCATAGCCGCAGTTCCGAAAACCTACAAAATAGAACCAGAGTCCTATTGCATTATCCCTAACTGAAGTATTCAAGCAACCAGCCTGCTTTGAACACTCTCATTTTTTCAAAGTGAATGCTTCTGACCCCCAGGACACTCAGTTAAGAGAATCAAGGAAGCACCGAGAGGCAGGGGCTGGGACAGGCAGTAGTGCACTTCAAAGCAGACCACCAGCCCAATCCAAAGATCCAACTATGAGCTTTTTAACAGCAGCATCTTTAATATACCTATTGGAGCTGGAATTACCATGGCTACTAGCACCAGACTTGCCCCCCAATAGATACTCATTAAAGGATTTAAAGTGTACTCATTCCAATTACAGGGCCTCGAAAGAGTCCTTTATTGTTATTTTTTGTCATTACCTCCCCTAGTCGGGAATGGGTAATTTGCACACCTGCTGCCTTACATGGATGTGGTAGCCATTTCTTAGGCTCCCTCTCTGGAATCAAACCCTGATTCCCCATTACCTATGGTCACCATAGTAGTCACAAGTAGTACCATTGAAAGTTGATGGGGCAAACATTCGAATGTCACGTTACTGCCACATGGTCATGCAATCAGCCCAGGTTTATCTAGAATCACCAAAGTGACCAGGCTAAGACCCAGATTGGTTTTGGTCTGATAAATGCACGCATCCCTGGAGGTCAACACTTGTCAGCCAATATTAGCTCTAGAATTACTACAGTTATCCAAGCAATGATGGAGTGATCAAAGGAACAATAACTGATTTATGAGCCATTCACAGTTTCACTGGAACATTAGTTTTTACTTACACTTGCATGGCTTAATCTTTGAGACAAGCATATGCTACTGGCAGGATCAACCAGATAGTCACACCTAAGGGGACAGCCAGAGGAGAGGTCAGGGCCCTGACCTCTGTGCTGGGCAGAAGGCCTCTGAGGGATGAATCCCTTGGTATGAGTCGAAAGCCACCCCAACCCCAGAGGGCTGAGGGTAGCAGCATCAGGATAGAGAGGCAGCATGGCCCTTGTATACCTTAGTGCTCACAGAAATGGTTATGCACCACACTGGAACAGGGGCTGGCACCCATCTGGCAGGCAGCCACTCTGAGGCCTGCCCCACTACTCAACAGGACTTCTGATGTCCATTCCAGACTACTCTGTTTCACTATGGGGGGAGAGCCAGGGACCAAGGTCCCCACCCTTCCAGTGCTTCATGCATGGAGAAGCCACTCTTCTAGGTGACTGGATGATCCAGACTGGGAGGGCCTTCCCTGAGTCAGAGGTCATCTGCTAGATCGATTGGTGGGTGTCAGCATTTGTGCTCCCAGCCCCCGTGGCTTAAAGGTGTCTACTGGGACATACTGGCCACAGTCATTTAAGCTGAGCAGCACCCAGAAGTAGGGACTCAGTCCAGGATGCCCATGAACCACACCCAGGGTCTCCAACAGACAAGGCCCAGAGGAAACACCCAGCCCTGAGAAGAGACAGTCCCCAGGAGTCCCTGGATACTTCCATAGGGACTTAGTTTTTATTCAGGCTCTGACCCAATACTCATGGTCCCAGGCTCAGGAGGCCCAAGGAAAGCACCTCTGGCCTGGGTAGAGGCAGTCCCCAGGAGTCCCTGGCCACCTCTGTAGGGACGTAGTAGGAACTTTGTCTCTGTACAGCATCAGTGCTCCCAGTCCCTGTTGCCGGGAGATGTCTACCAGGATTCCCCAGTCATAGTCATTTGATCTGAGCAATGCACAGAAGAAGTGACTCAGTCCAGGGTGACCACAGATCTCCCTGACCCAGCAGCAAGGCCTAAACACCTGGTCAAAGGGCGCAGCCAGGGCCCAAAGCTGAGGAGATCAAGACTTTGCATTTTTGTTGCAAAATGTCAACTCTGAACTAAGTCATCAATCACAAGCACTCCTCCAGACTAAACCAGGAAGCTGCTTCTTCCCTGGATCCAGTGTGCCCCTAGGAGTCCCTAACCTCTTCCATAGGGACTTAGTCTCTGGATTTTTATCAAAAAACCATGTTGACCAAAATCTCCTTGAACCTGCCAATAAGAGTCATACCCAAAGGCCCCATCATGTATTTCCAGGACAACTGTACACCCTGAAACTGACCTCATGTAGCTCAGCTCTGCCCAAGAGGGGCAAATTCAATCTCATGCAGACTTCCATAGCCAGGGTTTGGCCATCTCATCTGGGAACCTGCTTACAGGAGTTGTACCCAAAGGCCCATTTACCTTTCACCCAGGCAAATGCATACCCTGAACCCAACATCGTGGAACTTAGCCAAGTCTCAGAGGGGAAAATTCCTGACTTCCACAGCCTGGGCTGTGACCCATTGCCGAGGGTACCAGGCTCAAGAGGCAACAGGAAGGCACCTCCAGCCTGGGCAGAGGCAGTCCCCAGGAGTCCCTGTCCACCTCCTTAGGGATTTAGATTTTATACAGGCTCCAACCCAATGCCCATGGTATCAGGCTCAGAACGCTATGGAAGGCACCTCCAGCCTGGGCAGATGCAGTCCTCAGGGGTCCCTGTCCACCTATGTAGGGATTTAGTTTTTATACCGACTTTGACACAATGCCCAGGGTGCCAGTCTCAAGAGACCCAGGGGGAAGCACCTCAGGCTTGGGTAGAGATAGTCCTCAGGAGTCCTTGGCCACTTCAAATAAGGCTTAGTTTTTTACAGACTCTGACCCAACACACAGGGTACCAGGATCAGGAGGCCCAGTGAAGGCACTAAAGTCCTTGGTACAGACACTCTCCAGGAGTCTCTGACCACTTCCATAGGGACATAAGTTTTATACAGGCTCTGACCCAATGCCTAGGGTCCCAAGCTCAGGAGGCCAAGGGCAGTCACCTCCAGCCTGTGCAGAGGCAGTCACCAGGAGTCCCAGACCATAGGGACTTAGTTTTATACAGGCTTCAACCCAATGCCCATGGTCACCACCAGATGAAGCCCAGGAGGCACCCAGCACTGTGTAGAGACAGTCCCCACCATCCCGTTAACCTCCATAGGGACAGCATCTGCAGTAGAAGCTAGAACTTTGTCACAGAACAGCGTCGATGCTCCTGGCCCCCATAGCCAGGAGGTGTCTTTGGGGAAACCCCAGCCATGGTCATTTAATCTGAGCAGTGTCTGGAAGAAGGGGCTCATCCAGGGTTACCACAGATCTCCCCAACCCAACAGGGAGACCTCAACCCCAGGTCAAAGGGCAACACTAGGCCGCAAAGGTGAGGACATCCAGACTTTGCATTTGTTTTGCAAACCATCAGCCCTGAACAATGCCACTAACCACCAGGCACTCCACCTGAGGACTAGCCCAGGAAGGTGCTTTGTCCCTGGATACAGAGTGCCCCTAGGAGTCCTTGACCTCTTCCATAGGGACGTAGTCTCTGGATTTTGATCAAAAAAGTGTGTTGGCCAAAATCTCCTTGAACCTGCCAATAAGAGTCATGCCCAATAGCCACTTGACCCCTTTGCAGGAACAACAGTACACCCTGAGTCTGACCTCATGGAAATCGGCTCAGCCCAAGGGGGGAAATTCAATCTCATGCAGACTTCCATAGCCAGAGTTTGGCCATCTGGTCTGGGAACCTGCCAATAGCAGTCATACCCAAAGACCACTCACACCTTCACCAAGGCAAAGGCATACCCTGAACATGACATCATGGAACTCAGCCTGGACTCAGAGGAGCACCTTCAATCTCATTCCCAACTTTAAGAGCCTGAGCAATGACCCAAAGCCCAGGATACTAGGCTTTGGAGGCCTATGGAAGGCACCTCTGGCCTGGGAAGAGGCAGTCCCCAGGACTTCCTAGCCACCTCCATAGGGACTTAGTTTTTCACAGGCTCTGACCCAATGCCCAGGGCACCAGGCTCAGGAGGTCCAGGGGAGGCACCTCCGGCCTGGGTACAGACAGTCCCCAGGAGTCACTGAACACTTCCATAGGGACTTAGTTTTTATACAGGCTCTGACACACCAGCTCCTGTCAACCTCCATAAGGACTTTGGTCTCTGCATCTGAAGTTGGAACTTTGTCTCTATATAAGATCAGTACTCCCAGTCCCCATAGCCACAAGGTGTCTATGGGGATGCCCCAGCCACAGCTGTTTGATCTGAGCAGTGTCTGGAAGAAGGAACTCAGTCCAGGATGACCACCCAGGGCACCAGGCTCAGAAGGCTAAAGGAAATCACCTCCGGCCTGGGCAGAGGCAGTCCCCAGGAGTCCCTGTCCACCTCCTTAGGGACTTAGTTTTTATACAGGCTTTGACACAATGCCCAGGGTACCAGGCTGAAGAGGCCCAGTGGTGGCACCTCCATCTTGAGTACATACTGTATAGTCCCCAGGAGTCCTTGGCCACTTTCATAGGGACATAGGTTTTATTCAGACTATGAGCCAATGCCTAGGGTCCCAAGCTCAGGAGACCTAGGGGAGGTACCGCCAGCCTGTGCAGAGGTAGCCCGCAGGAGTCCCTGGCCACCTCCATAGGGACTTAGGTTTTATACAGGCTTCAACCCAATGCCCAGGATCATCAACAGACAAGGCTCAGGAGGCACCAAGCACTTGGTAGACACAGTCCCCACCAGCCCCTGTCATCCTCCATTGGGTCTTTGGCCTCTGCAGCAGAAGTTGGGACTGTGTCTCAGAACAGCGTCGGTGCTCCTGGCCCCGTAGCCAGGAGGTGTCTATGGGGAAGTACCAGCCACAGTAGTTTGATCTGAGCAGTGTCTGGAAGAGGGGACTCATCCAGGGTGACCACCGATCTCCCCAACCCAACAGCGAGGCCTCAACCCCAAGTCAAAGGGCACCACCAAGCTATGAAGTTGAGGACATCCAGACTTTGCATTTTTGTTGGAAACTATGAGCTCTGAACCAAGCCACCAACCACCAGGTGCTCCCCCTGAGGACTAGCCCAGGAAGAGGCTTTGTCCTCACATCCAGAGTGCCCCTTGGAGTCCCTGACCACTTACATAGGGACTTTGTCTCTATGTTTTGATCAAAAAAGTGTGTTGACCAAACTCTCCCTGAACCTGCCAATAAGAGTCAAGCACAAAGGCTACTTTACCCCTTTGCAGGATCAACGGTACACCCTGAGACCGAATTCATGCAAATCGGCTCAGCCCAGGAGGAGCAAAGTCAATGTCATGCAGACTTTCGTAGTCAGGGTTTGGCCATCTGGTCTGGGAACCTGTCAACAGGAGTCATACCCAAAGGCTCATTTACACCTGAAAAGGGCAATGGCATACCCTGAACATGACCTCATGGAACTCAGCCTGGACTCAGTGGGGCACCTTTGATCTCATTCCCAAATTTAAGAGACTGGGCTTCAAACCACCATCCAAGGTACCAGGATCAGGAGGACCAAGGAAGACACTTCTGTCCTGGGCAGAGGCAGTTCCCAGGAGTCCATGGCCACCTCCGTATGGACTTAGTTTTTATACAGGCTCTGACCCAACAACCAGGGTACCAGGCTCAGGAGACCCAAGGAAGGTACCTCTGGCCTGGGCAGAAGCAGTCCATAGGAGTCCCTGGCCACCTTCATAGGGATTTCATTTTTATACAGGCTCTGACCCAACATCCAGGGTACCTGGCCCAGGAGGTCTGAGAAATGCACCTCCGGCCTGGGCAGAGCCAGTCCCCAAGAGTCCCATGCCACCTCTGTTGGGACTTAGTTTTTATACAGGCTTCATCCCAACACCCAGGGTAACAGGTTCAGAAGGCCCAGAGGAGAAACCTCTGACCTGGGTACAGAGAGTCCCCAGGAGTCTGTAGCCTGTTTCACAGGGACTTCATTTTTATACAGGCTTCAACCCAATGCCCAGGGTACCATATTCAGGAGGCCTGGAGAAGGCACCTCCGGCCTGAGTACAGACAGTCCCCAGGAGTCCCTTTCCACTTCTATAGGGACTTAGTTTTGATACAGGCTCTGACTCAATGCACAAGGTACCAGGGTCAATAGACCCAGTAAAGACACCTCTAGCCTGGATACAGACAGTCCCCCGGAGATCCTGGCCACTTACTCAGGGAATTAGTTTTTATACAGGCTCTGACCCAACACCCAGGGTACCAGGCTCAGGAGGCCAGGGAAGGCACCTCCAGTCTGGGCAGAGGCATTGTCCAGGAGTCCCTGGCCACCTTTGTAGGGACTTCATTTTTATACAAGCTCTGACCCAACACCCAGGATACTAGGCTCAGGAGGCCCAGGGGAAGCACATCTGGCCTGGGTACAGATGGTCCTCAGGAGTCCCTGGCCACTTCCATTGGGACTTAGTTTTTTACAGTCACTAACCCACTGCCCAAGGTCTCCAGCAGATGAAGCATGGGGAGGCACCCAGCCCTGGGTAGAGACAGTCCCCACTAGCCTCTGTCAACCTCCACAGGGACTTTGGCCTCTGCAGCAGAAGTTGTAACTCTGTCTCTGAACAACGTTGGTGCTCCTTGCCCCTGTATCTGGGAGGTGTCTAGCAGGACACCTAAATCAAAGTTGTTTGATATGAGCAGTGTCCAGAAGAAGGGACTCAGTTCCAGGGTGATCACAGAGGTCCACGAATCATCAATGAGGCATCAACCCTGGATGAAATCTCATGATAAGGTCCCAAGGGGAGAAAATCTAGACTTTGCTTTTCTGTTGCAAAGTGTCAATTCTGAACCAAGCTACCAACCTCCAGGAGCTCCCCCCAAGGAATAGCCCAGGAAGGTGCTTCTTCCACAGATCCAGAGTGCCTCTAGGATTCCCTGACCACTTCCATAGGAATTTAGTTTCTGGATTTTCATCAGAAAATCATGTTGACCAAAATCTCCTTGAACCTGCCTATAGGAGGCATGCCCAAAGGCCCATTCAGCCTTTGCCAAGACAAAGTCAAACCCTGAGACTGACCTCATGGAATTCGGCTCAGCCCTGGAGGGGCAAATCTGATCTCATGCAGACTTGCATAGCCAGTGTTTGGCCTTCTTGTCTGGGAACCTGCTAGCTATTGCTAGCTTTTTGCAGAAAAGAATCTTGCTTTCAGAGCAAGGAGCAGCAGACTAAAAGACTAGATTTTTTCTTATTAATAGAATGCTTCTGTCTCAGCAGAAGTCAGTGCCTGTTGTGATTAAGCAATCAGTTACTTCATTACAAGTGGGGGTCTCATTTAGGGTAAAAACAAAAAAAAATCTGTGTATTTTTCTGTGTTGGAGAAAGGGGACTGTATCAGTGAGGAGAGAAGTTAATTGGGGGTGTGGCTTAGGAGTAGAAATCCAGGTGTCTCCAATTACAGTTCCCTACTGCTAGCATTTGGCAGAAAAGAATCTTGCTTTCAGAGCAAGGAGCAGCAGAATAAAAGACTAGAACTTTTCTTAATAATATAATACTTCTATCTCAGCAGGAGTCAGTGTCTGTTGTGATTAAGCAATCAGATACTTTATTAGAAAGGGGTCTCATTTAGGGTAAAAACAAAAAAAAGGCAGTTGTTGAAAAATTTGAAATTAATGAAGTTTACTAAATAAAAAAAGTCAGTGTGTTTTTCTGTGTTGGGGAAAGGGGACTATATCAGTTAAGAGAGAAGTTAATTGAGGGTGTGGCTTAGGATAGAAAATTAGGCATCTCCAATTACAGTTCCTTACTGCTAGCTTTTGGCAGAAAATAATCTTGCTTTCAGAGCAAGAAGCAGCAGACTAAAATGACTAGAACTTTTCTTACTAATTGTAAGAAAAGTTCTAGTCTTTTAGTCTGCTGCTGCAAATCCTCAGGATTGCGGGAGCAGCTGCATGAGGGAGAGAGCTGAATGTCATTTTCCACCAAGGGACAAATTACCTGGCTGGGAATGGGATCAGAGCAGTGCAAGATGAGTTTGTAGAGTTGGGAAGGGACCTTAGACAAGTAGCACATACGGTAACCTTCTCAGAGGTGCTGCCTGTCTATGGCAGTGGCGATGCTAGGGTACTCCGCACAATGGGATTCAATGAGTGGTTGAAAAACTGGTGCAAAGCTTAGGGTTTTGGCTTCATTGGGGACTGGGGGTCCACCTGGAGAGATGCAAGCCTATACTGGCATGATGGTCTGCATCTGTCTGGGAGGGGAACCAGGATCCTAGGTGATAGGTTTAAATGCTTCTTTGGCAAGCATTTAAACTAGCCAAGGGGGAGGCACTGAAAAGGAACAAGGAAATCCCAGCCTCCCACCAACAAAACACGGTAGTTAGTGAGGTAAACACCAAGGCAGAGAAGTCAATAGGGAGCAGGACAGGGGTAAATGCAAGAAAAGGCAAAGGCAGTAAGGACAGGGATAAAAGGGGTAAGGCCATCAAAAAATGGAGGGTGATGAGTACCAATGCCAATAGTCTGTGTAACAAGCTCCCTGAACTAGTGGCCATGATGGAAGAGGGACACCTGGATATCGTGGCAGTCAGAGAACCATGACTGGGATGTCAACACCAGGGTACACAAGCTACAGGAGGGACAGGGAAGGTAAAAGAGAAAGTTGAGTAGCTCTCTATGTAAGGGAAGGTATCAAAGCAATGGAACTAAAGGATAAACAGGGAGTAGAGGAGGCACTGTGGGTCACCCTGGAGACAAGAAATGGTGCCACAATCCACACGGGGGTTGTAAACAGACCCCCATCTCAGGGGGAGGCAGTGGACAAGGAAATGATAGAAGGTATCTTTAGAATGGCAGAAAAAAGGGGTGATATTGTTGATGGGGGACCTGAATATGCCAAATGTTAACTGTATCACCTTTGCTGCAGCACCATCCAAGAGCAGTTATTCTCGATGCCGTAGAGGGGGCATGCCTCATACAGCTAGTGTTGGAACCCACTCAGGAGGAAGCAATCTTAGACCTGGTACTTTCAAATGGGGACAGAGAAAGGATCTCAGATTTGGAAGTGGGTAGCTATCTAGGAACATGTGACCACCAAACAGTGTGGTTCATGATAAACATAGCCATAGAGTCAAGCCATACAAAAGCAAGAGTATAGGACTTTAGGAGGGCTGACTTTGGGAAAATGGGAGAGTGCCTCAAAAAAGCACTAGCAAATGGGCAAGAAGGAGGGGTGGAGGAACAATGGGGAAAAATTAAAACAGCCATCACAAGGGCAACAAGCCTTTGTGTGAAGCAAATCAACAAAACAAGATGAAGGAAAAAAACACTATGGTTCTCAAAAGAGGTGGTGTGGAAGGTTAAGAAGAAAAAGGTAGCATTCAGGAAGTATAAGGAAACACAGAAGAAGCAGGACAGAGAACTGTACCAGTTAAAGCAGAAGGAAGTGGAGAAGGCAGTCAGAATAACAAAGGCACAAACTGAGGAAAAGATAGCCAACTCAGTTAAGAAGGGGACTAAAACCTTTTATAGGTACATTAGAGAGTGAAGAAAGACCAAGGGAGGGATAGTGAGGCTTAATAAAGGGAAGGGAGGCTGGGCAGAGGGTGACAGTGAAAAAGCAGGGATACTGAACAAACACTTCTGCTCTGTATTCACAAAGGAAGAGGAGGGGGAGATACCTAAATCAAAAAACAGAAGCACTCTGGATAGGGAGGTCGATACCAGTCCATTCACAGAGGAAAGGGTTCTCAAAGAACTCTTAAAACTGAAGATGGACAAAGCAATGGGGCCTGATGGGATTCACCCAAGAATTCTAAAAGAACTAAGGGTAGAACTAGTGACATCATTGACTACCCTTTTTAACAAATCATGGGAGGATGGTGTGGTACCCGAGGATTGGAGGAGGTTGGATGTGATTCCCCATCACAAAAGTGGGAGGAAGACAGAGGCAGGAAACTATAGACCTGTTAGTTTGACCTCAGTGGAAGGGACAATGATGGAATCACTTCTGAAGGAAAGAATTATTGAGTTCCGAGAGACCAGTGGGGCACAGTACACAAGGCAGCATGGATTTATAGCAGGAAGGTCATATCAGACAAATCCAATAGATTTCTTTGACTGGGTGACCAAAGCAGTAGACCAGGGAGGGGCTGTGGACATGGCCTACCTAGACTTTAACAAGGCATTTCATACAGTCCCACATAAAAGATTAATACACAACTTAGCCGGGCTTGGAGTGGGTCCCAAGGTGGTATCCTGGGTAAAACAACTGGCTGGACAGCAGGGCACTGAGGGTGATAGTAGAAGGCATCCATTCTGAAGAAAGGGGGGTTACTAGCAGGGTACTGCAGGGTTCAGTACTGGGACCGGTCCTCTTTAATGTCTTTATAAGTGACATTGCAGAGGGACTGGAAGGAAAAGTATGTCTCTTTGCAGATGACACAATGATCTGCAACAGGGTCAATACAGAAGGTGGGATGGAAAGGATGAGAAGGGACTTATCAAGGTTGGAGGAATGGTCAAATGTATGGCAGCTTAGATTCAATGCATAGAAGTGCAAAGTAATTCACCTTGTAAACAAAAACGCAGGGGAAGAGTACACAATGAGGAGGTGAGATACCAACAACAACAAAAATGGAAAGGGACTTGAGGGTAGTCATATCAGATAACCTAAAGATGGGCAAGCAATGTGAGAAGGCAGTAAGGAGGGCTGGTGGGACACTGGGATGCACAGGGAGAGGCATCACCAGTAGAAAACAGGAAGTTGTTATCCCTCTGTACAGACGGTTGGTGAGACCCCATCTGGTGTACTGCGTGTAGTTCTGGAGACCCCATCTCCACAAGGACATAGACAGGATGGAGGCTGTCCAGAGGAGGGCAACTAAAATGCTGCAGGGTCTGCACCCAAAGACGTGAAGAGCGATTAAAGGAACTTAATATGTATACCATCAAGGGGGGGGGGGACATGATAGAAACTTTCAAGTACCTCAAGGGTATCAACAAAGTCCACGAGGGTAGCATTTTTCAGAAAAAGAGGTGTGCAAGAACAAGGTTCACAATTTGAAGATAAAGGGGGGAATGGCTCAGAGATAATATGAGGAAGTATTTTTTCATGGAGAAGGTAGTGGATACAAGTAACAGCCTTCCTGAGGAGGTGGTGGAGTCAAAAACAGTGGGAGAATTCAAGAATGCATTGGACAGACATAAGGCAGTTCTAGTGGGGGATAGGAGGAAGTAGGCTGTTGGTTAACTAGAATATGCAGCTTATCCATTAGGTAGGGAAATGGGCAGACTAGGTGGGCCAAGCGGTGCTTATCTGCAGTCAAAATCTATGTTTCTATGTTTTTATGCAACCTGCCTACAGGAGTAATTCCTATGGAAGTGCCAGGGACTCCTGGGGACTGTCTTTACCCAGGCCAGAGGAGCCTTCTCTTGGTCTCCTGAGCTTGGTTAACTGGACATTGGGTCGGAGCCTGTATAAAAACTAAGTCCATATGGAAGTGGCCAGGGACCCCTGGGGACTGTCTGTGCCCAGGCTGGTGATGCCTTTCCTGGGCCTCCTGAGCCTGGTACCCTGGGTGTTGTGTCGGAGCCTCTAAAAAACTAAGTACCTATGTAGGTGGCCAGGGACTCCTGTGGACTGCCTCTGCCCAGACTGGAACTGCCTTCCTTGGGCCTCCTGAACCTGGCACCAGGGTGGTGGGTTAGAGCCTGTAAAAAAACTAAGTCCCTATGGAAGTGGCTAGGGAGTCATGGGAATTGTCTATACCCCGGCTGGAGGTGCCTTCCCTGGGCCTCCTGAGCCTGGTACACTGGGAGTTGCATCAGAGCCTGTATAAAAACTAAGTCCCTATGGAAGTGACCTGGGACTCAAGGGGACTGTCTGTAGATAGCTGGATGTACCTTCCTCTGGCCTCCTGAACCTGGTACCCTGGGCATTGGCTCAAAACCAGTATAAAAACTAAGTCCCTATGGAGGTGGACAGGGACTCATAGGAACTGCCTCTGCCCAGGCTGGAGGTGCCTTCTTTGGGCCTCCTGAACCTAGTACCCTGGGCATTGGGTCAGAGCCTGTCTAAAAACTAAGTCCCTACTGAGGTGTTGAGACACTCCAGGGGACTGCCTCTGCCAGGCCGGAGGTGCCTTCCTTGCACCTCCTGAGCTTAGTACCCTGGGTGGTAGGTCAGAGCACAGGCTCTGGAAGTCAGGAATGAGATCAAATTTGCCCCCCCAAGTCCAGGTTGAGTTCCATGAGGTTGTGTTCAGAGTACGTCTTTGCCTGGCTGAAGAAGTAAATAGGCCTTTGGGCACAACTCCTGTAGGCAGGTTCCCAGACCAGATGGCCAAAACCTGGCTATGGAAATCTGCATGAGATTGAATTTGACCACTTCCATAGGGACTTCATTTTTATACCTGCTTCCACTCAACATTCAGGGTACCAACCTCAGGAGGCCCAGGGGAAGCACCTCCAGTCTGGTACAGGCAGCCCCAGGAGGCCCTGGCCATTTCCATAGGGACTTAGTTTTTGTACAGGCTTTGACCCAACCTTAGGGTACAAGTTTCAGGAGGCACAAGGAAGCCACCTCCTGCCTGGGTACAGACAGTCCCCCAGGAGTCCCTGACCAGTTCCATAGGGACTTCATTTTTTACAGGCTCTGACCCAATACCCAGGGTACCAGGCTCAGGAGGCTCTAGGAATACACCTCTGGGATGTGCAGAGGCAGTCCCTAGGAGTCCCTGGCCACCTCCACAGGGACTTAATTTTTATACAGGCTACAATCTAATGCCCAGTATACCAGGCTAATGGGGCCCAAGGGAGACACCTAAGGCCAGGGTACAGACAGTCCCTAGGAGTCCCTGGCCACTTCCATACGGACTGAGGTTTCATACAGGCTCTGACCAAATGCCCTGGGTCCCAGGCTCAGAAGGCCCACAGGAGGCACCTCCAGGATGTTTAGAGGCAGTCCATAGGAGACCCTGGCCACCTATATGAGGGCTTCATTTTTTATGCAGGCTCCGACCCGATGCCCAGGGAACCAAGCTCAAGAGGCCCAAGGGAGGCACCTCCAGCCTGTGTGCAGACACTACCCAGGAGTCCCTGGTTGCTTCCATAGGGAATTAGTTTTAATAGAGGCCCTGACCCAATGCCTAGGGTCCCAGGTTCAGGAGGCCTAGTGAAGGCACCACCAGCCTTCATACAGACAGTCACAAGGAGTCCCTGGCCACTCCCATATGGACTTAGTTTTTATACAGGCTCTGACCTAACACCCAGGGTCCCAGGCTCAGGAGGCCCAGGGAAGGCACCTCCAACCTGAGTACAGACAGTCCCCAGTAATCTGAGGCCACTTACATAAGGACTTAGTTTTTATTCAGGCTCCGACCCATCTCCCAGGGTACAAGACTCAGGTGGCCCAGCGAAGTGACCTCCCTCCCTCCTAGGAAGACAGTCCCAGGAGTCCCTGGTAATCTCCTAAGGGATTTAGTTTGTATACAGGCTCTTACCTAACACCCAGGATACCAGGCTCAGAAGGCCCAGAAAATGCACCTCCGGCCTGTGCAGAGTCAGTCTCCAGGAGTCCCTGGCCACCTCCACAGGGACCTAGATTTTATGTAGGCTTCAACCTACTGCACACCGTCTCAAGCAGACGAGGCCCTGGAGACATCCAGCCCTGGATAGAGACACTCCCCACTAACCCCTGTGAACCTCCCTAGGGACTTTGGCCTCTGCAGAAGGAGTTGGAACTTTGTCTCTGAACAGCGTCGGTGCTCCTGGGTCCCATAGCCGGGAGGTGTATATGGGGATGCCCTGGCCACAGACGTTTCATCTGAGCATTGTCTGGAAGAAGGGACTTGGTCCAGGGTGACAGATCTTCACAACCAAATAGTGTGGCTTCAACCCAAGGTCAAAGGGCACCACCAGGCCCCAAATGTGAGGACATCCAAACTTTGTGTTTTTGTTGGAAACTATCAACTCTGAACTAAGCCACCAGACACTCCCACCGAGGACAAGCCTAAGAAGGTGCTTCATTCCCAGATGCAGAGTGCCCCTTTGAGCCCCTAATCACTTCCATAAGGACTTAGTCTCTTGATCTTGATCAAAAAACTGTGTTGACCAAAATCTTCTTGAACCTAACTATAAGTGTTGTGTCCAAAGGCCCCTTCATGCCTTTGGCCGGACAACGGTGTACCCTGAGACTGATCTCATGGAACTCGGCTCGGCCCAGAAGGGGCAAATTCAATCTCATACAGACTTCTGTAGCCAGGGTTTGGCCATCTGGTCTGGGAACCTGCCTACAGGAGTCATGCCCAAAGGCCCATTTTACCCTTCACCCAGGTAAAGGAATACCCTGAACACAACCTCATGGAACTAAGCCTGGACTCAGGAGGGCAACTTTAATCTCATTCTCAACTTCCAGAGCCTGGACTCCAACCCACTGCCCAGGGAACCAGGCTCAGGAGGCCCAAGTAAGGCACCTATGGCCAGGACAAAAGCAGTCCCCAGTAGTCCCTGGCCACCTCCTTAGGATCTTAGATTTTATACAGGCTCCAGCTCAACTCTCAGGGTACAAGGTTCAGAAGTCCCAAGGAAGGCACAACCGGCCTGGGCAGAGGCATTTCTCTGGAGTCCCTGGCCACCTACATAGGGACTTAGTATTTATATAGGCCTTATGTATATTGTATATATTATACAATCTAGAGTGGTCAACCCGCCTAGTTTCTCTGGAACATCCCCCGTGGCTGACACCCATACCCTCATATATGTCTTGCCATTGCTGCATCGACTACAGTGGTACAATCACCATAAAGTTACATATATCACCACATACATGTCTCAGCCAAGGCCCCACTACTGGGTATATAGATCCCCACTAAGCCTAGTTGTCAAACTGTTAATTGGTATCCCGACACACTACCTTAAATCCACAGAGAGCACCCAAAACAAAGAGTGGCAACGGAATAAAAAAAGGAGGACCAAAGACAGCCCCCTCTCCCTATCACTAGCATCCCTTATGAAATTACTGATCTTCCTATTGCTCTGTATTGGTAATGTAGAAATCAACCCTGGACCTCTTGAAAGCATCACCTCTCCATCAGACCTATCCTCAATTAAAGGCCTCAGTTTCCTGCATATTAATATATGCAGTCTGTTGAAAAATTTACATTGCTACAATCCTGGGTTGCCCATACCTTGCCAGACTTTCTTGTGATAACTGAGACATGGCTCAAGACCACCACAATGGACAGGGAAGTTAACCTACCTAACTATCAGCTATTCAGAGCTGATCACCAAACAAGGGGAGGCAGAGTAGCCATATATGTAAAAGCTGGTTTAGTTGTATCCTGTACTGCTGCAACATCTATGCCCAAGGAATTTGAGTGTCTATCTCTAAAAGTCTCTCTCCCAAATACAGCAGCTTTCCATTTAATTGGATGTTACAGACCGCCCTCTGCTGAACACAAGCTTTTATCCCACCTGGGAAACCTGGTCAAGTCCTGTACCGAAGAAGTCATTATCATAGGGGACCTGAATTTCAACTGGCTCACCCAGGCAGCTACACCTCTGGTATCATTCTGTGACACCTATGGGCTCACACAGTTAATTAATGAACCAACAAGACTAAATGCAAAGAATAGTAGTAACAGTACTCTACTTGACATCATGCAAGTGAGTAAACCACATCTATTCACACATGCTGGAGTGCTCCTATGCGACATAAGTGACGACTGCCACATCGCAGGGGTAAGATCCAACAGCATTAAAACAGATCCTGCAAAATTCCTCATGAGGAGATCCAAGAAAAACATCAATATTGAAGGATATCTGCATGATCTAGCCTACTCTCCATACTGGCAAGAGTTTTATCTTGCACATTCTGTAGAAAAAGCTCAGCAGGTGCTAAATAACTTTATAATAAATGCCCTTAACACCCATGCCCCAATCTTTAGTATCCGAATAAAAAACAAATCCTGTCATTGGTTTTCAGCTGACCTCAAAGCTGCACTGCTGGAGAGAGATAAACTTTGGAAAGTAGCAAGAAAAACTAAAAATATCATGGACTGGATGATCTTTAGGAAAGCCAGGAATAAATGCACTAGGAAAGTTAGGGATGCAAAGGCTGCCTACTACCTGGCCCAGCTCGACTCCTCCTACCATAATACTGCTAGATTTTGGGGCACCATCAAGGGTATGATGGGCCAGGATGTTAATAACCCCCTTCCAACCCATTTACACAGTAACTATGGCCCCATTCTGGCACATTGGAAATCCTGGATGCATTCAACAACCACTTCACAACAGCTGGCCTTGCCTTTGACTCCTCCCCAGCTAACCTATTAAGGGATCATTTAAGCTCCCACTATACTGGTGAACAATGAGTTGACTCCTCCTTTAGCTTCAAACCTATACTGTTGAAAAGTTGAGGATCTATTATGGCATCTAGATACCAAAAAAGTGCAGGAGCAGATTTTCTGGACCCATTCTTTCTAAAGATTGCATGTCATGTGCTTGCAGTCCCCCTAACTCACCTCTTTAACCTTTCCCTAAACTCTGGCTCTATTCCCACACTATGGAAGACAGCCCAAGTGGTCCCCCTTCTAAAATCAGGGGACCCTATGGATCTTAATAACTACAGGCCCATTTCCATCCTACCTGTGTTATCCAAGATGCTGCAGAGACTAGTGAGTATTCAGTTAAGGGAATATCTGGACAATGCTAATCTATTAAATCCAGCTCAATCTGGATTCAGGGCCAAACATAGCACTATCACTGCATTAGCCAAGGTCACCAATGATTGGCAAACTGAACTGGATAAAAAGAACAATGTCTGTGCAGTATTCCTGGACCTGAGCAAAGCATTCGACACTGTGGACCATGAACTGCTACTCTCATCCCTACACTCCATTGGCCTAGATACATCCTCCCTTAAGTGGTTCAGATGCTACATCTCCGGTAGATCACAGCAGGTAAAAGCTGAAGGTGATCTCTCCTCATTAAGACCACTGTCAAGAGGAGTCCCCCAAGGCTCTATTCTGGGTCATATCCTTTTTGCCATTTATATAAATAAAATTGATTCAACCCTTACCAAGTCCTCAGTACATCTCTTTGCTGATGACACTGTACTGTATGTCAGCAACCCTTCACCTAAAGTTGCTCATGAAATCCTACAAGCAGAATTCTCCCTGTTACAACATCAGCTTCTCGAGGAAAAAGCTTCTGCTAAATGCAGAGAAAACTAAAGCAATGATGTTCACAACCAAAACCCACCAACACATCCTCTTCAATCAGTCTCCCCAGATATGCACTATACTTGGAGAAAATCTGGAGTATGTTGAAAATTTCAAATACCTAGGTGTGTGGATTGACAACAGACTTGACTTTACTCAGCATCTAGAACAACTGCTGAAAAAGCTTCGCCTAAGGTTTGGCCTCCTCTACAGATTAAAACCCTTCCTTAATAGAGATTCAAAGATGAGATTAGTCCAGGCCATCTTTCTATCAGTCATTGACTACGCAGACTTCCTCTATAGTCACTGCCCCACTCCCTACCTTTAAAAGTTGGATACCTTATACCATAGAGCAATAAGGTTCACTACAGACCTGCCATATAATACTCACCATTGTTCTCTCTATGATGCAGTTGGATGGGTTTCCCTTCATGTCAGGAGGAGCAGAAATGCAGCTCTATGGATCTACAGAGCTTTATCAAAAAAACTCCCAAGATATATCCTGGACTGCTTCAACCTGACCACTCCCAGCTTCTATGCCCTAAGAAGCAACAATATCATCCTGCTCAAATTTCCCAAAGCCAACACTAAAATAGGGAGGGCAGCAATCAGCTATTCTCTAGCCATAGCATGGAACACCCTACAAAAATCCCTAAAACTGTCCATTATCATTCCATTTGCATCCTTCAAGCAGCACTGTACAGCCTTCTTCACAGAGAAATGCAGTTGCTACTGCTAGAGATAGAATAGTCGTCCCACAAAACCATATTCCAATCACATATGACATATTCCTTCCAGCCAGACACAGCCAGTATATGGCACCCAATATTCCCTTCACCATCCTTGTACTCATTATGTGAGTGACTGTCATGGCCCTCATTGTGATATATATGTACTGTACATATTGTAGATGTTAGTTTAACTTTCTCTTGCCAAGCTTTAACATGTGAATTCTCTGTATATTATCGTGTTATAAATAACATTTTCTTTTTTCTGCATGTATAACTGTCTCATAAGTATATGATGCAATTGCTGTACACCAACTCGAACCTTGACCTTATCAGGTCCATCTTGTAAATGAGCCTTGCTCAATAATGATCACCTGAATAAATAAAGATTTGATTGATTGATTGATTGATTGATCGATTGATTGATAGGCTCTGACCCAACACCCAAAGTACAGGCTCAGCAGGCCCATGGAAGGCACCTCTGGCCTGGGTACAGACAGTCCCCAGGAGACCCTGGCCACTTCCATACAGACATAGTTTTTTTACAAGCTCTGACCCAACACCCAGGGTACTGGGCTCGGGAGGCCCAGAGAAGGCACCCCCGGCCATGGTACAAACAGTCCACAGGAGTCCCTGGCCAATTCTATAAGGACTTAGTATTTATACAGTCTCCGACACAATGTCCGGGGTACCAGGCTCAGAAGGCCTAGGAAAGGCACCTCTGGTCTTGGCAGAGGCAGTACCCAGGAGTCCTTGGCCACCTCCACAGGGGCCCTGTTAACCTCCATAGGATGGCCTCTGCAGTAGAAGTTGGAGTTTTGTGACAGAATAGCGTCGATGCTCCTGGCCCACTGGGAGGTGCCTATGTGGAAAACCCCAGCCATGGTCATTTGATCTGAGCAGTGACTGAAAGAAGAGGCTCATCCAGGGTTACCACAGATCTCCCCAACCCAACAGGGAGACCACAACCCCAGGTCAAAGGGCAACACTAGGCCATGGAGGTGAGGACATCCAGACTTTGCATTTTTGTTGCAAACTAATCAGCTCTGAACCAAGCCACCAACCACAATGCACTCCACCTGAGGACTAGCCCAGGAAGGTGCTTTGTCCCTAGATACAGAGTGCCCTTAGGAGTCCCTGACCTCTTCCATAGGGACTTAGTCTCAGGATTTTGATCAAAAAAGTGTGTTGACCAAAAATTTTCCTTGAACCTGCCAATAAGAGTCATGCCCAATGGCTCCTTTACCCCTTTGCAGGAACAACGGTACACCGTGAGACTGGCGTCATGGAAATTGGCTCGGCCCAAGAGAGGAAAATTCAATCTCATGCAGACTTCCATAACCAGAGTTTGGTCATCTGGTCTGGGAACTTGCCAACAGGAGTCGTACCCAAAGACCCACTTACACCTTCACCAAGGCAAAGGCATACCCTGAATATGACCTCATGGACCTCAACCTGGACTCAGGGGGGCACCTTTGATCTCATTCCCGACTTTCAGAGCCTGAGCAATGACCCAATGCCCAGGGTACCAGGATCTGGAAGTCAGGAATTAGATGAAATTTGCCCCACTGAGTCCGGGCTGGGTTCCATGAGGTCATGTTCAGGGTATGCCTTTTCCTGGCTGAAGGGGTAAATAGGCCTTTGGGCACAACTCCTGTAGGCTGGTTCCCAGACCAGATGGCCAAAACCTGGCTATGGAAATCTGCATGAGATTGAATTTGACCACTTCCATAAGGACTTAACTTTTGTACCTGCTCCCACTAAATGTTCAGGGTACCAATCTCAGGAGGCCCAGGGGAGGCACATCCAGCCTGGTACAGACAGCCCCAGTAGGCCCTGGCCATTTCTATAGGGACTTAGTTTTTGTACAGGCTTTGACCCCACCCCAGGGTACAAGGCTCAGGAGGCACAAGGAAGACACCTCCTGCCTGGGTACAGACAGTCCCCCAGGAGTCCCTGACCAATTCCATAGGGACTTCATTTTTTACAGACTCTGACCCAATGCCCAGGGTACCAGGCTCAGGAGGCCCAAGGAAAGCACCCCCAGGATGTGCAGAGGCAGTGCCCAGAAGTCCCTGGCCACCTCCACAGGGACTTAGTTTATATACAGTCTCTGACCCAACGCCCAGGGTCCCGGGCTCAGGAGATTATAGGAAGGCACCTCTACCCTGAGTACAGACAGTCCCCAGAAGTCCCTGTCCACTTCCATATGGACTTAGTTTTTTACAGGCACTGACCCAACACCCAAGGTACTGGGCTCAGGAGGCCCAGAGAAGGCACCTCCGGCCTTGGTACAAACAGTCCACAGGAGTCCCTGGCCACTTCTATAGGAACTTAGTATTTATATAGTCTCTGATACAACATCCAGGGTACCCGGCTCAGGAGGCCTAGGGAAGGCACCTCTGGCCTTGGCAGAGGCAGTACCCAGGAGTCCTTGGCCACCTCCACAGGGGCCTAGTTTTTATAAAGGTTCTGACACAACACCCAGGAAAACAGGCTTGGGGGTCCAGGAAAGGCACCTCCGGCATGTGCAGAGTCAGTCCCCAGGAGTCCCTGGCCACTTGAATTGGGACTTAGTTGCTATACAGGCTCCTACCCAATGCCCATGGTCCCAGGCTCAGGAAGCCTAAGGAAGGCACCTCCAGTCTGAATACTGACGGTCCCCAGGAGTCCCTTTCCACCTCCATAGACATTCAGTTTTTTTACAGGATCTGACCCATAACCCAGGGTACCAGGCTCAGAAGGCCCACAGAAGGCACCTCTGGCCCTGGTACAGACAGTCCCCAAGAGTTCTTGGCCACCTCCATAGAAATTTAGTTTTTATATAAGTTCTGACCCAATGCCCATGGTACCAAGCTCAGGAGACCCTGTGAAGGCACCTATGGCCTGGGTTCAGACACTCCCAAGGAGTCCCAGGCCAATTCCATAGGGACTTAGGCTTTATACAGGCTCTGACCCAGTGCTTTGGGTACCAAGCTCAGGAGGCCCAGGGGAGGCACCTCCACCCTGTTCAGAATCAGTACACAGGAGTCCCTGGTCACCTCCACAGGGACCTAGTTTTTATACAGGCATTGATCTACTGCCAACAGTCTCTAGCAGATGAAGCCAAGGGCGCATCTAGCCCTGGGTAGAGAGTCCTCACCAGCTGCTGTCTGCTTCCATAAGGACCTTGTCCTCTGCAGCAAAAGTTGGAAATTTGTCTCTGAACAGCATCGGTGCTCCTGGCCCCCGTAGCTGTAAGGTGTATATGGGGATGCCCTGGCCATGAACTTTTGATCTGAGCAGAGTCTGGAAGAAGGGACTTGGTCCAGGGTGACCACAGATCTTCCAGACCCATTAGTGAGTCCTCAACCCCGGGTTAAGGTACACCACCAGACCTCAAAAGTGAGGACTGTGATGCTTGGCCAGCTGATTATGATTATTGCATGATGTTGGTATTAAAAATAAATGTTCAGTGTATGAAATGTCAGACTGTGAGATTTGGCCTGTAACTTTAAGTGTCAGTAGCTGAAAACCAGGATGTAATTAAACAGACCAGAAGGAAACAGTTAATTGGAACATCCTTCTAGAGAGGCAATTTATGGCCCTCATCACCTGCTGCTGCTTTTGAAGTTAGAACTTAAATACGGATGTTATTACCTCAGGAAAGGATGTCCTTTAGCTGATTCCTGTTGGCTATCTCACACCTGGATGATGGACTGCAGGGTTGTAAACCTCAAAGGAACTGGTTGATCAAAGACTAATAATTTGGGAAATGGGTTTTTGCTGATGTTAACATTATTTAACATACCTCCTGGTAAGAAATCATGTTTGTAATTTTATATTCAAAAAGGAGGAGCTAGATGACTCACCGAACGGTGTGGAGACACAGAATTTAAACTGATACTTGTGTCTGAAATGTAGGTCATATTATTTTGGGACTCCAGGAGAAAAACGGTTCTCTGATCTAACTGAAAGCACTTCCAGGGGTAATACCTTAGATATCAGAAATCTGAAGGTATTGTGGTAGGAGTTTTGCTTTGTAATTTCCCCTTGTTCTTTTATGTGATTGTGAGTTATTTGATATATTGTTCTGTGTTTAAATTTTCTTTTCATATTTTTATCATCTTTTAGTAAAGAACCTTTTCTTTGAAAGACTGCCTGGGTGTCTGTCAGTTCTTTTTGCATGTGACGTATAGGTGGCTAAGTCTGACAACTGTTTAACAGCTTGATGGTGTTACTAAGCTTGGTAAAAGGTAAAAACATACCTAAGGTCTCTTACAGAGTTTTAAGGGTTCATTTTGGATACTTGGTTAGGTGTCCTTAGGTGAAAGATATATTGCATCCCCCGAAGAGAATATTATCTGAGCCTGTACATTTGGGTACGCTAGCATAAGGTTCACAGTTTTAATCCCCCCAGAACTTGAGACTAAAGGTGATTCAGACCTTAAAGCAGACAGGAGGGTTACCCTATCTGTTACCTGTTCACACTATTGCACTCTGAGGTTGGCACTGTGGGAGCAGAAGGCCTGACCTGCAAGGTGCATTTGTGACAAGGACATCCACACTTTGCATTTTTGTTGCAAACTATCAACTCTGAATCATGCCACCAACTACCATGCACTCCCACCAAGGACTAGCCCAAGAAGGTGCTTAATCCCTGGATCCAGAGTGCCCCTATGAGTACCTAATCACTTCCATGGGGACTTAGTCTCTTGATTTTGATCAAAAAACTGTGTTGACCAAAATCTTCTTGAACCTGCCTATAAGTGTCATGCCCAAAGGCCCCTTCATGCCTTTGGTAGGACAATGGTACACCCTGAGGCTGACCTCATATAATTTGGCTCGGTCCAGGAGAGGTAAATTTAATCTCATGCAGACTTCCAAAACAAGGATTTGGCCATCTGGTCTGGGAAGCTGCCTACAGGAGTTGTGCCCAAAGCTCATTAAACCCTTCTCCCAGGCAAAGGCATACCCTGAACATGATCTTATGGAACCGAGCCCAGAATCAGGTGGACAACTTCGATCTCATTCCCAACTTCCAGAACCTGGGCTCTGACCACCACCCAGGGTTCCAGGCTCAGTAGACCCAAAGAAGGCACCTCTGGCCAGGGCAGAAGCAGTCCCCAGGAATCCCTGGCCACCTCCGTAGGGACCTACTTTTTATACAAGCTCCAACCTAATGACCAAGGTACCAGGTTCAGGAGGCCTAAGGAAGGCACCTCTGGCCTGGGTACAGACAGTCCCCAACAGTCCCTCGCCATTTTCATAGGGACTTTGTGTTTTACAAGTTCTGACTCAATGCCCAGGGTACCAGACTCAGGAGGCACAGGGGAAACGCCTCCGGTCAAGGTACAGATAGTCCCCAGGAGTCCCTGGCCACTTCCACAGGGACTTTGTTTTTATACAGGTTCTGACCCAACACCCAGAGTCCCAAGCTCAGGAGCCCCAGGGGAGGCACATCCACCCTATGCAGAGGCAGTCCACAGAAGTCCCTTGTCACCTCCATAGGGACCTAGTTTTTATACAGGCTTTGGCCCACTGCCAAGGGTCTCTATCAGATGAGGCCCAGGAGGCATCCAGCCCTGGGTAGAGACAGTCCCCACCAGCCCCTGTCAACCTACATAAGGACTTTGGCCTCTACAGAAGAAGTTGGAACTTTGTCTTGAACAGCGCCGGTGTTCCTGTACACTGTATCTGGGAGGTGTATAGGGGGACACCCTGGCCACGGACATTTGATCTGAGCAGTGTCTGGAAGAAGGGACTTGGTCCAGGGTGACCACAGATCTTCCCATCCCAACAGTGAGGCCTCAATCCAGGGTCACTGGGTGCCATCAGGCCCCGAATGTGAGGAAATCCAGACTTTGCATTTTTGTTGCAAACTATCAACTCTGAACCAAGCCACCAACTCACAGAGGCTAACACCAAGGAGAAGCCTAAGAAGGTGCTTCATCCTCAGATGCAGAGTGCCCCTAGGAGTCCCTAATCACTTCCATAGCTGATTAGTCTCTTGATTTTGATTAAAAAACAGTGTGACCAAAATCTCCATGAACCTAACTATAAGTGTCTTGTCTAAAGGTGCCTTCATGCCTTTGGTAGGACAACGGTATACCCTGAGACTTGTCTCATGGAACTTGGCTCTGCCTGGGAGGGGCAAATTCAATCTCATGCAGACTTCCATAGCCAGGCTTTAGCCATCTGGTCTGGGAACCTGTCCACAGGAGTCGTTCCCAAAGGCCCATTTAACCCTTCACCCAGGCAAAGACATACCATGAACACCATGAACATGACCTCATGGAACTAAGCCTGGACTCAAGGTGGCAACTTCAATCTCATTCCCAACTTCCAGAGACTGGGCTCCAACCCACCGCCAATGGTATCAGGCTCAGAAGGGCCAAGGAAGACACCTCTGGCCAAGGCAGAAGCAGTCCCCAGGAGTCCCTGGCCACCTCTGTAGGGACTTAGTTTTCATACAGGCTCAAACCCAGCACCTAGGGTTCCAGAATCAGGAGACCCAAAGAAGGCACCTACTGCCAGGGCACAAGCAATCCCCAGGAGTCCTTGGCCACCTCCATAGGGACTTAGTTTTTATACTGGCTCCAACCCAATGCCCAAGATACCAGGTTCAGGAGGCCAAGGAAGACACCTCTGGCCTGAGTACAGACAGTCCCCAGGAGTCCCTGGCCATTTCCATAGGAACTTAGTTTTTCTGAAGGCTCTGAACCAACACCCAGGGTACCAAGCTATGAGACACAGGGAATACACCTCCAGCCTGGGTACAGACAGTTCCCATGAGTCCCTGGCCACTTCCATAGGGACTTAGTTTTTATACAGGCTCTGACCCAACACCCAGGGTACCAAGCTAGGAGGCCCAGAGAAGGTACCTCTGGCCTGGGCATAGGCAGTCCCCAGAAGTCCCTGACCACTTCCATACAGACTTACTTTTTATACAGGCTCTGACCCAGCACCCAAGGTATAGGCTCAGGAGGCATAAGGTAGGCACCTCCGGCCTGGGTACAGACAGTCCCCAGGAGTCCCTGGCCACTTCCATAGGAACTTAGTTTTTCTGAAGGCTCTGATCCAATGCCCAGGGTCCCAGGCTAGGGAGGCTCAAGGAAGGCACCTGCAGACTGGGCAGAGGCAGTCCCCAAGAGGCCCTGGCCACCTCTATCATAGTTTTTTACAGGCTCCAACCCAACACCCAGGGTACCATGCTGAGGAGGCTCAGGGGACGCACCTGCAGCCTGGGTACAGACAGTCCCCATGAGTCCCTGGCCAATTCCTTAGTGACTTAGTTTTTATGCAGGCTCTGACCCAACACCCAGGGTTCCAGGCTAGGGAGGCTCAAGGAAGGCACCTCTGGCCTTCTTACAGACAGTCCCCAAGAGTCTCTGGCCACTCCCATAGGGACTTAGTTTTTTCACAGGCTCTGACCCAATGCCCAGGGTACCAGACTCAGGAGGCACAGGGGAGGCACCTCTGGCCTGGGTACAAACAGTCCTCAGGAGTCCCTGGCCACTTTCATAGGGACTTAGTATTCATACAGGCTATGACATGTCATCCAGGGTACCAGGCTCAGGAGGCACAGGGACGACACCTCTGGACTTGGCAGAGGCAGTTCCCAGGAGTCCTTGGCCAACTCCACAGCGACCTAGTCTTTATACAGGCTCTGATCTAACGCCAAGGATAACAGACTCAGGAGGCCCAGGAAAGACACTTCTGTCATGTGCAGAGTCTTTCCCCAGGAATCATCGACTACCTTCATAGGGACTTAGTTTTTATACAGCCCTCGACCAAACACACATGGTACCAGGCTCAGGAGGCCCAGGGGAAGCACCTTTGGTGTGGTTACAGACAGTCTCCAGGAGTCCCAGGCCACTTCCATTGGGACAGTTTTCTGCAGGCTCTGAACCACTGGCCAGGGTCTCCAGCAGATTAGGCCCAAGGATTCACCCAGCTCTGGGTAGAGACATACCCCACCAGCCCCTGTCAATCTCTATAGGGAATTTGGCCTCTGCAGTAGAAGCTGGAACTTTGTCTCTGAACAGCATCAGTGCTCCCAACTCCCATTGCCTGAAGATGTCTACCAGGACACCCCAGCTACAGTCATTTGATCTGAGCAGTGTCCAGAAGAAGGGACTCAGTCCAGGGTGACCACAGATCTCCCCATCCCACCAGTGAGGCCTGAACCCCAGTCAAAAGGTGCCACCAGAATCCAAGAGGATTAGATCCACCCTTTGCATTTTTGTTGTAAAGTGTCAACTCTGACCTATGCCACCAACCAACTGGAGCTCCCCCAGAGGACTAGCCCAGGAAGGTGCTTTGTCCACAGATCCAGAGTGCCTCCTAGGAGTCCCTGACAACTCCCATAGGAACTTAGTCTCTGGATTTTGATCAGAAAACCATGTTGACCAAAATTTCCTTGTACCTGCCTATAAGAGTTGTGCCCAAAGGCCTCTTTAGCCCTTTTCTGAGACAAAGTCACACCCTAAAAACTGACTTCATGGAACTCGGCTCAGCCTGGCAGAAGCAAATTAGATCTCATGCAGACTTCCGTAGCCAGGGTTTGGCCATCTGGTCTCAGGACCTGCCAACAAGAGTCGTACCCAAAGGCCCATTTAACTCTTCAACCAGGCAAAGGCATACAGTGAATGCGACCTCATTGAACTCAGTCCAGACTCAGGGGGCAACTTCAATCTCATTCCCGACTTTCAGAGTCTGAGCTCTGACACACAGCCCAGGGTTCCAGATTCAGGAGGCACAAGGATGGCATCTCCAGCCTGGGCAGAGGCAGTTCCCAGGAGTCCCTGGCCACCTCCATATGGACTTAGTTTTTATACAGGCTCCAACCAATGCCTAAGGTATAAGCTCAAGAAGCCTAAAGAAGGCACCTCCAACCTGGGTGCAGGCAGCCCAGGATTCCATGGCCACTTCCATAGGGACTTAGTTTTTATACAGTCTCTGATCCAACTCCCAGGGTCCCTGGCTTAGGAGGCCTAAGGAAGGCACCTCTGGACTGTGCAGAGGCAGTCTCCAGGAGTCCCTGGCCACCTTCATAGGTACTTCATTTTTTGCAGTCTCAAACTCAACGCCCAGGGAACCATGCACAGGGGGCCCAGGGGACACACCTCCAGCCTGGGTACAGACAGTCCCAATGAGTTCCTTGCCAGTTTCATAGGGACTTAGTTTTTATACAGGCTCTGACCCAGCACCTAGGGTCCCAGGCTAGGGAGGCTCAAGGAAGGAACCAGGGGCCTGGGAACAGACTGCCCCCAAGAGTCCCTGGCCACTTCCATAGGGACTTAGTTTTTTACTGGCGCTGATCCAATGCCCAAGGTGCAAGACTCAGGAGGCCCAGGGGAGGCACCTGACCCAAAGCCCAGGGTAATAGATTCCGGAGATGAAAGAAAGACACCTCTGGCCAGGGCAGACGCAATCCCCAGGAGTCCTTGGCCATCACCATAGTTACTTAGTTTTTATATAGGCACCAACCCATTCCCCAGGGTACCAGGTTCTGGCCTGGGCAGAGGCAGTTCCCCGGAGTCCCTGGCCACCTCCGTAGGGACTTAGTTTTTATACAGGCTCTGATGCAATGCCCAAGGTATAAGCTCAGGAGGCCTAAAGAAGGCACCTCTGCCCTGGGTACAGACAGTCCCCAGGAGCACCTGGCCACTTCCATGGGGACTTAGTTTTTATATTGACTGTGATCTAATGCTCAGGGTATGATGCTTAAGAGGCCTACACAAGGCACCTCCAGACAGGGCAGAGGCAGTCCCCAGGAGTCCCCTGCCAGCTCCATAGGTACTTAGTTTTTTTACAAGATCCAACCCAATGCCCAGGGTACCATGCTCAGGAGGCCCAGGGGACACACCTCCAGCCAGAGAAGAGACAGTCCCCATGAATCCCTGGCCAATTCCATAGGGGCTTAGTTTTTATACAGGCTCTGACCCAACACCTAGGGTCCCAGGCTAGGGAGGCTCAATGAAGGAACCTGGGACCTGGGTACAGACTGTCCCCAAGAGTCCCTGGCCACTTCCATAGGGACTTAGTTTCTTACCGGCACTGATCCAATGCCCAGGGTACAAGACTCAGGAGGCCCAGGGGAGGCACCTCCGGCCTGGGTACAAATAGTCCCCAGGAGTCCCTGGCCACTTCCATATAGACTTAGTATTTACACAGGCTCTGACACATAATCCAGGGTACCAGACTCAGGATGCACAAGGACAGAGGCAGTTCCCAGAAGTCCTTGGCCCCCTCCACAGGGAGCTAGTTTTTATTTAGACTCGGACCTAACACCCAGGATAACAGCCTCAGGAGGCCCAGGAAAGGCACCTCAGACATGTGCAGTTAATCCCCAGGAGTCCCTGGCCACCTCCATAGGGACTTAGTTTTATACAGGCTTCGACCCAACACCCATGGTACCAGGTTCAGGAGGCCCAGGGAAGCACCTCTGGCCTAGTTACAGACAGTACCCAGGAGTCCCTGGCCACTTCCAAAGGTACTTAGTTTTTATACAGGCTACAATCCAACACCCACTGTCCCAGACTCTGGAGGCCTAAGGAAGGTATGTCCAGCCTGGGTACAGACATTCCCCAGGAGTCCCTGGCCACCTTCACTGGTACTTAGCTTTTTACAGGCTCTGACCCAATGCCCAGGGTACCAGGCTCAGGAGGCCTTTTGTAGGCACCTCCCATCTGGGTACAGACAGTCCCTAGGAGTCCCTGGCCACTATAAGGACATAGGTTTTATAAAGGCTCTGACCCAATGCCCAGAATATCAGGCTCAGGAGGCCCAGAGAAAGCACCTCCATCCCTGGTACAGACAGTCCCCAAGAATTCCTGGTCACCTCCATTGGGATTAAGTTTTTATACAGGCTCTGAACCAACACCCAGAGAAGGCACCTATAGTCTGGGTACAGACATTCCCCAGGAGTCCCTGGCCACTTCCATAAGGACATGGATTTTATAAAGGCTCTGACCCAATGCCCAGGGTTCCAAGCTCTGGAGGCCCAGGGGAAGCACCTCCACCCTGTGCAGAGGCAGTCCACAGGAGTCCCTGGCCACCTCCATAGGGACCTAGTTTTTATACAGGCTTTGACCCACTGCCCAGGATCTCTAGCAGATGAGGCCCAGGAGGCATCCAGCCCTGGGTAAAGAGAGACTCCCCCAGCCCCTGTCAACCTCCATAAGGACTTTGGCCTCTACAGCCAAAGTTGGAGCTTTGTCTCCGAACAGTGTCATTGCTCCTGACTCCCATTGCCAGATGGTGAGCAGTGTCTGGAAGAAGGGCTCAGTCCAGGGTGACCACAGTTCTCCCCGACCCAACAATGAGTCTTCAATCCCAGGTCAATGGGTGCCACCAGTCCCCAAATGAGAGGACATCCACACTTTGAGTTTTTGTTGCAAACTATCAACTCTGAACCCAGCCACCAACCACAAGGTGCTCCCACCAAGGACTAGCCCAAGAAGGTACTTCATCCCCATATCCAGAGTGCCCCAGAAGTCCTTATACACTTCCATGGGGACTTAGTCTCTTGATTTTGATCAAAGAACTGTGTTGACCAAAATCTCATTGAGCCTGCCTATAAGTGTTGTGCAGAAAGGCCTCTTCACTCCTTTTGCATGACAACGGTACACCCTGAGACTGACCTCATGGAATTTGGCTCAGCCCAGGAGAGGCAAAATCAATCTCATGCAAATTTCCGAAGCCAGGGTTTGGTCATCTGGTCTGGAAACCTGCCTACAGGTGTCACGCCCAAAGGCTTATTTAACCCTTCATCCAGGAAAAGGCATACCCTAAGCACGACCTCATGGATCTGAGCCCAGCCTCAAGTTTGCAACTTCTATCTCATTCCCGACTTCCAGAGCATGTGCTCTGACCCACCACTCAGGGTTCCAGGCTCAGGAGGCCCAAGAAAGGCACCTCCAGCCAGGGCAGGGGCAGTCCCCTGGAGCCCCTGGCCAAGTCTGCAGGAACTAGGTTTTTGTAAAGGCTCCAACCCATCACCCAGGGTACCAGGCTGAGGAGGCCTAAGGAAGGCACCTCTGGTCTGGGCAGAGGCAGTCCCCAGGAGTCCCTGGCCACCTCCATAGTGACTTAATTTTTATACAGGCTCTGACCAAATCTCCAGGATAACAGGCTCAGGAGACCCAGGGGAGGCACCTCCAATCTGGGTACAGACAGTCCCGAGGAGTCCTTGGCCATCTCCATAGGAACTTAGTTTTTTTTGCAGGCTCCAATCCACTGCCCAGGGTCGGCTGCCAGTGAGGCCCAGGGAGGCACCTAATGTTGGGTAGAGACAGTCTCCACCAGCCCCTGTCATCTTTCGTGTGGAGAAATGTTGAGATTTAGAATCTCCATGCATCGAGCCCACCTCTGCTCATGCACCTATTTATATTCTGGAACCTGCCTATCAGAGTCATGCCCAAAGGCCTCTTAACCCCTTTGCCGAGGTTAAGTCACACCCTGAACCTGACCTCATGTAACTCAGCTTGGCCTGGGAGGGGCAAATTCGATCTCAGGCAGACTTCCATAGCCAGGTTTTGGCCAACTGATCTGGAAACCTGCCTTCTGGTGTGTCCAAAGGCCCCTTTACCTATTTGCCCAGGTGAAGGGTATACGCTAAACATGACCTCATGGAACTCAGCCCTGGCTCGGGGGAGCAAAGTTTATCTCATTCTTAGTTTCCAGAGGGTGGTCCCCACCCACCATCCAAGGTCCCAGGCTCAGGAGACCCAGGGAAGGCATCTCCGGCCTGGGCAGAGGCATTCCACACCAGCCCCTGTTAACCTCTGGTGGGACTTTGTTTATGGCTTGCTCTGACCCACTTCACAGGGCCTCCTGCCAATGCCACCTGGGGAAGGCACCTCATGCTGGGCAGAGACAGTCCCCACCAACCCCTGACCACTTTGGTAGGGGCTTAGGCTCTGGTGAAAAGTTGGGACTTAGTCTCAGCAAGCATCGAGTCCAGCTCTGCTGTCACCCCCACATATATTCCAGAACCTGCCTATAAGTTGATGACATCCTCCAGTTGATGACATCACTGGGCCTTACACAGGTTGTTACCTCTGCTACTCATAAACATGGCCACTGTCTCGACCTGGTTTTCCTCTTGGGGATCGAGGCTTCCAACGTGGGGTTGGAACCCGTTGAATGGTCTGACCACTACACTGTGAGATTCAATTTTTGCACCCCCTTCATAGGCCTACCCCTGTGGAGATGGTCAGGTACCGCCCTTTACGGCATGTATGCCCTAATGGGCTAGTAGCGGTACTTGATCTATCGGAATTTCCAATGGCAAGCATGGATCCAGAGGTTTTGGTTTTAGCCTATGATAAGACTATTACTACACCTCTGGATTCTGTTGCTCCTGTCCATGTTCGTCCTCTTTCCCTCCACCCTCGGTCCCTGTGGTTTGATGGGACTTTGAGGGAGTTGCGGCAACTAGGACAAAGGTTGGAGTGTCGCTGGCAGAAGTCGGCCCTAGATGTTGACCATCTTAGACTGTTAGAACATTATCGACTCTACCAGTCAGAAATCTCCCATAAGAAGGCAGAGTTCCTGCCCAGGGAGATTGCTGCTGCTCAGAACCAACCAGCACAGCTCTTCAGAACCATGGCTAGGTTGTGCAACCTAGCCTGTCTGCAGGTTCGGAGAGCTTTTTCACAATTGGAGTGTAAGGAACTTGCTCGGTTTTTTTTGCTGATAAGGTGGCCAACTTCAGGGCCAACATCCGACCGACTCACTTTATGGGAGCTGCTAATGATCGCCACTTGGTCACTGTCCCTCACCTCTTCTGGAGTACCTTCGACCAGCTGGAGATCGTGGATGTTATGCGGATTGTCCAGGGTATGCGCCCTAAGTGCTGTAGTTTAGACCCTGTCCCAACTTCCCTGATTATGGGTTGTTGTGATATTATTGGCCCGATCTTAGTTCAGATAGTCTGGTGCTCCCTTGAGTTGGGTGAATTTCCTAGCTCCCTGAAGGAGGCTGTGGTGACTCCCCTCTTGAAGAAAGCTTCTTTGGACCCAGACTGTCTGGCAAACTACAGACCTATCTCTAACCTCCCTTTTTTGGGAAAGGTAATTGAGAAAGTAGTGGTGGTACAACTGGAGAACCATTTGACCATCCATAGCATCTACGAACCCTTCCAGTCTGGTTTTTGAAAGAGGCATAGTACTGAGACTGCGCTGATTCGGGTGCTCAATGATCTCCTGATGGTGAGAGATCAAAGGAACTGGTCCATCTTGGTGCTTCTGGATCTCTCTTCAGCTTTTGAAACCATGAATCAAGGGGTACTGCTTGAGTGCCTGAGGTTCACCTGTGGACTGACAGGTTCAGTCCTTGGATGGTTTAGGTCCTTCTTCACTGGCAGAACTCAGAAGGTGGTGTCGGGGATTTATTCCTCTGATCCTCTCTCTCTGTCATGTGGGGTTCCTCAGGGCTCTGTGCTGTCCCCCATGTTATTCGCAGTGTATATGCTGCCTCTCTGAGACATTGTAAGATGGTATGGGCTGAGGTTTCATTGCTATGCAGATAATACCCAGCTCTACCTGTCTTTTGCACCTGACCAGTATGGTGCTCTCTCTCTGTTTTCAATAACTGCCTCACTGAAATCCCTGGACTGAATGAATTCTAGCTGGTTGAGGTTGAACCCACGGAAGACTGAGGTGATGGTTGTGGATCCTGGACACCAGATAGGGGAGTTGGGGCAGGTTACCCCTCAGGGCTTTTCCTGAGGGATTCCCAGCTCCTGACCTCTGAACAGGTGTGGGACCTAGGAGTGATACTTGATGACGGGCTGACACTATGATCTCAGGTGTCGGCCATCGTTAAGTCATCCTTTTACCATCTATGGAACATTGCTAGGATCAAGCACCTTGTTCCATCCGGTGATCTACCTACATTAATACACGCCTTTGTGACCTTGAGCCTTGATTATTGCAACTCCTTTTACTTTGGGCTTCTGGGAGTTGATATCCACCACCTGCAGCTGGTGTAAAATGCTGCAGCCCGGTTGTTGACAGGGACTCCTCGGACTTCCCATATCATGCCGGTGCTGCGCGAACTGCACTGGCTGCCACTTCGGTGATGGATCACCTTCAAAGTTGGATTACTGACTTACACAGCCCTAGATAGACTCATCCCTGATACTGGAAAGAACTATTGTTTCCTTACTGCCCTGAGCGATTGCTCCTCTCAACAGATGAGGGGTTGCTAGAGATTCCAAGGGTAATCTTGATGTGCACGTGGCCCCTACCCTTTGGAATTCTCTAACACGTCTGATTCGGGAGTGCGTGACCCTTGGAGGATTTAAGCAGGCATTGAAGTCATATTTGTGGAGTAAGGCCTACTGTGATTAACTGTGTAACCTTATGGTTTTAAAGTATTTATTATTGTTGTTTTATGAGGTTTTATATTTTGCAATGCACCTTCACATTTGAAAGGTGCAAAACAAATCAAGAATATTATTATTATTATTATAAGATTTGTGCCCAAAGACCCTTTCACGCTTTCAGGGTGAGGTCAAGCCACTTCAGTCTGACCTGCTAGAACTCTGTTCAGCCTGAGGAAGGCAAATTCTATCTCATACAGTTTTTCCAGAGCCCATAGTTCAAGCCCTTCCCAGGGGGCTAGGAGCCTAAAACTCTCAGTGATGCTTGCCTTGATCCTCTGTTGACTGTCTAGCTGGAGAGATCTTCCTAGGAGGCTTGGCCCTCGGCCCCAGGTTTGAGACAATCTAAATGTTTGGTGGCCTGCTGCTCACCTTCCACAGGGGCTGAGATGCCCAAACTTGCAGGGTAGCTTCCGCCCACCATCAACCACATTTCTGGATAGTGATGGCTCTTCCCGGGCTGGATCCAGTTTGCTTAGCTTCAAAACCCACAGGATAGCTTCCCTGCCTAGTCCCTGGCTGATGTGTACAGATGACACCCTCTCAGGCCCAGTGCTGGGTTTGAGACAGTCTAACACCTGTTGCTCAGTTTCCCCAGGGACTTGAAGGCCCATACTCACGGGAAAGCTTCCCAGCACAGCCACTGGCTAGGGATGGCACCCTCTCCAGACTGGTCTCAAGTATAAGATGGTCTGACACCTGTTTCACAGCTTCCCCAGGGGCTGGGAGGCCCAAACTTGCAGGATAGCTTCCCTATCACAGACCCCAGCCACCGGGTAGGGGACAGCACCCTCTCCAGGCCAGTCCTTGGTTTGAGACAGTCCGATGCCTGTTGCTCAGCTTTCCCAGGGGCTGGGAGGCCCAAACTCACAGGATAGCTTCCTCGCACAGCCCGTGGTGACTAGGTAGGGATGGCACCCTCCCTGGACTAGTCCCTTGTTTGAGACAATCAGACACCTGTTGCTCAGCTTCCCCATGGGCTGGGAGGCCCAAACTCACAGGAAAGCTTCCTTGCATAGCTCCTGACTTCTGGGTATGGACTGCTACATCTCTGGGTTCAGGTGTGCACCCTGGGACCGCTCCCATTACCCACACCCCTGGCACTGGGGAAGGACCCTTCAGCTAGGGGGCATCTTCTTAGGCCACCTCCACAGACTCTCTAGCCTCAGAACACACCATTGCTTGAACCACTTACCCACTTCAGGGCTCCACCAACTCAGGCTCACCTCTTACCTCCTGCCCTGGGGGAAGGACTCACCCCTCCATCAAAACCATACCCACTGATGTGCACCCATGTCTGGCCATGGCTCTAAGGAACACCTGCTGGGCCAACTATTATTTTAGTGAACTCCCAGGCTGCAGGGATTGGGCATCTGGTCTGCTTCTGAAGCAGGTGAGTGGCTATGCAGCAAGGTCCAGCATGGTCCATCTGGTCTTGTCCAGGAGCTTGGGCCAGGCACCAGAGGTGGCATCCCTTCCCCCAAGGGCAAACCCATCCATCGCCTGCCAAACTCATCCACTGCCTGCCCCTGTGTCCCAAGCCCTCACGTGAGGGCTCCCCAACCCACTGGCTGGTGGAGTGTGACAAAAGCTTGACCAAAGGACTGACTTTCAATAGATCACAGCTTGTTGCTGCTCTGCTACATATGAAACCCTGACCAAAATCAGGTCCTCTGCGAATGATTTAGCACCTGGTTCCCCATGAACATGCGGTGCACTACTGGAGAGAGGCAGCCCCCTTCTGTCCACACTCCAACCCAGTAACAAATGGCTCTCCACATCGACCTTACGGCCAGCTATCCCTGGCCAACCTGAGGTCCACAGTGTTATAGTAGCATTATGTTTAGACAGGATTAGGATTTAGAGGCATTCAGTCATAATCCCACAGATGGTAACTTCGAACCACTGGCTCCTCAGCCAAGCACATACACCAGATGTCTGAATCTGTGGTTTCTCTTATACTGAGCAGGATTTCTATTGCAACAACACATCATTAGTAGGGTAAAGCTAACCTGTCTCATGATGGTCTAAACCCAGCTCACGTTCCCTATTAGTGGGCGAACAATTCAATGCTTGGTGAATTCTGCTTCACAATGATAGGAAGAGCCAACATTGAAGGATCAAAAAGCAACATTGCTATTAATTCTTGGCCACCATAAGCCAGTTATCCCTGTGGTAACTTTTCTAAAACCTCCTGCTTAAGATACAAAAAGTAAGAAGGATCATGAGGCCCCACTTTCACAGTCTGTATTCCTACTGAAAATCAAGATCAAGTGAGCTTTTGTCCTTCTGCTCCATGGAAGGTTTCTGTCCTCTCTGAGATCGCCTTAGGACACCTGTGTTATTCTTTGACAGGTGTACTGTCCCAGTCACTTAGGACACCTATGTTACTCTTTGGCATGTGTACTGCCCAGTCAAACTCCCCACCTGACACTGTCCCCAGGGTGGGGACCACCCGGAGATCTGGGCACTTGGAGCCAGAAGTGAGATCCCCAGTGGGGCTCAACCCCCTGCCACACTGGGTAAGTGAAAAAATATTAGTATTATTTCACCAGTGGCTGAGGCCTCCCACTTATTCTACACCTCTCATATATCTTCACAGTGCCAAACTAGAGACAATCTCAACAGAGTCTTCCTTCCCCACTGATTCTGCCAAGCTTGTTCCCTTGACTATGGTTTTGCTAGATAGTAGGTAGGGACTGTAGGAATCTCGTTCATCCATTCCATTCATGTGCATCACTAATTAGATGATGAGGCATTTGTCTAATTATGTACCGCTGTAGCAGCCTATTTCTGGATTAGTAATGTGATCCGTCCACATGTCAAATATCAGTGATTAAAATAACAAACGTGCAAAAAAATAAAACAGTTCAAGAGTTCAAAGATTCTAAAGTGCTCTCACATTCAATTGTTAAGTAAAAATTATAACCATAAAAGACTATTTAAAACTGATGTGATTAAAGGAAGACACAGCCAACAGAGCCGTTACCCCCTTTGTGAGTTTTTGTAGTAGTTAAAATACTATTAAATTACTTGTTATTAAAAATATTTAAAATATCAATTGTAAGATATTATACCAGACTGGTGAGAGAGGTAGTGAAGATTTTAAAGTTCTTAATTCCAATGGCCTGAAAGAATTCATTATTCCTGCTCACTCATTTTCCTATAGCACCCAAGACCAGTGCTGAAAAAGACACCTCATCACACCCTGTCAGTTTCAATTTTATCCTGAGAAACCTTTTCCAGGCTGTGGGAATTGCCCTCCAAATGCACTGTAACATCCACAACAGCAGTTTTATTCTTTACAAAAACAATACCTGGTTTCTGAAGCTCACCCATGTGTGGTGAATACTCGGGGCTCAATAATGTCATTCCAACCCTAAGTGATGCATTAAACAGAGTTTTTTGCCATGAATATATATTAAAGTGGCACAATAGTGCCTCTATAGTTAGGGTTGAGTACCCCATTTAAGGTTAAATCTGAAATTTGGCAGCTTAATAACTTTGCCACCACATGATGGATTTGTATGGAATTTAGCATGCACAGTCTGGTACCAAAGATCTCTGGAACTGCCAAGCTTCGTTACTGTCAGATGTCCGGTTGTGGAGGAGCTACAGAGCACCAAAAAATGCACAAATTACTCATTTTTGTGCATTCTTTGCTTACGCCTACAAGTCACATGGTTTGTGTGACTGGTCCAAAACCTTCAGGGAACATGCAGCCAGGGCCCCCGATGTGCTTTTCAAAGATTTTGTGAAAAATATTAAACAGTTCAAAAGTTATTCAAAAAATATGTTTTGCATTATAGTCAAGGGAAAAAGTTAACAAAAAATGCGAAAGTGTCGCAAATGCACTTTTTACTTTCGCAAATGACCCATGTAGTGTTGCAAACTGGCCATCTTGTTTTCAGTTAGTTGTCACAGAAATGCTTGGCATTTAAATGTGGGACCCTCTAGGGACACAATTTTTGTTTTGTTCACCTAGTCAAGCCCTGAGGATGCTAGCCATGTCTTTTTTGGGGGCAAAACACCCCAGAAACATGTTATCAAAATTAGTGTCACAAAGTACTTTCGCATATGCAACACTTTCATGATTTCATTTGTGAAAGTGCCGTGATTTGAGAAAGTACTTTGCGATACTATGGCCAAAACAATGGGGAATCTTTGCCACCCTGCTGCAAAAGAACGGTTTGGTCTTTTGGGCTGAAAGTTGGAAGGAAGAAAGCCAAGATCACACAGATGTGTCTTTTGGTGGTTTGATGGTAAGAAATGTACAGCTGACATTTTTTACATCCTGTTCAAAATGTGTTTTTGCACCTGTGGTACCAAATGGCTCAGTTGCTGTGCAAAATCTCCTTTTGGCTAATGAACTGATAGTGTAACTGTTCATGCGGTGGGGTCACAAAAAGCCCATGCTGAAAACTTGGAATGAAAATACCAAGAAACACCCAAGACATTAGGGTTTCTGTCCATAGCACCCTGCACTGTAGGGACTGACAGGCATCAGGAGTGTGACTTGGGATTGTCAAAAGTAATGCTCACACCATTCCAGCCCCATCCCCACCAGCAGCCAGTGACAGGTGTAAATAATCCCAAGGCTGAACTTTTGCCAGCAATTACTTTTTCATGTACTACCATCTTCTGTACCATCATGGGTATTTGCATATGTTTCCCTTGATGCTTTGCATTATTGGGATATGTGCAATTGTGTTTTCTTTAAAAGTTGGCTGTCTGGCCAATATAATCTGAGATAACATATACATTAGTGGCATTTGCTCTGGGGTTCTTTTGTAACCTTCCTATTCCTTCCAGTAAAATGTACACCTCCATATATTTTCCTAATAATGTGTATGCCTTACTTAGAACAGAAACTAAAACAAATCTTACTACCTAAAAATTATTGTGTTGTTTCTCCATATCTCCTTAACAATTCCACACAACTTTATTAACTTCATTATGCAGCCGTGGTGGATCTGACCAGATGTTGTTTCATTCTGTCACTCTTTTAATCTTGATTTCTCTAGCAATTTTTTAGTTTTAGTGGAAGAAGTATATTCCACATCACCAGCATGATCTGCAGAAATATTATCATTTACCAAATTAGCCAGATTTCTTGGGGCTACTTGTCTGCACAAATCACACCATTTATCTCCAATTTGCTTAGCTGTTTTAGTAGCCATTTCCTTCACAATTGCTTTAGTAATAAACTTCTCATTCTTGTACTTCTCCTCAAATTAAATTAGCAGAGTGACTTAATTTTTGGACCAAACATTGCCATGGGGGACCTTGCTTGTGGAGGGCTTCATTTTTGCAAGTCTTTCAGTATTGCTTAGTTGGGGGGGTGTCTGTGTCACTTATGCTGCCCCAATCAACTGATGGTTCTAAATACCATATTGCATTCACTGCATTTGTGAGACTGTGTGCTAGCACACACCTGCCTGGGTGTCAGGGTGCATTTAACAAGTAACAATCTTATTAATGTTGTGTGTGATGCGCGAGTGTCTTGCCCTTTCCCTATAGGTGCACAGAGATACAGAGCAGGATTCACATGCAAAAATATTGCATGGATAGGATATTTGTACCACTCATGCCTGTTCTTTCACCAGACTGGTGCAACCAGTGTTTTTCTTACCACCTTTAACTGGGAGGTGTGGTAGCAGTCCTCAAGGGACTTAAGATAGGCCACTTCTTCTTTCCTGAATTCTTTTACTTCTTTTTAAGTCACCATCATGGTGTTCTAAAAAAACATAGTAGTAATAGTGATGTTTCCAGAGCTGCATCTTCTTAGGTTTTTGGCACCACCTATACTTACCAGTATAGAGTTCCAGGCTATGGCTCCTCATCTGAGTTTCACCATGCTAAAAGTATGTTGTTTATTGGGAACTTACCATCATCAGTCACATCCATAGTGCTAACCAATTATTCGTGCCACGCCACACAAATAAACGCAAACACAGGGACCTTGTTAACCTGGGTGATGTCCCAGCTGGAATTCAGGTTTATGATTCCTGCTTTCATATTTGTTAGGTGCACTGGAGTTACTAATGCCAGTGGGGCTGCCACCATACACCTCCTCCGTGGTTCTCCCCTGAACTATTCTGTGAAATTGGTTACTGACTCTCACCATTAGAGGTGTGCAGTGGACTTGTCATTGAGAGGCTATCATGAGAAACTCATGGGATACTAATGGACCATCAATCAGAAGGTCTGTCGGATGCAAAGGATAGCCTCATTTCTTGTTGACAAAAGTTGATGTCATTGCCATGTCATTGCTGATGTCATTGCCATGTCATTTCCATGACATTGCTGATGTCATTGCAAATCACCTCAAAAAGCACCTCAATGATCACCTCATTGACTAGCCATCACTCTTTCTACCCCTAGGGCATCAAGGTCATCCAACCTGCCCAACAGTCCTGAACAGCACCCCGGTGTGCATCAATGACCTTAAGAGAGTCATAGTGGCTCCTGCCATTTACCCGCACTTCATTGAATTTCTTCACTTTGACATTCAGAGCACTGGGGAGAAATCACATTACATCAACACCCATCTTCAGTCTTTGCAATGCTTTGTTTTAATTAAACAGTTGGATTCCCCTAGTCCACACCATTTCTAAGTCAGCTGCTAGCTGCCGGATGATGCAGGACAGCCATTGAGACCAATGCCCAACACAGCCTGTGCAATCCACAGGAAGGGCCCAGCTCATGTCCAAAGTCACCACCTCCCAATGATGATGCCTCATCCAGACATGGCATGTGTTGAGTCCCACTTCATGCCCAAACCTGACTGACCCAGCCCTTAGAGCCAATCCTTATCACAAAGTTACAGATCTGGGTTGCGATTTCCCTTACCTAGATTGTTCTAACATGCCAGATGCTGTTCACCTTGGAGACCTGGTGTGGATATGTGTATGGCCCAGTGCAAGACATGCACCATATTCTCCAGATTTTCAAGGGCCAGCAAGAGCTCATCTGACACCGCCAGAACTGCAATGCTTTCCAGAGCTTGGGCTCCTCTCTCTAGGTGAACCCATTCTAGGGCACCCTGCCCTTTACAAAGAAAAGAGTACTCTCCCAGAGGCTCCTGCCAGCTTCTCCAGGATCATTTGCATTACCACACTGGATGCCACAAGTCACTTATCTCTGTCACTCCAGATTCAGGGATCTGAACCTGACTCCTTTTCGCTCAGCTGAGGGCAAAGGAGGCCATTGCCCATCGCTTCCGAATGGCACTCACCTGTCTCTTAGGACTGACCCCCCATGTTCAACTAATGTTCATATGGAACCCTTCTCCACTTTGGTCTTCAAAGCTCTCATTTGAATAGAGGCAGCTGGCAGAATGACATGGCCATGGAAGGGCCCGTCGGTGGTACACCTGGAACAGATGGTACCACGTCCGCACCACTTTCGAACAGTATAGTGACACAGAGATTGTGGGCTGGTACTGCCTGAACCAGGCAATTCTGAAGCAGCTCTGTGAGCTGTGCAGTGAGGAGATGCAGGCACCCACAAGACGAAGCCATGCCCTGCCAGTGGAGACAAAGGTCATAGCTGTCATGTGCCTGCTCACCACGGGTACCTTTCAGAGACCAACGTGGATACCTCAGGCATAACCCACTTGGCCACATCATGGCTCCTTACACAGTTCTTCAGTGCACTGCTGCCACATGCTGCAGAATACATTCATTTCCCCAGCACACAGGTAGAGTGCACAGCGAACATGCAGGTGTTCCACAGGGTGGCACGTATGCCTGGCATGCTGGGGGCCATCGACTGCACCCATGTCGGCATCCACACACCACCTGGCCTGGATGGGGTAGTGTACATCAACCAGAAGGGCTAATCCAGTGTCAACTGCCAGGTGGTGTGCGAGGTCAGGGGGTACATAATCAATTTCTGTGCCACACACCCTGGTGGAGCACATGATGCCTTCATCTGGCACCAGTCAGCACTGTGGCAAAGGTTTGAGAGTGTGGCCTTCCCAACTGGACACCTAGTAGATGAGTATGCTGCAGAAGCAGACATCCAGACACAACAGGGCAGGGTGTGGAGGATGCTAGGGCATGGGTGTCAGGGGGAGTGGGCGGGATGTCAGGGGATGCAGCAACACAGGCCACCATGCTAACCAGACATCTCAACACACAGGTGACAGTAGCTACCCACTCTGGCCCTGGCTGCTCACCCATACCAGCACCCGTCGACCCCAGTGCAGGAGCAATACAATGAGGCACACTCCAGCGCTCAGAATATCATTGAGAGGGTACTTAGGTTGCTGAAGGCACGGTTCCATTGCCTGGACAAGTCTGGGGGTGCCCTACAGTACAGACCCACAAAGGCCTGTGGCCTGTTCCTGGCCTGCTGTATACTACACAACATGGCCACTGACTGTGGGATAGCTGTCGAGATTGATGAGGGGAACAGCAGTGGGGATGAGGTGGCGGCTGGGCCTGGTGGTGGTGGGCAGCCCCCTGGGAGAGGGGAGCAGCAGCTGACCAGGATGGCCCAGCAGCACCAGGTCATGATTGCAGAGGAGCACTATGGAGTGTGCAGGTAGGCGACCATGTCCACATGCATGTCCCGGGGTCAATGGCACAGCATACAGGCATGCAAGGGCAGGTACCATGACAGGGATGGCAGGAGGGGAGTGCAGACAGGCATGGGAACAGACACCATGGAAGCACACAGCACAGCCCCGCACACACCAACCACACACCCACACACACCCCCACATGTACACAGGACCCAGAGGCAGGCACCGAGCATGTGTCAGACCCTGAGCACTGGTGCACAGTGGTAGTCAGCACTTTGCTGGCATCATCATCCACACATCACAGTGGCCAGCAGTCAGGCAGGTGTGCACAAGGCCCGTGTACAGCATCGAACATGGCTGCTATGTCCAAGGGATGCACTCACACATGCCACACCAATGTACACACAGGTCAGCAGCAGACAGCAGATGGGGAGGTGGGCTGGTCAGGGGACACCACATGGTTTCACAGCCACCATGGAGACCTGGACGGCCCCATTGTGACTGCCCAGTGGACTCTGGCTGTGCGACGGCCACAGAGGGTGTCTGTGACATTCCCCCAGGGGTCTCACTTTGGGAATGCCACCGGGTCCTCGCAGGTGTCTGCAGGCTCCCAAACATGCCCACTCCAGGTATGTTTGTAATGCCACAGCGGATCCCAGCATCGACACAGAGGGGGTCACTCTACGCCGTGACCGATAGGTGGAGAATGCACTCCCCGCAGGGTATGCGGTGGATGGCCATGGAACAGGGAGGCCAGTGGGGCCAGACCGGCTGTGACTGCAGCGGTGAGCTGATCCATGGCTGTGGCCATGTCCACCCACATTTGCATGTTCTCTGCCAGGAGCTGGAAAAAGTCCCTGTCACACCACTCTGCTGACTGGTGCAGCTCTGCGCAAATCATGTGTACTCCTGCCACCACCATCCCCTTTTGCTCAATGGAGGCCCGTAGCAGACAGGTGTGCTTGGCCAAGGGGTTGGTGCCCTGGGGTGCATGGGCAGTGTGCTGATCCACAGGTGGTGCCTGACCTCACAGCCCAGCACCCCTCGATGGTGGGTGCTGCACAGCTGGGCCCTCTTGGGGCTGCTCATCATGTGGTGCACCGTTGGTGGGCACTGCACTCAGCCCCACTTTGACACCATCCAACCACCACTGCTGCTCCTCCAGCCGCTGTGCACATTGCAGCACTGGTGTGGTTGCAACACCACCATCAGCCAGTGCCACACCAGTGGCGCACACAGTGATGCCGGTGGCAGTGGCCGGTAGGCAGGCAACCACCTCCAGGGCCCCGCCTGCACTGCCGTGGCAGTTGTGTGGTATGGGTTCCTCCCCCACAACCACAACAGTGCTGTCCAAGATAATGGTCTCGTCGTCATCAGTCCCAGACCCCACCCCAATCTGTGTCTCGGCACAGTGGACACCATGCCTGGTGTTGTGCTGAAACACAGCCAGGGCTCATCCGCAACCTCGCCATGGGCATACAGATGGACAGCAGTGCTGGGCTGCATGCAATCCGGCCCCTGGACACCCGTGAAGGTGGATGGACAGTCCTCCCGGTTCAGGACCGCCCCCACAGTGGACACCACCACCTTGGCCGCTGCATGCAAGCTCTCAGGAGCTGAAAGGGAACACCGTTGCATTAGTGCTGCTGTCACCCACCCCTGCCCCTGCCACCCTGCCCCCCTTCCCCCATCACTGCCATACCTACCATGCAGTGATGGGCTTCCTCCTGTCTGGAAGCCTCCACTGGGCACACCCTCAAGGGTGCTGCACTGCATGGTAGCCACCACCAACTCCTCCTGCAGCATCAGGTAGGGCATGACAGATTGTCCTTCTACTGTGGCTGCATGCACCACCTGGATGGCCGCCACCTTCTCCTTAATCCTCCTCCTGCCTGTGCCAATCTTTTTCTTGCACTCCTGCACAGACCTTTGATGGGTACCCTGCTGGTTCACTGCATGGCCCACGCCCTCCCATGCTTTTACCCGGGCCTGTGGAGTGCACGTCAAGCCACTCAGTAGAGGTTCCTCTCCAGGTATGCCTTGAATAGGGCATCCATCTCTGCCCTGGTGAAGTTGGGCCTGCGCTTGCATGCAGGCCCACGCTCCTCAACCTCCTCATGATCGGTCATGCTCAGTCCTGTGGAGATAGACGTGTGTTAAATGTCTGCTGATACCCACACCACCTTCCTGAACAGGCCCACAGTGTGCCTCTTACCCCCATAAGATGCAATACTGGTCCATGCCCTCTGCAGTCCCACAGCATCTTTATAGTGCATCACATGCAAATGAGGGCTTGCGCAACAGTAAAGACATGCAAATGCCTCTGATGCACCATGGATATGCTAATAGGCTAATCTGCACATGCCAGCTGAATATCATGAAGTTGCGTATTGCCCAATGGAGTTGCGCATGCACAAGTCATGGCACAACATTGTGACATGCACAACATGCCCTGCAGTATGCATGCACGCATGCACTGCCATTGTGTATGCCTCCAGTGCACTCCATGCACAATGCATGGCAGGCATTACAGTGCCTGGCCACTGTTGTACACATGGCACTCATGCACTGTATGGCCTATGGCACCCAGGCACCATAGTGCCCATGGCGCTGTGGTGCAATGTTACTGATGGCACTTCTGCACTATGGATGCCATGGAGCCCGTGCGCTATTAGGTCATGCACTGAGGTGCCCACATGCCTTTACCATGCACCGTGTATGGTGGGCCCAACCAAACTGTCACGCAGGGTGTGTGTGCTGACCCTTGACCCCACAGTTGCCCTTTGCACCCCTGGGAGCTCTGCAGCACATGCCAGTGCTGCGTTGCCATATTGCACATCCCCGTGGCTGTGCGAGTGGCATTGGCAGTGCATCGCCGAATGAGGTGCACATTCACAGCATATGTGGCACGCGCACTTCTGGGCACCATTTTGATTCCCCAACTGAGTTACAGCCATGCCATGCTATAACAGTGCCAGGGCTCCAAATTGGACACAGATGGAGTTGGTGAATCTTGTGACCCCTGTGGAGCCACATGCTCGGTGTTTGTTTGGCCAGGTGCCCCTGAACAGGCCAAGGACGGATGTGTGGCAGAAGGTCGCAGATGGCCTGGAGGAAGCCACGGGTGCAAGGTGCAGTGGTGAGCAATGCAGGCACCACTATGGGGACTTGCAGTGGAGGGTCCCTTAGCAGCTCTGGTCTCTACAGGATCATGTCTGGAGGGGTGCAGTGCCACAGCCAGGTAAGTGCAGTATGCCCATGTCCATGCCCAACCAGTGGTCCATGGGGCAGTCATGTTGCTATGCCATGCTGCCTGGGGGGGCTGAGGCTGTGCATCCTGTTGGCCATGGTGGTACGCCATGGGCACCCTGTGCCACTGTGCCAATGCTGCGCTGGGCAGGGTGGCACACCATGCTGGGGGCGGGGGGCTTGTGGTGTTGCTGGGCACTAATGTGTCTTTTTCCATGTTTCCTTCCTAGGCCCTGAAGATTGGAGGAGGGCACATCTGGCCAGCATGAAGACCACCACAGGGGCCCATGTACAGGATGCAGGCCACATGGGTGGTGCTGCCGGACAGGCGCAAGGTGCACCACAGCATGCAGGTAGGCACAGTTTCATGCTACATTGTTGTGCAGGGTGGACAGCAGGGGTGGGGGTGGGGCATGGCCCTCTGTGTGCATGGCCACTCCAGCTGTGCACTGCCCACTGTGAATGTTGCTCCATGCTGTGGCTATTGCACATGTGTGTGGCTGCTGCAGGTGGGCTGTGGGTGCACCCGGGTCCAGGCTGTGCCACTGCCATCCTGCTGCTTTGCCATGTCACCTGCATTCCATAGTGGTGGTGTGCAACACATGGGTGGTGTTGGTGTGCAGTGTTCTGCATGACTATGGATCGTTGGGTTGGCAGCTCGTGTGGGTGCACACACTGCAGGTGGCTAGGTGCCATCCCAGGGGTGCATGTCACCGATATCCACTGTGCACGGTGAGTGGGCTACAGTGTTCCAGACCTGCACTCATACCATGTTCCCTCCTTTGTCCTAGGTGTTCAATGCCCCTAGGTCAACACCAGGCTCCTGTGCCAGATGCTATGGGTCACCACTGCCATGCTCAAGATGGCACAGATGATGGAACAGTCGCTGCACAGGCGGTGGCACTGATGCTGGTGTCAGGCTCCGGTGGGGCATGTATGGCCATAGAGCCCATTGGCCTGATTCAGTTCCCCTTCCCTGACCCCTCTCCCTTGCCATCCCTTGTCCCCTTGATTCGCCATTACCCCTGTCCCCCTGCCTCCCTTCCCAGGCCTCCCTGTTTGTTTATGGCCTCCCCATTCCCTGTTCCCATTACCCTGTTACCTGTATATATGTACATAGTTGTTTTATACCTGTTGCAATACATTTTCTATGGTTTTCCATCTGTGTCCATGTCTGTTTTGCAGCTGGTGTATGAAGCCATGCTACAGTGGTGTGCTTGGCTGCTGTGTGGTTTGACTGGGGTGGACAGGGGGTTGTCCCTGGTGGTGTTCCTCCATTGGATGGTAGTGGTGGCTGTGGGCTCTCTGTATGGGTCACGTGGCATGTGCCTTGTGTGTTGCTGTTTGTGGTCCAGGTGGCGTGTCTCATGCCTCCCTATGGAGGGTTGCCAGTGCCAATGACTGTTGTTGTCACCCTGCCTCCATGCCCCACTGTGGTGCACATGGTCAGGGCATGCCACTACCCCATGCACACTTGGTGGTGTACCTTCATGTGCCTACCATTCCTCTCTCCTAGCACACTCTGCACCCTGGTGGCAGGTACTCCCACCCCTGTGGCTTGCTTCTTGTTATGCCTGTTGCCATTCCATCTGTGTCCTGGTGTATGCACCACTGCACCTTGCGTATCCCTGGTTGCGCTGTTGAGCTTCCTGACTTGCTCCCTGGCACATCACTGGTTGTGCTGTGGTGCTTCTGTGTGATATTCAGTATCTTGTCATGTGCATCCTTTGAATATCACGCTCATTACGCCATGGTGCAGTGATGTTGCACTGCACCCCTCTTGCACCTCCCTCCGGCGCATTTCTGAATATCCCACCCTGTGACTATGACAGTCTTTAATCAAACCTTTCTTTTGATCTTGCGTGGTTCCCTTTGTATACTTACAATCCTGAAATCCCTCACCTACATCTAATACAGCTTTACAGGAATCAGCTTATCTGAAGTCATAAAATGTATGTTTTATTTTCCCAGCTTCAGAGGCAGGAGGTCATAAAAGTTTATGAGCCCTATATCCTGGCAGCTGGATCAGTTCTAATTACAACAGAAAAAACAAGAGACCCTTAATTAAGTCTCTCTAGTCTTTTAATTACTTCCTGGTTTTCAGGTGACCTTTCACTTCACTGACCTGGGGATGGCACCCATAGCACAGGATGTCTCATGTGAGACACTCACATACCACATTCTATATTACAGATATCATAGAACAATCATGACCAGCTGGCCAAACGTCACAATACTCTCCTTTATTTTTGACCACTATGTCTCCACTTCTCCATGGCAATCCTCCCCCAAGGCAGTTTCTGAAGAAGTCCCTTATTTCTTTAAAATCTACCCTTTAAAAGTCCAGGATCCTTGTCCTTGTGTGGCTAGCATCTGCGCCTGTGTTAATGTTGAACCACACTGTATGGTGATCACTGGTACCCAGGGTACTGCCCACTGCAATGTCTGCAGTGTTGTCCCTGTTTATAAATACCAGGTCTAGTACTTCCCCATCCCTAGTGGGTTCTGTGACTAGCTGCCTCGGAAAAAAAAACCCTCATAGGGAGTCCAGGATGGACCTACTCCTTGCAGAAGTTGCAATTCAAAGGCTCCGCTCTATGTCTGGCTGGTTGTAGTCACCAACTAGCAGCACCTACCCCTTACTTGCCATGTTGATGATGACTTTCCCAAGTGCCTTATACAACTCCTCCTCCTGTGCTGGCAGCCTGTATACTACTCTAGCATGGATAGTAGCCCTGGGGCCTGTCTCCAGGTTGACTCACAGTACCTCCAGCCATTCCTTTTCCTCCTGGTGCCCATGTACCTCTATGACCTTATTCCCTGCCTCACATATAAAACAACCCTTTATCCCCTACTCTTTGCCCTGTCTTTCCTGAACATAGAGTAGCATGGTATGGCCATGTCTCAGTTGTGGTATTCAGTTCTCCATAACTCAGTAATTGTCACTAAATCCAGGTCAACTTCTGCCATGATGGCTTTCAGTTCTGCAATTTTATTTCCAAGACTCCTTGTATTGGCACATGTGGCTCTCTGCACCTAACTTCCCCCAACCAGCCGACTTGCTGCCCCCTCCTATTCCTGTGTTTTTCCCTGAAGCTCTGCCTGACTTTTCTCCTACCATTTAGATTTCCTCATTCCTTGATTCATTCAATCCTTTACCTTCACCCCTTGCTTACCTGGGTTTTACCCTCCCTTTTCTTCTTCTTCCTTGCCCCATCCCTGTCTTTCTGCGTCCCTGCTCTAGGGGAGTTTCTATCCCAGGTTCTTCCTCCCTGTTGCTCCATCATCAGGGGGGTGGCATTTGTTGCCTCCTTTTGTTTTACTGCCTCCCCCTGGCTAGTAAGTGCTCATCCAAGCAGTATTTAAACTTCTCACCATGGACTGTGATCTCTTTCCTGGAAGGATGCAGGCTGTCTCCCTGTGTGTGTCTGTTTGTGTGTATGTACATATTTATTTATTTGTTTCTTCTTTGTTGACTGGGTAGGTGCTAGGTGCCTTTTTCAGGTACAGTATGACCCATGTACCACACATACTGTACAATGTAAGAGCAGCAGCTGTATGATATAGTATTTTTTTGGAAAATGTTTCACCAGGAAAGACAACATGAGCTGTAAACAACTCGTTTCCAGAAGCAACTGGGGGGGGCCGGTGGACAAGAGTTGGGAAAACAATCAAACACATAGAAATACAAGTACAATTTCTAAAACAAAACAGAGTAGTACAATTACAAAGCAGAAATAACCCAGACCAACTGGCCAGGGTAAACAAAACCATATTCAGATATAGCATACATTGCAAAAAACCCAAGAGCAGGTGATCCAGTAGGGTAAAGGTTAGAGGATGGATAAACATTTGAAGTGCTAGAAGTAGTACACTGACCACAAGATTCGAAGTGCTATTGTACCCAAGGGAGGGCAGTTATAAGACAAGTGGGGAAGCAGACAGGTGAAGCATAGATAGTGGGGGATGGAAGAGGGAGAGAAAGGGACAGCAAAGATCTATACCCATCCAGATTGCTGAGAACCCTGCAAGGGGTTAGGACCAGGCAGAAGGTGAGGGGAGAGAAACAGAATGGGGTGGTAGAGAAGAGAAAGGCAGGGGAACAGTAGGAGAGGAAGGGGATAAGAAGAAGGGAAGTGGGCAGACAATGAATTTGAAAGTGGGGGGAAGGGAGAGGGGGGAAAAGAGAGAGAGAGACAATCTATACCCCTTCATGATGCAGAGAACTCTGCAAGGGGGTCAGGATTAGAAAGTGAGGAGAAAAGAAGAGGCGTAGAAGAGAGGGAGCCAAGATCTATACCCCTTTAGGATGACAGAGAACCCTGCAAGGGGGACAGGACCAGGCAGAAAAGAAGGGAAGGGAAGAGAAGGGGGGGTGGGGAGGAGAAACTGAGTGTGGCAGATGACCAGAGAGGAGAAGAGGGATAAGGAATACAGAGGCTGGGAAATTAGGGGTAAATTGGGAATGGAAAAAGGGGAGAGCATCAGTAGGGGGGAAGATGGGGTTGTGGGGGAGAAGGACAGCCATAGAGTGTCGAAATAGCTCAGTAGCTTGTGGATGGTAGTAGAGTGTTGAAATTGTGCAACAGGTTGTGGTGGGGTGGGAGGAGGGAGTATAAAAAGAAGGTAGCACATGAGGAAGTAATCAGAGGAAGGGTTCAGTTAGGAGACAGGAGGTAAGTCAGGGATAGAGGAGTAGGGATAGTGTGCGAGGGATTGGGAGGGTTGTGAAAGGGGCCTAAGAATAAGAACACTTAGGAGAATAGAAGTAAAGTAGAGCTAAAGGATAATGCACCAGGGTGGGGAGTGTTAAAGGAGGGCTAAGAAAAAGTGCAGTTAGGGGAATAGAAATTGTGAAGGGCTAAAGAAATTGAAAATAAGGAAGGGAAAAGTCTGATAGTAGGTGGCAGTGAGTTCCAAAGCTTTGGGAAGTGGTAGGAGAAAGCTTCCTGTCCTATGGAGGTAGAGCGATGAGGAATAGCTAGAGCACATGCGTCAGTAGATCTTAGAGGGTGGGAGGAGGTAGGTGGAGCAGAGAGTTAGGAGGGGAGAGTCCCAACCCAGAATTTAGAAGTGAACTTGGCACAGTGAGAGTGACGCCTACACTCAAGGGAGGGGAAAGCTATAAAATGATACAAGGCACAGTGATGTATGTGGGAGGGGAAGTCAAGAGCAAAGTGACAGAAAACATTGAAGAGAGTATCCAACCTGGCAAGGGAAGACTTAGGAGCAGCACTGTAGACTATGTCGCAATAGTTAAAAATAGGGAGTATCATTTTCTGAACAAGATTGTGCCTAACCGGTAAGGAAGTGGTAAGTAACTACGGTTCCTGTAAAGGGCGCTGAGCTTGGGGCACAGTTTTTTATGGATGTTATCTATCTGTACAGCAAATTTAAGGTGTTGCTCAAACCAGACACTCAGGTATTTGAAAGAGTTGGTGTCCTCTAATGTTGTCCCGTCAAAGGTGTGGAAGGAGGTAAGGAAGGGCAGCCTAGAGAGTCTCTGCCTTGTGCCAAAGGTCATTGAGACTGTTTGCTTGGTGTTTAGGAATAGTTGATGTGAGGGAGTATCATTTTCTGAACAAGATTGGCCTAACTGGTAAGGAAGTGGTAGGTAACTACGGTTCCTGCAAAGGGCGCTGAGCTTGGGGCACAGTTTTTTCAGGATGGTATCTATCTGTACAGCAAATTTAAGGTGTTGCTCAAACCAGACACCCAGATATTTGAAAGAGTTGGAGTCCTCTAATGTTGTCTCGTCAAAGGTGTGGAAGGAGGCAAGGAAGGGCAGCCTAGAGAGTCTCTGCCTAGTGCCAAAGGTCATTGAGACTGTTTTCTTGGTGTTTAGGAATAGTTAATGTGAGCTTTGCCAGCGCTGAACATTATTGAAGTCAAGCTGTAGTCTTGAAGTCACACCGGCGGGAGATTGGCCAGAGGTGAACAAGACCGTGTTGCAGCATACATATGAATGAAGGATGAGGAGCATACTGACAGTAGGTTATTTAAAAAAAATTGAGAATAAGAAATGGCCAAGTACGGAGCCTTGAGGCACACCAGTAGAGATGGGTAGTGGAAGGGATGTAGAGTCAGCTGTTTTAACAGATTGAGTTTTACCTACCAGGTAGGCTCTGAACAAATTGCAGGCAGACAGAGACAAGCCAACTGATGAGAGAATTTCGAGAAGGAGGGAGTGGGAGACTGTGTCGAAAGACTTGGCAAGGTTAACAAAGGTAGCAGAAGTGATGTGACCTCTATCCATGGCTGAATGGATAGTCAGTGAGTCTAAGCAGAAAGTGGCTGTGGAGTGATTCTTCCAAAAACCAGATTGAAAGGGAGTGAAGGAGGAGGAGTTGTCAAGAAAGGAGGAGAGTTGGAAGAAAACAAAGTGTTCCTGAAGTTTAGCTAGGGTGGGTAGAAGTGAGATGGGACAGTAATTCCCAGGAGATGAGACATCACCTCCCTTTGGTAGGGGGAGAACTGTAGAATGTTTCCAGACTTCAGGGATAGTCACATTGTGGACTGCCAGGTTGAGGAGATCAGAGAGGGGGAGGGAAATCGCAGGAGCAGAGAGGTACAACAGCTTAAGGTCAAGGCCATCAGGGGAGCTGCCCTTAGTTGGGTTGCTAGACAGTAGTGCCTTTAAGGTGTCATTAGGAGAGAGGGGTGAAAATGCTAAACTATCTGCTAATTGGTGGTGTTGGGAGGGAGGGAAGAGGTAGTAGGGTGGGGTGGGAGGAGGCTAACAGGGTGGAGGCACAGGAAGTAAATTAGGAACTGAATTCTGCTGCTACTATAGGATGGTAAGCAATGATTTGGTTGTTTATTTTGAGCAATGGAGTGGGAGATTAGTTTGGGGAGAGAAAAGTAAGTGAACTACTTTCCAAAACTTTGATGGATTGTTTATGTCAGTATTAAAGGTGGATTGAAAATATTCCCCTTTGGTCAGATGGATGGCTTTGGTGCAGGCATTTCGGAGTGTCCAGTAGATAGTATAGTCATGAGGGACTTTAGAGGATTTGTTGGTTTTTCCATGCTTTATCACGTGCTTGCTGACAGGCCAGGAGTTCAGGGGTTAGCCAGGGGAGGTGACTACCACACACTCTAACTTGCTTCAGGGGAGCGTGTTTGTTCCAGACATTGATGAAATTATCTTTGAAATAAGCCAGGGTGTGACCGATAGTTTTGGCTGAGGAAATAGGGGCCCAGTCAATGTGACTTAAGTCATGATGTAGAGGGGCAAGGTCTAATGTTTTTTAAGAGTCGATTGTTATTAGTTTGTGGGGTGCCTTAGGTCTGTGTACTTTCCTAACTATGTCGATCATATGATGATTACTAAGAGCGTCTGGCAGTAGGCCCGACTGGATTACCCTGTGAGGATGGGAGGTAAGGGCCCAGTCTATGAGAGTGTGATTATGGGATTTCTGGTTTAGGTGAGTCGGTTCTGTGATTCACTGGGACAGGTTAAGTGCAGCTATTTCAGTACGAGTCTTATCTAGGGCAGGTGACAACCAGTTCAGGTTTAGATAACCCTAATAGGTAGAGCTCACCTGAAGAGCTAAGGAACCCAATAGTGGTGATTAGATCAGTGGCTACAGAGTGGTGTAGACCAGGATGGCAATAGGTTCCTGTGATAAATATTGGTACAGAAAAGGGTAGAGATAATCTAAAAATGAGGGCTTCATAGGCATTGGGGTTGATGGCTGATAGAGCAATAGTGGTTTGGAGAGAGGAGGATGAGTAGATAGCTATGCCCCCACCCCTACCAGAGTGGTCCTGGTGGATAACGACATATCCAGGAATTGTGATAGAAGCATCAGGGATTTTTTTATTGTTAGCCAGGTCTCTGATACAGTGAGGATGTCTGGATTGAGGGATCCTACAAGTGGGAGTAGCAGGTCAAGTTTGGGGAGCAGACTGCGAATCTTAAGGTGAAGGATTTTTAGGCAATGGGGGAGTGAAACTGGGGTTAGAGCAGAAGCTGAGGAGGAGGGAGTGAATGGGGTAAGGGCTTTACTGAGTGTTGGACCTGGGTTGGGATTTATGTCTCCTGCTGAGAAAAGTAAGAGACAGATGATGAAATGCAGCTTCTAGTCTTGAACCAAGGTTTGTTACATGGTTTAGGGTTATGAGGTGAATAACTGAAGGTAGAGAGCTGAAATTTAAGGATGCACAATAAGTGTAGGAGTAAGGTAACGGCATGAGTGGGGCAGAACGCCGTGTAGAGAAGTGGGTCCAGGTATGATAAAAAAGCATTGGCGCTTCCACTTGGCTGAAGCAGGGGGTTACCAGGGTAGTAGGGTTTGCAAGGGAAGTGTGGTGGGGAGTGGAAGTATTTTGCAGCTGAAGGGACAGAAGAGAGACCAGGGTGAAAAGTATGAGGAAGAGGCACAGGGGAGAGAGATACAGAAAGAGATCATGTTTCCTGGTTTAGAAAAGGGCTCAAAAAGGAGGGTGTAGAAAGGAGGAAGAAAGCTGGGGGCAGAGTGGGTCAGCGCTGACCTCCAAAGGGAGGTATGTAATCTGTACTATGTAAGCAGACTACAATGGGACAGTGAAGTTTATGTTGCCCCAGTGGCCCAATGCTATAATGAACAAATGGGAAAATTAATACTTAAAATTTTTTTTTTTAAATTAAGCAAAAATGTGAGCCAGCACTGTAAAGTCCTTAGCCAGCACTTCTCTCTTGTTCTCTCAGTCTACAGCGCTAATTAAAATAGTGGCAAGCAGCACAGATAGGAGGAGTCTTTGGAGGAGGCAGTGGCCAACAGTGTGTACCTGGAGATTAGGAAGTGCTCATGGAAGGGCAGGAGCCAGAGAAGCAGGTCTGAGGGTAGGCAGCAGATGCAGGGATGATAACAAGCCACCCAGGAGGGCAACACCCTTTCCAGGGCATGCACTTGGGGAGAGCCTGGAGATTAAGAAGTGCCCAAGGGAAGGCAGGAGGCAGATAAGCAGGTCCGAGGATGGGTGACAGTTGCTGTGATGCAGGATATATAGCACATGACACAGTACAGATCACTGAGAACATGATACATCAGAGGTACAGATAGTGACACAATTGTGCACATTTAACATAGTGCAAGTAGACTGGTGGATGTTGATACAGTGGAGGTATTCAAGAGGGACTGGGACAGGTATATGGGGAAGGTAAAACTGAGTAATTCCAGATCTGGAGATGTAATTCTGATGGGGGGATGGGGTTGGGGGAACTTATGGGGGAGGCAGGGAGGGCAGCAACGGTGTCCTGACCGGGTGCTGATTTCCAAGCAGACTCAATAGACCATTAGGCCTATTCTTCTGGCATCTTATTATGTTAGTTTGTTAGTATGTTAGACATGAAGATAAATGCAACTGTGACAAATGAAAATATAGCCAAAAGAACAGTAATGAAATTGTGCTGGTTATAAGGCAAAGCGGGGGCAGGAGTTAAGTGGCCCATATTCTCCGAGACTGGCCCCCAGTTGCTGATGTAGCCAAAGCCTTCCTCCATGCATGATGCCTTCAACCAGTCATTAAATGCCATGGATCAGAGTCATCTTGCATCTTTCTGGCCTTACATGGGCAACACCTTGGAAAAAACACCATGCATGCTACCTGCTTAAGGCCCCTCCCCAACTTCCTGAATTTACACTGCACTACCATACCCTGTCCCTTGTCAGGTCATTTATCCCCAGGTGGACAATGCCATCTAACTCTCTCCTAGCTCTTGCTGCCCAAGCAATGCTTTGGATATATTCTCCATCCACTTCACTTCCGTCTCCCTTCCTCCCCCTACCTTCCAAGTCCATCTCCCTAACAACAGAGTCCCCCACTAGTAGCTACTTTCTCCTCAGCTGTGGGACTCTTTCCTCCTCCTTGGGGCCTCCACTTTTAAGGACCCCACACTTCCTCTCTTCTCCATGCAGTGGCTGCCTGCTCTAGGCCACCCTGTCCCTCTAGAATGGCAAAGGAATTCCACATTGGTGTAGGCTTAGTAGCATGCACCCTTCCCACCACCGCCACTCTCCCAGAGCCCACCAGTGTCCATTTGCAATGCCTAGGCATCTTTTGGGGAAGTGGGGCAGACTTGGTGGCCCATGGGTGGGGTAGAAGGTCCTCTGTACCCTTGCCAGTTCAGTCTGGAGTCCAGCAACCTCTTTCTGCAACCCAGAAAAGTGAATACAAATGGGTCAGCTCCTCAATCCACAGAAGGTGTCCTGGAAGACTACCAACTCACACCTGTTGCACTGCACCACTTCCATAATCATTCCTTTCCTTTACCTTGTGTCTGTTACTCTACCCTTTTCCCTCCTTCCGACTCTCATTGTGCTCCTGCCTCTCCGTTTTGCTTTTCTGAAACTAGTATGTTGCACTACCCTTCTCTTGCTTTCCTTCTTTTTTTTAACTCTCCTACATGTACAGTACCTACCTTATTCTGGGTGTGTACTACTTATTTCCTACTTGTAGTAAGGGTTACAACACGCAGTGACATTTCCCTCAGCCGTTGTAAACAGTGACCAGTAAGGTGTTACCTCTTCACCGTGGCCTGATGTCCCCCCTTGAAGGGACCGACTTCGGACAATTTGCAGACATTCTGAAGATCCCCCCTCATGCTATGTCCCTCTCACATGATCTTAGGTCACTATGTGAATGTGGTGGGTTGTGGGATTCAAACCCAGGTCTGCCTTGGGTTCATAGCTCAATGCTCTAAACTAGGCTACATTGCCTATTCGTTGGGGAGTGCTCTAACCTAGGCTATATTTCCTATTCATTGGGGATCGAACCCAGACTCCTTTAACTACTAGCTTAGTGCTCTACTGCTGTTTGGCATCATCTCACTTGTTAGTTAACATGTTAGTACAAATGGACCACAAGACAGTGGATGCCCAAACTGCTTTTGCTCCTTGCCTGCCTGTGGTAAGTACAGTATAAGCAATACCTCTCTGTGGCCATCAGGGGATGGACTTAGTGACAAGCACACTGTTAGTGCCTTCATTAGGGTTTTCCTCTCTGGGTGTTTATGTTTAAACATGTTTGATCACTTTCACCATTCTAAAAACTTGCTTGAATATTTTATTTTTCGATTTCTTGACCAGGAAAGACGCACTAATCAGATGCATGTTTCCTGGTGTGTCCTGGGAGCACAGGGAAGTTAAGTGGCAGTATAGTGCAGTGGTTTAAGACTCTGAGCTGCAAACTTGGAGGTCTGGGTTTGAATCCCACTGCCCCCACCTGCATACTGTGTGACCCTAAGCAAGTCACACCTGTAAACAAGCTTTCAGTGTAGTGCGTCTCTCCTGATTAAACAAACAAAAAAAACAGTGACTTGCTTATGGTCACACTGTATGCAAGTGGCGGCTGTGGGATTCAAACCCAGCTCTCAAGGTTTGTAGCATAGTGCTGTTAACCACTACACTGAACTGCCTTCTGATATATTATAGCAACTTTAGGGCAATTCATTAATTTGGTCTCAGGATACAGACTGTATGTGGTGTAAACTGAGAGCTTTAAATATGAGGACAAAGATGTACTAAGCTCACCCTGCCTAAGTGTCATTAACCAGCTAAAAGGAAAACAAGATGAATGTTTTAATTTTTGTAAGCAGAGGCGATTAGCATAATTGCCATCTTTTAAAATTTTATGAGATTCCTCAAAACTAGGAATTTAGAAAAAAAAAAAACATGACCAAGTTGAGAATATGCCTCCAGAATGACAAACAGTGCAGAGCATGAACACCATCTGTGATTTGTTTTGCTTTAATATCTTTACTTTAACATCACAATGAGCTTTCTCCCTAAGGAGTCAATGTTTTGAGGTATTTTGATTTTTCCTAGCTATCAGATTTTTAATTCAAACTTAGGCCAGTCTCAAATTATTGAACAGTTTAAAAAACACTCTGACTGGATTCCCGTTATGACTCGGAGACTCTAGGAAGAAACGTTAATCATACTGATGAAAATTTAATTTAATACTTAGTAGAAATGGAAGGGTACTATTTGGTAGCATTTGAAAATCACTGATTTCAGGAACTACATAACTTAGCTAGGTAATAAACTTTCCATTGTAAAAGGTGTCATTCTGCAAACCATACATTGGATAATTACAGTCCCAACAATGTTTACGCTATCACACACACACACACACACACAGACACAAACACAAACACATTTTTATAGCAATGCTCTGGCTGAGGTGTCCAGTGAAATCTTGATTTAAGCAACCTATGGTAGCTGATTCCTTATTTGAAAATGAAAGTTTATAACAGTTTTAACAATCCTGTGCTGGGAGGCTTAAATAAATGACCATAGTGCTTCTGACTGCGATGCACAATTTGTAGTCACAGCTGTGGTTTGTTCTCATTGCTGTGCCTCCTCCCCTCCCCTTCCCCTGAAGAAAACTCCAACTTTAGCATTGGTTTCTCATCCAGCTGCTGGCACTTGATCATCCTGCCTCTGATACCTCACATGCTAAGATCTTGATACTAATTTGTTGGATCTCTGTCTCTACATGCTACTGATGCTCCCAGCCTCTCTCACAATTAACACTTGCAGCATGTTGGATTCTGTCATTTATTGCCCGGTGGCAGGGGGTGTAAAATGTCATCAACCTCTGCTGTTTGCTTATTTGGGTACCACATCAGCACTATAGAAATATAGATAATGATGGCAGAAAAAGACCAGAGGTCACTTCAGTCTACCCAAGTTCTCTTTAATCCTTGGAACCTACTGTTACTCCAGGGCACTAACCTTCCACATCCTCTCTTTTCTCCTCCTTGGTCCTGTCGCCTCCAATAACCACTATTCCCGTCATTATATCCCAGCTCTGCTTGAATCACAATTGTTTTCACACCCACCACTTCAGTCAACAGACTGTTCCAAGGTTCAAACACCCTTTCTGTGAAGTAGTACTTTCTCAAATCTCTCCCGAACATACCTCCTGTTATTTTCCATTTGTGTTCACGTGACCGCAAATTGGTGTTCAGGATAAATAGTTCCCTGCAGTTCACTTTGTAAATTCCTTTAAGGAACTTGAAGGTCTCTAGCATATCTCACCTCTCCCTTCTGGTCTCCAATGAGCACATATTTAATGGGTTTACCTATGCTGACTCAAAAACACTGTTGTCGGTGTTTGGCATAGTGAGATCCCCAATGTTGACAGGCAAAATTTCGACTGTAAGACATTGGTGTGTTTTCTATTGGGGGCTGTGCACCCAAATCCCCCATGCAGGTGGGCTATGTTCTCCATGCCCCCCTTCTTAAAGATTCCTAACTGAGTCACAGTTAACTTGAAGGGGGGTAAAAGTCGGTGAAAAAGGGCAACATTTCATCCGTGGGTCCTCCACAGTGACAATCTCAAAACATATCGAGATTGTCGCTATGGGGGATTTCGCTGTGTGGGTTTCGCCATGCAGTCAGCATACCATTTAATGCCTTGAGGCACTCCTCACAGGATCTGCCCTGCTTACCCTGAATCATTTTTGTTACTTTGTGCTGCACTATCTCCAACCTATACTTATCCTTTCTGAGGTGAGGACTCCAGAATTGGACATAGTACTCTAGGTAAGGTATCACCAGGGATTTGTAGAGGGGAAGTACAGTATTATCTCTTTTCTTTTGCTATCAGTACCCATCCTGATACATCCCAGCATCTTGTTAGCCTTGCTATTGGCCTTGTTGCATTGACATGATTGCTTAAGTGAGTTGCTAGTGATAGCTCCCAGATCCCGTTCCTCTGCTGGAGTGCTAAGTCTCTCTCCAATCATCCAGTACCCTGTCTTGGGGTTCTTTTTCCCTATTTGCATTACCTTGCACTTTCTAACATTGAATTTTAACTGCCAGATCTTTGACCACCCCTCTAGCTTTTGCAGGTCTGTCTGCGTTTCTCTTATTCCCTTATCATTATCCACCTTCCCACATAGCTTTGTGTCATCTGCAAAGAGACACAACCTGCCCTGGGTTCCTTCTCCAATGTCACTAATGAACTTGTTGAAGAGGACTGGACCCAGAACTGATCCCTGTGGAGTACCACACATAACCTCCCTCTCTTCTCTTTATTTTTGCTTTTTCTGGTAGGGCCTCCTGTCAGGTTCAGCCCTGGTTACAGCCCCCTGACTTCCACCTACCATCTTTTTGCCATCACTCTCCCAGTAACCCCCAGCTTGCCCCTCCCTGGAGGGTGGGGCTGTGGCACCAGTCCTCAATATTTCCGGTACCACAGAACCTGTATCTGGTTTGGGAGTGCCGGCAATGGAGGCTAATTGAAGCCCAGGGAAAGGCTTCATGGAGACGGAGGCTCCACCTTGCTTTTTTCCCCTTGTAAGCTGGGGGCCGAGACATGCAATGATGTCCAGTGTCTGTCCCACCCCAGAGAGCATCAATTATGCATCATCGCTGGATGGGCACCTGGCCTCCACCAGGTGTCACTCCTGTGCGATCACAGGTCCCCCCCTTCCCTCCCCCCGGAAAAGGAGAGCAGTCCTGGGGATGATGAATCCTTCTCTCCCCGGCTATCCTCCGATGACCCAGATCCGTTCCCGACCCAGGGTCGCAGGTGTCACAAGCAGAAATCCAACCACTGCACCTGTCGGGCCAGACAACCTCCCTCTCTTCTGATTTAACCCCATTGACCACCACCCCCTGTTGCCTCCCCTATAGCCAGTTACCCACCCAGTTCACTATAGGTTTAGCTGCACCCAAGTCTTCCATCTACTTGAGCAATCGTTTGTGTGGTACTGAGTCAAAAGCCTTGCTGAAGACAAAGTAGAGCAGATCCACAGCATGGCCCTTGTCTAATTTCTTTGTCACCCAGTCAAAGAAAACTATCAGGTTAGTCTGACATGATCTTATCATGACCTGCTCTCTTAATATTTGCCAGCAAGTGTCCCCTGCTGTTTGCTTTGCTACTGCATTACCAGTGTGTATACATGCTTGATGATGAGTATTTGGCAGTGCGTTCTTTATTTAGTTGTCATGCAAGGATTGATGTCATTGCACTTCTCCTGTGAACCCTGGTACAGCAGGTACTGTACAGTATAGTATTGTATGTGATGTGTCAGGTGGGTGGGCTGATTTCTTATTGCATGTTGTCCAGATCAATCTGACATTTTTTCAGCAACTCCACGACATTTTCCCTGTGTCGTCCTATAAATGACATTATTTCAAAATGAATGTATCTGTTTTCCTGCAAATCTATGAGACCTTGTTGTCCATCATGCATTTTGACAATTAAACAGATACAAATATGATACTAACAAGTGTGCTGTTATTTTTGTAGAATTTTTCCAAAGATTAAAATATGGGGGGAGGAACCAAGCTGCTGATCAAAATGGAAGCATTGTGCTGAGCTCTCAGCATTGTTGCTTTAATTTTCATCAATCATGGACTATTTTGTTACTCTTTTCCTTTAATCATGAATACTGAAGTAGGATTACATAAGCGAAGCCAAATGATAATAATGTTATAGCCTCTCCTAATGCTGCTAAAGAGGTTTCTGTCCATGCGCATGTTATGTGGACTTGGAAAATGGAACATTTAGACAACACATTACATGAACAAAATACTTTAATTCTAGGACTGCCTGTGAGTATCAATTAAAGAGACATGATTGCTGCCAGTAAAAATTTGCTGAATGAATTAACTAATGAATAACTTACTGTGGTTAAAGCTTTTTTTGTATTTCCTTTCGGCAAGATCAACAGGTGGGTCCTACCTGAATTGCCACCATCAGCTCTGTGACCCTATTGTTTTAAATATTGCATGAGAAAAAAGGTCCTTCAAGTATGAGGAGATAAGAACTTCATTTTATCCTGATTTTTAGAGGAAATCTCAAAGACAACAGCACCATCTCTGGGACTTTCATTCTGCTCTATTAGAGCTTATAGCACAACTCAGATTGTTAAAATTGGCAAAGGTGCAAAACTTTTTGGTTAGCAAAACTTACTGGGCCACATTCTAAAAAGGATACATCAGGCATATCCCAGTTGTGCCAAAAGAAAACAGTGCAAACTGAGTTGTGCCATGAACTGTGACATGTCCAATTCTTGAAAGCGACTTGTGTCAAGTTGCAAACCCCAAATGCCAAACCTGAGATGCGCCGCACTTGCGCCAAACGCTGAGATGTGCACTGGCGTAATGGGACTTGTGCCAGAAAAAAAGCAGCAGTATTCATTTTTTTGGGATTCTAGAAGCAATGGAAGGCCAAGATGCATAATTTGAAAATGGCACAAGTTACACCCGGGGGGGGGGGAGCAGGTGTAACTGTAGCAGAGTATAAAAGGGGACCCTGTGAGACAGAGACATCAGAGTCTCTGTGGAGCAAGCAGTGTGCAGACACTTCTGCTGAGAGTGACAGTGTGATGGCAGCACTGGTAGCTTTACTGGGCATAATGCTAGTGGCTGAGAGGTGGTGTAGGCACCATAGGTGGTGTAACAGCAGGAACCAGCAGAACAGGCTGCAACCAGTGCAGCACATACCAGCCAGACACCATGCACCTTGTGTGTACAGAGCCAGGAAGTTATACCTGGATCTCGCAGTGGAGCAGTGCATCACACGCTATCACCTGCCTAAAGCCACCAGAGCTGAGCTGTGTGATGAGCTGTGGGAAGAACTACAGAGTGCCACCTGTAGGGGGCATCCTGTACCTGTGGAGGTAAAGGTAAGCACAGCATTCAGTTTCCTTGCCACTGGGACATTCCAAGCCCCCAAAGGTGACACTGTGGGTATCTCTTAGCAAGCCATGTCTAGGTGCCTCAGGCAGGTTCTGGATGTGCTGATGGACCAGATGGATAGGTACATCATGTTCCCATGGGATGCAAAGCAACAACAAGTGGTAAAGTAGGTGTTTTATGATGTTGCACAGTTCCCCCATGTGGTTGGAGCAATTGACTGTAAACATGTGGCCATCAGGGCATCAACAGGTGAGGCAGATGTGCACATCAGTCGAAAGGGCTTACACTTCATGAATATACAGGTGGTATGTGATTGCCAGTGCTGTATACTGGACATGGTAGCCCAGTACACTGGTTCCTGCCATGACTTTTACATCCTACACAACTGTGGCCTACATGAGGCATTTGAGAGAGGACAGGTCTCAGGTGGATAGCCCATTGGTAGGTGGTACTGGCATGCAAAGGAACACCCCTGACCTGGCAGATGCAACATGTTGGTGTATGTGACATATGCCCTGTACATTCATGATGTGTCACTTATACCCCAAAGGTGATAGTGGATACACACAGCTGTCATGGGTCATGACTCCACTATGGCACCCACACACTGCAGCCAAGGTGCGCTATAACAAGGCCCATCCCTCCACCAGGGCAGTGATCAAACCAACATTTGGCATCCTGAAGGCATGATTCCAGTTCCTGGACTGTTCAGAATGAGGGTTGCAGTACAGCCCTGAGATCATCTGCAAGATTTTTATTGTGTGCTGCATGCTGCACAACCTGGCACTCAGGAACTGGGTGCCACTACCAGACCTGTACGAGGAGGAGGAGGAGGAGTGGGATAAAGACCATTGTGATGATCATACAAGATAGCCACAGGCCCATGCTGCATTATGCCAGGCAGGGCAATGCACCAGATGTGACCTGATAGCCCACCACTTCACCTGAGTAGCATCAACCACCAACAGGTGACACCAGCAGTAGTAGGCAAGCTGCCTATGAACAGGATACCACCACACAGACATGTTACCCAGTGCTAGGCACCCAACAAGATGGCACTGTACACAACAGCCAGTGGCCATGTCAGGTGGTCAATACCTGGTGGCCATAGCAACCTGCAATGATGGGTGAGGGATTCAAGGCAGACAAGGTAACATGATAAACAGGAGACAGCATGACGCAATACACTGAGATGTGCAGCAGGTGGAGTGGGGATGGGGATGTAAACACACCTATGGAGGTGACATGTTTGGGGGATGGGTGTGACTTTGTGATGGGTATGGTACACTGTGGAGTGTGCTACAATATATGATGGGCATGCACAATGCTGTGTGCCACAATTAATTATGTGAGTGAATGCATCCTGACACTAGACATGTGTGGTGGTATTACCACCATATCCCTTCAACACGCAAGCCACATGTGAGTCTGCTTCAGGCGGCACTTGTGATTTGCATTGCAGTCACCCACCAATACGCTCGCAAAACATATATGTGTTACTTGTGTGCCACGTGTCCCATGCATAATGCCATAATTTTTCATCCAGTCACCACTGGGGGCTACGTCAGCCAAGTACTGCCCACCAGCCATGGTCACTGGTTGTCATGCAGTGATGCCATGTCTGGTGTTTGGCACCCGGCAGACAGTCCTCCCTCCTGTGGAGGTATGCTGACCATGCTGTTAAGTGTATGTACCCTCACACATGTGCACATATGGAGTAAGACTCACATATGTTTTGCAACAGAAAGTGCATGCACATGCGGCATGTGTCGGAAAAATGCCACAAATGTGGCCTGTACCACCACACCCATGCTACATGTGGAAACACATGCAGATGAAATCACATGATGCCACAGATACATAGATTAAACAGCGAGTGCAACAGAGCAGCACCGTAAGGCCTGTATAACACAAAAATCATGGAAATTACTACACTAAGTGGCAGATTCACAAACTTCACACCAGAGCAGACTGCCCAGATAGTCAACCTCGTGTAGCAGTGGGGAAGGACACTGATGCTACCAGCCTCCAGGAGGCACACCCCCACAGAGAGGGACATAGTATGGAGGCAAATAGGGGCACGCCTGGTGAACATATCAAGTGTGAGATGCAACCCCCACCAGTTTAAACACCACATTTACTAGCATGCTTCCCAAGGAAAGGCACGTCGGGAGGTGCCGCTGCTTGATGAGCTTGGTTCGCATTGCAGCGGACCTTTCCTTAGATGTGCTTGCCACATTATGAATTCCTGATGTGGCGTCTGCATGATGCCTTATTAGGGAATGAGGGATGCACCTACTGATCCGTGCTCCGCATTCGCCCAACGGTGACTGCGCCTCCAAATCAGCTAGTGCAATATGTTGGCTGCACAAGCGCAAGCCAACATAAAAGGGAGGGGCAGACTTGGTGGACCCAGCAGTCTTTATCTGCCATCAGTTTTGATGTTTCTATTTTGTACTTTCAAGCACCACCCTTTTGTATAGGAGGCTACAGTTAGTTAAAATGGAAATATTTTAGTGGGAAAACTGTAGCATCTATTGTAGATTTCTAAGTGATGGAACTGTCAGTACTAGGGTCTGGAACACTCCTGTAGTAGTCAACGGAAGATAACACATGTGGTAGAGCTCTCATACTATTTTATGAGGTGGTTTAACTAAGTTCCTGTGGGGCACTGCCCAGTTTAACCCCTAGTAGGTACCTCCCTTCATAGCTGCCCCCCCAGCTGCAGGTTTGGATACATTTTTAAGCTTCCCAGTTTGCAGCCGTACTATTCCCTGCCCCCTTTAACAGTATTATTGCAGCCAACCCATCAGTCTCCCACACTCCCTCTCTGCTTCCCCTATTTTTGCAGGCCACTGTCCTTTTGCAAACCTTGCAAGGCAAATGCTCATAAGAATTCCTTCCCCAGATTCCCTCCCACCTCTCTTTCACAAATTCAGCCATCATTCTGGGTACCCATCTCCCTTTTTTTTTTTGCAGGTCCCTTCCACCCTTGTTTTATGCAGACCCCATCCCCTCACTACATTGCAGAAATCATAATCTTTATAGGGCCATGTAATAAAGAAATTGCACACTCACTAGAAGTGTGTTGCTTAAGTATTCCTCCCTCATGCATAAGTTATATTACTACCCCCACAAAATGAGTAAATTACCTCAAAAGATGCTGCTCATGCCTCCATTGTACCTCAATGGGCCCTAGCCCAACATGCGATTTTAAAAGTTAGCTTGCGTGTTACCCAACTGACATAGTTATGTCACTTCCAGCTGCACGCAGGGCTGAAAATAGTGGAAGTGTTGCACTGCTGCTGCAGAAATTATCAGTAACTTGCAACAGAGTGATAGGAGACACTCGGGGAAGACTCCAAATCTGGTAAGAAGCAGAAATACTATGCTGTTTGCAAAATCTGGCTGGATATTTAAAGGCTAAGGAGCAGTGAGAAGCAGCCGTATGCTAGTCTGGAAGGGGGAAGGGAGGATAAAAGTTTTATCAGACAGTGCCTGTGTCAGAGATTTGGAAATATGGACCAGCCATTTTCTCTGCTAGACAATGGAAACCTGAGCATTCAACAACATATATGTAGGCACATGTATTAACATTAGGGCAGAGACACTTATTGTATAAGCATAAGTGTCAGGATCTGTGTTCTACTGTATTTTTCTAATGCATATTATACTTTCCAAATGTATCTTAGTCCTGGGAGTTGTTGTCCATTATATTTTATTGTATAATTATAAGTTAGGCAACAGCACCATCTTTAGTGTTGCGCCCTGCAATACAGCAGCTCACCTGAGGGTGGCCCTCAACTTGATCCTTTTTTTTTTGCCTGGTCAGTGTACAGGTTAGTTGCGATGGTTAATTCCCTGCACAACCCGACTGAATATCGCTGCGCAGGTTATGCATGGTTCCTCCCCCTCCTGTTGAGCATGCATTCATTTGCATTGCTCTTTTGCACAACCTGTTGTCAGTGGCGTAACTGCCTCCTGCTGAATATCGCAGAATGGCGCATTTTTGGACTTGCGCATGGCGCAACCCTTTTGAATATCTGGGCCCATATGTGAAATACAAGCTGAATTGTATCCAACTATTATGTTTTCCAAAGTTTTTTCAAAGGGGTCAGCTGCTCTTTAAGAAAACAAGAAATTTAGTTGAACACCCAAAATCTCAACACTGATTGGAGTAAAACTGGGGTTTATCAAAGACCGCTGAGGAGCTATGGTGAGAAGCATTCACTCTGAAAAGCACATCACTTGACCCCCCTTCCTCCTGCTTCCAAACTAATCTCCTGTTGGAAACAAAACAAAAGGCCTAGCTGAAATCTAAATACAGATACAGTATGTCCACTGCTCGGCCCTTGTTCACTGTCCTGGTTACCCAGTCAAAGAAATCAGTTAGGATGGTCTTGTAGAACCACCCTGACACAATCCCACGCTGCCTATCATCATGGAGCTCATTTTACCTAGAATGTTTGCCAGTCTTTTCTTTCAGTATGGTTTCCATGGGCTTCCTCACTATTGAGGTCAGACTTGCCAATTGATAATTACTAGGGTTGTACTTCGTTCACTCTTGTGTAGCAGCACTACATCTGCTGTCCTCCAGTCCAGGGGTACTTCTCATGTCTCTAGAGAAGTGTTAAACAGATCCAGGGGACCTGCCATCACATCTGCTAACTCTGTCAGAACTGTCACGAGTGTGCCATCTAGTCCCAGGGACTTGTCCATCTTCAGGGCTTTTAATCCTTTCCTCACCCTGTCAACTTCAATCTCCCTGTCTGTGATGCCTCCTGTCCATTATCTACCCCCTTCTTCTCCATGGCTACTGGTATGTCCTTCTCCTTTGTGAAGCCTGAACAGAATTACTTGTTAAGCACCTCTGCCTTCTCCATACTACCTTGATCCAACCCCTCCTCCCTTTCCAGGCTAACTATCTCATCCTTGATATACCACTTCTCCTGAATGTACTGGAAGAAGGCCTTTCTCTCCCATTTTCACCCCTCTTTGTCAACTTCAGTTCCTTCTTAGCCTTGGTAAATTGAATTGCTTTGCTTGCCTACCTTGCCTTATTGCTGTACTCCACCTTGCCCTCATCTGTCTTTGTGCACTTGCACTTTCTGAAGGCTGCCTCATATTCTTTACAACCAGAGCTACCTCTCTGTCAAACTGGCTGGGCTTCTTAGCACAGGATTTTTCACTTTTTATCTTGGCACACTCATTACAGGCTGTCAAAAGCCCTTCCTTGATAATTGCCAGTTTCTGGTCTACCCCATCTACTTTCTGATCCTAGTGAGATACCCATCCAGAATTTCCCCACATCATAACTTAGTCTGCCCTCCTGAGATCAAGCGCCCTTGTCTTTGTGTCAATCCTCTCCTTGCCCATGTCTAGGTGAAACCACACACTGTGAGGGTTGCTTCCTGCCAGCGGTGCTTCTACCACCCCCTTCTGGATGTGTATGCCATTAGTAAGAAAGAGGTCCAGTATAGCCCTCTCCCTGGTGTGTTCTAGGACATAATTGGTCAAGAATCACCCTGGAATGCTTTCAGCAATGCCTGAGTCCTGGTGCTTGTGGTAGCATAGAACTTTCAGTCCTCTCCAGGTAGATTGAAGATGCCCATGATCACTACCACGCCTGCTGGCCATCACCACAATTTTGGACCCCAGCTCCCTGTCCAAATCCTCATCCTGGCTCAGTGGCCTGTACATCACTCCTACTCTTAGCTCTTTAACTTTTGTTGACTGCACCTGTACCCACAGCACATCTGTCCTTCCATTTGTCTCTCCTCCCTAGTACAGGTTATCCTTTTGTTCAGGTACAGAGCCTCTCCCCCCTCTACTTACCCTGTATCCATCCTATACAGCCTGTACCCAGAGACAGTTATATCTCAGTCATTGTTTGGCATGGCCCACATCTCTGTGATGGGAGCCATGTTCACCTCCCCCTCTGCATGTAGTGAATGCAGCTCAACCATTTTGTTTACCAAGCTCCTTGCATTCAAAGACACTACCTTCCACTGTGACTCCAGTTCCCATCCATGCCGGTCTGCCTGTCCCACCTCCCCACTAGATCCCATGCTCCTGCCTTCATATTTTGTCTCATGTCTGTCCCTTCCTCCTCTTGCCCTGATGGGTGGAGGCCTGATGGTAGTTATAGAACAGTTTATACACTGTCTGCCTGTTGTCCTCAGAGAATTCTCACCAGCCTCATTACTCTTAAACAATGATAATCCACTGACTGACATTTGGGAGGTCAATGCACTGGATAACCTCCTAGGCACAAAAGTGAGAGGTCCGTTGACCCTCTGACCTCCTGCTTCCTCCCCTATACCTGTTTAAGGTCCAGTGATGACATCATCTGGTTAAGCTGCTGACCAAATAGCAAGGCTTCATCACTGACACAGGTAATGAAATATCCCAGTACTAATAGTCTGGGGATGTCCAGCACCTGTTTCACCATGAAGTCCACCAGCTCCTGTAGAAAATCATCCCATAGCCTAGAGGCCAGAACAAATAGGATGATCTTGCACCCTGCACCTAACCCCCTAATAACCACACATTCAAATGACCTGGAGTTCCAGTTGGATGCACTGTGAGTCAAAATTCAGATCTAAAACATGGCAATCCTGCTGCCCCTGTGATCCTGCCTCAGATAATGCACTACAGGGTACTTGACTGATATCAAGCCTCCAGAACAGAGCAAGAATTATCCCTCAGCCATGTCTCCATGATGCAGACAAGGTCATCTGAGGAACTGGTGATGAACTCCTCAGTCACTGCTGTCTTATTCCTCAGTGACCTTCTGTTAAAAAGAATGGCCCAAGCGGGATCGAGTTGCTAAGTAAACAAAAAAAAAGTTTAAAAGTAAAAGGTTGTGATAATTATTTTTTTTTTGGGGGGGTAGGTGTACATTTAAAAAAAAGTACTTGGCGCTGTTTGTGGTTGATGGTAGAGGTGGCCGGAAGTAGCGCTGTTTGTGGTTGCACAGGTGGTGAGAAGTAGCGATCGGCATTTGGAGTGGGCAAGATGTTTTTTTTAATGGACCTGAGCTGTGAGAGTGGTAAATTCCACCTTAAATGGATTAGGTCTGGCCGGGAATTGTGAGGTTGCTATTCAGTGAGCAGCCACCGCTTGATGTGGATTGGCGTGATGGCAGTTTCATTTGGCGTGAGACCAGATTGGTTTTTGTATGCCGCAGTTTCCATGTTGCTTTATGTGAATGGGGATGATGGCAGGAGAGAGAGAGAGGAGAGTGGTGTGTATGCTGCAGTTGGTGGCAGTTTCTGTGTTGGTGCAGAGTATAGTGGTTTTCTGGATGCCGCTGTCTTCGGCAGTTTAATACTGTAAGTGGGGCTGTGTTTCTGTTTTTTATAGCTGCCTGACTCACTGCTCCTCACGGTACAATTTTTGCCATACTGAGGGACATGAGAACCATTGTGGTCGAAGGAGTTAGGTGTGAGTGAGGAGGCTGTTGGCCAGAGTTTTTTTGAAGCCGTGACTATGTACTCCGATATCATCACGGCTCCTAACACCTCTTGGCCAATCAGCTTCATCTATTTTTTTTATCCCGTTCATAATATCAGATATTGTACAATACAAAGAGTCTTTTTAGCAAAATATTTACAGAGAAGTCATCCAGGATGCAACACGGTATCCTGTGACACTGCATGACAAAGGGGACTGACTACCACTGAAGTTGCCTTGTTTACTATATTACCTCTGCTGTGAGACGCTGCAGTTTTGTGTTGCATCCTGGCAGGTTGTGTTGTCCTACCACCAAATAAATATCTAACTCAAATGGCAAAAGTTGCGTTTGAAATTGAATACCTCTTCTCTGAGGGAAGCTACTGTAGTCCAAAGAAGGGTACTGCCTTGAGAACTACATTTATACCTATCCTGGTAGACATCTACATAGGCAGTTGGCAAGAAAAATTCAAATGCTCAGAGGAAGAAAATAGATATTACAGCAAAATAAAATGTGGCACTGTTTTATTAATGAAATTTTGCTGATACAGTATTGATAGAGGCTGGGATTTTCTCCCCCCCTGAATGTTTCCTCCACCTCCCTCCCACATGGCATGGACATATCCATCTGCTAGCATTATGCATACAGAGAAATCCCTGGTTGTGAAGCATGCTCCCTGGCTCTCCACAGGCAGTGTTGTGTTGGTAGATCCTAACACTGACCCTCCTTGAGCTGAGGCACACTGCGATCAGTAGCTACCTCTGCTGTGGACTACCCATATTGCTAGAATCCTGAGCCTACTCCCTAACCACACTAGATCTCAGACTTGATGCCCTCACCCATGATGAACTACTTGTGAGATACTCTATTCTATTGGGATATTCCCCCAGAAATGGAAAGTTGCCATGGTAACACCTGTCCATAAAAATGGGGAGAGAACCACACATACAAATTATCGCCCCATATATATTCTCCCCCCCTCTGTCCAAAGCACTTGAGCTCATTGTATCTAATCAGCTTGTAGAATACCTGTACAAATACCAGCTACAATGCCGCCAACAGCATGGATTTAAAGAGCCAGTCCACTAGTGCAGCAGCAGGGCATCCATTCATGATTCCAATGACCTGTTTTCAGGAATGGATCCAGGAGTCAGTGGGCCCACCGGGGCAGAGAAGGATTGAATGCTGCCTGGTGATTCCTTCTTCAGGAGGGAGGGAGGTGAGCATTTGGTAGGTTGCCAGCCCCTGTCAGAGGCTGGGAAGCCACAAGCACCAAGGCAACATGTCATGGGTGGCGGGATAGACATCAGGCATGCTCATTGATTGCATTGCACATCCATCCTGCAGGGAACACTAGCATCTACAAAAAATCTGGCCCATGGTGACTCTCCCACTGCTGGTGCCACTCTAATCGGGATAAAGGTCCACCGGTGGGGGTCCCACTCCCGTGGCACCATCCTGTGGGGTAAGCCAGGGCTTGCGACTGAATATCCTGGGGAAGGGGTTGCCCACCAAGCAGTCCTGCCCAGGGGGATAAGCCTGGGCTGGGGAGCGGCGAGTGGGAGTGGGGGCTGAGGAAGCCTCTGCCTGATTGGGCAGAGGTCTGGGTACCGGGCCACAAAACAATAAAGCATGGATTTAGAAAATCACACAGCACCACCGCAGCTTTAATTGAGTTCACCGGGTACGTACATAAGACACTTGATTGTGGCAATTGGAGGGACCATCCTTAATAGACCTCACCAAAACATTCAATGTGGTCAACCACGCATTGCTACTTGAATAACTGTCCTGCACCGGGCTCTCCCCTGACACCATGGGTAGGTTCAGTAGCTATCTAACAGACAAAATGCAATAGGTAAAAATAAATGGGGTACTTTCTGAAAGCCGTCAAGTGCAAATGGGTGTCCCCCAAGGATCCATTTTAGGCCCTCTGCTCTTCAACCTCTTCCTGGATTGGGTGCCAAGGCAGTATTCTCCTCTATTCGGATGAGGCAATACTCTTTACAAGTAATTCAGAACCAATTTTACTAGAGAAGCAGATTCAGAGGAATTTCTCTGTAGTCGAGACCTGGTTCATGAATCATGAATTACTCATGAACTACAAAAATACCAAAACCATGATATTTGCAACACCACATAACAGGCACAGATCACATCAACTCACAATCTGAAATAACCTCAGCACCCCTTTAGACCTTGTCCACACATTCAAATACTTAGGGGTTACACTAGACAGCAACTTATCCTATGCAAACCATGTCGACCAGGTGGCCAAAACTGTCAATGCAAAAACACCGTTATCGCTCAGTCAGAGTGCCGAACACATTTTCAGCACTCTGACAACTCTGGCGCACCAGCACAATGGTGCCAGGACATATTTTTACTGCTTTCTGAGGAAGGGCTGCGCCCCCGCACACTTCACTCCCGCACACCCCTAATTAAGGATTCTGAACTCCAGGGGGGTGCATGTCAGGGGGGGTGAAAGCAGTAAAAATTAAAAGGTTCGGGCCAGGCACAATAAAAACTGCACCAGCGCCCAGACCCAAAGCCAATACCTCAGCCACCCCAACCACTAGCCAGTCCCTGACACCACGATGCAGCTCAACCGGCAACTGCAGCGCCACTCCCTACAGCCTCTCCACCCCCTCCCAGCCCACACTCACCGTGCTCACTCTCACCTCCCTGTGCGCATACATATAGCGACATCCTGTCACCTAGTTCACCCACCCCTTCATCCGGTCGCCCTACCTGTCCATCGCCGTGAGTGGATTGTGCGGAGAAGGTGTCGCCTTAATGGATGGCACCCTTCCTCATGCTCCCACTTCACAGGTTGCCGCCTAAACACTGCTTGACTAACAAAGCACTCAGACTTGTAGTACATAGCTCTGTGACCTCCATAACTGATTGCAGCCTGGTTGTATATGGCACTATGACAGACTCCACCCTTTAAAGAATCTCAGTAGCCTTAAACAAGGCCTGTAGGCTTGCCACAGGGGTCAACAGCTCTCACACACCTGTGAGTTATATGCCTAAGCTGGTTGGCTCAATTTTCATGGCAGAATAAAGTACCAGACTTGCGGCTGCCAAGAAAACATCCTTGAGCCTAACCACCCCCCCCCCAGCATCCAAAACCTCCTGTTCCCATAGACAAATCCCTGCCATACCAGAGGAGTAATCAACCACTGCAACCAGCCTTTCAAGGTCCCCTTCTGCTGTACCAGCAAGGGCAAAGATCATTAGAATACCATGCCCCCAACTGGCTGAACTCCCTCTGCTGTGACATACTGGTTGAATCCAAAATTGGCCCTTTTAAGTGGAAGCTGCAGGCTTACCTAGTTGCACTCAGTAGCTGTGACTGCCAAACCTAATTGTAATCCAGCTGACCTGTTTACACTGCCCAACTATTGCACTTAGCTGCTATGACAAACACCAGGGCACTAACCCCTTATCTTTACTTCCCAACTACCACTGTCCACCCCAACACCTCTCTAGTTTGTCCCCTGATCACCCTCTCCCACCTTATATTTTCCTATGCTTTACACATTCAACTTCTTCCCTTTGGTTCTTGTGCCCTCCTCCACCATCCCCCAGCTCTCTGAGCTCCTGACAAGGTCTCTTGGCTGCAAGCTTAAGTCGGTAGGAATAAAGTAAAATGTCTAATATCCTATCCTACATTGTATGTAAGCATCATCACTTAAATTGTACTACCTGATGTTTTTTGAATTGTATGAGCTCTAATATGTTGTATCGGTTGTATGGCTGTCCTTAAATGTAATGTAACCGAACATTCTGTTCATTTACCCACTGTCTTCCCAAATCATGTATGTCGTCTGTTACCTACTGATGTAGAACCTTTGTAAATGAGCTTACAAGTACTCAAAGGTACTTGTAAGCTGGGAATTTAATACACAAATAATAAACCCCAGTGGCCTGCACAGCAGCTTGACTTGCTGTCATTGGCCCATCGGAGGGCGTCCTTTTACCCTTATGGAACAAAAACATTAAAATTAACATATTCTTTTAGGATGTATAAGAGGATGGGTGAAAGAACATTGGCTTTGGAACCAAAAGATTGCAGGTTCAAACTTTGCTAGGGTCAAAGACTGACTGTTACCTTGGGCAAATCACTTACTGTACCTTGTAGTGCTACAGTCCACCCAGCTGCAAACATTTTTAGAAGCAGGACCTGGGAACTGGATGTTGCATCTCAGCTGGGCTAACCTGAGTGAATGAATTCATAAAAAAAATTCAAGAACATTTTTTTAGACTGGTTTTTTGCAAAGGAATATTCAACGAGACTTGGACACACATTTAAAACAAATGTGTTCCTATTTACTTACATTTAAGCAACAGGCTGCAGTAATAAGAAATTGTGCCCTAATCCAAGTGGCCCATTTAAAAGCCCTTTAGTACTCCATGCTGATAGTGTTTATTGCTTTATCCTTTTCACAATAAACTGTAACATCTTTCTCATTGTGAAGTAAGGGCAGCCTGACTATGGAAATAAATTATCTTCTAGCTACAGCCATAAATGATTGTGTGAGTAAAATTGAAACCATTTTCATTATGGTGGAAAACATAACTGAGTGATACTGTGTTTCCTTTTTCTCCTTGTCTATGACATTTCATTTTACCTTTGGGGGAATTAGTCAGCAGCAGGATGTGACTGGACTATAGAATAGGCATACCACCCTTCTGTGCTTAATAATGCAGGCTGGAGTGATCAGGTTATATGAGGTGCATTCCAGGGCAAACTACTGTACCACATTCTTGCCTTTATCTACATTAGAATCATGCATTGTTCAGATGGGCAGAACTATTTAAGAAATAACACACATAGGGGTGTACATCAAGAGGAATAAATGCATGATCATGTGAAGTTTGACAGTCAATAAGTAAGCAATAATACCCAACAGGGTGGGCGGCATTGTGCTATACCGGACCGCCCAGGGGCATAATGAGGCCCGACGCCGCAGGCGGAGGGTGTTATAGCACCTGGAAGGTCTGGTATAGCACAATACTGCCCACCCTCAAGGGTATTATTGCTCTTAGAAAATGGGCACTGTAAAAAAAATAAGTTCAATAAAAAGAAAATTAATAAAAAATTAGTTTAAAGTAATTTTGTAAAAAATAGTTCCTCCGCCTGCAGTAGAATGATGTTTTTTTTTTTTGAGTTAGGGTCTTTTGTCCTACTGGAGACTCTTAAGTTTTAAAAAGTCTCTCCTTGGGAGCTATATAGTGCAGCAGCAGGTCACCCATCAGAAATTGTTTTTTTGTGTGTCTTTAGTTCCTGTCAAATGCTGATCTCTTCCTCGATTCAGCCAAAAGTAACATTTCAGCAGGCATGCCGATTCACCATTCCTAGTCCCATCTCTTGCTCTCACTAGTGTCTTATTCCAAGACTCATCATTTGCTTACTTCTTATCGAAGCTGCACCTGCCCCTGCCTGTCTGGGGTAAGAACGGGCGGGGGGGGGAAGCAGAGGGGGAGGAACTGGAGAACTGCTATGTACAGGAGGACTGCAGCGTGTTTTTTTCCAAGCTCGGACATAGTAGCGGGATCCACGGCTCATTTCAACTGCTGCTGTTGGATTTCTGAGGGGACGTTCCAATGCGGTCACACTTTCATGATACGGGAACGTCCTCCTTTTTTTCACGGGCGCGAAGAGATGGGGTACGAGGAGAGGGAGGCGGCAGTGAAGGCCCTGCAGAACTGCAGCATGCTGGAGGGGCTGCGACTCTAGACTGTCACAAACTTTGGTGCCAGATCAGACCGCAGCATTGGTGTTTTCATATGTTGGCCCTTTTATGTACAGGAAGAGAAGTGACAGCTAGGGATGAATCAGTTGTAGGTCCTGATTATCATTCAGAACAAGCTGCCAGTGTAGGGGATGTATTGGCGGTTTATGATCGTGACCATTATTTGTTTGCTGCTCAACTGGTAAACAGTATACTGATTTGCACTGCTTTATGGTTTATTAGGCTTCTTTGGTTGGCACTGTGTTGCTGTGGGACAAAGGGCTAGGGATGGGTGATAAAGGACAGCTACTGTGTTGATTTATGACACGGAGCGAGAATGAAGCTGCATTTACTTTATTTGGGGGACTTTGTAAGACAACTTTTGCTGTTTTACGGAGATGGATATTTCTGCTGTTGATTTTTTATCTTTTTACATTGGCAGACAGGTGGCAAGTTTCATAGGGAGGGAATGCTGATTCACGGTCTCGCTAAGCATGTTGTGCAAATGGTGGCAAGTTTGAAATTTTCCATTCACGATTTGGCCAATTGGGAAGCAGGGTGGGCACTGTGATAGTTCAATGGGTGAAGGGGCACTGTGGCCTGGCTCTCATTTTTAGGTGGGCATCTATTGTCTGATAGATGCCCACCTAAAGATGTGTGTCAGCCAATCGGGTAAGGGGGTTTTCTTTGCCCATTTTCTAACAAACAATGAGTGTTAGAATGTAGACTGCAGGTGTCAGCTGGCCCAGTGGAGTGTTTGGAATGGGCTTTTATTAACTCTGGAATCTGATATTTATCAGGTTTTAACTAGTTTGAAACATCCTTTTTACTTTCTTTATCCTCACTTCTGTTAGGCAAACCCACATGCAAACATACAGAAAATAGGATGGAAGAAGGTTTGTCATCAAGAGACCCCCAACACACTTTCTGTGGCAACACCTTGTAACATTTCCTACCCATAAATGCATATCTAGTCAATCCTTAAATTCCATTCTTTCTGTGATCACTACATTACTTGGACTTGAGTTAAAAATTCCCACCACTCTCTGTAAGAAATGTTACTTCATGCTTTCTCCCTTAAATATTCCCCTTTGCAGTTGCTAGTTATGAACCCTAGTTTTGGATTTATCTTTCTGATAGTCATGCCCCCAAATAATTGTGACAGTTTCCCCACTAACTCTATTGGAATTTACTTGTGTTTTCCTGTTGATTCCCTTACTTCTTATTGAAGCCGAATGTTGCTTTCCAATATAACCAATGAAATTCTGTGAGAACAGTTTACACATAGCCTGCTCCACTTTACTGTAAAATACAAAAATCCCTGTAGATCTGTGAGTCCTTCTCAACTCCCGATACACATCTGGCATACCTCTCATTCTTTTATCACCCAAATGTGTAACAAGATGTGTGACAACTGGACAAAATGTGTGACACATCATAAAACTTGACATTGCAAGCTCAGAATACTGTAGAAATAAGTGCACTAATATTTATAATGTTTGCTAATAACCTTGCAGCTTATATTGTTATACATTTCTCCTTAAAAGTCTCAGTGGTCAGTATGGAATGTCACCTTCTCGATGTGGGACAGAGGGTTTCTGAGGGATAAAATGAGGGACGTACCTCGTAATGTGTGACAGTTCAGAGGTATGGCATCTGGTTCTTTTAAGAAACCATATAGTGCAATTAGGTTTCCTCTTATTGTTGTCTTTTCTAGGCTAACTATGTCTGCAGCACATAGGGTGGGATTTCCAGATGGTTACATTCTAGGAATGGGCAAAATTAGCAAATTCTGATTTTGCATAATTTTCACAAAATTATGTGAAGTTCCACAAAATTTCACAGAATTTCATGAATTGTGTTTTGAATTTTTTGACATTCTTTCATTTGTCATAACTTGGTCCATACTATAGATAGAAATCTGAAATTCCTTTTGTTTTGAATAGGCTGTACAAGGATTTCAAGTTTCATGATATCTGGATGAGGTGCAGGGAAATTATCGGGACTCGAATTCTGGCACTATATTATTAATGTGAACATTTTTGAAAATATTTCTATGCTTACAACATAGCCACCTTTGGAGCTAGATAGCTGAAAAATTATGTGCATACTTTCTTGGAAGAGTCATAGAAATTGTTAAACAGAAAGTTAACTGGTTGTGTAAACTGTAAATTACAGAAGTTAAAAATTTCACAATTTAATTATTTTTTAAATTGTGTGAAAATGTTGAAAATGTTTAGATGTTTATAGCTTCACTGTTATTGCAGGTATATACTCAAGATTTGCCATGCATGCCAAATAAAATATGTCCTGGAATATAATTAAGCTGGTTAAGTGTAGTTTAGTAGGTTAAAATTTATTTAGATACTTTAGAAATTACTAACTGGCAAAAGTCACTCAAAACTTCATAGATACATAATCGGTAACATCACTGTAATTCCACTTGTGGAATTTAATTTTCCACAAAACACTTATCACCACTGAATCATCTTACTTGCACTAATATCATGTTCCTGCAATACTGCTCCAACACTCCTGCGACACTAATACTTAGCATCATGTTCCATCATGACTAAAGATATCCATATACTTCTGTCACAATGGACTAATGTGCAACTAGCTGTAAAGCTTGGCACCACTTGGTGCTACTGTTTTTAAATAGTTAAAATATACATTGCTATCTACAGGGCTGAGAAAGAGTTAGTAGGTCTCTTTCACAAGTCATGAAGTCATTGAGCTCCAGTGATTATCTGGCATATTGCAAGAATTCAGGTTAGTGCACAGTAATGTCCATTGTTATTCTTCATGGTTTGTCACTCAAAATAGTGACCTTACACTTGACACCACTATACTTTTACTATGAAGCTTCCTATTAATGCTACCTTACTACCACTTTACCCAACCTTTACCTTCCTATACAATGGAAAATCAAGTGTATGACTGGTAAAAATCAAGGACGTGGCTTTGATAAAGATATCACATTTCACAAATTCACAAAAGCTTATGAAATTCAACCTGATTTAATTACAGATGTTATTTTGGAATCTTTGGCTGCTTATAACATAGCCAGCTTTTGAGTAAGGGATTAGAGAGTTGATACACAGCCTCTTTTGTTCCATATTGATTTTTCTTCTGGCTGGTACCTCATCTCAGAGGGATATACCCTGTTCACAATGATATAGCCTTATCAGGCTGAACCCAGCCATCTTTCAGTTGGCTACTAGATTTTTCTCCAGCATTTGTCTCCTCCCTTCTCCCCTGGTGGGGGCAGTGCCCCTGTCGGCCTTACAGAGCTGCAACTTGCCCTGTGGCAGGAGCAAGTTCCCTAACCAAGCTGCAGTGGTCACTGTGTTGGTGAAGCCCTTCTGCCAACCCTCCCCAAGTGAGATGAACTGCTGAGTAGCCTCTTTCTCATCCAAGGGCTGCCTCCCGTCATGACTTCCCAGGCTTGCTTCTGAACTGGATCATCAGCCTGGCAGTGTGACACTCTGCTTCTGGGCCAATGGGGGGGGGGCTGCAAAGCCTAACATTTAGTGTCAATGAACCTAACAAAACTGGTGATATTCTATCCTCTAGTTTTAATGTTACATGGGCTTAGAATTCTGCAGTTCACATAATTGCTAAATGTAATTTTAAAATTTCTGAAAATTATGAGGCTTATACCTCAGTCACCTTTAAAGACTGAGATCTGACACTTGGTATGCTTCTGTATGGACCATTGTAGACTCAGAATACCACATTTTGTTGTTTTGGACAAATACATTTTAAATTAGATGGAAAAAAAAACATGAAATTACAATTGTTGTGAAATGTTGCTAAATGTTCACAATATTTTCACAAAATTTCACAGAAGTAAGATTGAAATTTCACCAGAATTTCACTGGTAGAAGATAAATTTTGCCCAGCCCCACCACATCTGTTTTACAGACATGGCCACCTAAGATTGTTGAAATAGTTAGGCCATCTACAAGGTTGTCTAACATCTGGGCATGACCACCATGGCCCGACAAACATCTCAAAAAATATGCATGCATCTAAATTAGATGCATGCATTCTTTTTATTTGCCAGAAAAAGCAGCAAGTGTTGCAAATGCATCTGGATGGTTTTAAATAAGCTACGAGCATTCTGATGCATTTACTTGAATGCAGCATGCATCTGAAATAAGGACATGAGTGCTGCCTCCAATTGTTTGAAAAGCTAACTCAGAGTCTCTCCCAGTATTACATTCTGTTTTCTCCCCACCATCATTTTTGCTGCTCTTCTTTGAACTCTTTCCAATCTGTCCGCATCCTTCCTGTGATATAAGGTCTAGAAGTTTCAGCAGTACTTCAGCTGAGGCATCACACATGCCTTACAGGATATAGAGAGGCTATTACTTTTCTTGATAGGCTTACAAACATCCACTATATTCAACCTAATAAGTAAGCAGCTACATTATCTTTGATGTCAGTTCACTCTGTCATCCCTGTTTAAATTCTGATGTAATTTTAAACAAGCATTTGTCAATGCCGAATGTTTGCTTGCTGGCATTGGCATTGGTAGTGTAGAAGTTACAGAGCTGCATAATAGGAATGGCAGCAAAGTATTGAACTGAAGCCAACCCCACCACCACCCTGCAGAGAGTGACAGGCATTGGGGTGTGCCTTTGGGTCGACAGGCATAATGACCAGGCCATTTCACCACACCCTACCCTGCAGACACTGACAAGTGTCACAGTGTGCCTTGGGGTCTTTGGTTTTGCGCGCACTCCCATTCTATCAGGAAATATGGTGAGATGGGTGCGTATAGGAGAATGGGGTAACGCTTAGGGTTCAAGAGTCCGGAGGCACACCTTGATGCCTCCTGGCTGCAGGTGTGGGTGAGGAATGGTATGAGCATTACAGGCAAGCAAATCCCAAAGTCACACCCCTGATGCCTGTCATTCTTTCATAGGGTGGGCGTTATGGTCAGAAACCCTAACGCCTAGGCATCTGCTAGTGTTTTCTACCCAAATTTTCAACATGGTTTTTTGTGACCCCACCTCATGAACAGTGGCAATATCAGTTTGTTAGCTGAAAACTGCTTTGCACAGTGACTACGTATTTGGCACCACAGGTGCAAAACACATTCCAAACAGGATGTGAAAATGACAGCAGTACTGTTCATGGGGAGGTGTAAAATAGCAATGTTGAAAATCTGGTGAATAATCTTTAAAAACTGGTGAAGTCACGGGTACGAAACTGTGCAACTCACACCCGTAATGTAACTAGTTTGGGGATTTTTAAGCAGATTATTAACACAGGCATTTTGGGACCTCCGATCATGGAACAGTGTCAGTGTGATTTTCTTTATCTGTCGAACAATGATTTCCGACAGCGACCATACATTTCTGCTCTGAAAGTGTGAAAACACATTTCAGCTATGTTATGGAAAAATGACAGCCGTATTGTTCATAAGGAGGTGTGGAAATGCCACTGGTGAAAATCTGACTGAAAATATTATGAATTCATGAACTTATGAGGTTGCGTGGAAACTGCATAATACCCACTCATAACACAGTCATTTTATGGAGTTTTGTCACTCATTTTCAACATAGTCATTTTAAGACCTCTGCTCATGACCAGTGTCATTGTGATTTTCTTAATCTGTCCCAAACATTGTTTTCAGCACACCCGACTGTACCATATTGTGCTAACATGTGTGGAAACAAATTTTGGGCGAGATGTAAAAATGGTAGCTGTACTGCTCATAAGGAAGTGTGGTAAATGGCACTGTTGGAAAATCTGTACAATATTATAAATTCGCAAACTTGCCAGCGCATGTAGAACTGGCGCAGAACATGTCCTAAAACAACAGTCATTTTGGGGAATTTTTTCACCAAATTTCAACATAGCCATTTTAAGACCTCTGCTCATAAACAGTGTCACTGTGATTTTCTTAATGTGTCCCGTATACATTAATTTCGCACACCGACTGCGCCATTGTGCGCTACATGGGCGGAAACACATTTTTGGTGAGATGTGAAAAATGACAGCTGTACTGCTCATAAGGAGGTGTGGTAAAATGGCAATGTTGAAAATCTGGAGTGAAAATATTGAAAATCGACGAACTTACGAAAAGGAGGAACTGCGCAACGCACGTCAGAAACAGTCATTTTAGGAATTGTTTCACCAAATTTTCAACATAGCCATTTAAGACCTCTGCTCATGAACAGTGTCACTGTGATTTTCTTTAATTTGCCCTGTACATTGATTTCGCGACACCAACTGGCGCCATTGTGCGCTACATGGGCGGAAACACGTCTTGGGTCAGACGTAAAAAATGAAAGCTGTACTGCTGATAAGAAGGTGTGGTAAAATGGCAATGTTGAAAATCTGGAGTGAAAATATTGAAAATTCGCGAACTTACGAGCATGCGTAGGAACTGCGCAACGCACGCTCGTAAAACAGTCATTTTTGGGAATTTTTCCACCAAATTTTCAAAATAGGCTTCTTGAGAGCCCACCTTATGAACATTGGCAGTGTTGTTTTATTAATCAGTCCCGAAAGGTCATTTCTTGCAGTGACTGCGAAATCACCCTTCGGGCCCGAATAACGCCACGACAGTGACAGCAGTCATGAGAAGGGGTCCGAAAACCCCTATGTTGAAAATTTGGTGCAAAATTCCAAAAATTGCCCGAGAAATGCAACAAAGTTGAAAAAACCCTATATATTACATTATACAGCTTACCGGCATTTCCTCAGCTCGCGGTCAGCTTTGAAGAGTGCAGACATGTTCCCGGTCCACCGAAGATCGTCGCACTGGACTCCAGAGGTAAGTATGGGGTGAGAGGGGGGTGTGGGGAGGCAGGGTGCGCAGTGGGTGGGTGTGGGTGAGGGCAGGGAGACTGCGAGGGACCGTTTTTTTATTTACAGGTTTGTTTTTTTAATGATTAAGACGATGCGGGACGTTTACCATGCTGGGGTGGGCTCCCAGCATGGCAGCTGGAAAGGATGTTTGGGGGAGGCTGGAGCCAATGGGGGATTGGGAACCCCCGTCGGACATACGGGCTAGTGCCATGCTGGGGTGGGCTCCCAGCTTGGCAGCTGTAACACTGTTTTGGGGGGCCTGGAGCCAACGGGGATTGGGCACCCCATAGGCTATGCTGTATGTGAGTGGAGGGGGTGCGTCAGCACGCAATATGCATGCGTGCATGTTGGGGGGGGAGCTCTGCTCACTGAAGCAGAACTCTCCCTTTCAACTGTATGCCACTGCATTTTCAGCTGTCATAGACAGCTGGAGCAGTGATTGGCGAACTGCGACCGTGCCTGCAAACACACTGACTAAATTGGAAGAGGCTAACACACCTCTGGAAAACTCGGATGATGATACTTTGTTTCTTGCACATGCGTGCAAGCAAACATAAAAATGGGTCAAGACAATAGTGGATCCTGAGTGGCTGAAGCAGTCAAAGCAGGTACTGTATCAGGCAAGAGAGACCAGTAAATAGCTAGCCCCTGTGCCTGCCTGCCTTTTCTCTACAATCAGTGCACATAATGAATGTTTAGCCCTGAGCTAGCAGACATTTTTTTACTCTCTTAGTGAAGAAGTTAGCAAGTGTTGTCCTCACAACTCCTTTTCTTCTGTATCAACTTTTAGTTACATGACCTCCTCCTCCCGGCTTTGCAATCCACCCTTCCCCACTGTACCACAGACACTAAAAACAACAACAAAAATACAGTACAGCCATCGGGTTCGACCGCAACATGCTAATATGGTCACACACCTTGAATTGTTGCTGACATTTGTACTCATAATGTGTTCTTGACCCATAACTGTCTTTCCTTGTCTCCCAATCTGTCTTGGACTAATGGTACAGCACTCCTACTGCCAGTGCTACTAGTTTGTGCTGACCTTAATGGTGCTAGCAATGTTTGTGCTACATTTCTGATGGTGTTCTGATCCCTCAGCTCTCTTAAGCCATTCATTATCATACTCACCTTAAAAAAAAAAAAAAGGTCCACAACATAGCGGTCACAAAAATAGACTAGGAATCCCTGTGGCACCGGTCCTATAGGATAGGGGATTGCTATCGTTATAATAAAAACTATGGGGGAGAGAGACAACAAGGTCAATGTAAAACATCCAGCTCTCAAAAACATCAGTAATTCTAAAAGTAGAGTTACTACTTTACAAAATATGTATCTATTTACATCATTTTCTACATTTGTTATATTTTAAAATATGTTTGCCTTTTTCTAAAAAATTACTCTACAGATACCCATTTTCTAAGCTTAATAATACCCTACAGAGTGAGCAGTATGGCTATACCTACTCTTCCAGGGGTTTTGATGCTCTCTGCCTGTCATGTCAGACTCATTAAACCCCTGTGCAAGCAAGTATAGCCAAATACCACCCACCCTGTTTGGTATTATTTCTTCCACAATCCCTAAATCTCTTTCTTTCCCCATGTTTATTTATTTCAAAAAATAATTTGTTCTTCTATTTATTTTCCCAAAATGTAACTTTGTGCATTTCCCTTTGTTAATCTTCATGCCCCACCTATTTGCCCACTCAGATGTCCTTTGCAAGTCCCTCTGTAAACTATTTGTCCCTTTTCTATAAGCTTCACCACCCAATTGTGTGTCATCTGTGAGCTTCATAAGCCAGTGTTCTGTTCCTTCAGTAAGCTTCTAGATAAATAGAAATAAATATTAAATAATATTGTACCCAGAACTAACCCCTGTGCTATATCACTGTCACATCCATTTTCATGGGCTCAAAATAATTAATTCATACCCTTTTTTATTATTCAGTCAGTTGCTTATCTAATTCACTGTGTTGCAATTAATCTCAACTGCATCACATTTCTCAACCAGTTTTGTATGTAGCTTTTAATAACTGGCTTATAAAAAGCTAAAAGGTGAGAAAGACAAAATTTCACATTTGTGAAGCCATGCTGTGATATGTCCATAAACCTTATTTCTTGTAGTTTCTCCTCAGCTTTCTCCGTTAAAAAAGATTCCATCATTTTACATAGGATTGCCATTGGACTGATCAGTCTATGCTTTAAATGCTTACTTCTATCCCTTTATATGGCTGCATGGTGATAGTCATGCTGATGTGTTGCTATTATGTAACAGAAGAAGGGACTGTGGAAGCACATGACCAGATACCTAGACTGTGTCCTTCCACAGTGAAATCAAAGCACATGTGGTCCTGGCCATTCACTACAGTGCTGTTCCACCCTGTGCAATATTTTCTAGCTCTGTGCTCACTTCTGGTTCACTTGCTGGTTCTGAGTGCTGCTTTACTTTTAAAGTAGCTGGGATTCACAGTCCAAGTGCTCTGTAATCTAGAAGTTATAATAAAATAGACAGTACAAGAGCATCTTTTTTCATTCTCATATAGCCCACTGTATCTGCTCATGTTATGTGTTACTTGAACTGGTAAACATGGCACTATTTTTAGACGTGATAAGAAAAGCAGAAAAAGTATTCTACTTTTTTCTTATCACTTCTAAAATTAGTATTCTACTCATTTCTTGTCACTTCTAAAAATAGTACTCAGTCTACCTTTTTTTCTAATAACTTCTAAAAATAGTGGTGAATTCACCGATTCTTGAGAGCCACATAGAAAGGGGAGATACAGTGGGCTATGGCCCTCATCTTTCAGTCCTGCAGCTCTCTAGTAAGGAGCCGGGGTCCATTCTGTAGCAATTAGAGATGCTTTACAGAGATCATCCCAATCCCCAGTATGAATCAAAACAGGCACAGTAATTATCTTTATTATATGCCACTGCACCTGCCATGACAGCCTGACAGCTCTGAACTCAGTGAACCCCATCCGTAATATATGCCACCAGGTATCTGAAGGCAGGAGCTTACCTCTTATATGAATGAATAATGGGTGCATGTTGTTACTGACCATCTTGTCTCATTATGTTGGCTTGAACGCATGTGCCAGAAACATACATAAACAGTGTCGGCAGATAAGGGCCTATGGCCCACCCAGTCTGCCCATTTAAGTTTGTAAGTTCAGTTTATGTTTTCCAGGAAGTCTGTTGCCCCTTACCCCTGACCTCCAGAATTCCTTTATGTCTATCCCATGCATTCTTAAATCCCATGATTATTTCAGCCCCCACCACTTCCTCTGGCAGACACTTGTCCACCACCCGTTCTGTGAAGAAATTCTTCCTCACGTTTCCTCTGAATCGTCCTCCCTCCAACTTCATCCCATGCCCTCTAGTCCTGGAACATCTTTTTCGCTTAAAAATAGTGCATTCCTGCACCCTGTTCCTCCCTGTAAGATACTTGTATGTCTCTATCATATCCCATTTCTCCCTCCTCTCCTCCAGGGAGTACATGTTCAGTGCCTTCAACCTGTCCTCATAGGACTTGTGATGCAATCCGTGCACCATCTTTGTTGCCCTCCTCTGAACCTTCTCTACCCTTAGTGCCACCATACGAGTTTTTCGCAGGTGTGCCTCCCTCACTTCCAGTGCCCTGCTCCCTTTTGCAGGCATGGCTGCACCATGCCAATAAATGTCCACGCTGTCCATGACAGCCATTCAGATGCAGTGGCATACAGTTCTGAGGAAAACACTGCCACAATCAGTAGTGGTAATGTGTAGGCAATTTGCATTACCTGCTCATATGTCAGCACTGCATCTGAACTGTCATAGAAAGTTCATCCCCCACCCATGAACACCTATGTAGCATGCTGGGAGTCCACCCCAGCATGCTCATGCGCTCCCCTACACCCCCGCACACTGTATGACCAATGGGGGTGCCAAATCCCCCATCGGTTCTACTGCCCCCCAAACAGACTTCGAGGTGCCATGCTGGGAGCCCACCCCAGCATGGCAAAAGTCCTTATGGCTGACAGGGGTACCTAATCCCCCATCGGCTCCACTGTACCTCCCCCAAAAAAACACAGACTTCTAGGTGCCACACTGGGAGCCCCCCCAACATGGCAAAAGTCCGTATGGCCAACAGGGGTGCCCAATCCCCCTTCAGCTTCACTGCCACCCCCCCTTAAAAATAACCTTCCAACTTCCATGCTGGGAGCCCACCCCAGCATGGCAAAAGTCCCACATTGTCTTCCTGAATAAGAAAAAAAAACTGTAAAATAAATGGTCCCTCATTGCCTGTCTTGCCCCCCTCCCAAACCCGCACCCATCCTTTGCTCACCCACCTCCTCACACCCCCTCTGACCCCATACTTACCTCCAGAGCCCAGCGCGACAATCTTTGGTGGACCGGGAACATGTCTGCACTCTTCAAAGCCGACCATGAACTGAAGAAATGCCGGTAAGCTATATAATGGCATAAATGGATTTTTTTCAACTTTGGTGCATATCTCAGCCATATTGGGGAATTTTTTCACCAGATTTTCAACATGGGGTTCTTGAGGCCTCACCTCATGAACTCAGTGACTGTCATTTTGTTATTCAATCCCGTAAGGTGATTTCGAGGTCACTGCGCAGAACCACCTTTCTGGACTGAGTAATGAAATGACAGGGTCACAGTTCATGAGGTAGACCCCTAAAACCCTATGTTGAAAATTTGGTGAAAAAACCCCAAATGACTGTTTTACAGCGGTATGTTGTGCAGTTCCTACGCACGCTTGTAACTTCACAAATTTTTTATATTTTCACTCCAGATTTTCAACATTACCATTTTACCACACCTCCTTATGAGCAGTACAGCTGTCATTTTTCTCATCTTGCCCAAAATGTGTTTTCGCACATGTAGCATACAATGGCGCAGTCGGTGTGCAAAATCAATGTTCAGGACAGATTAAGAAAATTACAGTGACACTGTTCATGAGCAGAGGTCTTAAAATGGCTATGTTAAAAATTTGGTGACAAAAGACCATAAAATGACTATGTTACGAGCGTGCATTGCACAGTTTCCATGCACCCTTGTAAGTTCATGAATTTGTAATATTTTCAGTCCAGATTTTCAACACTGGCATTTTTCCACACCTCCTTATGAACAGTACAGCATTCATTTTTCACACCCTGGCCAAAATGTGTTTTCACACTTCCAGTGCAGAAATGCGTGGTCACTGTGGGAAATCAGTGTTCGGGACAGATTAAGAAAATCACAGTGACACTGTTCATGATCGGAGGTCCCAAAATGCCTGTGTTGACAATCTGCTGTAAAAAATCCCCAAACTAATTACATTATGGGTGTACATTGCTCAGTTTCAATGCATGCTCGTGACTTCACCAGTTTTTTTATATTTAAACTGTGGATTTTCAACATTGCCATTTTTTACACCTCCCCATGAACAGTACAGCTGTCATTTTTCACATCCTGTTCAAAATATGTTTTCGCACCTGTGGTGCCAAATGGCATAGTCACTGTGTAAAATCAGCTTTCAGCTAACAAACTGATATTGCTGCTGTTAATGAGGTGGGGGTCACAAAAAACCCATGTTGAAAATTTGGAGAGAAAATACCGACAAACGCCTGAGGTGTTAGGGTTTCCGACCATAATGCCCCACCTTGTTGAGACTGACAGGCATCGGGGTGTGACTTGGGATTGTCATCTGTAATGCTCATGCCATTCCACCCCCATCCACACCCTGCAGCCAGTGACAGGCATCGAGTTGTGCTTTGGACTCTTCGGCCCCAAAGTTCACCCCATTCTCTTATACTGCACCCATCTCACCATATTTCCTTATGGAATGGGGTGAGCATAAGGCCCAAAGACCCCAAGGCACACTGTGACACTTGTCAGTGTCTGGAAGGTAGGGTGTGGTGAAATGGCATGGCTGTTATGCCTGATGACCCAAAGACACACCCTAATGCCTGTCAGTCTCTGCAGGATGGTGGTGGGGTTGGCTTCAGTTCAATACTTCACTGCCATTCCTATTAACTCCTACACTACCAATGCCAATGCCAGTAAACAAACATTCGGCATTGACAAATACTTGTTTTTAATTTGAGATTGCAAAATGTTTCTTATTTAGCCTTCATCTCTAGAATGGATGGACGGAGCTCTTTGTTCCTTACATTAGATATAACTCCTCATCCCATAGTTTTAAAGCTGTGTCTACTGTATGTGTTAAATGTGTGAGTATCAGACATAAAAGATAGATGTGTAAGACGCTTCAGATGTCCATGATTAGCATACTCTGAAGGGAGGGTTGTGCTGCTGCTGCTGTTGTATGACAAAGCTACTTTTTTACATAAAAAAAAATTACATCTCAAATGCTCTTAAAAAAGCTTGCAAGTTTTTGATAAAAACATCATCATATGGTGTTAATGTTCATCAGGGAGCTGATCGTTGAGGCTTCATTAATATTGAGGTTTTTTAAAGACCTCAAACAGTCCCTTGTGCTTGTATTTCATGTTAAAGTGAATGTAAATTCAAAGGCAGGCCATACTTTGTGCAAAATTAACTCAGAATTGCTGCAGATACAATAATTATTCTGAACCCTATGAATCTGTGCCTCTGTTCTACAGGTGAAAACAAGGGGGATGCTCCTTAAGTGATTTAAACCCCTTCTGTTCAGTTGTCATTACCAAATGTATAACTCCTATACTGTGTCAGTTCAGATTCTCTAGACTACAATTGCACTGGAGACCCCTTGCAAATTATTAAAAAAACAAAAACAAAATGGCACACTGGCAAGGAAGTAGGTCGCAACACTAACTATAACAGTGTGCATTCTCAACAGCTATGTGTATACAGCATATACTGTAGTTTGATACTTTAACAGTATCATATATAGCACACTGAATATTAAAAATATACACCAACATTTCTAAGTGGGCTGTTTCCTCATATAGGGGAGAATTCAGTCTGATAAACTTTTCAGCTACCAGTCATTGGCCTAATGAGAAACAGACATCTCTGAAGCATACTTTTCCTGGACTTAATCTAAGGCTGTTTTGTAACCTGAAACTGTCTTTGTCATTATTAAACTGGTAGATGTGCCACCATAATTTCAGCAATATGCTCCAATGACTTAGTGATTTTCCAAGAACCAGCAAAACTTATTAAAATAATAGTATTCAGGCACAACTTTCCATTTATTCAGGCACAACTTGACATTTATTACTATATTGGTTTTTGCATTTGTTGTCAATTATTGGTTTATTACTCAGGGCATTCGCATGGGGACAAGAACTGTGTGCCTTAGACTTCATCTGATTCCCTTGCTTCTTCCTCTGCTTAAGTCATAATTCTCTGTGACATCACAAGGCTGCTGCGGATTAAATGACTGTGCTGTGAAAGGAAGAATTATGACTTCAGTAGAGGGAAACTCAGGAAGGGATGAGGTGTGAAACACCACGGTCTTGCCTCCATGAAGATGTCCTCAGTAAAGAAGTGGGGGGAGGCAGATGAATATAGAAATTAAATATAAGCTGAAGTGTAACTAAATATTATATTAAAAAATTGTTTCTGGATACTGAAAAATCATTTGAATAACTTCACCCCAACATCATTTCAATGGAGGTACTGCACTGGAGGTTACATTAGGGTATTTTAAGAATGTGCACCTTTCTTTTGGTGGGGGGGCAAGCTATGTCCTTTTCCTTCTGTCTTGTATGATATATTTTTTCCATGTTTTCAGTTGGTTTTGCAATTTTTTTAGAAGTACAACTATTATAATGATTATTCCTTTTAATATGACTATTTTTTTTCCTTTTATTCTTTTGATAACCATGTAAGACCTACTAGGCACAATGCCTGTTTGAGGGTCTACACAGGAGCACTGAGGAGGTTACGTGACTTGCTCATGGTCACCTAATATGCAAGTGGAGGTTGTGGGAATCATACCCTCCAGATGCAGTTGTGGTACCACTAAGCTGCTGTATGAAAGTTTAAATATACAGTAACTTGTAAAGGGATATTTATGATGAGCAGTATTGAAAGCGTTAAATACTAAACTATGTATTTTAAAAGACTGTTGAACCCAGGTACTGTAAAGTCGTGGCACAGAAGATAATGTTACTTGTGAATCTAACTCGCAGATACAGTAATAACGAGGTACTTTGGACCTGCTGTTTGAAGTTTAAATGTAACCTGCAAATCTATTCAGTTGTACTGAAAACTTTAAAGCTTTAAAATTAAAAATAAGTACTTTAAAAGACTATTGAATCCCAGTACTGTAAAGCCGTGGTACAGAGTTTGATGTGACTTGCAAATCTAACTCGCAGATAAAAAAGAGGTACTTCGGAGTCACTGTTTTGAAGTTTACATGTAACCTGCAAATCTATTTAGCTGTACTAATAAAGCAGTGGTATACTAATAGGACACATATCAGAGGGCCAGTATCTCCAGCACAAAGTTTAATAGAAGAAACTTTAATATTTAATTTGAATTAGAGGGGAGCCACAGATTGGACTGTCTGAGATGTTTTAAAATATTTTATTTCTTTATTGTTTCTATTTAACAAGGGTGTGTGCCAGGAAGAAGTCAATGGCTTCTCTTGATAAATGTTGGCACTATAGATGTTCTATTGAATTATAAATGCATCTCACCAATACTTCATATGGTGAAAAATAAATTTTCATTATGTGGCATATAATCTTTTTACATAGTAACTATTAAAATTTTTAATACCAAAGATCCAGTAAATACACTGAGATGTAATGGTCCAGATGGGTGAGCATTAATTACTGATACTTATGAATAAGTTAAAAAAAGTACTAATGTATTACATATCAAATAATTATTTACTCTTAACTAGGTGACCCTAAGTATCAGGACCTATTGTTTTAACTTGGTAAATGAAACACAGCATTCTACCAAAAGGTAGGCTGTTTATTTAAAACATTATGACACATTATAATGTACAAGAGTTTATTTTCAATGTGTTAAAAAATGTTGTGGTTACAAACAGAATGAATTAAAAGAGTTTGCTAGTTAATGCATTTTAGAGGGGGTGCAGTGCAGGATAAATAGACTTAAAATACATATAACAATTTCATACATAATATTTTCTATATAATTGATTTAGCTTAGACGTATTGTATTAGCATAGTTAAGACCATTCCTCATTTACATGACTGAAATCATGTCTTAAATCATTATGTTTATGTATATATGGTCATACAACCTGAAGACATAGTGGGTACACTTCGAAATGTACTCTAACATGTAGGCTGCCCTGGGTTATCCAATTTTTCACTAGTATTCTCAGCTATATTTTTTATATATAATTTCTTTTTATTTGTCATCTGACAAAGTACAATGTATATGAGCAGTAAGATTAACAATTACATCATTGGATAACAATATACAAATGTTACTAATTTGATATATTTGGTACATATGATTTGGGTTAACAACTTACTTCTTTCGATTCATAAGCCTGGAATATTACCTTTATTTCTTTCTCCTTTATAATCCTACCTCATCCACCTCTTCCAGATCTTCAAAGGACAGTAATTGATTGAATCCATCAACCCATCCCAAATCCATTTAGTTGTCTATCTCTTGAACTGTTTTGTTAAACCTAAGGAACAAATTCTTTATCATGCTGTATGATGTAAAGTATCCAGGGTTGCCATCTTGCTCTGAACATCTGTTGAGTATTATTTGCATATGCTATGATACATTCAATTTAATATATTTCATTCACTATTCTATGCCAGTCCTCCCTCATGGGCACATTGATTTGTTTTCATTTTCTGGTACTGGCTTTCTTAGCCACTAATATTAGTACCACAGCCATGGACCTTGGGGTAATCCTTATGTGCCCAGGGGTATGGTAAGAAGGATCATGTTTTGAGTCAGTAACACTTGCTGTATACCCACATGTGACATCTGTTCCCTGATGTCTTCCCAGTATGCCTCTAGGTAGGAATAAAAATAAAATACAAGAGCTTGGTCTGTTTGAGGTGTACCACATTCATAAAAACATAGAAACATAGAAACTGTCAGCAGATATGGACCGCTATGCCCATCCAGTCTGCCCATGAGCCCTGTACTTGTTTATGGCTTTGGATCCTCCCTGCACTTTACATCTATGGTTACCCTATGCCTGTTCCATGCATGTTTAAATCCAGCTAATGTGCTTGCTCCCACCACCTCTTGTGGCAGACAATTCCATGCCTCCACCACCCTCTCTGATAAAAAACTTCTTCACATTCCCTCTTAACCTACCACCTTCCAATTTTATGTCATGCCCCCTCATTCTTGTACTCCTTCTGAATTGGAAGATGTCTCCTCCCTGAACCTTGTTTACCCTTGAGGTACTTGAATGTTTCTAATATGTCCCCTCTCTACCTCCTGTCCTGTAGTTTGTACATACTGAGGTCCCTTAATTTCTCCTCATAAGTTTTATGGTGCAAGTCTTCACCATCTTAGTTGCCCTTCTCTGGACTGCCTCCAGCTTGTTAATGTCTTTTTGAAGGTGCACCCTGCAGAACTTCACACAGTACTCCACACGATGTCTGACCAGGGTTTTATACAATGGCATCACAACCTCCCACCTTCTGTTGGTGATATCCCTGCCTATGCAACCCAGCATACCACTGGCCTTTCCTGCTGTCCTTGTACTCTGCTTTGACATTTTCAGGTCATCTGAAATAATAACCCCAGGTGCCTTTCTTCCTTTGTGACTGTCAGCAACTTCCACCCCATCCTGTAGCTCTCTCCAGGATTTCTATGCCCCAGGTACATTATTTTACACTCCTTGAAATTAAACCTTAGTTGCCACTCCTCAGATCATTTCTGAAGCTTTCCCAGGTCCTTTCTCATTTTCTCCACTCCTTCTGGAGTATTCACCCTATTACAGATCTTGGTGTCAACTGTAAAAAGGCAGACCTTTCCTTCCAGCCCCTCTGCAATGTCATGGATGAAGACATTGAAAAGGACTGGCCCAAGGACTGATCCCTGAGGTACCCCACTGGTCACCCCCGCTCCCCAGATTGTACCCAATTTACCACCACCCTCTGCCTCCTGTCTGTTAGCCAGTTTCTAATCCAGTTTACCACCTTGTTATCCATACCCAGACTACTCATCTTGTTGACCAGCCTCTTATGTGGGACAGTGGCAAAGGCTTTGCTGAAACTGAGGTAGGTAACCTCCACTGCCCCCCAATTTACTTCCTTCATCACCCAGTCAAAGAAATCTATCAGATTTGTCTGACATGACTTGTCTGCTGTGAAACCATGCTGCCTAGGGTCCGGTGCACTGATGGTTTCTAGATGTCCCACTATCCTTTCTTTAAGCAATGCCTCCATGATCTTCCTCACTACTGGGTTGAGGCTGACTGGCCTATAGTTCCCCACCTCCTTCTTACTGCCAGATTTGTGTAGTGGGACCACATGTACCCTCCTCTAATCTTCTGATACTGATACCACACCTGTGTTGAGTGACTCTGTGAACAAGACTGCTAGAGGTTCTGGTATCTCTCTTCACAGCTCCCTTAAGATTTATTTATTTATTTAAAAATTTTACCAGAAAGGCATACTGAGCAGACTACCTCTCTATTCCAGATGCATCCTGTGGGAAGGGGCATGGGGGACAATACAGAATAAATACATAAGCAATGTGTAGCACAGTACATACATGGATACAGCAGGAAACTAATTATACAGTAGGAAATAATTATAGTACAGTGCAGTACATTCAATAACTACCCTGTCAGTTGGACTACAGGGATACAAACAGGTATAGAGGCTGGCCAGATCAAAAATACCCAACCCAAGCTTCTAGTCACTGGGGACTGATGTCCTAGACACCAGGAGTTATGAGACCTCAGGATTAAGTCAGGGAATATGGGGAAGGGTGTTGCATGCACAGGCAGTGCAGAAATAATCTTAGAGGAGAGAGAGTTGAGTTGATAGATGGAGGGGGCATGTCGAATGGCAGGGGAAGAGAATTCCACAGTTTAGGCAAGTAATAAGAGAAGGCTGCCTGGCCTGAAGAGGTGGACATGCGAGGGACAGACAATGAGCTGGTGTCAGAGTTTCTAAGAGATTGCAAAGGTGGGAGAGGCAAGGACAGGACAGTGGATAAGTAAGGAGGTAGGGAATGGGTCCAAAATGTTGCCATGAGCCTAGCACATTGGGATTGTCTTCTGTCCTGCAAGGAGGGGAGGCACAAAGCCTGGTAGAGGCTGAAGCAGCGAGTGCTAGGAGGGCTGTCAAAGGCAAAACAACAGAAGGAATGGAAGGAATGGAAGAGGGTATCCAGTCTGGTTAGTGTAGTTTTGGGAGTGGCACAATAGCCTACATTGCCATAGTCAAAGATTGGGAGGATCATTTCCTGTACAATTTTGCTTCGGGACAGTAGAGGGATGCAGCCGCAGTTGCTGTACAGAGCACCCAGCTTGGGGTGTAGCTTCTTGTGGATAGCCTCGACATGTACAGAAAAGTTGAGGTATTGGTCAAGCAAGACCCTGAGGTATCTAAAGGAGGTGCAGTCCTCCAGCAGTGTCCCATCCAGGGTGTGGAATGAGGGGAGGGAGGGGAGCCGAGATGCTCTCTGCCTTGTGCCAAAGGACATGGAGACAGTTTTCTTGGCATTCAGCAAGAGCTTATTAGAGTGAAACCAGAGCTGGACAACACTTAAGTAGTACTACAGTCTGGTTGCCACATCAGGGGTGGAGGGGCCAGATGTATACAGGACTGTGTCACCCACATTCATGTGAATGGATGTGTGTGGGCAGGCAAAGGGTAGGTCATTAAGAAGATGGAGAACAGTGGTGGGCCAAAGACAGAGCCTTGGGGGACTCCAGTCAAGGTTGGTGGGGAGATGGAGTTCCCAATCCTGACAACTTGGGTCCACCAGGTAGGAGTGGAGCCATGTGGTGGCCATGCTGGAGAGCCCAGCTAGGGAAATTTTGGAGAGCAGGAGAGGGTGTGAGACAGTGTCAAAAGCCTTTGTGAGATTGACAAAGATGGCAGAGATGATGTAACTATTATCCATACCAGTGAGGATGGCATCGGTGAGCCTTAGAAGGGACATGTGGTGGAGTGGTACATCCTAAATCCAGAAAAGTACAGGGTAAAGAATGAGGTACAGTCAAGGAAGAAGAAGATCTGGGACAGGCTCAGACATTCCTGGAGTTTTTCTAGAATGGGGAGGTGGTAGATAGGGCGTTAGTTACCAGGTGAGGAGGGATCACCACCCTTCAGTAGGGGGATGACAGTGGCATGCTTCCATTCAGAAGGGACTGAAGACAGAGAGAAGGAAAGGTTGAAGAGTGAGGCCAGGGGGAGGTGATGGCAGGGGCAGACAGGAAAAGAATTTTGGAGTCCAATCCGGTGGGGCATTTGCCTTTGGAAGGATTCAGTGTGAATAGGGTGTTGTATTTTAATTTTATTTATTTAATTTTTAATTTATTTTAATTTAATTTATTTAATTTAATTTATTTTTAACTTATTTTTTTATTTAACCAGGTATAGCACACTAAGCTGAAAGCTTTTTTACAGGAGCGACCTGGGAGCACAAGGAGGTTAAGTGACTTGCTCAGAGTCACACAGTATGCAAGTGGGATTCAAACCCAGGTCTGGTCTGCTGGATGTCACCAGATTTGCAGCTCAGAGCCTTAGACCACTGCGCTATACTGCCTGTATACGTCAGCCGGGGTAACATGGTGGAAGAAGAATGCATGGGGGTGGCATCTTGAGCAGGATGTGGAGGGGCCGGATGGGCTGGATCAGTGGGAGGGAGAGAGGACATCAGAGGTGCAGTACAGTTAGTGAAGAAAGAGTTGAACTCAGTAGCCACTGCTAGTAGGTCTGCTACAGAGGAGTCTCCTGTGTTAATTACTGGGGTAGGTGGTTGAGATGATGGAGAGACAAGCAATTGGACCACCTTCCAAAACTTTAACTGCTGCAAATTTTATCTTGGCTTGTCCCCCTCCCTCCCCTTCCCCCAACTCATAATTATATGCCCTGATAAATCTGATTGACAGGAGCTAAACACAGGGTATAGTAAGAGGTGTGAAGTAGGAGGGGCAAAAGGGGGAAGAAGCCCACCCTCAGCACAACAAGTGTTTTGACTCATTTATTTATTTATTGGTTTCTTTTTCCTTAAAAAAATCAAACAAAATCAAAAAAAAAATCTGAGGATCAGTTACAGGATTTTTAGCACTGTAAATTAATAAAAAGAGAACTAAGAGTTTCAGTAGCAGACAAGTAGTGGAATTGCAGTATAATGTGGGGAGTGGTGCAATGCGGTGGCTGTGGGGCAGCCATATTCAGGCTGACCTTCTGGACACTGAGATGCTGCCCTATCTGTATGCATCTCTCTGGACTATGGGATGAGGTAACCAGACTCAGAGCGGAAGTAAACTGGGTCAGGAGTACCATCACCCCTATCCAGGGACCACCCAGTCCAATGCAGCTGCCTCAAAGGATGCCAAGAATGAGGAGCACTTGGATGACAGTGGGCTCAGGGAGGGTTAGAGCAGTCAGGCAGAGGCACATCCCAGATCCTAGTCCTCTCAAGAACTCATATGCCACACTGGCAAATGAGGACAACCAAATAGAGGTACCCAGAGAAGTGGAAGGAAAACATGTGGAGGTTAGCCAAGGAGGTGACCTCAGTGGGGAAAGCAGTGGACCCCAGAGGAGGAGGAGGCAAATCCTGGTGGGGGACTCCATCATAAGAGGGATCCAGCTAGGAACACAGGAGGGGGAGGACAGGGAGGTGAGGTGCCTACCAGGTGCCATGGCATGGAGGGATGGAAGGAAGATACTGGGGATCACTGGGAAGGCAAGATGGGAGGGTGAGCTGGATGTCATTATCCACCTAGGTACTAATGACTTGGCAAATGGGGAGCCAAAGGAAATTCAGGAAGAGTTTAGAAAACTGGGGAGGGTCTCAAGCAAGTAGCTACTTCTGTCACTTCTCAGAAGTACTACCTGTGAGAGGCAAGGGGAGCATAGGAGTGCATGCACTAGGAACTTTAACTTATGGTTGAAGAACTGGTGCTGTGAGGAAGGGTTTGGATTCATTGGTGACTGGGGACCCACCGGAGGATGGAGGTTTGTTCAGCCTGACGGCCTGCATCCATCCTGGAGGAATTCAAGCACTAATGATAAGTTTAAATGCTACATTGACAAGCATTTAAACTAGCAAAGGGGGGTGGCAGGCCAGCAAGGAGGGTACCTACTTGCTCACCCCCCACAGCTAGCAGTGGAACCAGTGAACCAGAGGAGTGGCTATCTCTGCAAAGCAGTGTGCAAAAGATGAAGATTAGTGTCCAAAAGGTGGATAAGCAGAAAAGGGGCAAAATTCAGCAGAAGGGCAGACAGCAAGGAGAACCAGGGATAAATGACAACCAAGGAAGGGGCTGGAGTAGAACAATGAAGCAGTCTAGGGAGGTCAAATCATGGAAAGCCATGTGTGAAATGCCAGGAGCCTTAGCAACAAGATGGAAGATCTGAGGCTGTCATGGTACAGTCAGATCTGGACATTGTGGTCATCACTGAAACCTGTGTAATGATAACCATGACTGGGAGATGGCCATACCTGGCTACAACATATTCAGAAGAGACAGAGCAGGCAGGAAGGGAGGAGGAGTGGCACTGTATGTGAAAAATGACATAAGGGCCACAGAGATCCAGGAGGAACAAAATGGGGAGAGATACTGTGGGTAAAGCTGGAAAGGAAAATGGGGCCAGCTATCCACACAGGTGTGGTCTATAGACCACCAGCCCAGGAGGAAGAAACAGATAGGAGTTGATGCTAGCCATCCAAAGGATGGCAGACAAGGGTGAGGTAGTACTGGTTGAGACTTCAATATTCCAGACGTGACTGGAGCATCCCAGCAGCAGCATCAACTAGGAGCAGATTTATCCTGGACTCCTTCAGGGTGCCTTCCTCAAGCAACTGGTCATGGAACCAACTCGCAGAAGGCAATACTGGACCTTCTGCTCACAAACAGGGACAGTGTGATGGGGGTAACAGTGGGGAGCACCTGGGTAACAGTGACCACCAGTCATTGTGGTTTGAAATCACAGAAAGAGCAGAACCAAACCACACAAAACACGATCCTGGATTTTAGGGGGGCAGACTTTGGGAAAATGGGGAGATACTTAAAAGAGGCATTAAGGGGAATGGGACAGGAATCAGGGGTTGAGGAACAGTGGGCAGTATTTAAAATGGGGATTATAAGAACAACAGAATTATGCATTAAGCAGGTTAGCAAGAGGAAAAGGAAGAGGAGACCATTATGGTTTTCCAAAGAGGTAGCAAAGAAAGTGAAAGCCAAAAAGATTGCATTCAGGCAATACAAAAAGACACAGGCAGAAGGGGATAGGGAGAAGTACCAGGAGAAACAAAGGGAGGCAGGGAAGTCAGTAAGAGAAGCCAAAGCTCAGACAGAAGAACACATTGCAAAATCAGTGGTTAAAGGGGACACAACCTTTTACAGGTACATAAGTGAAAAAAGAAAGACAAAGGGAGGGATAGTGAGACTGAAGAGGGAGGATGGGAGTTGCGTGGAGGATGACAACAGTAAAGCTGACATATTGAACAGGTATTTCTGCTCAGTCTTTACTGAGGAAGAGGGGGGTAATGGGTCTGAAGGGAGTACAAGGTGAGAATGGTGCAGAAATGGACACAAGTCCCTTTACACGAGAAAGGGTCCAGAAGGAACTGGAAGTAATAAGAGTTGATAGTAATGGGGCCAGATGGGTGCACCCCAGGGTCCTTAAAGAACTAAGAGAGGTGGTGGCTGAACCTCTGGCTATCCTGTTTAGTCAATCACTGGAAACAGGGAGGTACCCAAAGACTGGAGGATAGCAGATGTAGTCCCCTTATACAAAAGTGGAACAAAGAGGAAGTAGGGAACTACAGACCAGTCAGCCTCACCTTGGTAGTGGGAAAGATCATGGAAGCACTACTGAAGGAGAGATTGGTGGAACATCTGGTTGTCAATGGACTCACAGGGACCCAAGGCAGCATGGTTTCACCAGGGGGAGGTCATGTCAGACCAACCTCATTGAATTTTTTGACTGGGTGACTAGGGAGGTGGATCAGGGGAGGGCAGTGGACATGGCCTATCTGGACTTCAGCAAGGCTTTTGACACTGTGCCACATAGAAGACTATTACACAAACTGGGGAATATGGGTGTGGGCAGGACAGTAGTGTGGTGGGTAGGTAACTGGCTGGGTGGCAGGACCCAGAGGGTGGTGGTAAATGGCTGTCACTCCACAGAGGGAAGAGTGACCAGTGGGGTGCCACAGGGATCAGTGCTGGGACCGGTCCTATTCAACATCTTCATCAGTGACATTGCACAGGATCTAGAAGGCATAATTTCACTGTTCGCTGATGACACAAAGCTCTGTAACAGAGTAGACACACCAGAGGGTGTAGACAGAATGAGAAGGGACCTGCAGAAACTTGAAGAATGGTCAAGGGTTTGGCAGTTGAAATTCAATGCAAAGAAGTGCAAGATAATGCATATGGGGCACAAAACCCTGGCACAATATATCAGTTGGGGGTGAGGATATAGCATGCACCAAGCAGGAAAGGGATCTTGGGGTTGTCATCTCTGATGACCTCAAGGTAGGGAAACAGTGTGACAAGGCATCAGGTAAAGCAAATAGGATGCTGGGATGTATAGGCAGGGGCATCACCAGCAGGAAAAGGGAGGTCATAATTCCGCTATACAAGACACTAGTGAGGCCCCACCTGGAGTACAGTGTACAGTTCTGGAGACCATACCTACGTAAGGACATAGACAGGGTAGAGAAGGTTCAGAGGAGGGCAACAAAGATGGTGCATGGATTGCATCACAAGTCCTATGAAGACAGGTTGAAGGAACTGAACATGTACTCCTTGGAGGAGAGGAGGGAGAGAGGGATATGATAGTTACAAGTATCTTACAGGGAGAAACAGGGTGCAGGAAAACACTATTTTTAGCAAAAAGATGTTCCAGGACTAGAGGGCATGGGATGAAGTTGGAGGAGGACGATTCAGAGGAAACATGAGAAAGAATTTCTTCACAGAACGGGTGGTGGACAAGTGGAACACCCTGCCAGAGGAAGTGGTGGGGGCTGAAACAATCACGGGATTTAAGAATGCATGGGATAGACATAAAGGAATTCTAGAGGTCAGGGGGGGGAGGCGGACTTCTGGGAGGGCAAGCTGAACTTACAAGCTCAAATGGGCAGACTGGGTGGGCCATAGGCCCTTATCTGCCGACACTGTCTATGTATCTATATGTATCTAATTTAGATGGGTGATTTATGCTACTGAGGAAGGAGGATTGGAAATAGTTTGATTTTGCCTGTCAGATTTGTCTAGTACGTGCACTGTGAAGAGCGCGGTACTTCTGGTAGTCTGAAGAGGAGTCAGAGGTTTTAAAGGCCTTCCAAGCCTGATCCCTGGCTCTGATGCAGTTCAGGACATCAGCTGATATCCAGGAAAGATGAGCCCCCCCCCCCATACATGGGTACATCAGAGCAGTGCATAGGTGTCCCAGACAGAGAGGTGATTGGACTTGAAATAGTCCAGGGCTGAGTCAATAGAGGATGCACAAGATATGAAAGACCAGTCTATGTTTGCCAGGTCATTTAAGAGGGATGGTATGTCCAGAGATTTGTAGGACTGAACCAGGAGGGTCATGGGGGGTCTTTGGCCTGTGGGTGTTCCTTATCAAGTAGATTAGGTGATGGTTGTTTAGGGAGTCTGGTGCAGAAATTATCCGATGAGGGTGAGAGGTGAGAGACCAATCTAGTAGTGAGTCATTCTGAGTTTTGGTGTTTAGGCAGAAGGGTTCCATAATCAATTGAAACAGATTTCGTGCAGCAACTTCATTCCGAATTTTGGAGCTAGAGGAGGTGAGCCAATTCAAATTACAGACACCCAGGACATGGAGCTCTCCATCTGATGTTAAGGATTTGAGGGCAGTTAAATGGTCCTTGATGGTGGACACAGGGGATTCGGGTGGGTGGGCGGTAGGAACCAGCTATGAAAATGGGGATGGAGTGTGGAAGGGAGATTTTCACCAGCAATGAGTTTATATACTGCGAGGGGGTAGAGCTAGCGATACCAGAGTGAATTGAAGGGAGGAACCAATGTTTCTCAGGTGATTGCCATCTGGCCCCATCGCTTTGTCCACCTTTAATTTAGTGAGGTCTTGTAGAACCCCCTCTCCTGTGACTGGACTGTTGGCTACCTCTTCCCCTTCTTTGGCATCTGTTGCTCAACTGTGGTCCCTGTCCCTACTACGTGAATACTGAACAGAAGTATTTATTCAGTATTTCTGCCTTATCCATATCTCCCTGCTTGCACTGCCCTTTCTCCCCTTTGAGCCTAAAAATCTTCCCCCCTGGCTTTCCTTCTTTTGCAGATGTTCCTATAGAATGCCTTGTCCCCTTTCTTTACTGTCTGCACTAATCCTTCCTCAGTCTGTGCCTTTGATCTCCTTACTGCCCTCCCAGCTTCTCTCAAATGCTCTAGGTACACCTCCCTGTCCTTCTCTCTTTGGGTCTCCTTATAGTTCCTGAACCCTGTCTTTTTAGCCCTTACTTTGTCTGACACTTCTTTCAAGAACCATAGTGGCTTTCTCCTTCTCTTGACTTTCGATACCATTCTAATGCACTTGCTTGTCACTTCCACTATGGCTCCTTTTAGGTGCTCTCACTGCTCTTCCACATTCCTCCTGTCCCCCCTTTTTTCCAGGGCTATTTTGATTCCCTCCCACAGTGTCTGGCTTTTTGAGTATAAATTCTTGCTGTCTTAGCTGGGGTATAAAAGACTCAGGATCTGCATTTCTATTCAAATTCTCGCCAGTTATTTGAGGAACTGATCCTTGCAGAGAGGTCAGTATGTTTGTGCCAGGCTTCCCAGGAGATCAACATGGACAAGTACGAGTTCCATTTGTCTAAGATAGACTGTGTGGAGTCAGATATATTCTGTCAGTCCCTTATATAAAATCCAATTAGGTTTACCACGCCCCGAGCATCCATCAAGAGTTTTAGGATTAATGGCTGAGGGTCAGGAAGTTTAGTTCAGTCTTTAGTCTTATGTAATAATTAAGTTCTTACTTGTAGGTATCTAAAATGATACCGCCCCACCAGATTATACAGTGTCTGCAATGTTTCAAATTGTAGTACACCAACTTTATCTAAGAATTGGTAAATATAAGTAAGGCCTTGAAGTTGCCAGCAAGAGAAAGTCAGGTCTACGCATGGCGGTAGAAAATCTGGCATTGTAGACAAGATCAGCAAAAAATAGAATGGGTAGGCTAATTTTCTATTACAAAAGGGCTTATTCCACACTTGTAGCATGACTGCTGTAAACTGCCCAAAGTCTTGATGTGATATGGGACTTTAAAAAGCAGGTGACTAATATCCAACAAATCATTTAAAATGAATTCAATGTGCTTCCATAATGGGCAGGAGGATGGATTCAGCCAATGAAACACCAATCGTAGGTGTGCTGCCCTGGCATAGTTCAGGAAGTGTGAGAGACCTGCCCCCCTCCCCCCCCCACGTAGCCTTGGTAGTTGTTGGAGCAAATATTGTATCCTGGGTTTATGACCTGCCCACAAATATCAGGACACAGTTATGTCCCATTATTTAAAATGCTGCGCCACTGGTAGCAGTGGTAAGGTTTGAAATAGGAACAATGCACAGGGGAGAATATTGAAGCATACAATCTTTATCTGAGCAAATAGGGTTAAAGTCCCCAATTTGCAAAGTCCCTCACTATATTCTGAGTTAGAGGTTCATAATTTAGCAATTCCAAATGATCTAGCAGCTTTGTTATTATAATGCCTAGGTACTCAATCCTAGTGCCCTTCCATTCAAAGGAGTATGCTGACCTGATTGCACTTGATGGGTCATAATTATACATCAGAACTTCCTTCTTAATTGTGTTTAAGGAAAAAACAGATATTTATCTGAATTTCTGGATTTGGTGCCACACCGCTGGGATAGACTCTATTGTGTTAAGTAGGGTTAGTAGTAGGTCATCAGCAAATAATGCAATTTTAAATTCTTGCCTGCCTATAGGAATGCCTTCTATTTGGGGGGAATGTCTAATAGCTATCACTAGGGGTTCAATATATAGCACAAATAATAATGGGGACAGAGGGCAGCCTTGCCTCTTTGTAGGGATACAAGTGGGATTAAAGTCCAATTACTGTAATCATATATAAGCTTTAGGGCCAATATAAAGAGCTTTAATATTGTCACAGAATGTCCGGGGGAATTTAAAAGCCTGAAGCGTATTCAATAGAAATGACCAGGAGACTTTATCAGAAGTTTTTTCTGCGTCACAACTTAAAGTCACTAGGGGGTTTGATGACCAGATGCATGATCTAATAATAGAAGGGTGCATTGTATATTATCAGAAGTTTGCCTTTGTCTGACAAAACCCAACTGGTCCTTATGAATAATTGGTGGTAATATATTTTATAACCTATGTGCCCAGGTCGAAGCATATATTTTGTAGTCTGCATTTAGAACTGATATCAGTCAGTATGAGGACACTGTCCAGGGATACTTGCCAGGTTTAGGGACCACTGATATTGTAGCATATTTCCAGGTGTCCAGTGGGGAGGGGGGCTCCGTCCTGCACCTCCACGAACATCATCTTTAAAAGTCTTATACCATTCTGATTATATCCTGGACATTTGTGTGTTTTAAGCTATGCAATGGTCTGAAGAATTTCTTCTGGTGTTATTGGGGTTTCAGTACTCTCTATTTGTTGATCCGTTAATTGAGGTATGGGAAGGTTTAGTTAAAAGGCCTTATGATGTGAATCTGAAGATTGTTCTGTTTCGTTATATAGTTGGTGATAATATTGTTGGAAGATCTGTAGGATCTCCAATAATTTATTAGCATGTTTCCCTGATCATGGGTCTTTCAGTTTAGTGATAGTAGAGGCTTTTATTCATTGCCTAATCCATCTGGCTAATATTCTAGTACCTCTAGAGACCCCAATATAGGTATAATGTCATAAAAAGACTTTTTGTTTCATAATCTTTTCATCCATATATTTTTGTATCTCCTGTTTTATGTTTCTGATTTGCTGAGCTACTTCCTCCACCCCTGCAGTAAATAATTCCAGTAAGGATTCTAGTTGAAATAACAAGTCCCCATATTTAATTTCTTGCTGCTTTTTCTTCCAAGCTATATATTCTATTATGGACCTCCGCAACACCATCTTAAGTATATCCCACAACAAAGTGAGTTGAATTTCTGGTCTTTCATTGTCTTTGTATATCTGTGTACAGCGTTCCTTATGGAATTGTTTGAATTCTTCATTACTGAGGAGAGTTACATTGAACCTCGATAGGGTTTGTTTGTTTTGTTTTCCTAACTGTAATTTTAAAAGGATTCGGGTATGGTCTGACAGAATCCATGGAGTCTGTACCAGGTCATGGATGTGATGGAAGTGCTCACTTGCTGTTAAAAAAAGTCTAACCAGGAGTATGTTCCAAATCTACAGGAATAATGCATATATTTAGCTGTAACAGAGAACAGAGTTCGCCATACAACCACCATCCCCATGTGCCCTATGTTTTGTTTTTTTTTTACTTTCTGGGCTGCTGTAATTCTACTTATAAGTGGATTGGTGGTATCTAGATCTGGATTTAATAGCATATTAAGGTCCCTTCCCAGGATTAACTGTTCCTGCAAATCACCTATAAGGTGATTAAAAAATTGTCCAATCACAGGCATCGAAGCCTGAGGGGGTACATAGAGACACACCAGGGTAACATCCTGGGCATAAAGCTGCCTCTGTAATATCACACCTCTACCTTGAGAATCTGTATAGCTTTCCTTGAGTTGGAAGGGGGTAGTATGCGGTATTATTATAACTGTGCTCTGTCACTTACCATTTGGATAGGCCAATTCATATCCATGGTAGCGACCACAGTCCATCAATTGTGCATGTTCTTTATTAGTCAAATGCTTCTCTTGGAGGTATATCACATTCTGCTGGATGGTTATGTAAGTATTGGAATTGTTGCGATCTCTTGACAGGATTATTCAGCCCATTGATATTTATAGATAGGACTTTCACTGGACAGTATCCATCTTAAGAGAAAAATAGAAGAGGGAAAGGTCTAGTCCTGGCCAATGGTCCCGGTCCTTCTCCAAATAATATAATGATTCCCCAAGCTGAATTCTGCTGACTGGAGTATCTATAACAATTTTAAGCAACAAACCACAACAGGGTGTGGGTTACACTGGGATTTACCCATGCCAGGTGTGGGTTGGTCATGAGGCCACAGGCCAAGTGACCAAATTCACAGCAGAAGTGTGTAAATCCCTGCATAACCCACACCATGGAGTGGTTTATTGTAATTATACAATGTCCCAATTTTTTTTTACAAGAAATAAAGAAAAACTTACATTTACATCTTTTTAATTGATTTTTCTTTAAATATCCTTCCACTAGATTAAATAGTTCACTGAGGAGCCAGGACAAGGATAGGAAGGATTCATTTCTGCTGTTTTCTTCATGTCACATACACAGCAAAGAGCATCCTTTAGCAGCTAAATTCAGTGGGGGGGGGGCTCATGCTCTACATCAAGTGAAACCGTAACATACCACAAACAGGTTTCCCTATCCCTATTCCTTTATTCATTTAATTTTGGCTCCAAGTATAAGTGATTAATTGAAAGAAGCAGCCCCAAACTTGAGTCTCGAGTCTGGCTTTATCCTAAATCAGACTTTTACCCACAAACCTCATTTGTTCTCTATTCACTCTGTCATAGAAGTAGGGGATTTCACAATGGGATCTTGCAGCTCAGTTGTTTCCACTGTTCAGCCCATTCTCACTCAATATTTATTTCTGGCTCATCTGCAGTCTGTGGTGAACACAAAAGTGGAGGATTTCAAAATGTGATCAGACTCCTAATTGTATGTTTTGTTTGCAGCATTGAGGCAGTGAATTACGGGAGTATGTGGCAGCAGCAGTGGCAAGTAAGTATTTTAAAAGTTTAAAACTATTTTTTTTTTAAGTGGGGACATTTCCATTAAATTTGGTGATGGATGGGGGCTGCAGGTTAAACCCTTGAGGACTGTATGTGGCCCCCGGGTTGCCCACCACTGATTTAGCTGTTGTCAGGCAGCCAAGAGTGGGCTGGGAAACAGGGAGACTGAGATGCATTTTTTTTTCAATACAAGCGGGAATGTGAGTGCGAGAGAGGGAATGGTAACTGACAACAATGTTTTCTGTAGGAAGGAAAAAGGGCTGTGAGCATATAAGGGACCACTAAGAAACATAGTCTTTCCCCGGGCACAGTCTCTTTCTCTCTTGCTTGTGGAAAAAAATCACTGCTGCTCACTTTTTATATTTCCCAGCCACCTATACTGCGTAAGTGTTTTAGGTCTTTGTTTTTTTTTTCATGGGGCAGGGACTCTGATCGAGATAGTGGTGCTTGAGAGAGCAAAGAGAGAGAAGAGAAAGAGAAGAGAGAGAGAGGGATGACACTGATATGGTGGCTGTAATGGAGGGAGAAAGTTGATCAGGAGTTTCTTTTTTTTTTGTAACTGAACTCCATGTTTGTAACTGCCATTTTCTGTGCTGGTTTACCAGGAAATTAAACATGGCAGCTTAGATTTTTTTATTTTCGAGGGTTTGGATTGACTTTTTGGTGGCTTAGATGGGGAAAGAGAGTACTTATTTTTAATGTCCCGCTCTCCCTCTTTTGCGTCCGGGTTTACCAGGAAATTAATATGGTGGCTTTCGTGGTTTGACTTTCGGAGGTCGGACTGATTCTCTTTGAGATGCAGCTGAATGGCACCTTTTCCCATGGATTATGCCAGTATTTACAATGGGTAAAAGGTGCCAGTCAGCCAATCATATTAAAGAATTATAGGACCGCAATATATAATGTAGTATATTGCAGTCACTTGTTGCAGTCCTATCAGTTTTTGCCTAGTGTGCTTACCTGGTCAACAAAAGCTAAATAAATAAAAAAAATGTCAGCTATCCAATGTATATTAACTTTTAATAAACTATTCCATTGTTTTTGCATTCACTGGTGTCTCATTGTTTTTAAGAAAACAAAGTACTGCACATATTGTTTCTGTAAAATAATGTGTCTTTTTTGTGTTAACACAACCAATAATTTGCAGTTCTGTTTGCACCTGAGCCTAAAATTATGCCCCACAATAAGGAACAAATTAACAGCTTCATGTTCCTAACTGGAGAACACCAAGCTAAGTAAATAATTAGTTCCTATCTTCACCTGGAAGTGCAGGGTGTCGATAGTAGAGCTAACAGGAATTATACACATATGTGCTTCTAAGGTAGGAGCACTAAAACCAGTGTGCCCTACAAGCTTGCATCCAGGTCCCTCACCCGGTGAGGCCTGGAACAAGTGGGAGGAAAAATCCGGTTTACTCTGATATTGGGTCTCCCCAGTGGGAGTGTTCATCCCAACTAAAAAGGTGTCAGATGTTAATATTGATCCAAACAGGGAAATGTATAGCCCTACTACGGAAAGTAGTATAACATTAAGAGCTTGCATATTTGGAAGGCTAAGAGTCTAGAGTGAAAAAGTAAATAAGAGAATAGAGAAATTTGGAGGAAGGAAATTTCCTCTTCACCCCCCTTGACCATACAGATGTAGTACGTTTGGCCGACACCCATATTCCTGACATACAAAATACTGAGTACTGTGTACTGACACACAGTATACCAAACATTAGGATATTCTGACCACAAAACCCTGACAGAACTACAGAGCTGGTATACACATTTGAGACAGTACCATTTTTTTGTGTTTATGCAGGGGGCTCTGCACCACCCAGTTTCTAAATATACATCCTCTGAGTCTGACTCGGGGATGGTACAAATCAATTTTAAGTGGACAATGTAGGACACTACATCTGTAAAGAGAGCACAGGTGCAACAGTAGTCAAAGATCAAAAGCACAGGGATATCAATTGAAACGAGTCACACATTGAAATACAGAGTCCCATGGCACTCACAGCCCCCAAAGCTCCACAGAAACACATACAGGAGTGATGGTGGAAGAACAATATCACAGGCATGGAACATAAATCTCACAGCAGTAAAATCACAGATATAGATATATGTACTGTTGTGACTTCCAAGAAAGGAAAGGACAAAATTAATCTAAATGGGTACCTTCTCATCCAGGAACACAGCAGAGGTGACAAATTCTACTGGTGCTGCGAATGTAGGAGACCCAAAAATTGCTTCAGATGAGCAATGACCCTCCTACAAAACAGACAACACCACTTAACAAAACAAAACAAGCACTACCATGTTCCCAACCCTACAGAAGCCATTATTGCAAACATGCTTGCATCCTTAAAAAGTAAAGCACAAACCTCGACCACAAACCTATTGCAACTACTACAAACAAAAACTACAGCACTCAACCCAGAATCAAGGAAAAACATGCCAAGTACAAAAGCTCCGCTACAAATCATCAACAGAACTAGACGGAAAGAATTACTGACTGAACCTAGCACAATCGACAACAATAAAAATACCCAACAATCTCACTCTAGTTACTAGTCAACCATTTTACAGGAAAACATCTACAACAGGAGACCAGACATTACTGATATTCACAATGAACAACAAAATACAGGACCTCCGAAAAGCAAAAGACTGGATCATGGATGGTACATTTAAGACAGTACCAAAACTGTTCAGTCAACTGTATACTATCCATGCACCTGTAAGACCAGAAGACAACAGCACAATATTGCCAGTAGCATATGCCCTAATGACAACCAAATCTCAGGAATGTTACATATAGTTTTTTCAAGATCTTCATGAACTTGTGGACCAACAAAACTGCTCACTTGCCGCCCCCACTACAATAATTACTGACTTTGTGCAGGTAGCCATCAATGCAGTGGAACAGGAATTCCCCAATTCCAGCAATAAAGGCTGTCTCTTTCACTTTAGGCAGGTAGTGTGGAGAAAGGTACAAAGCCTGGGATTAGCCACACAATATGGTACAGAGCCAGACTTCAGCCTCAAAATATGGCAAATAGTGGCGCTAGCTTACCTTCTACCACATGAAATACCAAAAACATTTCAAGAAATTAAACCAGAAATGCCACCCACAGCTGAGTCACTATTACAGTGGTTTGAAGAAAACTACATCATTGGAAAACTGCATCCAAATATGAAAAATCCTAGTTCAGCTAGATACCCACCACTGTTTCTGCACCACAATCTGGTCCATCCTTGACCTCACAGTACAGGGAATACCGAGAACCCAGAATAATGTTAAAGCCTGGCATACAGGTTGCTATTCCCTCCTTGGTAAATCTCACATCGGTGTCCACACGGTGATAAGAGAAATCCATCGGGAACAGCGCAAACAGATGCTACAAGAGAGAGCATCACCAGAGGACAGCCTCAATCACCACTACATTGGAGCTACACTAGAAGGGAAAAAAAATTCAGCGGGTCATCGCAAACAAGCAGCATGACACATTAGTGGACTATTTCCATGCTATTGCCCACAATACCACATTGTAGATGGTCCACAACATAAGCACCTCCCTGAACACAGTAGTAACACACAAAGCACCTCCCTAAACACCTCAAAAACACCCTGAATACATGAGAAATAAAGGGAAAACACAGTGGAAACATATAAAATAAAGGGAACACACATGGGAAATGAAGGGAAACCACACATCATATCGGGCATGTCAGGATCCACTGTCAGGATTCCCAGTGTTGGGCTCACACCTCTGTCAGGCTCTGGGACTCAGGATCCCGGGTGTCGGGATTCCTAGTTTCAGTAAAATAAAACACTTCCAACCATACTTTAGTATGGCAGTAAAATGGTAGCCAAGTCTATGGGGTGAGTCAGCCAGAAGGAAAAATCTATCTGACACAGTTTTACTTTGGCAATCCACTCCATGTCTTCCATATGTGCTTTGTAGCTGTATTAGATAATGGAACCATGCGGTTCTATTTCATTTTGAAATAAAGCAAGTGTTGAGGTCACTCTCACTCAAGATCTCTGCTAGCCCAAGGGCATTTTGATTTCCAACAATGGCAAGTGCCCTTCTATAATGCTATTGTCCTTAATGTTTGAAAACTTGCTAGGGATTGCATATGGGGGCAAAATGTACCATTAGAAATAAGGGTATAACTCTTGCAATTAGGCATATTAGCAACCAATTTTTTTCCCTTACATAGGAGTTTGTGAGACTTAAAGATTGGAAAGGAGAGAACTCCCCCTCATCAACAGACATCGATGTAGATCACATATTTCAAATGTGATCTCACCCACTCCATCCTGTCCCCTCCACCAGGACCGGGTCAATACCCCGGTGCCACGTTAAATACTAGAGGTTCTGAACCTGAGGCCACCCTTTTGCCCTGGGTATCCATTAGCTCTTTACTTTATAACATCATGCTTTTCCCTGTATTACCTGGGCATCCTAGGAGGACTGATAAGTTAACTCTTTAAACTGTGCCAGGTAGGATAGGCATTTGCTCTTTGAGACTGGGGGATGATAATTCACCAGGTCTCAGTAATTAGCTAGGTTTCCAATATATAGGTGGCCCCTGGGTGTCTTCCCAGACCCCTTTATTTGACCAGAGTGAGAGTGACCTCAAGTTAGTTCATAAAAGACATAGCAGTTCCCCCTGTTACCCTCCCTGAAACAGTATCTCCCACCTTTAAGAGTCTCCATCCCCATCCCCTCTTCCCCCTACCTTGAGGTCATTTCTGCTGCATGTAGATGTAACTGAGTCTGCATTATGTTTTCTATTTTTACAATAATACTCAATGTCCATTTACATTTTTACCCCACTGCCCTCTCCCTTCTTCTATATTATTCAATCGGGTCCCTATTGTAGCCAATCTCCCCCAAGCAAACATCTTTCTCAGTAGGCTGCCAGCTGGCCAACTGCTTATCAAATCAGTATATGGGGGCATCTCCATGATTTGTAGAGTTAAAGTCAGCTCACAGAGATTAGCAGCAGCCAATCTGACCCACTGCTTATCCAAAGAATGAGTCCCTAGCAAACTGATTTTGTGAGCAGGTACCACGTTTGCAAATGTTTATAGATTATCACAGTTATTCAGCTTTTCTTCATGGGACTCCCATTTTCTAGTAATCGTGACTGTCTTCCCCTCCTTTTGTTTTGTTTTGCACAGTATATTTTCCATAAAGTAAATTCTGCAGCGGTCCTCAAGGCATGAGGGCAAAATGAATATATGCTTAAACTCTTGCGGCCATTTGTTTTGCTGTTTAAAAGTTTCATAAAATTACACAAAAAGAAAGTTCAACATAGAGATACCTCCCCTTTCTTTTGGTGTTCCAGGTCCCTCAATCTGGGAAGTTGCCCAAGAATATAAAATAAAATGTCACCGGCCATCCAGCGGTTGTCTTCATGGAGTACTCTGGACCCTTCTAAAGTTATTAAGGTGTGCCAGGATATCTTGTTTTGTGCAGGCTATTTGGTCATCTCTAGCTGCTTCAATGGAGGCTCCTGTGATCGTTCTCCAGCATGCTGTCTGGGCTGGTGATGATGCAGTTGTCAAGGGTGTCTCATAGCAGAAGGCCTCTCACAGACAAATCCTTTTGGACTTCTTCAGTGGAGCTGTACTCCTTCCTCCCATCTGGATATAAGACAACCAATCTGTCTGGGTGTGGCATTTGAAATGTTATTTTGCTGAAGGATCTGCATTATTGGAATGTATTTCTGTCTTTGCTGAGTGGTTTCTGGAGCATAGTCATTTTCAAAAAAACAATGTTTGGGCCATAAATTACCTTTTGTCATTGTCACACTTTCTGTAGCTTTTGATCCTTTGTAGTGTAGCAGAGTTATGAAATGTTATTATTATTGAGCGTGGCCGAGCTGTGGGGGAAGTTGATTTAGGTCCCAGAGCTCGGTGTGCCCTCTTAATCTGTGGCCTCAGGGAGTCCAGCAACTCTAGGGCTGTTTGTAAGAATGCTTCCAAAAAGGCCTGTATATCATTTCCCTCCATATTTTCTGGGAGTCCAAATATTCTGATATTTTTTCTGTGGGAGCGATTTTAGCAGCTTCTTGGTGTGGATATTATTTGAGCCTGGTCTCTTGCATTTGCTTGACCAGTATATCCTGTCTGTTTTTAGCTATGGTTATTTGTCTCTCCATCTCATTGGTACATTGTTCCAATTAGGAAATATCTTTTCTTATTTCTCTAAGACCTTCCTTCATGTCCACTCGAAAGGCCACTATTTCAGCATATACTGTCTCCAGCTGAATTTTTTTGTAGGCTTTGTGTGGCCTGAGTGTCTACTATGGTCTGAGTGCTGCAAGCATTGATCTGAGGCCTTTGATGAATGGTATTCGGCTCCAACCTCATGGAATCCTTCTCCCTCTTCTTTTTTATTTGTGCTTCTTGTCATTGCTGGCATTGCTGTGGTTTATCCACCTCCTTATTTTTGCTTTTCATGTTAGTTCAGTAGTTTGAACCCATTTAACGGAGGCTTTGGTAGATGGTAGTACTAGAACTCATAGATTAAGCTGTGAGCCCCATAGTGACATCACCAGAAGTCCCCATTTTCAGCTATTTTTGCAAGTCAATTGTTTAAAATAACTTTAAAAATAACTTTTCTTGTGCCTAGGGTAAGGGATCTGTACGATTGCCCAAGTATGAGAATCCCGACAATCATAAGCCCGTCTCCAATTGCCTGATATGATCAAAATACCAGTGCAAGCAAGACCGAATGATGACATCCTGACACAACTGATGTAATCGCGGAGTCCGGCCAATGTACCTATCAAAAGCCCAACAGAAGATATTACATATGCTAGGCTAGTGCAGTCAGTGCGCTTCACATTATGACTATGAGGCAAAATGGTTAAATATTACTGTGGGGCTGGATAACAAAATCTGTCTGAGCCAGATCAAAGTAATCATGTTATTCAAGACTTCTGACCATAGTGGACTGCTATAGACACCCGCAGCTCCTCAGCATTTCAATCAGCCCACCGGATACCTTCAACACACAAAAAAATAAGCAAGAAAACAAAATGACTCCATTCACAAGCATTAATAACTATTTAATGCAGTCTTTATAGCACAGAAGCACAACTTCCAGTTGTCAGTCAGCAGTCAGGAATGTGCACATCCACATAGAAGACTCGCAGCTGTGCTACCGCGTGGTTGAGAAAGACAACTAGATTTTGTGACTCGCGTCCAAAATTCAAAAATAATGCTGGAATATTGACAGAATGAAATCGGAATGCCAGATCTTCACAGACATAACAAAACCAACCAAAGGTCAGTAGTTTAAGTCATCAGCAAGTACTGCTGCTTTAAACAGATTAGCGAGGCAGTGTTTTAATATTTTGATATCGGAACAGACTCTTGTTCAGCATTGACTGCAAAAACTGCAAAAACTGGATTCCGCATAAACTTGCAAGGCAAAGGGCAAAAGTGGCAAAACTAATGTATATATAATATGTTTTTCCTTACCCAACTTTGAAAAGTAAGGTAAGCACAAACATATTATATAAACATTACTTCTGACAAATTTGCATTGCTGTTCATTCTTTTGGTTGCCTGCCCTGACTTTGAACTCGTGAACGCTGGTTAAACTACCACAGCAAGGGAAAAATGCAGAGCCCCCAGAAATAAACACTTTAAGAATTGAGTTTAAATTACTGCACCAAGTAATGGCTATTTTTTTTCTTTTGGAATTCCTCTACTTGCTGGCAAGTTTCCAGTTAATGTACTTTTTGCACTCAGTGCTGAACGAGAGTCAGTTCAGATACACAGCTACTGAAACACTTCCTCGCAGACCGACTGTCTTTCAACGATCGGGATTTCAGCTGTCAGTAAAATGGACAACGGTGTTGTGAACGAGTCGGGAAATCAGACTCAGGATTATGAGATTTGGGCTTACAAGAGTTGGGCAAATGCACCAGACCTGCTTCAGGAAGCCCTGTAAATCAGGTGTGTAATTGGGTGGAGGGGGGAGATGATAGAGGCTTAGGGCTGTTTGCTGCATTTGTATGCTGTGTTTTACTCACTGAGGCTGATTCATGGGTATTTGAGGTAATTCTACAAACTAATTGTAGTGTTTGCTATATTTGGATAACATTGCTGAGTGATCACTGTATTGGGTGCACAGACTTCTGCTTCTGTGATTCACTGCCATCTGAGAAGCCAGTATTGCAGTGTATTTGATTTCTGGCAAGCAAAGTTTACTGCTATCCTCACTGCACAGGGCTTTTTCATTCACAGTTGAGGGTGGACTGATTGTTTCTTGGCACTACAGAGGGAACCCAGAAGCACCCATCCTCCCCCCCAACCCCACCCTCCCCAGGGCAGGGACTTTTATAGACAACTAGGACCTCCCACTTCCTGCACTGATACAGATAGTGACACATAGACCTAATAAACAGCTCTTATGTATAAACATAGGGGCTCAAGTTCAGGGCTAACAACACCTACCTTTCCTTTTCATCCAGAAATCAGCACACATACACACACACACACACACACACACACACACACACACACAAAACTTTCTTTTCTCAACAATCTTCAATTTTATAGCATATTCTCTTACTTTTTGCCTGAATCTTTCTAGCATACTCTCTTGCTTTTCATCCAAGCACACACAATTTTCTCTCAAGCTCAAGGCTAACAACACCTACCTTTCCCTTTTGTCCAAAAAAAATAAACTTTTCTCCCAAATCTTTAACTTTATATTGTATTCGCTTACTTTTCATCCGAATCTTTCTAGCATACTCTCTTGTTTTTCGTCCAAGCAAACACAGTTTTCTCTCAAACTTTCACTTTACAGCATATTTATCTTACTTTTCATCTGAACAAATGCAGTTCAGTAATAGACATAATAAACTGCAAGCACTGTGGAACTCGATTCAACAGGGCCCTTGCCTATAGGATTGGCACTGTCCAACATGTAGAGCTATAGGGGAGCTGAAGGCCCAGCTTCGCACTGTGTGGGCAGAAATCAGTTATCTCAGAATCAGACTACATGGAACATCATACTACACCACTCATCACATGCCAACACCCTTGCCCCAAAGGCAATCCAGGCCTGGAGGATGGCAAGTAGTCAAACACCACAAAGCAAATCCCAAGCTAAGCAGCTCTTGCACACAGAAGGACACGCCTCACCCAATAACAACAGTAAATAGGTTCTCACCACTTTCATCAGTGCCAAATGCCGAGGCAGCAGATGAACCAGCCCAGAACCTAGTACACCAAAAAATGCAGCATAAAAATCAAAACGTCGCTTCATGTAACAGTGATAAAAGAACACTCTTGATCAAAGGGCACTCTATGATATGTAGCTTGGAGCATCATCTCCCGGAAAGCAATAATGCAATGGTAACAGTCAAATGTCTTTCCGGGACATCTGCTTGGAGGGTTACAAATTGGATTAAAAGAATTGTACACAGCAAAACAGATAACCCGCACGTGCTTATACACATAGTAATGAACAACCTTGCTAGTAGAACCATAGAGGAAACCAAGCAGAATCTGACAACACTAGGCACAAAGTTAGCTTCTCTTTTGTCCAGCATCTCCTTTTCTGCGATTCTGCCTGTATGGGAAGGGAGGCAGCAGGCAGAAAATCGGAGATAAGGAAATCAAAGAACTCAACACCTGGCTAAAACACTGGTGTCATGAACAGGACACACTTTTGTGGAAGAATGGCATGACTTCTGGGAGAGGGGGTTCTTTCAATTCAATGGCCTTCATCTCACAAAGGAGGGAACCCAAGTTGTCGGCCAGAAGTTCGACGTATTTGCAACTCATTTAAACTGATGTATGGGGAGAGGGCAATAGCACCCTACACACCTCAAAGGGTGGAAGTTGCCCCCCCCAGTAAACATCTCTTCTAGAACACCAAGGAATAGCGAGAATCACACAATCCAAGACAATTGATGCCCTGCTAGTGTAATCAGTAGCAAGTGTCAAACAAAAAGCATCATGGACAAGAAAACTACAAATGACCAGTGGAAATTACGGACTCTTAAAAAACAAATGGAATACAGCAGTTGGCAGGCAATGTGCAATAAGGCCCATAGTCTGCCAAATAAGATACTGGACTTACTGCCTGAATGGCAAAGTCCCATCTTGATTGGGTGGCAGTCACAGAAACATGGCTCAGCGAGAACCATATCTGGGATGTTTCTATCCCAGAATACACCCTATTTAGAAGAGACTGAAAGGGGAAAAAAGGGTGGGGGAGTGGCCATCTACATTAGGGATGGTATTAAAGCCATTGAACTGCAAGTATCACAAAATGATTCAGAGACCCTGTGGGTAAGCTTGGAGCTGGGTACAGGACCCATATCCATGTGGGGATAATTTATAGACCACCATCACAGGAAAAAGAAAGGGGCAAGGAACTCCTAGATACCATTCTAAAAATGGCTGATAAAGGAGAGTTATTGCTGGTTGGGGACTTCAATCTGCTGGATGTAGATTGGTCTACCTACACAGCTGCCACAGAAAGGAGCAGGGAATTTCTCCTGGTTCCATAAGGGGCGGGTTTAATGCAATTGGTTGAAACACCAACCAGGCAGAATGCTATCCTGAAACTTGTTCTATCGAATAGTCCAAGGGTTTCAGATGTGAGAGTGGGAATCAACCTAAGTTCCAGCAACCACAGGTCAGTCTGGTTCAAAGTCAACAGAACAGAGGATACCAGTCATACAAAACTATGAATCCTTGACTTCAAAAAGGCTGATTTTCCAAAGATGTAAATCACCATTAGAAAAATGCTAGTAGATTCTACAGGGGAAACAGTGGAAGAGAGGTGGAAAGCCCTGAATGAGGCAATCAACCACATCACAGCTCAGTGTGTTAGATTGACGAGTAAAATAAAACAAAAGAAAAATCCTCTGTGGTTCTCTAAAGAGGTAGCATCTAAAATAAGAGACAAGAAAAATGCATTTAAAAAAATACAAAGAAAAAAGCAAGATAGTGACAAGGAGGAATACCAGGCAAAGTTAATAGAGGCTGGTAAAGCAATTAGGATTGCCAAAGCACAGACTGAGGAATGAATGTACAAGGAATAAAAAAGGGGGGATAAGACATTTTACAGGTCTAACTGAGAGAAATTAAAAAACAAAGGAGGTATAGTCTGGCTAGCAACTAAAGAGGGCAAGCATGCTGAAAATGATGAAGACAGAGCAGAAGTCCTAAACAAATACTTTTGCTCAGTCTTCACTCTGATAGAATGCAGAAATGGTCCCACTACACATAGAAGAATCTAACGCATTAGGGAAGCTGACACGTCTCCATTCATGGAACAGAGGGTACTAGAGGAGTTAAATAAACTGAAAATAGACAAAGCAATGAGCCCAGATGGAATCCATCCTAGAATACTGAAAGAATTTAGAGAAGAACTGGCTGGCCCACTGGCTGCCCTCTTCAACAAGTCCCTGTAGACTAGCTCAGTACCTGATGACTTGAAGATAGCCATGGTAGTGCCCCTGTAAAAAAGTGGAAGCAAGGAGGAAGTGGGGAACTACCGATTGGTGAGCCTTACCTCTATTGTGGGGAAACTAATGGAGTCATTACTGAAGGAAAGAATAGTGGAGTACCTACAGTCCAGTGGGCAACAAGACCCAAAGCAGCATGGGTTCACCTCAGGGAGGTCATGCCTAACAAATATGATGGAGTTCTTCAACTGGGTAACAAGAACAATTGGCCAGGGTGGTTCTGTGGATGTGGTATATCTTGACTTCAGTAAGGCCTTCCACTCAGTCCCCCACAGGAGGCTAATTAACAAACTGGAGCACACAGACATGGGTCCCAAGTTTGTCAAATGGGTTAAAACTTGGCTTCAAGGAAGAACACAAAAGGTGGTAGTAAATGGCACATTAGCAGGGGAGGTAAAGGGGTAGCCTGTGACATGGGCATCAGCAATTGGGTACCTACCATAACGATGACCGAATCCCCGGCACATGTCATCATGGCTAAGGTAGTGTAGGGCGGCTGGATTTGGAAGGGGGTCAGCGAACATAGCGATGGGATGTGGCTATACGTATGGATGGGGGGGGAGTGAGCACGCACAGTGAGGGGCAGGAGAGATTCATAGGTTTGTAGGTTCATAGGTGATTACAAATTTGAGGGACTAGCCCATTATGAATTCGCCACCCCTAACCTGGGTGGAATTTGTATTTAAGATCTCCCATGTATAGATCTAGATTTTATTTAAATTTCAGTATGTTGTCACTATGTATCACTTCCTGAGGCAGAGAGTTCCAGATTGGAACTATTCTCTGTGTGAAGAAACCATTTCTTTTATTAGTCTTGTTAATATTTACTTTTAACTTCAAATTGTGTGATCATGTATTATTTACAGAAGGATGCCAATTAATGCATATAGTCTCAAATAATGCCTCATCTTTTGTTGCTTTATAAATTAGACATACAGTAGGTCACCTCTTAGTGAACGATATTCTAGTGAGTAAAGACCCAGTTTTTTAGTCTATATTCATAAGAACATGATTTCAGATTTGCAATATTTTTTGTAAATCTCCGTTGAACTTTTTCAATGGACACCTTATCCTGAACTAATGTTGGTGCACAGAAGGATGAGCAGTAGTCAAAATATGATCTAACAATGCTGCTATATAATGGAAATAATGCTTTTGGCTCCCTACACTTCACATTTTTCAAAATACAGCTAGTTAATCAATAGCATTTTCTAACTGTTTTATTTATATGTTCAGAGAATTTCAAATTATTAGTTATATAAACTTCCAAGTCCTTCTCTGATGTTACCTTGCTTAATAGGGTATTATTCATAAAGTAATCTGCCAAATTGTTATTTTTACTGAAGTGCATTGTGAGGGGTGGTGTCATTGTGGGTTGGTAAGCTGGCCCCATGGCATGGTGGCTGGGTAGGTGGCATTGGTGAGCAGGGTGCAGGGTTTGGGTCCAAGCACTGGCACGTTTTTGTTGCTCCCGGCCCAAATTTTTTTTTCAGTAGTTTTGCACCCCTCCGCAACATGCACCAACCCAGAGTTGAGAACCCATAAGTAGGGTAGTGCAGGGGGCGATACCCCCCGTGGGGGGGGTCCGTGGGCACAGCCCACTACATAGGCCATTAAAAAAGCAAGTCTCTGGCACCGCTTTCAAAGGCTGGGAGTCAGTGCCAAAATTAATTTTCAGCACTCTGATTTCACGATAAAGGCGATCACCTTTAGGCTTTCGCCATTATCACATAAACCTGGGAAGGGTGACCAGAGAGGTGCAGCAGGGATTTGCGCTGGGTCCCATCCTCTTCAACATATTCATCAGTGACATCACTGATGGTCTGAAGGGGAAGGTATGCCTGTTTGCAAATGATACCAAGCTCTGCAGCAGGGTAGACACAGAGCAAGGACTCTCTGGAATGATATATAATCTCAGAAAACTAGAGAACTGGTCAAAAAATGGCAACTAAAGTTTAATGCTAGGCATGTATGAAAAATAAATTACGTGGATGGAATTTAAGTGAAGGTCTGACTTTCGCTTCAGCGAAAGTTTGTAAATCCATTTCAGAACTTCCTCGGAAATTCCGCCAGTGATCACAGCCCAATCCAGTTGTCCACTTAAAGCCTTCAGGGTTAGTTCACTTCCACCACACTTACAATTGTTCAAAATTGTCCAGTCTTCATTCGGTATCACAGTGCTCATTTCGGTGGTCTAGTGGTTTTTTTAACTCCCCATCTATGATCCTCAGTCCCTGAATATACATTTACCCCTGTTCTCTGCGGTTAGGTCTTCCCTCACTCAGCAGGTATCCCATCACTCCCACTCCTACTATTATCCTTAAACACCAGCAGACCGGCACAGCCCTCCTTCCTTACAGCAAGCCCACTCACTGAGCTGCCAATGAATGAGTGCATTCTTATTGACAGCTCAGTGGTTGGGCTGGCTGGCTGTGGTGGAGAGAGAAGGGCTGTGCTGGTCTACCCGCTGATGTTTGGGATGGGGTTGGGAGCTGGGAGGTGGGACACCTGTTGGGGTGGGGGCACTAGACCACCAGGGGGTAGGGAATTAAATATATATTCAAGGACTGGGGATTGGGGAGGGGCATTAAGAAACCACTAGACCACCAGAGAATTTGTTTTTCAACAGTACTACAGACAGAGATAGGGATGGGGGGGTTACTGGACACTTTCACTTTGGGTGAGTGAGGTGGAGGGGAGGGACCCTTCTACCATGGGTGTAAGCAAGCCGCAATTGTCGAGAAGGTGATGGGGTGTGGGGAGGGATCGCCACACTGGGGGTATTTTTTTTTCAAGTTGGGTGGGTGATCTGGTAGGGGGAGGGAGCGCTAGCCACCAGGGATATTTGATGTACTTGTGAAGCGGGTTGGAGAGGGATAGCTAGCCACTAGGGCTTATTTTTTTGTGTAAATGGGTGAAATTTCACCCATAACTTTAACAGGAAATTTTCCACTTTGACACAGGCAGAAGTTCAGAAACTTCTGCAACATTTCTCAGATTTTTGGGGAAGTTCCACTGTGGTGGAAAACCCCACTTTTGCCCACCCCTATTTAATGCGAAGAAATGCAAAGTCATGCACTTGGGAAGGTGAAACCCAAAATATAGATACAATCTGGATGGAGAACAGCTAACAGAGACAAAACAAGAAAGGGATCTCGGAGTAATCATATCACATGATTTGAAAGCTGGAAAACAGTGTGAAAAAGCAGCAGTAAAGGCCAACAGTATACTGGGCTGCATTGGCAGAGGTATCGCTAGCAGAAGGTGCGAGGTGTTAATACCACAGTACAAATCCCTGGTCAGACCTCATTTGGAGTATCGCATGCAGTTCTGGAGACTGCACCTAAGAACGGACATAGACCATTTAGAGCCTGTGCAGAGATGGGCTACTAAGACGGTACAGGGGCTCCACCATGATCCTTATGGAGCAAAGCTCCATCAGCTTAACTTGTACTACCTAGAACAAAGGTGCAACAGAGGTGACATGACAGAAACTTTTAAATACCTCAAAGGAATAAATGCAGTACAGGCTCAGAGCCTCTTCCAGGAAAATACAGGTACATGTACATGAGATCACAGCATGTGCCTTAAGGGAGGTAGATTCAGAAGCAACCTCAGGAAGTTCTTCTTCATGGAGAGAGTTGTAGAACCCTAGTACAGCCTGACTGAAGAGGTTGTAGTTGCTAAAACAACAAGGGAGTTCAAGCGAGCTTGGGACAGGCACGTTGGAAACCCAAAATGAAGTGGGGAGGGGGTAGAAAATTGAGCAGACTAGATGGATCACATAGTCTCCTTCTTTTGACACATTCTTATGTTCTTATGTGACTGTCAGATGGTGGTCAGCAGAGGTGGAGAGGGGAGGGCTGCTCTGGCAATTGATTTGCTAGAGTATTACTGGTGAGTGATGACTGGGATAAGGTGATGCAGTGCAGAGGGTCCTCAGGGACTACCAGTGATCTAAGCATATGTTTATTATGGGGTAGGGGGAGTGGGGACACCAGACACCAAGGAATGGTTCCATGTCAAAATAGCCAAGTAATAATGGTGAACGTCAAATGGGAGAATTGATTACAGTGACCACAAATACAGTTCTACCAAATCACAGTGACATACATTATAGCTACAATGACAGGGTATACCTGGAGCTGAAAAGTATATGTGAGACTGTGACCAAGACTGCTGTCTGTATCATTCTGTCTGTCTATATCATGGAGGGGGCTCTGCCCCCCTCACCCCCCATTTCTAATATTCTCACCCCATGGTGCACATTGATAGTGGGGTATCATAGCATCACTGCATTCACTAATTCTACCTGTTCACTGTTTTGTGCCGGTAGCAGTAATTGCCATCGCCCTTTCTGACTCACCCATTTGTTGCCGCTATTATGTACTCGCGCTTTTAATGTGATACCCCAGGGGTTTAGATTTTACAAAAATTGAGCTAAGGGGCTGCATGAGTGTAAATGACCCATAATGGGCATTCAGATGTCTCCTTATTGTCTTATATGTCCAATGAGCTCATTTGCATGCACGGGGTTAATTTGGTCCACAGGACAGGAGCCCTGGTGCTATCCTATACTGTGGGCAATATACAGGTGTGGGCCATACTGGTGCAGTGCATATCCACTTAGCACTGCACCAACATGGCCTGATATTCATTCAGTTAGCATGCTCCATTAGTGTACACTAACCGGTTGAATATTGCTCAGAGAATAGACTGAACATGATTCTTGTTATTCATGATTTATCATGCAATCATTCCAGCTGTTGCCATTTGCAAAACAAAGACACAGACAACTCTATTATTTTAAATGACTGTTGTTCCATAAATCAGATTTTAGGCAATGCACTCAGGGAGCTGTGATATTTAAACCATTGTGTAGTTTGTTGACTGATATAAAATAAATGCATTGCCTTTTTAAAAATTGTTTTCAGTTAAGTAATACTGACCATACAGCCAATTATTTCTTGGAGAGTAAAGACCAGCTTGGGGGGGGGGGGGTGGCTGAGAAGCAGCTGAGAGCCAACCTCCTTCAGCCACTTGATAATCCCCAGGAACTGACTGACTGTAATGATTTATTGCAGTTACTAATCCAATCACATTAGAAAGGGAAAATCATGTTTTTAAGTAATGTTTTCAAATGTGTATGCTACTCTGAGCTGTACCTGGCATTTCTAATGGATTAACATCCAGAGGAACAGCACATAGTGTGTGTGTGTGTGTGTGTGTTTACCTCATCAATAATTACTAAACATTGCAATAATCTTTAAAGATGTAAACATGTCAGTACATCTTGACACAAGCATTTATTTTATAAGCACTTTTCTAGTGCTTATGGTAGTTTGATGATCATTGTTCAGCCAAAGCTTTCTAGATGTATTATAGTTGGTCTTTAGTACACCGTGGTGCTGAGTTGTTCATCTGCTTATAAGTTCCCTAAGTGGTCAATTTATGCAAGATACTTAGAAAGATAGTATAATTTATTTTGAGACTAGCATAAACTGAAGTTAATCAGCTCAATGAATTAGAACTGAAACTTAATTTGGTTTGCCTCATTTCTGTTCTTTCCTTTGAGTAAGAAAAGTCTTCCTAAGAATAACTGAAAATACTAAGTAAAAAGTAAAAAAAAAAAAGGCCTTTTGACGTATAATACCAGTGCAATCACCTAAAGAAAAGTTGATTAAAAGCCTGCAATTCATTTAATTTCATTTTTTATGGCTGCATAGCAGAGCTATGTGATGTATTGCTATTATGTGGTAAAGAGAGGGGACTCTGAAAGCATGTGACTGGATACCTTGACTGTGTCCTTCCACTACAGAGATGAAGCACATGTGGTCCTCTCAATGTAATAGAGTGCTTTTCCTCCCTCCCCTTCACACACACCATTTTCCTGCTATGTGCTCAATTACAGTTCACTACCAGGGTTCAGAGCTATGTGCCCCCCCCCATCCTGTAATGTTTCCATGGTGTCTAGTGGCACCCCTCCCATTGCTGGCCCCATATTTGTAAAACATGTCCTTGGTGTATAGTGGCAACAAAAGAACCCCAGAGCAAACACACTGGGGAAAGGGGGAAGGATATTGGCCATACAGCCAAATTTTAAAGAAAACACAAATTGCACATACCCCAACAATGCTAAACATCATGTGAAGCATATGCAACTGCTCATGAATTAATTTAGACTGAGGTTGAATTGCAAAAAATGAATTAATTTAGACTGGCTCAACTTTAAGCAGAGTTGCATGGTGCCAAAGGCCTCACAATATAATCAGCAAAGGTTGAGAACAGCAGACACAGACATGTGTTTCATTCTCATTTGGACTCATCAGTGTGCCATATCTGTACCTCAGCTCCGGGAGAGATATCCAGCCACCCTATAGGGGATATTTTTGTTTTGGGTCATGGACAGCCCAAAGCAGAGAGAGAAAAGAACAACAAAGAACCCCAAAGCAAATGCACTGGGGAAAGGGTTATCCCAAAGGATATTGGCCATACAGACAGATTTGAAAGAAAACACAAATCAGACATACACCGATAATGCAAAGCATCATGGGAAGCATGTGCAAATGCCCATGAATTAATTTGGACTGGCTTAACTTTAAGCAGAATTGCATGGTGCTGAATGCCTCACAACATAATCAGCAAAGGCTGAGAACAGCAGACACAGACATGTGTTTCATTCTCATTTGGACTCATCAGTGTGCCATATCTGTACCTTAGCCCAGGGAGAGATAGCCAGCCACCCTATAGGGGATCTTATTGGTTTGTGTCATGGGCAGCCCAAAGTAGAGAGAGAAAAGAACCGCAAAATAACCCAGAGCAAATGCACTGGGACAAGGGTTATCCCAAAGGATATTGGCCATACAGCCAAATTTTAAAGAAAACACAAGTGGTACCGTCTTGTCTCCAATAGCTGACCTCATATTTCCCTAAAGTTTCCCTGGTGCCTAGTGGCACTCTCTTTATTACCATCCACATATTTTCATAATATTTCTTTGGTGTCTAGTGGCACCTCCCACCCTCTGATCACTGGTCCTGTATTCATGTAATGTTTCCCTGGTGTCTAGTGGCACTTGCCACCATCTAATTACCATCCCCATATTTTCATAATGTTTTCCTGGTGTCTAGTGGCACCCAACCCACTCTCTGATCGCTGTTCCCCTATGTCACTAGCCTATCCAGGATCTCCTGTTCACAGAGAGAATCCTCCCTTTTTTTCAGAACTCTTGAGCAGGGTAGGGTTCAGAAAGAATCACCAACCTTCCTTTTCCCCAGTAGGATGGTGGAAACTGTAGTTTCGAGTTCCCTTGACTCTGCAATACATTCAGTGTTTGAAGCCTACCACGTCCACTGGATACTTCTTGTCTAAGTAGTTTGGTATGATAGCTAAGTGGTACTACCTTTCAAAGCACACAGTCTTTTCAGAACCCTTCTGTTAAAATGTTAGATCACACAGCCAGACCCCAGGCAGAGTTGATAAGAAAATCATAAACATTTGCTTAAAAAAAGGCAATACAGAAAATTCTACAGTTTGGAAGAACTTTGAAATGCAGACAATACCAAAAGTAAAACTGGACGGTTTACAGAAAACACTACATACTGTTATCCTAAACTATACCTTATTTTGATGTTAGAGTCCAGACAAGATTTTAAATGTCCTTGTAGATATGAGTCCTTAGGCAGCAGTTTGTAGCAAGTTTGTATTCCAAGTCAGTTCTCTGAAATGTCCTTTTAAAAAGACTCCAGGTGCCTCCTTGGTGAAAAGTCTTGGTTTCCAAAATTCTAACTTAAAATCAGAATTTTCTGTTCAGTATGTGAAAAGTCAACATTTCCACACACTCAGGTCTGGTTTTAGAGATTTTTCCAGGTCTACTCATATACTTCTGGGTCTGAATGTTCAGAAATGTGCCAAAGGCCGATGCAAGTCCAGTGCAGCAGAAATCCAATCACCATGGTGCAACAGGAGCCATGTTCAGAGGTTGCGCAGGCCAAACTGCGCCAGCGCAACCCGGCTGAATATGGCAGAGTTGCACCATGACACAAACAGAGATGCTCCAGCACAACTGTGGGAGAAGAGCAGCAGAGCAAGAGGAGGGCATGGCACAGAGCACAGACCCAGGGACAGAGTCACTGAAGCACAGTGACAGGCCACAGTAGACCTCCACCAGCAGGGCACAGCAATGCACACACAGGCACCTGGACAATTGACCCCACAACACAACAGTGGCACATATAGCAGCAAGAGGAGGTGCCAACAGCCAATGGAGGGCCACCAAGGGAGCTTGCCCACAAGCCGCTGGCCATGACCCCCTCCCAGACCATAACAAGCCACACCCAGGACCATGCAGCCAAGCACACACTTGCCACACAGGCACACAGAAAGTCCACACAGTAGGCACTGAATGTGCCAGGTGGCAGGTAGCATGGCAGACCACATGTGACAGGCGTGCAGACAGTACTTGACCAGTGACCATGGCTGTGTGCCACCACCACACACACAACCACCACACACCCCTGACAGCTGTCCCATGGGCACCCCAAGGCACAACCACTGATCCAGGGAATGTACACTACCACAGCTGAACACACCACAGCACACAGCAATGAACCATGGAAGTACAACATGCACCCCTTCACATGCACCACACGGACAGACACTGGGCCACTGCAGCATGGCTCCCCATGCCACCTGCAAAGCAGACATAGACACAGGCAGGTAAGTCAGAAAAATACATTTGTAAGCAAATTATTTACATAACACCAGGGGCTGGAAAAGGGTAGGTACAGTGAGGGAAGGGGACAGGGAACAGGGACTGTACAGTGGGAGGGGGGACTTTAGGGGAAGGTACATCAGGGAACCAGGGGACAACAGGGGCAGAACTAACTGTGGCCCAGTCCAGCTGCCCTGGTGAGCCGACACACTCTTTTATCGGCCAGCAGCATCCTCCATATTTGCAGCACTGCCTCCATGGTTGCTGAAGCCACAAACAGTGTTTGGCACAGCAGTCTGATCAACATTGCCAGTGGCAGTTCTCGCCGCCGGACACCTGTAACAAGGGACAGGACAGGTGATCAGTGCAATGGCCCAAGGAACCATGTCCACCCACAGTGTGCAATGACTGTGAGAACACACACACCCCTGGAAGGCCCATAACGGCCACCCAAAGGGGGTGGGCCAACACGAGCCAGCAACTCGGTGCACCATGACAGTACACAGAGATGGTCCCTGCTGCACAATGGCCACATGACTGTGCAATGACAGTCACATGGCACAGTGCATTGGCAGCACCACAGCAACAACAATGGCAGCTGAGCATCTGCCCACCCCACCAACAGCAAGCACACATGTCCAATGGATGCACCACAGTGGCATGCAACACACACAGTGCAACACACTCAGCTGCCATGGCAGATTGCACAGGCAGCCATGCCCACACCCATGCCCCCTGCCACCCCCCATGTACAGTGTGAAGGACCATGACAGTTCTTACCTGCCCTCTGCAGCCCTGCTGATGCTGGGCCAGTGCCATCACAATGTACTGCTCTCTGCTGTGCTGCTGCAGCCCTGGCCCACTATCAGTCCTCCAGTCCTGGGAATGGAAAGAAGACAGGTGCACATTGGTAACTGACCACAGCAGGTGCCCCTCAAACCCATGTGCACAGGGAGTGCCCCTGCCCAGCTCATCCCACACACCTGCACGGCTGCATTGCAATGCAAGTAGAAGTTGGCAATGCCACTCCGTGATGCACATGATGACAGTGTACCCCTCTGCAGGGCATGCCAGGTAGCCAAGCCAACACCACTGTACAGCACCGGGGCAGGCATGCAACATGGGATGACTTACCTGGCTGTGGCTCAGCCCCACTCCTGCCACATGCCTGTAGCCTCCTCAACCACTCTGGGTCCCACCGCATGAGGTCCTCATAGTGGTGGCGGCACTGCTCACCTATCTTGTGTACCCCTCATCCTGTGCTCCAGGCTGGCAGCTATCTTCTGCCACACAGTGCCCCTGGCCCACTGCAGGGGCACCTGCCCAAAGAGTTGGGAGGCCTGGGGCTCTACACAGGCCACTAGGTTGGCCAACTCAACCTGTGTCCAATTAGGGGCACGTCTGGCTCTTCTCTGTGCACTATAGCCAGTTCGGAGGTGAAAATATTGGGACAAGGCACACGTGTCCACAACATGCGCCCACTGCATGATGTACGGGAGCATGCACAGTGCCCCCCATTGAGCAGTGCCAGAGATGCACAGAATGGGCATGGCTATGCGGGGTCACAGGGTCACAGGTTTGACCCACAGGCCAGGGGTCACCCGCCATTGCACATGTGCGCGATAGGGTACGGCACCCCATGAGCGACCATTTGCGTAGCTGGCCATACACAACATGCACAATGCCACTGCCTCGCACTGTCCTTGCACAGTGCATGATTGACGACATGATACTGTGATGCACATGCGCACTGCAGGCCCGCATAATGTGCATGTGTGCACATTGCGCCACTGCAACTTGCTCCGGCACAGTCCCATTGCGCATGGTGCAATATCATGATATTCAGACACCACATGCAAATGAGCTCATCAGCCAATGCGTTGTGCAACGGGTGCATTAGCATGTCATTACTGTTGTGCCCAACCTCATTTGCATGTGTTGTGCCTTATAAGACTTGGTAAGACTGCTCGTTGTTTCAGAACTCGTCTCAAACAATGGCTATTCAATAACTCTGAATGTACCAGTTGATCATAATTCATAATTTCTGCCATATCTTAATGTTATGTTGTTTGTTGTAACTGTATCAGTTTTCAATCTGTTGTGTCAATGTCTTTTTGTATTATTGTAACTTGTCATCTGTGAAAATGGGTAATTTGCTCATCAGATTTACAAGTACAAAAAATTAAAATGAAATGAAATGAAATAAGCACCACTGAACAGCACAGGCCATTGACCGGTATTGTAGCCTTGATAGGCAAGTTGTGCATGCCACTGCAGCCCACTGGGAGCAGACAGCACTGCAGGATGGGACAGACCAGGGAGATGCTGCCACTGACACTCTGTGCTGTTCATGTCCACAGGCAGCAACATGTCAGCACAAGAGGAGGGCAAGGAGCAGGGGCTTGCATGGAAGCACAGGCCAAACTTCACAAAGGCCGAGACTGATGCCCTGCTTGAGGCCTACCTGGTCAGGGATCCCCTGTTGAGTGGTGCCATGGGCACACCATAAGCCAGGGCTGGTGCATGGGAGGAGGTGGCCACGTACGTGAACCAGCACGGCAGCCACCAGCGGTCAGCACAGGAGTGCCGAAAGAAGGTGGGGACAGACAAGTGGCAGATTAAGGGGAAGGTGACTACCATCCAGGCTTCCCATACTGCCACTGGAGGAGGGCCTGCAGATGCACCCACACTAATGCCGTAGGAGGAGTTGGTGGCAGCCACCATGCACCGCACCATGGTGGAGGGTGTGCCTGGAGGAGGATTCCAGACAGGTGGCAGCCCATCACTGCATGGTATGTATGTCAGACATGCACAGCTGGTGGCACAGAGGGTGCATACATGGGCATGCAGGTGTGCATGTGGCTGGCATGCATGCCATGTGCATGTGTGCACACCTACGTGCATGCCATGCTGCAGGACACATGCAGTGGCAGTGTAGGGAGAGGCACATGTGGGCATTGCATCACTGACATGCCATTTATCTCTTGCAGCACCAGCACTCCTCTGTGCAGAGGATGGAGTGCCAGCAGCAGCAGCAACAGTGGATGCTAGTATGGCTCCGGAGGACCAGTCATCAACATCCACTGGCATCCGGGGGCCCAATAGGCTGCAGCCCGGCACCATGGCGCAGGCGGATGTCCTGGACCTGTGATTGGATAAGGCCCTGGATGTGATCCTGCAGGATGCCAGCCTTGGTGTCCTGTGTGTGGAGATACAGATCAGGACAGGGTCCGACTCTGATGAGGACTACTCTTAGCTCCTGGACAGCATGGGCGATATTGTGGGTGTGTTGCCCATGCACCACTCCCAGCGCTCTGCCAGCAGTGAAACAGCTGCCTGCGACCAATGTGGGTATAATGGTGTGCACTGCCATGGCTGTGCCCTGCGGGATGTGGCCATGCAGGTGCAGGTTGGTGTACAGTAGCTGGACAGGTGACGGCAGCCGGCTGTGGGTACCACCAGGCAGCTGAACACAGAGTCTGCCACCAGTGCACCTACTGTGCCCATTCCCCCTGCAGACCCCACTGTGCAGCATCCACCAGAGTAGGGGTTTGTGCAGCTTGGCTAGTCACCACAAGAGGATCAGCATCTTGCCAGGAGCCCCAGGACACTGACCATCTGGCTGAGCACACCCGGCTGCTGCGGGGCTCCATTCAGCAACAGGTGCTGCTTGCCACTGGGGTGCGTGCACTACATGGGGAGGTGCACCAGTTGGCTGAGCAGCAGGAAAAGGGCTCTGTGCAGATCCTAGCAGGGATGTAATGCATACAGGAGGCCACAACTGCATCCTTGGATTGCATTGCCAGTGCAATCACGGATGGCTTTGCATTGTTGGCTGCCACAGGGCATGGCCATGCATAGGTGACATCCCGCAGTGCGCTGTCCACCCCATGGACCCAGCATCGGGTGACCTCAACACAGTTGACACTGATCTCTGATGTAGGCATCCCAGGCATGCCTAGGACCAGCCTGTTTGGGCACCTGCACACCCCTGTGAGGACACAGTCACGGTCCCGCAGTTCCACTCCTGGGTGGCTGTTGGAACCCCCCCTGGCTGATGAGCAGCCAGTGACTGCCAATTGGCCCCGGTGCAGCTGCCCCCGTGGCTGTGGTGGCTGTGGTACCATGCAGCGGCCCTGATCTGTGGGTCACCCTGACCACAGTCTGCAGCGGATGCCCTGTGTGCACATGGGTGGTGTGTGTGTGTGTGCACGTGCGCACCCACCACTGGTGTCGCGCCTGTGTGTCACGCCACATGCTGCCTGTGTGTGTGCTTGCTCAGCTGCTGGACCACGTGGTGTGGGCATGATGAGGGCAGTCTGGCACTGGTGGTGCCTGTGCACTGGTGCAAAGTGTCTGATCCACGCCACATACCAAAGCTTGGGTGGGTGAGTGCATATGTGCGTGTGTTGCTGTGTGGTTGTGTGCCACTGACTCTCCTACCACTGCAGCATGCCTCTGTATGTGCATGCCCATTGCCATGCATGCCACTGCATGTGTGCTGTGCCTGGTTGTGTGGCTCATGCTTCTGTACCGCACCACCTACCTGTGGATCTATTCACATATCTGGAATGTGTAGTACAGTATGGGCTGCATGCCCATTGGCTCATGTTGTGGACCAATGGGCGTACAGCCCTACCTACGGTGTCAGTCGGTGGGTGGCAGGGCAGCAGGCAGGTGGGGTGCTGCCACCCGCCGCTGACCGGGGGAGCGAAGCGGTGGGGCTCAGTGGGCAGGTAGGGAGGGGGTACCACTAGACCACCAGGAATATTGGACGTAATTCTTTTTTTATTACAAATGCCCATGATCGGGCTGACAGAGGTCCACTGGACCACCAGGGATATTGGATTCTTTTTATTTATACTGAAGCCTGCGATCGGGCAGACAGTGGTCCACTGGACCACCAGGGACATAGGATTCTTATTAGTATTTATACTGAAGCCCACGATCGGGCAAACAACAGTCCACTGGACCACCAGGGATACTGGATTATTTTTATTTATATTGAAGCACGCGATCGGGCAGACAGCGGTACACTGGACCACCAGGGATATTGGATTCTTTTTATTTATACTGAAGCATGCAATCGGGCAGACAGCGGTCCACTGGACCACCAGGAATATAGGATTCTTATTATTTATACTGAAGCCCGCGATCGGGCAGACAGCGGTCCACTGGATCACTGCGGGTGGCCAGGGTGGAATATTCAACGATGCTGTGCCATGGCGCAGCTCTGTTGAATATCGCCCAGTCAGTGCCCCTGCACACCCAAGTTGCACTGTGCCCAGGCTTGTGCCACAGCCTGGCGCAGTTTGAATATCTGGGCCTAAGTGTTCATTTTCTGCTCTGAGGGCCATTATTATGCATACATTCTTTCTATTCACTGTGCTTCTGAATGCACTTTTTGGGGACAAAACGTGGGTGCATTTGCGTTACTATTACAGTTAGTGTTTCTGCTTGTGTTTCCGTGACTGTTTGCGTTAGCGTCTCCGTTTACATCACCCTTTGTGTTTGCACTTGCGTTTATGTTACTGTTACTATTTGCGTTTCCATTACTGGTTTTTTTGTGTTTCTGTTTCCTTTTGCATCACCGTGTGCATTGCCATTTGCATTTGCATACAAGCTTCCATTTGCGTTTCTGTTTCCTTTGGCATTACCATTGCTGTTACCGTAAGTATTTGCGTTTCCAATTGCGTTACCGTGACAGTGCATGTAACGATTTCCATTTGCTTATGTGTTTGTGTTTCTGCTTCCATTTCTGTTACTGTTCCCTTTGGTTTCCTCCTTGCTGTTACCGTAACCGTTTCTGTTTACAATTGTGTTACTGTTACCGAAGGGCCCCATGCTAGCACCACTACATTCCATTCACTATTTATAGTGCACATTCTCAAAAAGAAGGGAAAATTATGGCAAAAACTCTGTTTAATGCATCAGTTAAGGTTGTTCCACAATGACAAAAGTGAGGAAATTTGATGTTAGGGTTCCCACCCCTTGCATCCACCCCACCCGCACCCACCAACAGGCATCGGGTGTGTGTTGAGTCGTCTGTCCTAACTCCCCCATTCTCCTATACTGCACCACCTCAGCTTGTTTACACATGGGATGGGGTGAAAGTTAGGACCGATGACCCAACACACCCGATGCCTGTTGGTGGGGGCGGGGTTGGGGTGGGGTGCAAGGGATGGGAGCCCTAATGTCAAATTTCCTCACTTTTGTCACTGTGAAACAACCCTAACTCATGTATTAAATGGATTTTTTTGCCATGAATATATGTGTGTGTGTGTGTGTATATACAGTGTATATATATATATATATATATATACACACACATATGCTTATATGTCAATTTTAGATTAAGTAATGACAGATGTTTAATGTAATAGTGGGTACTATGTATTTTCATAGCGCTTCACAGGAGGTTCCTTGAGTGTTAAAGGGACACTGTCAACCCCGCTTAGGTCTCAAAGTGTCCCTATTTTAGAAAAACACATTTTATGATTACCAACATTCAGTAGAGACTGCTGATGTAGCTGGCAGTTTGATTCTGATTATTTTTTCTTAAAAAAAAGTGAAAAAAAGACCACCCACCATACTGGTGTTACCACACAAAAACAAGTTTGTTTTCATTCCTTGATCAGCTCCAACTGCATCTTTCCTGGACTTGGGAACACCCACAACACAGTCCAGCCACTCATAATGCTGCGGGAGTTTAGGAGACTATTGCATCATGAGTTACTGCACTGTTTGGGGGTGCTTCTAATGCTCAGGAATTATGCAGTAAGAACAGATCCAGGATTGTAAACAAAATAAGGTTGTTTATAAATATACATTAGCATGCATTTTAGTTCTACTAAACAAGGAGACAGACAAAACAAACAGCACCATAAAATGAATTTTAGAGATAGTAAACAATCATAAAATGTAGGTTTTTAACTAGAAATAATATGATGAAAAACAGGTTGACAATGTCCCTTTAAGGGGACCTTTCTTTTATATAGCTGAATTACAAGTATAACGGTTACTTTTGTTGAGTTATAGCTGATGCAATTTTACTATCATGTGGAAAATGTCTTGTTTCTCTTTCATCTTTGTTTAAGATAAAATGTACATATAGTTTAATGAGGCAATGGGGGAGTGTTTTTTTGTTGTTGTTGTTGTTGCTGATCTTGGGGGTCTCATGAGCCAAATTCAGGATTGGGTAGTTACCACTGGGTTGGGTCTGGTGTACCTCTTGTATTTTAAACTTTTGGTAGTCCTGAAATGTTATTTTTCCCCCCTCACATGCATAGGTCTTAATTGGGGGTGGGGCAGGATCTGTTTGGCCGGACTGATAATTTCTGGCAATCCTAGGTTTCTAATTATTTGGTTACTTTTCCCGGTTTCATTTCTGGTTTCACTATACTGCTCCCCCACATCTGTGTTTTTTGGTCTTATCTATGTGTTTTAGGGCTTAGCTACCCCCAGAGGACTAATACTTGGGATTGTCAGTAGTGGGGGAGTAGGGAGGATTTTAGTTTATGGAGGGGACTTGTTTATGTGTGGGGTGTGTGTTTGATATTACTATGGGGTTTTGGGTTGGGGGTTGGGGTTCTTGCAACCGGAGAACCTTCTACTACTTTTGGGAGATTAGGGCACTCATGATTGGATCAAACTGGATTGTTTTCCACCCACTGTTTTGGAGGCTATGGCAACAGTGCTCAAATGTTGTTCTTGGAACATAAAGGGCACCCAACGCCCTCAAAGTGAGCGAATGTTTTACTCCATCTGCATAAACTGGATGTTGATGTTGCTTTTTTGCAGGAAACCCATTTGCTTCCCTGCCAGGTCTCCCTTTTCAGGAGGTCCTGGGTGGGACAGGCTTTTACAGCAGGGGTTGACTCCTGCAAGTGAGGGATTGCTATTCTGATAGCAAGAAGGGTGCCCTTTCACTTGCTTCTGGAACTTTTTGACCCTGAAGGCCAGTTTCTTATTTTAGATACCCTTATGGGTCACTAGGAAGTTATCCTCAGTGTCCTGTATGGCCCAACCATTGATAATCTTTTTACTTCTTTAATGACACACTGTATACCCTGGTCCTCCCTACCTATGCTGCTAGGGAGGATTGGAACATGGTGAATAGCAACAGTTTAGACAGGTTTGGCCCCCGTTGTTTAACTCTGTCATAGGGTCAATTTAATGGACTCACTCGGGCGTGTGGATCCTTGGTGTGTGCTATATCCAGATTTGCAGGAATATTTATTTCACTTGCTTCCCCATAATACTTTCTAGCTGATTGATTATTTCTTGTTGGGGCTTGAATATCTCTCTGGGGTTGTTTCCTGCTAGTATTTGGCTAAGGTTGTTTCTGATCACCATCCAACTTTACTTCAATTAAGTTTTCCCCCTCTTTGGTTCGTGGTAAGGTTTGGCATTTTAATGGCCAGTTACTTAAGTCTGATTTTTTGACTTATCACATTCAGAGTTTTATTTCCTCATTCTTAGAGCTCAACTCTCCCTTTCATTCAAAGCTGAACTTTCTTTGGGGGGCACTCAAATGTTCGCTCCATGGTGAACTCATTCTTCTGGCCTCCATACGGAAATGAAAAGTCTTGTGTGCCCTGTCCTCTCTCCTAGATAAGATTAGGGATATGGAGCACTGGCTTTCCTTGTCCTCCTCCCAGCCTGACTGGGACCACTTAGAAGATGGCTGGTCTCAATATCACATATTGTTGGGGGAGAAAGCAGAGCATCTGATTCTGCATTCCAAGGTTAAATATTTTGACTAAGGGGAGAGGGCTGGGAAACTCCTGGCTTTGCATCTCTGATCACAGGCCACAGACAGGATTGTCTCCTCACTTCAAGATACTTCCAGTCAACTTCTTACCTCCCTTCAGGATATAGTAGACCTCTTTTGAGACTACTATATGGCCCTATATCAGCCATCTTCTTTGTCCTTCAATGTGACCCAGTTTGAAGCTTTCTTGCAGGGCATTAATCTCCCCCATTTGGACCCCTCCCAAATAGATATCTTACAAGCCCCTCTGACCCTCTCCAAAATCCTAGTAGCTATTGACTCCCTATCACCGGTCAAGGCTCTGGGTCCAGACATGTATACTGCCAACTTTTATAAAACATTCAAGCAGCAATTAGCACCTGTCCTCCTTGACACCTTTAACTACAGTTTCAAGGAGGGTCTCTCAGACATTTCCCTCCCAGAAGCCACCATTGTAGTACTACCGAAGCCTGATCATGACCCCTTGCTGGTTTTGAACTACCAGCCAATATCTCTTATTAACGTAGACTTTAAGATTCTTGCGAAGGTATTGGCCAGTAGGTTGAATTAGGTTTGGTCCCCACTTATCAGCCAGGAACAGGTTGGCTTCATGGCGGGACCATTCTCCGCAGATCATCTCTGCACCCTTTCCCATCTCATTTCTGTGTCCAGGGAGTCCGGCGTGTCTTAGGTTTTGGTCTCCTTGGATACAGAAAAGATCTTCGATAGGGTCTCATAGGACTATTTGTTTCATTTACTACCCAAATTTCATATTCCCGCTACTTTTGCTCATTGGATTCAGTTACTTTACTCCCATCCTTTGGCCCATATCCTTTGTGATGGGGTTTTGTCTGCCCCTTTCCACCTGTATCAAGGTACCAGGCAGGGCTGCCTGCTTTTGCCTTTTCTGTTTAATCTCTTTCTTAAGCCATTGCTCAGGAAAATTAAAAACTCCCCTCAGTTTATGGGCATTTCTATAGGGCTCGCTCGATATAAACTTTCAGTTTGTGCGGATGACATTCTTCTTCATCTCACCTCCACTGCTTCGTCTTTACCTGCTGCTCTAGATATTATTTTGGAATTCATCTCCTTCTCAAATTACAAACTGAATCTGGCTAAGACGGAGGTAATGCCGCATAGTGGCGTTACCCTGGGGTCCGAAGTGGATCATCTGGGTTTGGTCTGGATTCATTATATATTAAAATATTTGGGTATATATATTAGTACTATAACTTCCAAATTTAGGCAGTACAATCTGGATGCTGTAGTTAATACCATTCGTACATATTTGCAACGTCGGTCCCTGCTCCCTATTTTCCTTTGGGGCTGCCTTAGTATCGTAAAAATGAAAATCCTCCCATGTCTCCTTTACCCATTGCAAATGTTTAACCACAGTCTGCCAAAATCCTGGTTCCTTCAGCCTGACAGGATTATCTCCTCATTTCTGTGGCATGGTGAGACCGCTTTCATGGCTCTTTTCAAACTAATGTGATCTAAAGAATGGGGGTGGGTCTTCAGGCACCCAATTTCTACCTCTATTACTTATCTATTCACTGTTCCAGGTTCTTTCACTGGTTACGGCCTTATTCAGAAGAAGATCCCTCTGATTATACTCCCATATGGCTAGAGATAAAAAAGGGCTCTGTGTTTGTTACCTGGGTTGGATATTCGCTCCCTTCTTTATATTGCTCCTAAAAAACTCCTCAAACCTCTGTATAGTTCCCCTGTAGAAGCATTTTGCATGTCCACTTACAATATTGTACCTTCCTTAAGCTTCAGTCCTATACAGAATCTCTCAGCCTAAAGTTAGCAATCCCAATTTTAAGATTGGAGGTCGCACCCTTACTGCCTCCTTTTGGCCTTTTGTGGAAGTGGATAGGGTATCGGACCTGATATCTGGCAGAAAACTCTTGACGTTTCAGGAAGCTCAGTGTAAATTTAATTTACCCTCTTCTTTCTGTTTTAAATATTTCCAACTCTCTCATATGTTTGTGTCTCATTTTGGTTCCAGACCCTGGGAAAGTTCTCATCAGTCCCGGGTACTTTCCAAGGTTACCTCAGCTCCAAGTTGTCATGTTATTTCCTTTTATTATCATTATCTCCAGGATTCTTTGGCTCAGTCAGAGGGGCAAACTTTCTATTACTGGGATCAAGCTTTATCCTCTTCCAACTCTCCTCATGATTGGCCACACATCAGGAAGCATTTATATAGATACATTAAATGGGATAGGTACCGCCTCCTTCAGTTTCAGGTTTTGCACAATCTCTACTTCACCCCAGATAGGCTATATAAAATGGGAAGACTGCCTCTGATATGAAGAACCCAATACTTTACTTCATGTTCTTTGGTTCTGTGAAAAAGTTATTCCGCTCTGGACCATGATTCAGTCACGCCTGGATCCACTACTTGGTCTTTCTGGGGACTTTCTCCCGGAGATATGTATATTGGGAGACTACGAAAATAATCTGGTTGGTAACCAAAGATATCACATGTCTCTCATTTCTCTTTGTGCGAAAAAGGTTATATTGAGGCATTGGCTTGATCAAAATATCCCTACTTTCACTGAGTGGTTTTGGGAAATATTGTTTGCTCTACAAGCTGAACAAATTATTGTTAATATTTCCCACAGAACTTCCCCTTACCAGAAAATATGGGAACCCCTGCATATGCTGTAAACTTTGTAGATCCTTTTTTTCCCTTTTTATGTGTTCTCACTCACTAGGGTTTCCTTGGGTTTAGCCCTGCTGTCGGATATTAGAGCACCCCTTGTAATTCTTTGTCTATATATCCAGAAAATGCCCTATTCTCCTGGTTCTTCAGTTAGCGTTTATGTTTACAGTGGGGGGGGTTCCCCGATGGTGAGGAGGGGAGGTGGGTGTGGGGATGGAGGGGAGGAGTTCTTGTTTTGCAGGGTTTTGTTATTTGTATCTACTATATTATTTCTTCCCCAGATTTTGCATTATATACCTCTGGTGAGAATATCAATACACTTAATGTTACACTGCTCTTTGACTTTGGTTACAGTATTGTGCATGAGTATTGGTGGAGGGAGAGGATTTATGTCAATTTGATCTGTTTTTCTCTTGTTGTAGTTGTTGTTATGTTAGTTATATATGTGTTCTTGTTCTTGTTACCTTGGAAAATGTAATAAGGTATATTAAATTTGAAAAAAAAAATTAAAAACCTGTGGAAAATGAAAAGTGTCCCCCGATATCTTTTCTTTCAGTGCAGAATCCAGCACTCTTCAAAGCTGAACTGCAATCTGAGGAATCAAAGTAAGTTGTATAATGGGAGTCAATGTTGGGGGGGACTCAACTTACAGCTTGACAAAGCCCACTGGGTGAAACATCAGTCTGTTTTGCTCTTCCTTTGGGAAGGTGCCTTTTCTTTTTTTCCTATAATAAGCTGCGGTAGTTGGGAACATTTTGAAAGAGTGAACAGCAGTTTGTGGTGAGCGGAGCAAGTTCTGTGACTTTGTGGTTGGGTTTCAACTTATGTTGATATCTTGGTAAATTTTATGAATTTTTGCACAATATTTTCAACATGAGGTTCTTGGAACCCCACCTCATGAACACTGGCACCCTGTGGGGGTAGGGTGTTAGGGCTGGAAACCCTAACACCTCATTTCCCTGCCTGCTTTTGTGTATAGATGTATCAAGCCAGGATGAAGCACAGAAATGCTGCAGAATATTACAGAATATTGCAATTTACTGCAAGGGCCATTGTAAGTCAATAGCAATTAAGCCATTTTGTCATGCAGGATTTTGTGACATGTCATTACTGCTTGTTGCTGGACTTCATCATGGCTGACACAACTGTGTGTGTGTGTGTGTATATATATATATATATATATATATATATGTGTATATATATATATTCATTGCAAGAATGTTGTTAATGCATCAGTTAGGGTGAATACCATAGCAACAAAAGCAGGAAATGAGTGTTAGGGTTTCCAACCATAACACCCCATCACCCCACCCCACCACCCTCCATACACCAACAGGCATTGGGTGTGCCATGGAGTCATCAGCCCAAACTCTCACCCCATTCCATGTGTAAACAAGCTTACATGCTACAGTATAGGACAATGGGGTGAGAGTTAGGCCTGACAACCCCATGGCACACCCCGATGCATGTTGGTGTATGGAGAGTGGGGGGGTGGGGTGAGGTGGTAGAGGTGGGAATCCTGGGGGTAGGGCGTTAGGGTTGGAAACACTAATGCCTCATTTCCCTGCTTTTGTTGCTATGGTATTCACCTTAACTGATGCAGTAACAATTTTTTGCAATGAATTTCCCTTCTTTTTCAGATAGTATAATTCTATCCTAATTTCACTGTGGAAGCACAGTGTCCTTCAGACACTGTGTTCCCATCCATCCATCCAGATAGTACAACAGAACCCTGCACTCCCATCCATACATCCAGATAGTAGAACAGTGTCAATATGTCACAGTGGGAGTGCAGGGTCCAAAGGACCCTGCATGCCCATCTGTTCATCAAGATAATACAATGTTGTACCTTGTTTCTGTTATAGAAACATCATTTGTTATTAAGAAACATCAGTAACAGTCACAACAAAATAAAAAAATGGGAAGAAATGAGCTAAAAAAAACAGGAATTTTGCCAGTATTTAATAATAATAATAATACATTTTATTTAATATAGCACCTTTCATATATCAAGGCACTGCACAATACATAAAACAAAACCATAAAACCAATAAAATCACAAAAATTCAGAAAATGCTTTTCCCCACAGGAAGGTCTTCAGTGCCTGCTTAAAACATCCCACTGTCCCACACTCATGTAGCTGATGGGGCAGAGAATTCCAAAGGGTGGAGGCAACAAACCCAAAAACACACACACCAGATGACTTTAAACAAACCCTTGAAATCTCCAGCAAACCCTCATCAGCCGGGTGGAGCTGTTGCAGTGGGGTGTAGGGAACCAGGAGCTCTTTCAGTAATTTTAAATTAGGAAAAAAATGTAACTCGTTAGATTCTAACCCAGGATGTTTCAAACTGCAGCTATGTGTGCTACCCACCATACCACTGCAGCACTGTCAATGATTTCTGCTTTTCTATGTATTAGTGTCTGTCACTGTGGAAGCAGAGAAATATTCAAAATAAACAGAATGGTTCTGAAAGCAGACAGGGCAATTTTGGTAAGCAACACTACATCTTTGGAAAGCGTGAAAATTGAAGAAAATGATTTAAAAGAAGCACCTTGTATGCAAAACAACACAAAATATTTGAAACAGCTCCCTCACTTATGAAAATGGAACACTTCCATTTCCTTTGAGTACTTGATAACATGTGAAAATTGAAGAAAATGGTTGAAAAGCACATTTCTTTCCAAAACAACATGAAAATGTTCAAAACACTCCTCACTTCTGAAAATGAGACCCTTCCGCTTCCGCAAACAGTACCTCATTTTCAGTAAAGTATGCTCCATTTTGACAAATAATGCCCCATTTTCAAAAATGCCCCATTGTTGTGAAAATGCCCCATTTTCTAACAAAATGCTCCATTTTACAAAACATACCCATTTTCTAACAAAATGACATATTCTCACAAATAATGCCCAACTTTCAAACAAAACTGCCTCATTTTTATAAACAATGCCCTATTTTCAAACATAAATGCCCAATTTTTCCAAAAATCACCCATTTTTGAACAAAAATGCCCAATTTTGCAAATAAAAACCAGTTTTGGAACAAAATTGCCAAATTTTGCAAAAAATGCCAAGTTTTCAAACAAAAATGCCTAATTTTTTCAAAAAATTTCCAATTTTTGAACAAAAATGCCCAATTTTTGGAAAAAGTTCTAAAAAATTCCATTTTTGTGCTGAACACTTAAGTTTTCCCATAGGAAATAATGGGAAATTAAAAGTTGAATAACCTTTGAATGGATTAATATTTTTTCACCAAACCTTCAAAAGGCACATATGTGACCCAAATCCTCCCTATTCTGAAAATTTCAGCCCACAACATAGAGTCATTTCTGAAATCCAGGATGACAAAAGCAATGTCAAAAAATCCTGAATATTCTGTTTTTAAACACTTTATATCTCAGAAACCACTCAACAGATTCCCACCACATTTAGCAGGTCAGGAGACCTTACCCTAGAGACTATGCATGCTAAAGTTCATGCAAATCCATTGAATGGCTCCAACATTATTAACCCTCAAAAATGGAACTTTAACACAGACAGGCACTTTCACACTAACTACTGGTGCGTGGGGTGGGGTATTTGGGTTGGAAACCCATATGCCACATTTCCCTACTTTTGTCACTTTAACCCTAACTGATGCATTAACAGAGGTTTTTTTGCAATTTATTTCCTCACTTTTTGAAATTTTATAATAGTGTTTTTATTTTACTGTAGGAACGCAGGGTCCTTTGGACCCTGCACACCAATCCCTCCACAGATGTGCATATGTATCTAGCTGTGGAAACATAGAAACATAGACTTTGACGGCAGATAAGGACCACTTGGCCCACCCAGTCTGCCCATTTCCCTACCTACTGGATAAGCTGCAAATTTTAGTTAACCAACAGCCTGCTTCCTGCCACCCCCCACTACAACTGCTTTATGTCTGTCCCATGCATGTTTGAATTCCCCACTGTTTTAGACCCAACAACCTCCCCAGAAAGACGGTTCCATGCATCCACCACTCTCTGTGTGAAAACAATTTCTACATTACCCCTGGAGCCATCCTCCCTCTATCTTTAAATTGTGCCCTTGTTCTTACACATCTCTTTTTCTGAAAGATGCTACCCTCCTGACTTTGTTGATTCCCTTGAGGTACTTGAACATTCTATCATGTCCTCCTGTCCCTCCTTTCATCAAGGGTATACATATTAAGCTCTCTCAGTCTCTCTTCATATGGTTTCTGATGCAGACCCTGCACCATTTTAGTTGCCCTCCTCTGGACTGCTTCCATCCTGTCTATGTCCTTGTATAGATGAGGTCTCCAAAACTGCACACAGTACTCCAGATGGGGTCTCACCAACTGTCTGTACAGAGGGATAACCACTTCCTTTTTCTACTTGTGATGCCCCTTCCTATGCATCCCAGTATCCCCCTGGCTCTCCTTACTGACTTCTCACATTGCTTACCCACCTTTGGATCATCTGATATGACTACCCCCAGGTCCCTTTCCATTTTTGTTGTTGTTAGTACCTCCCCTGCTATTGTGTACTCTTCTCCTGGGTTTTTGTTTTCCAGGTGCATTACTTTGCACTTCTTTGCATTGAATCTAAGTTGCCATATGTCTGACCATTCCTCCAACCTTGCCAAGTCCCTTCTCATCCTTTCTAGCCCCCCTTGTGTATCAACTCTGTTACAGATCTTTGTGTCATCTGCAAAGAGGCATACCTTTCCCTCCAGACCCTCTGCAATGTCACCTATAAAGATGTTAAAGAGGACTGGAAGCATCTTTAGGGGTGGGAGTGCAGGTTCCTTTGGATCCTGCACTACCACATGTGTCAACAGTAGCACAATACCCACAGACCCTGCACTACTACATTTTTAGGGTGGGAGGGAAGAGTCCTTTGGATCCTATGCTCCCATCCCTCCAGAGATGCATATATGTATCAAGCTGTGGAAATGCAAGGACCTCCGGCCCCTTCACTTCCACACTTAAAGATATGAGCAGGCATAGTGAAATTGCAACAAATAGTCATAGTTGTACCATCTTAAATAATTTTCACCCCAGATATTCAACATAACCTTCTTATTACCTCACTGCATGTACCCAGTACAGAAAATGTTCAAATCGCTGCCAAAACATAATTCTGCACAACCGCAACTTTGTTCTACACCACAGAAGTGAAACCACATTTTGGCCAGGATTTGAAAAGTGACATTCAATAGTATTCATGACATGGGGTAGTAAGAAGACTACATTGAAAATACAGGGTGCAAATATTGAAACTTTCAAAGTTACAGGTGTGTAGTGACATTGCAATGAAAGATCATAACACAGCCATTTTTGAAATTTTGACCCCAGATTTTCAACATGGCCTTTTTGGACCCCACCTCATGAACACTGGTACTGTCATTTTGTTACTTGATCCTGAAAGGTGATTTCTTGCAGCGACTGCACTATTCCATGCCACAGGTGTGAAAACACATTTCAAGCAGGGTGTAAAAAATGACAGCCGTACTGTTCATGAGGTGGTGTGAAAAAAATGGCTATTTTGAAAATCTGGAGTGAAAATATGAAATTTTCAATGACCGTGTGCAACTAGGGCATTTTTTGGTATTTTTGCACCAAATTTTCAACATGGGCTTTTTGGGACCCCACCTCATGAACACTTGCACCATTGTTTCATTAACTGCTCCTGAAAGGTGATTCCCAGGGGCACTGGAAAATTGCTGGTGCGATTTTCATGCTACTTCCATGATTTGAGGGCCCTCTCGTGACCTCAGTGAGATATTGTGCATACTAGATTTTTAGTGGGAGGCAGGCTACTTTCTTTTGTTCCCTGCTCCCAGCTGCAGCATGGTTCGGTGTCCTGTGGCTCCTCCCTGCTAGGATGTGCCTTGTTCCACCCTCCAGGTTGTTCCACCCTGTCAATGAACGTTACAAAAGGGGCGGAACACCTCGAGGAACTTTAAACTTTTGCACTGTCCCTATTTGTATGTCGCCCCTCAGGTTCATGTAAGCCCTTTAAATGCAGCTTGTTTAGAAGGGGGACAGGTACTTCACCAGAGCAATGGAACCACAGGAGCAAGTGAGAGGGACCACACATCAGCAGAGCTAGGAGCAAATAGCAAGGAGCAAGGAGCAAGCAGCAAGTGAGATGCAAGGAGCAAGGCGGGTTGCATTGTGTCAGTGGGCATGAGAAAGAAGCTACCTCACATTTGTGAGAAACTCACAAACAGAGCTGTACATCAATTTTTTGCTGCTGCAGTTGAAGCACTTGGCTGGGTGGGCACTGAAAGCTGAATCTCTGAATCTCTGTATCTCTGGTAGCCTTGATTTGTCCTGCCTGCTTGCCCACCTTGCCAAGTCCACTGCTTTTGACTTTCCGCCTGCTGATTTGCCCTGCTTGCATCCAGCCATCTAAGGAAGTGAAGGACTGCACAGAGTGCCTGCCTGAGCCTGGTAAGGTAAGACTGTAAGACTGTTTAGTTGACTAGTTTGGTATGTGAAGTGAGAAGCACAGGAAGAGTTTGGGGGAGGGCATGGTAGAGAAAAAAATATATAGAATGGTGTATTTTACTGCTTTTTTTTGTTTTGTTTTTTTTTGTTCTACAAGAGGCTGGGGGCTGGATCAGTTTCCTGTGGTCAGTCATTCATTGTGGTTAGGTCTGGCCAATTGATACATATGCAATAAAAAAAATTGTTCTAGCCACAGGAGATGGTGGCAGAGAGGCGGAAAGACATGCTGGCCCAGAACAATTTTTTCTGCATGTATACCAGTCTGCCAGGTCCATGCCAAGCTCCTTTTGCTTGTTGTTGATGGTCGGTGGAGAGTCAGGCCTGGCAGACTTGGTAGACATGCATAAAAAAATTGTTCTGGCCTCAGCTGATGGTGGGCATGGGGTGGACATGCAGGCTGGCCAAGACAATTTTTCTTCTGCATGTATACCAGTCCCCAGGTCTTTGCAAGCTCCTTTTGCTTGCTGTTGATGGTCGGTGGAGGGTCGGGCCTGGCAGACTTGATTGACATGCAGAAAAAAATTATTCTGGCCTCGGATGATGGTGGGCATGGGGTGGATGTGAAGGCTGGCCCAGGACAATTTTTTTCTGCATGTATACCAGTCCGCCAGCTCTGTGCCAAGCTCCTTTTGTTTGTTGTTGATGGACCCCCCCCACTGACCATCAGCCAGCGAAAGGAGCTTGGCACCCCCCACCTGTCCACAGATGGTGACTGGCACAGCCCATCTCTCACGACCACGGTCAGCCGATGACTGAGTTCAGTAAGAGTGCATACTGAAAATATGTGCTCAGAAATTCATTTCTGACCACGTCTTTATAGTACGCACTCCAACTGGACTCAGTTGGAAGCTGGCAGTGGTGGTGAGAGGTGGGCTGTCCCAGTCATTAGTGGGGGACAGGTGGGGGGTGCTGGGTGGGCTGGCACAGCTGGGTGGGGCCATTAGACTACCAGGACGTGTCAGGGTATTTGCCGCATTTGCAGTGGGCGACTCGAGGGTCAGGGCATGGGTGGGGGGATGACAGTGCCACCCTGTGGGGCATGTTACATCAGGGGATTGGGGGGCTGGGGGTGTGGGAAGCCCTGTGGGGCATTACATGCACAGGCATTCGGGGGCAGTTGGTGTAGGCAGCACTGAGGGGCACTTACGGTACCGGAGCATGTACAGTATGGGGATGGGGCAGGATCATGGCCCCAAGTCTAGAACTGTTTGTGCAGTGCCCATTTGGCAACAACAGGGGTGGTCTGGGCATGGGGGCACAAAGACTGGGTTCTACAGAACCCTCAGAGGACGTATGTAAGTTACACCAGCTAAATGTAGGTGTAACTGACGATGCCGTTTCTCCTCCGAGGGTTCTTGTAGAATCCCAACATTAGGGTCTTTGTTGCTGCCCTTCTGGAATGGGGCACAACTGCTGCCGTAAACTCCTTAGCGCTATGTTACAGGGGGTTTATGGCACAACTGCCAGCGTAACTGCTGTTCAGCACAAGTGGCATGTGGCATGTCACAAGCCACTTTGTAGAATCACGCAAGTTGCAACTGTTGGTGTAAGTTGCTACTTGCGCCATTCTGCTTGACGCAAGTGCTGTTACGCCAGACGTAACTGTTCTAGAATTGGGGCCTCTGTCTTCAGTCTGCACACCATGGGCCTGATTTTAAAAAGCCATATTTTGATGCATGATGCCTGCATCACACAGCAGAGGTGCAAGGGCACCTTTAATAAAAACAGGTAGCTTTTGCAATTCTCAAAGGCCCCCGGGAGCCAATGTGCCAGACAGGCACTCGCCAGGTCTGCACCAGAAGCTGGGGCGCAACAGAGTGCTCGGGGCTTGCGGCAAATGCAAGCTGCCATATCTCCTAATTTAAGATTCTCTAAACCCTCCCAGAGGGCACACTTCTAAGTACCATTAGACCAGCCTGGGCTAGTCCAAGGGTACTTAGAAGTGTGTTCTCCTGGAGGATTTAGAGAACTTGTGCCACCCTGGAGCCCACCCTCTGCTGTAAGGAACGTGCTGTGTCCCTCTTCCCTATCCCAGACATCCCTTGAAATAAAACATATATCTTTCTCTGCTGGTCTAGCAATCCTCCCCCATCCCTAATCTCTCCACATAATATAACATATAACTTTCCTTGTGGTCTAGTGGACCCCCCTACCTATCCCTGATCTGCCAATGTAATATAATATATAACTTTCCCTGGTGGTCTAGTGGACACCAAGTCTCCCACCCAGCAGGCAGTGCTCCACTACCTACTGCCCTGTTACATCCTGTGTGCCGCAACCGGCACAGCTCTCCCTCTCCACCACAGCTGGCAACACTGAGCAGTCACTGAGTATGTACTGTAACAGCTGATTGTACAGAACATGCTCATTGACAGCTCAGTTGGCAGCCTGCAGTGATGGAGAGAAGATGGACAATCTGAGGCATTCCAATTTGGATTCAAAGGTTTATTCCAAGGCTACCAATGTACAAGCAAGCAAAACAACATACAGCATAAGATAGTTTGTATTTTGTCTAGTAACAATAAGTGAAAAGCAAAATGTCTTTCTTCTATTCCTAACAGCAATAAGGAAAAATTATCGTCTCATGTTTCTGGCTGTTATAGAGTAATATTCTGGGATACAAAACACACCAGGCTAACTCAAAGTACGTGAATAGTTACAGTACATGTAAGATATTAGCCAGCCAAACAGTCCTGCACTTAGTAATCTACTGTTCTTTATCCTAATATAATTCTTATCAGTAAACCCAAGTAAATGCAAGCATTCCCAAAAAGAAGTTCCCTCATGACCTATTGTCCTATCGACTAATAATCTCTGTATGAAAAACTCCCTATATAAGAAACATGAGCCAATTTTCTTTCCCAGAAGAACTTTTGGGCAGTTCTGTTACCCTAGACACCTAGGCACCCTCTGTGGCCTATGACAGGCATGCCAGTATTCTCAAAGACAAACAATGAGATCCCCCTTCGGCTTTCATGGAGTGTCCTGTAGCTTGGGGGGAGACAGTCATACTTATAGTAATGTATCTGGTTGGACTTGGTCAGAAAACAAATAACATTTTCTAACTAGGGGATGTGCCGAAATGATCTCATATATTCTAGTATCAGAAACAGCCTGGGTTTTCCATCAGACTAAAATAAACTGGCAATTTTCAGTTAGAGTAAAAATAAAGCAAGTAAAAATATAATTTTTCATTTCTGGTAAACAGACATTTGTGGATCGGGTGTAATAGCTGATCATGAGATTCTGCCACTAGCTTGTGATAGTGTATAGATTAGGGGAGCAGTTCATGTTATTTCTGTTTTTGGGGGTTTTGTTGTTACTTTATCCTCCTGTTCAACGGTCCTCGATCGGGAGGGAGCCCCAGTCCTGTCCCCAACGGCCACCAGCTAACGCCTACCATTACCCCTAGGCTTACCCCTGATGGGGCACCCAAACCCTGCTGAAGACTGGATCTAATGTGGTCGGCACCATGGCTATTCAGGGGCAGGACTTGTGAGCTCTCTCTGTCATCCAGCCAGGAGCTCTTTTTCCACCAGTTTCACCCCCTCAGGACAGAGCATGCAATGATGCCAGCGACAGTAGCATGCTCATTCCCATGCATGTCCCATCAGGCATCTGCCCTGCCTCTGACCCCAGTCGGCAGCATCAGTGTGCCAACCCCAGAATCCGCTAGGGGCCAAGCATACACCGACAACTGATCCCCCCCCCTCCCCAGAGAGGAGGCCATCCCTAGGATGCTTGATCCTTCTCCCCCCCCCCAGCAGAGCCCCGGGAGCCCACGTTCACTCCCAAACACAGGTCACTGGTGTGGTGCAAGGTGTGGTAACCAGCGCCTCAACCCTCAGTGCCACCAGTCCAGCCATTTCTGCCTTCTCTGTTGGCTGGAGTTTTGTTAAGCTGACAATATTTTTTTCTCTTCTCTGTCAGAGATGCAGAATATTAGACCTCATTAACATTAAGGTTTTTGCTTTAGCCTGTTAGACACATTTCCTTCCTGGCTACTGTTTTCCTTGGTGCTCTTCCTGATATCCAGGTCCATGGGGAGGCTCCCCGTCTTAGTTGGGGGGTTCACTAGACTGCCTAGAAAGTTATATGTTATATTTTATGGGTAGCTCAGGGATAGGGAGGGGGTCAGCTAGACCACCAGGGAGTGCTATATTATTATATGGCAGAACAGGGACCGGGTGGTGGTCCACTAGACCATCAGGGAAAGTTATATTATTATATGGTCAGACTGTGGATAGGGAGTGGGGTCTGCTAGACTACCAGGGGAAAGTTATTTTGTTCTATGGGCAGATTAGGAATATGGAGGGAGGTCTGCTAGATGATAAGTGAAAGTTATATTATTCTATGGGCAGATCAGGGATTGGGGGTCCACTCAACCACCAGGAACTTACTTACTTTTGATAAAAAAGGATTGGGCTGAAGGGCCACTAGCCACCAGGGAGAGCTTTATATTTTACATGTGTATACCTATGACCTATTTCTACCCTTCCTAGAGTGCCTCCTGACTGTGCCCGCAGCTTGCAGTAAACCTTCCAGATGTACTGTCTGTTTGGCATATGGCTGCAATTGCCACAAGCTGCAGGACATTGCCACTAGGACCCTACCCAATTGAGAATTGGGCACAGGATCTCTGGCACACTGGCAATCAGTGCAAGATGCCATTAGTGCAGTTTGTGCCACCTTTTGAGAATCTAGCCCCATGTATTTTAAAGGCTCTGTTTGATTGTACTTTTGATTAAAGATTTAAAAGCAATGGTAAACTGAAAATGTTTAAGGTTTACTAATCTGTTTAAATTAATTAGTCTGTTTTTTAAAGACTGCTTATGTGCTGACATGCTTCACCTTTGACACTGCACTATTACAAGGACATTATGGGCCTGATTCTCAAAAGCCAAACTTTGACGCAAGGTGTCTGCATCACACAGCAGTGGTGCGTGGGGCCTCTGGTCAAGACAGGCAGCTGTCGTGATTCTCAACGCCCCCAGGGACCCAATGTGTCAGACCAGCTCTGCACCAGGTCTGTGGCAAGAAGTTGGGTGCAACAGGTCACTAGGGGGCTTGCGGCAGATTCATGCTGTAATATCCCCTAATTCAGGATTCTCTAAATCCTCCTAGAGGGCACACCTCTAAGTACTGTTACACCAGCCAGGGCTAGTCTAAGAGTACATAGAAGTGTGGCCTCTGGGGAGATGTAGAGAACTTTCACCACCACCCCTGTAGCCCTCCCTGGGCAGAAAGAAACATGTGCTGCGGTCCCCCCTGAACTCTGATCTGTCAATGAATAAAATAAAACAGTTTCCTAGTGGCTCGCAGTCCCCCTCCCCTGATCCCTGATGTCCCTGTTTGGGTAAAGACCATCCTGGTGTCCAGTGGTCCCCCCAATCCCAGTAAAATGTAAAATATACCCCTCCCTGGTGTCTAGCAGTCCCCCATCCCTAGCAATGATTCCCCCGTAACATGTAAAATAGAAAGCATATCTTGGTGACTAGTGGTCAACCCTCCCCATCCCCAAGAGAACCATCTAAAATACTCAATTTTCCCAGGTGTCTACGGGACCCACCCTGGCAGGTAGTGCCTCACCACCCATCCCTCCATCCCATCCCAGAGCCGATGACCGGCACTGCTGTCCACCACAACTGACCCCCAACTGACCTGTCAAGAAGTGACTGTATTGTAGACACTAATTGAACAGTACGTGCTCCTTGACAGCAAGGTCAGTGGCCAGACATGGTGGAGAGGGCAGGGCTGTGCCAGTCTCCTGCTCCGGGATGGGATGGGGGGTGGGATGTTGGAGCACTACCTGCTGGGGTGAGGGGGTCCTCTAGACACCAGGGACTATTTAGTATTGTTGGACAGGGTGCTCAGAGATGGGGAAGGGGGAATTACTAGCCACCAGAGAATGCTTTCAATTTTACATGTTACGGAGGATCATTGAGAGGGAGGGGGACCGCAAAACACCAGAGAGGGGATATTTTATATTTTAAGGGGATTGGGTTGGGGGGATCAATGAACACCAGGGAGGTCTTTATTTATGCATACAAGGGGCATCTGGGGAGTGGGACCGCTAGCCACCCAGGGACCTGTTTTATGTTATTCAACAATGGATCAGAGTTGGGCAGGGGACTGCTAGTCACCAGGGAACCATTTTATATTTTATGTGTTTATGTTTTACATGTTCCACGTACTTTCTGGTGTTTGTGTATTCACCTACAATGTATTTCTACCCCTCCAGGTGTGCAGCCCGACTGACCCACAGCTTGTGGCTAACAGTGCAGATGCACTGTCTGTTTGGTGCATAGCCACAGTTGCCACAAGCTGAGTGACTTTGCTGCCAGGACCATACCCATTAGAGAATCAGGCACAATTTGTGCAAGCTGCCTTTGGCACAGCTTGTGCTGCCCTTTTGAGAATCAAGCCTCATGTCTTTAACTCTGGGCTTTAAATGTAACATGCCCTCTGGGTACAGCCACACCCCCTGCTGTATCTTCATGCTATTGAGGTGAAGTGATGTTTTGTTTTGTTTTTGGTGCCAGTCTCTCTTCAGGAATACATTTTGGCTAAAACTGTAATGTCGTGAGTACCTTTAATCTTTTTTCAGTGAGTGCAGCAATGGTTTTTTGTTTTGCTGGGGTGGTTTGAGGGCTGTCTAGAGTGCTGTCTGGCTGGTGGACTGGCTGGAGTGCTGGTTGGGTAGAGGGCAGGTTGCCTGGCTGGAGGGATGGCTGGAGGGCTGGCATGCCTGCAACTGGCTTGCCAGTTGTCCATGTGATGGTTGGAAATACCTGTAGCAACAGGGAGACAACAGGGAATAAGAAAGCAGATTTTAGTCTCTTGAAAGCATCACAACATTGCAGTCAGCTTTGATGCCCTCTGGGAGGAACAAGCAAGTTAGCAGAGTGACCAACAGTGGAATGGCATATTGAACAACACTTACGCATCTAAGCACACATGGGATGGCAATGGTGGAGGAGGGATTTTCTTGACTGGCTGGAGGGTTTGCTGGCTAGGGAACTGGCTAGCTGAGGGCTGACTAGAGTGTTGGCTGGCTGGCCAGAGGGGCAGCTTGAGGGCTGGCTGGCTCTGTGACTGGCTTGCCAGTCATCCTTGTGATGGTTGGCAATACCAGCAGAAAAAGGGACACAAAATGGAAGAAGAAAGGACATTTTAGTTGATTGGTTTCTACACAGAATTGCAATCAGCCTTGATGTCCTTTGAGAGGAATATGTAAGTTAGCAGAGCAACAAACAGTGCAATGACAGGTGGTGCAACACTTATCATCACAATAGACATAGAATGGCCTTCCTGGAGGAGGAGAAGACTTTTTTTAACAGGCTGAAGTGCTAGATGAAGTGTTGACTGACTGGAGGGCTGGCTTGAGGACTGGCTGACATTCTGGCTGGCTGAAGGGCTGGCTGGCTCTGTAACTGGCTTGCTAGTTTTCCCTTTGATGGGTGGCAATACCTGCAGCAATAGGAAGACAAAAGGGAAGAAGAAGCACATTTTAGTTTTTTGGTTGTGGCACAACCTTACAATCATCCTTGATGTCCTGTGGGAGAAACAATAAGCTGTCAGAACAACCAGCAGGAGGATGCTAACACAGCAACACTTTCTGTCACAGCAGACACAAGATGGCCCTGCTGGAGGAGGAGCTGTCCTTTTTTGGCTAGCTGAGGGGCTGGCTGCCTGGAGGGTTGGCTTGAGTGCTGGATAGCTGAAAGGCTGATTTGATGGTTGAAGGATTGGCCAGAGGGCTATCTGGCTCTGTGACTGGCTTGCCAGTCATTTCTGTGATGCTTTGCAATACCCGCAGCAACAGGGATAAAAAAAGAAGAAGAAAGCTTGTTTTAGTCTCTTGGTCACATCACAGCATTCTAAACAGTCTTGATGTCCTGTGGGAGGAACAAATAAACAAAAAGCTGAGAGCTCAAAAATTCATTCCAATGTATTCACTCAGTCATTGATTAATTTATTTTCTTTTATTTTGATAAAAATCCCCTTCGTTTCGCTCCTTTGAGCTTGTTCACGGGGCATTTAGAATCATCAATATTTCAATTGCTTTTTCCTCTTGTTCTAGAATAATAACTATTCCTATTGTATGCTCTCTTTCTTCTGCAGTGCAGTTTCTAAAGGCTGATAGCTTTTACATTCATTACTCTTGTACACCTTTATTATTTCAAAAGTGTTGCCTGACTGGTTCCAGTCGTCTTTCACTCTTTCTTTTTGCTGCTCTGCTTTTAGAAGTTCAAACCTTCTAACAACCGTAGCGTTTCTAAAGCGCTATCCAGTTTTTTAAGATTACACTGTTTTCAGAAGCTAATGACTCTTTCGTCCTAAACATTACATGCCTCTCAGATATCAAGTGCTGCCACACTGGATTTAATTGTGTTCACCCTTTCTTTTGCTGCTCAGCTTCTGTATATTCAAGTCCTCTAACTTTCTTTGGTCTCACTTGACCTTTTTCATCTTTCTACCACAATGAGTGTGCCTCTTATTGTGGTATTCTTCTCTTTTCTCCCCTGCAAATTTTCTACTTTTTGTCTAGGTGGTGATAATGTAGAAGCTGATCTAGCTGCCTGTTGTGGGTAAATAAATAATGGGAAGTAGTCAAATTAAGTTTTGACCCTTTCCATTTTAAAAAGGAAAGCTTGGAAAAGAATTCATACTGTTTAAGTAAAATGCAGTAAAGCAAAACCTGGATGGAATATAGAAAAGGGGTGTTGCTTTGCACCACTTAATAAATGCATTCACATTCCCAAACAGACCCTGTTAATTTTGTACACTTCTCATCAGTACCTTTCCCTTGTCCTATACCTCCCATATCTGTACCGCTAATGTGGTGCTGTTCACTTGTTTAGGGCTTAAATTGTATTGCATTCAGACTAACACTTTTGAGGCTTTTGGGGCTTAAAGAAAAATAAAATTCTTCTTGGAAATAAGCCAGTGTATAGTAGTTGTTTGTTTATGTTAAAGCTCTAGTAGGAACTGCTTCAGGACGCTCTCAATACATGTTTTGTTTTCAAGTTAATTTAAGAAGAAATAAAGGAGGTACCTGTATGCTCTTGAGGCCTGCTCAGATGTGCCCTTAATGCCTGCTCAGATGAAAATGAGTTTCCTTAAGGTCTGGAGGCCCCCTAGTGGACTCTATTCATTATATATTTATGGTGATGTCATGATTTGGAGGAGGAGAAAATGGTCATTATAGGACCCTTGCTTATTAATCTCTATTTATTTCTCCTATGAATAATGCTGTTTTATAGTTTGTAAAGATTATTGTACTACTTTTCAAGTGGAATAGATCTAGCAGCGAATGAAGCCCCATTTCTTGTATTAGGATAGGCTTTTTCTCTGTATTAGATTGGGGCAGATCACATGATCATGATATAATGGTTTTCAGTATATAAAAAGACTTGGACTCAGTATGTGGTCAGATAGGTTGTGGAGCACAGATGATGGTGGTCATGATGGGAGGGATCCAGTACCACTCTGTGACATTTGATTTTTTTTCAGAGAAGAGTATCTGAAGCTATTTCTTTTGGAATTAAGTTTTTTATCTTATTTTCCTGAAGTTTTCTTTATTTTGTTTGCTTTAATAAAAGTCACACTACATCAATTGGTGTAGTTCCAAGAGAAAACTTCTGTAAAGTGTTGTCACTACCACACCCACACCCACTCACAGTTTGGAGTGAGCAGTGGATCTGGTCATCCAGGGAAAAGTGGGACACCAGAACAGTGCCAGACCTGGTACAAGTGACAACCATGGCCTCAGGAATAAAAATGAGAAAAAATGGGTGCTGTGACGCTCTCAGATGGAGAGGACAGGTGAACCTCTTTATACCAGTCTGGACAGATATCAGGTGGAGAGTGCCAAAGGACCAAACCGATAGTGGAGAAGAGGAGGAGGAACTATGGGAGAGACACCAGGAGCCATATGGTGACCCCCTGAAGGCCTTTCAGAACTCCTACATTGGCTGGTGGTATGACAGATGGAAATTGAACAGCAGGGAGACCTAGATTCCCAAGAACAGGATTGAGACAGATGATGACAAGATTTAAGGTGGTCTGAAACTATGCAGCTGTTTAGATCTTTGGGAGCAGGAAATGGAACTGGGGGACGTCAGAGTAATAACCCTAAAGATATAAAACTTATAAGAATGACTGCTAGTGATGACATTAAGTCCTATTTGACCACTTACAAAAGGGTGGCAAGGCTGTGATTGGCCAAAGACACAGTGGGTAGTACGCTTGCACCATATCTATCATGGAAAGCACAACTGGCCTATAGTAATATGGACCCACATTTGGCAGAGGACTATGACTTAGTAAAGTGGGAAATATTGAAGCATTATGACATTAACACAGAGATATATAGGCAAAGGTTCCATGTTTTAAAACACCAGGCACATGATCCCCCAAGGGAAACTTATATTAGACTCAGAGAACTTTATTTAAAGTGGATCCAGCTGGAGGGAAAACCCAGAACTGACATTATAAAGGCATTTGTTATGGAACAGTTTTTACAAATATTACTTACTGTTGTGCAAATCTGGATAAAAGAACATAATCCAGAATCTGCAGAAATAGCTGTGACACTAGCAGAGGACTTTTTTTCTGCACATCAACCTTTTTGGAGAGGGGGTAATAAGCACACAGACTATACAACAAAACCTCAGGCCACAGCAGTAAGACCAACTCAGACTATGAGGGAAGGAATAATCAAGGAAGGAGGATATTTCCAGCAGATATAATATGTCGTAACTGTAAGGGGGCGGGGCATATTGCCAGATTTTGTTCATCAAAAAATTGTGATATAACCCACCTAGCCTTATTAAATGCTGGGTATGTGATAACTACAGTGGGAATAAAAGGACAGGAGGTGGTGGGATTTATGGATTCAAGCAGTAAAAATACCTTTGTCAGAGCTGGTATAGTTCAAGGAGTAAAGAGAACAGCTGCTATACAGGTCATATGTGTACATGGTGATACACATCAGTATCCCACCATTAAGATACCTTTAGAGGTAAAGGGCACTACATCTATAATAACTGTAAGTGTAGTACCACAGTTGCCAGTACCTGTAGTAGTAGGTCATGATTTTCTAGGTTTTGTTACCCTTTTGAGGGAACCAGAAAACATAGCCGCTATGACTACCAGGGCACAGAGCAAGAGAAAACCATTATTGGGGGAAGTATTTCCTTTTGAAGAAGAGGTATTGGAAAGTCCTGGTAAATCCAGATTGTCTAAGATGGCCAGAAGAAAAAAACAAAGGGAGTGGGTTAAAGAAAAATATGGTCTAACACAGGACAAACAACTGCTATATTAGAAAGCTGATATGTGCATCCAAGAGAAGAATGACAAAACCTTAATTCCTTTTTTCAACAGGTAGGATAGGAGGTTAGACAAGGGGCCTCAGAGTTTCAAGTGATCAAGAATTTATTGTATAGGGTTTGTACAAATCCAGGTACCCAAGAACAAGTGGAACAACTTATAGTGCCCCTTTGCTATCGCCAAGACATATTAGCTCTAGGCCATGATATACCCTGGGCAGGACACACAGGGAGGGACAAGACTGCTAGTAGAGTCTTACAAAGGTTTTTTTGGCCAGGGATCCATAGTGATATCACCAAAGACTGTCAAGAGTGCCCAGAGTGTCAATTAACTGCCCAAAGACCAGGAAGGACACTGTTCCATTAATACCCTTACCTTGGTAACAACCTCCTTCGAGAGGGTCGGTATGGATATAGTGGTTCCCTTGATCAAAAGTAAAGGAAATAGATTTATATTGGTGGTGTGTGATTACACCACCAAATACCCTGAAGCTATTCATTAGATATGTGACCATCACCTGGATAGTCAAGAACTAGTGAAGTTATTCAGCAGGGTAGGAATTCCCAAAGAGATTTTAACCAACTGGGGTACAAATTTTAATGCAGAACTTTTAAAAGAACTGTACCATTTGTTGGGAATAGTAGCTGTACATACATCACCCTATCATGCTCAGACTGATGGCCTGGTGGAAAGATTCAATCAAACCCTAAAATGTATGCTGAAGAAATTTGTACACGGTGAAGGGCGAGATTTGGATATGTACCTACCCTTTCTTCTGTTCCCATACTGTGAGGTGCCAGAGGCCTCCACTGGTTACTCCCCTTTTTCTCTATTGTTTGTTAGAACCCTTAGAAGTTTGTTAGACATGGTCAAGGAGTGCTGGGAAGAATGGAAGGATTTAAAATTTCCAGGGATAGCTCAGTACTTGAGGCATTAAGGAGGAGATTAGTCACTTATACTGCAAAAGCTCATGAAGCAGGGAAAGAAACACAAGAACATCAGAAGGATAGGTATGATAAAGGGATATCCAGTACAAAATCATTTCAACCAGGTTACCAGGTATTACTACTATTACCCACCTCCACTCACAAATTATTGATGAAGAGGCAGGTGCCCCTACAAAGTGGTATGCCAAACAGGTCCAGTAACCAATGAAGTAGAGACACCTGGAAAAAGGGCAGGTAAAAAGATCTACTATGCCAATCTATTAAAAATGTGTCATGAGAGATCCACTCAGGGGATACAATTGATGGTAATGCCTGAACTTCACGAGTCAGAATTGGAAACCGACATATGGACGGTTAGAAGAGAGACTGGTATTGAAGCCATACAGGTAAATCCTGAGTTAGACGAGTCACAACAAATAGAATTACATTCTCTGATACTGGACTTAGCACTTCCTTTACCAGTTGGCCAGGCCTCACAAAAGAGGTGGAACACCAAATTATATATGAATCTAGACCCATCAGGAAGAAACTGTACCATCTCCCTGAAAGGAGCAGGGCAGATGTTCAGAGGGAAATACAAAAATTAAGAGAAATGGACATAATCGAACCATCACAAAGTCCATGGGGATCCCCTGTAGTAATTGTACCCAAGAAGGAGGGTGGTATAAGATTATGCCTGGACTTTAGAGGTCTAAACCAAGTGGCACAATTTGATGCCTATCCCATGCCAAGGGTGGATGATATATTGGACCGCATTGGCAATGCTAAGTATATCTCCATCCTTGACTTAACAAAGGGTTATTGGCAGATCCCTTTAGCTGAGTCTGCTAACGAAAAGACAGCTTTCAACACTTCAGTGGGTTTTCTCCAGTTTAAAACCATGCCATTTGGACTACATGGAGCCCCAGCTACATTTCAGTGTTTCATAGATCAGGTGCTGGCACCCCATCATAATTTTTGTGTGGCTCACCTGGATGACATCATTGTTTTTAGCCTGGATTGGGAAACCCATTTACAACATCTAAAAGCTGTCTTAACCTCTATACAGCAAGCAGTGATGACAATTAACCCCTCTAAGCATGCGCTTGCCATGCTGGAGACCTGATATTTCAGATTTATTTTGGGTAGCAGATTTATTAAACCTGAGGTCTCAAAGGTTGAAGCAGTAGCACAATGCCCCATACCTGAGACAAAAAAACAAGTACGTTCTTTACTAGGGTTAGCAGGATATTACAGAAGATTTATCCCACAGTTCGCTTCTCTGGTAACCCCTTTGACAGAATTAAGTAAAAAGAAATTCAGTAATCAGGTTAAGTGGACACCCAAATGTGAGAAGGCCTTCATTCAGATTAAGGCAACTTTATGCTCTCACGGTGTTACGAGTCCATTTTAACCACCCCTTTGAGGTCCACTCTGATGCCTCTGGAACTGGTATTGGAGCAGTTTTGAGCCAGACCATCAATATGGAGGAACACCCAATTGTATATATTTCTAGGAAACTGCATGAAAGGGAGCAAAAATACTCCACAACTGAACAAGAATGTTTGGCTGCCAAATGGGTAATCAAAACCTTGTGATTCTATTTATGCGGTGCCCCTTTTACACTTGTAACAGACTGCAACCCTTTGAGTTTTATTTCACAAATGAAGGAAAAAAATAATCAAATAATGAGATGGTATTTATCTCTCCAATCTTACAAATTTACAGTAAAGTACAGTTCTGGGTCTGCACATGTAAATGCAGATTTCCTCTCTCATCTAGGAGCCAATAATAAAGCATAAATATTTGGTGGTTCTACAAAATGTATGAATGTATGACTGTTACTATTCAAGTAATTGTACAGACACCCCAGGGCAAAATATTTAGTTGTTATGATAAACTAATGAAGGAAGATACAATGGTCCTCTTTAGAAAGACTTGGACCATGTTCATGTTTTTAAGGGTGCCCTGGGGTGGAGCTTTCAAGAGAGGGTGGGTGAAAGCTCCATCCTACCCACTTTAAGAGGGTAGATTGTCTTGAAAAACGGTTATGTTTCTTCTGTTACTGGTTTTTGCTTAACCTTAGGGGTATGTGCCAGTTTTTGTGGACCCACCCCCATCACCACTAGACAGACACTTCTCTCTACCCTGGACCCTATTTCTAGAACAAATTTACTGCAGTAGCACTCATCTTTTCTTTAGGTCTCACTTGACCTTTTTCATCTTTCTACCACAATGGGGTGGCCTCTATTGTGATATTCTTTCTTTTCTACCCAGCTAATTTTCTATTTTTTTCTAGGTGGTGATAATGTAGAGGCTGATCTAGCTGCCTGTTGTGGTAAATAAATAATGGGAAGTAGCCAAATTAAATTATGTCCCTTTCCATTTTAAAAAGGGAAGCCTGGAAAAGAATTCATGCTGTTTAAGTAAAATGCAGTAAAACAAAGCTTGGATGGAATATAGAAAAGGGGTGATTGCTTTGCACCACTTGATAAATGCATTCACATTCCCAAACAAACCCCATTAATTTTGTGCACACTTCTCATCAGTACTTTTCCCTTGTCCTATACCTCCCATATATGTACGGCTAATGTGGTGCTGTTCACTTGTTTAGGGCTTAAATTGTATTGCATACAGACTAACACTTTTGGAGGCTTTTGGGGCTTAAAACTAAAATAAAATTATTCTTGGAAATAAGCCAGTGTATTGCAGTTGTTAGTTTATGTTAAAGCTCTAGTAGGAACTGCTTCAGGACACACTCAATATATGTTTTGTTTTCAAGTTAATTTAAGCAAGGAATAAAGGAGGTACCTGTATGCTCTTGAGGCCTGCTCAGATGTGCCCTTGATGCCTGCTCAGATGAAAATGAGTTTCCTTGAGGGCTGGAGGCCCCCTAGGGGACTTTATTTATTATACATTTATGGTGATGTCATGATTTGGAGGCGGAGACAGGGTCATTACAGGACCCTTGCTTATTCATCTCTATTTATTTCTCCTATGAATAATGCTATTTTATAGTTTGTAAAGATTATTGAAGTACTTTTTAGTGGAATAAATCTAGCAGAGAATGAAGTCCCATTTCTTGTATTAGGATAGATTTTCTCTGTATTAGATTAGGGCAGATCACATGATCATGATGTCATGGTTTTCAGTATATAAAAAGACTTGGACTCCGTATGTGGTCAGATAGGTTGTGGAGCACAGATGATGGTGGTCATGATAGGAGGGAGTTAGTACCACTCTTTGACAACTGTTTTTTTTTCCAGAGGAGAGTGTCTGAAGCTATTTCTTTTGGAATTAAGTTTATTTTCTTATTTTCCTGAAGTTTTTTTTATTTTGTTTGCTTTAATAAAAGTCACACTACATCAATTGGTGTAGTTTCAAGATAAAACTTGTGTCAAGTGCTGTCACTACCCACACCCTCTCCCAGACAGGGTTCAGGGACAGGAGGGGGGCCTCTGGACTACCAGGCAACGGGAATTGCTATATTTTATCATATGCTTGTGGATGGGGGGTCACTAGACTACCAAGGAAAGTTGTTTTGATATGTTTTCTGTCATGACTGGGGACTAGGGGGTAGCCAGCCATAGGCTGGCGGTTGCTCTGCTGTGCTGTGTGGTATGGCAGTCCACCTATAGCTGGTTAGGACTTCAGCATGGCTATTCCATGCCTAACTTTATGCAGCACATCTCCAAGATGTGAGTGCAGCTGCACTGCATATCTTGGCTGAATATTGAGATATGCCACATTTGCATGGAAACACCCACTCTGGAAGCACCACATACATTATCCTTGTGCTGGGTGCATCCAGACTTGTGTGGCATATCCTTCCTTGTGAATATGGCCCAGGATCACATTTTGGAGATGCGCTAGTGCAACTCAGTTGTGCTGGGCACATCTGCTTTGAATATCTGGGCCTCAGTTTTTAAAACTGTCGATGCTGAGCCAGCCCAGTGGTGTTAAGGGCTGAGGCGCTGGACACCTTACCTCAAGCCACGCCGGCAACCCCATGTTCAGGAATAAGCACAGGTCATCAGGTATTGGTGGGGAGGAGAAGGATTGAGTGTCCTTTGAAATGCTTTCCTTCTCCGGGGGAGAACACTAGCTGTTGGCGCTCCATTGGCCCCTAGCTGCTGCTGGTGGGTAGTGCACTGATGCTACAGCTGAAGAGGAGGAGACAGGCAGATGCTTGGTGAGAACACGTGCGGTAGTGTGCATGCTCTCTCCACAGGTGTCATTGCACGTCCTGACTCCTCACAAGGGGTGAAAAGGGAAAAAATCTCAAGCTGGATGACGTGGTCCCTGTAACACCACCTCTGAGAAGGCACCTTCCTGGCATGGATCCATTTGGGGTGGGTTGAGTTGCTCCCCACCACCCTGCCATGAAGGATAGGTTGTGGGGTGTACAAGGGAGGGGATCTAACCTGCGGTGGAGGGCTGCGCTGGGGGATCACTGAAGGCAGAAGTTGGGGGCACAGAAGAAATAATACATCAAAAAAAAACTGTTGATGTTTATACAGTACATGCTCTCCATGACTTTGGAAAACTGCCCAAATCAGTTGTAACATTTGGCATGAGAGTGACAGAAGCCATCATGGTCAAGGGATTTCTGTGCCTCATAATTTTTTAAGAGGCCAAATCATGGTTACAGAAACTGTGTTTGCCCTTGGAAAAACCTATATAGGTGAGGGGTTAAATAAAAATTTGCAGGGATTTAAGAACATGTATGAATTACAACAATATCCAAAGAGATTTTGACCCCAGATTTGCAATATGGCCTTTAGAGGACACCACCGTATGAACAATATGACTGATATTTCACAACTCCTGCCCAAAAGGTGATTTTTCAGTCCCTTGGTGAATTCACCTATTGGGCAGGATTTGCATGACAGTAATACTGTTCATGAGCTGGGGTCCTCAAATGACCATGTTGAAAATTTGGGGTCAAAATGTCAAAAAATGACTGAGTTTTGACTATTTGTTGTACGTTCACCAAACATGCTGATAACTTTGTAAATACATTTTTTAATACCAAATTTTCAACATACATTTGTTATTACCCCACTAAATGTATGTCATTTTTCAAATCCTGGCTGAAATGTGTTTTCATAGCTGTGGTGGGGAATAGTGTTGCAGTTGCATAGAATTTTGGTGGGAATTTGAATATTTTCTGCACTGGGTACATGAGGTGGGGTAATAACATGGCTATGCTGACAATTTCATCACTCTTGTCCTATAAATGAAAGTGCAGGGCCCCCACAGCTAAGCACATATACATATCTATGGAGGAACTGGGAGTGCAGGGCCCTCCTCCAAGTAAATTAGAATATGATTATACTATCTCAAAAACTAAGGAAATAAATTACAAAAAAAACTTCATTAATGCATCAGTTAGGGATTGACATGACAAAAGAAGGGAAATATGGCATTAGAGGTTTCCAACCCTAACACCTTACCCCCACCCTGCACAGACCAAGAGGTGTCGGGGGTAGCACTGGCGTCATCAGCCCTAACACTCACCCCAATCCATTAGAAAATAAGCTGGATGGGTACATAATAGGAGAATGGGGTGAGCATCCTACGCCCTATTTCTTCTTGCTTTAACTGAAGAGCCATAAGTTTATCTGGTTTGTCACTCATTAAAAAAGTAGGCAGTTCTGTTTTTAAAACAGCATGTCTCTACTTTCAGTAGTAACAAATTATTATATTCCAGTCTGTTTTGATTAAGGAGTTTTTGATTACTATCAGTAGGTTGGTGAATAATAACAACATCAAGGTTTTCAATGTTTTTTTTTTTCCTAGGGCATTCCATTTCTTGTCTTTATCTCTATATTTATAGGCAGAATAAGGTATACAGGTGCCCGTAAGATATGCTTTAAAGCAATCTCAAAGTGTTTGAGGTGACATAGATTGATGTGTGTTATTATCAAAAAAAAAATGTATTTCCTCAGATATTTTGAAGTGACATTTCTCATTGTTTATTAATGCTGAAGGCATATACCAGGATCTTAGATTGTTTTGATATGGCAAATTAATTACCATAGTCACTGGGGCATGGTCACAAATCAATGTAACTGGCCATTCCTGGGGTTACTAGAATCCTAACAGTTTTAGGGCAGGCAGATAGCCGGGCAGTCTTAGAGGGCTTTAAATATTCTCTGTAAAACATCACATCATCGTTTGCCTGGTTCTGCCAAGCAAAGGATGACATAATGCTGTTTGGAACTCTCACAGCAGCATAAGCCACATCTTGGCTAACAGCTGGCTGGAGCTGTCAGAATGCATGTCTAAAGCTGGAGTCTGAAATGAGAGGAGCTCACAGAGCATTCCAGGGGCAAGAAATTGAATATGGCCACTCTTGTTTGAGAGGGAAGGACCCTCTGATCATGTTTCTGCATGGAACAGTAATCCAAATGCTGGTTTCCTGGAAGTGGTGGCTATCAAATTTTGTGCAGCACTGAGGGGGTGAAGATTTATTTATTTATTTATTTATTTATTTATTATTGCTAGTTCAGAAACACCTTCGAGTGGAGCTCATTTGCAAAGGTTCCACATCATGTTTTCAAGGTTACAACAGTAGCATTAGCACATACAAACAGTTCATTTGGTTCAACAACAACTTGACAATTCCTGTTTGTCAGGGTGCCACTTCATAGAGGCATTGTCTGAGAGATGGGGGATGGAGAGGAAGGGAGGTATGGAATAAGATAGTAAGTAGGAAGAGAGAGGAAGGGATTTAGATAGTCAGTATGAAGGGAAAGGAAGGGATTTATGGAATAGGTAAGTATTTGAGAGGGTGAGTGGAAGTGGACAAGATGCCCCATACAGAGGCACCAGACGTAGTTAAGTGCAAGTGCAGGTAATTTTATCAGAGAAGTATCTTTTCAGGGCTTCACATTGTAAAGAAAATAAGACTGAAGGCTCAGTAAGTGACCTGGGGCAACCCCCAATTGACTGTAAGAGCTATCAGCACTGAACAATGTGCAGAGATTTGTGAGTACAAGTTAAAAGAAATGGACTTATGTGAGATATGAGGATTTCAAGTACTGTTTCAGTGGGGTATTCTGGTGCCGTTCCAGATACTTGGTGCCATTGACCATGAGGAACAAAGTATGTGAAATATAAACTGTAAAAGGGAGGCTTTCTGGTGTCCTGTCAGATAGAAGTGCCATGGGCCATAGCCCAATGTTTGTGAAGAAGGATGTCTCTAGCAGGCCAGTGTGGTTGGAGAATCAATAAATATCCAAAAGTAATGGCAGAGATAATCCAGTTTGTAGCCCGAATTAGAGGCACCTCATTCTAAGCACAGCTGGATCTAACTGGTTACCCAGAAGAAAATGTGCCTAGGTGTTAACACAGGTCACCTAGTTGCTTTAAAGTATGCCAGTAATCCTAAAATAGGATTGATAGCAGGTTTTTAATTCCAAGGTCCCTGAAAGATGGCCTGGGCAGCAGAATTTTGTAAGTCCCAAGGTCCCTGAAATAGGGATGGCAGCAGTCTTTAGAAGTCTAGTAACACTGAAATAGGGCTGGAGATGCTGTGGAAAAATGTGTGTGTGAATTAAACCTTTGTCTGAAGAAAGTGTTGGAAATGTTTTGTCTGCAGTGTGTCATCTGTTGTGTAGTAGTAAAAGTAGTAACAGTTTATTTTTATACAGGAAACAAATCTTTAAGCCAAAGGCGAGTTTATAAGAAAGTCCTGTTTGCAACACATTACCTATAAGTAAGATATATAGCTTATAAAAATAGAAAAGTAAAAATAAGAAAAACAATATATTTTCACAAACATGACAATACTTAAACAGTCAGTCATTACATTTGTCCCTTACTACCCCTCAAACATCCTAACATTTCAGTCATTCCAATTTACTTACAACATTAAGCAACTAACATAACTTAATACTATCAATTTCCAGTAGAGTTTAATTATACATAAAACATACAGCTATAGAAGTAAAAAACAGTATATTTTCACATACATGACAATACTCAAATAATCAGTCACTGTGTTCCCTTTACTACCTCTCAGTAACTCTTCCTTCATTCAGATTTTCCTAGAAACATGAACAACTAACATAACTTAATGCTATCAATTCCCGTAAAAACTGACCATACACTGGAAATGAACATACAGAATAAGGTAAGTTATTCCAATATTTAGCAGCTTGGTGACATAAGGTATTTTCACCATATCTATTTTTGTTAACAAAACATTAAATGTATTTGTTTGGCAATTGCTTTTTGGTCTTAAATTTACTTGGTCACACCCTCCAAACAGGCACTCATTAATATAATGTTCTGGATAATCTACATGATATTTACAAACTAATTTTTGCCATGTCATGGCACATCTATTCTCAAGTGTTTGCCACTGTAATGTAATCAACAGCACACAATGGTGTGTTCTTCGCTCACATTGCAGCACATATATGACAATTCTATTGTAGACTACATCCGATTTTCTCAAAAATGATTTATTAGCAGTTTGATACACTAAATCCCCATATGTTAGTACAGGGAGTATTAATTGTTTTGCTACCCTTTTCCTACTACTTTTATTTAAACATCTAGTTGTTCTCTGGAATACCCCTACTCTTTTACTCACTCTATCAACTAATGATTCAATATGTTTTCTGAAGGTCATTTCCTCATCAAAGGTAATTTCAAAATATGTATAGGATGACTCCTGTTCCAAATATGTATCATTAGTCACTTTAATAGTGAGCTGTTTATTTTTTTTGTGTAGAACCTAAGTATAGTATTTTTGTTTTCTTCATGTTCATCACAAGGCCCAACCTGGTGAACCCCCTCCCCATGTTTTCAAAATCTGCCTGCATTTTTTTCTTGTAAATCCCTACTATTACATCCCACATTCACCATTGCAGTGTCATCAGCATACAACCATACATCTGTGACTATTGTATAACTTGTGGGAGGCTATTGTTGAATATCGAAAACAACAGGGGTCCTAATATAGAGCCCTGTTGGCACTTCCCTATTTGCTAACCCTTTGATAGAATAATCCCCATGTATTGACACAAATTGTATATGATCCTCCAGGTAAGATCTTAACCATTTCCTGTGACCTTCTGTAATTCCCATCTGTTCTGCGGTTTGCAGCAGGAGGGAGTGGTTCACCAGATCAAAGGCCTTGGGACAGATCCACAAAGACAACTGCTGTATCTAATCCCTTAGGTAAGGAGGTACTAATAAGATTATTAAACTCAATTAGAGCAGGTGTTGTAGAAAAACCTTTCCTAAACCCTGATTGATATGGTGTAATCAGTCTATACCTCTCTATGTAACCCATCATTTGAGTATGAACATATCTCTCCAAACAATTTGCCAAAATGGACAAAAAGGCAATAGGCCAATAATTATTTAACTCTGTTTGTTTACCCCCTTTGTATATGGGGTTGACTTTACTTACCCTCTTTGTTGTGGAAAATAACTTTCCTGCAAACTTCTATTAAATATGTTTGTCACTATAGGTGCTATGTACTTAGCTGCTGTTCTCAAAAATCTCCCCTTCCAGACAATCTAGGCTCATTACTTTATGAATATTTAATTTGTTTAATCCCTTCTGGACATCAGACACCTTTAAGATCTTAAATCGAAACGGTGGCTGGGGACCTTGAAAATCATCTATAACTTGTGAATTTTGAAAACCTAGGCTACCCACTGATTGGGCAACACCGGGTAAGTCTACAAAAAAGTTGTTTAAAACATTTGCTATTTCATGGGCATCTTCAATCAAGAATCCATTAATTTCAAGACAAAACATCTTCTTAACTCCCTGCCCTGGTCTGGACAAGGAGTTAATGATCTTCCAGAATTTTCTAGGATCAGATTCCACAGCCAGTTTATCTTTATAATAGAGAACCTTTGCCTTCTTTATTTGTTGTTTACATTTATTTCTCTTTTGTTTAAACAAAACCCAATAATTCACTTGTTTTGTTTTTCTTGTTTTTTTCCAGCACCTGTTTTTTACTCTAATACTTTTTAAAATCTTATCACTTATCCAAGGAAGTTTAACTGGGCATTTGTCCTGTTTCTTTATTCTTGGGGCATGCATATCACACAATTTAGTAAAAGTCTCCATAAAGTAAGCCAGGGCTGAATCTAAATCTTGCATAATTTTGTACCTCTCCCATTTTTCCCTCTTAACACTTAATAGGAAACTATTTTCTGAAAAATGCTTCATTTTTGTCACCCTTGTATTATTGTTGGATTCCAACATTTTCTGTTTTTGCCCTATCTTTATATCTCCCTATATTGGACTATGATCTCCAAGACAAGGTGAAAAAACTCCCATGGCCTCAACTGTCAGTGAATAAGATTCAAATAACAAATCCAGTATTGTTCCTTTTCCAGTCGTGTTTGCATATCTTGTAGGTTCTTATATATATTGAACTACTACTAAAAGTGACACTATTTCTTTCAAGGACCTACCTTCCCTTCTTCCCAATCACAATTAAAATCACCCATAATGACTATATACTTATCCCCTACAACCTCCTGTATTACATTAATTATTTCCTCTATATGTTCCATTTTTGGTTTTCGTGGAGAATAAACCACAGAAATAATCAAATACAATTTGCTAACTTTTACTGTTATAGTTTCTATATTATATAAACTTCCTTTATGTAATATTTCAATATGTCCTAAACTATTTCTTTATGTACAAGACAACCCGCCTCCCTTTTTTAATCTGTCTTGTCGATATAGTATATAATCTGGTATGCCAAGTTCATCATCATCTATTTGTTTTGTCAGCCAAGTTTCTGTTAACCATATTATATCAGATAATTGTTCCCCAACCATTACTCTCAGAATGTCTATTGTTTTTCTTATACTTCTAGCATTATCATGTAAGACTCTTATTTTTTTAAACTTCAGGCCCTGTGTTCAACTCAGTGTCACCTCCTAATATTAGCAAAGTGAGAACAGCAACAACAGAAATTTGTTTCCTGTATAATCCACTTTTAAAATTATGTGAGTTTAGAACTATTACCATGCCCTGCTGTTTACACTGTTTCCATTTATCTGTGAAAATATTTCTTCTACTTGTGATTTCATGCAACTGTTGGGTTTGAAAAGAGTGTGCCGGCCAATAGGCTTCCCCAGTTTTCTCTCTTGTAAGTCCCCTATGGTTATCCCTGCAAGGCAATGTAAGGTCAAACTCAACATCATCAAACAATACATTTTAATTTAACAATAATATCAAATGTTATATAATCCAAGTAATTTTACAAATACTCTTATCAATTTTATATATTTAAAATAAACACATAAATCCAATCTCCCAATATATATTGAATATTTGTGTTACCATAAAAAAGGGGAAAAGAAAAACACATCAGGCACTTAATTTTTATGAGTATTCCCTAAGTTTGATTTACCATATACAAACTTTATACGCCGTCCAAAGGAAGCACCTTTCAAACTTTTACAATGCACTACGGAACCATCCAAGTATAGTTCTAGGTGTCTTAACCCCCACATAATCCTCTTTTCAAACTTCAAATCACTGACATGGCTCTTTCCTATTGCCAAATTCTAATTTAACCAAGTGTCCCAAGTCCTTGTAATATTTATATTTTCTGATGCTGACGCTCGTGCCACAGTGCTCACACTGTGAGCTGCACGATGCTTTTATCTTGCTCTGCCCCCTCCTTTTATTTATTTATTGAATTTTGATGACCGGGTAGGCCCACTGGGTCCCGGAGGTCCCTTTCTCGGGGTGACCCGGGAGTTACAATTATTACAGGTAACAGATGCAGTACATGAGTAACGAGTATGCTCTGTTTACCTTCCTCCCTCTACTGTTGAACACTACAGTCTCTCCAGTGTACCGGGAACACAATTTAAGCAGGGTTCTCAGTCACGTTAGGTTGAAGCACTGACACAGAAATCCCAATATCAAAAGCCACCTCATTTTTACAGATAGAACAGTAAATAGCTGATTTCTTTATGGCAGGATATAAGCTGTAAAATGATTTTAAAATATAACAAGCTGCACCACGCTGCTCTTTCAGTTCAGATGTTTAAAGGTACCTGCAGCACCCACACTGTGAGCTGCGTGATGCTTTTATCTTGCTCTGCCCCTCCTCCTTTCATGATGAGTGTGCTCTGTTCACTTTTCTCCCACTACTGCTGAACACCACAGTCTCCCTGGTGTACCAGGAACACAGTTTAAGCAGGTATCTGAGTTACATTAGGTTGAAGCACTGGCACAGAAATCCCAGCATCAACAGCCACCTCTTTTTACAGATAGAACAGTAAATAGCTGATTTCATTATGGCAGGATATAAGCTGTAATAGGATTTTAATATATATTATACAATGGCAAGAAAATGTCCTGGACTCTGATTGTTCAGTGTGTGCCTGAGACAGTGATTGTATTACACAGTAACATCACTGTGTTGATTTTATGGAGCAGCACCTTTTTTTTCAGAAACAAAGATGTACTGCCTCACTAAAAATCTACTAAAAACATTTTTATTTTTGTTTTCTATAATATCGAGCCATTGTATAATTGCAATAAGGCACTCCAAGGTGTGTGTTATCGTGTAATAACATCATTCCTGGGGTGGTGGAAGCACTCAGCTTTGCCTCATGCTTCAACCCACCCCAGGAGTGCAGTTATTACATGATAACATACTCCTTGTCGTGTCTTATTGCTTAAGTAAGTTGCACCATGCTGCTCCTTCAGTTCAGATGTTTAAAGGTACCTGCAGCTTATGTACAGTGAAAGCCCGGGGGGCACCACCTTAATTCACTGTTAGCCTTGTGTCAGGAATAAAAAGCCATACAGTAACATCCCAAATTCCTAGTTGTGGACAATCCATCTTTGAGTACCTGATTGATTTTTTTGGGGCCCCTCATATAGGAGACACAGAATAGCCCTGGCACCTATTTTCCAGATTTGGTTAAAATAGAAATGTTATTTTGTGTCCTACCCCCGAACACTGAGATGCCTGAGCTAAGTATTTACTGTATTGGCAGGGGTGGTACTTATTTTCTGCCAACTTATTGTTTCTTGCCTGGTCTGTGTAACAAGTGGGGGTCCCAGTTACAAGATGGTGGTTCTTGGCTGGGGCAAGTAGTAGTTACAAAACTGGGGTGCTCATCCAAAGATTTGGTGGACAGGAAAAAATGATCATGCCATTGCAGAGGGTATGTCTGTTGTCGTTCTGTCTGGTGACAGTGCACTATGCCAAGCATCATTTTGTGGAAAGAAGCTACAGTTTTGCAAAGAAAAATGCTTATTTTGCAATGTACAGTATTGAGAGTGGACTTCTGAGATGAATGTGCTGATATGGACTGTTTCTATAGAGCTGAGTGCTTGAAATGTGCTTAAAACTCAAGAATTGATAGCGTAAGTGAGTTTGTGCCAAACAATGTTTGAAAACTGTGGATATCATTTTTCCGAAGCCAGAGGAGGAAAGTATTGCAGTCACTAGAAAGAATGGTATTTTAAATGTGTTGCAATGTCAAAATTCAGTGAAAAGCACTATTTGAAGCTGTAAACACAAGACAAGAAAAAAAAGTCAGTTTTGCAGTGTAACTTTGGCTCCACCAGCTCGAGGATCATTGAGGAGGAGAGAGAGAGAGAGAGTGTGCATCAAGCTTATTTTCATGGCGTCAAGTATTTTAGTTCTCCAATAGCCCACCTTGGCTGGAACTTTTGTGCCTGAAGTGTTCATGAGGAGATAGAGAAAGGAGCATGTGAGGAATCAGGCTAAGTGACAACTGTAGCATTGGTGAACTCTGAATTTTACAAAAGAACTGAACAAAAGTGCTAAAGCAGTTAATTTGGGCTTCTCCATGTAAACTGAGTAAGTGATCATTCTGGTAACTACCATTGTGTGCTTTAAGATAAATCATCAAGAGGACCACCCAAAGAAATGAACACAAGTGGCGTCAACTGGCTTGAAGGCTGCATCCCGTGAAGTAAAGCAAGCGATTTCAGTGAGTACCCAAAAGACTTTAAAAGGCTAAAAAAAAGTTTCTGGGCAGTGCTGAGAAAAGTATATACAGTATTTTATATGCAAGTAACCAAGGCTGTACAAATATACTGAGTGCTGAGAAAAGTAACTATGTTTTGTACAAGTAGCCTAGGCTGTGGAAATAAACAAAGAGCTGAGCAAAGTAGCGAGTCTGTGTAAGAAAGTTACATTTTGTGTTAAGTAACCAAGTTCTGAGCCACAAAGTAAAGTGTTTGTTCAAAGAAACAGAGAGCAAAACAGTGTGAATGTGCTATGTGACACGGTGGGAAAATGCAGCAGCCATGTTTGGGGCAGTGGCAAAATGAAAAGTGACAACCAGTTCAGCTAAGCAATGAGATCACTCAATAAAGTTGGCAGACTAAAAAGACTTTTGAAATAAATACATTTGTAAGAAGTTGTGCATTTTGGTAATAGTGATTTTCTTGATGTTTTGCAGAGTTTAAGCATGGCAAGCAGAGACAAACCCTATCCGTTGCATGCTAGGACCTGGGTAGCCCAGAAAGAACAAGAATTGAGAAAACTTGAGGTGGAATATGGTTGTCTAACAGCTCCTTGTGACACAGTGCTCTCTGGATTTCTAGTCAGTGTATGTGCAATATGTTTAAAAGTTGGAAGAGATGTGATAGCTGTCCCCCACTGCCAGGACTGCAAAAAGAACTTTGGCTTGTGTATGGGTAGTGGCCTTTCAAAAGAGACTGTACCATGTGTCCAGTTAGCCCCCAGGTGAATTCTCAGAGCATAACATAACTGTGAAAGATAGGCTGATACACAGAGTAAGCAGGAGGAAGCAGAAGATTTCCTGATATATGTTTTTTTTAAATGTGGCAGAATGCAATGTGTAAGAAGTGCAAGCAGCATGTAACCCCTTGGCTGAAGAAGAGGCTAAGAGGAGTTTGGCAGTTGCAGGACTTGAACCTGTGGACCCATGGGCAAGTAACATAGAAACATAGACTTTGACGGCAGATAAAGACCACTTGGCCCACCCAGTCTGCCCATTTCCCTACCTACTGGATAAGCTGCAAATTCTAGTTAACCAACAGCCTACTTCCTGCAACCCCCCCACTATAATTGCCTTATGTCTGTCCCATGCATGTTTGAATTCCCTCACTGTTTTAGACCCAATGACCTCCTTAGGAAGGCTGTTCCATGTATCCACCACTCTCTCCATGAAAAAAAATTTCCTCACATTACCTCTAAGCTGTCCCCCCTCTATCTTTAAATTGTGCCCTCTTGTTCTTACACATCTCTTTTCTGAAAGATGCTACCTCCTGGACTTTGTTGATTCCCTTGAGGTACTTGAACATTTCTATCATGTCTCCCCTGTCCCTCCTTTCATCAAGAGTATACATATTAAGCTCTCTCAGTCTCTCTTTAAATGGTTTCTGCTGCAGACCCTGCACCATTTTAGTTACCCTCCCCTGGACTGCTTTCATCCTGTCTATGTCCTTGCATAGATGAGGTCTCCAAAACTACAGACAGTCCTCCAGATGGGGTCTCACCAACTGTCTGTATAGAGGGATAGCCACTTCCCTTTTTCTACTTGTGATGCCCCTTCCTGTGCATCCCAGTATCCCCCTGGCTCTCCTTACTGACTTTTCACAATGCTTACCCACCTTTAGGTCATCTGATATGACTATCCCCAGGTCCCTTTCCATTTTTGTTGTTGTTAGTACCTCACCTGCTATTGTGTACTCTTCTCCTTGGTTTTTGTTTCCCAGGTGCATTATTTTGCACTTCTTTGCATTGAATCTAAGTTGCCATATGTCTGACCATTCCTCCAACCTTGCCAAGTCCCTTCTCATCTTTTCTACCCCCTCTTGTGTATCAACTCTGTTACAGATCTTTGTGTCATCTGCAAAGAGGCATACCTTTTCCTCCAGATCCTCTGCAATGTCACCTATAAAGATGTTAAAGAGGACTGGACCCAGTACTGAGCTCTGAGGTACTCCCCTAGTAAACCCCCTTTCTTCAGAATGTGTTCAAGTCCAAGTTTGTTTTGAGAAGATGAGGAAGTGGAAGACCTCATCACTTGGGAGGCCAATGCCTATGACATTGGCTCCCAATGCATCAGGCAGTAGTGAGGAGTGGATGTTGTCAGGGATTGAACCAGTAACCAGTTAATGGAGAGAGCATATGGAGGCTTTGGATGAAGTGGAGGTGTCTGGGGAAGAGACTGGATTACCGAATACTACAGCCACAACAGTGTTTGAGTCCTCAGAGATGGGGAGGGGCTCCAGTGTGCAAGAGGCACAGAAAGACAGAGGTGTGTACTGCCTTGTACCTGTGTGGAATAGAGAGACATGGTTGCAACAGCTCTGGCCACCCTGAGGTCAGGCTGTGGGCATACCTCTGCCAAAGTGCAGCAAAGAAGAAGCGAGTAGTCAGGATGAGAGCTGAGAAAGAGTTTGGTGTCAAATATCCATTTATGCCAAGATGGAGGTGGGAAAAAAATGAGGACTGCAGAAAGCAATGGATGCTGGAAGAAGCCAGAGCATCCACCAGTGATCTTTGGTGCTGGGTTAAAAGCATTCGTCCAAATGACTGAGAAAAATCCTTCCAAGATAAAGTCAAGTCTTGGAAGGTGAGTCACACCCTCCACTTTGACTCAGTAGTAGTGGTTGATCATGGAGGCAAAGAGGATGTGCACTCCATAGAGATTGTCCATCCAGATGGGACAATAATCCATGGTCTTCATCTCAAGTGGTACTACCTATAAAAAGTACCTGGAAGAGCCAGCTACACATAAAATGCCATGGTCGGTGGGCTATGCCCTCAGCCAGCAATTGGCTGAAGAAGATTCAGAAGGTCAAAGTACAGTGTCCTGCTCTTGGGAGCAACGAGGGAGGTCATGGCTGCAGTTTCTCCCTTGGTCAGCAGAACCAGATCCAGAGGTGTCATGGAACAGTTTGATTTGAAGACCTGTTTCTCAGCCAGAAGAAAAGTTCTGAACCAGTGAGAGAGAAATCATGCAGATTGTCAACCTGCACATCAGAACTGGTAGGGCCAAGTTTTTCTTATTTTATTTTCTAATAACTGCTTTTCAAAGTAATGTGCCCTATCACCTTGTTCTGGTGAACACCTTTTCTGGACCTTTCCTGTAGGCCCTGTACCTGCTCACAGGAACAGTTTAAAGAGTGGTTTGGCCATTCTGAAAAATACTATTTGTGTCTGGAAGTGCCTTGTGCATTTAGGACATTTTACCTCTAGAAAGACTTTTTAGAACCCCACCAACATAAAAAGTGTTTTGTATGTATTATTTTGTACTTTTATACTGCCTTTTCTAGTATAACCCTTTAAAAAATGTTTTGTGATTGTATTATATCTGCAGGTGGGATGTTTGTTGTTGTGTTTTCTTACAGGTTGTTCTTTCTTGCAGGTTTTTCTTACAGGTTTAGCTAGAAGAAGAAAAGAAGGGGATTTGAGGCTGAGCCAGAGCTCTGGTGTTTCCTAGTCTTTTAGAGTGTAAAAAAAATAACTCGGGCACTCACCACCACATATGACACCAACTCTGTAGTAAAAAGAGAAGTAATTTATTCACATGTTAAAAATCACACAATGTAATACATCTGCGCATTTCAGATCCTTGCTGGACCCTTTCTCAAGCACTAATTAATCCTAAATGAAACACATCTAATATAGTTCCTTTATGTTGACATCACTGTGACATCACCTTTTTAAAATAAACTGATAGGCTAATTCATTCTCATATGAAACAATCCAAATACATAGAAAAATAATACAAAACACTTTACTTTTTCATTAAATGTACATACATCCTAAAACAAATCAAAGAAAAATAGCATATATACAGAGAATGGGGGGACTTACTTAAGAGGGGGTGGGGAAACTTACTTAAAGTGCATAGTGAGGCTATACTTTGCATGATTTAAAAAACTGCAAAATTACAACTTCTAAATATCCCCATTCCTTGTCACGGCATTTTGAAACTCCTCTTATCAATTACACTACAGGCATAAACAGTATTTAATAAAAGAAGATACATGATTGCAAATGTAATTTAATTCAGACCAAATGTCTAAGGGTAAAATAGAATATGATTCTAACTGCTGACAAATCCCATAATAAACATCCATTTGATACAAAATGATTTATACATTGTGAGCACTAGTAATCCTTAATTTCTTTCTTCTAAATATGGGTGGATTTCAATGCTGTATTCAAACCAGGGTTTTTTGTGGCTCTAAGATTTAGAAGCCAAAAATGTTCTCATTTTAAAATCAAATATCTATAGTTCCCCCCTCTGGGGTTTCTGCTAACTTGGCTAATAGCCATATAGTTAAAACTATGTTGTAAACCACTTCTAGCATTTACTATGTGTGCAGCTGTCGCATATGAGAGATCCTGTCTCTCTATTGCTCTTTGGTGTTCACCTACTCTAACCTTGAAACTCCTGGTTATTTCCCCTACATAAAGTACCTGGCAACTACATGTTAACAACTAAATAACCCACAGCCCAGATATTCAAAGAGTTAAGCTACAGCGCATCAGGGTTGCAGTAATTCCAGTGCTAAGTCCGGAATTGTGCTGCCATTCTGCGATATTCAGCAGGAGGCAGTTGTGCCTCTAAATCACGCTTGAGCAACAGTGCAATGATAATGAAGGCATGCACAACTGAAGGGAGAGAACCATGCATAAATGGCACTGTCGCGATATTCAACAACTTGCACCATGCACAATAGGGGAACAAATGGAAGTTGTGCTATAGCGGAAATGAGCCAAAATAAAAGGAACAAGGAGAGGTGCAAGAAGACACAGGGAAGGCATATATGAGGCTGAACTCTAGCCACATAGACAGGGTAGCAGGGACATACAGGGCAGGCCAGGGAAAGGGCACCCTGAACACAGAGGCACAGGGAAGGTGTGGGGAGCCACAGCCAGTGCAGAAGGGGGAAGTGCCACACAGCACAGAGGCAACCACAGGCAGGTGTTCCCGGTGCAGGGGAAGTAGCAGTGAGGACAGCGGGGGGAATACAGTAACAGCTGCCGGGGGGGTGAACACAAGCCAGGGACATAGCCAGTGCCACCTTCCAGATGGAGGCCGTTATGAGGGGGGGTGAGAGGATGGGCAGCAGGGGGGCATGGCCGTGGAAGGGCCCATCGGCAGTATGTTCAACAGGGCAGTACCGGAGCCCACACCAACTTTGAGCTGTACAGTGATACTGAGATTGTGGGCTGGTACTGCCTGAAATGGGAAATTCTGAGTCAGCTCTGTGAGCTGTGCAGTGATGTGATGCAGGCACCCACATGACGGAGCCATGCCCTGTCAGTGGAGACAAAAGTGACAGCTTGCATGTGCTTGCTCACCACGGGTACCTTCCAGAGACCAACTGGGGACACTATAGGCATAACCCAGTCGGCCACATCACACCACCTCACCCAATTCCTCAGCGCACTGCTGCCACATGCTGTGGAGTGCATCCATTTCCCCAGCACACCGGTGGAGCACACAGCAAACATACAGGAGTTCCACAGGGTAGCACGTATGCCTGGCATGCTAGGGGCAATAGACTGCACCCACATGGCCATACACACACCACATGGCCCCGAGGGGGCCACATTCATCAATCACAAGGGCTATGCCAGCATCAACTGCCAGGTGGTGTGCGATGCCAGGGGGCGCATAATCACTGTCTGTGCCACGCACCGTGGGGGAGCACATGATGCCTTCATCTGGCACCAGTCAGCACTGTGCCACAGATTCGAGAGTGGGGAGATCCCCACTGGACACCTAGTGGGTGAGTATGCAAACCACATGGACAATCATAGGGCCTGGGGGGGCATGGCCAGAGGTGACATGGGTAGTGGCCTACATGGCCCAGGGCAGGGCAATGCTGATCACCAAACCAACCTCCACCCTCTACACACAGGTGACAGTGGATACGCACTGCCCTGGCTGCTCACACCTTTCTGGCGGCCCATGACCCCATCACAGCAACGCTACAATGAGGCACATGCCACCACCGTAATGTCATCGAGCGGGTGTTTGGGATGCTGAGGCATGTTTCCGTTGCCTGTACACCTCCGGTGGTCCACAGTACAGCCCCTCAAAGGCCTGCAGGCTATTCCTGGCCTGTTGCATCCAGCACAACATGACCAATGAATGTGGGATAGCCGTACAGGTCTAAGAGGGAGGCAGCGATGGGGACGATGAGGACACCGGTGATGATGGTGGTGGTCAGCCCCCCCTTGGCCGACGGGATCCCAGACTGCTCCAGCTGGCACAGCTGCACGGGAGCACCATCACAGATGAGCACTTCAGCCAACCCAGGTAAGTCATGGGGCCATGTGCAGCCAACAGTGGCTAAGGCACAACCCACAAACATGCATGGACACACACCAGGGGTGCATGCCATCAAGGGAAGTGGCAGGGCATGGAACCACACACACAACCAGGGATGGGTGAGGACTAACATGTCACACGGATGGACTCACACACATGCACGCACACACAATGCGCCAAACTTGCACAAAGGGCAGGAGGCACACTGACCCAGAACGCCACCCCAGCCACACACATGTCCTCAGACCACCACACCCACTGCCTGTCCATGTGCTTGTGTCAGATGCTGTGCTCCATTGCACATTGGTGTACAGTGCAATGCAGGCAACATCATGCAAACACAACTTCGGACAGCAGCTGGGAGGTGTGCAGATGGACTGTGTGTCTGATTGCAGGGCTGGGTACCCACCCGTGCAATGCCCACTGAAAGACACAATGCACACAGGGCAGCACCAGACAGTAGCCGCGTTGGGAGACAGGTCAGTCACGTGACACAGTGCCCCGACCACCACAGATGCATTGGCAGCCCTGCTGAGACCCGCCAGCACTGACAGGCTGACCACTGGCCTCATGGGGTGGCACCGATGGTCCCCCAGGGGTTTCACTGCATGAACGCAACTGTGCTCGCGCAAGGGTCTGCAGCACACCGAACATGCCTGCGCCAGGCATGCTTGGGATGCCCACAGCTGAACCCGGTGTCGACAAGGAGGGTGTCGCACGACGCTGGGAACGGGGGTTGGACAGTGCACTGCGTGGTGTCCGCAATGCATGGGCACATGACTGTGTGCCCATTGTGGCCATGACAGCAGTGAATGCCTGTACATGCCTGTCAATGGTAGCGGTCACATCCTTCCACAAACGGTCCATCCCTGCCAGGATCAGAGCGGTGTCCCTGCTGTGACTCTCTTCTGCCCACTCCAGAGCCGCAAGCAGTACATCTACTGACGTCGCAAGCCACATCTACTGCTGGACTGATGCTTGCAGTAGGTGGCTGTGCTCGTCCAAGAGGTCATCTGCCTCCTCTGCATCCTGTCCCTCAGGGTGTGCTGGCTCTGATGCTCAGCACCCTTGAGGGTAGGCGCTGCACACCAGGACCAGGTCTGGGCATGTCCACGCTGCCACTGGACCCTGTACCCTGTAACCCCAAGCCCATTGGCCGACTGCTGATGCTGCTCCTCCGGCTGCCACTCCCCAAGGCTCAGTGGTGCTGCTGCAGTGGCTGCAACAGTCTCACTGTCCTGAACAAACACCATTGCTGCCCCACTGGTGCTGACAGTCACAGGCTGGGACTGTGCTGACACGTAGGCCTCCACAGCAGCACCACCCACAGCCATGGCCACAATGTGTCCTGCTGTGTGGCCATCCCGTGGCACACATGTGTCACTGCCCATGCTGTTAGTGACATCATCATCATCGGTGACAGACTCAGCACCGACCCCAGTCACAGCATGCTGGCATCCATGGACACTGGCATGCTGGGACACAGGCAGGGCTTCCTCCACACCTGTTACAACAACATCAGTGTGGACAGTCAGGAGGCCCCACTGTCGCACTGAGCCACATATACCTGTGGAGGTAGATGGGCCCTCCTCCATCTCCAGCTGACTGTCCTCAGTGGACATGCCCACCACCGCTGACCCATGCAGATGCTCAGATCTGTAGCGAAAGCAAAGTCCACATTGCATGTGACCCACCTGCCCCCATAGACAGACCATGACTTACCATGCAGAGATGGGCCACCACCCGCCTGGAAGCCACCACCTGTAACATCCTCAATGGCACTCACGCTGCATGCTTCCAGCAATCCTCTCCTGTGGGGTCAGGTGTAACACCTCCGGCTGTCCCCCACCTGTTGCAGCTCGTACTGCCCTGATGGCAGCCACCATTTTCCTTTATCCTCCTCCTGTCCATGCCCATCTTTTACTTGCACTCCTGCATGGAGCGCTGGTGGCTGCCATGCAGGTTCACAGCATGTGCCACCTCCTCCCATGCAGCAGCACGGGCTTGAGGTGTTCCCTGCCATCTGCTGAGAAGTGGCTCCTGATCCAGGTAGGCATCAAACAGGGCTTTGGTCTCGGCCTTGCAAATTAGAGCCTCCTCCTCCCACCACTGTGTTCCTCCTCTCCCACAACTTGCTCGGGTCATTATTTAGCCTGTAAGAATGGCAGTTGTTACCTGTGACTGTGCAGTCCCATGCATGTCCCTAAATCTGCAGTCCACACTCCCAAACATCATGCAACTCACCAATAGACTGCAGTAACTGGCTATGGACACTGCAGCACAATGTCACACTTTTATAGTGCAACCCATGCAAATGAGGCAGGCTAACTTTAAGTGGATGCAAATTGCAGTGCTGTTATTGAATGGCTGATTAGATATTTTGCATATGACGGCTGAATATCGCTTTTGCACTTTACGCAGTTGTGTTGAATGTGCTGAGCCAATGGCGCAGTTCTGTGATATGCGTAGTACCATCTTACCGCGCATGCCCGGTTGCTGACGAGGCATCTGCCCGCTGCTTATGTGCTGTGCAGGAAGCAATGCAGGCATGGCTACCATTGTGCCAGTGGTGCTATAGTGATGGTCACCTACATGGTACTGTGGCACTGGGCCATCATAGCACTGGGCAACAGCGGTGGGGCTTGCGGTGTAGCACAGGTAGTTAACGCGCTTATGCATTGGGTTCCAGGCATCGCGGTCCGGGTAATTTATCTCGTGATTATGTGCTCGAGTTTGCTCTCAGGCGCCAAGTGTATGTTGGTGCATCACTATCACGCTGTTTGGTGACAGTGTGATAGGGAATGGCAACATTGTACCATGCAGCATCTGCACGTGGGGAGCGTGCTGCAGAGCACCATATTTGCAGATTGGAGCAGAGAGCATGGCATGCAGGATGGTTGCTCAGTGGTCTCAGAAAGTGGAGCCACATCATGGGCCACTGTTCGGGAGGCACCCCATGACAGGTCCAGGAGCCAGGTGGGAGGAGGTGGCCACTGCACTCAAGGAGGCCACTGATGGTGGAGAAGCACAGAGCTGTGCCACCACAGCTATGGGGACCTGGGCGCGGAGGAGCCAGAGATCTGCTAGCCTGCCTGGGCACGTCAGGAGGCATGGTGCCACAGCCAGGTAGGTGCTATGTCAACACACTTTTATCTTCCATATGGTTATCACAGTTGTATGTGTCCAGCACATGGGGAGGGAAATGTCTGGGGTTGGCTCTGTGCTGTTATCAGGGGTGTGGTGGGTGGGTCTGTCTGGGTGAGGCACACACCTGGGGGCAGGGGCTTTGCTACAGGATTGTACTGATGTTCCTCTCTGTGTGTTGCACCACAGGCCCAGAAGAATGGTGCCTGGCCCATGAGCTGAGGCAAAATGAAGAAGAGAGGGAAGCCAGGCGGCGCAGTGTCCACTGCACCCAAAGGACCGCCCAATGATGGTGAGTGCCATACCTCCATGATTACTATTGCATGCTGTGTAACAGGTGAGCAGCAGGCATGGCCACCATCCATTGACACCACTGCCATGCACGCAACCTTGTTACAGTCAACACTGTCCAGTGGCAATGCATGTCTGGGAGGCCGATGGCAGTCCATGCATGCACTGGTTGCATGGCTGTGCCACTGCCTTTTGCACCACATAGCCATGTCACTAACGGCCACGGTGGTGCTGTGCATGACTTGGCTGGTGGGTGGTTCACATTCTGCATGGCTGTATGTGCCTGGGTGGGCAGGTCATGTGGGACGTGATCACTGTGGATGTTTACACACCATCACAGAGGTATGTCCCATGGTCATGCCATGCACAGTGGGTGGGCTGTATGGGGCTGTGCATTCACACCTATTGACTGTGCCCTTGTCCCAGGTACACGCCAGCTCCAAGAGATAAGGGAGGCACTTTGGGAGATCCTACAGGTGGTGAGGGTATCACTCGACATCCCTCCGCAGGATCGATGACACCGGGTCCTCGCAGAGGACAGACAGCGATGGAGCCGAGCGGAGAGCTGCGCCCCGCTAGAAGTCCCTCTGCCCCTGACATCTTCTACCTCCTGGACCCACCCTCACAACCCTCCTTTCCTGTCCCATTTGTCCACCCTGCCTCTTCACCCCCCACCTTGTTTGTGCCCTCCCCCACCTTGTATATATTTTGTAAATAGCTAACTTTTATATGTTGTTTCAATACAGTTAATTTGATATGAATACTGTGGTGTCTCTGATTTGCAGTGGGCTATAGGTGCTCAGCTGCAGTGGTGTGCATGGCATCGGGGTGGTGCGTCATGGGTATGTGTGTGTGTCCGTGTGGAGGTGACTACAGGTGTGGGGTAGCTATCAGTCAGTGTCTGTGTGTGTGTGTCGCCTTGTGCACTGGATGACTGTGTGCAGTGGTCCATGGTGCATGCTCTGTGTCCATGGTGCCCCTATCAGCCTGCTCATGGCCTGTGCAGCTGACACACATGCATGTCTGTGACCTGCACGGTCCACTGGCATGTCAGTGGTGGCAGTCCATGCAGGGCAGCCACTGTGCCTGTCACACTGCTGGGTTGCCTCCTGTCACTGGTGTGGTGCATGTCTGCCTCGGGTGACACTGTGGCCTCCACAGTTGTTGTCCCACCGCCATGCTGTTCCTTGTGTGTGTTGCAGGGCATGTGCACCACTGTCTGTGACTTGTGCTCTGGGAAAATGCTGGTGGCATACAGGTCCACAGTGCCTGCACATGGTGGCTGGCACTCCAGTGCCATGGAAGACTACAGGTTGTGTGTACACAGTTTACATGGCCCTCATGCTGGAGCTTGGCTGCCCCACCACTGCATTTCTGTGTTGTTGTGCTCTTGGGTTTGGGTGGGTGTCTGTCCATGCATTGTGTGGCATCCGGTGTGGTGCATGCTTACACACACCACTGTGGGTGTCTTTGCTGGCTGTTGTGGCCAGTGCTGGGTCACAAGGTGTGTCATTGGGATACTGTGCAGGGTACTGTACCACTGGTGGTGGTGTCCGGGGCAAGCCCTATCCCGTGTGGGGTACCTCATGTGCCGACGCATGGTTGGTCTCCTCAGCAGTACTGGGACTGTGTATGGTGGCACTGTGTATGCCGTTGTTGCATCACTGTGTGCTGCCACCCACTGATGGGTGCTCGTGGTGGGGCTGCCTTGCATGGTCTCTAGGTGCACAGGTTTTCAGTGTCACAGAGGGGTGGTGGCATGCATGGGATTTCCTGCAGTGGTGGTCGCTGCTCCTGGGCAGGGTGTCTAGGGTTACGGTACAGGTGTGCTCTACATTGGGAGGATGGTGTGGCACAGGGTGGTCAGTCCTCCATATGTGCCAGTCACAGCTTGCCGGGGTGTGAAGGGGCACCATGGCCCAGCTGTGGGTTGTTTGCTTGTCTCCATGGGCTGGTGGTTATTCCAGCCTTCCCCCAATTGTGCAGTGCATGGGGTGTGGGGGGATGATGTCTGTTCTGCTGTGTGTTCCTGTGCCCATCTGTGGCATGGGTGGTGGGCCCCTACCTCCCTGGTTGTGCAGTTGCATTGCTCTGCTGCTGGGGGGCATCCCTGGTTGCGTTATGGCACCATTGGACTGCTCAGCTGCACATTCCTTGTTGTGCTATGGCGCATCAGATCTGCTCAGCTTCCCCTCCCTAGTTGGGCTATGGTGCAGGTGGTGCAATATTCAGTCATCGGCTGTAGGTGCAGTTTGGCCAGCTCACTTTTTGAATATCACACCTCTTGCTCATGGGCACAATGGACTTGCATTTGCTCCTGCTATTGCGCACTTTTTGGGCTCAGTTTGAATATCTGGGCCCACTTGTACTGCAGTTCGTAAATTGTCTCATTTGAAAGGTATTCACATTAGTAACAGTACTTAAAAACTTTCCTTCTATTAAACACTTACAATAAATACAATTCTGACATTTAAAACACCCCATCAATCTAGTAAGCCAGGTAGAATTCCCTTCCTGCTCCTGAAAGTGACTGTGCATAAGTAAATCCTTAGGACTAGTGGCATTTCTATATGACATTCTGGGACCTTGCTGTACTGTATTTTAAGAGACTCTGATCTGCAGCCAAAATGTTCCAATGTTTCTTAAATATATCTGCAACATATGTGGCTTGTGCTAAATAAGTAGTAACTACGTTCATTCTGGTATCCTTATGCTGTTCACCTGTAGTGGTTCTCAACAGTGTGTTTTTTTAACACAAATTCCAAGATTTTTAATAAGGATCTGAAATGCTTCAGGCGTATTGCAGTGTGTGATTTTTAACATGTGAATAAATTACTTCTCTTTTTACTATGGAGTTGGCATCATATGTGGTGATGAGTGCCTGGGTTTTTTGTTTTACATGTGTTACTTTTACTCAAGAGTACCACAGCCTTGTATGCACTTTTATGTTTGGCACATCTTTTAGAGTGCAATTTAGAAATGTTTAAGCATTTTTTACTTGCAGGTTTAAGGTGTGTGGTACTGGTTTGCAGAATTTGTAGCAATGTCATATGTATGTTCCTAAAGCATTAAGCAGTATGTAATAGAAACATAGAAACATAGACTTTGATGGCAGATAAGGACCGCTAGGCCCATCTAGTCTGCCCATTTCCCTACCTACAGGATAGGCCGCAGATCCTAGTTAACCAACAGCCTATTTCTTCCTACTTCCCACAAGAATTGCCTTATGTCTCTCCCATGCATTCTTGAATTCTCCCACAGTTTTAGACCCCACAACCTCCTCAGGAAGGCTGTTCCATGCATCCACTACCCTCTCTGTGAAATAATACTTCCTCACATTGCCCCTGAACCGCCCTCCTTCTGTCTTTAAATTGTGTCCCTTGTTCTTGCAAGTCTCTTTCTGAAAGATGCTACCTCTTGGACTTTGTTGATTCAACTGAGGTACTTAAAAGTTTCTATCATGTCCCCCCTCTCCCTTCTTTCCTCAAGGGTATACATATTAAGCTCCTTTAGTCTCTCCTCATACGGCTTTTCTTGCAGAGCCTGCACCATTTTAGTTGCCCTCCTCTGGACTGCCTCTATTCTGTCTATGTCCTTGCGGAGATGGGGTCTCCAGAACTGGACACAGGTCTCCAGATGGGGTCTCACCAGCTGTCTGTACAGAGGGATAACAACTTCCTGTTTTCTGCTGCTGATGCCTCTTCCTATACATCCCAGTATACCCCCAGCCCTCCCTACTGCCTTCTCACATTGCTTGTTAACCTTAAGGTCATCTGATATGATCACCCCCAGGTCCCTTTCCTTTTTTGTTGTTGTTACTACCTCCCCACCCATGTTTCCCAGGTGCATTATTTTGCACTTCTTTGCATTGAATCCTAGCTGCCATTCCTCCAACCTTGCCAAGTCCCTTTTCATCCTTTCCACGCCTCTTTGTATATCAACCCTGTTGCAGATCTTTGTGTCATCTGCAAAAAGGCATACTTTTCTTCCAGTCCCTCTGCAATGTCACTGATGAAGACATTAAAAAGGACTGGACCCAATACTGAACCCTGTGGTACCCTACTAGTAACCCCCCTTTCTTCAGAGTGGACTCCATTTACAATTACCTTCTGTGTCCTGTTGTCCAGCCAATGTTTTACCCAGGCTACCACCCTGGGTCCCACTCCCAGGCTGGTTAATTTGACTATTAATCTTTTGTGTGGGACTGTGTCAAATGCCTTGCTAATGTGAAATGTGTAAAGATACTTACTGCTCCTTGGGTAGTGTAGTATTAGATAGCTTTTCCCTAGTGGGCTAGGGTTTGAATAGGCTGGTGGCCCTGACCTGGGTAGTAGCAATCAGTTCTGTCCTGTCAGGAGTTCTTCAGGGTGTTACTTTGGGACACTGTGGAATAGGGTGTGCCTAAGCTAGTTGTTAGTAGGTGGCTGAAGTTTGCTTCAGCATGCCTCTGATTTCTCTGGAGCAACCTCCTACATTAAGTCATAGGTAGAGAAGGGCCTGGCCACCCCATTTGGTAGGGCAGTCAGAGACTGGATGGCCTGTATTGCAGTGCAAAGTCTTACTGAGGACAGCAAGCTCATCTGGTGGCAGTGAGTGTAACCAGGCAGTTCCTTGGGTTACTAGAATCCCAACAGTTTCAGGGCAGTCAGTGCTAGAGGGTATAAAATACTCTCTGTAAAACATTGCATCATCATTTGCCTGGCTCTGCTGAGCAGAAGATTAGGTAATGCTGTTTGGAACTCTTGCAGTAGCATAAGCCACATCTTGGCTAACAGCTGGTTGGACCTGTCAGAATATGTGTCTGAAGCTGGAGTCTGAAGTGAGAGGAGCTCACAGAAAGTTCCAGGGGTAAGAGCTGGCCTGTGGCCACTCTTGTTTGAGAGGAAGGACCCTCTGACCATGTTTTTGCAAAAGAACAGTAATCCAAAGGTTGGTTTCCTGGAAGTGGTGGCTACCAGGTTTTGTGAAGTCCCGGGGGGGGGAAGATTCTTCACAGTGTAAAGATAATGGGACTAAAGGTTCAGTAAGTGATCTGGGGCAACTCCGAATTGACTGTTAGAGCTATCAGCACTCTCCAATTTGTAGAACTATGTGAGTACAAGTTTGAAGAAATGGACATGTGTGAGATCTGAAGATTCCAAGTAATGTTTAAGTGGGGTATTCTGGTGCCTTGCCAGACACTTGGTGCAATGGACCCTGAGAAATAAAGTGTGTGAAATGTAAACTGAAAAAGGGAGATTTCCTGGTGCCTTGTCAGATACAGGTGCCATGGACCATAGCCCAACATTTGTGAAGAAGGATGTCTCTAGCAGCCTAGTGGGGTTGGAGAATCCAGGATCTCTCTAGCAACCTAGTGGGGTTGGAGAATCCAAAAATGTCCAAAAGTAATAGAACAGATAATCCAATTTGTAGCCTGAGTGAGTAGCCCCTCATTCTAAGCACATATGGATCTAACTGGTTACTCATTGGAAAATGTGTTTAAGTATTAACACGGGTCACCTAGTTGCTTTAAAATATGCCTGAAATAGGACTGGTTGCAGATTTTGTAAGTCCAAGGTCCCCGAAAGATGAGCCAGGCAGCAGCATTTTGCAAGTCCCAAGGTCCATGAAATAGGGATGGTGGCAGTCTGTCGAAATCTGTAACCCTGAAATAGGGCTGGACATTGTGTGGAAAAATATGTCTGGAAAGAGAACCTTTGCCAGAAGAAAGTGTTGGAAATGTTTTGCCTGCAATGTGTCATCTGTCATGTACAGTGCAAGCCCTGGGGGAGCCACCTTTATTCACTGTTAACTTGTGTCAGGAATAAAATGCCATACAGTAACATTCCAAATTCCTGATTGTGGACAATCCATCTTTGAATACCTGAGTGATGTTTTCGGGGCCACTCAGATAGGAGACAGCATAGCCTTGGCACCTCTCTCCCAGACTTGGTTAAAACAGAAATATTATTTGTGCCCTAATACCTGACCTCTGAGCTGCCTGAGCCAAGTATTTACCATAATGCCAGGGTGGTACTTATTTTCTGCCACTTGTGTTTTGTTGCCTTGTCTATGTAACAAGTGTGGGGGGGGGCTGGTTGGAAGATGGTGGTTTTTGGTCAGGGTTAGTTTTGGTTACAAAATTGGGGGTTCATCTGAAGATTTGGGGGGAGAGGAAAAAGTTGCTTTGCCAGTGCAGAGGGTATATCTGTGGTCTTTTTGTTTAGTAGTGGTGCACCATACCAAGCATCATTTTGTGGAAAGAAGCTGCAATTTTGCCAAAGCAAGATGCTTGTTTTGCAATGTATACTATTGAGAAGAACTTTTGAGATAACTGTGCTGATATGGACTGTTTCTGTAGAGCTGAGGAACTGTACGTGAAATGTGCTTAAAACCGTCAAAAATGGTCAAGATTTGCCAGCTGCAAGTGATTTTGTTCAAGAAACATCTGCAATCTGTGGATATCATTGTTCCCCAAGCCAGAGGAGGAAAGTATCACAGTCACTAGAAGGAATGGTATTTTAAATGTGTTGCAATTTCAAAATTCAGTGAGAAGCACTGTTCAGGACTGAACATAAGTCGAGAAAAAAGTCAGCTTTGCATTTTAAAGTTGTCTCCACTAGCTTGAGGATCGTTGAGGAGAGAGAGAGTGTGTTTCAAGCTAATTTGCATGGTGTTGAGTGATTGGTTCTCTCAGCAAAGCCCCACTCCTTGGCTAGAGCTCTTTGGCCTGGCAAGTGTTCATGAAGGAGACAAAGAGAGAAGCATGTGAGGCATCAGGCAGGGTGAGAACTACAGCATTGGTGGACTTTGGATTTTTGCAAAAAGAAGTGAAAAAAGTGCTGAAAACATTAATTTGGGCTTCTTCTGGGTAAACTGAGTAAGTGATCGTTCTGTTGCTACCACTGTGTGTTTTGGAATAAATCGTCGGCTGACCACCCAATGAAATGAACACAAGTGGCATCAGCTGGCTTGAAGGCATCCTGTGAAATAAGCAAGTGATTTCAGTGAATACCCAAAGACTTTTAAATGCTAAAAAAGTTTCTGAACAGTGCTGAAAAAGTAGATAAGTTTTATGCAAGTAACCCAGGCTGTGCAAATAAACTGACCTCTGAGAAAGTAACTTAGTTTTGTGCAAATAGCCTAGGCTGTGCCATAAACAAAAAGTTGAGCAAAGTAGAGAGTCTGTGAAAAAAATCAAAGTTTTTGCAAAGTAACCAAGTTCTGAGCCACAAAGTAAAGTATTTGTGCAAAGAAACATAGAAACATAGACTATGACGCAGATAAGGACCACTTGGCCCACCTAGTCTGCTCATTTCCTACCTACAGGATAAACTGCAGATCCTATTTAACCAACAGCCTATTTCTTCCTACCCCCACAAAAATTGCCTTATGTCTATCCTATGTATTCTTGAATTCTCCCACAGTTTTAGACCCCACAACCTCCTCAGGAAGTCTGTTCCATGCATCCACAACCATCTCTGTGAAAAAATACTTCCTCACATTGCCCCTGAGCTGTCCGCCCTCTATCTTCAAGTTGTGACCCCTTGTTCTTGCACATCTCTTTTTCTGAAAGATGCTACCCTCTTGGATTTTGTTGATTCCACTAAGGTACTTTAAAGTTTCTAACATGTCCACCCTCACCCTCCTTTCCTCAAGGGTATACATATTAACCTCCTTTAGTCTCTCCTCATATGGCTTCTCTTGCAGACCCTGCACCATTTTAGTTGCCCTCCTGGACTGCCTCCATCCTGTCTATGTCCTTGCAGAGATGGAGTCTCACCAACTGGATGTACAGAGGGATAACAACTTCCTGTTTTCTGCTGGTGATGCCTCTCCTTATATATCTCAGTATCCCCCAGCCCTCCCTACCGCTTTTTCACATTGCTTGCTAACCTTAAGGTCATCTGATATTATTACCTCCCGGTCCCTTTCCATTTTTGTTATTGTTACTACCTCTACCACCTTTGTGTAATCTTCCCCTGGGTTGTTGTTTCCCAGGTGCATTATTTTGCACTTCTTTGTATTGAATCCTAGCTGCCATACTTCTGATCATTCCTCCAACCTTGCCAAGTCCCTTCTCATCCTTTTCACACTCCTTGTGTATCAACCCTCTTGCAGATCTTTGTGTCATCTGCAAAGATGCATACTTTCCTTCAGTCCCTCTGCAATGTCACTTATAAAGACATTAAGAGGACTGGATCAATACTGAATCCTGTGGTACCCTACTAGTAACCCATCTTTCTTCAGTGGACTCCATTTACAGAGAGCAAACAGTGTGAGTGTGCTATGTTACACAGGAAAATGCAGCAGCCATGTCTCGGGCAGGGGCAAAATGAAAAGTGGGGTACCTCAGGGATCAGTCCTGGGGCCAGTCCTATTCAACATCTTCATTAGTGACCTCGCAGATGGACTAGAGGGTAAGGCTTGTCTGTTTGCAGATGACACCAAGATCTGCAACAGAGTAGATGATCCAGATGGGGTGGGCAGAATGAGAAGAGATCTGGATAAACTAGCAGAATGGTCAGAAGAGTGGCAACTGGGATTTAATGCAAAGAAGTGCAAAATCATGCATATAGGGAAGAGAAACCCTGAAGCCACTTATAGGCTGGGAGGGGAGTTGCTAGCAGTCACAAAGGAAGAAAGAGACTTGGGCATCATCATCACTGATGACCTAAAATCATCCAAGCAGACCTCTAAAGCAGTAGGTAAGGCTAGGGGGGTGTTAGTGCATTAGTAGGGTATCATAAGTCGTGAGGGAGGTAATAATCCTCTCTACAAGACATTGGTTAGGTTTCCATCTGGAGTACTGCATGCATACTGAGGCCACACCTTCCACAAGGACATTAACTAAATTGAGGCAGTCCAGAGAAGGTCAACCAAAATGGTGCAGGGACTGCATCAGAAGACATATAAGGACAGATTAACGGAGCTCAATATGTATACCCTTGAGCAAAGGAGGAGAGAGGTGATATGATCGAGACATTTAAACACCTTAAGGGCATAAACAAGGTGAAAGAGTCTAACATGTTTAAATATAAGAAAATAGCAGGACAAGAGGACACAGCATGAGATTAGAGGGAGGCCGATTAAGGGGAAATGTGAGGAAATTCTTTCACAGAAAGGTGGTAGATGCATGGAATGGCTTACCACAAGAAGTGGTGGCTATGAATACAGTGCAGGGCTCAAACAGGCATGGGATAGGCATAAGGGAGCAATACAAATGACTATGAATAGATAGGTCACTGACAGAGCAAAGGCCGATGGCACATTTATAAGGTAGAAAAAGAAATGGGCAGACTGGATGGGCCTTGCGGTCCTTATCTGCCCTCAACTTCTATGTTTCTATGTTTCTATGTTTCTATGTAAGTAAACAACCAGTTCAGCTTAGCAATCAAAGGTCACTCAGTAAAGTGGGTAGGCTGAAAAAAAAATACTTTTGAAATAGATAACAGTCTGTGAGAATTTGTGCATTTTAGTAATAGCAATTTTCTGGATGTTTTGCAGAGTTTAAGCATGGCAAGTGGCAGCAAATCCTATCTGTTTCATATTAGGACCTGGGTTGCACAGAAAGAACAAGAACTGAGAAAACTTGAAGAGGACTATGGTTGTCTAAGAGTTCCTTGTGACATACTGCTGCCTGGATTTCTAGTCAGTGTATGTGCAGTATGTTTAAAAGTTGAAAGAGACATAATAGCTGTCCCTCAATGCCAGGACTATAAAAAGAACTTTGGCTTGTGTATGGCTAGTGGTCCTCCAAAAGAAACTGTACCATGTGTCCAGTTGGCCTTACATGGATGCTCAGAGCAGAACTGTGAAAGACAGGTGGATACACAGTGTAAGCAGGATGAAGGAGAAGATTTCCTGCAGGAGTTTTGTAAATGTGGCTGAATGCAATGTGCAAGCAGTGCAAGCAGCAGGTAGCCCTTGGCCAAGAAGAGGCTGAGAGGTTTGGAAGTGGCAGGACTTGAACCTGTGGACTCATGGGCAAGTGATCCAAATCTGAGTTTGTTTGGTGAAGATGAGGAAGTGGAAGACCTCATCATTTGGGAGGACCATGCCTCCAGCAGTAGTGAGTAGTGGATGTTCTCAGTGATCAAACCAGTAACCAGTTCCTGGGAAGAACATAGGGAGGCTTTGGAGGAAGAGGAGGAGTTTGCTGAAGAGACTGGATTACCAGATATCACCGTCACACATGTTTTTGAGCCCACAGAAATGAGGAGGGGCTCCAGTGTGCAAGAGATACAGAAAGACACAGGTGTGGACTGCCTTGTACCTGTGTGGGACAGAGAGACATGGTCACAACAGTCTGGTCACCCCAAGTCAGGCTGTGGCCTACCGGCCAAAGGGCAGCAAAGAAGAATGAGTAGTCAGGATGAGAACTGAGAAAGAGTTTGGTGTCAAATATCCATTTATGCCAAGATGGATGTGGGAAAAATGAGGACTGTAGAGAGCAGTGGATGCTGAAAGAAGCCAAGCATCCACCAGTGATCTTTGGTGCTGGGTGAAAAGTGTTTATCAAAGTGCAAGAGAAAAGTCTGCCAAGATAAAGTCAAGTCTTGAAGGTGGGTTACAACCTTCACCTGGACTCAGTAGTAGCGGTTGGTCATGGAGGTAAAGACTGCCACGCCATGCAGATGGGACAATCATTCATGTTCCTCATCACAAGTGATATTACCCATGAAAGTATCTGGAAGAGCCAGCTATACAGAAAATGCCATGGTCGGTGGGCCAGCAATTGGCTGAAGAAAAGTTTCGGAAGGTCAAGTACAGCATCCCCTGGGATCAATGAGGGAGGTCAAGAGTCAAGTCTGCAGTTTCTTCCTTGGTCAGCAGAACAAGATCCAGAGGTGTCATGGAAGAGTTTGATCCAAAGACCTGTTTCTCAGCTGGAAGAAGAGAAGAGGTCCTGAACCAGTGAGAGAGAGAGAGAGAGAGAGAGAGAGAGAGACTGGAAATTGTCAAACTGTGCATCAGAACTGATAGGGCCGAGTTTTTTCATTTTACTGTGCAATAATTGCTTTCTAATATAATGTGCCCTATCACCTTGGTGCAGTGGATGCCTTTTCTGGACATTTCAGTATACCCCATGCCTACTCACAGGAACAGTTTAAAGACTGGCTTTGGCTGCTCTGTAAAATCCTTTCTGTATAGAAGTGCCTTGTGCACTCGGACATTTTATCTCTAGAAAGACTTTTAGAACCCACCACCCCCAAAAATGCTTTGTTTGTATTATTTTTGTACTTCTGTACTGCTTTTTTAGTATAACCTTTAAAAATATTTTGGGATTGTATTGTATCTGCTGGTGGGACGTTTGTTGCTGTATTTTCTTGCAGGTTGTTTCTTTCTTGCAGGTTTTTCTTACAGGAGCAGCTGGAAAAGAAAAGAAGAGGATTTGGGTCTCAGCCAGAGCGTTGGTGTTTCTTAGTCCTTTTAGAGTGTTTAGAGTGTAATTTAGAAATGTGTACACAGCCAAATATACTGGAAATATAAAAAACAGAGAATAGAAGTGAAGAGAAGAGAAGAGAAGAGAAGAGAAGAGAAGAGAAGAGAAGAGAAGAGAAGAGAAGAGAAGAGAAGAGAAGAGAAGAAAAAACAATGAGTAGGTAGCAGAGGAGAGGGAGAAAAAGAGGAAGCAAGAAAAAAAAAGATTTGCATTATTGTCCTCTAGCCAGAGTTCTTCAGTCTGTGAGAGAGAAATTAATTCCACAGCGTGCTCAGGTAGTTTATATGGGTCTTTGCACTATTTCCAGAGGCCCATTTTCTTCAAAATTCCAAACAGAACAGTCAATTAGGTTTCACTATTACAACCCAGTTCAACTGTGAATTGTTGATCAGTTGATCCATCAGTTTCCTTGCCCGAGTTATCTGTAGCTGAGCCCAATAGTCTATTAATTCCAGATGGTTGCTTCTTCTTTTTTAAATTAATATGCTTTATTGATTTTCTGAGAAGGAAAAGACAAAAAGCAAGCAAAATAGCAATTCAACATGAACAACAACATTCCAACCAACATACAAATAAACACCAACTATGACAACCCTCCCACCCCGCCACACAACCCCCACCCACCCACCCAGAGCACAAAGAAATAACATCTGACAGCAGAGCTGGAATATACAATCACTGAAAAGGAAATGAGTAAACAAAATAACAAGAGCTACCAGAAAACCTGTTCTGGCCTAAGAAGCCACAGAGATGGATATCAAAGCAAATAGTGGCTCCCAGCAAGATCTAAGACTGGGATACTGATCTTGACGGGAGGCAATATGTTTTTCAGTTTCAAGAACCTGTAAAATCTCTTGATGCCACTCCCGAAAAGAGTGCATTGGCTCATCCAGCCAGTAGTGCATATTATCATCTTAGCTGTAATAGATATCAAAGACGTATAAGCCCTACGTGGGCCAAACAATTCCACTGGATGGTGTCCAACCAAACAAATCTGTAGCATAAAGAAAGAGTGCAGCCCAAGAAGGGGATCCAAGGACCTCTGGAAGGCATCCCAGAAGGGTGTCGCTTTGACACAATCCCAAAGAATGTGTCTAAGAGTAATTTCCACAAGGCCACAGCAGAATCAGGTTTCAGAGGCGAGTTTACCCATCCTGAGCAATCTAAGGGGTGTATAATACAAGTTGTGCAAAATACAAAATTGCAATAGACAGTAATGATCTTGTTTAATAAACTTAAGTAAACTCCTCCAAATTGTCTGCCAGTCCTTGGCCTCCAAATGAAGGTTTAAAACATGCTGCCAATAAAAACAAATCCCTGTCAAACTCCCAGGATCTAATTTCTGAAGGAGACCAGAGAACTGAGAGACAGAGTGGGGCTGTTCTGCCAAAAACAAGAAATCATGAAGACAGGAATCAGACTGTAATGCCTATAGGCCTGTGCGTAAATAAGAAGCCACCACACTTGTGAGCTGTAAATGCTTGAATGGGTGATATTGTGGGATGGAGGAATGCTTTTGTCATATGCCTACTGGAAGAAACTTTCCATCCCCCACCAATGAAGCTAAAGAAGCCTCTTGAAGGATCCATGTGATAACAATGATCTAAACCCTGCGTCGCCGTTAGGGAGTATGTACATCACGAAAAAAACAAAATGATGATCTACACTGCCAGTGAGACAAGTAGAGTGAGACTGCATTACATTTTATGTGGGGCCATGCCCTAGCACCCTCTTCATGGGGCTTGCCCCGCTTAAAAAATAACCAACTCCAGGAGGCATGCATGTCGGGAAGTGCGAGAACCTAACAAAAAAGATTACTCCTGCTCACACAAAACAACAAAATATTGTGCTCTTCCCCATCCCCAAACCCTCACACCTCCCCACTGTAGCCAGTCATCCTCACTACCATGCTGCATTTCCAGCTTGGCAGCCTCTTGCTGCACTACTCCCACATACCTTCCTTCCTCTTCCATTCTTGTCCCGTGGTACCGGTTACCTCTCTCTTCACATGTTGCTACCCTTTCAGGGTAGCTCATATTCCAGGCACGGAGACTGAATTGCTCAATCTCAGTCACGGTATTAACTGTATACCTCGAAGGAATGGACAAAATTAAAGGGAATTGGGCAGTTGGAAATAAGAAAGTTCAGGTTGCCAAGGACAGGCTGCAATAGGTCCATATGGTTGGTTCTGCAAGGATGCAGTCATTCTCACCTGGGTAGATTGGTTTTGGTTCAGCCTTTTATGAAATGCTTGAGCCCTCATAATTTGAGGGGATATAGCCGCTATTTCTAATGCCTTCGCAGTGTCTTCCGGTGAGGTAAAGTACCAGAGTTTACCATTAAGACAAAAATGAAGTTTTGCAGATAGTAACAGAGTGTATTTAATACCATTGTTTCTTAAGATTCCAACAACCTGGTCAAAGGCTTTACTCTGGGTCATAGCGGTGTGGCTAAAATTAGGATAGACATTAATTTTGTGCCCCTCATATATTAGTCCACCCTCAACTCTTGCATTGATTAAAATTGCTTCTTTATCCTGAAATGTATGAGGTTTGATATAAACAAATCTTGGAGGGTTATATTGGCCACTTGTGGCAGAAGACATCTATTTGTTGCAGCATGGTGCACACTGTCTAGTGATATAAGTTCTATTAATTTTTCAAAGAACAGTCATGAATCTCCTGTCCCTTCTGGACCTTCTGGTATCTGAGTAAATTTCAAGTCACTCCTCTGAGACCAGTCTTCTTGGTCTTGTACCTTACTCATATGAAATTTAAGTTGGAAATTATGTGTGGCAATGTTATCTGCTACAAGACTGATTCTATTTTTAAGTTCTGTGGTGTGAATTGAGAGGGTTTCCATTTTATTGTTTAAAGCTGTAATTGCCACTGTCAAGTTTATCACTGAGTTATTAATAGCAAAGAGACCTGTTTGCATATCTGAAGGGAGAACAAAATTATCATGCTGTACAGTTTGTGCCCATAGAGGAATAGTATATTTACTAATTAACATATCAGCATGTTTACTAGCCATGCTAGCTCTCAACATTGAGTCGCTCATTTGCATTCAACTGTGTTCCTTTTACAAGTGCCCTAGAAGGGTTTACACTCTCTGAAGAGAAAAAACAGTCTTTCTGAACTCTTTGTGGCAGTGGTGCCTCCAATACCTGGCTAGTGCCCCTGTCCAGATTGCATTTTTCATTTGCCACAGCAAGGTTAATCATAGGGGTACCTGGCATTGGGGAAATTAATTTAGATCCCACCAAAGAACCTGATACAGTTGAAATATATTGTTGACTTCAGTGCCCACTTTAGCCATGCTGGATGCTGTCATATTAGATAAATGTTTACTTTCTTCCCTGCCAGTATCTGTCCCATTGCCCCTAGGTATATATGGTCAGCACTGTCACCTGCACATACAGTTATTGGATTGCCCCATGCTGAGAAGCTAAATAATCTGAAGGCCATTCTACATCAGCCTCTTCTGTTCAGTTTGTCCTCAGTATCAGCATTAAAATATTGTTGTGGTATAGCAAGCAAGTTCTGTAGTGAAGGAATTTATAAAATCAGAGTGTCTCTTGGGACAAACTGAAGCATTTAAAGTTTCTTTTGTAGTCAGCGTGGATCATTGTGAAATCAGTACAGGTTCAAGAGGCACCATATAGCTGCTGGAGCCTGAAAGTAGGGTTGCAAAGTCTTCAGTTGAAGCACTGTTTGACACTTTCTGGAAATGTGAGGTTAGCTTATCAGGAGCTGGGTTTTGGATACTGTGGACTAAAGCAGTGTTACAGGCATCTGGGATCAGTTTGCAATATACAAAACACAATGTCTTTCGCAACAGCCTCCAAAACCGTGGCACTTATTTGCAATTAATTTGCAGATTCAAAACTGCCTGACAAGATACTGTCAAGTCAGACTGCTGGCATACTTGGAGATGGAACCACCACAGGCTTCATAGTTTGAATGGGGATTGCTACAGTAGTTTCAGCTCTTGTTGGTGGTTCATGTGAAGTTTCAGAAATGTCTGTGAGAGAACTATCAAGTCAGAGTGATGGCTTTTTTGGAGCTGAACCCACCCTAGGATTTGTACTTTGAGCAGTGGCTGCAATCATGGCTTCCACAGTGTTTCCAAGCCTTAAAGAAGGTAATTGCATATTCATGCTAAGTTCATTTAGAGCAGCCACTGAAGTTGATTGTATATTAGATGCAGAAACTGCAATATCTTCATGAAAGTTGACAGTTGGCAGTTCAGAAGCTTTAAGAGGTGTTTGGGGATTCATTCTAGTGGGTCTCCTCAGACTATACTGTTTCTTTTCCAGCTGGAGGAATCCACGATATCCTTCACCTGTTTTATTTTTTTTAGACATCATAGAGCAAGCAATAGTCAAATGAGTAATTCAGAAAAGCTAGTTGAATGGGCACCAAAATGGTATTAAAATAGTGACATTGTGACAGCTCCAAATTCTGTCACAGCACAGTGACGACCATCTTAGAGCTTTGCTAATTCTAGGATAAAGTAAAGGAATACCACAGAAGCCACGGGCTGATATGCCTCAGGACATCAGAGAAGCCAAAATACATACAGAACCATTAAAAATCTTTGGAATTTACTTCAGACCTGGAGATTTACTCAGTGTCTGTTATATTGAGAAACTATATATAGAGAAATTAAGTATGGTTGAGAAAAAGGTAACAAACTTGCAGAACTGGAATATATCCAAGCTGAAAAGAGTAAACATCATTTTTTTTTAATTTTTTATTTATTTATTAGTAGCATCAGAATTACAAACCTTTGAGTCAGAGACTCTTTTACAAAGGCTCCACATCAAGGTAGGACACAATAGACTGAGATACAACATACAGTGAGACTTGACATTACCTATACAAATATTTTGCTAAGGGAGTGAAATACAAAACAGGCAAGGAACAGTGCAACTCATATACAAGCAATGTCAGAGAGGCATAACAAAGGCTGGACAATTGTCCATTGTCAAAGGTGGATGAAGTCAACCAATATGAGATGCTCTGGTGGGCAGAAGCTGGGGCAGTTACAGCTGTGGGAGGTGTGGAGGTGGCTCTGGAGTGTTGACTTGAAGAGCCCAAGCCTGTTTTGGTTGAGATGGAGGCATGGAGGAGTTAATCCAGATTGGGAGTCTATAGATGAAGGACCTCTGGGCTAGGACAGTCCTGATTCTGGTTACGTGAAGCATAGATTTGGTGAAGCTCAGGGTTGGTAGAGTAATGGGAACAGGTTGAATCAACATTGAGAGGCTGGGGGCATACCAGTCATTATTTTTTAATGAAGAGGCAGGTCTGGTACAAAGTCTTTCCTCAAAATTGAGCAGGTTAGCTAGAGTGCAGAGAGCATTTTTTTTTGTTTGTTTGTTTTTTCCAATTGTTTAACCAGGTGAGACACATTAAGCTGAAAGCTTGTTTGCAGGTGCAACCTGAAAGCACAGGGAAGTTAAGTGACTTGCTTAGGGTCACACAGTATGTAAGTGGGGGCTGTGGGATTCAAACCCAGGTCTCTAGATTTGCAGCTCAGAGCCTTAAACCACTGCGCTATACTGCCTCCCAAAGAGTGTACATGTGGGTGAGTTTGGCACTGCCCATGAGAAGGCAACAGGCTTTGTTGAGGGAAATTTTTATTCTATTTTTTCTAAGGCTTTGGTGGGGATGGTACGGTCACCACTCTTGTGTATGGGGGAATGACTGCAATTTTCCATATGGAGGGCAAAAGACAGAGGGAGCAGTTCATGAGGTTAGTGAGGGGTGAGAGTAGACATCCAGAACCTGGTGAAGTAGTCTTAGATCAAATGAGTCATTACTGTATAGGGCCATTTAGGACTTTAAAGAGGTAGGGTTTCCTTTTGCACTGAGAGTGTATGGAAGTAGAAGGGTTGGCAAGGGAGGGAGGAGAAAAGGGCAGGTAAAGACTTCCTCTTTATAAGCTATATTTCTCCCCCAGCAAAATATATTGAACCCAAATTATTTAGTTTATTCTTCAGACTACTTTGGGGATGTTGGTTAAACCAGATTAAATGACAGCAAATCTATTTGGAAATAAAGAAGGGGTCTGGATATGCCAAACCCATTGTCATTTTATTGAAGTATACTTTGTAGCCACATGTACACCAGTGGAATTAGTATTAAACAATAAATGGCTTCTCCCATTTAGGATAGAATGGGCACAACATGAATTTAACTTGAAAATATCAGTTGTAGCCAGAGTATTTCAAACTGCTTCTCTATAAAATAAATTATCACAGGTCCCATGTGATCTGAACAATAGGAGAAATGTATATGTTCATTTTATGGCTCAGTTTCCTGTAGACAGGGTTCCAAAATTGCATTTTCTGATAGCAGTCTAACAGGTTTTGGATAAATGAATATGAAAATGAGTTTGGGATGTAACATTGCTTAGCTGTCTCAGGTGATTGAGAGTAAGAGACAACCAAAACACAAGCAGATAACAGAAAGATTTTGTCCAAGGCAAGAATGCACAGCAGTCTTTGAAACACAAACACTTTAACTTGTCCCTGTGCTCTAACAGTTTTGGAAGACAGTGGCTAGGAAATGGAAAACCACAGAGTTTGTTACAATAAAGTGTGAGAAGCTGATTTCAAAGTACTCATTGAAAAAGTTCTTCTAATTCTATGCCATCACACTGAGGATTATCCTCATAGGAATCAAATTCTATCTTTGGACTGCTCAATGCGGACGAAACTTTCAGCAGGATAAGATTGCAATACCAGTCTTAACTGATTGGATAGGACAATATCTTAGGGATTTGCAAAGGAAGCAATACAAGCAGGTACCCTCTTGAGAATTTTCCCAATTATGGAAATAATATTGATTTGTTATCCACTTTAAACAGCTAAGATGGAATGGAAAAAGTAGAACCATCTGCCTTCTTTTTCTTTAAAAAATTGAATATAGAGCTTAATATTGTTGTTTCAACAAGATACGAAGAATCAGATACACATAACTGCAAACATAATGAAAATCATAAGTGTCTTTATGAAGTGTATTTAAATTTTCCTTTTATTCTTTTGGAAGATTCACATATATACTAGGATGACAGATAAATGGAAGCATAGAACTTTTCCTTAGATAATATATCTTCAGTTTGTTATTCTTTTTGGAGTCATTTTTGATATTACCTGATTGTATTTGATGTTCACTTTTTGGTGTATGTTTTTGTTATGCTTTCTTTTAATAAAACATTCCCTTAATATCTCAAAAAATGCGATATGATCTTTCACATCCACCTAAACACTCACCAGAACAGACAAATGGGACCTCAATTTAATGTCTCATCTGAAAGATGGCACCTCATGAGTGCAGCCCCCCCCCCCATGCTGTACTACATTGTCAGTATTGGGATTTTTCCTCAAGTTCTTGTTGTGGGGCTAGCACTCATAACCTTCCAAATTCAGTAGTCCCTTGGCCTCCCCTAGCATAAGTATCGCTAAAAGGTATGTCATTTTGCATGGACGACTGGAATTCTAATGCTGTCACTGTGTCTAATGCATATCCAAAGACATGGGCAGATGAGATACTGGAAACATTTGGGAAAGCCAAGTGCCTATCAACAATTGCCCTAAAAAAAGTATTATTGACAAGTACCTTTATCCTCTAAAACGAGAGAACAGTCAGCCTTATCACTCTGTTTGGCCAGTATGAATTTTTTGTCATGCCAATTAGAATGACAGTGCACCAGCTACCTTTCAAATGCTGGTTAACTGAATGTTATCCAGGGTAGGTGATTTTTTCTTGGTCTACAGTACATGGATGATGCAATTATATTTAGTCAGACCTGGGAGGAGCATCTTACACATCTATTGCAGTGCCAGCCAGGATGCAACACAATACCTTGCAAATGTTGCAGTATGCTGTAGTTCACAGTGTAATTCAATGGCAATTAAGCTCTTTTATCATGCAGTATTTTGTGACATGTCATTTAGTGCAAGTTACTGTGTTACATGATTTGCATCCTGGCTGGCTCTGCTAGAAAGATACTCATACAATCTATCAAGTTGATTTCCAAAGTAGCAAAGTGTGAGGTAGGCATGACAGAAGTGCCATACTTAGGACACAGGGTGGAGGGAGGAAAACATTTGGCCTAAATCTTTGAAGGTGGGTGCTATAAAGAGATGATCCAAGTCCACAAACAAGAAACAGGTGTGAGTATTTTGGGGGCTGTGGGAGCTACACAATCCATCTTGCTAGTTTAGCACCATTACAGACCCCCTCACTAGTCTAACAACAAGCATTTGTCAATGCTGAATGTTTACTTGCTGGCATTGGCAGTGGCAGTGTAGAAGTTACAGAGCTGTGTAATAGGAATGGCAGTGAAGTATTGAACTGAAGCCAACCCCACCACCACCCTGCAGAGAGTGACAGGCATTGGGGTGTGCATTTGGGTCGCCAGGCATAACGGCCATGCCATTTCACCACACCCCACTCTGCAGAGACTGACAACTGGCACGTGTTCCTTGGGGTCTTTGGCCCTTATGTACCCCATCTCATTAGAATACGGTGAGATGGGCGCAATATGGGAAGAATGGGGTGAAGTTTGGGGTCAAGAGTCCAAGGCATACCTCGATGCCTGTCAGTGACTGCAGGGTGTGGAATGGTATGAGCATCACAGGCAAGAATCCCAAGTCACACCCTGATTCCTGTCATTCTCTAGGGTTGGAGCGATTTAGTTGAAAAGCCTAATACCTCAGGCATTCGTTGGTATTTTCACTCCAAATTTTCAACATGTTTGTTTTGTGACCCACCTCTCGAGCAGGGGAATATCAGTTTAGTGGCAGCTGCCCTCGCACAGTATTCGGCATTTAGCACCACAGGTGCAAAAATATTCCGAACAGGATGTAAAAAATGGCAGCTGTACTCTTTCATGGGGAGGTGTAAAAATGGCTATGTTGCAAATGTGTAGTAAAAATATTTAAAAAAATTGTGAAGTCATGAATGTACATAGAAACTGTGCAACGCACACCCGTAATATAATTAGGTTGGGGATTTTTTATAGCAGATTGTCAACTCAGGCATTTTGGTGCCTCCGATCATGAACAGTGTCACTGTGATTTTCTTTATCTGTGCCGAACAATGATTTCCCACAGCGACCATCTCTGCACTGAAAGTGTGAAAACACACTTCGACCATGTTGTGAAAAATGGCAGCTGTACTGTTCATAAGGAAGTGTAGAAAAATGCCACTAGTGAAAATCTGGACTGAAAATATTACAAAGTTATGAACTAACGAGGATGCGTGGAAACTGCACAATGCTCACTTATAACAGTCATTTTATGGACTTTTGTCACCAAGTTTTCAACATAGCCATTTTAAGACCTCTGCTCATGAACAGTGTAACTGAGATTTTCTTAATCTGCCCTAAACATTGCTTTCACACACCAACAGCACCATTGTGCGCTACATGTGAGGTAACACATTTTGGGTGACATATGGAAAATTGCAGCTGTACTGTTCATAAGGAGGTGTGGAAAAATGGCAATGTTGAAAATCTGGAGTGGAAATATTGAAAATTCGCAAACCTACGAACGTGCAGTGGGACCTGTGCAACACACACTCGAAAAACAGTCATTTTTAGGAATTCTTTCACCAAATTTTCAACATTGCCATTTTAAGATCTCTGCTCATGAACAGTGACACTGTGATTTTCTTAATGTGTTCCATACACTGAGTTCAAGACATGACTGCGCCACTGTGCGCTATATGGCAGAAACACATTTTGGGTGAGATGTAAAATGACAGCTGTACTACTCATAAGAAGGTGTGGAAAAATGGCAATGTTGAAAATCTGGATGGAAATATTGAAAATTCAAACCCTATGAGGCGTAGGAACTCGATGCAACGCACACTGTCAAACAGTCATTTTAGAATTTTTCCAAATTTCAACATAGCCATTTCAAGACCTCTGCTCATGAACAGTGTCACTGTGATTTTCTTAATTTATCCCTGCATTGATTTTGCACACTGACTGCGCCATTCTGGCGCTACATGGGTGGAAACACATTTTGGTGAGATGTGAAAATGACAGCTGTACTACTCATAAGAAGGTGTGGTGAAATGGCAATATTGAAAATCTGGCGGAAAATATTGAAATTGCCAACTTATGAGTTTTCCCTGAGGAACTGGCGCAACGACGCCGTTAAAACAGTCATTCTTTGGAATTTTGGCACCAAATTTTCAACATGGAGGTTTTGGGCCCCTTCTCATGAATGATGTCACTGTCATGGCAGTATTCAGGCCGAGGTGATTTCACAGTCACTGCGCCGAATCACCTTCGCCCGAATAACTTGTCATGACAGTGACATCATTCATGAGAAGGGGCCCCAAAACCCCATTTTAAAAATTTGGTGCAAAAATTCCCAAAAATGGCTGAGATATGCAATAAAGTTGAAACCCCCCTATCTAGCCCATTATACAGCTTACTGGCATTTCCTCAGTTCGTGGTCGGCTTTGAAGAGTGCAGACGTGTTCCCGGTCCACCGAAGATCGTCGCGCCGGAGTCCGGAGGTAAGTATGGGGTGGGGGTGTGTGGGGAGGCTGCGTGCATAGTGGGTGGGTGCGGGTTGTGGGAGGGGGGGGGAGGCGCTTGCGCTGGACCGTTTTGTCTTACAGGTTAAACAAATGAAAATGGCGTCGTGGGACCGTTTGCCATGCTGGGGTGGGCTCAAGCGTGCTTCACAAGAACTTTGAGGCGTTCGGCGGCGGGGGATTGGGCACCCCGTCTACAAAATCAATGATTGCCACGGCTGGGGTGGGCTCCCAGCGTGGCACCAAGCTGGGAGGAGATGATGCAGCTCAGCCGATGGGGATTGGGCACCCGTCGGCCTGCCACCACTGTCACGAACACGCATGCCTGTGGCTGGGGGAGGGAGCTGCTGGCGTGAGGCAACTGCCTTCTCACTCAGCGTAGCTCCCCCTTTCAACTGTATGCCACTGCATTTTGGAGCATGTCATAGACAGCTCCCAAATGCATTGGCTTACAGGGGCCGCGCCTGCCAGGACACTGCCTGAATTAGAGGAGGAGGTGACACACCTCCGAAATCTCCGATGATGGCACTATGTTTCTTGCACATGCGTGCAAGCAAACCTAAAAAGTGAATGTCTGAGCAGTTGTACTGGACAGAATGCTGACAGAATGCTCCATTCAGCTGAAGCAGGCCCTATGTCAGGTTCCAGTCCTAGTCAGTTTTTACTATGGTCTACAATTTATGCTACACATGGCTGCATCAAATTTTATTTCAGTCCAGTATTGAGCAAGGTTAATTTCAAAGCTGGCAAACACCCAATAGTCTATTTATGCCATAAATGTCTGCCAAGGCAAGTGACATATGCTGTTTTGGCTTTGTGGAAGTCACAGCCAGGTTTGCACAGTATGGTAGTGAATTTTATCATAGTCACAGACCATAACCATGGCTACAGCATGTAAGTGGAAAGAGTGCCACATCTTGGTGCTTGAGTCTAGTACTATAGTAGTACAGTAGTACAATAGTACAGTATGAGCATTCAGTATTGCAAATGTGCACAGAATGCAAATGCTGATGGCCTGTTCTGACAGACAGCATATTGCATGCTTATTAAAACTGTAGCATGGTACTGCCACAAAGTGATTTCATGGCACTGGGTAGGGAAGTATGTCATGCTTGCATATGTATAATTCTTTTAAAAAAATAAGTTCCAGTCATGTGCCTTTCTATAAATGCTTTATTCTCCAGCTGGGGTAGGGGCCAAATGTTCTGTATTTAGTGCACTGGGAAAGTGATAGAGTATCTTAGGCCAATGTGTTGCCACCTCACCAGGGGATCCTGGGAGAGGAAGCCTGCTGACACCTCTACAACCTTCAAAAGCAGCTCTTAGCTTCAAAGGCAGCTCAAACTCTGTGCTGAGGAGTTGATAAAGATGAGTCTCAGACTATATTGCAAACAGGAAAATATATTGCAAGAAACTAGGGGAACATGCTGCCCTGGGACTTCAACCAATTGCTCGTCTTTGACAGGGGCATGCCCTTGCTAATTTAGCATTTATTTTAAACCCACTTCTTCAAGGCTGAGTATTCAAACTGCATCATACTTACAGTGTGAGTACATAGAGTATAAAGAGAACTGCAAAGGGTGAAGGGGAGGTAAAAGTTAAGCAAGGAAGTTTAGAAAATGAACTCATCACATAATTGCAAATGCATAACATCATGTTATAGTATATGGTTAGTGCTTATTGTGGATAAAAAGCAGTGGCTTTGAAAGTGTTGTTGTAGGGCAGTTCAAAGGCCAAGAAAAGCTATTGTAGTATCGTTCTGATGTCACAACGATACTACAACAACTTTTTCCCTTTGAGCTGCTGCCTGATTGGCCGAAACAGCGCTGTGGTAAAAATGAACAGAGTAAAATGGCGGTGAAGGTTAGCAAGTGGTCTGGAGAGTGGTGTATTCATGTAATTTGGACACTGACTACCTTTGACTTTGTGTGTCCAAACTATCAGTGTGGCAGTTTTCTTTTATTTTTTTTAAACACCGGTGCTGTAGATCATCGCGGTCGAGAGCAGAGTGGCACTGCATCGAGAAACGCGATGTTGTCGGGAGAGCATGAAGCGGACTTCACCGTGGACCTGGAGCAAGTGAACACAAACACAAGGTATTGAATCCTTGTGAAATTAAAGTTTTCTACAGTCTAGGAACCATATACTATACAAAATAGTGTATGGATGGCCATACACAACTAACGCTGTGTTTCTATCTCGGGGATGTGATGATGTCATTTAGACCTCTCAAGCTTCGCTCTCGAGGTCTGTATGCCATCATCACATCCCCTCAATGAAACACAGCCTTATTGTGTATGGCCATCCATACACTATTCTATATGTTCTACACACTCCTAAGCAGACTAGAACTATGAATCCCCAAATTTGCTAACCAATTGTTGCACAAAATAATTTTTACTATCACACAATAAAAGATAAAAATGTCCTACTAGGATTAAAAATTCAAAAGTGTGACTTAATGTCATTCTAGATAGAGGATACAGTCCATTCTGTGAAAGCAAAATCTGAAACAAAATGAGAATAATAGAGTAGTCAGCACAGGAACAGACCCACTAATAAATAAACTCAGCAAATATATTAGTATCCTTTCAAAAACACAAAATCTGCCTTCTCATTTAGTCCACGTGGCTGTACTGTGTTTAAAGAAACCATCCCCTAGTCTCTTGTTGTAATGGCAGACTGAGGAGCACTAGATGATGTACACCATGGAAGACATGACACATAATGGAATGTCTACTTAGGAATGTGTAAACAATAAGATGGCTTAACTGGTGGTTCAACATGGGGAAGAACTCCTCACATATATATAATAAAAACAGCCTCTTCCAGAACCACTTGCTCTAGTGTTTGGAAAAGTTACTTTCATGGAGCTCTTGTGTGGTGTGTGCGTGCTGATTTGCTTTTCACTCCCTCTACTTTATTCCTTCTCTTATTGTTTTTCTTTCTTTCTATTAGGTTTTGTTTGTACATTTTCTTGCTTGGTTAGTTAAATAATAATAACCAATGGGGTGTGGTTGTGTCAGTATAACCTCATACATAAAAACTACATACAGAGTAAAGTGCATCCCACACACCAAAAGGAAAATGAGCCTTTGTGGTGTGTATAATTGCTATTATACAATGGTTCTTATTTATTAATACTGTGGGACCACAATGAGCACATATAGATGGTTATTAGAGAACAAGTGTTGGAACATCCCTTTTACGTGTAGGACATCTATTTTATAGTATCAGTTGTACAGTTTTCTTTTTCTTTTTAAGGAAACACTCCCCATGTGAAAGCACTGCACCATGGGTATGCAAATAATTGTCTGGTATCACTGTAGCGTGTTATGCAATACCAGGCAACTAGGTATTTGCATACCCATGATGCAGTGTATTCATATGCAATGTGTTTCCTCATAAAAAAATAAAACTGTAAAACAAATACTATGAAAGAGATGTTCCCATACTATAAAGAAAATGTTCTGACACTTGTTCTCTGCCTAACTATGAAATGTTTTAACCATGACAGAATGTTCCCCCCCTCCAAAATATAAATAAATAAGATTTTTATATGAAAGTAAGCTTGTGTATCTGTATTTCAATTGCAAGATATCAATTTCTGTGAGGAAGAGATATTATGGTTTGTTATATGGTTGTTTGTGCTTCATAATTTTGGTGCAATAAGCATATGATGCCTAGTCAGAATCCAGACAATTTTCTTGTTATTTTGTAATATTGTTTGGTTTTTATTTGTTGTGTGTATTCTGTTGTGTTGTTTTTTATTTGTTTGTCTGGTTTTGTGTTTTCTTTTGGAGAGGTTTAGTTGCTCTTGTGTATGCTGTATTAATTCATGTCTGCATGCTCAAGTTCTTAACTGACTACACTTGGCTGGCTGTTCTCACTGTGTGCTCTGTTGTATTTCAGCAGCTTGCTTCCTGGATTTCTGTTCTTCAATCCCCACTGCTGCTATTCCTTATTCATTTGCTTCATCTGAATCTACTGATTTGTAGTCTGCCCAAGACCAAACATGCTAGACTGTGTAGCAGCCCTATTTTAATTCAGCAGTTTTGCATTTCACTACGGTTTCTTTACTGCATACTTAACTCAGCCTTTTATTTGTTTACTATGCAGTTCCTTATGTAAGCCCTCAGTTTCCCTACAGCCCTTTCAGAGATTTAAATCCATTCACAAATGTTTATTTGCACTCAGTGGGAATCAAACCAGAATCTACTGCAATTCTATATTACTTTCTGCTTGGGATTCTAATTTGCTTAACTGCAATTGTACCAAGCAATTATTACTGTTGCTATTGTTGCATTATTACCTTTGCCTACAGTTTCTATGCTTATTCAATTATTCAGCTTAGCTACTGCTGGAAGCTATAATTTACATGCTGGAAGCAGCTAAACTGTTTTTGTACAATGCTCATTTCACTCTGGGGTTGACTCAGCCACAGCTGTCACTATACACTGGTTTTTAATCCACTAGTAGGTCATGGCACTTTATCATGGATTCTTGTTTTCCTATGGCTGAAGATGTGGGGTTATAGTTGATAGTCGTGGCCCATGTGGTTCATATATCTCGGTTTGAATAATGCCTTCACCGCTAAAATCCTCAGACTATTTATGCCACATTTATTGGCATTCATTGCTGGCCTGTTTTGCTTGAGCTCCTTCTTCTTTACTTGCATAGCTTGTTCTATAGCCTTGCCAGGCATGTGCCTCACAGGGGATGAGTGTACGGTTTAGCCTGAGCTATTTGTGCCATGCCTACTGATTAGCATGCCTCTGCTTACTATCTGTTTGCCATGCTGCACACTGCCTTTTTTGCTCTGCAATACCATGTACTGCCTGCTCTTTTGCTAAAAGCCTTCCCCACATTTCCTCACCCAGCTTCTTCTCCTGTCCTCTCTCCTGCCTCCTCTTTTCTCTTTCATCTTCTTGCTTTCACCCAACACACTTCAGCAGTTCTACAGTTTCTCTTCCTAATTCTGCCTTTGGGGATTGAGTGAAGGTAGGCTTCTTGCCTGGAATGGGAGTCCTGTTTATGCCTTACTCATTCATTAAGTCTCCGTCCTCCAGCTGCTGTCTCATCTGTGACAGTGCATTAGCTTGGATGGGAGTGTTTGCTGCCTCTGTATTTATCTCATAACCTCTGCCTGGTATGGCCTATTATTGGATAAGGGTTCATTATGCCTGTTATGCCATACTGACTCTGTGTTTATCTCATAGCTCCCAGTACTGCCTGCTGCTGCTGCTACTGTATCTTGTCTGCATTACTCAGGTCTCCCACTGGTGCTGCCTACCTCTGCTGTTACTGTATACTGTCAGCATTAATCATGTCTCACCCTGTTGATGCCTTCCACTGCTGCTCATCATCATGGCTTGGGCCTCTGTGGTGCCCTGTTTTGATCTCTGCCTCAGGTAGTTCTGCCTTATTACTGGGACATGCTTTCTTCTGGCTTCCTCCTCCTCTTCCTCCTCCTCCTTCTTGGATGCTCCTTTGCTGGACTGTAATGTTGCTCCTTTTACTGCTCCTGCTGATGCTGCTACACTGCCACTCCAGTAGGGAGGACATTTCATGACTCGACTTTCTGTTTAACATTGGACTAGTCCTCACCTGACTGCAGGGCTTCACCGATGTGGTATTACTTACTTCACTTCTGCTCACCTGCTGGACCTCTACAACCTCTGTATTTCCTGCTTCTAGCCTATGACAGCTTGTGCCTGCCCTGTGGCTCCTCCACCTGCCTCTCCTTTGTTGGAGATCCATGTCCAGTTGGATTCCATCATACAATTGTTACCACTTGGGCTCATTCCAATGCTTTAGTGACTTGTCCAGCTACTTGGCAGCCATCCCATCAGCAGTGCTTTCTCTGCTCAGGGATGTCCTAGTTCCGATTGTTCATTTCTACATGAGTGCAACTATTGTTGCTGCCCATGCTCGCTGTGTTTGACCTGACCTCGCCAGTCTTCTGAATGACATTTCCCATCCTTCAGCTGCAATCCTTATCTCAGTGCTGGCACCTGCTTTAGCCTCTCCTCCTTTTTGTACTACTGTTGCTCCCCTCCTTTTGGGATTTCAGCATGAATTCATACCAATCTAGTTGTCTAGTTAATAAGTTGGGATTGGACAAATATTTAGTAACATGAATATGCAATTGGCTGTCTAACAGAACTCAGAGGGTTGCAGTAAATGGTGATCTGGTTGCAGAAAGGAGTTATGAAAGGGTTCTGCAGGACTTCATGTTGGGGCTCTGTACTATTTCACTTATTGTATTCTGGGTGTGATGAACAAGTAAAAATATATTCAGACAACACCAAACTGGGGGCTCAAGTATACTATGGAGGACATCAAATCTATACAAGATGACTTGAATTGTATAACTGACTGGGCATTTAGATGGGGAATGACCTTTAACACAAACAAATGTTATGTACTGCACTTGGGATGTAACAACAAGTCATGCCAGTATATTTTAAGCAATTCAACCTTAAAAATCTGCTAGTACAGAAAGAGACCTGGGTGTACTAATTGACAAAAGCTGGTCTTTGGAGAGCCATGCACAAACATTGTGTCCAGGGCTAACAGAGTAGCAGGTGCTATAAAGAGGACATAGCATCTTGCAAAAGTGAAGTGATAGTACCCTTATATAGATCCTACATTAGGCTGCACCTCGACTTCTGTAGTCAACTCTGGAACCATACATGAAGGTTAACATAAACAGGATAGAAAGGGTGCAGAGAAGTATGAATAAAATAATATCTGAGGTCAGGGAACTTTCATATGCATCTATAAAATGTTCAGTGTGGGATGTCTCAAAAAAAGCTTCACACAATTTTTCATAAAAATAGATTTTATTCATCCACAATATTTCTCTTCTGAATCATTCCCTGATGTTTCACACTCTACATTAGTGCTTTTTCAAAGGAGCTTCTATACAATTCTGAAACATAAATAATGCCTTTTTTAGTTATTTCATTCTTCACAAATAATCTTAGCTTTTATAATATATATATCTCTAAGAAAGCTGTGTATTATCAAAAAGTAATCTGTAGTGGAAATTTCATTATTCTGTTATTCACTTCTGGTCTGATTTCACCCTTCCACTTATAAATATAATAATCACAAATATCTCATTTTATCATGTTCTGTTTTTTTTTTAAATTTCAAAAAATCTTTCAAGAAAGGACTTTATATAGTGTTTTAACACCTCACTGCTTTGGTATCTTTTGTCTTTTAAGAAAGGGTATAAATCTTATTTGTTTCAATAGCTGTTTAAGCATTTTTTTCCTGCAATAAAAAATATAAACATAAAGGGCCAGATACTCAAAGCTTTGCGTGGTCCGCAAACAGTTTCTGCAGGATTAGCGTTGGATTAGCGCAGGTCTGCACATTCAAAAGGCCAACTAGCATGCGAAAACAGCAGTAGCACTGGGCAAAGCATAATGATATGCAAGGGAACATGAATAAAGGTGAGATGAGGATATTCAGTGGCTAGTGCCATGCTAAGGTGATTAGCGCAACCCTTAGCGCGGAACAATTTACCGCCCAGGAAAAGCTGGTCTTAACCCTGGGCAAACAGCTTTTCACATCAGTGGTGCATTGCGTGGATTTGTTTGGCTTGCGCGACCCTAACATAGGAGTATGACACTTAGAAAATGCTAGACATGGAGGACACATGCTGCTCATTGCTGGCACCACGACGATGCCAGTAGCTGCCACCAGTCCCAGCCAAGCACAGACAGTAAGGGGTGATCTGACCCATGGGGGTCAGCATGGTAGTGTGGCCATATAGCACACACCTGCAGACCATACATCTGTGGGGCCTAACAGATGCCAGCACACACATGCAGCACTGTGGGCATGGTGGCCAGTGAGGGGAGGGTGTACGGGTGGCCAGATCACACCACAGCCCAGGTGTGGCCACAAGGCTGGGACACATCACGCAGTGCACATGGGCCAGTAGTGGGAATATGCCACCACCTGTGTGCCTGTCGGATCTTACATGCTCCCCCAGCCATCTACTACATAACTGTACAGATGCCACAGCACACACAGCCAGCCATGTATATGACACTGTGTGCATCCCATGCCACAGGTGCAGCATCTGTGGATCACACAACAGTGTAATAGTATTGTCCACTGTCAGTAATTACTTGCAAGCTGGGCCTGTCACTGTGTACAGTGCAGTTGTCATCACTGCCCCACATACCATAGGCATTGCTGTGTCCCTCACACTACCCACTCCCTTGCTACAGTGGTGTTTGCTGTGCACTGTAGCATGACCTACTGTGTGACGGTGGAATGCAGCACCACCACCACCTGTGTCTATGCTGTGTTGTCCCCTGGGGTACAATATACTATGGTATGCTGTACTGTTCACATGTAGCCTGCAGCTATCATCATGCACTTCCTGACTGACCTACAGGTGGAGCTGTGGTTGGACCTGACCAGTCCCTGTACTTCCAGACTGACCTACAGGTGGAGCTGTGGGACCCTGCAGTAATGCTGGGCAAACCACATGCAAATCAGGGCATGATGAGATGCTAATGTGGCTGTTTGTCCAGAGACTATCTAAGTAGGCTCATTTGCATATCACTTTTGAATATGGCAAAGTTTAGAGCCGGGCTAAAGCGTTGCACCGGCAAACCACTTAGCTCCATACTAAAAGCTGCGCTAATGTGTTAGAGCAGTGCTAATGGTTCGGGGAATATTTTACAGTTCTGATCACTGTTCTTTCACATCTGCTGCTCCAGCACTCCAGATCATACAATCTCGCTCCAAGGCTACAACCTCTTCAGACTTGACCGGTTAAAAAGAAAGGGGGCAGATGTGTTATCTATATAAAGGACTACTTCTCATGCCACCTTGCCAGTTTCTCCCCAGAAAACACCCTAGTACAACTTCTCCCTGTCAAGCTTCTCCTTGGTGCACATAACAAAGTGCTTACCGTGGCTGCAGTCTATATCCCCCCTAAAGACCCACGAGCCGGGCTCCAGTCTATCCTTGAATTTGCAAGATTACAACCTCCTGACTCTGAGCTCCTCCTTCTTGGTGATTTCAATATAAATTGGCTTGCCTCAGATATCGGACCCAGCAGGATACTATCCTAGCAACCAACCTAACACAGATGGTCAACTCCCTACTAGAAAAACTACAAGACTGGAACCAGCACTCTCATTGACTGGATTCTTACTAATCGCCTGACCAGATAAAAACACCACCATTCTCTCCAACTCCCTCAGTGACCACTCTCCTGTGATCTGTATCTGGACAAATAAATTCCTCAAACCACCTCCTAAAACCATCCTAAGTCGAATGCTACATCACGGAAACCTTGCTAAGCTAAAGATCTGCCTTCTACAACAAGACTGGTCCCCTATCTGCAATATGCTGGACGTGGACGCTGCTCTAGACTTCTTCATTAAAACTTTCAACACTGCCTGTGACACCTACGCACCTTTCAAAAAATGTAAAATCAAAGCCCTCTCTAATCCCTGGCTAACAGCCAAACTACTGGCTCAGCTTAAAGCACGTGACCATCTTTGGGCTATAGCCAGGGCCACAGGCTCCATAACAGACTCACTTAACTAGAAACAGGCGCGCAACCTATGCACTTCACAAATCAGGCAAATGAAGAGCTCCTATTTCAAGAATGCTCTAGAAACCACCTGGGGTGATGGGAGATCCTTCTGGGACAATATACGTAATATAACGGGCAAACAGCCTAAATCCTCTCCCACGGCAATGAACACTGATGGCTCCACTACCCGTGACCCTAAGACTATGGCCGATGCCCTAAATAAAGCCTTCACTGACCTCAGTGGTGTCCTCTCACCAGACTTCTTCCAGGACTTGTCAGTTCCAAAACTCGTATCCCAAACCACCTCGCCAGACAAACCGCTATTTCAATTTAAAATAGTTAAGACATATGAAGCCTAAAGATACATAAAAAAGGCCTGCTCTAAATCTAGAAATAGCAGTGACACCATTGATCTAAAACTTCTGTCCCTCACCTTGGAAGAAGTGATCCACCCCTCACCAAAATTCTCAACCTCTCCCTGTGCCAAGTCAATTTCCCAACACATGGAAGGCCGCTATAGTCACACCAGTGCATAAAGGGGCGACAAATCCACCAGGGAACTATCACCTATATCTATACTTCCACCCTCTCCAAAGCTCTTGAATGGATCGTGGAAGATCAACTATCAGACTACCTGCAAAAGTACGATCTACTCTGCATTCAGCAACACGGATTTAGGAAAGGACACAGTACATTGACGGCCCTACTTGATTTCTCTAGTGAAACTCACAAAGCCTTGGATAAGGGTTATTTAACTGGAGCTGTTTTCATAGACCTCACAAAGGCCTTTGACACTGTTCACCATAGCCTTCTAATCTCTCTTCTGCTTAACATTGGGCTAGCCGAGGGACCTGGAGCCTGGGTAAAAAGTTACCTGGCACAACGTTCTCAAACAGTAAAAATCTCTGAGGTTCTCTCTGACTCCAAACTGGTCCTCTCTGGTGTCCCCCAGGGCTCATTTTTAGGTCCTCTCCTCTTCAGACTATTTCTAAACTTGCTTCCCAAATCCTGCCCTGAAAAATTAATACTCTATGCTGATGACGCTGTAATTCTCTCCTCCCATAAGGATCCAAATCCACTATGACAGAGCTTGCAGCTTGCTTTCTCATGTGTTGAAAAGTGGTTCCTTGAGCACAAACTGGTCCTAAATAAAAAAAACAAAAGTCATGCTTTCCGCCAGTCATCAAAACAGAAATAGGCATACTCCACTCATCATAAAAACTTCTCTAGGAAATACACTAGAACAAGTGAACACCTTCAAATACCTTGGTATCACTTTTGGCAGATGTCTTACTTTTTCTTGACCCTACTCGATAACCTTGCAAAACAATTGCACCAACGCATTGGAACTTTGTCTGAACCGTCAATTTTCAACCAAGCTGCCTTGAGGATTGCTGTTCAAAGCTCCATCATCTCAATCATAGACTATGGTCTAATTGTCTATGGCTCAGCTACTACCACTGCACTAAAGTGCATCTCAACAGCACTAAACAAAACCTGTCGACTCCTCACTGGAGCACAGAGATGGACCCACACTTGTGACCTCTACACAGAAACCGGTTGGTTGCATCTTTCCAATTGCCTCATGTATCTCACCTGCGTGATGGCAAAAAAATCAAACTTGGGACTCACTCCTCCATGTATCCGGGACCTGCTCTGCCTGAACAATGGCACTCGTATCACCAGAAGATCTGACCACCAACCTTTCCTTGTTCCTAGATGCCAGTCTGCTCAGGAACAAAGATCTTTTACATACCGTGCCCCTACCTGGTACAATGCCCTTAACCTGCCCTCCCTATCCTCCACGAGATTGGGATCTTTCAAATCCATACTTTACGCTCACCTCACAGCCTCTGGCTCCTGTGACTGCTTTGACTAAAGTCTCATCCCACTGAGTGCACTTACATTTGTTTCACTCAACCACCATGGTCTCCTCTTTGACAAAGACAACCTGAGTACCACTAATCTGGTTCTGTCTGCTCCTAAACTTCTTATTTCTCCTTCTCTTCCCTCTCAAGCTCTCCAATCCTTATTCCTAGCCCTTGACACTGCCTCTGAGTTCCTTTTTCTTTTCTGTACATAAATGTTACTGTTTAAGTTGTGGCCTTGTTAAATGGCTTACTGATTGTCTGATTGTTTGTAACACTATCTACTATGTTTTGTACTTAATGACGTGGAACCTTTGTAAAAGAGCCTTGGCTCAAAGGTATTAATTCCTAGAACAATAAACTTCAAACTTCAAACTGCTGCTGCCTGCAGCTGTACTGGATCACGCATTTGCTGGCACACATTGGCTGCATAGTACCTCTCTACCTACCCTCATGTTGCTATGCACTGTGTTGTTGTTGTTGTGGTTTGCACTTCCTGGTTGCTATATTCAGTGCTATCATATTCCAAGGCTATGGTTGCCCTGCACTCCCAGCCTAGTTTACACCGCCTCTTTCCCATGCTATATTCAGAGCTGTTTGCCCCGGGCTATTCCTTTTGAATATAGCTTGCTTTGTGCTCTGGGCTACGTTTGCCCACCAGGCAGTATTATCTAAGCCCAGGGGCAAGGTTTTGAATATCTGGCCCAAAATGTTTTACTTTTCCTAATCCATTATGGCTTGCAATTCACAAAGACATTTTTTTTGCTTTAAGCATCTCTGTATCTTCTGCTTCAAATGAAGCTTGACCCAACCTTTTAACTGAGCTTGCCAGGAGACACACAGTTTATACATTTCGGGCCAGATAATCAAACTTTGCCCAGGGCAAAATTAGCACTGCCGGTGGGCAAACTTAGCCGAGCACAGAGCAAGCTATATTCAAACGGATAGCCCAGGGCAAACAGCTCCTAACATAGCATGGTAATGAGGCCATGCAACTGGGTTAGAGTGCAGGGCAAACATTGCCCTGGAATAAGACAGCACTGAATAAAGCAACCAGGAAGTGCAAACCACAACAACAACACAGTACACAGCAATGTGAGGGCAGGTACAGATGAACTATGTGGCCAATGTGTGTGCCAGCAAATGCAAGGACTCAGTACAGCTGCAGGAAGCAGCAGATGTGAAAGAACAGTGATCAAAACTGTATAATATTCCCCCGTACCGTTAGTGCCGTGCTAACACATTAGTGTGGCATTAGCGCGGAGCTAAGCAGTTAGCCCAGAGCAAACACGTTTGCCCGGAGCTAAAATGTGCCATATTCAAAAGTGCCATGCAAATGAGCCTACTTAGGTAGTCTCTGGGCAAACAACCGGATTAGCATCTCATCATACCGTGATTTGCATGCAGTTTGCCCAGCGTTACTGCAGGGTCCCACAGAGCCACCTGTAGGTCAGTCTGGAAGTACAAGGGCTGACCAGGTCCAACCGCAGCTCCACCTGTAGGTCAGTCTGGCAGTGCACGATGATAGCTGCAGGCTACATGTAAACAGTACAGCATAACATAGCATATTGTACCCCAGGGGACAGGACAGCATAGGCACAGGTGGTGGTGGTGCTGCATGCAACTGTCACACTGTAGGGCATGCTACAGTGCACAACAGTAACTACAGTAGCAAGGGGGGGCCAGTAGTGTGTGGACACAGCAATGCCTATGGTGTGTAGGGCAGTGATGATGACTGCACTGTACACAGTAAGAGGCCCAATCTGCGGATGTTTACTGACACTGGACATTACTGTTACACTGTTGTGTGACCCACAGATGCTGCACCTGTGGCATGGATGCTCACAGTGACATGTACATTCCTGGCTTTGTGTGCTATGACAGTTGTACAGCTGTGAGGTATGTGGCCGGGGGGGGATATATCATCTGAAAGGCACAATGGTGTTGGGGTATTCCCAATACTGGCCCATGTACACTGCATGATGTGTCCCAGCCTTGTGGCCACACCTGGTCTGTAGTACAGCCTCACCACCCATACATGCTCCCCTCAGCATGCTCCATGCCCACAGTGCTGCATGTGTGTGCTGGCATCTGTTGGTGTCCACGGCAGTGCAGTCCGCAGGTGTGTGCTGTATGGCCACACTGCCGTGCTGTCCACTGGTGGCAGGGTCACCACTTACTGCCTGGCATGGCTGGGACTGGTGACAGATGATGGCATCATTGTGATGCCATCAGTTAGCAGCATGCTTCCTCTATGTTTGGCTTTATCTATGTGTCATATTTATTTGTTAGGGTCGCGCTAAACTCGCGCTAAACCCACACAAACACCGCACAAAGCCACAGTGTCACGCAAGGCTGCTTGCCCAGGATTAAGATGAGCTTTTCCTGGGTGGTAATGTGCACCGCATTAAGTGTCATGCTAGGTCGCGCTAAACCACTTAGCGCGGCGCTAGCCACTGAATATAGCATTGCGCCTGTATTCATGTCAGTTTGCCCCTTGCATACATTATAATTTTGCCTGGTGCTAATGCAGTTTGCCCACGCTATTTGGCCTTTTGAATATAGCAGACCCGCGCTAATTCCACGCTAAACCTGCGCAGACGGTTTTTCCCAGGCGCAAAGCTTTGAATATCTGGCCCTTCAACTCCTGTATTTCTTGCTTAAAAAGCCTGTAACAAAGTGTTTTAAGACATTCAGCAAATTTCTCATTTCTTTAGGTAGCAATTTAAACTTATTCCCTCATTCTTCTACTACTTTTTAAGTCAAAATCTATTTTATTTTAGCCAGCTTTCTTGTGTAATGGCTACTCTGCTAGTGTAGTTTTACTGCGTGTGTCTGGCTGAGCATTTTCCTCTTGAGCTCACTCACCCATGTGACCTCAAGAGATCTTGCAATATTGTGAGTTTCGAGTACACCATTATAGTTGCCAAGCTACTGTTGGCAGCCTGATCTTTCAGTGTGCTGCCACTTGGATGAGTGAGCTCATATTGAGATTTTATTTTTGTTCATTATTAACCAAGCATTTTTAATATTGTATGTACTTAAATCTTGAGTTGAATTTAAAGTGTGTACACAGTATTCTTCTATTAGACCATGAAGGAGTTAGGAACCTGCCTGAACTATACTGTGATGTTAAAAGTAATTCTGCAGTTATTCTGCCTGTTCATTGTTATTTGTTTATTGGTACCTTTATGCTTTTAACCATTATAGGAATATTTTATAGGGTGTCCACTTCTTAAAAAGGCTTTCATTCAGTGATCTTTTATGGGAAAACTGTCAGGTGGTGGTGGTGGGAGGGATTGTTGCTTTTGTGTACTTGGGGGAGGGGGGATTTTTTTCAAAACAACTTTTATTATTACTTATTTTTAATTTTTTTATATAATGCCATGCCTCGTTTTTGTTTTTTCTGTGTTGGGGATTCAGTACACCTGATTTACTCTATTCCATGGTAAGATGGACCTCACTTATGTTCGGGAGGCAAAGGAATGTTATACTATGGACTTATAGATCTATATCCAAGATGCTATCCTCCTACATTTCTGACTGTCTGCCCTCCTGCACCTTATGAAACTATGCCTTGAGAAGCCATTTGTACACCTCACTAGCTGTACCTAATGTCTTTTCCCATTTTGGTAGAGCCACCTTCTGCTATGTGCTGCTCCAATTGTGGAATAACTTCCAGAAATCCACAAAATTAGTGCATCCTATTGGTTATGTGGAATTCAAGTCACTCTATTCGAGATACTTCTTGGAGCTTTGTCAATCCCCTCACTGTCACTAAACTGTAGCCATACATTACTATTCTTATAGTCAATCCTCTACACTTTCTGTCCTCTCGTTAGAATTTCCCTAAGCCATGTTCCTGGATTCATCCTTGCTTTCTACTTGCTGCTGAGCCAATGACTACAAAATGGTTCATAGACTATATCAGATGTTTGCTTCATCAGCCAGACTGGATCCTTATTCATATTCTGGGCACTCTTTCAGATTTAGAGTAATATCATCAGATTCAAGAAATTACATCCCCAGCCATATTATAAAGAAGTCCAGAAAATGGAAGTCATCAGCTTACAAAACCTACATTCCAAATCCAAATTCTGAAATTAGAGTAGCATTTTCAATCATCTCCTCTTAGTAAGTCTCAAAGGATGGGCAGTCCAGTAACCATGGGTCCTCAGATGTTTTACCCCAAGGTTTTTTTTTCCCTCTTCTGTGCATTACTGGTCATACTATCCATGAGTTGGAGGAGGTTATCCTTATGATTTTGGGGATCTCTCTCCCTACAGCTTTCCTGTTTAAAGTCCCTACACCTACCTAACTTAAAATAATAATACTAAGGCTGGGAATAGAGTTAAGCCACAAGAGTATGCGCAAAGCATAAACATATTTTATTCCTCAAACATTGAATGGAAGGGCTTAACCCAAGATTCAGTGCAGAGGAATAACTCCTCCCACATATGTAATAAAAACCAGCCTCTCCCAGGACCCCTTGCTCTAGTGTTTGGAAAAGTAACCCGCCATCCACCCCTTCTTCCTCCTTCCCCAGAGCTCTCAACATCCTTGATGTTGGACTATCTATTTCTACAGCTATTCAGTTTAAAGTTCCTACACATACCAAGTTTAAAGTATTAATACCAAGGATGGGAATAGAGTTAAGCCATGACAGAGTATGCACAAGCATAAACATATTTTATTCCTCAAACTTTGAACTTGATGTTATGCTTTGTAATTGCTTGCTGAGATTGTTTTCTAAACTCCCTTGTTTTATTTTAACTCTCCTTTTAACCTTTGCACTTGACTTTATATGTGCTCACATGTCTTTAAGAAGTTGGTTTAAAATGCTGAATAAACTAACAAGGGACATGCCCTCAGACAATGGCTAGTGTGTAGTCAAAGTACTGGGGCAGTTAGCTCCACTGGCAGTCTTGCAATAAATGTTCATGTTTTATGGAAAGAGCATGAGACTCGTCTTTTTTCTTTCTAAAACTGATGTTTACTGAAGTTTTTTGTCATTCAGCTTCAAAGAAAACAATAACAGTGCTGTGGATCTGACAGTGGAATATACAGTGGTAGTTTCTGAGGTACAGGGACAGAAAGCAATACTTTATGGATTATCATACTAGATCAAGTCAAACACTGGAGATAGGAAAGCATTAAATGACTACAACTTTTTCTGGAACAAAGTCCATTCTCTTAGACATGACATGGAAAACCCAGTTTCTTCATAACAGTTCAAATTTTGGGAGACTCTGAGAAACTTTGGCTGTGACTTTCTCAGTCATGAGATATTGCTGTTTCTTTATAGTGGGAAATTTATCTGTGAGTCAGTTTTTGATTATACTCATTATGGCCATCAATATGATGACATCAAACTTTTCCTGGTGTCTGGATTTTGAGACTAATCTTTTAACTATGCCTGAGTGCAGATTTTGGCCCTGTCTGTTTTGTTGGGGCTGGCTACCCTTTCTATCCTGCTGGTCTTTCTGAGCATGCTGTTTTTGTCTACTTCAAAGGCAGCCTTTAACTGAGGGGCCCTTTTATTTATCAGTGGGGAAAACATTGTTTTTTCAGTCTGAACAGGGCAATGGGAGTCAGAGAACTAAGATGTAAGGCTACTTACTGGGGCTGCCTGAGAAGAGAATAGATGGGAGTAATCAATGAAGCAATCTGGCTAACTCAGAGTGCAAGGACAGTGATAAAGCTTTTGTTCTGAGCTCCAGTGGAAATAACTTATCACCTATTTCCAGTTTACTAATCTAACATTTCTACTTAAATCAGTCTAGATTTTAGTATTTGGTTTATTGCTGAAAACTTTTTATTTTGTATGTTATTCCAGATGGCACAGTTAACCTTGTTTACTTTGAATTATGGCTTGTAAATAAACAACTGTTTATTCAATGTGCTTACACAACTGGATGAGATGATGCTTATGTAACTTGATTTGCTTTGTGGCTTTCTGACTCTCTATCTATGGGATATACCACCCTGTAGGGGTACTATGCAAGGAACCCTAGAGGAGTGTTCCCCCTTACAGGTGCCATGGGAATGACTGCATTGGCTAAAGGTAGGTTAGAAAGAAGCCCACAGGTAAGACAGATGAACCACTGGAGGAGGAGGGGTGGATGGCGGGCAAAAAAAAAAGAATCCTGGAGGGGCCCAGGATGAGAGGCATTTTAAGCTTGATGGGGGAGTGACATTGTTGCTCTGCCCATTGAACCTCAGGCTTAAAGCCCTCCCATTCAATGTGCTTATGCAATTGGATGAGATGAGATTAGATGATGATTGTGTAACTTGATTTGCTTTGTGGCTTTCCACCTCTCTATCCATAGGGTATACCACCCTCTAGGAGTATGATGCAAGGAACCCTAGAGGAGGGGTCCCCCTCCACAGGTGCCATGGGGATGATTGCATTGGATAAAGGTAGTTTAGGAAGAAGCCCCAAAAATACCCAAAGGTGTCGAGCTTTGAAGAGGCGAGGATGATGAATGAATTCTGAGAAGATAAGGCTGACTTCCTAAGAGAGAGGGAAAGCTTTGGCCACCATCCGCCTCCATCCAACAGTGTAACCTAATTAACTAATCAAAGAAAGCACTAACTCTAACTGATATTATGACCATTGGCATGGAGGAGAGAAAAACCCTCTGAGGAGGAAACCTCTGGGGATCAAGGCCTAGGTCACCTTCCTCCAGGCTGATGATGTTTGATTTGAGGACGTATGTCAGTAAAGAGAATGGTTCATTTATTTATTTCAATCTAGGATTACAATACCTTGAGCCGAGGTCTTTAGAAAGGTTCCACATCAGCGGTGCAACAGTCATCATTTTAGTTACAAACATATAGTCATTGACTTACAGACATGTAATAACCAGTACAAAGACTTGAGCTATGAGCAAGACAAGAGAAGGGGGGTGGAGGGGAAGTGAGGGTAGAAGATCGAGGGGGGTAGGAGTGCAGGGGGTAAGGGGGAGTACGGGAGGTGGTTGGGGTGTGGGGCAGGAGTGGAGATACGGGGGGAGGTAGGTGATGGCAGGAGACAGTGCAGCCAGGGGGCCTTGTTGAGGGAATATGACAGGTAAGGTGCTAGGGGTGCAAAGACTGATTGTAATTGCTGGGTGCTGGGGCATGTGCAGCTGGAATGGTGGAAATGTTAAGATGAGCAATCGCAGGATACAAGCAGTGAGAGGTGCAGCTTGGACTTGAAGAGGCCGAGTGTTGGAGTGGTCGCTATGTCGCTGCCAAGACAGTTGAGCCAGTTGGATGCCCAATAGGTGAATGATCTTTGTCCTTGGGTCATGCGACATCATGGGATATGTAGAAGATGGGAATTGGATCTCCTTGTAGTGATGTTCCTATGTCTAGGCTTAAGGATGGCACAGATACCAGGTAGGGCAAGCCCATTATAATTTTCTTGACTGTGATGCAGGTTTGGTATTTTATGCATTTGTCCAGTTGAAGCCATCCAGATTGGGAATAAAGGTCACATGCATGGTACGGGCGATGTGAGCCAGTGATGAGATGACAGGCCTTATTCAGGGAGGTCGTGATACATTTGAGAGCAGTGGTAGTTGCAGACCCATATATGATAAGACCATAGTCTATGATGCTGACGATGGAGCTTTGGACGGCCACTGACAGTGCTTCTGGGGTTAGGTGTTTCCTGTGCCAGAATAATATGCCTAACCTCGCATTGACAGACTTTGCAACATTGCTGATATGGACAACATATGAAAGGTGGGGATCAAGGGTGATGCCGAGGTACTTGAACGATTGTGTATACTCTAGGATGGCTCCTTGTTCGATTGCAATGGAGAGGTGGAGTTGTTTGTTTTTGTTGTGGGGGCTGCAGAAGACCATAGACTTGTTTTTTTTTTCTGATTGAGAAGCAGTTTATGATTTAGGAACCAGGATTCGATGGAGGAGAAGGCCCGCTGAAGTTTATTTTGTAATTGGATTGGATCAGAGTCTGAGGTGAGGATCACAGCATCGTCGGCGTTAGAGAAGTATTTGTTCTGGGCAGCTGTCCGGTAGTGAGTTTAAGAATAGGCTGAAGAGGGGGGGTCCCAGAATGGAGCCCTGGGGGACTCCCAAGTGGACCAGTCTAGGGTCTGAGAGTGTATCAGCGATTCTTACTGTTTGGGACCGTTCTTCAAAGTAGCTCTTAAACCAGCCAATGGAGTCGGTTGACAGCCCAGTGTTCTGAAGCCTGACAAGCAGGAGGTGGTGATTGATGGTGTCGAAGGCTTTAGTTAAGTCAATGTAGATTATGCCTAGTAGTTCACCGGAGTCAAGTGCATTGTGGATTGCGCTGGTGAATTCAAGTAGGGCTGTGGAGGTGCTGTGACCTTTGCGGAACCTGTGTTGTTGCTTGCACAGGATGTTGTGCATATCCAGGTATTCTGTGAGCTGGTCTGAGATGATGCATTCTAGTGCCTTGGAGAGTGGTGGTAGTAGGGAGATAGGTATGTAGTTATCGTGGGCAGTTTTGTCACCACTTTTATGGATTGGGGTGACAGTGGCAGATTTCCATCTGTCTAGGAACTGGCTAAGGCTGAGGGAGAGGTTGAAAATTCTGGTCAGAGGACTAAGCACTTCATCAAGTGTGAGAGACAGGATTTTGAGACTGAGGGAGTCATTACTGAATCTTGATTTACCAAGGGCTTTGGTAACATATTTGCGTACTTGGTGAGCCTTGACTGCTTTGAAGTAGAGCGGGGGAATTGGTGGGAGTAGTGTTCATTGCGGACAGAGGGTTTCACCATCTTTTGAAGTAGTCCTGGGGTAGGACAGCGCTGAGGTCAGTAAAGGCTTTGTTAAAGGTATCCACAATGATTATTGGGTTGAGGGTTGTGGTTCCGTTGATGTTGAGTATTGATGGGGGGGTTTTGGGTGGATTCCCAGTGAGTTCCTTTATGTTCTTCCAGAATTCCCAACCATTGCCCCAGGAGTTTTTGAGGGCATGCTTATAGTAGGCAGACTTCATTTGCTGGATGGTTTTGGTGCAGTCATTGCAGGCACGTTTGTAGTTCTGGATGTCATTTTGCCTTCCAGAGTTTCTGGCCAACTCCCATAGGTGGTCTCTAGTTTTTAGCATCCTGAGGAGGTCACCTGTGAGCCAAGGGTTACTGAGTGATTTGACTTTGCGTTTCTTAATAGGAGCATACGTGTCACAGGCCACAGTGAAGATGTTTATGAAGTGGTCAAGGGCAGTATTTACATTGGTTGCATTGAAGATAGGGGACCAGTCTTGATGGAGGAGGTCAGATTTGAGTCAAGGAAGGTGACCACTGGGTAGAACCCTGCTGGTGATAGTTTTTGGTGGTTGTTTGATGAATTTATTTGACCAGGTGCAGCTAACAGGGGAGTGGTCACTGAGAGAGTCAGGGAGGACATTAGAGTTAGATATCCGTGATGGGTGACTGGTAAGGATCCAGTCCAAGAGTGTGCTGGTGTCGGTCCTGTAATTTTTCCTGGTTGGTGAGTCAACCATTTGTGTGAGGTTCACCGCAGCAACGGTATCCCTGTGTGCACCAGCATCGGCCACAGGCCAGTTGATGTTGAAGCCACCTAGGAGGATGGATTTGGTGTCCGGTGGGAGTGACTTTACAAAGTTAAGAACAGCTGTTAGACCAGTTCCCTGTTCTTTGGGAGGGATGTAGATGGTGGCAACAGTGAGGGTTTTGTTTTGGGCTCCAAGGATGATTCTCACTGGCAGTATCTGAGCAGTTGTGGGTTGGAGTGCGGTAATGATGTGGTGCCCCTGTATGGAGTCTTCTAGGTAGAGCGCACAGCCCCCACCTCTTTTGGAGAGGTGATCCAGCCTAAAGACGTTGTAGCCAGGAAGGCTGATTGCATGGCCTGGTACTGATGGTGTGAGCCAGGTTTTGACAACTGCCAGGATGTCAGGGCAGTGTTGGCTGGTGAAGGCCTGTAGGTCATCCATTTTAGGAAGGAGGCTGCAGATGTTGATTGATATGAATGAGAGGGCACCCGAAGACTTGCTCAGATTAGTGGCTTTAGAGCAGAATGGGCCAGAGTTTGGGTATACATTGCCTGACAGCATTAGGAGGAGGAGGACTAGCCTCAAGGAGCTGCAGCATATTTCTTTAAGGGAATGCTTTTGCCTGCTAGCATCTCAGGAACTTGCTGAGCATCGACAATAGTGGGTGAGGGTAAGCATAGACAGGGGGGACCAGAGTGGATGGCTAGGACCAGTGTGGTTGTGGGACAGTTTCATGGTGGTAGGATGGACCCTGGGCAAGGGGCAGTGACCAGTGTGCAGCATGCCTATGTGGAGGAAGGATATAGGAATATGAAAGCTGTGGGAAGGGGGAAAGCAGGCTTTGGGGTGTGCAGTAGGGGAGGAAGACAGGCAAGAAGAAATAGAATAGGGGTAGAGAACGTGGAGGCCATGACTAGGTAGGATCTGGGCAGGCAGGAGGGGTTAAGACAGGCTGGAGGGGCTAGGGAGAGGGGCAGAAGCACATTAGCTGGATCAGTGGGAAGTGAGGATACAGCCAGGAAGGCCAGGCAGCCATGGAGTGGGAGGTGGTGACTAAAAGAATGGGGGGAGTCCCAAAACAGGTACCCAATAGAGCACGAGTGGGGGGGCAGAGCTACCAGGGGGCATGGAGGAAGGTCTATAAAGTTAAGGTCGGAGGGGAGGTGGGTGTAAAATTTCGGCCGTTTGCCATAGAAATAAATGGACGCAGCAGCCCCAAGCAGAGCAAAGTTTTAGCTGGCTCAAGAGCCAATCTCCGAGCAGGAGGCAAGAAAGCATCCAATCAGGGTGTGGTACAGATACCGTGGGGCCAATGGCGTGGCTGTCAGCAGTCCCATGGTTCAGGGAAGTCTTACCCAGTTCGAGAGGATCTCGAGGGCAGGAAGGAAGGTATATAGCAAGTAAAGCAACTGTGTCTTTCAGAGGGTAGACTTTTTTTTTCCTAAATGAAAGAACAAGAATCCCTCTAGTGGCAGGTCTGTATAACCTGCTAATGGAAAACTAGCCACTAAAAAAAAACAAAAAAAAACTTCTATTAGACACTTGAAATGTGCTTAGTTCTATCTAAAATCTATTTGTAAAAAGTGTCAGGTGGCAAAGCAAGGGAAAAGTCCTGGCCAATCAGAGCAGGTTTGCTGGAAGTGCCCGTGTTCCAATTGGCTACGCTGTCACTGTACCTTCCAAGGAGCTGCAGGCGGGCATCCTGGTCTTGGTCGGTGGCTGGCTGGGTGCTGGCCGACTATGGGGGAGCTGAAGTAGCCCCGTTCAAGGGCAGGCAGCTTCAAGGAGCTGCAGGTGGGTGTCCTGTCTCGGTCGGTGGCTGGCTGGGTGCTGGCCGACCGGTGGGGAGCTGAACCGTTCAAGAGCAGGCAGCCTGGGGAGCTGCAGGCATGCTTAACGTTGTTAAAGAGAAAAGTTTGCAATGAGAGAGGGATATGAGTAGGGAGGATGATGAAAGAACAGGGAAATTCTCCAAAAGAAAGCATAGATCGAAGAGGGAACATGAGGCAATGATGAATACTGATGGTGATCACTGCAGGAAGGTGGCAGGTCGATGAGGTAGCATAAGATCCAATGAGAGATATGCTTAATTGAGTGAGGTGAGTAAGTAGACACTGAGGCCAATAAGGCATGAATATGTGATTTGAACAATGAGGCCCTGATGTTGTAGTTGCTGAGGTAGCATAGGATTCAATGATAGGACTGTTCGAGTAAGTGATGTAAATAGATAAACCTTGAGGCAAGGATGAATGAATGATGACTGGAGTAATGAACTCGATACATGTGGGAGGATAGCAATGGGTCGATGATGATGGAGTGAAGCCATTAATTAGAGTGAATCCTTGATGGCTGGTACAAGATAATTCAATGTGAATAGCTTGATTTATGAACCCGAAACGTGTGGCAGGATGGCCACGGGATGATAAGGTGGCAAGGTGGCGTAGGAGTCATGATAGGTACGCCCAAAAAGAAATATCGATTGCAGGCCTCAAGTGGAGTGAATCCTGGAAGGCCGGTACAGAATTGGAAGAGGAGGGGGCATGAATGAACCTGAAAAAGAACTTGTATGAAGATAGTATGAGTAAGTAGGCTTCTCGAAAGGAGGTAGACTCCAAGGCCAAGAAGGCATGTCTGGAACCAGAAGCAACTCAGGTTGAGCAATTGAGGAGCAAAATTGGACGATGTATGATGAGGAGTGAAACTAAGAGTGGAGTGGAGCCAAGATGGCTGGTACTAGAAAAGGTGCTAGGATATGGAAGGTAAAAGTTAGGAAACTGAGGAGGGATGATGATGGATTGAAGCCATGGAGGCTGGTACAGGAAAGTGAGGTATGAAAGGACAAAAGACAGTAGGGAGGTCAATGGGGTAGCATGGGACTCAGCTGATACAGGATGAGAACTGCAGTAGGGCAAGCTTGATGAGTGGCACAAGAGTATGAGAGCAAGATGGAGTCTGCTGAGGCAAGCTGATTGGTCAGCCAAGGCATACAGATTGAGTGATGGAATTAGAGGAGCAGGGCAGTGTCCACCAGTACATATGATGAAGGATATGTATGCCCAAAAGAAATATCGAGCAGAGGCCAGACAGAGACTGCTGAGGTATATGGAAGAGGCAAGTCAGGCATGGGAGGCAATGAGAGATTGAGTGATAGCTGAAATAGAGGAGCAGGATGTAACAGTCAGATGAGCAAGGGATAGAAGCTGAGCATTGACCCATTCCAGAGATGATGGTTGAAGTAAACAGTAGAGCTACAAAGGTGAGCAGGTAGCCAGTAACCCTGTGGCAGTGCAGCATAGTCAGACACACCATCGAGATGTGGTAGCAAGTCCGAGGTAGTAGGACTGGAAATGTGAGTTCCACAGGAGATACAAAACCTAATAAGCAGGTTGATGTGGAGGAGGCCACGAGTTGTATGGTTCAGCAATGGCAGAGCAGGGAAAGTACAACAATTGATTGATAAGATCCGGAGACAGAAGGAATCAAATAGTGGGACACATGGCAGAGTAACCGAGTGCTACAACACCAACAGCTGGCTGCAGAAGTTGAAATAGAGAAACAACATAGCCTCGCGCAGCAGCCCAGGCAAGAGATCAGGGTCGAGTGCAAGGGATTTCAGAGAGCCAGCTAACTGGGAAAAAGCTACAGAGCAGTATGACTCCAGCAAGGTCAACAACATGGATGAGACTGGTCAGTACTCAGCCAGACAGGTGTCTGATGGAAAGAAAAATGCGAGCGCCAAACTGTGGTAGAAGACAGGGCGATGTAGTCGAGGTGCCCAAAGGCACTTGGGATGGAACAGAGGAAGGCAAGAACAGCCCACCAAAAGTGCCAGCAGTGGCAGGGAGGAGCAGTGAGGAAACTCTCAAATAAGGGAGAGAAAGAACACAGCAATGAGGTCTGGAGCAGCTGGGAGCCCCACAGTGCAGGTGCAGGCAGAATTGAAGTGGCAAAACAGAGCCGAAGCATCGGCTGAGTGCCGACTCTCAGAAGCACATGGCAAAATGAGGCAGTGATTCCCACAAGGGGAGCGGGGGACACAGAATCTACAGACAGAGAAGACAGCAGGAGATGAGTGCTGAGAGAGGCCGACAAGCTGGTGCAGCAGGAGGGGAAAGATGCACAGGGCTGAGTCGGGACAAACCAGGATAAGGACAGGGAGGTAAGGGCAGGGAGACAGAAGAATGAAAAGGGGAAAAGAGACAGGCGGCAGAGCTGGCAGTCAGAGGCACCACAAAAGACCAGCAATAGAGAAAACAAAAAGGACAAAGAGGGATGGGAGAAAGGAGAGGTGGCACCTCCAGCCACAATGAAAAAAATAATCCTGGAGGGGCCCAGGATAATAGGCGTTTTAAGCTCGATGGGGGAGTGACGTTGTTGCTCTGCCCATTGAACCTCAGGCTTAAAGCCCTCCCATTATGATGTAAGTGACTGTCAGTACATTACAAAAGGGGTATTTTGTTGTTCTCAAAGGTATTCATCCTAATGAAGAGAGATGGTATCATTGGGTCTATGCTGCATGTTGATCAGAGCTATGTAATCCTTCCTAATACTGCTAATTGATACGATAAAGAGTTGAAAATAAGACCACATCCGATAGGAAGTTTGTACAGTTAGTCTTGCCTGTTCCAGGATAACTGGTGATTGTGAGTGCAGGACAAGGGGCAGAAGTCAGTGACAAATCAAGAGGGTGTTGGCATGGCTAAGGACATGCAGTCTGTGACAGGTGTCAATCATCACAATAGAGGCAGAAGATAAGGGGTATTGCAGTGCTGCAACTATATGAACATATGAATATGCAAATTGCCAGCAGATACAGGCCATTCGGTCTATCTAGTCTGCTCAAGTGCAGCACCTCAGTTCATTAGAACTGCAGCTGCCCCTCCCTCATATGCCCCAATCTCCCTCCCAGTTTGTATAGTCCCTTGAATCTGTCCCACCCCTCTTGAAGCCTCTAACACTCTGTAGTGATACAACTTCCTCTGGTAGAGCGTTCCACCCTGCCACCACCCTTTCTGTGAAATAGTGCCACCTCAGTTCCCTCTTGAACCTGTCCGCTTCCAACTTCATACAGTGTCCCCTGGTCTCCCTTCCGCCCATCAGATTGAACATACACCTGGTGTCTACTCTGCTCAAACCCTTCAGGTACTTGAAGGTCTCAATCATATCCCATCTCTATCTTCTTTCCTCCAGGGTATACATATTGAGCTCTCTCATTCTCTCCTCATATGGTCTGTCCCCCAACCCCAGGATCATTTTTGTTGCCCTGCGCTGTACCCCCTCCAGTAGTTTGATGTCCCTTTTAAAGTAAGGGCACCAGAACTGCACGCAGTACTCTAGGTGCAGTCTCACCAGGGACCTGTACAGAGGCAAGATGACCTCCCCACTCCTAGAAGTAATCTCCTTGCTATGCACACTAGCATCCTGTTTGCCTTCACTGCTGCCTTCCTGCACCGAGCAGTGGTGCATCTACCTGGTTATCAACACTCCCAGATCCTTCTCCTGCTTGGATTTTGTTAATGGGACACCCTCCAGCCAGTAATTGTGTCCTGGGTTCTTGCCTTTTAAATGCATCACTGTGCACTTCTTGGCATTGAAACCAAGCTGCAAAGTGTGAGACCATTCCTCCAGTTTTGCCAAATCCTCCTGAAGTACTTTTGCTCCATCCCCCCATCTACCTCGTCACAAATCTTTGTGTCATCTGCGAAGTGACTGATTTTGCTCTTAATCCCTATTGCAATATCAGCTATGAAAATGTTAAACAGAACTTGTCCCAGCACTAAGCCCTGTGGTCCACCACTTGTTATTGCCCTGGGTTCAGATGCCTCCCCTCCACTACTACCTTCTGCTGTCTACCCTGCAACCAGTTTTTGACCCATCTGACTAGTTTCCTCCCTTCTCCCAGACTCTTCAACATGCAGGTCAGCCTACTGTAAGAGGTCTAAAACCTCACCTTCAGGTTCTTGGCAATATTGGAGATGCAAATACTCACAGACAAGTTGCATTCGAGTAATAAACAAGTTTATTACTACAAAAGGGATAAATCACAGTTGCCCTAAGCAGTTCTTACCAATACAAACTGGGAGCCAGTGCTAAGCGTTCCCTACACCTCGAGGTTTCTCTGTAGTCTCTTGGGATCTCTCGGGTCTCCGAGGTGTAAAGCCTGTGCATAACATTATATACCTGTGATAATTACTATGGTTACTAAAAGATAGAGACATTTCTAGTTACAGAGATGAGCCCTATTGGCTAAATTAGAGGTGGCTCCATGGTCCAAGATAACATTATATAATTCTGTAAAGTCATCAGTTTTAGAACAAAGACGTTTTATACAAAGTCTTACATAACAAGGTGAAGTGGTGTCCATCACCGAAAGATGGCAATATTGCCTTACACATTATAATTACTTCAAGGACAGGTGTCTTGGCATCTGACAAGTAAGCAATAGACAGAAAATACATGGTATAATGTGTGTGCATTAGCAAGCAAAGTGAGTTACAATAATATGTATTCATCTCCTGACATCTACTCTTATACGGTAGATGCCCTTAGCCCTATGTATTAGTATAGCCTATGCCTAAACATTAGCTGTCTACAGTGTACCCCTGAGGGTATCAATTAGGTTGCAGGGGCCTCGTGTAACAATTCCCCCCTTGTTGCCTCAAAGGGCAACACAGACAAATACAAGGTGTGGACAGGATCAGTGGTCCTTTACAATCCGGAGGCACGAGCCTTGTAAAGGAACTCAAGCTGCTCACGGTGTTGGCGCAGAGTACGGCGTAGGCAGCAAAGCATAATAATCAAAGTGAATAACAAAAATGCTTGTATTATAACAAAACCTTTAAAAGTGATTTCTAACCATGTGTTAGTCAATGCGTTATTCATATCTCCATCACTCATTAGGTCAAGAATTGCTTCATTGGCTTTGGTTATATTATTGCTGATGTGGATGAGGTGTGTGTCCTTTCTATCTAAAAGTGATTTCAATGTAAGTGTAAGTGGATCTATGTGTACATTAAAGTAGGGTAGGTATTCTGAAAGTGTGAGTAAATAATCTGGATTACCATCAATGATGTCTGCTTCCATAAGGGAGATGGGGTTATAACAGTATGTCCAATAACAGTTTTCTGATGGGGAACAAACAGAAGTCGGGTAATCAATAGAACAAGTAACAGAACCATATGAATAAGATTTCACATTTGTCACTATACAGTATTCCTCCGTCAGAGTTATACTGTGAACGTACTGTAGGCAGTCTCCATCTTTGCAGCTGGACAGGGCATGTGTAGGTCGCCTTGGAAACCGTGTTGACAGGCTGAGCTTCTCACGATAGGACTGGTAAAGCTGATCAGGTGACGGGCAAGTATCAAAAGAGTTGGTGCCATTATCAGTGATGTCATCATCCATAGTGAAAGTCCAATCAATGCTGCCTGGAGAGTAGCCACAAACAGGGCGTATAACATCAAACACATCACATCGGCACAGGTAGATGTATTGCTTTTTCGCACAACAGTCCGTGTGTGGTGCCACCCAGGCATCCAAGAAGGAGTGGTAGACCAGAAGAGGTGGTAGATCCAGGCGTTCTCGGTAGATGTCTTCGTCCAAATGCCCTATAGAATGCGCCAGTGCCAGCTTGTCGAACAAGGCTGTAGTGGGATCAAAACGTGGTAAGGAGACAGTAAAGGAGACAAACATGGTATCTGTTATAGAACATTTCTTACTAGAAAAACAAGGACCAGTATTAGGATGTCTGGTCACAAACCCCAAATTTCGAGCTGTGGAGAGAGGAATGGACAGTGTCTGTTGCATACATAGGGAAATACAAGATGGAAGTTTACATTTAGGACAATACCATTTAGAGATGCTCTGTCATGTATTATATCAGGATTCTTCCAGTTTCTAGGTCTCTGAAGAGATTGTTAATGGTAGTGAGTATATATGAACCATATGCAGAACAAAGTATTTCTACCAATGTATTGTCTATCAGCTTCTATTGTTCTGTTGTATGAGTGTGTTAATCTTATCTTTGGAATCAGTGAAGGCTTTTATGTGTCGCATGTTGTATACAGTGTATCTTTCTTCCTGACTAAGACCATCCACACCATGCAATAAAGGTGGTAAAACATTATTAACCAGACCAGTGGAGAATTTTGCAGAATGTCTTTTGATAGCAGCGATGTCTGCTTTGTTCCAAATGGACATAGCAGTACCAAAAAGACCTGTGACAGTACCTGTGGCACCTGTAACGTCAGAACTGTCAACTTCACGTCTAGTACATTTTTGAGTAAGAGTACTAGAAGGAGGTTTCCTCCTAAAATTACCTCTGTGTTCAGTAGAATAAACCCCAGTAAAGGGATCCTTGGTACAAATCTGAAATGCAGCTAGACTATCAAGCAATAAAGTACTATAGAATGCAGATGTATTGGTGTTGTGACACATACCAAATTCTTTCATATTCCAGTAAGTAAGTTAAATAAAACAGGTATATGCATAAACTGTAAATTGTTAATCAAAGAACCTGGGAGGGCAGTGGCTGTGAGACCACCACGGGGCTAGGGTATGTTTTGACATTCCAAAGTTGTTTTTCGGTAGGAGGCAGTATAGAGATACATGGCTGCAGAAGCCATGTGAGGTACAGCACAGAATCTGCGGGCAGAATCTTGAGAAAGAGAATTACAATAGGAAGGATCAATTAAAGCAGTTATGTTATACAAACCAGAGTGCCTTAATGCAGTTTGTAACAAGGACAGTGAACCATTAGGGATAATTTAACATTGCCACACCTTGAAAGTTCCTTAGAGAGTTTGGCCACAGGAGAACTTGTCCTTGTGGTGTGGTTTTCCACCAATTTGAAGGGTGAATTTGTCAGAGCAATGACCAAGGCAGTGAGGTATGCATCGGAACCTTCCTGGACAGTAATCATGGTATCTGGAATTTTGATGGAAATTCCCTCTGTAGGAGGTGCTGGAGGATCTAGGTTTGAAGGAGGTCCTTACGTGCCTTGGGCAAAGGGATTACTCCTGCAAGGAGGAGAGATAGGAACAAGATAGCCATCTTGTCAATGTATCTGAAAAGGAAGATGAAAGATTAGTACATTAGTACAGTTCCGCCCAGTGGGGTTAGGAAGAGTAAGCTTTAAGCTCCTTTGTACAGTTTCAACTGGTTTGCATGTAACCATTTGTCAGTCAATTTATTGTTGTGGAGGAGTCTAACTTGATAGACTGCCGGACTGAGCTTGTTGACAATGGGGTAAGGGCCTTCCCACTTGTTGGAGAAGGAGTGGGTGGGATGTGCAAATCGAAGTACCATTACCTGATCTCCAACCTGCCAATCCACTTCTTGTGCGTGTTTGTCAAATTGTATTTTGGACTGTTGCTGGGCCTTGCCCATGCAGTTTGCAGCATACAAGTGTGTGTATATGAGGTCTTTTCTGAGTTTCTCCACATACTGATCTACAGACACACAGTCTGCAGTGGGGGTATGCAGGTCAAAGAGCAAGTGTTCAGGTAATCTCATCTGTCTTCCAGTCATTACCTCGAAAGGTGTAAGCTGGGTAGTGGCTGAGGGTGTACCCCTAATTGCCATAAGGAGTAAAGGCAATAGGGAATCCCAGGTCTTGGGATTGTCCTCAATGAATTTGGAAAGCATTTGCTTAATCCGTCTGTTGGCTCTTTCTACTTGACCTGAGGATTGAGGGTGATAAGGTATGTGGAACTTTTGCTGGACCCCAAGGAGTTCAAGAGACTCTTTCATCAACTCACCTGTAAAACTGGTTCCTTTATCGGAGTCTACCTTGAGAGGCAGGCCCCACCTGGAGAAAATCTGTTCTACCAGGATTTTGGTGGTTGTCTTTGTGGTGCATGTCTTGGTGGGGAAAGCCTCAACCCACTTAGAGAATAAATCGGTCACTACAAGAGCATACTTGTTGTTTCTACTGGTGTTGGTCAAGGGACCAATAAAATCAATCTGAATGGCATGCCAAGGGCCAGTGTGTCTCTGTGGTAAAAGTTTGGCATTTTGTTTTGTAGGTATTGGATTGTTTTGTGCACAAACAAGGCAATTATCAATGTATTGTTTAACATCTTTGGTAATCCCAGGCCACCAAGCAGTGGTTTTGAGGTGCTGGAGGGTATTTTCAGTCCCCTGGTGCCCCCCGGTAGGTGTGTCATGTACCTGGTGCAAAAATTCAGATCTCAAATGTCTGGGACTACCCACAATTTGGTGGTAGTATTCTCTGTCTGGAACCAAATAAGTTTATCATCAGGGATAAGTGTAATTTACCTTCATGCTCTGATATGGGTTGTGTGTAGAGTCTTTCTTCAGTACCTTGTCCAAGAATCTGAACACTTCTTTGAGTTCAGTGTCCAAATGCTGAGCTGCTGAGAGATCCAATGGGGAAAAGATTCAGATTTCTTTTGAGAGCTGCAACCTGTACAGCTGCATTGGCCTCTGGATGATCCATCATCCAGACATCCCCCTCGGCCCCTTCCTAGCAAAGGTGTCTGCTGTGTCATTAAATGCATGATATGGATCATGTAGAGAGTGAGCTTTAACCTTGTGCACATAAAGTTTGTGTGGGTATTTCTGTGCTAATGCATGTATGTAGATCACCAATTCTTTGTATTTCACTGGGCTTCCATCAGAGGAGAGGAAGGAGTTCTTCTGCCAGAAAGGGAGAAATTCTGTGAGGGAACAGCAAACCCAATTAGAGTCTGTGAAAATGATGGTATCCTAAGTTCCATGTTGAATAAACTCTAGTGCACAGGCCACCGCTGTCATCTCTGCGTATTGTGATGAAGCTACACTGCAGCGTTTAGATATTCTGACAGTGTTCCCGTAAGGATACACCACCATAATACCCATCCCTGCAATTTGTTCTCCCTGATAGTATGATGCTGAACCATCGGTGAAAACGTGGCACAAAGAGGTATTTTCCAGTATCTCAGGGGTGGCAATGAAGAATGGACCCGGATCTGGGAGATCAGGTGACTGCAAGGCACAGTCATGGGGTTCCCCCTGGAAAAAGAGGCCATGAGCTAAGAGAGATGGAACTTTGGTTTGATGGACCTGAATATCCCTATCCTGGAGGAGGAGTGACCAATGTGTCAGCCTGGTGTTGGAGACTGACCCATCCTTCACTCTATCTGAGAGCAGAAAGGTAGTAGGTGTGTGATTGGTGTTAAGAATCAGTGGAGAGTACCCAATGATATACAGAAAGTGCTTGACAGCCCAGTAGGTGGCCAGAAGGTTCCTTTCACAAAGGCCATACTTCTGTTCCACTGGGGTCAAAAGCTGCGATGCATATGCAATAGGTCTCAAGGTGCCATGCACCTTTTGGGCTAACACTGCTGACATAGCAATGTCAGAAGTGGCACACTCTAGATGGAATGGTAATGCTGGGTTGGGGTTTACCAGTGCTGGGGCGGAGGCCAAGGCCTGCTTCAGTGACGTCACAGCCTGGGTATGGACAGGACCCCAACTCCATGGAACGTCCTTTTTGAGTAGATCGTATAGGAGCGGCCTTCTGAGCAAAATCACAAATAAAACCCTGGAGTAGTTTATCATACCTAGAAACCTCCGAAGAGTTGCCACACTGGTAGGTAATGGCAAGTCTTGTAATCCTGAATCTTTTCCAAGTAGGGCTCCGCCTTGGTCAGTTATTTTCAAACCCAGAAAGAGTACTTCTTTCTGACATAGTTGTGCTTTTGCAGGGATACACTTCAAGCCTGCTCTCTGAATAAGAGTCAATAGTTCATCCAAGAGATCCAGATGTTGTTCCTGTGTGGCAGTAGCCAACAACAGGTCATCTACTTACTGTAAGAGTCATTGGGGGGCTGAGAAACCTTGTAGGGCATCCATCATATGGAGATGGAAGAGGGATGGGCTATTACGGAATCCCTGTGGCAAGCAAGTCCATGTGTATTGTCGCCCTTCAAAGGTGAAGGTGAACTTGTATTGACTCTTGAGGGCCAATGGTAATGACCAGAAACCATTGGAGATATCCAGGGCATTGAACCATTTTTGATCTGGTGTTAAAAGTCGAAGCACATCTGGTGCAGACGCCACAGTTGGGGAACAACTGGGAGTAACCTGATTCACTTTCCTGTAGTCAATAGTAAGTCTCCAGGTACCTGTGGGTTTCTTCACAGGCCAAACAGGAGAGTTGGCAGTGGAGACACAGGTTCTGATTACTCCTTGTTTAAGGAGTGACTTGAATGTTTCTTGAAGAGAGGGTAAGGCTTCAGTGGAAGCGGATATTGCCTCTCTGTCTCTCATGTTCTGGGCCTGGCACCTTAATAACGGTATGCATTCTACCGCAATCATGTTTGTTCACAGCAAACGCTTCCAAATGTCATTGCAGAATAGGTAGAAGTTTCGGGAAAAGCTCATGATTCTTGAATAAATCTATGACGTCATACTCTTTGTTGTTAATGGATATCATTGCTACAGCATGTGAGTCAGAAATTAAGACAGTATGGTATTGACCCTGGATTTGTATCAGCAACATGTTTGCTAGATCCACCACACAGCCGTGTGGTGCAAGGAAGTCAGTCCCGATGATACTAGGATGATCGTGCAACACCATCAGTTGGAAAGCGTGTGAGGCCTTTAAATGGCCTAGTTCTACCGGTAAAGGCAGAGAACGGTATGCAGGTAACCTAGCACCAACAACTCCTGACATATTGGTCTTCCATCCGGTAGACCATGGAGATGTTTCAGGGTGATCATCGTGTAACACAGATACAGCTGCACCTGTATCTAACAAGACAATTAATTGGCGGCCCCCGACCTCGGCCTCGGTGCAGGGCCTTCCGTTTGTATCCAAGACCAGCTTATTTACAATGCAGACTGGGGCCTGTAATTGTCAATCCGTATTGTTGGAGGCACGCAGAGGTTAGGTTTGGCTTGCATGAATGACTTCACCATGTTGCACTGATGCAATGTAGGGAGGAGCTTCTGGGTTCAGGCTTGTATGGATTTGAGAGCCCATACTTCCGGTGTCTCCATGGCCAGTAGTGTCATGGGTCGCCGGTTGTACTGTTGCAAGTGTTTGTGCTGGAACAGCATCCGCTACGGAACACACTTGCCCCAGGAGCTCCCGAAATTTTTGATTTTCTTCAGCTATCTCTTTATACGGGGACCCGATCTTTGTAATGGCTTCCTTTTGCCTTTGTGCCTTCTGTTTTTAGGCCAATTCCGGTTCCCACCCCACTATTGTTGTTGTTGGCTCTGTTGGGGGTTTTGCTGGGTGCTAGCTGGAAGGGCTGATGGATGTTTAGGCTGTTGCTGCTGGGCCTGCCCTTCCACAGTGTAATGTGTCGTGGTCCCAGAAGTGGGTTCCACGGCAGCAACTTTTTTGGAACTGGAACCCAGATCACGGATGTACAGTTAATACACTCTCTCGGTTTTCTGAAGAATGTCGGCAAACCTATCCGTATTTGGGTATGTGGTTGGCTCTACTTTCTCTCTTATGGCTGGGATCATGTTTCTAAGGAACAGGGTCTTATATTCGATAAGATCTACATCCGCGGCTTCTTGTGCCAGATGTTTCCCTGCTCGATAGGCCATCCAAAGTCTCTGGTGGTAGGTCACTGGGCTTTCTTTAGCATTTTGCTTCATGGGGTATGCTAGCATTACTCCAACCACACCAGGGCTGTGAGCAGAAATGAGCTCAGCTGCGACTTCGTCAAAGGTGGCGTTCCCATCCTGGTGAACTACTTCAGGGAGTTTGGCCCATAAACCAGGATCGATGGTCTGGTGTAGTATTTGGACCTGATATTCTGCGGCAAGGCTGAGCATCTCGCACTTGGAGCGCACCTTTTCCAAATGGCAGCTGAGATTGTCGGACGGGTTCATTCGACCAATGCTGTCAGCAATTTGCTTAACAGAGTAGGCCATTTGTAGGGGATTAGTTGGTGGTCAGTCAGGCAAGGGTACTGCGTCTCGCGCACCATCCAATGCTGTGCGAGCTGCAGCTTCAGCCACAGTACGAACAACACCTTCCTGAGTGCCAGCTTTTTGGAAAATTTGTCAAATCTGACTTTTAATGGCTTTCATACTTCTTTCAGGAAGAGGAACATTTTCCAATGCTCTATCAATCATGGTTTCAATTTCTTGCCTGTCTTCCACACTAATAACGGCTACCTGAGGCGCCGTCGGGACCAGGCTTGGGCCTGCTCCTCCCCTATCATGGGCGCCGCCATGATGGCGTTTCCCATGATGAGCGTTACGACGTCGCCGACATGTGACTTGAGGAGTAGTGGGCGGGGACCCGCCATACTGTGGATGGCTGGGTGGGGAATCTGGGCCATAGTAGGGGCATGACTGGGCGTTGTACTGTGAGATGTCGTCGTCGGATGGTTCCCCCTCCGATGATGAGTGAAAGGCTGGGGCTACGCCTCCCATTGCCTTAACATGGCCAGTCAAAACCTCTCGCTGATGGCGCAGTTTATCCATCTTAGCTTTACATTCATCATGATTCACATTTGCAACATCCATATCAACCTGATCCTGTTTCTGCTTCTGCAAAACACGGTACGCGGCGCTCAATTCGCGAGTGTCCCTATAAGCTGTTTCTAAATCGTTACGTACCTGGTTGATCTGCCCTGAAGTTCACCCATTTCATCACTCAACTGTGCATTTGCAGCACTCAACAAATCGTTCATTTGCACTACCTGACTCTTGTCCTGTCTTAAACTTTCACACTCCTGTTTTAAAGTACACATTTCTTGTTCACCAGCTTGTGTGGAATGATGCAATAGTGAATCCTTTTCATTACACAAAGATTGGAGTTCTGACTCCAAATTCTGCTGTATCCGAATACATTCTGTTTCCTGCAAACCCATCTCCTGCTTAAGAGATGCGATCTGCAGGCCAAGGGTACGAAACCTCGCTTCGGAGGCTTCCAAAGCAGCGTACAGAGCAGCGACCATCAACCCTTTAGCACAGGCCTATTGGTTGACTGTCGTCTCCGTACTGGGTTGAAAACTCAGTACAGGATTTTTCGGATTGACTCCACGCCCCACGTGAAGTCAGCCCATCCTCCATGGGAGGTAAGAAAGTTAGAGACATCGAGTCTCAGTTCTGCACAGATATCAATCACGGTGGCCATTGTGTGGGAGGAAGCGAAAATTCAAACTGTGAAAAGACCGTACGTGTTACGTATCGATCCACAACACGAGTACTTTAAACACAGCCGGCTACTGTTTAAGTTGTAGGCTTGCAATTCAAAGCTGCTATGGAGTGGGTTGAGACAGCATCGACCACACCCAAAAGTCGGCTAGACTTTGCAAGTATCTACAAACTAGTAGAAAAAGACAGGAGAGGTGAGTCAGAGTGTATACCTACAGTCCCCGTGGAAAAGGAAAGGTAGAGCAACAAGTGAAAACTTACAGCACCCAATATCGCCTGCACACGGTCGCCAATTGTAAGAGGTCTAAAACCTCACCTTCAGGTTCTTGCAATATTGGAGATGCAAATACTCACAGACAAGTTGCATTCGAGTAATAAACAAGTTTATTACTACAAAAGGGATAAATCACGGTTGCCCTAAGCAGTTCTTACCAATACGAACCGGGAGCCAGTGCTAAGTGTTCCCTACACCTCGAGGTTTCTCTGTAGTCTCTTGGGATCTCTCAGGTCTCTGAGGTGTAAAGCCTGTGCATAACATTATATACCTGTGATAATTACTATGGTTACTAAAAGATAGAGACATTTCTAGTTACAGAGATGAGCCCTATTGGCTAAATTAGAGGTGGCTCCACGGTCCAAGATAACATTATATAATTCTGTAAAGTCATCAGTTTTAGAACAAAGACGTTCTTATACAAAGTCTTACATAACAAGGTGAAGTGTTGTCCATCACCGAAAGATGGCAATATTGCCTTACACATTATAATTACTTCAAGGACAGGTGTCTTGGCATCTGACAAGTAAGAAATAGACAGAAAATACATGGTATAATGTGTGTGCATTAGCAAGCAAAGTAAGTTACATTAATATGTATTCATCTCCTGACATCTACTCTTATATGGTAGATGCCCTTAGCCCTATGTATTAGTATAGCCTATGCCTAAACATTAGCTGTCTACGGTGTACCCCTGAGGGTATCAAATAGGGTGCAGGGGCCTCGTGTAACACTACCATGTGGCACCAAGTCAAAGGCCTTCCTGAACTCCAGGTAGAGGACATCCACCAGATGTCCCCTGTCCAGTGCCCTCATAACCAAGTTGTAAAATCAACCAAGTTCATCTGGCAGGATCTGCCTGAGACAGACCCATGCTGCCTGTTGTCCTGGAGATTGTTATCCTCAAGAAATTGCACCAGTCTTTCCTTGAGGATTGTGTTCATCAGTTTTCCCACAATTGCAGTAAGGCTCACTGGTCTGTAGTTCCCCGGTTCATCCTTGGGTCCACTTTTGTGGAAAGGCACCATATGTGCTTCTCTCCAGTCCCTGGGCATGCACCCTGAGTTCAGAGAGGTATTGAACAGGTCCACCAATGGCCCTATCAGGACCTCTGCCAACTCTCTCAGCACCCTGGGGTAGACTCTGTCTGGGTCAGGTGACTTGTCCACCTTAGGGATTTAAGGCCCTCCCTCACCTTTTCCACCATGATTTCCACATCCATGGTTGCTTCTTCCCCACCCTCTCCCACCTCGCCCTTCCTCTCAGGTACGGGCCCATTCCTCTCCTTGGTGAAGACTGAACAGAAGTATTCATTAAGTATTTCTGCCTGCTCAGCCCCCTGTTCTACCCACCCACTTCCCCTCCTGATACTAACAATTTGATCCTTGCTCTTCCTCTTCTCTCTGATATGAAGGGTGGCAGAGGTCAATGACTATGGGGATGGGCGGCACCAGATGTGTAACTCAGTGGAAGTTCAGGAACGAAGGAGGTGGGTATCAAAGGACAACAGGAATAACAATGATTTCTACAGAGTGGGTAGATGGATGGTCCACTGGAAAGCCTGAAAATTTGGCCATTCGGTCACAGACTATATGAATACTGTAGCTTGGCAACTGGGGCAGTAAATGTAAGAGGAACTAGGAAGGCAGCAACCCATTGTCAGGATGCCCTTCAGCAACTGCCTAGAAACATGATATATGCCATGTGTTAGTCCCTCGCGACGGGCAGACTTTGTCTCAGTTGCTAATTGATATGTTAATGTGTACAAACCCTATTTGTACTCTAATCTAATAAAGTGATTTACTGTACATTGCACCACTGTCACAGGGATTCACTATACATTGCACCACTGTCACAGGGATGGGCCTCCACCTATACAACAGTGTAATCTGCCCTAATCCCTTCAATTTCTTGTAGCATTTTCTATCTAAAATTGTTTTTCTTAGCTACAGTTGTAGTCAAGAAAATGTTGATTTTACTGTAGTAGATCTACAGTATACTTCAATTACCCTGCAGTACCACCATCAAATTACAATTAAAGACAATAGAGCTGCTGCAGTATGCATACGTACTAGATTCCCCAACACTATTCGAGCAGGTAACTTCTTATTTTAATTAATGTCCCACTATAACTAACTATATATAAGAATATTGCTATTAAACCATGTTTAATTCAGCATGTGGATTCAGGGCATAAGATGGCTAGTGTGATGTCATTGGCAGCTTGTAAAGCTGATCTTGCATTGTTTCTTTAGTTGAGGATAGTGATTGTTATATCTAACCTCAACAGCAATGTTTATTTAGATGCAGATGGTCTGTATTTGGCCAGCTCTTATTAACAGTCTTACAGATTGATATTCTTCTGTCGACATCAAGGTATTCCAGCCCTGCCGAGGTTCCCTCTGTCACTTACTAAGCATGGCAATTTCACTACTAGCACTTGTCAAATAGTGCAGTCATGGAGGATGCAGTTTGGTCTAGTGGCTGGAGTACCAGTTTGGAAGCTAGAGCTTGTACAGTAGGTTCAGACCTCCCCAGATCCAAATACTGAGTGACCTTTAGCAAGTCTCTCAGTGCTCCAGTCCACCGAGCTATGGAAATTGGTAAAGTCAGAACCCACTGGAAACAAGATGTTGCATTTTAGTTAGGCTATCTTAGATAAATAAATTGTGAAAGTAAAATAAACTATTAAATGCTAGCACGTTGAGCTACAATGCAGATTGAATCTGGGACATTAGCACTCAGCTGGGAAATGCTGGCCATGGCAGCACGTCCCAGCCTTGAGGAGGAGGAGGATCCCATGTTCACAGGTTCCCCACAGAGCTAATCACTCTATGGGGCCATGCTGCATGTGAGCAAGGCCAGGTTGGGGCTGTGTGTGGTGTATAGAGGGAGGCTGGAACAAGGCTCAAGGGAAAAAACACTGAACAATGGAAGTGACAGGCATGGACGTGTCAGCACTCCTGGTCCCCAAACTGCACACTGAGTCCACTACTAGACTGAACTTTAGAAGGAAGGAGTCAAACCCCAAGGAGGGTTGTCAGAACTAATTTAAAATGATTAGAACACTTTTAGAACTAAGTGTTCACATTCTAATTTAGAACTAGGACATCAATGTGTTCTAAGTGTTAATGGTCCCAGATGCCAAAACATGCTTTTTCTCAGACATTTCAAAACAAAGTATGCCAGTCTAGAAAACAAACTATCTGGAATTATATTTTAGAATGTTTTAGTGAGACATATACCCTGTATGGAAATGTACTGTTCATATACCTGTACACGCAGCTGTGCCAAACTTTAACACATCAGTTGTGGCTCTGTGTTTGCTTCTTCAATAGCACACAGAGGTTTTCTTTCTTCTTGCATGCACAGTGAAACTGATTATAATTGCTGTGCTAAGAAGCAGATCAATTTTTGTTTTTTTACCTCTTAGTACCTCTTTCTGTCATTCCTCTCTAGACCAGTAGGCAAATAAGTTTCAGTTCTACAGAGGATTAGAACCCAAGATCCATTTTAAAAGTTCTAGATAGAAACAGAAATTTAGAAGTTGTCAGCAGAAAAGAACCTTCTGGACCACCTAGTGTGCCCTAAAAATTCCATACCTACTGTGTTACTGCAGACCCTACTTGATCTCCAGCTTCCCCCAGCCCTGCTACTAAGGTTCCTTTGTGTCTATACCATGCATACTTGAATCCTGCTACCATTTTGGAATCTACCACTACTACTGGAAGTCTGTTCCAGATGTCAACCACCCTTTCCGTGAAGAAGTACTTCCTCATTTTCCTCTGAGTCTCCTCTCTTCCAGCTTCAAATCATGACCCTGGTCCTGTACATATCTCTTTGTGTAAAATATTACCTTCATGTTCCTTATTAATACCCTGTCAGTACGTGAATGTTTCAATCACAACTCCCTTTCCCTTCCTTCCTCTAGAGAGTACATATTTGTTTATGTATTTATTTATTTATTCAGTTCTTGGATTAATACCTTGAGTTATCAGCTCATTTACAGAGGTTCCATGTCAACATCAAACAACACAAATACAGCAAAACAATACAGACAGTGGTTTCAAAATTATACTGGATACTGAAATGATGTTTAACTCTTTTGTAACTAAAATTACAAAATTCAATCACATTAAGCAATAAGTATGTTGTGAGGGGTGAACAAAGTAGAAAGGTAGCTTACTATGGAGAGAGAAACTGGTAGCAACAAAGGCTAGGTGTAGAGATAGTGCTGAGTAGGTAAGAAAGGTATAAAGGAGAATAGGTGGAGAAAACAAGAGCAACCATTGGGCCTTGTCATTGGTTTGCTGGAAGAGAAAAATTCTGTGGGTTTTGGAGTGGGAGGATATGGTGAGGGGAGGGGAAGCAGATTAGGTGCGGTATGGAGGTGGGAAACGGATGAGGAATGGAATAGAATGGAATGGAGGATGAAGGCAGAGTGGGACAATAGAAGAGAGGAGAAAAAACAAGGCAGTTGGATAAGAGAGATTGTAAGTGTTCTAATGAACAGAAAGAAGACAGGAGTTGGCTTGTGCAATTTAGAAGTTACAATCACATCCACTAAATGTTGCTAGGTGGGTATGATGTTTAGTTTTGAAGGGATCAAGTTTAATTTTGAAGAGGCCAGGTTTAATTCTGTAAGTCTGTCCTTGTAGGACTTCTGATGTAGTCCATGCACCATTTTGGTATATTTATGTATTTGGTTTGTTTTTGTGTTGTAAAAACTACTTGTCGAACAATAAAACCTTTTACTACTACAGCAATACATAAATAAATAAAGCTGTGCAATTAAAATAACCCTGAATTTTGTTGTTGCACAAATGTCTACAGTTGCAGCCTACACACTGCAAATGATCTTCAAGACTCATGCCTATTATATTTCTATTGCACTACATCTTTGATAATAGGGAAGCATTTTGTAAAAGCCAAAAACAATCCTTCCAAAAAAGGGGAGACATTATTTGGAAATACTGAGTAATGAAAAGATGATTTAAGTATAAGAGGCAGCTTAACCCACTCCCATCCTAGGGCCAGATATTCAAAACTTTGCCCCGGGGCAAAATTAGCACTGCCCAGCGGGCAAACTTAGCCCGGAGCACAGAGCACGCTATATTCAAAAGGAATAGCCCAGGGCAAACAGTTTCCGAATATGGCATGGTAATGAGGCCATGCAAACTGGTCTGGGAGTGCAGGGCAAAAATAGCCCTGAATAAGACAGCACTGAATAAAGCAACCAGGAAGTGCAACCCACAACATCAACACAGTACACAGCAACATGAGGGCAGGTACAGACGAACTACGTGGCACAATGTGATGCCAGCAAATGCATGGACTTCAGTACAGCTGCAGGAAGCAGCAGATGTGGAAAGAACAGTGATCAAACTGTAGCAATATTCCTGCATATTAGAGCCGCTGCTAACACATTAGCGCCGCATTAGCGCGGAGCTAAGCAGTTAGCCCGGAGCTAAAATGTGCGATATTCAAAAGTGCCATGCAAATGAACCTACTTAGGTAGTCTCTGGGCAAACAACCAGATTAGCATCTCATCATACCCTGATTTGCATGCAGTTTGCCCAGCGTTACAGCAGAGTCCCACAGAGCCACCTGTAGGTCAGTCTGGAAGTACAGGGGCTGACCAGGTCCAACCGCAGCTCCACCTGTAGGTCAGTCTGGCAGTGCATGATGATAGCTGCAGACTACATGTAAACAGTACAGCATAGCATAGCATATTATACCCCAGGGGACAGGACATCATAGGCACAGGTGGTGGTGGTGCTGCATGCAACTGTCACATTGAGGGCATGCTACAGTGCACAGCAGAAACTACAGTAGCAAGGGGGCCAGTAGTGCGTGGACACAGCAATGCCTATGGTGGTGTAGGGGCAGTGATGATGACTGCACTATACACAGTGAGCGGCCCAACTCTGGATGTTTTCTGACAATGGACATTACTGTTACACTGTTGTGTGACCCACAGATGCTGCACCTGTGGCATGGATGCTCACAGTGACATGTACATTTCTGGCTTTGTGTGCTGGCAGTTGTACAGCTGTGAGGTATGTGGCGGGGGCATATATTATCCGAAGGCACACTGGTGTTGGGGTATTCCCACACTGACCCATGTACACTGCATGATGTGTCCCAGCCTTTGTGCACACCTGATCTGTAGCACAGCCTCACCACCCATATATGCTCCCCTCAACATCCTCCATGCCCACAGTGCTGCATGTGTGTGCTGGCATCTGTTGGTGTCCATGGAAGTGTGGTCCACAGGTGTGTGCTGTATGGCCACATTGCCATGCTGTCCACTGGTGGCAGGGTCACCACTTACTGCCTGGCATGGCTGGGACTGGTGACAGATGATGGCATCATTGTGATGCCATCAGTTAGCAGCATGCTTCCTCTATGTTTGGCTTTATCTAAGTGTCATATTTATTTGTTAGAGTCGCGCAAAACCCGCGCTAAACCCGCGCAAACACCGCGCAAAGCCATAATGTCGCACAAAGCTGATTGCCCAGGATGAAGACCAGCTTTTCCTGCGGTATGTGCACCGCGCTATGTCACGCTAAGTCGCCAAGAAACCACTTAGTGTGGCGCTAGTCGCTGAATATAGCATTGCACCTGTATTCATGTCAGCTCTGTCTTCGCACATTATAATTTTGCCCAGCGCCTAATGCAGTTTGCCCTCGCTATTTGGCCTTTGAATATGGCAGACCTACGCTAATCCCGCTTAAACCTGCACAAATGTTTTTGCCCAGCGCAAAGTTTTGAATATCTGGCCCCTACTGACTGATACTTATACTGAACAGAAAATGCCTTCAAAACAGCTCTATTTGCTGTTTAGAAAAATTATCCTAGACTCTTGTCTGTTGACACAGTAATGCACTGCTTTGCAGGAACAAGAAAGCTTCCTTGTAATTAGTTTTCTCATGCAACAAGCAGCAGGACACAAAGCAGTCCCAATATTATTGGTGGCAACAACCACAGCAACAGTGTAGCCCAGTATGAATTGCTTGCGTCTTTAATGTTCTTTGCTAATCTTTTTATTTATTTTTCAAAGGAATTCAATTCTGCTTGTTTCCTCAAGAAAGCTAATCTAAGTATAAATAGTGAAAATGTTCTTAAGGAGTTTGAAGTTATTATCAGAAATGTATGTTGTACACTACCCTTCAAAGTTTATTTGTTTTGAAACTGTCACTGTCCTAGTTCACAGAGCCAAAGACAGTCTTCCATCTGTTCAAAAAAAAAAAAAAAAAAAAACATTACTAAATGAATTCAGTGATTTGGTCTAGCATTTTAACTCAGAACCAAACTTGCAATCTATTTTGGACATGTAACACTATAGGTACAGTAAGGTGAAACATGAGTGGGATAATACAGCCCCTAACCTTGTCGATGTCCAGGAACATTTCTGAGGGCACAGATAAAAATTTCATCTTGTGGAACAACTAAATATACTTTTATAGCATGCAGCCCAAATAGCACACTTGGATAGAAATTTGTGCTGGTTAGAGTCCACTAGACCTTGGGGACCCAACACATTTATACCCCTCCTTCAGAATGCTATGTTAAGCATAACAATTCCAAGTCTCAACAGACCCATTCACTTGTGTCCAGCAAAATTTTAGCATTTGTTTGGCCAAGTCCCATATTAGTTGATAAATTATTCTGTTTTTCTTTCACATTATTGTTTTGGCACTTGCTACATTGCTATTTATTTAGCTGAATTATTAAAGCCGATGCACTTACAGTACTATATATATATTGTGCTCATAATAATGTGCACATCTAGGGAGGGAATGTAGTCTTGAGCTTAGACAGAAGAGCTGTATTATATACATGGAGACCCAGTTCTGAGTCCCACTACTACACATTCAGGGCCCTATATTCAAAACTTTGCACTGGATGCAAACCATTTGTGCAGGTTTAGTGCTGGGTTAGCGCGGGTCTGCTATATTCAAAAGGTCAAATAGCGCATGCAAAAAATGTTAGTGCTGGGCAAAATGATAATGTATGTGAGGGGCAAACTGAGGGGCATGTCAGCGCAATGCTATATTCAGTGAATAGCACCACGCAAAGTGGTTTTGCATGATGTTAGCGCAGCACTTTGCATTGTGCAAATTACGGCCCAGGAAAAGGTGTCTTAACTCTGGGCAAACCAGCTTTGCACAACTTTGTGGCTTTGCACAGCTTTCCTCAATGTTTGTGCGGCTTTGTGTGACCCTAACCAGTAAGTATGACACATTATAAATAAGCCAGACATAGAGGAAATATGCTGCCCACTGATGGCATCACTATGATGCCATCATCTGCCACCAGTCCCAGCCATGCCAGGCAGTAAGTGATGACCCAGCCCCCAGTGGACACCATGGCAGTGCAGCCATACAGCACACACCTGCAGACCACCCTTCTGTGAACACCAACAGATGCCAGCACACACATGCAGCACTGGGGGCATGGGGGATGTACAGGTGACCAGTCTGCACCACATACTGGGTGCTGCCACATGGCTGGGACAAGCCACGTGAGTGCAAATGGTCCAGTGTAGGGAATACTCCAACACTTGTGTGTCTGTCCAATGGTAAAGCCCCCAGGCACATATCGCACAGCTGTATATACACCACAGCACACACACCCAGCAACAGGGGTGTAGCCAGGAATATTAAACATGTACTTAGAACAGCTGCACTGTTGCCCCCCCATTATGTAAACATAAGCCACAATATCTGCTGCCATACCACACCAACAATAGCACCCCCTCCCATTTGCCATGTCTGAGTTCCAGTAATTGTTTTTTTCCTGTAATCCTCCTTTCTTTGTTCTTCCACCTGCATGGTACATTGTTCATGTTTGTGTATTTGGCAGGAGGCATTAGTGCCCCATAGCGAACAACACAGGCAAAGGGCTCAAGCGAACACCGACTCAGTGTGACTCACAATGTCCGTGCTTCCCTCTGTTTGTTGCCCCTGCCTGATGTTTGTACTGTACTCTGCTGGTCACGGTGTATTATGCCTACTGACACCCTGCCCAGCAATGTATATGTCACTGTGAGCATCCATGCCAGTAGTGCATCATCTGTGAGTCGCACAACAGCAGTACAGTACTGTCCAGTGTTGGTACACACCTGCAAGATGGGGCTGTCACTGTGTATAGTGCTGCAGTCAATGCTGCCCACCACACCATAGGCAGTGCTGTGTTCCATACACCACTGGCCCCTGTGTCACTGTACTGTCTTCTGTGCACTGTATAGCAGGATCTCCAGTTGGACTATTGCATCCAGCACCACCACCCGTGCCTGTGCTGTGCAGTCCCCTGGAGCACATTATTCTAGACAGTTCTGTACATATGTAACCTACAGCTACCACCATGATCCTCTCGAGTGACCTACAGGTGGAGCTGTGGGCAGAATCAGCCAGCCCCTGTACTTCCAGATTGACCTACAGGTGGAGCTGTGGGACCCTACAATAGCGCTGGGAAAACTGCATGCAAATCAGATTACAATGAGATGCTAATCTGGACGTTTGTCCACGACTGCCTAAGCAGGTTCATTTGCATTACTTTTAAATATAGCAGATTTTGCCCGGACAAGCGTTGATGGCACAGGGCAAACATCTTAGCTCCACACAAGACCTGCGTAAATGTATGTGCTACACGCAAACATTTACGGAATCATTTTTCATTTCTGCACACTGTATATTCACATGCACTGATGCTTGCAGCTCTACTGACTCCACTCCTTTGCTGGCACACATTGGCCACATATTTCTCTTCAACACTCCTTCCGGTCACTGAGAACTGGGTTGTTGTTCTGGTTTGCACTTCCTGGTTGATATATTCAGAGCTGTCTTATTCCCGGGCTATTGTTGCACTGCACTGCACTCACAGCCCAGTTTGCCCAGCTTCCTTAGTATGCTATATTGAGCAGGTTTAGCACCGGGGCTATCCCTTTTGAATGTAGCAGGCTATTGGTTCAGGGCTATTTAGCATGCCGGGCAGTGCTAATTTGGCCAGGCAAAATTTTTAATATAGGGCCAGATATTCAAAACTTTGCCCTGAGGTTAAATTAGCATTGCCCGCATGCTAAAGTAGCTCAGAATCAATAGCCCGCTACATTCAATAGGGATAGCCCCAGTGCTAAACCTGCTGAATATAGCATGCTAAGGAAGCCGGGCAAACTGGGTTGGGAGTGCAGTACAAACATAGCCCAGGAATAAGACAGCTCTGAATATAGCAACAAGGAAGTGCACACCACAACAGCAGCCAAGTTCACAGTGACATGAAGGAAGGTAGAGGTGACCTATGTGGCTAATGTGTGTGCCAGCAAAGACATGAACTCAGTAAAGCTGCAAGCAGCAGTGCATGTGAAATTACATTGTGCAAAAATGTACAATGTGTCTGAAACGTCTGTGTGGCGCTAACACATTTGCGCAGATTTAGCGCAGAGCTAAGCCATTTGCCCGGTGCAATCACATTTGCCCACGGCTAAACTTTGCCATATTCAAAAGTACCATGCATATGAGCCTTCTTGGGTAGTCTCTGGGCAAACATCCAGATTAGCATCTCATTATGACCTGAATTGAATGCAGTTTGCCTAATGTTATTGAGGGTTCCAACAGCTCCACCTGTAGGTCAGTCTGGAAGTACAGGGCTGGGTGGGTCTACCCACAGCGCCACCTGTAGGTCAGTCTGGCAGTGCATGCTGGCAGCTGCAGAGTACATTTATACAGTACAGCATAGCATATTGTGCCCCAGGGGACTACACAGCACAGGCACAGGTGGTGGTGCTGCATGCAACTGTCAAACTGTAGGTCATGCTACAGTGCACAGCAGACACTACAGTAGCAAAGGAGCCAGTAGTGTGATTGACACAGCAATACTTATGGTGTCTAGGGCAGTGATGACTTCTGCACTGTTCACAGTGACAGGCCCAACTTGCAGGTGTTTACTGACAGTGGACATTACTGTTATGCTGTTATGCGACCCACAGATGCTGCACTACTGGCATGGGATGCTCACAGTGACATGTACAGTACATGACTGGCTGTGTGTGCTGTGGTGTCTGTACAGATGTGCAGTATGTGGCTGGGGGGCACATACGATCAGACAGGCACGCTGGTGTTGGGGTATTCCCAACACCGGCCCATGTGCACTGCTTGATGTGTCCCAGCCTTGTGGCTGCATCCAGTCTGTGGTGCAGCCTGGCCGCATGTACACCCTCCCCTCAACACCCTCGATGCCCACAGTGCTGCATGTGTGTGCTGTCATCTGTTGGTGTCCACAGAAGGGTGGTCTGCAGGTGTGAGCTATATGGCCCCACTGCCATGGTGTCCACTGGGAGCTGGGTCACCACTTACTGCCTGGCAGGCTGGGACTGGTGGCAGATGATGACATCATAGTTATGCCATCAGTGAGCATCATGTTTCTTCTATGTCTGGCTTATTTCTATGTGCCATACTTATTGGTTAGGGTCACGCAACGCTGCACAAATGTCGTGCAAAAGCCAAAGCCACAAAGTCACACAAAGCTGGTTTGCCCCGAGTTAAGACTAACTTTTCCTGGGCAGTAATTTGAACCATGCAAACGGCTGTGTTAATATCATGCAAAACCACTTTGCTTGGTGCAATTCACTGAATATAGCATAGAGCTGACATGCCCCCTCAGTTTGCCTCTTGCATACATTATAATTTTGCCCGGCATTAATGCAGTTTACACTCATCATTTGACCTTTTGAATATAGCAGACCAACGCTAACTCGGTGCTAAATCTCATAGAAAGGTTTTGCACCCAGTGCAAAGTTTGAATATCTGGCCCTCAGTGTGTTACCTTGGTGTTAACCTGTTGACGCCACACATTACGACACACGCACGCGTGCGTGTGTGTGTGTGTGTGTGGTGTGTGTGTGTGCGCAGCGCACGTGACGCACGCACGCACTCTACACACATGCATTATGTGTATTTAACCCCCTAACTTCTATTTTGAACCTTATTTAAAGCAGCAGTACTAGTTAACAAAACTTTAAATAATTTGGTTGGCAATTAGGACAAACCGAAACATCAATATATATGATTTTATTTGTGCAATATTTAATTTCTGAGATAAGATAGAAGATTTTGAAGTTCTAAAAAGTTACTGGTCCTTTTAAAGGTCCACCATTCTAGATGTAAGCAGATCAGGGTGATGGTGTGTTGTTGGCCAACAGAAACTTGTTGACAACACCCTGGCATAGATACATAATAAATATAGTGAGTGCAATTAGTGTGTGATCTCTTGGGAGATTTATGAAAGTTGCCAGGGGTGTCATCTTTATTGTAGATTCATGCAGATTGCAAAAGTTAGAATTAAACACTGTCTTAAAAATAGCGGATTGAATTTAAAATACCCAAATGAAGATTCTAAGATTAACAGCAATGTATTACTGCTAAAAGATAGGATTACATTTTTTGCTGGCTAACTGGTACTGCTGCTTTGTGCACTCTGATGCCCTAATTACAGCTGCCAACTATTTATGGAATGTAAAGCACTTTTGAATATAGTGCATATTAAATACATTTCTGTAAATAAGACCATATTTATTTGCTCCCTAACTTTTTAAAATGAGCTTTCTATGTAAAAGGGCAAATAAAACAACATTCTAAAAGAAAGATTACAGATGATAAATATATATGCTTTTTATGACATTTTGTTATTTTCTAACAGTAGTTTCCTAATGAAACTTGGGTCACCCAGGGTTGTTTTGATTTCTTTCATTCACTTCAGAATTTATGAGGGGCCAGATACTGAAAACGTTGCACCCAGTGCAAAGCAGTTGCATGCACAATGAGTGTGGTTTATGACGGACACCGTCCAGGTCGCATCTGGAATCGAGCTTTGTTGCTCAGTATGCCTTCCTGGTGAATCTCGTAAATAACTAAATATGCAAAGGGGTGCATGGAGTGCACTCAATCCATTTTATTTTCTTGTTTTATTTATTTATTTGTAATTGAATACAATCTTGAGTATACACTTTTACAAAGGTTCCACATCAGGATGCAAAACAGCAGAGACATAACAAAAATTTGACAGTTAACGCAAAACATAAGATTACTATGTAATACAGGAAATAGATAAATAAAACATTTGAGTAACCTAGACAACTGAAATTAAACAGCGGGAGGAGATTTCCAATTAGCAACATACAGCATAGCTGCCCTGGGGGATCTGTCAAGGTAGAGAAGGGAAGGAAAGGGTAGGAGAAAGAAAGGGAGGAGAGTGTGAATGAGGGGTAGATTAAAGAGAGGGGGAAAGAGAGAGAGAGAGAGAGAGAAAGGGATTGGGAGAAAGAGAATATGGGGGAGAGTGGTGGAAAGGGAGGTGTTGGGGAGTATGGAGGGAGGAGTTGGAGGAGCTGGGGGGGGGAGGATGGCAGGTGGGAGTCCAGGGTAGGTAAAACATGAGGAAAGCTCAGACAGACAAGGGGTGGGGTATCCAGGCTGAGGATATGGACTCAGATAAGGGAGTCAGAGGTGTTTGGAGGGGGGTATCCAGATTGAAGATATGGATTCAGGGTGGCAGTCGCAGGCATTTGAGTTCAGCAGATATTGCTTCAGTTCTCTTTTAAAGGACCGAACATCTGTTGTGTTAAGAGCTGCAGCAGAGATCTCATTTATTCATAGTGGAGCTCGGTACATGAAGGATCATTGTCCTAGGGAAGTTCTACAAAATGGAACATTAAGCTGTGTTGTCACTGTTCTTTGTGTGTTGTATTTGGAGCTTGCTTCCTTTACCAGGTCTGCAATGCAGGTAGGGGTTAGGGAGAGTATGTCCTTTCTCCCTAGCAGGGAAGTTTGGTATCTGATTCTGGATTGAAGCGGTAGTATGGGGGCCAGACCATACAGGGTACAAGTGTACATGAAGCAGTCAGCATTTAGTAATGCTATTTGGTGTTTGTGCACAGCTATAGAGAAAATGCATGCAACATGCAAAGGTGGGAGCAAGGCTTTACATATGGGCACAGCATGGTATTCAGTAAGTTAGCACTGTGCAAAGGGGTTAGTATAGGGCATTCAGCACCATGCAATTACCACCTATAAAAGGGCAGGAATAACCAGTGCAAACCCCAGAGGTAGGTGGGGACACTACAGCCCAGTGTAAGATGATGCTCAGAGGAGCACACACAGTGTTTATACTGCACTAGACAATACAGTGTCTACCCTGGGTCCACATGTAGGCTGTGGAGGTGCTATGCTGCACACAGGCAGTATCATCCATGAGTCATATATGAAGTCTTCAGTGACAACCAGCTTGTGAGCCAGCACAGGCTCAACAGTCCCATGCTCAGGCAGCTGTGTGAACTACAGCATGATCAGCTCTAGACAGGCACCACCCAGTGCAGCCATACATTATCTGTTGAGCTGATGGTGACAGCTGCAATGTGATTCCTGGCCACACTAGAACATTCCAGATACCAGTGGGGGGCACCACCAGTATCTCACAGTCAGTCACCTCATGCCTGTTGGACCACCACCTCATCACTCTGCTGGACCAGTTGGTGTGTTTAACATTTTCCCAGCACCTCAGCCAAGCAAACAACTATGTAGCAGTTCTATCGAGCTGTGCACATGCCATCTGTTCTTGGTGCCATTGACTGCACCCTTGTTGCCATCCAGACATGTATCAGTGATGGAGTGGAGGCCTGTCTCAGTAGGAAGTGGTACCACTCTATCAATTTCCAGGTGGTGTGTGATGTAAGAGTGTGTACCATCAATGTTCTGGCATGGTACCCTGATGGCGTCCGCAGACCTGGGTTTGAATTCCACAGCTTCCACTTGCATACTGTGTGACCCTGAGCAAGTCACTTAACCTCCTTGTGCTCCCAGGTCGCTCCTGTAAAAAAGCTTTCAGCTTAGTGTGCTATACCTGGTTAAACAACTAAATAAAAAAAAAAAAAAAAAAAATACGGCACAATTTCATCTTGTGCCTGAGGTTTGGTGTCAAGACATCCCTAGTGACCACCCTCATCAGTTAGTATACCTCACAGGCCCCATGAAGCTCCATATGGGACATGATGGGGTAGAACTTTTATGAACAACAGGACTAGGGATGCTAGGCCATAGGAAGACAGGATGGACTAGTGGTTGTTACCTGTCATCATTATCCATGTGTCTGTGCTGTTGTATAACACTAACCTATGCCTCTTATTTTCACAGGGAAAGTGCTCATCCCTGCGCCCTGGCTCTACACCATCCTCCGCCCCACACCCATTGAATAGGACAAATACAATGCAGCACATAGCACCATATGCAACATCATTGAGCGTGTGTTTGGAATACTCAAGATGCAGTTCTGTTTCCGTGACCATTCTGGTGGTGCCCTACAGTATACTCCTCAGAAGGCCTGTGCCATATTTCTTGCTTGTTGTAAGCTACACAACATGACACTCAATTGTGGAAACTATGCTGGCCACAGAGGAACAGCATGCATTGGCTATGGAGCCAAAGGACAAGGGAATTCTGGAGTACCTCGACAGGTGTGATCCCAGAATGGCCAGGAAGGCCCAGGAGTACACAGTCCAAATCATAAAAGACACCTACAGACATGGTGAGTGAGTAAAGACCACATAGGAGACAGTAATATGGTTAAGCAACGTATTATCAATGTTCAGTAACAGTTCAAACAATGCAGTATGTTAGGAAGAGGGGTGACAAGATGGGTGATACACACATGCATTGTTACCATGTATGAGGTGGTGGAAAATAGGACACACACAAACACAAGTCCTTGTTAGCAGGGGTCTCACAGTGGTATCAATGGAGACATATGCTATCTAGGCTGGGAGAAGTAATGGCATGACAGGCCTGTCATGCAAAGGGATAGCACATGGGTTACAGAAATGTGGGGGCAACAGGGATGTTCACAGGGATATGAGCTAGCAAGGCATTGCGGGGACTGTACTACAGGCCATCCATGCCGTAGTTAGGACTGACTGGACTACATCACAGGGGCAGCTGGCAGTGTTGCAGGGGTACAGTGGTGGAGGGTGGGGCACCCTGTTGGTGGGGGAGACCATGCACAGCTTACTTTTGTCCCCTACCACCACCTCAGGTACTGACAGTATGTCTGTACAGTCTCCTGTATGGTGGGGGGACCTCAGCTGCAGTACGGGGGGATGAGCATGGGGATGGTTTAATCTAGCCCTGGCTGCAGGCACACAGGGTACTGCTCCCAGGAAGGAACAGGTCACAATCTGGTGTGCACTGTGTCCTTGGTGACCTAGGAGTCCCAGATGTACTGAGCCTTCTTGTTCTGGCACAGCATGGAATTAAGGTGCACTGTAGTGTCTGTTGTAGGTGACACTACTCCCACTAGAAGAAGGCAGGATTATGGTTAGCCCCTCACAGTGTTCTGCCACTATGGCTGCAGCCTCCTGCACAGTGACACACAGGTTGCATAGAATTGCCATGTGCTTCAGGTGTCATGCCTTCTCCCACTGATCAACACGCTGCATATCCTCATGCAGTATTTGGCGGAGGTGTGTTAGTTCATGCTGAGCTGCAGTTTGTTCCTCCATGGATGACTGCAGCAGCTGCCAGTTCTCATTCATGTCCCACTGCACCAGGGGCCATTGTGTGGGCTGAGGCTACACTGTGGTAGGTGTGGCAGCCCATGATGGATGCTGTGGGCTGGCCATGGCCAGTCTGGTGAGATGCCAGTTTATTGGCCAGGGGAGGTAGGGCAATGGCAGTGATGTGTCTGGTGTCCTGGGGTGGCTCAGCAGTGGGCTGCACCCGTGTGACCACTTGATCACATAGGGCAGTAGCTTGGCCCCAGTGGTATGGGGCTGGTGGGGAGGAGCCTCTTCCAGCCTGGGGTGGGCCCCACCTGTTCCAAGCTCTCAGCACAGTTCTCACTGTCATCGCCTTCCACATCCTCCTTGCTGCTGTCCGCTGGTTGGCATAGATGGTAGACAACAGGAACTGTACATGCAAAGATAGTACTGCGGCATCCTCCTGTCTGTTAGATCCCATGTGCTATGCTGTAGGGAGACAAGAGGGAGCCAAATAGTACTGTAAGGGATGAAGCATTGTACAGGCCAGGGCAGCAAGTATGCCTGGCATACAGTGCCATATCACCCATGCTTTGTGTGCAGTGCATTTTCCATACCCGGCAGCGCACCCTATACCCAGTGCACACATACCATCACCATAGGTCAGGCACCCAGCACTGGTGTGCACATCACCCATCACCATTGTGCTTACACATCCACACATACATACATACACTCAGCACCAGTGAGTACACACCCCATTATCAGTGGACACTCACATAGCATCAGTGGGCAGACACACCAACAGCAGGGAACAAACATTCAGCACTGGTAGACTCATACCCCAACAACAGCAAGCACACACACCCTCACCCAAGGAGCACACACCCCAGCACCAGAGAGCCTACACTCAATGTTCTACTCAGAACTGGTGTATGTGTGCACCCATACCTGTAAACAGCCAACCATACACACAAGGCCTATGGGACATCTCACTGGCAATCACTCACTTGGTTGGGCAGATCCCACTTGCTTTGTAGCCATCACCTAGTGCTTCCATCACCTACATGGGCAGTAGAGTGTATATTATGGTCCCTCCACAGGATCCATGGTACGGCAGCAATCAATGCCTGGGCCACTGCTTGTGGCATACAGCTGTCTGCATTCCTTGCCATGACCACTTTTATGCAACTCTCCAGGTCCCAGAAGCACATTCTCACCATTTTCACAGGCCTTTCTCATCCATTGACAGCATTGACTTCCTAGTGATCTCCATTCCAGGCCCACCGTGCAAGCACCCATGCTCTTGCACGGGACATGACTTCCCTCCTGACCTTGTAGGCCTGTGCCAGAGTATGCAACTCCTCCACAGTGAAAAGGTGGACTTGAATCCTGCTAGTATCCTCCATGGTATCTCCTGGATAGGGGAGTGCATCACAGGTGACAGCTGAGTACACACAGTGGCACACAGCTAATTGGAACAGTGGTGTAGCCCTCTCCACCCTGACTTTGTTGGAGTCCCGTCAATGACTGCCCACCCACAGACCTACGTTGATCGACACGGGGTTGTATATACGTGCACCCAGCCATTGTGATGGGTACAGATAGGCAGGGGTTGACAATGGCAAGGTTTCATAGACCCCTGGGACACAGCCATGGACACATCTGTGAAGGGCCAACTCCAACCGGCAGTGTACACCATGGACCATGGGAGGGGGTGCCCCTCCTAGACACATCAGCTCCTTCAAAACTAGATGTGGGCGCCATCTACTACCACCACCATGTGGACATGGTACTACTACACACAGCGAGGCACAGTAACTACAGTGGACAGGGACCACAGGGCCTCTGTACATACATGTTCCCAGCCCATGTCTAATAGGCTCACCACCACCGTCATTGAACTCCACATAGCCCTGTTGCTGACTGACACCACCTCCACTACACATGACCCAGCTAGAAATCAGGATGTGATGGGTTCCCTCACCTAAGCTGTACCCTATGTAGCTGGGTCCCAAGCTGTACATGGCATACTGTATACTACAGGACAAGGGAGCCATGCACATGGACAATGTGTTCATGTGTTAAGTGTTACATAGGAACACTGACTACAGTGTCCTCCATATTAAATCATGGGACATTCCTGAACACTGTGGACCCTGACATTGAGACAAAGTGGTTTTGCTCCTGGTCACTGTGGCATGTTCCCTGTGGCTTTACAGCACAGGTACCATGTTTCCCTGTAGTGTATATCATGGCACATGGCAACATGCAGGCTCTGTTGTCCCATATAACCACTGCACAGCTATTGGGACACATGTCCTGTCCATGGCTCCTTGTCTTGTCTGTTACATGAAGCACTGTAGGTCTAGCCCCCCACTCATTAAATGCCATTTGCACCTGGGGCCATATGTTGACACCAAGGCATATACACAGTCTACTGCACACCCATCCCTTCTTAGGCCATTCCTGTAGGACACTTACCTCTGTATGCCTGCAGTTCCACCGTGGTGTCTAGGTGGTACAATGTGCTCCCATTTATAGGCCAGGTGTAATCAGGCATGCTAATGTATGTAGACCTGCCTGTAATGACATGTAAATGTGGCTGTTTTCCCACAGGCTGCAAACTGACTTCATTTGCATACCCTGGCTGAACATTGCAATTTTGCCCAGTGTGCAAACCGGTTTGCTTTTGTGCACCGCATAGCACCATGCCTGTATTTGTGCATCCTTAGGGCATCATGAGGCATGCCATCCAGCCATGTGCACCACACCAGTGTGCAAACGTATTGCATAGCACTGCACAGCATGTGCATGAACATCCCACACACATGCCACCAATACTGGCTGCATGCCCCCAGGCCTGCCCCGACTCCTGGACATGCACGTTGTGCAGTGAAATGTGCAATAGCACTGCACAACCACCGTAATGTGCTGCCCAATAGTTACACAGGCCCAGTTCAAGAAGCAGCATGGCATCAGCTTGTTCTCCAAACTGAGAGGTGTCCATCATGAAAGGGAGACAACCCTGAACAGTATCGCAGTGCAATCACAGGTGATCCACAGTGGAGCTGGCCAACATGGTTGAGTTTGTCATGGCCAGGGAGGACCGACTGCTGGGGGAGGTGTCAGGGAATGACAGGCCTCATTGTGAGGTGTGGGAATCACTAGGGTGGCACCTGACCTGCAGGACAGGGGTCACCCACACAAGGGACCAGTGGAGGCACAGGTTCAATGACCTGCAAAAGAGGGAGGTGCACTGCCTGCCAGAGCAGCAGTCTATTGTGGATGGTGGCTCCTTATGCAGCCCAGCTGAATACAATTGGATATATGGTTGGTGTGTGTACTGGCGTGTGTGCAGGCCTGTGACATGGTAGTGTGCATTAGTGATAGACCCCCCTGAGGCACTGTGTCCATTACCTGTGTGCTGCCGGTGCTCCCCTGTGTGCATTGAAACATGCCCCATGGCATGGCCTGCTTGCTTTATGCAGCTGTCAGGGCCCCCGACCCATGGGACATCCAAATGCCATTTGCATGACCAGCCTGCCATGGATGCCTGAGGCATGAACCTGCCTTGGCTGCATGGTGCTGGGCAAATACATGTACAGTGGCATTGCATGGGAGGCAGGGACAGTTTGCTGGCAATGGCAACCTTGACATATCAATTCCCATTGCCACATGGGACTGGCACGAGGGTTATATATGTCGTACATGTGTCTGTCTTGGGAGCTGTACCCGGTGGGACATGGCAGTGGCTCCCAACACTCATGCACACTGTCCATACAGGGCCACATTGTCACAGGTCTGAATGTGCCTGGGACAGCATGGGGTGTGTTGGTACTGCACTAAGGTTCGAACATGTACTGGCCCTGTACAGGCACACACCTACTGTATCCAGGTCCACCGGCTGTTACACCAGTATGATGTGCCTGCTGTTGTCATGTGTTACCTGGTGGAAACACACATAGCCATGTAACAGTGCCTGGACAGTGTCTGGGGCTAACATGCATAGTCTGTGGTACAGGGGCCAGGGACCAGCAGGTTTCAGGGATGGAACAGAACAGAGTGCACTGTGGTTGGTCCTACCCAACAGAGGAGGAGGAGGAGGAGGTAGTACCATACCATATGCACAACTGGTAGGGCACACATGTTGGTGATGTCGCAGGTGGTGCTACAGGTACCTTGCAAACTTGCTAGATGTGTCCACCTGCAGCATGCATATGTGTTGGCTGGTGCATGGTACAGGTATATGGGTAGTTATACTGGGTGATGCATACTGAAAAGAGCACTGTGTACCACTGTGAGAGACTGATCACACCTCCCTGTTCTTTCTCTACAGATCTCAATACCCAACCCTGTCCAGAAGGGGAATAGCAGTGATGGGACAGCAGCACCCGGTCGTGACAGGGCCCATGGCAGAGATGCACAGGAGCAGCATCCAGGCGAATGGCCTGCATTGTGTGACATCCTAGAGGTACCAGTGTACATGTATAGGTGCAGCTACAGGTGGTGATGCAGTGGCCATTGCCCTACTGCTGTCATGGGTGTAGGACCAGGCCCTCTCCATTGTCCTCATGGCTATATCTGACACTGGCGGATTGTGCATTGACAGTGATGCACATACTGTCCAGGGGGTTATGTACACAGCACTGCTTGTGTGGCAAGACTGGTGTCAGAATCATAAGACATGACGGCACCCTGGATTTGCATCTGGTGACAGCAGGGCCCTGTTCCACTGGGACATGTCACGGTGGGCAGACGTCACAAGTTTCAACAATGTGCTAGGCCTTGGGGGAGTACAAGGCACATGGTGACACTGTCAGGGAGGTGTGGGGATATGCACCACTCTTGTTCAACTGCTCAAGCCGACTCTATCAATGTTGGTGACCCTGGGCCAGGAGAGGGATATGCATCTCTTACATCCTTGGCCAAACTGTGTGCTAACCTGTTCGCTACCCATCCACACCACGCTGCATGTGTCTGTGGCTGGTGATGAATTTCTCCGTGTGGGCTACCATGCTGGATTCATTCCTATGGGGGCATCACTTCAGGGATTGTGGTGGGGGATGCTCACAATGCCCATGGGATGATGGGCCAACAATGCCATTGCTCTGTGTCATGGTATGTGCAGTCTACCATTGTGCACTTATGTGATGCCAACATGCTGCCCTGTGACTATCTACCATGCTGTGCCATGGCCCCCTCCACGCGTACACAAATACTTTGTGCCACTGGACAGCTGCCATGGGGGATGATGACAGTGCTCAAAGCCCTGGGTGAGCCCCCTTACAGTAGGTCAAGCCCGCACATCACTGAGGCCAGGACTGTGTATACTGGCTGTCGGCAGCTGGTCAGCATACGTTGGTGTGGTGTCATTACACCACCATGACCATCCATATGTCTCAGATTGCTGCTTTTGTAGTCCCCTTGTGCTGGTGGCATGACCAGTGCCACATGCATTGTGTTGCATGCCTCAGTGACTCAACAATGGCCCACAGTTGTGGCATGGGGTGGAAGACTGTGGGGCCACTGGTGGGAGGTGGATGAAGGGGACCATCTGTGAGTGCCTCAGGCCTGAGCTGTAGTGGTTACTACTCCACACTGTGCAGACTAGGATATTGTGACTCCATTGTATACAGGGAGGGACAAACATCATATCAGATGCAATAGGGCTGTGCACCCAGTGACCTGCACAGGCCCTGTCATGGGGGACATAACCAGGGTCTGACAGGGTAAAGGGAGACCACCTGGACAGTGAATACAGGGCCCACCAGGGCAATCAAGGTAGGTGCATGCCCAGGATGACACAGTCATATTATTGGTCGGCATCAATGTGCTACATCTGGGCTGTGATGTAACCATAATGGTACCCACAGTGGCCAATAAACCTCATTTAGGTAGGGTATGGATGATACATGCAATGAGTGTCAAGGTATATAGGGTGGCCTGGTACCCACCAGTGGTGTGTCTACCTGGACATTTCCAGGTAACCTGATGGCCCAGTCCACCTCTGAACAAACACTACATAGAGTGCATTGTTGACCAAAGAGACATCAGCCACCTTGAAGCCACAGTGCATTGTACACTGGTATTGTGGTGACTGGGACACCGTGTGTCCTGTGCCCTCCCACATAGATGACTGCTGCACTCGCATGTACCATGGTTTGCACACAGTGTCAACTGACAGCTCCAGCCATGTTCAGCTGTGTTATGTGCACTGTGTGTGTGCCTATGTCCTGTCCTGGTTGCAACCCAGAGAGGCACCTGGATGTCTATGTGCTGCATTCCAGCATCGGCCTTTGTGCAGGATGCCTGGTCAGTGGCCATGGGGTGTGTAAATGTCCCTCCATGTCACTTGGGACATGACACTGCTTACTGGACTCTGGCATGGTGCTGCTGATGCATATGCCACAGGCATACCTCTGCCATGCCCCTGATGGTGTATGTCCATGCCATGGCCGGGCCAGTGCTAGTGCTGCATGGTGCAATCATTGCATGTGTACCCCTCCAGTGTATGGGACAAAGTTCTTTTATGGGTCTGCCATGTCCAGTCCATTGTGGATGTCAGACACCAAACATCCCTGTGTGACATGGTGGCACAAGTGCTGGCTGGTTATACCATGGCTCCATATGGTAGGCAACACTTGCATGTCCCATCCTGTGTTCACAGCTGACTGAGTTCATTTTCTTTCTGTCCATATGTGTTCAGAGGAGTCCCAGCTACCACCAGCAACCAGAAATCTTTGAAGGGAGGAATGACCTGCTGTTCCCATGGGGCCGCATCAGTGCCTGATTCTCAGATGGCTGGAGGAAATTACAGAGCCTGTCCAGGAGCTGGCTGCAGCCCAGCATAAATGTCAAGCACATCCTCCTCCTCCACCACCTCCACAACTGGGCCATGAGTATGCTTGCCGTGCAGGCATCTGAGATGTTTTTACACCACTTCTGGACTGTTTTCACACTGTTTTTCCTCCCTACCCCTGTTTATCTTTCCTGTTACCTAATCTGTTTCTATAGCCTGTTGCCTTTTGTTGGAATTGAAGTTTACATTTTGATACTGAAGCAACTGTGTTGTCTGTCTGTCACTGGTGCCCTTCTCACCCACCCACTACCACCCCCAGTGTGCAGCTCTGTACCCAGTGCTCTGGTCAGAGCTGCACCACTGTATGCCACCTTTTAAGTCCATGCTGTCCTTAGTGATATATTCAGCACTGTGTCTCTGCAGTGTGCTGTGCACTCATCTGTCATTTGCGCTGTGCACAATCCACCCTATAGATAGTCTAGTACCAGTGCTATGCTTCTGAATATAGCAAGTTTAAGTACTGGTGCAAGGACGAACAGTGATGTAGTACACACATTATGCCTGCATGCACTTTTGACTATCTGTCCCCAGTTGTTAAGGTTTGTTGAAGCCATATACAGTGGAGCATGCCAAATTACAACCAGTTCTGCAGCAGAATTACTGTAGGAACCAAGGCAGTTTCAATGGCAGTTAATCCCTTTTGCCATGCAGGAATCTTTGACACTGCATTACATCCTAGCGTGTTCCAGTGTACAGTAATACTGTATAGGGATAAGCCTATTCAGAACACCATTTGCCCTTTGAATGGATTATTAAAACATTGTTTCAATCTGTAGCACATAAAAGAAAATGGATGGAGAACAAGAATTATGGATAATGGCAAACTGCAACCAGAAGCACGGTAGATGATATGAGCTGGTTGCTAATAGAACAAGCTGGAATCTGAACAGCATAGAAACATAGAAGCATAGAAAGGTGACAAAAGAAGGAGAACAATGGTCCATCTAGTCTGCCCTTTGAATTGCAGGGACCACTATTGGGACCTTGAGACTATCACTTTAGAATCTGCATTTTAGGCAAAGCCTCTCCCTGACCCTGTGTTGCATATAAAGCCTGTCCCATCCTAGTTTGAACAAAGTGACCTTTCTAGCTTTTCTAGTAGGAGTGAAAATGTAATGATGAACTTTTACAGGACACATGTAAGAAATCATTCGGACTTTAGCTCACCATTCTGGGGGGAAAAAAAAGATTGTCCAGATGGGTACTCAACATAAAGCTAACAGATATATGTTCACAGGGTGGGGCTAGTAGGCATCTGTGGCAACAACATTCTGAAAAGAACTAGTACCTCCAATCAAGATTAAGGTTCCAGATTGCCCCAGCATTTATTTTCATTAATGACATGTGCTCTTAGGTCCTTGGCCAACATTTCACCCCATTGGATGTCTTCAGGGTATAGGGTCCTCCTATCCTTTCTATTTATATATGTTACGTTTCCTTTTTGCTTTGTTCCTAATATTTATCAAACTTAGTGCTTCTCCTAAATCTGTTACCATAGGAACCCCCCTGCTGCCAGGAGAAACTCTGACCATATGAATATTTCTGAGCAGCAATGAATTTTAGCAGAGAAAGAAGATAAAGCAGATCAATAAAAGATACAGTAGATCAAGAATCTATAGTGCTTTGGTAAGAGATTTAAAAGAAACACAAAGTTTGAGCAGTAATAACAACAAAACAGAAATACATCAATAGAAAGGACAGGAGGATCTCATACCCTGAAGAAGCCGAATTGGACAAAACATTGGGAGAGGACCTAAGGACCCATGTCATTAATGAAAATAAACTTTGAGAAAACGTGGAACCTTAATCTTGTTTGGACTGGCTAGTTCTTTCCGTAATATTGTGTTTATCATTCTGGGAGGCAGTTCAAAGAGGGTACAAGAATCACATTGAAGTAGTGTAGAGTAGAGGTGCGGTAAAGTGAACCTTTGCCAGTGAAGTTGCCACAGGGTTACCAGCATTTGACTTAATGAAGCTTCCCACTGTCAGAGCCAAATTTGACATCACTGACTCAGCAAAATTTTTCAGGCAAAGTTGCTTTTTATTTTTCCCTGTGAACTTATAACTTTGATGGCAAAGTTTGGTCACTTTGTGGGAAAAGTGCCAATTTGCCATTGTGAAGTTACACTTCAAACTTTGCAAAGTTTGTCAGCTTTGCAAAGTTCTGTCATATCAAAGTTTTCAACTTGCCAATCCCTAATTCAGAGGAAGACTACCAAACTTGTGAGGTCAAAAGGAGAGACCTTACTCAGAGACTGAATACATCAGGGATGTTTAGTTGGGAGTGAAGAAGAATAAGTGGTGGTCTCTCACTACTTAAGCAATCAGAACCAAGCTGGAGGTCCTTTCCTGGGGGGTTTGTTGGCTCGAGGTGCAGCCGAAGGCCACCTCCCACCACAAGATCATTAATCTAAAGGAAACAACTGCCAGTGAGATAGTTATTGCTATAGTAAGGCTAATCCAACTACAACTTTTGAATTTTACTCACTTGTTTTCTTGTTTTTCTATTCAGATCTGGCAGAGCGGGCACACAACCTTTCTGATGTCCTACATAAGGTGTGCATCATTAGGTCACATCATGATGACATCTGTTCATGTCCACCAAGCTGGTTTGAAATAGTGCAGCTGCATGTGGAGAGACTGCTAGTTATATGTGGCCATTTTTATTGTTGGTGAAAAATTGGTTGCATTTGTCTGCTCGAGTTTACTGCATTTGAAAGCAGATCACCGTCACACTTGAGCAACCATACCACTGCATTTCACTTCCTCTACTAAACATTTGCATGTTTTCAGTAAAATAAAATACATGCTGACGTTAATTAAAAGAAGTGAAATGCCGTGGTATTGTTGACCCAGTGTAACCAATGATCTGTTTTCACTATGCAGCAAACTTGAAGCAGATGGAATACAGTCATACCATGCAAAGCTGTCACTGAGATTTTGAGCTGACAGGAAAATCTGTCTGTCTGTGTGGACCTGGTGGCATGGTCTAATACAGCACAGTTATGTGAAGCAGCAGATCATGACACAGTCACATCTGGATCGGTCATTAACTGACCATTAATGATCCATCCAGTCACCAATCAGTTAGTGTAACTAGCTTATTAATATTTAGTTAGGCTTATAATTTATGACAACTTAAGAGAAAAACATGGTGATCCTCAATCAGTGTCAGTGGATAAATGAATAATACACTTTCTTCTGTGGCTGGAAGATTGAAATGGTGTGGGTTCCAGCCCCATACCAGGTATTGTTTATTGTTTATTGTATTCTAGGAATTAATACCTTTGAGCCAAGGCTCTTTTACAAAGGTTCTGTGTCAAATTAGGTACAAACAATAGGGTTACAGTGCGTTGCACATTTAGATTACATTGTGAAAATAAACAGAGACATGAAACAGTTAAACATCAAAGACATTTGTGAACGACAGATAATTACCAATTAAACACTTTCATCATTTAGAAAACATATGGGAAGGGAAAGATAGGTAAGGGAAGTGTGATAGGTCGTACAAGAGAGAGAAAGGAGGGAGAAGCGGACCATAGTTAGAGAAAAGGAAACCTCTACCAGGCCTTGTCAGGTAAGTGGTCTGGGTGGAAGGGAAATAGTTAGGATTTAATCAAGGCAGTCACAAGAGTTGGAGGTGGCAAGGTGAGAGAATAGGCTAGATTTAAATGCACCTAAAGAGTTAGAGGAGGTAATAGTGGTGTTAAGGGAATTTAGCCAGTTGGGGTCACGATAGGCAAATGATCATTGACCCTGTGTGGTCCGGCAATGGGGGACCTGAAGAGGCTGATTTTCTGATCTTCTGGTGGGTCGGACACTTGTGTTCTGGCATAACAGGTCTTGAATGCAAGGAGGGGTGAGGCCCAAGATGGATTTCTTAGTCATAAGGCAGGTGAGGTATTTTAAGCGGTTTGAGAGTTGTAACCACCCCGTTTCAGAATAGAGCTCACAAGTATGAGTACATCGATGGGCACCAGTAAGCAGCCAACAGGCCTTGTTAAGGGAGGTTGTGATACGTTTAAGTGCGCTAGAAGAGGTGGACCCATAGACAATTAAGCCGTAGTCGATGAATTGGGGTACTGCAGATAACTGACTCTGCAGTGCAGTAGGAGGTGTGGACTGCACTGTTGAGGTGCTCTCATTTGAATGAGGTGGTAAATTGAGATCTCTCCCAGCCCACTTTTGGCTAGTGTTCAGGAGGAAGTTAAAGATCCCATGACAGTTACTGAAGAAAATAGGGGAGTTTCTCCAGTATCATGGCCCACATCCCCATTGTCAATAAAACAGGTCAATGCAACCCACCTCCCAACACACACATGGAAATAAGTTATTGCAGCTTAAGGTATCTTTCCTGGTCAAAAATTATAAATGCATAAATGATGGCTAAACTGAATCTACAATTTAAGCAAGAGACTCAAATGATGCAAAGGCATAATAGGCATTCAAAAAATGACAGAAGAAAGTTTCTCCATATACAGAGAGCTGTTTGCTCAGTTCAGATTTGGCTGCTTTATCTGCTGCAGCATACTGGGTTTGGCTGTCCCTCCATACTCCATGGTTTGAGGATTTTTGTGCTACAGCTTTTTAGTGAACAGCCGGAATTTAGCAAACTAACCACGGACAGCTTCACTTTGGGCATTCCATTATGGACAGTTTATTAGATTTTCTGAGCATTAAATCCTCCATTGCACCCATTCAAAGGACAATTCTCACCATCTTGGCAATACTTGCCTTTTTACAAAAAAGTTTTACAGAGTGGACAAACTGAGCACAGTAGTACCTCCTACCATATCTAAACTGTCTTTGAGACTGAAACCATTACAGCACTTTATTGATTATACACATTTTGCACATCACTCTACTTTACACAGATTATTTTTGTACTGCCCCAAGCACTTTATTCTGACTTTTAAATATTGCTGCTATTTTAATTTGTCTGTCATTCAATTATTCTTCCACTTCTACTGATTTTTGAAACAACAGTCTGGAGGTATTTGTACATGTTTGCTTATAGCCAGCCATGTTTAGCTTGATACATACAAGCAAGAAGGGAAGCACTGTATGCCCCTGAGTTTCCACAGTGCATGCCTTATTGGTCTATCATTTTTATTGATTTGCATTTTATGGCCTTCTGACCTCCCTGTATTTCAACAATATGCCCATCGCTCTTACCTGTTATTTATTTCTGTGTGCATTGAACATAATCTGGTTACCCAAACATTCTACAAGTACAGAGATATAGCTTATTACATCTGAGTGGCACACTAAAAGTGGATGGGTGTGGCTTATGAGAATGTGATCAATTACTGCAATACTATTGCAGTAGCAGCTATTATGGCTCTAACCAGAGTTTGTTTAAATATAATGAAACCTACATTTTCTTCTTTCTTGCTTTTACTGTATCCTGAACATTATAAAGCACCCTCCTACATATAGTAAGACTGCTACATTTTAATTCAATGCCTTACTGAATCTTATTCAGAACTGTAGTACTGTACTTGTCAATGTCAGACTTGCATATTTCCTGGTGTCCAGCCCTTACTGTGCCCCTGTTCATTGGCAGCAAATTACTGTACAGCACCTTGTAATATATATGATAGAGGCTAGCATATTTAGGACTCAATGGGTAATGTATAGTACATGAAAAGTCTCTTTTTTGTCCTGCTCACAAAACTGCAATCTTCTAGAGCACAACTTGAGCTATGAGAATGGCCATTCAGCAAGACAATTCAAAATGAAACCCATCCATTGCAAAGCAGATTCCATTTAAAATTATGTATTCATTTATTTATGTATTTGAAAATTGTCAACCAGGAAAGGTGCACTGAGCCAATTCTCATTTCCAAGTGTGACCTGGGAGAAGTGAACAGGTGAGCAAATACGTATAGCACCAGCACAGTACAAAGCTAAATGCAATTAAATAACACTGACACAGTTCACAGTTACAGTTAAGTGGAATAGAATGCAAGATTAAAACTTAAGTACAGTAAGAACAAGCAGCAAAAATCCAGCAATTCAGCCACAACTACACCAGGGTAGGAGGCAAATGTGGGCATTCAGGTAGGTGGAAAACACCAGCAAGGGAGAAAGGAAGGAGTTTCAGCTGGTATCAAGGGAAACAGGGAGGTAATGAAATGAAGGAGGATAGGAGTAGGTTCCAGAGTGAAGGGAGATGACAGCAAAAGGCTGAATGCCCAGCAGAGGAGCAGGGATGAGGAATGGCAAATGTGCACAGATCCCTGGAGTGGAGGGAACAGGAGGAAGAGGGGAATGGAGAAGAGTAGTGATGAGAGGTAAGAGGAATGGGACCCAAACCAGTATTTGGATATAAATGAGGCACCATGGTTCCAGCAATATGAAGGTAGAGGGTGAATGGATGAGGCAGAGTAGCCTGAGCAATGGTGGATATGAGAGGGCAGAGTGGAATATGAAGTGGAAATCAATGGAGCATAGAAAATCAGAGTCTAGTGTTGACAAGCTTCTCTTGCAGCTTAGCAAGGCTAGGGAGGAGGGAGATTGGCCAGAAGTTACCTTGGAAGTAAGGGTCCCACTTTGCATAGTGAAAGAAATGTGGCCAACTTCCAGGACAGAGGGGACAGCACTGAGGGAGATGGAGAGGTTGAGTAGGTGAGTCAATGGATGTGCTATGACAGGTGCAGAGATTTGGAGTAATTTAAAATCCAGTCCATCAGGATTTAATTTTTACAGGTTGAGAGAGTAATGGGTAGAAAGGGTTTCATGAGAAGTAACAAGGGGAAGAGGAAATCAGTGACAAGGAGATGAGAGAGAATATAAGGAGGAGAGGAGGAGGAGGAGTGGAGGAGGCTTGATGGTGAGTGGAAGAGAGAGCACAAGTGGTAAAGAACTCACTGAAATGAGCAGCAACAAAAGAGGGGTTGGACACTGGTGGACCATTTACAAGAAGGACCTAGGGTGCGTAATTTGTGGGATGGTCAGAAAGGAAGGGAATTACATTCCAGAACACTGAGGGAACATTAAGGTTGTTATAAAGGTTAGCCTGCAAATACTGTGACTTTGCAACCCAGACAACCTTAGTACCTGAGTTATTGGTAATCCTGTATAACAGGAAGTCAGGGAAGGAGTGAGATAGTTTGAAATGTACCCAAGTGATGTCATGGGACTTGCAGGGGTCACTAATTTCAGGTGTAATCCAGGGATGGTGGTTCTAGATAAATGTGCCAAACTTTTACAAATATATTGACCATGCATACCAGGAGGAGTACAAAGGTCAGTTTTAAATGTGTCCAAAAGTCATGTAAAACCCTGAAACATATCAGGTTTCATACACATCATTCAAGGCAGCCTTACACAAGAATAAACTAGGAGAGGGACTGTGGACCACATGAAAGAAGAACATAATTATGTATTCAAAAATGAAAAAAACCCTCTGAGATGCATAATACTTGCTTTGGGAAATGACTGCAGTTTGACCCATGTTAGCTTATCCAAATTTATTCAGACTCAATTGCATAACTGTAGGGATTCCCATTTTGATTTTTTTTCTAAAGATACACACTTCCCTTGACAGGTAGTCTTAAATGATGGGAAGCACTGAATATGCTGAATTAAACCCTATAGTTCCTCTTATCATGGTAGGACCATTCAGATCAAGGCTGAAATTCCTTTGAGTGGTGCAGCACTTTATCTTGTAAAAATATATAGCACAGAAGGTTTGTGTCTGCATTGCTGTCATCCTGAACTGTGTAGGAGAGCCAACTCTGTCCAAACAAGCTTCAGCAAGAGATGTCTTGAGCCTTCATTTTCATCAGTTCTCTTACATTTCATGAGCACCAATTGCCAGCCCCAAGATAGAAACAATAAATCAACATGTACTGTATAGAGGCAAAGCAAAAGATATGATGCTTATAATTACAATCCCACTCTGTATTCAGAATTGGCACACACTTTTCATAACTGACTCATGACATTTTTTTGACTGTTATGACCTCTCATTAAGAAGCTATTTTTGCTATTAGATAAGCCTCTTTTGTACTGTAGTCCAGCTGTTTCCTTGCAGGCTCTTCTCATCATCCTAGCCCACATAAGAAGTAAATATCAGCTTGAAATACGATTAAATAATTATGGAAAAGAGAGGCAACTAAGCAGAGTAGTAATAATGACTGTGTGTGGTGTGGTGTGTGTGTGTGTTTGTGTGTGTGTGTGTGTGTGTGTGCATTTTCATGGGAGAAATGAGTACTACAGCTAGCCAAGATGTGTAATTTGTATTAAAATGTTATTTTGACCATCCATGACTAATACAACTTGCAGAGAGTGCTGATTATATTCTTCACATTTACTGTTTGGACTGTATAAGCTAAAGAACTACAGTCAAAATTTGTGAAAACATATGTTGTGCAGAATGTTGTGATGTGCCTACATGTGTGTATGAGTGTGTCGTCTTTGTGTGTATCCTTTCTTTGTTAGCTATTATTGGTTCTTTTTTTTCTCTAAATTTACCTACTAGTTTATGGCTCCAGGGGATCACCATGGTTATAGTTTTTCATTGTTTCACTTTTCCCTACAATGCCTTCTTTCCCATGTGGCATTAATGTGTCCAGAACCATTGATTCAATGAGTGATAGATGCTGCAGAAGCAATCTGCTCTTTGGAGCTTGATGTTGTGGTCTCAACTAAATGACTATTATACTAGATTTAGTCAGCAGGAGTAAATATTTTATTTTGAAAGGTTCTTGTTTCATCAAACTACACACAGCCAATAAAAAGCATACTAATCAACACCTATCATCAGTGCTATAATTAGTATTCTTTCAGAACAGCCAACTCAGTTATCCCTCAGGTGTTTGCCAAAAGTTGAATATAGCCTTTAGCAGGGGTTACATTGGGCAGGTACTGACAGAAACTCAGTTCTACCTCCTCTGACATATTTCCCACTGAATACTATTGGAGACTTCCACCTCCTAGGGATGACTCTCACCTCCTACAAATAAAGAGATTATAATTCCACCTCTTAAACATTTCTAGTTTAACCATTGGCCTTTAATAGTGCTTACTGGATAAGAGGAAGCATTTAAAATCATAGTCCTAGTGCTGTGAATTAACACTAATCCAGAACTTGCTGAATCTATGGTATAAGGTGCATCACTGTCACACAGGACAGGAAGCATTGTAGGAAAAAGAAAACAACAATAAAAAATTCAAACATGAAGATCCCTAGTGGCCATAAAACTAGTAGGCAAATTCATAAAATCCTCCTAACAGCACATAAAGGAAAGGATACACTAGACTACACACGCAAATCAACACTCTGAACAACATATTGTTTGGTGACTCTTGACGGATTCTTGGTGTGACAGAACCACTTGACCTAGGTGAGCAGTTCTGGCACCCAAAGAATGAAACTGAGACTATTCTCACAACTGTAAGAGTAATCTCCTCAGCCATATTACTGTTTTATTGATTAACAGCACTCAATAAAATATTAAAATGAAAAAGAAACACTCCATAACATGCTTATTTCCAGGGCAAACGTGTATGAGATAATCTTTAAAAAAAGTGTCCCACATGCAAAGAAAAGAAGCACTCTGACTTTTGGTACTAAAGTCATATACCAAGATTTCCAGTTAAAATTACTGTGGCTCTGTGTTAATATACAGATAACATATCTGTGCAAGTGGCAATGTGAAAAATATTGTATGATGGGTGGGGAGGAAAAAATATTGAATAACAAAAAAAATGTTTTATGAAAAGTACAAAATGACCATATGATCACAGGGTGAGATATCTGAACATTTAAAAAGGCACAAATGTGGATGGCAAGCATTAAAATGCCTCTGCACCTGCTTAGCAGTTGCTGTCCCATATTGGACATGATGGTGTAGCAAGTTCAATTTGACTACAATTGTTAAAAGCATTGCATGCAATCAGCATGCAAATGAGAGGCCCTGGACATGCATATTAGGCACAGTCACATATTCATGGTATTCAGCCTCTTAAAACCATTTCCATGTGATAGCAAAAGAATGCCAACAAACAGTAGGTGGTAACTAGCTGCAAATCAACACAAGGTGCTGAGATCTACAAATGCTAGCAAGCTCTGTCTGAGACATGCCCAGACACACACCATGCTACTGCACTGGTTGCTGCTGGAACTCACCTTAAATTTGGACCAGGCACAGGTCTATGTGAGCCACTGACACAGGTGTGTCCCACTGTCATATGTCCTCAACAGGGTACACAGGTCCCAGCATACCTACCTGGAGCACTGACCAACATCTAGTGAACTGACACTGGCTATACCACAATATCATTCATGAACTGTGTGAAATACTCCAGGAGGACCTCTAGAATGCTACAGCCTAGAGTCAGGCATTGTCAGTAAAACTCAAGATAACAGATGCTCTGCTCATTCTGTCCACTGCTACATTCCAGATGCCCTGTTGGAACAACATGGGGATCACATAGTCAGCAATGTCCAGTCTACTAACCTAGCTCCTAGATGCTCTAAGAGGTGTGAGGATTAAATCACATTCCCTATGTCACAGGAGCAGAGATCAACAACTATGCAAGCATTCTACTGGGTTGCATGCATGCACAATGTGTTGGGAGTGGTAGACTACACACATGGTGCCATCAAGGCACCATCTGGGAGGAAGGTGGAGGCATTCATCAACAGAAAGGACTTCAACTCCCTAAATGTCCAGGTGGTGTGCAATGGCAACTACTTCATCATGAATGTGGTTGTGAAGTACCCCTGTGGTTCACAAGATGCCTTCATCTGACAGACCTTTCTTGCTGGATGTTAGAACCTGGGTAGATAAAGGACTGATGGCTACTTGGCAAATATAGCACTCCCCTTCCCCCAGAACACAAACATCATATGTCACTTAACTTCCTCTGACAGTGACAGTGGATATGCTCTGTATCCCTGGCTAGTGACACCAGTGCTGCAGCTGCAATCTGGCAGTGAGGACCATTACAATGAGGCACACTGGGCCATAGGCATCATCAAAAGGGGCTTTGTAATCCTCAAAATGAGGTTCCAATGCCTAGACTTGTTTGGCGAGTCTCTGCAGTACAGCCTTGTGAAAATGTACAAGATATTCATGGCCTTCTGCATCCATACAACCTTGCAGTCCAATGTAGGATACCAATTCAAATCCCTGAGGGTGACACCATGGATGGTGATGGAGGTTCAGCCACTGTAGAACAGTCACAGGTTCATTATGGCAGGTGTGACCACAGAATGGCCAGACACACCAAGGAGTTAAGGGATTGCCTGATTGAGCAGAGCTTTGCAGATACAAGATAATACACAACACAACAGTTTACTTCATAGAATGTTTACCAAAGCAAACAAAATGCAAGTTACATAATTGAAAATTGTACAATACACAAATACATAGAAATTTGACTAGGGCAAGGGAAAAAATAAATAGATTGCAAAACATAAATAAAATGCACCTAGTATGGGAGGGATTCAATGGGATAATGCAGCACAGGTTAGGTAAATGAAGTAAATACTGTGCACCTGGTGGAGCAGCATCAGAGAATGTAAGATAGCACAGGGGAAGATAACAACCATAAGTGCACCTTGCATGGGGCATTGTATGGGAATAAGCAACACAGGAGAAGGGAACAAAAATAAATAAAGTGCACCTGCCATGGGGGGGAGGTATTGCATGAGATAAGGCAGCACAGGAAAAGGCAAAAAACACAAATAAAGTGCACCCAGCACAGGGGGAATTACATGGGTAAGGCAGCACAGGAGAGGGAAGGGAAAGAAACATACATAAAGTACATATGGCATTGGGGTATCACGTAGGTTATGGCAGCACAGGGAAGGGAACAAATATAACTAAAGTGCACCTGGTACAGGGGCCATTGCATGGGGTAGACAGCACAGGGGAAGGGAACAAATATAAACAAAGTACACCAAGCATTGGGGCACTGCATGGGGTAAGGCAAGACAGGGGAAATGTACAAATATAAATAAAGAGCATCAGGCACGGAGGCCATTGCATGGGATAAAGCAGCAAAGGGGAAGGAAACAGATATAAATAAAGTACACTTGCTATGGGGAGATTGCAAGGGGTATGGTGCACAGAGGAACCGAATAAACATGAACAACATGCACCTGGTGCTGGGAGATATTGCCTGGGGTAAGGCAGCACAGGGAAAGAAAACAAACATAAATGAAGTTCACCAGGCATGGAGGGGCTATGGCATAGGTCAAGCAGCACAGGGGTGGGAAACAAACATCAATAACAAGCCTACTTGTAATAATGTAGCAAAAATGCAGAACCCCCACAGAAATTAATTATTACTGGTGACTCCATTGTTAGGTACACAGACACATCTGTAAAAATGATAGATACAATACAGCTGTGACCTGTCTCCCTGGGGCTAGACTAATCGGTATACAAAAGAGAATCAATAAGCTTGTGATCAAAAAAATTCCTCGATCATACTACATATCGGGAGCATGACAATTTGCTCCCATCTTTTCACTCCCATCATCCTGCTCCCAACAACTTGCTCCTGTGGCAATACACTCATATGACAACCTGCCCCCGACAATTCACTCCATGCAAGCAACCAACCTGCTCGCACACAAAATAAAAGGCAACCCAGATAGCCACAAATTTCAACACAGGAGTCAAATTAAAGTCCTCTTATATTTACTATGTTCAGACAATTTTTTATGTGTGTAGTAACATTCCACAGTACATGCAATGATTTCTGCAGCACTGTCACTTTACTTGACTATAATGTTTTTGTGGCTTAAATTCGAGTTGTGAGTGCTCGGTCTTACTGGTCTTACTTGCTGGGTTTTTTTTTTTGAGTAGTTGATAAATGTAGGTGCCCTGGCGAAAAGGGTGTTTATATTATCTCAACAAAAAGGGTGTTTCTATTATCCCTACCTGCATGACTAGTTTCAGTTAGCAGAAGAGATACTAAGGAACCTGTTTGCGCTGTGTCTTGCAATTGTGCAGATTCCAAAAGTTGATATTCACAGTTGGATAGTGCATCATGCTATCTGACTGTGAATAGGGCCAGGACAGGGCAGCCCTGATCCAGGAAATCCACCGCACTCACTAGCGCTGCCCCAACATCCAGCCAGGTGAATGGCCCTGCAAGGAGTAACACAGGTACACAATTTTCCTATTCATGAAAGCTACCATTTAAATGAGCCCATTGAGCATTCAAGGCACTAGGTGGCCAGTTGTTCATTATGGGCCCATTTACATGGACTGCAGGTGCCTTAGCATGTCCCCCCCCCCGGCCCCTGCTTAAAACAGCCGCAATCCCTAGCGGTCTAATGCCCCTTCCACCACATGTGCTGATCCCCATCTCCATATAAAACAATACATTTCCTGGTAGTCAAGTGGTCCCTCCCCCTCCCTGATTGCTGAACATTGTCCCTGCATAAAAAAATATATTCCCTGGTAGTCCAATGGTCCCTCCCCTCCCTGGTCACAGATCATAGCCTCTATAAGAAAATGTATTTCAGGATAGGCCAGTGGTCCCTCCCCCTCCCCTGTACTCCAACCACTGTCTACGTATAAAACTACACTTTCTTTAGTAGTCCAGTGGTCCCTCTGTGATCACCAATTGCCATCCCCATATAAAAAATGTATTCCCTGATAGTGGAGTGGTCCCTCCCTCCCCCCCATGCTCCGATCACCATCCACATATAAGATAACATATTCCCTGGTAGTTCAGTGGTCCCTCCTCCCTCCCTGATCACTGATCACTGTTCCCATATAAAAAATATATTCTCTGGTAGTCCAGTGGTTTCTCCACACTCCCCAGTGCTCTGATCACCATCCCCATATAATGAAATGACTACCCTAGAAATCTAGTGGTCCTTCCCCATCCTCTGATCGCTAATCATCATATCATTGAGAATAACATATTTCCTTTGTAGTGCAGCGGTTCTCCCATCACCATTTGCCAAGTGCCAGAACAAGAACAAAATGATGTCTCCCTCATGGTTACCATTCCCTCCCCATTTCCGATCCCTCACCCATTATATGGAAAAAGTGGCTTTGGCATCCAGTCCCCCCACCCCATCCCCTGTAAAGTCATGTGTAGCATTATCCTGTTGGTCCAGTGGCCCCCTTCCTAGCCCAGTCCCTTGTATCAGTGATGGAACACATGCCCTAGTGGTCCAGTAGACCCCACACCCTGGCAGGTAGGGACCCACCACCCACTCCCCCCATCATGACCCCTAGCCAGCGACCAGCACATCCCTCCTCTCACCACCATGGCCGGCTACTGACTGAGCTCTCAATGAACATGAGCTATTTATAGTATGTGCCCATTGACATTGTATCAATGATTGAGAACTGTAAACAGAACATGCTCATTGTGAGCTCAGTTGGTGGCCAGTCATGGTGGTGAGAGGAGGGCTGTTGTGCTGATCACTGGCTAGGGGTTGTGATGGGGTGGAGTGAGGTGGCGGGTCCCTACCTGCCTGGGTGGGGGGTGGGGCATCCACTAGGCCACCAGAATATGGGTTCCATCACTGATACAGGGGACAGGGATAGAGAGTTTGGTCACTGGATTACCAGAGTAATATTACACAGGACTTTGCAGGGGACCAGGTCTGGGGGGGAACGGGATGCCAGGGGTACTTTTTTCATATATTTGGCAAGGGATTGGGTGAGGGGAGGGACCACTAGCCACCAGGGAGCTAGCCTTTTGTTCTTGGGCTGGCAATCGGCAAATGGTTTTGGGGTGGGGAGAGCACTAGACTACCAGGGAAATATGTTATTTTCAAAAGGACAGCAATCAGTGATTGGGGGGGAGGGACCACTAGACTGCCAGAGTATTTATTTCATTATACAGGGATGGTAATCAGTGATCGGGGGAGGAGGAGGCACCACTAGACTGCCAGGGTATTCATTTCATTATATGGAGATGGCAATTGGAGCATGGGGGAGGGACCACTGGACTACCAGGGAATATATTGTTTTATATGGGGATGGCAACTGAAGCACAGGGAAGGGAAGGACCACTGGACTACCAGACAATATACATTTTTATACAGGGATGGTGATTGTCAATCAGGGAGGCAGGAGAGAACACTGGACTACCAAGGACACAGTGTTGTGGATTGGGGCTATCTTGACTACCTCTGACAACCGCTAGGGTTGTGCAGAGTTAGAGGAGGTTTCCTTGACAGTATTTTCTCACCAAGGAAACCCCAAAAGGCCCTTGAGTGGAGAAAATGTCTAGTGAATGGGACTGTGCAAATATGCAGGTCCACTTCTCATTTTCCCCCTCACAACTTTGCTCTGAGTGCAAACCCAGTTTGTGGGTACAAACTGGGCTTTTATGTGAATACATGCTAGGCAAAACCAGTTTGCACAATGAAAACTGTGTTTGTGCTGATATGAAGTTTTGTGAATCAGGCCCCAAGTGTTATCATTTTAATACTAAAAGCTTGAATAGCAACTTTAAAGAGCTCCATGCCTTAGTTTATATGATAAGCCTGACATCATAGGAATATCAAGAAACTTGTTGGTCTGAAACTTATGTTTGGGGAAAACATGGAGTGCTACCGCTTATTTAGTCATTTCAGAAATGGAATAAAGGGTGGTGGGATCACCTTTTATAAACTAAGCACTCAATTCTAGTGATATTTCAAACAGTTAAATCTAAAAAATTTAATGGCACTGTAACCTTGTGGATAAAACTACTCTCAAATTCATCTGAATCATTTATCGTTGGGCTCTGTTACTGCCCCTCAAATTTGTCTTAGAGTTGGGCACACAAATTATTAGTGAAATAGAAACTGCCTATGATATTAGAGAAGTAATTTTATGGAGATTTAAATCAAGAAGACATAAATCGGAAAAGCACTCCATCACCACTGTTCGTAATAAGAATTTTCTGCCTGCATGTGAATAAGTTTTTATGAAACAATATGTGTTAGAACCAAAAAGAGGATCTAATATTTTAGATATAGTTTTGGCTACATCAAATTTGAATATGAAAAACTGTTAAATAAGCCCTCTAAGTACTAGCAATCATAATTCTGTAAGCTTCAAAATTGATTTCTCTTACATTATATACAGAAAACAAATCATATTTTTATAACTATAAAGATGCAAATACTAAAAATACATAGGCATTTATCATGTGTGGACTGGGACCTATTATTGGCTATCTGCAATACTGAAAAGATGTGTGGTAAAATTAAAACTATGATTTCTGATACCTGTAACAAGTATATTCCAAAATATAAGAAGACAAATAACAATAAAAAGAGACCCAGGTGGCTGAATAATAAAATTATCAAACTTATCAGAAAGAAGCATGAACTCTTTAATGCATATAAAAAATCATCTGCTTCGTTTCTGAAAAAATAAGTATGAATACAAACAAGTGTCAGAAAGTAATGACAGTGGCAAAAAGAAAAACAGATTTACATTTTGGCAAAAACTGCTAATAAAACAAATGGAAAAGCATTTTATGGGTATATTAATTCACTAAAAAAATCTAAGTGCAAAGTGGCCTGTTGATATGGAACAATTCTACTGTAAATTATTTAGATGAAATGGGCAGCTTATTTAATACACATTTTTGTAACATCTACGGAATCAAATATCAATCACCAAAAATTCTAGATGGATGCACTAGTGAATATATAATAATCTCAGAAGAAGTTATTAAAAACAAGATGCAGAGACTGTTCCCCTGGGATGGATATGATCACAAATAGTGTGTTTAAAATTATGTTAGAACACCTTCCCTACCCACTTAGACTTCTTTTTGAAAACAGTATTAACACTGGAGAAGTCCCTATGATTGGAGGATGGCTTATGTTATACACTTTTTAAGAAAGGGATAAACAAAATATAGAAAACTACAGACCCATTAGCCTGACCACTGTTGTCTGTAAAATCTTAGCTTTACAGATGCAACCTGGGAGCACAGGAAGTTAAGTAACTTGCTCAGGGTCACATAGTATGCAAGGGGCTGTGATTCAAACCCAAGTATCCAGATTTGCAGCTCAGTGCCTTAAACCACTGCGCTATACTGCTTTCTTGAATATTCATCTGCGTGAGGAATACATAATGGCAAACACATATCCAGATTATTTTTTCATGTGAGTGAGAATGTCCTATACTGCGTGGGGTGTGGGGGCGGGGAGCTTTAGCTGTGCAGGTCAACCTGGGTGGCACCTTTGACCAGGCCCCTGTTCTGTGCGGCACTGTAGATGTAATTCTGCAGCAGGGACTCTGAACTTCTGAGGCACTTTTTAGGGTCAAGTTCTGCTGCAAGGTTTAACGCTCTGCAGCACATTTATATATAAATAATACAGAGACAGCATTACAGTTTTGGGGGACCCCAGCAAGGATGGTCTGTGAGGAGGATCCCTGACTACCACCACATAAATGTAAGTTACATGATTTCTCTTAATCCTTCAGTTTTATGTTTTTCAGTAGCTGTTTTGGCTCTCCACAGTCATCTAAATCTATTTCAGGATTGGTGCTATGTCATGTAACATTAACGACTACTGGCAAGCATCCCTCAACATACTGGCAACACAGCAGATAGCTGAATAGTTGTTCCCCAAAGGGGAGCTTTTTTTTGGTTATAAAGTCTTTTTATTGAATTTTAAAGCATAATAGAATATTATTGCAGATGCAAAAACAATTTATCCTGGCCAGGAGAAAAACTCCTTTGGAAAACAACACTAATAATCAATTAATGCATTATGTGTATATAAAAAGTTTATAGTAATAACATACATAACATGTAATTCTTAATATAACATAGTATAGAGTATGCTGTATCCAACAGATTCAATATATTTCAAACCCAAGGGGGTGCTTGAAGTAGTCTAGCCATGTAAAACCCAAGACTCCTCTTCTCTGTGAACACCTATCAGTGGACCCATACACAGTTGCAGTTGGCTATGGGTGGATACAGAGGCTTCCCGTACTTCCACTTTGAAAACTGCCTTATCTTAAAAATATAAAGAATTAAACATCTACAGTGTCAGTGTGGTTATTTCTCTTTTTTTCTCTGTTTCCTTCACTCTTTTCTTGTTTGGTGTTCACATTTTGAACAAATAATCTTTAGCGTGCTTGTTATCTTTCTTACATTGCCTTCATTGTTACTTTATTTTCTTTCATGTGCACCTCCTCCTCCTAACCTGAAAACCCTGGCATCTGTAATGCCCTCTGACCATGGCTGTCCTAGAGCAGGTGATCTCAGGATCACACCTGAACATGGGTTACCCTCATGGAAACTTGATGTGCTACTACTGGCCTATCAGAGTGACTCAGCTACCTTTTGTATTTTAACTTTTTCTTCTGCCTCTGTAGTCTCATTGTCTATAGCCCTATTTACATAGTTGTATTTTCCTGTAACCAAGTGCTCAGAGTTGCTGCTGTACAGAATGCTGCTGTGTGTAGACACTTACGGATTGCAGTAAGCTGTTCTTACTCTGCTCCTGCAGTCACATCAAGTCTGGGAATGTGTTCCTGAGTGAGCGGTTTAAGTGGCTGTGTGGACAGGCTGCACCTCTAACTCCCACATGCCATAATCTATGGGCATCTTATTGCTTTTATCAGCTGACTGCCCCTTCACTTGCAGCTCCTCTTCAGCACATCTTACATCGGTGCTGAAAGGAGTCTGTTTATTTATTTATGTATTGAAAAGTCTCACCAGGAAAGGCACACTGAACAATCTAAAATTGCTCATCTCACGGAGTGTCCTGGGGGAAGGGGAACATGGGAGTACAGTAATCAAAAGCACATTTTCATGCAGTATTATAGAAAAGCATATACAATACTCAACAACACATTTCTGAAGATACTATAAAACAGAGAAGCAACAGAGTGAAAAAACAATACATCAGCAGCATTAGATGAACATTGGGATTTGATGTGAGAGGAGCGAATTAACAGCACTGCAGACTAATACATACAATGCGGACAAAAAAGTGCAATAAAGTACATTGGTTCCTCCTCACTTTAAATGCTAGGCTGAGAAAAGAGATGGGGAAGCCAGAGGGGAAATTAGGAGGAATGAGAAGCCAGAGGGGAAATTAGGAGCAGCTGCAAGATAGAGAGAGGAAGTTGAGAAGGGAGGTTGAGGTGGACCATGGGGGGGAGGAGGAGTGCCTGATTTGATGAGGCATGGAGTTCCAGAGCTTAGGGAACTTATAGGAGAATGATGATTGGCCTGTAGAGGTGGTGGGTCATGGTATAGCTAGAGTGTGGGAGTCATTGGATCTGAGGGAGAGGGGGGCAGTGGGGTGGGAGGACAGTGAGGATGCAAGGTAAGAAGGAAGCATATCAAACCAGAATTTACAGACAAATTTTATGGTTTGGGATAGATGGCAGTTTTCCAGGGAAGGAAAAGCTAGACAGCGATTTAGATTGCAGTGGTGGGTAAAGGAAGGGGCATCCAGAGTGAAACGACAGAAAGCATTGACAAGGGTGTCCAATCTAGTTAAAGATGACTTTGGTGCAGCACTGTAGACTATGTCGCAGTAGTCGAAGATGGGTATTATCATTTTCTGGACAATCTCCTGCCTGGTCTGTAGAGGTAGGCAGCTTCAGTTCCTGTAAAGGGCACCTAATTTGGGGCACAGCTTTTTCAGGATGGAGTCTATGTGTCCAGTGAAGTTTAGGTGCTGGTCTAGCCAGACCCTGAGATACCTAAAGGAGGAGGTGTCCTCTACAGTAGAGCCATCAAGGATGTGGAAGGAGGCCAATTTAGTTAGCCTAGAGAGTCTCTGCCTAGTACCGAAGGTCATGGAGACTGTTTTCTTGGTGTTGAGGAAAAGATGATGGGAGCTTAGCCTTTGCTGAACTTTCTCAAAGTCATACTGAAGTGTGGAAGTGACATCGGCTGGCGATTGCCAGAGTAGAAACAGACAGTATCTTCTGCATACATATGGATGGAGGAGGAGGTGCACACTGATGGGAGGTCATTAAGGAATATGGAGAATAGTAGGGGCCAAGGATGAAGTCTTGGGGTACTCCAGCATTAATCTGGAGTGGGGGAGGTGGAATCAACAATTTTGACTGATACTGTCTGGCTTATTAGGTAGGAGCTAAACCAGTTTATGGCTGAATCAGATAGGGCCAGCAGATACAGATTATTGCAGGAGAGGGTACCATAGTCATTGAAATATAAAACGTTATTTCATAATGGTTATTTGTGGTTCTCCACTACGATGCACTGCTCAGCCACAGGTTGTTACATTGCCAGGCTGACAGCAAATTGCTCCTAACCTCTGTACAGGCAGTGGAACCACAAAGGCTGATTGATGTTTTTTCTTCTTGTCACTGCCCACTCACAATGCACTACCTGACAAACAGTATTACGGTTGTGCATGGGTCCCACTATTTACTAAGTAACACCATGCAAATCTTAACTGTCCTAAATAGTGTTACTAAAATCATTCACCTGTACCGTCTATTTTTTTTAACCTTTATTTACTGTGAGTATTGTCTCACAATGCACAACCCATTGTAGATGGGTGGCTGTGGTAGACTACCATAGATAGCATCTTACTGCTATCATCTGGTTGTAACATTTAAATCCATTAAATATTTTTTTTAATACTAAATCATTATACAGCACCTCATCTAGGTGTATCTTAACTGGCAGGCTAGACTATAATTGTTCAAATAAATGTATTTAAAAATACTAAACACACATTTACCACAGTCAATTAAAATCATTACTAGCTCTCATTTATTGATCATCAGAGGCATCCCCCACCACAAAAAGTGAGGTAGTGCCAGCAGAACCAGAGGCTGTGGAGGCCAACCATTCAGACTCAGACAGTGTCAACATTGTTGAGTCAGAAGGTAAGAACATTCTACAAGGAATTATTAATTATATTTAATGTCACTACTGGATGTCCGTCGCACTTTTGATGCTGTGCAACCACTGAGCTGCTGTTACATTGCTATGTATTGTACTAGTTTTGTTCAGACTGTACACTGGCAAAGGAGGAATTCCTTGTGTATCATCACAGCACATATCTTTGCTAACCACATAAAAGTAGTAATTGTCTAAGCATATGTACCTCTACAATCAGCAAGCTGATCTGTAATTGTTGATGTCACTAGTTTTCCTGTGGTTCTCTACTCAAGACACATCATGTGTCAAATGTATAAGTAAGGACTAATACGTGACACAGTATTAATTACTGAGAAAGAATTCTATAGAGAACAAGTAAGTAGCTTCTCACAAAATAGAGTTTTAGTTGTGCAATAATCAACAGATAACTATTTAGCACAGGTATAGCCATACTGACTTTGTCAACATTCTTGGAAACTGTCCGGGGGTCCATGGGGCATTTTGCCCTATGGTGGTTCCATCGGGGGTTCTGAGAGTTGCCCCCTCCAGTCCCTGATGTGTGGAGAACAGAGGCTACCAAGGTGGTGGTTTTGCAGCAGAAAATGTTGCTTGCCTTCCATGGAGGAGAGTGTCCTGTGGGATGCTTGAGACACCACCCCCCCCAAGCTTGCCCTCAATGTTCCGGGCTCATAGTCAGACACATGTCACTGATGTTAAAAGCTGCAACCTACCACTGCGCTGATTGGCTGGTAATGAGGGTGACGTCTTGAAGAAAACAGATATGTTCATTTGGTGGGGGTTGAATTTTATTTGCGGTTAAACTTCACAATATGAAAGCATCTGGGACATCTGTAAATATATTTTTGTTTAGTGTCTTCTGCTTCCTTCAGGTAATTTACCCTTTGCTTCACAAGCTTATCATGTGCCTGCCAAGCCAACTAAAAGGCTTCCACTCAAACCACTTTAACTGCTTCTTCTGGCAGCCTCCTAAATACTGAAAATACATCTCAAATCCACACCACAGTAATTATGACTTTTTCATTGAAAACAGGTTGAGAAATTGTAATAAAATTAGCTTGAAGTAAAGGTTTGTTATCTTATAAAGGGGTCACGTTCCATTTTTTTTCTTTTTTTTCTATTTTTTTAGTTTCTTTGTTTCTCCCCTATTCTGGCCAGCCCCTCCTTCCCAGCTACTTTTTGGACATTGCCCCTGCCATCCAGAATGGACAGAGACAATTTTTGGCATATTGCCTAGAAGTCCTGGCCTAAGGTGCATTCTTGTTTTACTGTATCCCTCAAAGCACTTGATAATCTGTCACTCCAAAAAATTCCATTTGTTTAATCAGACTAGCAATAACCTTTTATAGAAAACCAAAGAAAGTAGAAATGAGCATTAAAGGAGGAACACAAACAAGAAATCTAGCTGATGGGAGTTAGACTTTTATTTAGAGAACATGTCTGACATGCCAGACCTTGAACTGTGAACAGCAAGTAATGTATTATTTGCTTAGTTTGGATGACTGAAGAACAGACCATTTAAATTTTAATAATCATTTAAACAGTGTTCAGTGACGATGCGCAAAATTGCTTAGCGTGATAAGTTATATCATTGATTTTTTCCAGAGAACCATAACATAATGAGACAAGTTCAAGCAGTAACAGAAGAGAGAAATTTCTGATATTTGAGGAGTTTTGTAGTGCTGCATTTTAAATCAGTTATTTATTTCAAAACCTTTACCAGGAAAGACACACTTAGCTGGTAGCTGCTAGTTTCCAGATGTGTCCTGGGGGAATGGGAGAAGGGAGCAACAGTGCAAATAGTACAAGAATAAGGTGCATACAGTACTGGAATAATAGCATGTTAACAGTAAAATAAAATGGGATCCGAACAGCAGAGCAATTGTACTAGTGACAATGGTACATTACTGGTATGCTTGGAATAAAATGTCAGACAAAGAATAGCAGACTAAAGTAAAAGAGCAGTTGTAAAGTAAACCTTGCAGTGCAGATTAGGGCTGTACTAGTACTGAGTAATATTTTCTGAGCACCATGAATAATGCAGTATTCGTTATTTGGATCTGAATAACGAATAGTAGCACTGTTCATCTCCTAGTCGGGGAAATACGATTAGAAAGAAAAGGTTTAGTAGAAGAGAGAGAGAGAAGGAAGATCAAAGAGTAGGCCAGAAGCACCTTGTAAATGGGACTTGTCCTAATGGTGTTATAACAGCTAATCCTGACTAAAAATAAAGATTTTACTACTACTAAGAAAGAAAGACCCTCCTCCCTAGCCCAGATCCTTTAAAATATGCAAGCCCCTGTTCCCTCCACTCTCAGAGCCCCAATCCCCCCTCCAGCGCTCACATTTTGATAATAAAAATACTTTTTAATTAGAAGTGCAACAGTGGGCAGCCGGCACAACCCACCCACCTCCAAGGCTGGTTGCTGACTTTCAGTGTTTTCATAGCACACTGCAACAGTTACTATCAACCCACCCCACCCTGGCAGCAGCACCCCCACACTCCACACCCAGTTCTGATTACTACAAGAGGGAAGAAAGTATCCAGCACAGCTCGCCCTTCACGACTGGCTGCCGTCTTCTGACTAAAATTGCCCTCATGCATGCTCATATAGTAAAACCAGCTGGTGTTTCTTCTCTTTTATTTCCTTTTTAAACAAAATTATGATAACACAAATAACAAATGCCAGCTATTTGGCAGCCCAAAAAGAATATTCGGCTGAATACTTGGAATGAGGTATTCGCACACCCCTAGTGCAAATTACACAATAAATTAGGATGCAGTTATTCAGATATATAACCCCAGAGGGCTGCAGACCACAGGAACTGCATGTAAAGCAGTATGAGGGGAGGGCAAGGAGGGGTCATGGGCATTTGTAGGAATGAGTCAAGAAGTTCTGAAGGAGGGGTTTAATAGAAGAGAGACAGAGGAGGCAGATCAAATTGCAGTAGGGAGAGTAGACCAGAACTTAGAAAATCAAAGGAGAAAGCAGCTTCACCTACAGATGATTTCACAGGAGGGAGAGAGAGAGAGAAAGAAGGAAGAAAGGGAGCAAGTGTCAGTTTGATGAAGGGGAGTGCATTAAAAAGGGATTAGAGAACAGGGAGCTGAGGAAAGGGGGGAGGAAGCCAAGCTAGAGTTTGGAGTTGAAGGAGGCACAGTGAGAGAGACATCTAGTTTCAAGAGAGGGACGAGAGAGGGGAGGAATAGAGGGAGCAGTGGTTGGTGTGAGGAAAACAGTCCAGGGCAAAGAGACAGAAGGAGCCTATGGGTCCAGTCTGTCCAGTGTGGATTTGGAAGTAGCATTATTAATAGTGTCACTCTAACTGAAGCTAGGAAGGATCATCTTTCAGACAATATGTCTCTGTGCAGGATGTGGGATACATGCTTTTTTCCACAGAGTCCCAAGTTTAGGGTGGAACTTCTGATGGATGGCACCCACATGCAGAGAGAGAACTCAAGGTGATGTCCAACCAGACCCCAGGATAATTAAAGGAGACATCTTCTATCACAGTTTCATCAAGGGTATGAAAGGAGGGGAAGGGTGAGAGTCTTGCCAGCCACTGCCTGGTGCCAGAGGTTATGGAGACCATTTTGTTGGCCTTGAGGGATAGTTGGTTCTCCTGGAACCAGAGCTGGATAGTGGAGAAGTCCAAAGGAAGCCAAGCAGCCAGATCTGGAGTGGAGGCACCAGATACTATCATCTGCATACATGTCCATGGCCAAAGAGATATACTGACATTTGGGAGGATATATAAGAAAATCAAAAACCGGATCCAGCCAAGAACAGAATCCCAAATGAAAGGTCTCCCCCCCAAAAAAACTTTTATTCTGTTTACCTTTGTAGTTTGTAGGCATGAACAATGATTGCCTCTATTGCACCCTCCTAATTTCATCAGGATTTGAAATAAATGAAAGTGCTTAAGTATGGTGTGAAAATTTGCTTTGACTCCATTGCAAAGGTCATGACCCCGACTCATGTAAAGCATCCTGGAATTTTATGATGTTTTTAGTGCTAAACCTACAGTAGTTATACTGTATTAGTGCTGTTGTGATCCTCTGCAGCCCCTATGTTCTTGTCTTATGCTGGGCATTAAACTTTTTAAGGCATAGTAAGTGCCCTGCTGTTTTCGGTAGTTTAAAGTGTATCCGAGTAGAAAAAAATGCTTTTAGAGAATACAGAAACTTCACAAGACATGTAACAGAACTGTCTGAGAAGCTAACTTCTGCTGGCTTGCGAGAGAGAGAGAGAGAGAGAGAGAGAAAGACAACATCAACTCCCATGATGCCTTCCATTATCAGCGCCATGACCTTTGCAATGGAGACAAATCTATTTTCATACCACAGCAAAACAGAGTGAAGCAACCTCATTTATATTTAAATTAGGAAGAAATTAGTGGGATGCAAGAGATAGAATCATTGTTCATGCCTTCAAACTACACAGGTATACAGAAAATAGGTTGAGGGGACTTTCCCTCAAATGTACACCTGAGCAGACAAGTATAGGGTGAGGAGAGTGTGTCAATGATATGGACAGTGCAAAATCTATCCTCAAAGCAGGAGCTGAACCAGCTAACGGAATGGTCAGAGAACCTTCCCCATTTCAGCTTACCGAGGAGAAGGAGATGTGCAACTGTGTCAAATGGCCAGGTCCAGAAAGATTGTACAGGTAATCATGCCCTGGTCCATTTCAGTCAGAATGGAGTCGGTGAGCTAGAGAAGGGAGGTGGAAGTAGAGTGGGACTTCTGTAAGCCAGACTGGAAGGGAGTGAAGAAGGAGGAGTCAAAAAAAGAAGAGATTTGTAAGTGGACTGGTGGTAGGACAGCCAAGAGCAATGCATTTAGTTGGTACTGCAGAACTCTGCGAAGTGTGCATTCCTCCACACACACGCTCAGATGTACACGCCCTAACATCGGGGAGGAAAGAGGATGGAAAAATGGGAGGACAGGCTAAATGAAGCGCTGCCTATCTCCCTGTAGCCCACTCCACCAAGCCGTGAACCGAAGATATCTGGACATGCTGCTGGGGGGGTGACCTACCCCCTTCTGCCCTGCGCAGGGGTTGGAGGGAGTACAAGCAGGTTGCAAGTGACAGGGACAGGACTGAAGGAAATGCCTCTCTGACCAGTCTCACAAGAGGGTAGCATCTTTCAGAAAAAGAGATGTGCAAGAACAAGGGGACACAATTTGAAGATAGAGAGGGGACTGCTCAGGGGCAATGTGAGGAAGTATTTTTTCACAGAGAGGGTGGTGGATGCATGGAACAGTCTTGCTGAGGAGGTTGTGGGGTCTAAAACTGGGAGAATTGAAGAATACATGGGACAGACATAAGGCAATTTTTGTGGGGGGGGTAGGAAGAAATAGGCTGTTGGTTAAATAGGATCTGCAACTTACCCTCTAGGTAGGGAAATGGGCAGACTAGGTGGGCCAAGCGGTCCTTATCTGCCATCAAAGTCTATGTTTCTATTTTTCATAGAAAATCAGTAACATGAATGTTTTCATATCTGACTCTCAAGTTGGAATATCATACCAGTCCATCTGTGTGTGTGTGTGTGTGTGTGTGTGTGGAGGGAGGGAGGGGGCACAGCGACAGTACCTGATTAGTATCATACAACAGTTAAGAACACTAAATTTTCTCTTGAGATTATACTGATATCTATTCACTTAAATTAACACTGTGTGCCCAGTCAGCATACAGTTGCCAAACATGTAACTGAAAAATCCCTAGATAATGCTGTGCACCCCCAAAGATGTGTAGTTTGTGTGTCGGTACAGTAAAACTGTGTACTGTTCATATTCATAGCCTCAGTCTTACCAAAAGTCTCCATTCAGTATAAAATATCTTCTTTGAACAACGGATAGGGAGGTGGAGTGCCTAGCTGATGGCATGCAACTACTAACTCTACTAATTTATGTGTTCTTATAACCAGGGAGGCACACCATTCATCTCCATATGCTTTGTTTACCTATCACTGTACAGTTACTATTAAAAACCTTATCAGAAGAGGTGGGACATTGCCTGCCTCATGTCATGCAACAGCTAAGTGTTCCAACTTGTGTCTTATTCAATCATGAACCTGTCACTTTGATGTCCATAGCCATTGTTTTACTTACAGTATGCACTCTCAATTCAGTTCCTCATATGCAGTGATGCAGTGGGGGGTTTGCTTATTTCATGCCATCTACCTCTTAACAGTTTAAATTTCTCTCTAACTGCAACCACAGAGGTACAGCATCACTGTTTCTGTACGTCCTTTTACTCTGACTCTCCACTCAGGATGCACTTTCTGCTCTAGGTGGGGGAGAAGGAGTGTCATTATTTAGATGATACTGTACAAGTCCTTACTCTTTCAATGAGTGTGTACTCCAATGATAGGGCTGAACCATATAGACCCATAACCTTTGTTTTACTATCAGTCTCCAGTCAGAATACAGTGAACACTGTGTCATTTTTTTTAACGGGGGGGGGTGCACATACCCTAGGTAACAACATGCATGCATAAGCTTCCACCCAGGTCCACAACATGATCTTTTGTCAGGCAGTAATGCTGACTACAACACTAAGTGGAACAAAAGTGCAGATGAAAATGGTTAAAAGAATGAAACACAAGCAGTAACATGAATGCAAACAGTGACGCACACATTTGTACACATGAGAAAGGACAAGGAAAGGTGTACGTAAAGCCAAATAGATACAATAAGAGTAACAGTAACAAGAGTAAAACCCCCTGCATCTATTTAAGAATATATTTCTCCATCTTACAGTGGTTGGGGAGACTGGAGCAACATCACGGCCGCAGGTGAAGCAGGAGCCTGACAGCAGTGCTGAACGGAAGTCTAGTAACATAAAGTGACACAAACGTCATAGACTGCTGGCAACAGTATGAGTTGATTTTGTTTCATAGTATTTGTTAACACAGTAATTACAGGTGAACAGCAGATCTGCACCTCATCTGTTGGGTGGCAGGCTGGGGGCACTGCCTAGCTGACAACATACAACTACTAACTGTTCCACGTAGTATTTTACTGCAATGATACAGATGTAACACTTATATCCATTGCCTTTTTTTTTAAATCTAACTCTCCACTGAGGATCCAGTATCTGTTTTTTTTGAGCGGAGCCATTGACTGCCTCATGCCATGCAACTGTAAACTGTCCTGACTACTGTGTTACTGCAATTATGGAGCTGTACCATTTATACCCATAGCCTATTTTTTCTTGGGAGTCTCACTGAACACCCAGTTCCTGCTCTGGGGATGTGGGACATTGCCTAGTTGATACCGTACAACTCCTAGATATGCAAGCCATGTGTACCTGCAACCATTCAGGAATACCATCTATATCTATTTACTAGCTTTCACAGTAACTTCCCACTCATAATGCACTACCTGTCCTAGCAGGGAGGGAGGGTGGTACATTGACTAGGTAACACCATAGAACTCCTAACTGTCCCAACTAGTGCGTTAGTGCAATCACACAGCTGAGTTGTTCATATCCATAGCCTTTCTTTCCACTGAGTTTGGACTTAACATGTAGAACCTGCTCTGGTGCTGGGAAGGGGCATTGCCTCCCTCATGACGTGCAATTTCCAACTATCCCAACTATTATGGTACTGTAAACATAGAGCTGTACCATCAATATCCATAACCTTTATTTACCTGTGAGTCTGCAGTCATGATGCAGTATCTCATCTGCAGACACAATGGGTGGGTGGAGGACATGACCCAGCTGATGACATGCAACCCCTTAATGCCATAACATGTGTCCTCCTACAAACAGACATGTATACCACTAACATCAATATCCATTATTTACTGTACTTATCCACTCAAGATAGACTTCCTGCTGTATGTATCTCTGGCTGTAGGGTGTGGGGCATTCTCTGACTGTATGTATGTGTGGCAGTAGGATGTGGGACATTCCCTGGTTGACACCATACAAGTACACACTTTCCTAACTTGTGTGCCCTACAACCACAAAAAGTGTACCATTCATGGCTATGGTCCTTCTTTTCCTGTGACTCTCCACTACAGATAAACTATGTGCCCGGGGGGGGGAGACAAGACATTGCCTACTTGTGAGGAGGTGGCCATTCCCTAGCTGATGTCATGTAACAATTAACTGTTCTAACTAGTGTAACATTTTATCATAAAATGGTTACATCAATATCCATACCCTCCATTTTCCTGATGGTCTGCACTCACAATACAGTACGCTTTGTGCGGTGTGTTGGGGGGGATTGGCTACCTAATGCCATCCAACTCTTAACTGCATAAGTTGTGACCTCCCACAGAGATGTATCCCATTAATGACTAAACCGTTTATTTTCTCTGGGTATCCGGTCAAGATACAGTTCCCACTGTGTCTCTGTGATGCGGGCAAGTGGGGGGTATTCACTGGGTAATGTCATGAAAGTCCAAATGTTCCTAATTTATATGTCCCTACAACCACAAAGCTACACCTCTGATGCCTATAGACCTTGTTTTCCTCTCACTCTACATTCAGGAATCAGTGCATGCTGTTCATGGTGGGGAAGAAGACAGGCTATACAACCTGATCTGTGTGGCCGAGGGGGGGCATTCCCTACCTGATGCCATGCAATAACTTACTGTTCCAACTTGTGTGTTACTTTATCATGAAGCTGTAACATGAATATCACTAACCTTAACTTACTGACAGTATGTACTTACAATACAGTACCTCATCTGGAATGGGGGGTACACTAGCTCATAACTCTCTCCAACTTCTAACAGGGATGTATGTTACTAATTTCCATAAAATTGATTTCCTGTGCTTCTACACTCAAGATACAGTTGCTGGTATGTGACTGTGTGATGGAGGGAGTTTCCTAAGTTGTGTGTATCTCAACCAAAAAGGTGCACTATACATGTCCATGGCCCTTGTTTTCCTCTATCTCTCCACTCATGGAACAGTATGTGCTCGAGATGGGGGAAGGGGGCAGCTGTCTGCACGGTTTGTTTTTTCTCTTTACAGATCAGCCAGGTAAAAAGTGACACACTGTGCACTGTCACTGTGTTTGTAGGCTCTAACACAAGGTTGACTGTCTGACAAATGAAATTAAAAAGCTCCGCCAAGAACATAAAACCATATTAGAATTACTTGCGGCCCAACAAGCAACAGTCAACCTTGTGCTTGAGCCTGTGGGCACAGCGGCAGGTGCCAGTGCAGACAGCAGCACTGCTTCATCTGTGACCATAACCAGTCTCCCTAGCCAGTGATGGACGGCCTCCACAGTGATGTCCCGGTATCTCCCCTCAACCTGGCGCAACGACTTCCATTTCCCTATGCACCTCCACATCGATCCAGCTTCCTGCCTAGGCTGCCTCAACCAGTCAACTGCACACCTCCCTTTTCTATCTGATTTATTTTGTTAATTAATATAATATTATTTTTACAAAATCTTTATTTTTCAAAACAAAACCTATTTTATTAAAAAAATCTGACTTGATAATTGTAAAAGTGTTTATTTTTCATATTGCTCTACAAAATCATTTATATTATTTATATGTCTGTTTTATATTAATAATTTTATAACAAATAAATATGTGTTTTATAACAAAACAGAGTTTTTCTTGCTCAACTTAAAACAATTTGTATTTATTACACTTATTGCAATGCTGACTAGTGAGGGTCAGTGCTCATAATAGAGTACCTAATCTGTGTTGGCAGGAGGGTGGAGGGACATCACGTGGCTGACACCATGCAACTACTAACTGTCATAGCTTGTGTACTTCTACAAACACATATCTATACTGTAAATATCCATATCCTTTATTAACTCTGGATATGCACTCCCTGGCTAATGGCAAATAACTCCAAACTTTCCTAACTAGGGTGTCCAAATAACCACAAACGTGCACCATTAATGTCTATGGCCCTTCTTTTCCTCGAACTCTCCACTCAGTACACAGAACATCCCAGGAGGGTTGCAGGTGCGGGGGGTGGAATTGGAGGAAGAGAGACATTATGTAGATGGGGGGGCATTACCTAGCCAATGCCATGCAACAACTAACTGTTAAAAGTTCTGTGTTATTCAGTCATGAACCTGTAACATGAATAAGCATAACCTTTGTTTCCCTGAGACTCTCCACTCACAATAGAGCACCTCATGTGCAGTGGGAGGTAGGATGGCGGAGGAGGGTGCCAGGGACATTGCCTGGCTGCTGCCATGCAACTGCTACCTGTCATATCTTGTATCCTCCTACAAACACGGATCTATACCATGAATATTCATATCCTTTATTTACTGTGATATCCACTCAAGCTACTGTTACTGCAATGCATTGGTATGGGATGTGGTGCATTCATGGGCTGATGGCATACAGGTCCAAACTTTCTTAACTTGTGTGTCCCTACAATGACAAATGACCACCACTGATGTCAACAGGCCTTCTTTTCCTGCAACTGTCCAGGAGGGTTGTGGGGAGGGGGGAGATGAGGCCCATTGACTAGATGGGGTGAGGGTCATTGCCTAGCTGATGCAATGCAACAACTAACTGTTCCAAGTTCTGTATTATTCAATCATGAAGCTGTAACATGAATATTGATATCCTTTGTATGCCTGAGAGTCTTCACTCAACACTTCCCTAACTTGTCTGTCCCTACAACAACAAAGGTGCACCATTAATCCCCATGGGACTTCTTTTCCTGTAACTCTACTCAGGATACAGTACATTTCGGGGGTGGGATGAGGGGCATTGCCTAGCTGGAGGGGTGGGAGGGGGGCAATGCCTAGCTAATGCCATACAACAACTAAGTGTTCCAAGTTCAGTGTTATTACATCATCAAGCTGTGAAAACAATAAACATAACCTTTGTCTCCCCGAGACTCTCCACTCACAATACAGTACCTCATGTGCAGTGTGAGGTAGGGTGGCGGGGGTGTGTGGGGCACATTGCCTGGCTGCTCCCATGCAACTGCTAACTGTCATAACTTGTCTCCTCCTACAAACATGAATCAATACCATGAATATCCATATCCTTCATTTACTATGGTTATCCACTCAAGCTACAGTCGCTACTATCTGTTGGTGTGGTGTGGGCATCCCTTGGCTGATGGCATACAGGTCCAAACCTTCTTAGCCTGTGTGTCCCTACAACCACAAAAATGCACCATTAATGTCTATGGCCCTTCTTTTCCTGTAACTCTCCACTCAGGACACAGTAGGTGCCCGAGAGGGTTGTGGGAGGGGGAAGAAGAGGGGCATTGCCTAGCTGGGGGGCATTGCCTAGCCAGTGCCATGCAACAACTAAGTATTCCAAGTTCTGTGCTATTCAATCATGAAGCTGTAACATGACACCATGCAACTCCTAACTCTCCTAAGTTATGAACACCTACAATCACAGAGGTGTACCATTGATATACATCATCTCAGTTTTGATACAGCTCTCTACTCGGGATACAGAACCTGATCTCAGGGTTGTGTATAGTTGATGTCCATAGGGTTCCTTACTTTGTGACTGTCCACTCAGCATGCACTACCTTGCCCGGGGGGGAAGGCATTGCCTAGCTGACACCGTACAACTCCTATGTGTCCCAATTAGTGTGTTACTGCAATCATAGAGCTGTACCATTTATATCCATAACCTTTGTTTTCCTGTGAGTTTTCACTCAGGGTGCAGTTCCTGCTGTGTGGGGGAAGAGGACCATTCCCTGGCTGACGCTGTGCAAGTCCTAACTGTTCTAACTTGTATATCCCTGCAACAACAGAGCTGCACCATTGATCTCTATGTACTGTCTTTTACTGTGACTCTCCACTCAGGATGCACTACCTGGCCTGGGGGGGGAGGGCATTGTCTATCTGACACTGTACAACTGCTATCTGTACCAACTAGTGTGTCACTGTAATATTGGAGCTGTACCACTAATATTCATTATCTTTGTTTTCCTGTTAGTTCACACTTAGGATCCAGTACCTGCTCTCTAGGGGAGGGATGCATTCCCTAGGTAATGACATACAACTCCAAAGTGTCCCAACTTGTGCATTCCTACAATCATGGTGCTGTACCATCTTTACACTCAGGCTGCAGTGCCTGCTCTGTGGGGGAGGGAGTGCATTCCCTGGCTGATGACATTCAGTTCCAAAGTGTCCCAACTTCTGTTTTCCTGCAGTGATGGATATGTACCATCGACATCCATTACCTAACTTTTTTTCTGTGACTCTCCACTCAGTATGCACTACCTTGCCTGGGGATAGGGGATTGCCTAGATGAAACCATACAACTCCTAACTGTCCAAAGTAGTATGTTACTGCAGTCATGGACGTGTACCATTTATATCCATTTTCTTTCTTTTCTCTGAGTCTCCACTCAGCATGCAGTACCTTCTCTGGGGGTCATCGGTACTAACTCTCAGCCCCCATCACATTGTAAACAATCTGACATATAAGAGAATGGGTGAGAGTTAGGACCGATGACCACAATGCACCATGTACCCTGTTGATGTTTGGGGTTGCAGGCTGGGAGGTGCAAGGGGGCTTTCAACCTTAACACTAAATTTCTACTTTTGTCACTGTGGAACAACCCTAACTGATGCATAAAATTGAGAGTTTGCCTGTAATTTCACTTCTTTTGAGAATGTGCAGTAGAAATAGTGAATGGAATGTGGTGGTGGAGAAGGTCCCGTGCTCCACCACATGATTTTGTGCCATAGTAGCGGTGAGTGCAAGGGAAACACAACCAGTAATGGCTGCGCATGGTGACTGAAACATAAATGGAAAAGCAAATGTTAGTAGAAAAGCAAGCACAAAGTGGCGCAAAGTGAACAGTGACGCAAAAGGAGATGCAAGTGCATATGAAACGCAAACCGTCATGAGCACAGTGGCGGTACTGCAATTTGAAATGCAAATGGTAACATTAACAGCAGAAATAATGCCAAAGAAAACAGAAATGGAAATGCAAATGCAAGCACATGCACAAAGCGGGAATAATAGCGGTAACACCACGGTGGTGTACGAAACAGTAATGCAAATTGTCATGGAAACACAAGTGTAAATGCCAACTGTAACACTAACGGAAGCACACATCCTGTTTTGCCCAACAGCTGCATACAGAAACACAGTGTGTACAAAGAATGTATGCATAATAATGGGCCTCAGAGCAGAAAATGACCTGTTGGAATACTAAATTGCTTATATCTCAGAAACCATGCAACGAGAAAAAACTTAAATTTCACATCATTAATCGGTTTCCTGGCTAGGTGTTCACTGAATGCATAGCCCACATGATGAAAATTCCGTATCTCTGCACGTTTCCAAGATACTTCAGCCCCGGAAGGTGTGGCGAACGTTACCATATTAGTCTATGGGGAAAACGTCAATGTCAGAGTACCGTAACTTGACATCCATGCAATATTCTGTCACCAAGCCACCAAAAGGCACATCTGTGAGATTTTGGCTGCCTTCCCTCCAAATTTGAGCTGAAAGACCAAACTGTTCTTTTGCAGCAGGTGGTAAGAACGCCTGTCATTTTGGCCATAGTCTGGAAAAGCAATTTCACAATTTGTGAAAGCGTCATGAACTTTATGAAAGTGTCAAACTTGCAACACTACTTTGGACACTACTTTTTCCAGAAATTTGAAAGACACATTTCTGTGGTGTTTAACCCCAAAATAAAGTCATGCCTAGCATCCTCAGGGCTCGACTAGGTAAACACAAAATAATTGTGTCCTAGATGGTCCCAATTTTAAATGCCAAGCATTTTTCTGATCACCAACTGAAAACAAAATGGCTTGTTTTGCGACACTACTAGGGCCATTTGTGACTAAAAAAGTGCAATTCGAAAGTGTCAAACTTTTTGTTAACTTTTCCCATTGCCTTATAATGGGAACTTGTTTTATGAATAACTTTTGAACCGTTCAATATTTTTTCACAAAATCTTCAATAGGCACATCGGGGACCCCAACCACACATTCCCTGAAGTTTTAGGACTGGTCATACAAACCATGCGACCTGTAGGTGCAAGCAAAGAATTCACAAAAAAACATAATTTCACACATGAATGTCACTTAATAACTCCACAGCCGTATATGCGACCAGTACAAAAGTTGGCAGATCCCAAGATCTATGCTTCCAGTCTATACCTGCCTAATTTCAGGTAAATCCATTGAACGGTGGTCAGAGTTATTAAGGTGCACAATTTCACCCTTTAATCTTAAAAAGGCTACTCAACCCTAACTATGGTAGCACTACCTTGCTACCATAATATATATAATATTGTACCGGTCAGATATATGGCTGTGGAGTTATTAGGCAACATCTGTGCACACAATTACATTTTTTTATGCAGTCTTTGCTTGCACCTACAGGTTGCACGGTTTGTGCCACTGGTACAAAAACTTCAGGGAACGTGCTGCTGGGGTCTCCAATGTACCTATTGAAGATTTTGTGAAAAAATATTGAACAGTTCAAAAGTTATTCAGAAAACAAGTTCCCATTACAAGTCAATGGGAAAAGTTAACAAAACGTATGACACATTTGCAAATGCACTTTTTAGTGTCACAAATGGCTCTAGTAGTGTCACAAATCCACCATCTTGTTTTCCATTACTGATCAGAAAAATGTTTGGTGTTTAAAATTGGGACCCTCTAGGAACACAATTCTTTTTGTGTTCACCTAGTTGGACCCTCAGGGTGCTAGCTGTGTCTTTATTTTAGGGTTAAACACCCCAGAAATATGTTTTCCAAATTTCTGGGAAAGTAGTGTCACAAAGTTGTATGCAGCATGTTGAAACTTTCACAAATTTTTGCAAAATCTTAGTAAATCATGACACACTTCTCCAGGCTAGGGCAAAATGACAGGAATTCTTTTGCCACCCTGTTGCATAAGAGTGGTTTGGTCTTTTGGGCTGAAATTTAGAGGGACTCCAGCCAACATCTGACAGATGTGCCTTCCAGTGGTTTGGTGAAAAAATATTGCAAGGATGCAAGTTATGGTACTCTGAAATTGACATTTTTTCCATAGACCAACATGGTGGTGTCTGCCAATCCTTCGGGTTTGTAACTTGGAAATGGTGCTAGATATGGAATTTCATCAAGAAAATGTGTAGCCCTATGGGTTATGTATTTCATGAAAACCTAGCCAGAAAAGTCATGAATCTTGTGAAATTAAAATTTTTTTCTCGTCGTATGGTTACTGAGATATTACCATTTTAGTATTACAATTGCTCATTTTCTGCTCTGAGGCCCATTATTATGCATACTTTCTTTGTTTTCACTGTGTTTTTAATGGAGCTTTTGGGAAAAATATGGTATGTGCTCCAATTACTGTTACACGTAGGCTTTACACTTGTGTTTCCATGACCATTGCGTTAGCATTCCTGTCGTTACCCTTTATGTTTCTGTTTGCGTTACAACTATTGTGTCTCTACTACTGTTTGTGTTTGTCTTTCGCTAAGTGTCACCATGTGCATTACCTTTTCTGTTGCTGGCCACCCTTCCATTTTTGTTTGCGTTTGTCTTTCATTTTGCATTATCGTTTTTCTTACCATTACCATTTGCATTTCTAATTGCGTTCTCATGCCCATGTGCATTACGATTTGCATTTCCATATGCACTTATGGTTGCATTTGTATTTCTGTTTTCATTAGCATTATTGCTGCTGTTGCCATTACCATTTGCATTTACAATTGTGGTACTGTCACCGTGCGCATTACTGTTTACATTTCCATATGCACTTGCGTTTCAGTTTCTGTTTCCTTTCATGGTATTGCTGCTGTTACAGTTATCATTTGCATTTACAATAGCAGTGCCATGACCGTGCACATTACCAGTTGCGTTTCCATATGCACTTGTGTCTCTGTTTGCATCACTGTTCACTTTGGCGTCACTTTGCGCCTGCATTTCTATTATTGCTTGCTTTACAATTTATGTTTCTGTCACCATGTGCGTAACCGTTACCACTTGTGTTTGCGTTGTTGTTACTGTTACTATGTCACAAAAATCACATGGTGGGAGCATTCCATTCACTATTTATAGTCCTCATTCTCAAGAAGAAGGAACATTAGAGGCAAAAAACTCAGTTTAATGCATCAGTTAAGGTTGTTCCACAGTGACAGAAGTGAGGAAATTCAGTGTTAGGGTTAAAACCCTTGCACCCTCAGCCTGCCCCCCAGCGGGCATCGGGGTGTGCATTGGGGTCGATGGTCCTAACTCTCACCCCATTCTCCCTATGCCTCAGGTTGTTCATGCGGGTGATGGGGTGAGAGTTAGAGGCTGATGACCCAATGCACACCATGACTGCAGGTTGAGGGGCAGACTGAGGGGTGCAAGGGTTTTCTAACTCTAACACTGAATTTCACTCTCACTGTGGAACAACCTTAACTGATGCATTAAACTGAGTTTTTTGTCTCTAATATATATATTTAAATATATATTTATATATATATATACACATACACAAACACACAGTGGTAATTGTGGAAAAGTTGACTAGTGGCGTACACCGTGCATCATTGAATGGCAGCACTATACATGCTATTCAATGGTTACCATCTTAGTGCACCACACAGTATACTGTGCTACTTGTCAACTTTTGATGGACTATCACTATATATATACATATTCTTTGCAAAAAACTTTGTTAATGCATCAATTAGGGTTGTTTCCACAGCAACAAAAGTGTGGAAATTCAATATTAGGGTTACCAGTCCTAACACCCCTGCACTATCCCCACCCTCAACATAACAACAGGTGTTGGGGTGTTCATTAAGGTCATCATGTCTAACTCTCACCCCATTCCATTTGTAGGTAAGCTGAGGTTTTGTAGTACAGGAGAATGGGGCAAGAGTTAGGCATGACAACCAACGAACACCCCAGTGCCTGTTGTTGTGTGGAGGGTGGGGGTAGGGCAGGGGTGTTAGGGTTGGTAACCCTAATGTTGAATTTACACACTTTGTCACCGTGGAAACAACACCTAACTGATGCATTAAGGAAGTTTTTTGCAAAGAATGTCCTTACTTTTTGAAAAAGTGTAATATAAGTAGTAAATGGTATGTGTTTGTGCTCCCACCAGGCTGCTCATTTGTGCATAATGATATGTGTCTCTGGGAGTGTAGAACCTGTGATCCCACTTACACGTAACTATGGAGCCATACAGCAGCCCAATAGGGCAAGGAACCCTTGTAACACTAATTTGCCAATATCTCAGGAACCATAGCATCTAGAATAAAAAATTCCAGAATCATTGTAATCAGGACAGCGAGACCTCCATGGTAGATAAATCAACTAAATCCATATCTCACATCATTTCCAAGATACATTGTACTGAAAAGTGCTGCAGATGTTAACTTTGAGGGCATTATACTGGCCTATGGACATGAAAATGAGCCATTGGAATACTAATTTCCAAATATCTCAGTAACCATTCAAAGTAGAGAAAAAATTCAAAATTCATCGTAGTCATGACTTTCCAACCTACATCTGTACTTAGTTGCCTTATTGTGGACTAAAATTTTGCAATGAAAAATCCATATCTCGAACTGTTTTCAAGATATGGGTGTTTAAAGACACCATAGGAACCACAATGTTATCCTATGGGACATTCCTCAATTTTCAAAATGCTATAACTGCAGAACCACTCAATATTTTTCACCAAACAAGCAAAGGTGCAACTATGAGTCAACAGCTTCTTATCCTGTAAATTGTAGCCAAAAGCACAATTTACCTTGCTGCAAAGAAATGCCAAACTTTTTACTGTACCCCTATTCATTTTAAAAGGATGTTGTCGTACATCAACAAATGTTTGCACAATTGTTTTCATGCTTCTCGAGAAAGTTGTCATGCGTGAAAATTATGTTTGCGTGACTGAAATTCCAGAAGCTTGATCAAAAATCAAAACCACATATTTTCAGACCATATTGACAGAAACTGATGTCAGGGAAGTGTTCCTCGTGGCCCGATTAGGTAAACATAAGTGGTGGTATTTAAAAAGGGGCTGTATTTTTTGAGTTCTACCAATTTTTGTCTTTAGCTAGCTGAAAACAAAATGGCGGCAGCATGAACACGTTTTTCCAGAGCCCGAATGAAAAAAATGTTGCTGCGAAGGTTTTCGAGCCGCCCATATAAATTTTCCATAGACTATAATGGGACAAAAAAAAATGCAATAACTTTTGAACCGATTAATATTTTTTCACCAAATCTTCTAAAGGCACCCCTTCAATCCAGTCTACATGTACCCAACACAATTTCCCATCAAACAGACACACCACATGGAAAAAGCGGACAATGAAAAAATTCAAAAAGTGAGGATTTTCATCTTTTGATGCTCCGCATCTCAGAAACCGTAAATCTGACCAGAATGAAACTTTCCAGATCTAGAGATCAATAGTACTACACTGAGCATGCAACATGTCAGGCAAATTGGACTAAAATTTGGGTTTAACATAGAAGTGGCAGTACAACCTAACTATACCTAATATAATATATATATATATATATATATATATATATATATATATATTATATATATGTTTAGGTGCACAATATTCGCCTATAGTTAAAAAGGAGTAGTCCACCCAGCAGCAATGTTTGTGCCCTTCTAAAGTCTACCTAAATGTCAAAAAATCTTCCAGACACTGTTAAAGCCCTCTTTCCAACAGTGTCTCACCCACCTTGTCTCAGAGGCCATCTGGGACATCAACACCCATCCTGTGGATTGCCATCTGTTGCCATTCTGTTGCAGTCTCTGCTCATGTATGATTGATTTTCAGTGTGACTATGACATCAATGTGACCAGCCTTTGCAGCCTATTATAGCCATGTGTTGAATGTTGTCTTAGCTACAGATCTCTTGGCAACCCTGGGATGCTTAGCTGTTAATGCGTGCTTGCCTAACAGTGATTGGCTCTCCCTCCTTAGCCCTGTATTGGCTGACACACCTTACAGGAGCCACTGTTGGCTGAAAATTTTCTCCATGAGTATGTTCTGTTTTGGAAATGACTGGGTTTTTCTCAATATGTGCAAGCATGAATGTTGCCTAACTTCTTTTACTCACAATGTGCAATATTTGTCCTTGTTTATGTAACTCTGATGCAAGTCCCAGCCACAACAAACCTTCACCACACTAAGAATAGCGAAACTTTGGTCACTTGTCTCTGGTTTTGTCCCTCATCCCACAACCCCTCCACCCACCCACCCATGTCCAGAGCTGTTGTTGACCCAAGCGGACTTCCAAAAGTATCGCCATTTCACACTTTGCCAACAGCACATTTCAATCATAATAGCAATATGAACTGCTCAACATCCCATCACTGCTGCAAACACGACTAGCCTAAAAACACGTCTCTACCATCACAAGGACATCATATCTGACTTACTGGCATGTGTGGCTGTGTTGTTGAATATAGAAAGTGTGGCAACAGTAGTGGTTGTACTCAGTGACACTATATGAAAATCCATTTCAGCCCCCTAGAGGAGGTGGTTGGGTCAAAAACAGCGGGGAGTTCAAGATTGCATGGGACAGACATAAGGCAATTCTACTGGGTAGTAGGTGGAAGTAGGCTGTTGGTTAACTAGGATCTGCAGCTTATCTAAACGTAGGTATATGGTCAGACGGGGTAAGACAAGCAATCTGTATCTGCCATCATAGTGTATGTTTCTATGACAATAACTTACATTCTCTCTAAGGTTGATACCATGAACACAGCATGATGCCATATAGAGTGTGCATATGTAGTGGTTTGATTTCAAAGCACATATATGCACTGCATCTATGTTACCCACTGTTATTCACTGCAGCTAAGGGCAACCATGGTTAGCCATAGGGATGGTTCTGGTGTCCCATGCCTTGTGGTTATGCCCTGTTGTTCTGCAAGCACACACTGTTGATCTACTACATGTGCTTTAAACACTCTTTTCTCCTGATGCAGTGATAGGGTCACCATCTCAGAGGGTGATTCACGGAGTTTACAGTGGCCCATGTTCAACACTCCCTTCCTGTCATGTGCACTGTGGATTGTCCTCTGCAGATGGGAAGGATAGGATAGAGATATGTCAATAAAATTCATCAATGCAGCAGAAAGCATGAGACTGACAAAAGATGGGAAATGTGGATTGCATGAGGTAATGTGAGGAAGTATGTCTTCACAGAGAGGGTTGTGGATACATGGAACAGCCTTCCTGAGGAGGTTGTAGAGTCAAAAACAGTGGGGGAATTCAAGAATGCATGAGACAGACATAAGGCAATTCTAATGGGGGGTAGGAGGAAGTAGGCTGTTGGTTAACTAGGATCTGCAGCTTATCCATTAGTTAGGGAAATGGGCAGACTAGGTGGGCCAAGCAGTCCTTATCTGCCATCAAATTCTATGTTTCTATGTTTCCAACATGAACACACCATTCAGCACCTAGCACAGACTCACTGGGGTGGGGTGGGGTGGGAGTCTGTCTTGCAAATGGCAAACATAATGATCAACCTTTTACATGAGTAAAGAAGGTTCCACGGTACTGAATATGTGAATGGAGCATGCATACGGTTGCCAGCCACAAGACAGCCCCCAATGGGATTGTGTGAATCAAGTCATGTTACATAAATAAGTCAGCAATTCTGATAAATGAACAGAAACCATGGCATGTCTACTACCTGAGTTCTATGAACCTTGCAGATTCAAAATTCCACATCATTCTGTGCACAATGTGAGGAGGAAAACAATGCAAGAACTGGGACCTTTACTAATTTTCACCTACAGCATCTCTGAATAGGAACATGCGACCTGAACAAATTGTGGCACATATAGTGATATGCCACACATGATAACACACACCAAATGTTTTGAAATTCCATTGTTCGGTTGCATACTTATTAAAGTGCCAAGTAACTGGTTTAACATTAACATGGATACTCAACCATAACTATGGACACTACTGTATATATATCTAAGTATGAACAAGTTTTTAGATTTAATGATTGACATTTTGTTGTGCTTAGAAACCATGACAGAGTATTAATTGAAACACACATTTTCAGGAGTAACAGAGTATAATTTGGAGGTAACATGGGGTTACCCATGAAAATCAGGACATCTCAAAGCTATGCTCAGGACAAACACCACACTGCAATACAATAGTTTTTAGCAGTACTCAAAGGACATTTATAAATTGTTCTTTTAAAACATAAGCTCAGGATATACTGAATTTTATATGTTTTTGTGCAGGACAATACCTATTACCCACCAACCTCATGACTTATGACGAGGCATTAGAAATACAGGGACAAATGACAGACATCAGAGAATCACATAAATTATTGATGAACACTGGGGAAGTATGTAGAAGCACAGACTTTGTCTGCAATGTCTTATCTAAGTATGAACACATTAGTGACTGTGATAATTGCTATGATTTCTGATTACAAGCACCCCAGTGTGGTAATGTATGACTTTATTGCATTTGCGATATTGTGTTTTGGGTGGCATATGTATGCCATTGAAACTAGAAGTCTCTTTTTTCATGGGAGGCCTGGGGTTATACAGATATCAACCACATGAAATGGAACCAAATGATGCTGTTGCTGGTATTGTTTGTGAGTGGTGGAAGGTGAACAATCCCCAGAACAGGCAGACAGGATTGTGATTTGATTGAGCATTAGAAAGATGGAAAATCAGGAGTGCACCAAACACCCTCATGCTGCAGTACAGTGGCAGTATTGGGAGTTATCACATGTGCCTGGTGTGGGGCTAGAACCCAAAACCTTCTGATCTTCCAGCCTCAAAGGCAATTGTGTGAAACCAGCTAAGCCACTTATACTGCAAGCAATGGAAACAACACTCTGTAGGAGTGTCAGACAAAACTTTGAATGCAGAACTGTGGACACCACTGAAAATCAAAAGGCAATTGAGAACAATGTGCCAGACACACATTATGCTGTGACACTATAGTTTTCTGCAACATTTAGAGGACAGTCACAACATGATATTTCCCCACTATAAGGGCAAGACATATTGTATTTTGTATGTTTTTGGGTAGGACTGCAACTCTAAATCTCTTCTTGCATGAATCGCGGAAATAGGCATATACAAAAATTTGGGTCAAAGGACCAACATGAGAGAAACAACTTCCAAGGCATTGCCAATCAGAAATCATTGTGTGATCACAAAATACGCTGTAGTAGTGGAACCACATTTGATCAGTGGCAAAGTAAGGACTGTGAGGCAACATCAGCAACACCATTGAAAATCTTGGGCAGTTGTGAGGCATGAGCCAGACACACAATGTACTGCAATTCCATATTTTTCAGCTACATTCATCCGACAGTTAGAAAATATTTTAGGGACAGGACATGTAGTATTTGACATATTTTTTTTCAATATCACAGCTATAACAGTCTAGCATCATAAATCAGGAAAAGAATAAGAAATGCCGGAACAAAGGACAAACATGACCAACATGAGGGACACCTCTTACAACTGATTATTGAACACCAGCAGAAGATGGCAGAATAAGGGAATCATAATACAAATGCATTGTCTAAGTTAGAACAAAGTCTGACTGTAATGCTTGGCATTCTGTTGTGTCAACAAACTTCACACAGCAGTAATAGAAATCCATATTTTTAGCTGTTGCATAGTAATTGTGAGTCAAAACCGTGGACAACTATGAAAATCGGGGACAGTGGAGAGCTGTGGGAATTACACAAGCTATGCTGCTGTACCATACTTTTCTGCCTCATTTAGAGAACAGGGACATCTAGAAAGTGGTGTTTTGTAATGTCATGGTGGGCTCATATATTGTATTATTTCATGTTTCTTGCCTCAGAAATGTGGCATGGAAGAATAAAATCAGGAACAAAGAACAAGGACACATCTTCAAAAATGTTGAAGAACACCCAGGTAGATGGTAGAATAAGGGGCTGAATGAAACATGTCTTGTATAAGCAAGCACAAGTCAGTGCCTGGAATGCTTGAATGTATGTAGTGCTTACAGAGGACACAGTGTAGTAACATTTTAGGAGTGACACAGTACAATTTTGGGACACCACTGAAAATGAGGGACAGTTGAGAGCTATGTGCTGGACACCCACAACACAGTGCAATGTATGTGAGATTTGCAACATGTATAGAACATTTAGCTAATTTCTTTTATACTACTATGTCAGGACATTTAGTATTGTCCCTCAATTTTGAACACTACAGATGAAGATGGTAGGGTAAGGGGTTGGCCTGCGACATGCACAATTATTGTTGATGACCCAACAAGTGATGTGATGGGGCAGGAGGCACAACTGTTACAACAGGAAAAATGTAAAGAGATAAAAACTGCAACAGCTGATTGTGGCTTGTTTACAGCCCAGAAAGAGGGACAGAGAGACAGAGAGAAAGAGAGAGAGAGAGAGATAGACTGAGTTCTGTAGACACTATCAGGAGGGACAGCAGTGGTGGAGTAGCAAGCACATATCATCAGTGGAAGACCATGGGCCAGGACACATCACTTCATCCAACAAGCTGCCACACATCACACACACCCAAGAGTGTAGTGAGATGTCCACTTCTGTGTGAATGAGACAACAATGTGATGATGATGAGGCAAGCAACATGACCAAAGAATGATAAAACAGACTTGCAGAATGTGGGGTTATGAACCCGCTGACATGCAGAGGTGGCTCAACAAAAAGAAACCATGATGATATCCCTATCCCCCAACCACCGGACAAATAACCCTCCACCCCACCACCTTCTCCAATCAGTCGCACAACATGGAGCACTGAGCAGTGGCAGTGTGGAAGTTGTACTGGGGGTCAGTGGGCTGTGGGGTCACTTGTAGAATGCACAAGAGATACAAGAGTGATCATCACAGGAACACATAAAAACACAAGGATTATGAAAAGGGGCAGCAGGCACAGGAGTAAGATGTGGAGAAAAAAATCACTTCTGAATAAAAGGACTGCTGCAGTGCATAATGCAAAGCTATGAAATTGTCACCACAGACATGCCACAGGGAAGTAAGACAATGCAAGCATGGAATATCGCAAATGATGCTCGGGTGAGTTGCTTGGAAAATAAAAACTGGATAAGGGCTAAGATAAGATGAGATAGAGAGTCAGTGGGAAGTGAGATATTAGCACAACCACTCTGGCATAAGTCATAGAGGAAAGTAAAGAAAGTAAAGATGTATCATTTCAATGTAGGGTTAAACCATGAAAGATAAGCGAGGGTGTAAGAAATGTAATATAACTTGGAAAAAGGTGGAATACAAGGAGTAAGGAGTCAGGACAGTTTTAGGCAGTCATCCTGTGATGTGGTGATTACAACTTTGGTGCCAAAGAAACAAAGGACAGCAGACACAACATAATGGGTAAGAAAATACATTCCTTCAGGATAGGAATTTTCAGGGTTCTTCTGCTTTGCACCTTGTTGCAGCACTGAGTAGGGGAAAAAAATAGTTTGAGCGCATATTCAGATCCTGCTTGGCAGTCTTAGCATTCCTAAATAGCATCCTAGCACAATTCTCTGACACTCTGAAATGGAGTGGAAATTGACAAAGAAAGAACAAAAGAGCACAGAGGAGAATTTGTAACCCAGGACATATACTGAGCAAGACACAGAAATGATTCGGTAGGAAGCAAAGGTGGACAGAGTTTGCAATACTGAAACAAAATTACTTACCAGACAGTCACAGAGGGACAATGAAACTCAATCAGTGCTACAAAATAGGGTAGTTTGAGACAGTCACATGGACATCATTGCCAGATGGATTCTGGGACAAAACATTGATTGAAGGGACTATAAAAGAAGCCTTGATGGCAACTCCCAGTGGCCACAACAGGGAGTGACAGAACTGGAAAAAAAGCCTTGGCCAAAAAGCATGGAAAGGAAAGCAGGGAACAGAAAGAAAAGAAAAAAAAGATTATCTAGCTTGTATTTAATGAGAGTTTGGGTGGACTACTCCTGTAAGGCTGAGTAGCAGTTTCTGTGTTAAACATGAAATTTTGTACTTTATAACTTTGCAGCTGATCAATGGATTTGCACAAAATTTGGTATGCACTGTCCTGTGTGGCAGATCTCTTGATGTGACAAGTTTTGTTCCAGTCAGATGTATACATTCTGAGATCTGGATAGTGAAAAAAATAAAAAATAAATATATTTTTGCAGTTTTTTCTTCATCACCTACAGCCGAGACAGTGTGGAAGTTCTGCATGATTTTGGAGTATAAAAGAACTTTGGTAGCAGAACAGACGGTGAAAATTTAGTGCAATAAAATGAATCTGTTACAAAGTTATTACGAGCACACTCGCTCTGCCTTCTGTCTAGCTTCCTAAAGCTGCCGATTCGCTCGGTCTCTCCTCACTTCCTTCTGGATACAGTCTGCAGCTTCTATTATTAAAACCTCAGGCAAGCTAATAGGAGGGACAGACTTTTCATAGTTTTTAAACATAGAGGGGCTCATTTTGTACTCTTAACAGGCTGGCACTTTCTGTAATGCGCACCGCTCGGTCATGCTATATTTCGGCAATGAAAAGTGAAAGTGCTCCACGATCTCTCTACTTTCCCTATAAACAGAGCTTTTTTCACAGAAATTAAGAGCAGAAAACTAAAACAAATGTTCATTCTTATGCTTTTTTGTACACAGCTAGGTTTCTGTTACACACCTGCCAACATATTTTTTAGTAGGATTGAGACTGCTTGGTGACACTGCTTACAGTAATAAAAGTTTGTGGTTCTACACTAAGAGACTGTGAAAATGGCAGGCAGGATTTCATTTTTACATCACATTTGATTTATAAACTGATGGCATGATCAAATACATCAGATTGTACAGTGTGGGACTACTACTGGTATATTTAGTTATGCCTGTGGATGCCAGTTGCATATGTGTATGTATATGTGTGTGTGTGTGTGTATGTATGTATGTATGTGGCTGCCTAGCTGCACCAAGTGTGCAGTGGTCTCACTGCTGGTGAGAAGGTTTTGAGGGCTGGAAAGTAGTTCAGCCATGCGATTGTACTGGAAGGCGTGCAGTCATTGTGGAATAATGCATGGTCATGTGACATGTTTCAGCCAATCAGGATAGTGGTTTTCACTGATTTTCCGTGCCATTTTATAAATATATATATATATAATATATTTGTGGCAAAAAAATCCATTTAATGCATCAGTTAGGGTTTTCCACAGAGACAAAAGTGAGGAATTCGGTGTTAGGGTTGAAAGCCCCCCTTGCACCATCCAGCCTGCCCCCATTCGGCATCGGGTAGTGTTGGTCATAAGCCCTAACTCTCACTCCTCATCACATGTGTAAACAAGCTGAGGCATAGGAAAATGGGGTGAGAGTTAGGACCGATGACCCCAACGCATTACCTGATGCTGGTTGGGAGGGCAGTGTGTGGCGGGGGGTCAAGTGTGTTGTCACTCAGCGCAACTTTCACCCCATCCCATGTAAACAAGCTGAGGTGGTGCAGTGTAGGAGAATGGGGTGAGAGTTAGGGCTGATGGCCCTAATGCACACCTTGATGCCTGTTGGTAGGTGTGGGCTGGGGTGGGGTGCAGGGGTGGGAACCTTAAAATTGAATTTCCTCACTTTTTCACTGCAGAAGAACCTAACTGATGCAATAACAAAGTTTTTGCATAGAATGTCCTTACTTTTAAGAAAGAATAGAAAAGTAGAATGTTGCATAATGTAGGGAGTGTGGGGCCCTTTGAACCCACGCTCCCACCAACTTGTAAGTGCCAGGCCACATTACACACCCAATGACTAAAAAGTACATTGACAACAGCAAGACCACCCACAAAACAAATTTTAATCTAGTAGAGCAATAGAAAACTCTGTCCACAAAATGTAAACTGTGCTACACAATATTGCTGCAAAAAATATATTGTCCAACACATAAAACCGCTATTGACATCTACAGGACATGGCGTCAGTACCCTCCAAATTTCAAGTAAAAAGACCAAGTCGTGTCCAAGCTGTAACATGTTGAAATTTGAAATTTTCATTCATCAGAGTGGCACAGTTCTGCACCTGTTGACATTTCACACACACAACAACTGAAAATTACATCCATGACACTAAGGCTAAGCACCCTATCGATTTCAAGCCACCAGCAGAATCCAAAACCCTGTCCACAACATGGAAAGTGCAGCACACAATATCTCTGTAAAAGAAAATTTCTCTGACATGCAAACACCATAATTCACATCTACAGGACATGCCGTAAACACCCTCCAAATTTCAAGTAAAAAGACCAAACCATTTCTGAGATATTCAATCTTAAAAGCTGGTAAAATTTCCCTATCTATTGCATTATAAAAAATCTGGCCATCTTGTTCCTCCCACGCGATCAAAGATGGCGATCAAAGAATCTCACGATCAAAGAATTTGCAGGCTCACAACCAAAGAATAAAAACTAATAATTTAAAAAAAATTAAAGAATTGCTGTAAACCAACACCATGGTTCATCAGAACGAAGCCCCCTGAGTAAAACCCACCCTTATTTGTCTTCCTAGGACACCCCTAGGCTGAGAAAATAGATTTTTTAATCTGGCCATCTTGTCCCTTGCTCGTGATGCATGATCACAATCAAAGAATCTCACGATCAAAGAATTTATTTTTTATTTAGTTTTTGTTAACCGGTAGGTGCACTAGCCATAAAATGACTATTTTCAGGCACGACCGGAGAAGTACTACAAAAGGAGAACAGTTGAACAGCCGCAACATGCAGGTACAATAGTACAAATAGAGGAACAGTACAGCAGTGCTACAAAATGCAATGGGTAGAAACAACAAAAATAATGGCAAGCATTATACAGATAATGGCAGTAAGATATATAATAAGTGCAGAAACCATGGACCGACCTGTGGAGTGAAAGGGTTAATAAGATAGTAAGGTTATATAGAGAGAAATGTGAGAATATTCAAATATAACAAGAAAGACTGACAGAAGGAAGGTCAGGGTGGTAATTGGCAAAACAGCAGTGGATGGTCAGCAACAAGGTTCAAGAAGGAAGAGAGCTAGTTGTCAAGTTATTTACAAAGAGAAGGAAAAATATGGGAAGGAAGAGCAGACAGTCTTGGAGCTGGATTAGAGCAGGGTGACATTACTGGTAAGTCACAGGAGCGTCAGGTTGGGTCAAAGCATGTACAAGCATCAGCTAAGGATAGATATAATGACAATATTCACTTTTAAATCCAAAGTGAGACTGAGACAGCCAGAGGTTGAGTGGAAGAGCATTCCATAGCCTGGGAGCAGAGAATCGAAGGCCTTGTGCCTTTAGCTGTCTGACATCTCGGAACATAGAGCAAGGATTTGTCAGCTGATCACAGGCCATGGGAGGATGGTTGAGGGACCAGCAAAGCCACCAGCTGGGACGGGTTTTTCCCAGATGATCGAGTCCATTAGTGATCCAAGGTAGTATTGTCTACTGGCAGAGGGTGAGAGCCAATTCAGATCCTTATAAAGAAGGCAGTGACATTTGAGTCGAGCTGACGAAGAGGCAAATCAGCATATATTGTTATAAGTTCGTCCCATTTTAGTAGGGAGGTTTTATGGGCAGAGGTAGAATAGAGGCACCATAGGTAAGGGTTGGGAGCAGAATACCTTGGGTACCAGCACTTGGCCGAGGGTGTAAGAATGTAGCCTGCTTAGTAAGCTAGTCTTAGTTTCGAGTTTACAGCTTTGCACAAGGACTGAATGTGAAGATTAAAATCCAGGGACTGGTCAGGAGGATCCCAAGGTACTTGAAGGAAGTAACATTTTCAAGTGAAATTCTCCTGGGTGAAGAACCTCAACAAACTAGAACAGGTCTTAATCTTGTTGCAGAACCTAGGAGCATGGCTTTCGTTTTCTTTTCATTTAGTACAAGCTTATGGTCTAGTAGCCAGTCTAAGACCTTATTGAAGTGTGAAATAAGTGATGTGTTTATGCAGGCAATACTATAAGAACTAATGTAGATGATCAGGTCATCAGCGTAGAGAATAGCTGAGCAGGATTCCAGGATCTCAGCTGCATTGTTGATAAAAATTGAGAACAGAAGGGGCTCAAGGATAGAGCCCTGGGGGATCCCAAGGTTGATAGTAGACATGTTGGACAGGAAGGAGTTAAATTTGACAGCTTGCGACCTGTTTGACAGGTAGCTACAGAACCAGTCCACAACAGGGGTAGAGAAATGGAATTTATGGAAGTGGAAGAAGCAGGGGATGGTCAACAAGGTCGAAAGCCTTAGTGAGGTCAATGAAGATGGCACTTGTGAGCTTTCCAGAGTCCGTGTTGGACAGAATATCAGTAGTTAGTTGAAGAAGAGCCGTGGTGGTGCTATGACCTTTTCTGAAACCATGCTGAGTGTCTGAGAGGAGATTGTAGCGTGTAAGGTAGTCAATGGTCTGTGATGCAACTATTTTCTCTAGGATCTTGTTAAGGACAGAGAGAATTGCTATAGGTCTGTAATTGGCCATGTCCTTTGGGTCACCTTTTTTAAAGACAGGCGTTACTCTTGCAGATTTCCATAGGTCTGGCACAGTGCTATGGATAAGGGATAAAGTGTAGATTCTGGCAATCGGAGAGGCAATGAGTGGAGCAGCCAGCTTAAGAAGACGAGGTTCCAGTGAGGCTGGCGATCAAAGAAATTGCTCGCTCACGAACAAAGAGCAAGAGACGAGATGGCCAGATTTTAAAATAGATTTTTTCAGCCCAGAGGTGCCCTAGAAAGTTATATGAGGGTGGGTTTTGCTCAGAGGGCTTTGTTCTGCCCCATATGAATAAAAAGAAATATGTTTTCAATATCCCTGGTAGTCTAGCACCCCGATCATGATAACCTTAGGTGCGGAACCGGGGGGGGGCGGAAGGGGCCGTAGCCCCTCCACTTTATTTTTGTATGGCAAAACTAGTAGAAAAAGTGCCATTTGTTCCTTATAAATGCTCTTTTGATTCTCAGCCCCTCAGCTTTTACCATCTTCCGCACCTTGATGATAACATAGCTAACCATCTCTGTCTCCATGGTAGTCTAGTGGCCCCTTATCTGTATTTTATTAATATTGGTATCTTTTATCCCTGGTAGTCTAGTGTCCTCCATGTGTATTTGATTTATATTTGTTTTTTATATCCCTGGTAGTATAGTGACCCCTGATTTGTATGTAATTACTATTATTCTTCATATCCCTGGTAGTCTAGTGCCCCCATCATAATAAAATAGATAAGCATTTGCCATTACCTGGTAGTCTAGTGGCCCTCCACCCAGCCAAAATAACTCAAAATTGCTGTGATTGGGTAAACACCAGTATTTGTGTTTACCTAATCAGAGCGCAAGAAACATGATTCTGTGGTTAGTTTTTTTTTCTATAGACTCTGGAAATAAGCTTATTTTGATTGTCACATTTTAATGCCACAAATAGCAGGACTACTTTGTGGAAACTGCTGCAAATTGCTTAATACTTTTACAAAAGTACACAGATTGTGGCACTATTTCGTGAAACACCTAGGGTATTGTTGTAAAAGTAGTGCCGCAATTAGCAGCACTACTTTTAAGAAAATTTGTGTTTGTCACTTCATGGCACAGAAATAGTTTGAACCTATGGCCTGAAATTGTCAAGGTACAAAGGGCTTGCCCCACAGATTTGCCCTTTGCTGGTTTGCTGATAAAATTTACATCAGGTCCATACTTATTACATTCAAAGTTTAGTAATTTCCCATAGGATAACATTGTAATAGCTAGAGGTACCTTTTGCGCTATATCTTGAAAATGTTTTGAGATACATATTTTCTGCAAAAGCAGGTTAATACACCTTATGATGTACTAAGCAGTTATTCGTGTTTCCAGGCAATGATTACAACTGCAGTATAAATTTGTATCAATGGGGCTAAGGTGACTGTGATACTGTGCCATTGACAGTACAAGGGTTAATTGCAATGTCTCTACACTTATGGATAGATGGGAGTGCAGGATATGTAGGGCCCTTCACTCCCACACATGGATACTATTATGGAGTGATGGGAGCCCAAGGGCTGGAGGGGTACTGTGCTCCCACAGAGAGATGAGGGTCAATTACAATGTCACTACACTTATGGATAGATAGGAAGACATGGCCCAGAGGAACCTGCACTCCCACATAAAAATCAGGGAGAATTACAATAAGTAGGCATGGGAGAACAGGTCCCAGATGGCTCTGTGCTCCCACATGCACATATGCATACCATTATGGAGTGATGGGAGCACAGGTCCCAGAGGGCCCTATGCTCCCACAGGGAGATGACAGTTAACTGCAATCTCTATACACTTATGGATAGATGGTAGCACAGGGCCCAGAGGGCCCTGCACTCCCACAGACAAATAAGGATATGATTATACTATGTCAAAAAGTATGTTTTTTTTATTAATTAATCACAAATAACATAAAATGTTGCAGCACCAGCAGCTTATAGGCATTGGTAATATTAGCTTCACAATGGTCTTACATGGCCCATAAGCGGTTCCAACATGTTATTTTAAAAAAGCAATTTTAATTCCTTGGACTTGAAAATCCTAATCAAATGCTAGCTTCACATCATCCATTTACATTTCAGTGTCAAACTGACACCCTCATTAGAACATGTGATACGCACTGACTAGCTACACTGAAATGCAACTAACTTAAAGTGACAGTGCAGAAATAAATTATTTAAAGTGCAATATTTTACAAAATTACTATATATATATAAATATATATATATATATATATATATATATATATATATATATATATATACAGATGAACAAAAAACATAAATTTAATACATATGCTAGTGAAAACCTGAATGACTGCATATAAGCTAACTAAACTTTGATGGCTGCATATAGGCTACCTAAACTTTAGAAATAACAACAGTGCAAATAAGGCTAGCTAAAACAGAACACTACAAGATGGCAACAGAGGAATAAATATGCTCAATTCTGAGTTGGCAGCATACAATTAATATGCAATAAATATACAATTAAATAATGAATAAATTCCCATTTATAAATACGTATCATAATAAATATATGGGCTAGCTGAACTTCAAGATACCAATAATGCTATCAAAACACATAATGAATGCTATGCATTTTAGGCTAACAGTACATAAATAGGTACCAATTCTGAAATAAATCAATAACTATAATAATATTCAGTTAATAAATACCACAGAATCACAATGTTTACAAGTTATGCAATGAAACAAAATCATTCAGTCCCCTAGGTTTAACAGTGTCCAATGTAATAATCCAAAACACTTCTCTATTCAGTAATTTCTCTTTTAGGCTGCCTCCTGTTTGATACATTGTTACTTTTTCAATACCAAAAAACTACAGGACAGATGTAGACATACGGGCCCAGATATTCAAACTGTGCCCAAAATGTGCACATAACAGCAGGAGCTAGCACAATCAATTAACATATCTTAACAGGCATAATATTCAAACATGGAGCAGAACAAATTCGCGCAACACAACGCCTGAATATCGCGACAAACCGCGCCATAGCGCAACCAGGAAGGAAGCTGAGCAGTAAGGCTGTGCCATAGCGCAACAAGGGCAGCCCAGCTGAGCAGTCCAGAGGTGCCATAGCGCAAGGAGAGTGCCCCCCCCAGCAGAGCAATGGAACTGCACAACCAGGGAGGCAGGCTGGGGCTCACCGCCAGCCATGCCACACATGGGCACAGGAACACACTGCAGAACCAACAAGACACCTACACACCCCAAGCACAGCATCACTGGGGGTGGGACGGATGATCTACTGGCCCATGGGGACAAGCCAACAAAGCACAGCAGAGCCATGATGCCCCAGCACAACCACTGGCAGGCTGAGACTGCCACACACAGGGGGTTGACAACCACGGTGCACACATCAGCCCCCCATACGCACAGCACACCCTGCACCGTGACCTCAAGACACCACCCATGTGCAGTGACTGGCACTGCAGGAAACACCATGCATCCCCCGCACACGTCAACCCCTGTAGCAGAGAAGCATACAAGCCAGACCCACCCTGTGCACCCAGCAGTGGGTGGCAGCAGATGGCAAGACCAACAGAAAGTCACTGCCATGCTGGAGACACCTCCCCATGCACACACACGCGCACACACACACACACACACACACACACATACCCAGGACCATACCACCCCAGATGGCATGCACACCACTGCAACTGAGCAACCATAGCCAGCTGCAAATCAGAGACCAACACAGTATTCATATCAAAATATAAATGTATTATAAAACTGTAAATTACAAAACCAACAACAACATAACTATTTACAAGAGGGGGTAGGGGTACAAGGTAAGGGTGGGCAAGGGGTAGGGATGAACAACTTGGAGAGGAAGGCAGGGTGGGAGGGATGGGTGAAGTGGGAAGGGGAATCCAGCCTAAGGCCTAGCAGGCTGGTCCTCCTCCGCCTGGTGCCGCCGTGTCTGGCCGTGCCTCCTCCGGAGGCCATGGCACTGGATGCTGGTGAGAATGGTTCTGTTATCCAAGGACACCTGTGTGAGCTGCTGCAGTGCCCACTCTATCCTCCGGAGAACACTGAGGCCTAGGAAAATGGGAACATAGTCAATGGCTGTGACTGACCACAACCCTGAACATCACCCAACCTGCAAGCCATATAGCCCAATGTCCCGCACCTGTGATGGTATGCACCCACCCACAGTGAACATGCACATGGCCATCACAAACAGGCGGCACCAGCTATGTGCACCACTGCACACACACACTGCCCATGTCCATCACAGCACAAACAAGGCTGTCAAGTGACGTGGCAATGTGGTGCGATGCCAGTTACACAGCCATGTGCCCAGTGCATGCATGGACCACCAGTGACGCACACACAGACGTGCAGTGACACTGGACAGTGATGAATGTTGCCTGTGTCGTGCATGCTTGTGTTGTGCATGGCTGGTGGTCATGCCCACCCCCTCCAGCATGCAATAGCATCCATGATGTAATGATACTCACATTCTGCAAGAAGCTGTGTCTGCTGCTGCTGCTGCTGTTGTGGCCCACCCCTTGCTGCACCACCGACTGGCACCGGGGCCCTGTCACGGCCCTCCTCACCACGTGTCTGCATCCTCACAGCCCGGCCTGTGGGAGACAAATGTTGAGAAAACATCAGTGTGACTCCAAAGCAGACTGCCCCTGCCCCAGTGAGAGTGCCCGCCCACACAGCCAGCCCCATGCATCTCACACCTGCACACACTGACACAGCCAACCATGTCAGAGCCATCACCTATGCACAGCCACCAAAACATACTCACACCCCTACAGAGAATACAGGTGCATAGATGGTACACCCACCTGGCCTAGGCACCACGCCCCTCCTGGCATGTGACCGTAGCTGCTCATGCAGGTCAGGCTCCCTCCTGCGGAGGTCACTGTATCTGTGCCGGCACTGCTCAGCAGACTGGCACTGCCCAGTGACCCCCACCAGGTCATTGGCCACTTGCAGCCAGACCTGTGTCCTAGCCATGGTGAGGGGCACCTCACCATACAGTGCCCCATAGTGGGGCTCTACCAGGGCCACCAGGTTGGCCACCTCCAGGGGGCTCCATTGCACTGCCCTCCTGCATGCCATGCTTCCAAGTTTACAGCAGGCAATATGGCGCCCCACTGCACGGCAACCCCACGTGGAAATGTTGTGCAATAGACCACCATAGGTTCCAATCGCGCTGTTCGTACAGCGCCGTTAGTCCACATAGCGCTGTCACCAGACAGCGCAACAGGGCCGTCAGTATACAGGCAGCCGAACAGTGCCAGGGGCAAAGGTCGGACACCAGGTCAGGGTCTATGTCGCAGCCACGCACAGCGCCATCTGACGTCTAAGCATCCTGCGCGACCGACCACCTGCGTGACAGTGCCACAGTGGACTATTGCGCAGTAGTGCCACAGCGCCATATAGTGCCCAATGCTGTAGCGCCACTGGCACAATGGTGACCATGGCCTGAATTGCCAATCACGCACAGCACGTCATCAGTGCAGCAGACACCTGCGTAAGCTACCTGGGCATGTACAATGCAGTGTACCGCACAGTCACAGATCTGCGCTATTGACTCAGCTGGCTCAACCGTCTTGCGAAAAACGCAATGGCGTGATATTCAGCCGACACATGCAAATCATCTGATCAGCCATTCAAAGGCACAGTGGCACGATTTTCATCTCATTACAGTTGCTCCTCTCCTAATTTGCATGTATTGCGCTATAAAAGTGCGACAGTGGGCTGTGCTGGACAGATTCGGTTACTGCAGGTGAGAGGTGAGTTGCATGCTGTGGGATGTTCTGGACAATGGGCATGGGATAATGCTGTAGACTGCACAGTGACAGGTGTCCACTTACACCCATACAGATCGCCATGACCGAGCAGAGACAAGGTGAGGGTGAGGATGGTGGGCGAAGGAGGAGGCCCAACTTCACCATGGCAGAGACTGAGGCCCTCTTCCAGGCCTACCTGGAGGATGAGGCACTACTGCATGGAAGTCGGGGCACCCCTCAGGCCCGTGTGGCTGCATGGGAGGGGGTAGCCCGGGCAGTGAACCTGCATGGAAGCCACCAGCGCTTCATGCAGGAATGCAAGAAGAAGATTGGGACAGACCGCAGGAGGGTGAAGGAGAAGGTGGCAGCCCTCAGGGCGGCACGTGCTGGCACTGGTGGGGGCCAGCCAGCAGTGGTGGAGCTGACCCCGGCTGAGGACCGACTGGCTGCAACTATGCAGCTCAGTGCTATTGAGGGCGTACCAGGAGGTGGATTCCAGACAGGTGGAAGCCCATCACTGCATGGTGGCGACATGGTGGTGGTGTTGGGGGAAGGTTGTTCACATGCACTCACATGTCCTCTCTTTCTGTTGCAGATCCTGTTCATCTTCAGGAGATGGTGGTGGTGGGACCAGGCAGTGAGGATGACCTGCTGGACATGGAGGAGGGTCCATCCACCTCTGTCACCAGCCAGCATGCACTGCACCAGCATGCACGCTGTGCTGCCAACTCTGGTGTCGGTGATTCAGGTGTGGGGGGTGCACAGCCTGTGTCTCAGCAGTCTGGCATGCAAGCATGCCAGCACGCTGTGACTGTGGCTGTAGCACGTACCTGCACCATTGATGATGCAAGGACTGCAATGGGCAGTGACATGTGTGTGTCCCATGACGGACACACAGCAGGCCAGCACGTGCCCCTGGGCCTTGCTGGTTCCAACTTGTGTGCCAGCATGTCGGCACAGTCCCAGGCTGTGCCTGTCAGCACCGGTGGGGCAGCATCGGTGGCTGTGCAGGTGTCTGGCACTGTTGCGGCCACAGCGGTGGAACGAGTGGACTCTGGGACACAGCGGTTGGGGGGCAGCAGCAGCAGTCACCCACCAGGTATGGGGGTACAGTGTCCAGCGGTGGCACATGCCCGCTGCCCTTTGATACGCCCATTCCTGGTCCTGGCGAACAGCGCCCACCCTCAAGGGGTGTTGTGCATCAGGACCTTCAACACCCTGGGGACAGGATGCCGTTGTGGCACAGTACCCATTGGACGAGCACACCTGCCTGCTGTGGGAATCAGTACAGCAGCAGAGGTGGGTTGCAATGTCCGTGGAGGCACTGTCTGTGGCTGTGGAGTGGCACAGCAGGGAGTGTGCTCTGGACCATGCAGAGATGGTCCACATGCAGATGGATGTGACCGCCGCCATTGACAGGCTGACCCAGGCAGTGGTCTCTGTCATGGACGCATTGGGCACACAGTCAGGTGACCCTGTACCGCACACCCCACACAGTTCACGCTCCACTCCCCATTCCTGGCGTCATGCGACACCAGGCCTTTCGACGCCGGGTTCTGCTGTGGGCATCCCGAGCACCCCTGGTGCAGGTATGTTCGGCATGCTGCAGACCCCTGTGCGGGCAACATGGTGATCGCGCAGTGGGACCCCTGATAGTCCAACAGTGCCACCCCATGTGGCCCCTGCTCAGCCTGCCAGTGCTGTTGGATCACGGCCGGGCCGCCCACGCATCCGAGGTGGCCATGGGACAGTGCTACATGACTGACCTGTCTCCCAGTGTGGGCCCTGTCTGGTGCTGCCCTGTGTGCAATGTGTGTCATGGTGGGCAGTGCACTGCTGGGTGCTCTGCTCAACACGCCGACACACGGACCACCTGCATACCCTCCCAACTGCTTTCCACATGTGCGTGTGCATGATGATGCCTGCATTGTACTGTACACCAAGGTGCAAGGGTGCCCAGCATCTGACACACTTACTTGGACAGTACAGGTGGTGGGGGTGGTCGGTGGTGCTGTGTGTTAGCAATGTCAGTTCTGCTGTGCTGTGCATCTGCCCATGTACACTCTGTGCCTGGTGTGTGTATGTCCATATGAGTGTTCACCCCTCCCTGATGGTGTGTTTGTATGCCTGGACCCTTCCACTCCCCTGGCCGTCATGCACCCCTGGTGTGTTACCCTGTGTGCCTGTGGTTTGTGCCTGGACAGTGTTGGTTGCACATGGCCCCTTGACTTACCTGTGTTGTGCATAGTGCTCCTCTGTGATGGTGTCCCGGTGCAGCTGGGCCTGCTGGATCAGTCGGGGGTCCCACCGTCCTAGGGGGGCTGCTCATCACCATCAACACTGGCGCCACTGGCATCCCCATTGCTGTCCCCCTCTTCAACCTGTACGGCTATCACACAGTCCTTGGCCATGCTGTGCAGGATGCAACAGGCCAGGAATATCCCACAGGCCTTTGGGGGCTGTACTGTAGGGCACCGCCCGAGGTTCTAGGCATCAGAAGTGTGCCTTGAGCATCCCAAACACCCGCCTGTGATGTTGTGTGGCGGCATGCGCCTCATTATAGCATTGCTGCGATGGGGCCGGGGCGCGCTGCACGGTGTGAGCAGCCAAGGATGGAGGGTACCTGCTGTCACCTGTGTGGAGATATTGGAGATCAGGGCATGTTCAGGTCCATTTTGCCCATATCCCTGTGTGCCACTACCATGGCACCTGTGGCATTCCCACCCTTGCCCCAAGTTTGCATTCCATACATGCGTACTCACCCACTAGATGTCCTGTGGGGATGTCCCCACTCTCAAATCAATGGCACAGTATGGACTGATGCCATATGAAGGCATCATGTGCTCCACCAGGGTGTGTGGCACAGACATTGATTATTCGCCCAGTGGCATCACACACCACCTGGCAGTTGACACTGGAGTAGCCCTTTCGGTTCCTATACGCTGCCCCATCGGGGCCAGGTGGCATGTGAATGGCCACATGGGTGCAGTCTATGGCCCCTAGCATGCCAGGCATATGTGCTACCCTGTGGAACTCCTGCATGTTTGCTGTACGCTCTGCTGCGGTGCTGGGGAAATGGATGTGCTCTGCAGCATGTGGCAGCAGTGCGCTGAGGAATTGGGTGAGGATGCATGACGTGGCTGACTGTGTGATGCCTGTGGTGTCCCCTGTCGGCCTCTGGAAGGTGCCCGTGGTGAGCAGGCACATGCAGGCTGTCACCTTGGTCTCCACTGACAGAGCATGACTCCGTCGTGAGGGTGCCTGCATCACATCACTGCACAGCTCACAGAGCCGCCTCAGTATTGCCCTGTTCAGGTGGTACCAGCCCACGATCTCTACATCTGTATACAGCTCATAGCTGATGCGGGCACGGTACTGCCTGTTGGGGGCGTACCACCGATGGGCCCTTCCACAGCCTCGTCCCCCTGCAGCTTGCATTCTCACCCCCCTCATTACAGCTCTATGTGGAAGCTGGCACTGTCCATCTCCCCGCTTCTTCTGCCCCCCGCTGGTGTTGCAATGTTACCCCCACAACCTGACTGCTACTTCCACTGCACCGGGCACCCCTGCTGAGCCCTGCAGCCTATGGCCCACAATGCTTGCCTTGCCTGCCCTAGCCTGTCACTGTCTGTCTGTCTGTCTCTCTCTACCCACTTGGCATCCTTGTGGCGTTCTTGTGCCGCTTCCTTGAGCCTTTTTATTTTGGCTCATTTCGCTAGTACGTACCGTAGTTCCACCTTGCGCAATGCGCAAGTCTTTGAATTTTGCATTGCGCTTCTTTATGCATGGATCCACCCCTCATGGTTGCGCATGCCTTCCTTTGCATTGTGCTGTTGCTCAGCATGTTTTTGGTGGTGCAACTGCCTCCTGCTGAATATCGCAGAATGGCACACTTTTGGTCTTGCGCAGGCGCAACCCTATGGCGCATGGCGCAACCCTTTTGAATATCCCACCCATGATGTGCTTCTCTAAAGTGTCTTACTATTGCATAGCTTTCATTGTTGGTACAAATCGCAGTCTTATGTTCAGCCACTCTGTGTTTTAAAGCATGTTTAGTTTGACCACTGTAATATATGCCACAAGGACAAGTCAATATATAAATAACACTTCAGTGCTGCAATTAATAAAATGATTGATGTTATATCTTTTTCCAGTGTGTCGGTGTGTGAATGAATTCATATTTCTGGTACTACTGAGTACACTGTGGCCACATTTAAAGTTAACCACTGGTGGTTTTGGTAGCCAATTGTTAGTGTTTTATGGTTTAAGCAAGAGGGTATGTACCAACATATCCCTAATACTGGTCCCCTCCTGTAAGCAATTCTTGGTTCCTGACAGCTTATGGTATCACATTTTTTATCTCCCTGTTAGATGTTCCCATGTTTTTTTACTATATTTGCAATTTGGTCAGCCTTTGAAAAATACTGAGTAACAACTGTAACATCAGATTCACGTACAGTGTTTACATTCCCACTTTCAGCTGTCAGTGTTCTTCCAGTTAGTTGCATTCTATCTGTTTGACTTATTGTAATTAACCCTCATCTCCCTGGTGGAATGCTCAGTCCACAATGGCACAGAGCACAGGCACCTTAGTCCCATTTATAAAAATTCTTCCCACAATGTAAAGAAGGCCTGGAAACATGCATAGCTGCTTAATACCCCTAAAGGTGTACTAAGTTTCCTTTCATAGAAAATTAGTACAATGTCAGCCAATAGGTCCAAACCATTTCTGTGCAGTGAAGTGACTCAGAAACACATTTTTTTAAAGTAGTGCAGCAAGTTGTGGCACTTCCCCTATAATTAGGGTTGAGTAGTCTGTTTAATATTATACTAAAAATTTTGAACAATAATATATTTTGCCCCCTTTGAAGAAATTAACTGAAAGTGTATCTGTGTGATCTAGGAGGCAATGTCTTGATGTTTGGAAACTTTTGTGATGGCAGCTTGTGTGGTTTCTGAGATACAGCTGCGTCATTTCTAGAAAAAAACTAAATATTTTCCTATACTCAACGCTGTTTTTTTTTTGCTCTTGTCTACAGCTTACATGAAAAGGAATTGTTGCCTTAAACTTGCAGGAGAAATGTGTCATGTGCCAAGGTTGTGCCTTTGATAGGTCCGTTGAAAAAATATGAAGGGTTTCCAGAGTTATAACGATTTAAAATTTAGTGTTTTCTGACTTGTGCATGCGCATGCATAGTAGGCATCTTCTGATGTTTTTTTTTTTTCAGTATTGTGCCTTTTTGATATCAGAAAGGGTCTGACAGCATTATTTATGCTTTTGGGGTAGAATAAATAATTTTCCAAATGTGGGAAGTAGTGCCGAGATTCCACCATCTTGCTTTCAGTTAGCGAGGCAGAAACAGTTAAATACTTAAAAAAAATACCGTCCTTAAGTAAACACCAACAGTTGTGTTTACCTAATTGGGGCCTGTGGAGATGGATACTGTAATTGTTTTCACACAAAAGTACCCAGAAATATGTGTTTTTGAATTGGCCCATTTTTGAAAGTATTGCAAATTGTGGCACTATGTTGTGAATACTGTCTCAATTTCCGGCACTACTTTAAAATAAATGATATTGACTGCTGGGAGAAAAAAAAAAAACATTTTTGGACATGTTGGGCCAAATCATCCTCAGAATCTGATTCCTTGGACCCAGTTTAGGTTACCACCTGTTGGTGTTTACCTAAAACAAGGATATTTTGATCCTTTTACTGCCTCAAAGGGGGCCAAGGCATGTTAATATTAAATGTATATTTACCGACATCGAGGTGCCCATTCCTCATGTTGGTGGTAGAAATTATCTTATACTGTAGCCATCTCAGCTTGGTTACTTATGGAATGGGGTGAGCATTAGTACCGACAACCCCAAGGCATACCCCAACACCTGTTGCTGTGTGCAGCGTGGGTGTGAGGTGTTAGCTTTGAAAACCCTAACACCACATTTCCCTACTTTTGTGGCTTTATCCCTAACTAGAGCATTAACACAGTTTTTTTGCAATTTATTATATTATACAAGTGCAGTTGCACCTGTATATTAGGATTCAATGGTCACTTCTATGTTAAACCCAACATTTTGAACTTCAATAACTTCACAGCCATTTAACTGATTTGCATGAAATGTTGCATGTGCTTTCAGAGACCAAGGATCTCTTGGTGTGATAAGTTTTGTTCCAGTCGATTGTGTGGGTGAGGAGACATGCAGTGTCAAAAAATGTGAAAATTACCACTTTTTGTCAAATTCTTTGGCACACCATTACACAAAAAAGGCTTGGAATTTTGGTCCGACAATTTCAGGGTATATAGTTCTTGGGTCCCAGATGTGCCTTCTGAAGGTTTGGTGAAAAATGTTAATCCACTCAAAAGTTATCAAATATCAAAATTTCCTATTATTTCCTAAGGGAAAATTTAAATGTGCTGTATGAGTGTTTCTCATTTGTGAAAATATAATTCTTTTGCACTTTGTGTTTTAATAACTTCGCAGCCATTCTTGCAATTTGCATGAAATTTGGCATGCCCCCTCAGAGACCTAAGGTCTCTTGAGAAGGAAAGTTTCTTTCCAGTCAGATGTTAGAGTTTGGAGACATGGAGTCACAAAATGTGTACATCACCATTTTTTGTCAAATTCTTTCTTCACTTCTATGTCGAACATAATATTTTGTGCTTTAATAACTTTGCAACTGTTCAGGTGATATGCATGAGATCTGGCATGCCCCATCAAGAGGTAAGGGTCTCCTGAACTGGCAGGCTTCATTTCAGTTGAGTGTGAGAGCATGGAGATACAGAGGGTCAGATATTCAGACTGCGCCAGCCAGGGGTGCAAGCCTGGGTGCAGCGCAACTGGGTTGAGCCAGGGCATAGTCCAGGTGATATTCAACAGTGCTGTGCTATGGCTCAGCACAGTTGAATATGGCACTGGGTGTGCCCACACTGTGCATGGCACAGTGGCACTGTGCCAGCAAAAGTGGCAGGTGAGGAGCAAGGGGATGCACCAGTACATGTGCGGGTATGCTAGGTGCATCAGCTGTGATATGCAGTGCTGGGCATGCAAATGAATCCATTATGCATGCAAGGCATAAATGGGGCCATTTGCATGTCATTATGGCCCCATTCGCATGTGGTGCACTGATCCCCAGCAACTTGCACCTGGCACCCTGCCAGGCTGCAGCCATTAGGGACTGACACCCCCTGCCCTTTGGCGGGCAGCATGCCCCAATGCTCGATCACTGGCATAGTGGAAAGATATCCATGGTGGTCCAGGGGACCCTGCCCCAGTGCTCAATCATGAGCATAACATAAATAAAACCCTGGTGGTCCAGTGGACTCTACCCCATCACCCGATCACAGGCTTTAGTTAAAACTAAATTCCCTGGTGGTCCACTGGACCTGCTCCCCTGCCCAATTGTGGGCTTTAGTTAAAAGCAAATACCCTTGTGGTCCAGCAGTACCCCCTACCCACCTGCCCACTCAGACCCACCACCCTGCAACCCCCGGGTCAGCACTGGTGGCTGCTCCCCACCCGCAAGTGCCCAGCCGCCTGCCTCCTGACAGCATACAGTATGGCTGTATGCCCATTGGTCCACTGCATGGGCCAATGGGCATGCAGACCAAACTGTACTACACAGTCTTGAACTGTGAATAACCAGGAGAGCAGGTCCACTGGACCACCAGGGAATTATGTATATTATGCCCACAATTGGGCGACGAGGTAGGATCCACTGGACCACCAGGGAATGTTATTCACTATGCCCATGATCGGGCAATGGGGAGGGTGCACTGGACCACCATGGAATTTATTTATTCATATGCCCAGGATTGGGCAGGGGAGCAGGTCCACTGGACCACCAGGAAATTTATATTTAACTAAATCCTGTGATTGAGCAGGGGAGCAGGTGCACTGGACCACCAGGGATATTACATTTATATGCCCACAATTGGGTGAGGGGGGGCTTGACACCTGGATTGTGTCTCTGGAAGTCGGGTGGCCACCCACAGTAGGCAGCTGTGTGTTGCACCTGCAATACGGCAGCCCACCTGTGGGTGTCCCCCAACATGTTCCTACTTTTTATGGGCACATCTTTGCACCCCCCATGCAGTGCAAGGTGGGTTTATGCCTGCATATGTGCCACACACACACGTCCCGGGCTGAATATCGGGATGTGCCACATATGCATAGGCACGTCCCCCACACTTGTGTCGCATACATTACTGGTACACCCTGGTGCATCAGGATTTGTGCAGTGCAACAAACCCCTCTGAATATCATGCCAGAGGCACATCAGTGGATTTCGCATGGCGGAACACTGTTGCGCCATGCGCAACCCCTTTAAATATCCCACCGAGGGTCTCAAATTGTGTAAATCACCATTTTTTGTAAAAATCTTTCTTCACTTCTATGATAAACTGAATATTTTGTGCTTTAAATAGTAACTGTTTGGGTGATTTAGATAAAATGTTGCATGCCTCATTAGAAACCATAGATCTCTTGATATGGCAAGTTTCACAAGTTTTATTCCACTTAAATGTGTGGATGTGGAGATCTAGGGTCCCAAAATGTGAAAATTACAGTTATTTCTCAAATTCATTCATTTCTGTGTTAAATTCAAACATTTGTGTTTTAATAACTTTGTAACCATTCAAGTGATTTGGGTGAAAAGTGGCATGCTCCATCAGGCATCAATGCTCTTTTGATTTGGCAAGCTTTGTTCCTGTTGGATGTGTGGGCATTGTGATATTGTGTCTCAAAAAATGTACAAATTACCATTTTTGTCAAATTCATTTGTCACACCACTGCACAAAAACAGCGTGGGGGTTTGGTCTGAAATTCTCAGGGTATATAGATCTTGAGTCATATAGGTTTGGGGGAAAATATTAATATATTCAAAAGTTATTAAATTTCAAAATTTTCCATTATTTCCTATGGGAAAAGTTAGATGTGCCGTGCAACGCAGGATTTCTTGATTGTGAAACAGGATTCTTGTTTTACAAAACAGGATTCTTGTTTCATGAAACAGGATTTTTGATCATGAAACAGGATCCTTAATCACAATTTGTGAAAAAATAAATTTTATACAGCTGTTTCTTTGTTACCTTATAGCAAAGAAACGGTTTTGAATTTTGGACTGAAATTTTCAGGGAAGAAAGGGCTTGCTCCACAGATGTGCCTTTTGCTTTGAGAAAATGTATTACTTTGGCTTGGAGCTCTGCAGATTTGAATTCTGGTTGATTTCCCATAGGATAACATAGTACTGGGAGGTTTACAGAGCAGTTTCTTTGTCACTATAATGTTATGAAATGGTTTGGAATTTTGATCTGAAATGTTCTGTGCACCGAGGGCTTGCATCACAGATATGCCTTGTGCTGGTTTGGTGAAAATATATTACTTTGCTCTGGAGTTCTGCAACATTATATTTTGCTTATTTTCTCACAGGATAACATTGTAATTTGAGATGTATGAAAGCATTTCTTTATCATTTCATGCATGTGAGCATGGGGCCTGGACTGCCCTGTGCTCCCACATAGAAATACGGATACTATTAAGGACTGATACATGGATGGGAGCGCAGAACCCAGAGGGCCCTGCAGTCCCACACACAAATACGGATACTAATAAGGAGTAATGCATGGATGGCAGTGCAGGACCCTGAGAGCCCTGTGCTCCCACACACAAATATGCAGGGGAATGTGGAGTGCTGAGGATGCAGGGCCCTGCACTCCACAGGGAAATAAGGATATCATTACAATGTCTTAAAAAATTATGGAAGGTTAAGGAAAATGTGTACATACAGGAAAGCTTAGGAGGGGGTTGTGCCTCTCTCCACTTTGTGTAGCTTGATGCACAGAGTAACATATATGTTAATTGACACTTAACTCCCGGTAGTTTAGGAATTAGGTTTAGGATTAGGATTACTGCTATAGTTAAGGAAAATACTGTATGTACATTTAGGAAAGGGTAGGGGGCTGACCCCTCCAGTCTATGGGGTTCAGCCCAAAGAGAAACATAAGTTTAGGTTTACACTCAACACCCAGTAATTTAGTAATTATGGGTAAAAACCTGGTTTGGGGGTTTTAGGTCATAATACTGTCAAGTTTCAAGGGAGTTGTCTGAAACTTGGTGAACTTGTAGTCCAAGAGGAGTTACACATGTGTGTGAAGTTTGCTGAAGATCAACCTTGAATTCCGTAATTGGAGCCACGTTTAATTTTGGTGGAAATATTGGGGTGCTGTGGGTAACCTGTGATGATTGTCCTTGGTATGATGCATTAATGTTGTAGTATTCAATGAGATCTTTCATTGCATATACAGTGTTACAGTTAACTCCAAATATTGAGTGAGCTATGGCCTGTGAAAGTTCTAATGTTATTCTATAGGAATTTTTGCATTCGTGTGGGTTTGGTTTAGGGTTAGGCTACATATCTGTTAGAGTTGATGGGGGCACTTATCTGATATTGTTCAGAGGTGCTGAGGTACAGTTTCTATTGTGTATGCCCCCATTAAACATTACTTGTTGCGGAGTTAGCTTAAGATTAGATAATGTATCTGTAGGAGATAATTGTAGGCACATATGTGATATTGTATAGGGTACTAAGGTACACTTTCTGTCATGTGTGCCCCCCATTAAATATTACTTGTTCTGGGGATAGGGTTAGGTTATGTGTCTGCTGGAGTTAATGGGGGGCATATATCTGACATTATTGAGCGTGCTGAGGTATATGTTCTGTCACGTGTGCCCCTCATTAAATATTACTAGTTTCAGAGTTAGGGTTAGAGATAGTTGTGTTAGTGTTACAAAGATGTTTGTGACTAAGGGTATGAATACTACTAAAGAGTGATGCATGGATAGGAGCACAGATCCCAGAGGTCTCTGCACTCTCACACACAAATACAGATACTATTAAGGAGTAATGCATGGACAGCAGCACAGGGCCCCAAGGGCCCTGAGCTCCCATAGAGAAATACAGATACTACTAGGGATGGATGCATGAATAGCAGTGCAGGGCCAAGAGGGCCCTACGCTCCCACACACAAATATACAGAGGAGTATAGAGTGATGGGAGCACAGGGCCCAAAGGGCCCTACACTCCCACAGAGAAATAAGGATACAATTGCAATCTCTTGAAAAAATTATGGAGGGTTGTGAGTGTAGGGCCCAGAGGGCCCTATGCTCCCACAAGCAAATAAGCCTTTGATTATACTTTCTCAAAAAGTAGGGAAAATCTCTGCAAGAAAAATTTGTTAATGGACCATTAGGGTTCCAGTGTCAAAAGTAGGAAAATTACATCTTAGGGTTCCCAACTTGAAGACCTCTCCCTCACCCCAACCCTCAGTTTCAAACCCTAACACCCCACTCCCATGCTGCATGCAGAAACAGGTGTGATGGGTGTGCCTTGGGGTTGCAAACCCTAATGCTCTCTCCAGTCTCTTATTCTGTACCTATCTTAGCTTACTTACTGTAGGAATGGAGTGGGCATTAGGATTCACAACCCCAAGACACTTTTCTTCACCAGTTCCTGCATGCAGAGTAAGATGAGGTGTTAGGAGATAAACAAGGAGTGGGGTTTTTGGGTTGGAAATCCTAAGATGTCATTTCCCTACTTTTGAGAACCCTAATGGTCCATTAATGAAGTTTTTCAGCAGAGAATATATATACATTGAAGTGACAAAAATGGGGAAATGTGTCATTAGGATTTCCAAGCCTAACACCCCAACCCTACCCTACAGGCAGCAATAGGTGTGGAGTGTGCCTTGGGGTTATCAACCATAATGCTAACCACATTGTCATACACTGTACCCATCTCAGCTTATTTACTCATGGAATGGGGTGAGCATTAGGGCTGACAACCCTAAGGCACACCGTATGCCTGTTGCTGCCTGCAGAGTGGGGGTGGGGTGTTATGGTTGGAAACCCTAATGCTACATTTCCCTACTTTTGTCACTTTAACCCTAGCTAGTGCATTAAAGAAGCTTTTGCAAAGAATGCCCTTACTCTTTGGGATAGTATAAGTGTAGCCTCATTTGTCTGTGAGAGTGCAGAGCCCTCTCTGGGCCCAGCGCTCCCATTCCTCATTAGTTGTGTACATACAGTGTATGCTGCTTTAAAAGCACAGGGCCCTCTGAGCTCTGTGCTTGCATTTGTAGGAAAACAGGAATGAAATCATCAGCCTAGCCTTCTTATTACCCCACATCATGAACCAAGTAATGAAAATGTTGAAATCCTTGCCAAAACATGCTTCTGCACCACCACTTTGCCATTGACCACCACAGGTTTAAAAAACACAGTTTGGCTGGGGTTTGAAAAATGACAGCTGTCATGTTCATGAGGAGGTGTAAAAAGATGTTTATGTTGAAAATTTCGAATCAAAATGTTTTTAAAATTGCCAAAGTTACGAGGGAGCTTAGCAAAGTTTCAATGTTACTGCACAACTTTAGCATTTTTGCGTATTTTGACCACAAAATTTCAACATAGCCTTCTTATGACCCCTCCTGATGAACAAGGGCAGTGAAAATATTCAAATCCTGCCTGAAAGTGATTTCTCCAAGCGATTGCAAAATCACCTTTCCAGATATATTTGCATATTCCCACCAACATTGTTCCTGAGGTGGGGTCCCAAAAAGGCCATGTTGAAAATTTGAGCTGAAAGTATGCAAAGATGGCAAAGTTGTGCCACAAAGTTTAAAAAAAAAACATTTAAAATACATTCAAGCTTCATACAAAAAAGGATTTTCCCTCACGAAAAAAGGATGAAGTCTTATGAATAAAGATTGTTTTACTATCATGAGTCATAAAAAAAGATTTCTAATGCTTAACAAAATAACATTTTAAGGGCATTGCTCCAACAGTTAAGTGCAGAATCCAGCTAAAAGGTCCCAGTAAACAAGATACATGTGTTGGTTGCTCTCCAGAATGTCATTTGTGTTGGTTTTAAAATTTTAATTTTCCCTAGGGAAAAACAAAAAACAGGATGGCAGCCGAATGAAAAAGTATTTTTCCTGATGAAAAAGGTGATGCCAATACGGAAAAATATTTTTTCTTTTCTTTTTGTTTCATGCAGCTATTTTTTGTACGTACTGTTCTAAATGTCAAAATTAAATAACTTTGGAATGGATTAATATTTTCTCACCAAACAATCAAAAGGCACATCTGTGGGCCAGACCCTCTCTCCCCAGAAAATTTCATAACAAAATTCCAAACTGTCTGGGCACTAGCCAATTTAACAGAAAACCCATTCAAACCAAAGGGGAAAATTCAGAAAAATTCATTTTTTGTACTAACTGTATCTCAGAATCCGCACATCCGACTGAAACAAAACTTGGTACATACAAAGATCTATCATGTGAGACTGCACATGAAGAATTTTGTGCAAAAAGCATAGACTGGTACACTGTGCTTATACTTTTTTATGTTATGTGTTGCTGTTTTCTGACTGAATTTGTTTCAGTGATAAGCAGTTGCACTGAGTTTGTACTACCTGAATAATAAAAGCACTCTTAGTTGAGGAAGAAATGGGAGTAGTACATTTGTTTATAAGTATCCAGATAGACTTGTTCACATATGTGGATGCCAGTATGAACTTGTGTTATTAATTTGTTAATTATCGTCTCTGCACAATCAATGCCAAACACCTACACAGCAAATACAAGCAAGCAAACGTTCGGTATTGACAAATGTTTGTTCCAGTTGGGACCCGAGCTGTACTTAGGCCTAGAGTTTCTTGAGATGAAAGGTTAATACATTAATCAACTGCACTACCTAGAAACCTCCATACCTGCGAAATCACAGTATTCATTTTCATGGCACATTTTTGGCATCAAAACAGTCTACTTTTAATTCTTAGACACTGTGGAAATTAAGGTCTGCTAATGATGTTTTAAACTCAGAATACTGAAACTGGGAATATGATTCACTCTCTGTATATGCAAGACATGGGTACTAATTCACTGAAAAAAATGTTGGTAGTAGGTTTACCAATAAGCATCCTGAGAGAGGCAGATTTCCCTATTCCTCATTGTACCCATTTCTAACTGATCTTACTGTAAAGTACTTTCTCTGGTGGTCAGCAAGTATATTGAACTCTAGTCTTCTTTCTTCTGCCTGGAACAGACTGAAGAGGGGAATTCCAGACTGCTGTTACACTTAACTGTCAAAAAAATATCTCATTCTCTGTAATGCATGAGGAAGGTGTATACTGTGTATCCTAAGGATATGAAACTGTGCTGACTGAGCAGCTGAATTCACTTTCCCTTGTTAATAGAGCACAAGCAAAACCATCAGGCTTTCTACAAAATTATAAAACAATAAACTGCACATGTAAATATAATGAAAGGAATGCTTTATGGTTGGATTTCTGGATTAGGTCAGAGTTGTCAGTGGGTTTTTAGCATGGTATTGCATCTATAAACCCTGCCAGAAGTCACTCATACAGTACATCTGGAAAGACTTCTGCCCATTAGACCCTTGCCTAGGACCAGCTTTGTCAAATAAGGTCATGTCTATCACTAAAGGGAAGCCTACAAGCAGTCAAGTTAAAACTAAAAAGTGTCAATTTGCACTTGCTGCTCTATTGCAAAATAAATGATGTGTCAGTATGCTACTAAACACAGCCTGGTCAGCTCCATTCTGTACAATGGATTGCATGCTACAAACCATGGTGCTGTATATTGGACATTTTCTGTTAAAAAAAACTGTTTTTGTTTGCTTACTGTGAATGCATGAAATTTCCCTTCTTCTTCAGTCTGACCAGTTTGATGGTTACAACAGAGACAGCACTACACTAAGGAATCCCATGCTGGAAAAAACAAACATTTATCCATTGCTCTCAGCTATGCGTGGTGAGGGTGTAATGTGTAAACCTTATTTAGGTGACTTGTCAGCTTCCCCATCAGTGATTTGTATACTGCTAACCACTTCACTTCCCAATAGGGTTTTAAAGAACAAGTGATGTCACAGAGAACACTTTGACAAATGTGATATTTAGACAGATGGCATCTTATAATTCAGATGTTTCATGCATTTACCACCTTGTAGTCTTTATTACTAAGGAAATTTACATAAAAACAGAGCCCACAATTCTTCATCTGTTTTGGCTGCTTGTCTACAAGTGATACCATATTAGTCTGCTTGTGAGATCATGATTGTTTCTAAGCAGTAAGTTCTCAAGTCACAGAAGAGAAATAATGATGGTATTTCATAAACAATATCACCAACAGCTTAACTGTATTCAGTACATCAGTTTGCACTGCCCCCTGTCCACCCACCTGAATGTACCTTAAAGTAAGAAGAATTATCTAGCCCTCCTTTCTTGATCAAGAATAGCTAAATATATAAATACAATAGCAGACAATAAGCCATATAAGCTACAGACCAAATGACAGAAATCCTGTTTTCATGAACATTTCATAAGTAAAGTGTGAATGGAAAGTATGTTTATTTTATGACATTTAAGCTGTGTGTACTTGCTGTATTTTTAAAAATGAGTCCTAGTCATGTTAGAAGCTATTAAAAAAGTCATTAAACAAATATTTAAACAACTTGCACTCTAACAAAAAAACAAAGGAAAAATAGATACATACATACATACAGAAGCAAAGCAACAAAGAGCAAGGTTCAAAAAATGAAGACAATGAAAACAAAAGCTGGATTGTGCCAACAAAACTATTCCTGTGATGACAATGGATATATATAATGTATACTGAGTGGGGCAATGTTCTCATCATTATTATGAGTTCTGGGCAGTTCACCATAATAATAACTGTGACTGCAATGTACTATAGTACCCATGTATATATCAAATGCCCCTCAGAAATCAATTTTGCTGCATATGCTTTCTATTGATATCACTTACCATTTCACCTGGTGGCAGTCTAAAGCTGAGTGTGATGAAAATCCACATATCAGGAAATTTCAAGTTCACTGCCACCACCAGGTTTTTACCAATAGGGACCAGGAAACCTGTTTCTTACCTCCTCCTTTGCACAAGGTCAAGAAGGTCAACTCAATAACTGTGGGCACAGTGTCCCTTCAGAGATGGACTGCAAACAGAGTCCAGCAGAAATAACCAAATTACTATAACAAATTCACAGGCAGTCACATGTTATATCAAAATATGATTCTTATAAAAAGACTACAAGTATTTGCAACAGGTTTTATGTATAGTCAGAGAAAAGGATTACAGTTTACTAGAAATTAAAATAAATGTGAGTTACACCAGACATTTAACAGATAGAAGAATCTGAGCTATTCTAATTTTACAACCTGTTGATTTACCTGCTGCTGTTGTCTGAAGAAAACACTATTCCCTAAGCTGTCTTTCTTACCAGACCTCTAGCTGCAGGGCTCTGGGTTTTCAGATGTTACTTAGTCCAAGAGAAGGAGCTGAATCTCAGCTACCTGATTTATTCACTCTCTGTGGAAAGTGGTTTAATCCCTTTGAGTGACAGTTTACCATTGTCTCCCCCATTCCCAGATGTGTGTCTTTAGAGGGATGACATCATCCAGGCCAGTCGGTTTCTACACACATTCAGAAATTCTCAGTCCAGTTTTATGATTTGTTTTCTCAGGATATCTGAGGTGTGCAACTGCATGCCTCTGCCTTTCAAGCTGATTGAGGCATTGAAATGGCACACTCCCATCTGCCTTACAGGGCCTTTAACTAATAATTCCTACGAGAACATTTTCTGCAGCTGAATTTGCTAATTAGTTCCCATGAGACCTGCTTGATTATGTGACATTGCAAGCCAAGTTTTTGTGTCCACATTGCAAATAGCAGAACTTATGATAGAAGTAGAATTACACTGACAAAATACATTAACAAAACTAAATGAATAGATCCATCTGGTCATATGTGCATCACATCCCTCCCCCACAGAAAATGAATGCGTGTCTCTTTTGAGCAACTCCAAGAGACTCTGCCATTCATGTAGGGACTGGGGAGTGCCTAAGGGAACATGTCATGCACTCAGCCCTGCCTCGACAGTCCATGTGCACTGGAATTCTGCACCCCACTTCATTGCTGAATAATCATATTATATGACTATAGTCCCAATCTCCAGTGCAATAATTTCATATTTTTCCCACCAGTCCTATGGAACTGTGTTAAAGGGTAATGATCTGTTACCACAGTGAACTCCCTCCCATACAGATATGGCTACAGCTTCTGAAGGGCACACACTAACCACAGACATTCCTCTCTACTTTGGCATATGCCTCTTCCCTGGGTAGACACTTCCGGCTCACATACACTATGGGGTGTTCAATCCCCTGCTGTGTAATCTGGCTTAGGATGGTACCCAGCCCATGGTCTAAGGCATTCACATGTACTATGAATTTTTGGTCATAATTGAGGCTAGCAAGCACGGGTGACCACATAATGCCTCCTTCAACTGTCAGATGACAGACTCACTGTCCTCTGTCCAGACAACTTTCTCAGGTGTTCTTTTTTTCATTAGGTATGTCAGGGGCTTGGCCACATCTCACTTTTCCCAGAAATGCCTTTACTTGTTTCTTTGTGGCAAGGGTGTGACAGGCTTGGATGGCATCAACCTTTCCTGGTTCTGGATGGATGCATCCACTTCCCATCCAGTGCCCAAGGTAGACTACTTCGGTCATGCCTACTTGGCATTTTTCCTCCTTAAATATCAGCCCTGCAGCCTTCAGTCAGTGGAACACCTCCCTCACCTGCCTGACGTGATCCTCCCAGGTCTGGCTGGAAATGGTGATGTCATCCATGTAAGCCAGTGCATATTCACCTGCCCAAGCCAGGATGCAATCCATGATCATCTAGAAGATTGCGGGCACCTTATTCATCCCAAATGGCATTACTTAGAATTCAAATCAGCCAAATGAGGTGATGTAGGCAGATATCTCCTTGGCTGTGGGGGTTTACAGCACCTGACAGTAGCCCTTTGTTAGGTCTATCATGGTCAGGAACCAGGCTACCCCCCAGCTGTTCCAAGGTCTCATCTGTTCTGGATATGGGCTAGACATCAGACTCCATACAGCTGTTAAGTCTCCAGTAGTCAACACAGAACCATGTGGTACCATCCTTCTTGGGGATCAGGACCACAGGTGAGCCCAGGGGCTACTGGACTCCTGGATCACTCCAAGAGCCAGCATCTTTCTGAGTTCCTCCAGCATTTTTTTATTTTTTTTTTATTTAGTGAACTCTAGAATTACAAGTACCTTTGAGCAGGGACTGCTCATTTACAAAAGTTCCACATCAAAGAATGTATTGTAATAACAGTACAAAGGAAACAATAGATACATGTATTAAATTCAAGGTTGACTAAGCATGGTATATACAGTGGTTTGCAGAGAGATTCAGCAATAGCCAGTATGAGTAAGTTTTGAAGGTGAACTGCATATGGAGTGGAGAGAGTGGAGAGAGGCAGAGAGGAGTGAACAGGAAAAGGCCATTGTAAGATAGTAGGGGCAGGTGGCATGAGATTGGTGGTGGTGGCTCAGGCCTAGTGTCAGCAGAGAGGGGAAGGGTGGGTAAAGGGAGAAGTGTGGGGAGGTGACAAAACAGGGACAGGGAGGCAGGAATACAGAACACCATTGTCACCGGTATTAGGTGAAGACCATTGTTTAGGAGAGGCAGTCACACTGTGTGGTTGAGGCAATGAAGCATCAAGTTCCCTTTTAAAAGGACCAAGAGTCACAGCTGTAAGTGCTTCTTTGTTAAGAACATTGTACCACTGAGGTGCCCTGTGTGAGAATGATCTCTGCCTCATAGTGGTCTGGCATCTGGGGACCTGGAACATCTGTTGAAGAGCTCTCCATGTAGATTGGGTGCTGCTGAGGGTGGTAAGGAGTTTTGCAACTCCGGGCCACATGTGCCCAAGGAGAATGTTTTTGGTGAGTAGACAGGTCTGGTACTGAATTCTGCGCAGGAGTGGTAGCCATCCACCCTGGGCATATAGGTCACAAGTGTGAGTTAGGTGGGAGGCACCCATTAGGAGCCTACAGGCTTTGTTGAGCATCACAGATATCCTCCAGAGAGCAGTTGGGGAGGCAGAGCAGTAGATGGCAAGATCGTAGTCAATAATGGAGATGACAGAGCTACAGATAGCCAGCCTAAGGGCTTTGGGGGTCAGGCAATGCTTGTGCTTGTGGAGCAGGCCAATCCGTATATTGGCAGCTTTTGCTACATTACCTATATGATGTGAGTATGAAAGTGAGCTGTCCAGGGTGATGCCAAGGTATTTAAACTCAGGAACATGCTCAAGTGTGGCCCCGGCATGGTTCTTGATGTTGAGGAGCAGAGGTTTGTACTTGCTCCGTGGGTTATAGAATGTCTTAACCTTAGTTTTGCTAAAGTTCAGAACAAGTTTATGTGAGTGAAACCAATCTTCAACATACCTGAAGTCACTTTGAAGATGACTCTCCAGAAGGCTAGTATATCGGTTCCTTGAAAATAGTACTGCATCATCCGTATAAAGTAATATTCTCTGTTGGCAGATGTTAGGGAGACCATTAAGAAAGAGAGAAAAGAGTAGTGCTCCCAATATTGACCCTTGGGGGACACATGAGAGGACTATTTTTTTATCTGAGGTGACTCCAGCAATCCAGACACATTGGGCCCTGTCCCCAAGGTAACTAGCAAACCAGCTCACTGCATGTTTGGAGAGGCCAAGGGTGGACAGTTGATTGAGAAGTAGAGGGTGGTTAATGGTGTCAAAGGCCTTTGTTAGATCAATGAACACCACCCCACCACACATGCATTGGGCAATGGTGTCATGATGTAAACTGATGAACTCCAACAGTGTCATGGTGGTACTATATGCCCTTTCCAGAATCCATGTTGTTCTGGGCAATGGATTTCATACTTATCCAGGAACTCCACAAGTTGATCAGAGGCTATTTGTTCCAGAGCTTTTGATAAGAGGGGGGGAGGATAGAGATGGGCCTGTAGTTGGTGTGTGGCATCTTGTCTCCATTTTTGTACACTGGTGAGATAGTTGCCTGTTTCCAGAGGGATGGGAATTGACCCAATCTTAGGGAAAGGTTAAAGATCTTTGTCAGGGGTTCAAGGAGCTCATCTAGAACTAATGCAAGCAACTTCAGATCAAGGGGAGTCACCACTGTAACTGGTTTTGCTGATGGCCTTGCATATATAGGTTCTGGCAAGGTGCATAGGGACCTCTTGGAAGAAGAACCGTGGGGCAGAGTGTGCTTGGGTCGATGTTATTGAGGTGGAGTTGGAGGTGAGGACATTGAAAAAATCAGGTGGTAGGACACTGCTCAGGTTAGAGAATGCGTTGTTGAATGTGTTAGAGATTGTATTTAGGTCAAGCGTAGGTGTACCATCAATGTTAAGCATAGTTGGTGGTATCTTAGCTTCCTTCCCTATAAGGTCCTTCAGGTTATCCCAGAATTTTTTCCCATCACCCCAGGAGTTAGAAAGTGCCTCTCTAAAGTGTTTGCATTTGGCATTCCGGATAGACCGGGTACAGCTATTTCTTGCTGCTTTGTATTGTTGTATGTCCTTCTTTGCTCCAGTGGCTCGAGCACAATGCCAGAGGTGGTCCCTTAGTTTAAGCTGCACTAAAAGTTCAGAGTTTATCCAGGGGTTCGATATACTTTTGACTTTCTTCTTTACCAGTGGTGCATAGATGTCACAGGCTGTGGTGAAGAGTCTGGTCTTCTTAACCCCCTGTGGAACCCTGTACTGGGAAAGCCTCATCAGACCTTGGGCCCCAGTGTCCATGTGATGTTCAGCCATTGTGGTGTACCCCAGATTCCTTATGAATATGTCGCCAAAATCTCACAGCACCCACATTATCTCTTTGGCCTGGACCATAGTCAGCTGCCCTGAAAGGTTGAAGTTATCGACTGAGGATCCCTCCCAGGCTTCCATAAGGTCTACCAGGGAATCAGCCTTGTTCCCCTCCTCTGGCACACTGCACACAGCAAGAATAATCTCCTCCCTATCGTAGTAGGGCTTCATCATGTTCACATGATATACCCTCTGCCTGCAACTTCAGTGAGGCAGACCTACTACATAGTTAACATCACTCACCTTTCTGATTATGGAGAATGGGCCCTCCCATGCTGCCTGCAGTTTATTGTGTCAGACTGGGACAAGTACCATCACTTGCTGTCTAACTTCTTACTCCCGGGCTCTGGCCCCACAGTCATACCAGGTTTCCTGTTGCTGTTGTGCAGTTGCTAAGTGCTCCTGGGTGAGCCCCATGAGTTCCTTAAGCTGAGCCCTGAAATTTAGGATCTACTCCACAACAGACTTACCTTGGGAGGCATGGTCATCTTTCCATTCATTCCTGACTAAATCTAGGGTCCCCCTCACCCTGTGACCAAACAGGAGCCCAAAGGGTGAGAATCCTGTGGACTTTCCTGTATGCAAACAGGAGGTTGGGCAAATATTTGTATCAGTCCCTTTTTGTGCTGGTCAAATGCCCTGAGCATAGTTTTAAGGATCCCATTGAACTGCTAAACCAGGCCATTTGTCTTGGGGTGATAGGACAAAGCATGGAGCTGTTTCACCCTGCACTTCTTCCACAAACTGGTCATTAAGGACATGAAATTCATCCCCTGGTCTGGCAAAATCTCCTAGGGGAATCCCACTCAGCTAACGATTCCCAGAAGCTTATTAGCCACCTTTTCTGCCTCAGCGGAGGACATGGCCACTGCCTCTGGGTACCTGGTTGCATAATCCACAACAACCTGTACATATGTTTTGCCCATTTGACATGAGGTATTCAGGGGCCCCACTATGTCCACAACTGCCCTCCTAAAGGGTACATCAATAATAAGCAGGGGCACCAAAACTGTCTTAGCCTTGTCCCTGACCTTCCTGACCCTCTGGCACTGTGGACAAGTCTGACAGTAATCTGTCACACCTGTGTACATGCTCAGCCAAAAGAAGTTGTTGGCAAGCAGCTTTTTTGTGCAGCTAATACCCAGGTGGCCTGGAAAAGGGGTGTCTTGGGCCAAGGCCAGAAACTGTTCTCAGTAGTCCTGGGGGACTACCAGCTGCTGGAGTACCTCTTGCTCTAGCCCTCTCTGTGGTGTACACTCTGTGTACAACAGCTCATTCTCCCAATAAACTGACTTTCTACTCCAATGAGAGTCCTCAGCACTATCTGCTACCTCTCTCAGTTTTTGGAGGGTAGGATCAGCCAGCTGCACCCTTCCCAGCTCCTCCTGTCTGACCCTCCCCAATTTCCATTCAGGAGGAAAGCTGCCTCTAGTGGTGCCTTCCTCTGCTTGCAGGTGGGGCTCAGGGCTGCTACTCCTGACAAGCCCCTCACCCATACTGGCTGCTTCATCATCTGCTGAGGGATGGTCTGCACAAGCTGTGTCACCTCCCCTGGAAGCTTGCCCTTTTTTCTGGCTACGGATAATGATACTGGATTTACCCTGTGGTCACAATCATTTCCTATGATCACATCCACATGGAGATTAGGTATATCTCCCGCCTCCTGTACCCCATGGCCGGCTTCCTAACTCAGGAAGAAAGACTTGAGCCATAGGCACTTGGACCACTGAACCCCAAATCTTGGAGTACTGCCATGACATAATCTGCTCTGCCTGGATCACATCCTGCCTCACCGTGGAGATGGAGGCACCCAGTGTCTCCCAATCCCTGTGGTACTGCCCTATTGACTAGAATAGAGTGCATATGCTTGTTGGAGTTTGGTGGCTTTGTAGTGTGTGCACAGTTTACCAGCTGTTGTGTACTGTCTTGGTCACCCCTTCCCCAGACATATACCCTTTGCTTCTGTTTTAAGGGCAGTCATAGGATAGATGCCCCACTCTGGCAAATCCAGCATTCCTTTGCCTCTGGCTCTATGTTCCCCTTAGAATCAATGAGTTCTATTTTGGGCTTGGGTGCAGGCTTGTTCCCTTAAGGCTGCCTCATTGGGTTCCCTTGAAACTATGTGCTGCCCCACCTTCATAATTCTTATGCTGCAAATGTGGTCTGTTGGCCTTATATAAATAAGTAGTTTCAACTGCCTCCTTTGCAGAGTTGCATGCCCGGTTTAGCAGCCATATGAGCAGGTCATCGGGTACAATTTTAAGAAATTGTTCCTTTACAATCAAATCTTTAATTTTCTCTAAGTTCTCACCTTAGCCACATCTACCCAAAGGTCTAAATAGGTACATATTTGGGCATGCAGTTTTACATAGCTATCTCCTGGGCCTTTTCTTAATTCTCTGAATTTCTGCCTATAAACCTCAGGAGTTAGTTCAAAATGTTTTAATAACACTCTGTTAACTTTATCATAGTCCATGCAATCAGTAGTGTTCATTCTAGTGAATGCATGCAAAGCACGGCCAGTAAACAATGGGATCAGGTGGGCCATCCAAAAGCCTTGTCAATTTTAAGCTGCTCATAACTCTGAAATGATTTTAAAAACAAATCCAGATCATCTCTGTCCCGGTATTGTGGGAACATTTTAGAATTAATCATGGCTTTGTGGGTTGAACCCCCTTCACCATTACTTATAATCTGCCACTGTGTTTGCTGGTGCAATTTCTCCATCTCGATCTTGTGCTGTCGTTCTTTCTCTCGCTTAGCTTTTCCTTCTCTCTTTCTTCTCACATCAGGATTTCATGCTGATGAACTTTCTCTCCTTCCTTTTCCTCCAGCCTTTCTTTCTCCCTTTCAGTCTCCTTCAGCACAAGCTCTGCCTTCAGGATCTCCAGCCTATGTTGATCCACTGCTGCAGTGGCTCTTAGCTAAGGTTTGGACTGTACAGCTCCCCCAGTTTGTGTGACAAGGTGCCCCTCTTGCTCAGCCCCTTGACCTCAGTCTCACTACCTCGGTCACCATCTTCAGTGACTGTCTGCTGACCATGTATTGAGTCATTCACCTCTGGGACCATCTTCCCCCTGGTATTTGGTCATGTGCCACCAGAACTTCCATCAGTGCACTCTTTGTCAGGCCCTCATGACCAATGCTCCTCTCTATACACAGCTCACTAAGCTGCAGTACATGAAATCTGGCATAGGTTGTGGAGCTCATATTCTCTAGCTATGCTGCACTAAGCTGTCTAGAAATGAAAAGCAAAAGCAGTAGTAAATGCTATAATATTTAGAAATCCTGTTTTGTGATTGTTAAGGAGTGCTAAGTAAAGCTTTACCTCTCCTTCAGAGTTCCTATCTCACAGGAAAGCACACTGTGCACAGCTGTGCACTGCACTGGTACCAGTTGCAACACTGATCCCACCGATCTGCTACCAAAGTGATAAAATCAATGAGCAAATAGGCCTCCCCTTGGTGGGAGAGGAAAGCAGCCCATTGGGTGCTTAAGCAAACCGACAGAAACATGCTACCGTAAAACTAGATGGTCATAAAACTGTAGAACGGCAAACCCAGGAAAATACCATTTAGTTTTGATGATAATTAATGACAAATGTTAGATACACAGTATTCATATGGTTAAGGTACCAGGGCAGTACTCCCCCCCCCCTCCATTTTGCTGCATCAAAGCCTGCACTTTCTTTCAATTTAACTCCAATGTTCTTACTTATTATACTTTTCGGAGGGGCTCTGGGCTCTCATCATCCAGCTGAACCATGATTAAGCCTGACCACTTCGGCAAAGTGACCACCTCCATCAGTCAGGTAAAAAACATCACATTTAAACTTGCCTTATCAGAGCTGAGTTCTCCTTGCTTTCTCTATATTTTTAAAGAGACCACTTTCCTGGCTTCATTACTTATAGTGTGCTCTGGAAAATGAAAGGCTCACAGGTGTTTAGTAGGGAGCTTAGCAATTAGAAGGTCACAATTCTCTTACATTCAAATCAGTGCAAAAGGTTTGCAAGCTCAACCCCTGTATTTACAATACAATTTAGTATAATTAGTGGGGTGGCTCCTGGTGTGTGACCAAACAGAAACATATGGTTAACAGAGATGGACGAAGTGGCCCCAATTCGCTCCAAGAAGTGATTCACGGAGTGAAGGTGAATTCGCGAAGTACTCCACAACGCAAAGTGGAGTACTTCGCGTTATAATGGGTAACACAAAGTCCATTGAAAACAATGACTTTGCATTACTGTGCCTTCCCTAACCACTACTCCACCAATTTTAAGGCGAAGTACATTGAAAACTATGTACTTTGCCTCACTTCACCTTGTTTTTAAGCTCCAGCAGTGAATTTTGCAGTGATTCATGGGATTTCAGGTCACGTGGGCTCTAGATTATTCTGCACAGCCTCAGTCTGGGGTAATGTATGTAAGAAGCTGTAGGAGACAATCTGCTCTGAGAGCTCTCTGTGATTCAAACCTTCTAAAAGCTCTTAAAAAAGTGTTTTTGAGTCATTTTGTTTGCTGAATCTTTAGTTCATCCATTATAGGAAACCTTCCTGTGCTCATATCATTGAGCATTTATTGTTTGTGTATGGATTTTGAATATTAATGTACAACATTCAGTCTGTGTACTGAGAGACAGTGGAAGTGTACTTTGGGGGGGTGTTTCTATGGTGTAGGTAGATTAACTTGGAGAAAAAGACAGTGCTTTCTGTTTTGGTGATATTTTTCTTGTATAACTGTGTTAATGTACACGCAGTAATATTTTCAATAATTCTTGCCATTTTTTTGCTGACTGTTGTGGTGCAACACTGCATAATTTTAGTCTGTTTAAAATATGTGGCTATATTATTGAAGTTTTCAATTTGCTACGCATTCCTTAGTGTGTATGTGAGTATGTGTGTGATGCGTGTCATCAAATCAGACACCTTTTATTGTGCCACATAATAATTTCAACAATGTGAACCTGCTGTCCACTGCAGCTGTGTGATTTTTGTTCTTCTTTGTGGTATCTTTACTGGTACTAGTACTAGTGACTGTTACTGCAGCAGTGCAGTACACTGCCCCCACCCCGCAGCCTGCCCAACTGGCAAAGGTATTCTTTTCCAGATTTGAATTTCTGATGCTGAGCACTGGTTAGGTGTTGTGCCTTTGTGTCTGCATCTCTTCAGTGCACAGCACAATATTAATCAGTCTGTGCATTTGCACCTCTTTAGGCCCAATCTCCATCTGTAACTTAAATCACAGTTGTTTCTTTGGCTTCCCTTCAGAGTACTGGACAGATGTGGTGCATAATTCTGCATGAACATTGTACTCATTAATATGCGTTTTTAAGTCAGGACCATCATCACAAGTCACTCGTGATATAAATCATGTTCTTCATCATCATGGTCACAAATGCAGTCACAAATCACGATTCATGATCACGTCACGAATCACAGCACTAATTTTTGGGCTAGTTACTTGGATGTATTTAGCATGTTTTGTAGTATCTCTTCAGGCTTCACCATACTACCATTGTACTCATTAATGAGCATTTTTAAGTCAGGGAGTTTGTGCTACAGCTCATCAGGGAAGTACAGCCATAGGCATTTGCGTTCCCAATAAGTTCCATAGTTTATCTCACACCGTTGACACCAAATCATGTTCTTCATCATCATGGTTACAAATGCAGTCACAAATCATGATTCACGATCATGTCACAAATCACAACACTAATATTTTGACTAGTTACTTGGATGTATTGTAAGCATGTTTTGTAGTATCTCTCCAGGCTTCACCACCCTGCCATTGTACTCATTAACGAACGTTTTTAAGTCAGGGAGTTTGTGCTACAGCTCATCGGGGAAGTACAGCTGTAGGCTTTCTCATTCCCAATACAGTTCCATGATGGTTATCTCACACCGTTGACACCGAATCACATTCTTTATCATCACAGTCACAAATGCTGTCACAAATCACGATTCAGGATCACGTTACGAATCACATTAATTTTTTGATTAGTTACTTGGATGTATTGTAAGCATGTTTTGTAGTATCTCTCCAGGCTTCACCACTCCACCATTGTACTCATTAATAAGCGTTTTTAAGTCAGGGGGGTTTGTGCTACAGCTCACTGAGGAAGTACAGCCATAGGCATTCATGTTCCTTCCTGTATAGCATGTGAGTTACAGTATTGTAAGTAGCGGTGGGTGAAGTGTCCACAATTTGCTCCGTGAAGTCATTCACTGAGTAACGTGGAATCCAGAGACAACTCCACAATGTGAAGTGTAGTACTTAGCTTCATAATGAGGAATGCGAAGTCCTTTGAAACCAATGACTTTGCTTTATTCTGCCTTCCCCAAACCACATTTCCACCAATTTTAAGGTGAAGTACATTGAAATCAATGTAATTCGCCTCACTTCACCCTGTAATTGAGCTCCAAATGAAATTGTGCAGTTATTCATGGCGTTGCAAGTCACATGGGCTCTAGATTGTTCGGCACAACCTCAGTTCTGGCCTGGGTAGTATGTGTGCAGTGATAGCTGGAGGCAGTTTGCTTTCAGAGCTCTGCAATTCAGAACCTCTAAAAGCTATTTAAAATGCCTTTTTGAGTAATATTTTTTGCTCAAAATTTAGTACATCGATTGTATGAAACCCTTCTGTGCTCATATCATTGAGTGTTTATTGCTGTGTGTGGATTTTGAATGTTAATTTAGAACAGTCAGTCTGTGTACTGTGAAGTGTGCTTTGGGGGAGGGGCGTATTTGTGGTATAAGAAGATTAACTGGGAGAAAAAGGCAGTCTTTCTGTTTCGGTTATATTTTTCTTGTATAACTGTGTTAATGTACACACAGCAATATTTTCAGTAATTCTTGACATTTTTTTGCTGATTGTTGTGCTCAGTGTACAATTTGTCTGTTTAAAACATTTGGTTGTATTACTAAAGGTTTTCAATTTGCTATGCATTTCTTGAGTGTGCATATGAGTGTGTGTGCGATGTGTGCCATTAAATCAGACACCTTTTATTGTGTTACAGAGTAATTGCAGCAGTGTGAACCTGCTATCCACTGCACCTACGTGAATTTTTTTATACTGCTTTGTGGTATCTTTACTGGTAGTGGATTGTTACTGCCGTGCGCTAATCCCCCAAACGGCAAAATGTATTCCTTTCCAGATTTGGATTTGAGACTTGTGAGCATTGGTTAGGTGTTGTTGTGCCTTTTCATATGCATCCCTTGAGTGTACAGTGCAATCTTAATCTGTCTGTCTATTTGCATGACACCATTAATTCTGGGAGACTGTATTTCTTGTTACGCTCTCATTTCACTTCATCTGCACTGGAAAATTTTCTGGACACAAGACAGTAGCATTTTGGGGATGCACATTAATTCTGGTGACTCTGTGTGTGACCTAACCACTGTGCACATGACTGAGTGTACCATTAATTGTGGAAGACTTTGCATTTCTTGTTACACTCTCATTTCACTTCATCAGCACTGGGAAGTTTTCTGGACACAAGACAGTTGCACTTTGGGGATGCACATTCATTCTGGTGACTGTGTGGGTGGGATGCTGCCAATATTGTTGTCACTCTGCCTTACTTCTCATTTAAGGTGGAATGACAACGCAAAGTAATAATAACAAGGAGAAGTCAGCCTTTCCTATGGGCACTCCACATAGTGAAGTGCCATAAGTGGCCACTTCGCGTTCACTTTGCAGGTGGATTTTAAATTTGCTGCATCTCTAATAGTTAAGGTACCAGGGCACTACTCCACCCCCCATTTTGCTGCATCAAAGCCTGCACTTTTTTCAAATTAAATCCAATGTTCTTACTTTTCATACTTTTTGGAGGGGCTCTGGGTTCTCATCATCCAGCTGAACCATGATTTAGCCTGACCACTTCTACAAAGTGACCACTTCCATCGGTTTGGTCACATACCAGGAGCCATCCCACTAATTTTACTTATTGTATTGTAAATACAGGGGTCGAGCTTGCAAACCTTTGTACTAATTTGAATGTAGGAGAATTGTGGCCTTCTTCTAAATGCTAAGCTCCCTATAAAACACCTGTGAGCCTTTCACTATACGTAATGAAGCCAGGAGAGTGGTCTCTTCAAAAATGTAGAGAAAGCAAGAAGACCTCAGCTCTGATAAGGCAAGTTAAAATGTGTTGCTTTTTACCTGACTGATGGAGGTGGTCACTTTGCCGAAGTGGTCAGGCTTAATCATGGTTCAGATGGATGATGAGAACCAAGAGCCCCTCTGAAAAGTAAGAACATTGAAGGTAATTTGAAAAAGGTGCCGGATTTGATGCCGCAAAATGAGGGGGGGAGTACCGCCCCGGTACCTTAACCATATGATTCTGTTTGGTCATACACCAGGAGTCACCCCACTCATTTTACTAAACTGTATTGTAAATACAGGGAATGAGCTTGCAAACCTTTTATACACAGTATTCACTCAGCTAGAATTCTACTGCATGCAATGCTCCACAGCTATTACTGTCTGCAATTATGTATGAATAAAAGGCATATTTTTCTGGCATAGCCAGAAATTATCACTCTATGCTTTCTAGTCTTTTTCTCACCTGGGTTTGCAATTGCATGCTTGATCCACTGCTGACTCCCAACAACCTGAGCTCATCACCGAACTTGGGTCATTGACATGGCAGAAAGTATGGTGCCTAGCACACAGTCCTTCACAATACTGGACTAGCTCCTCAGGGAACATTTTTAAAGTAATTTTGACCTAGTCTGCATTGCAAAGCACCCAATTTTCTGAGCCCATTCCCTCCCATTTTTCCATTCACTGAAACTCATCCAGCCAAGACAGACAGTGTCTAACTCAGTTGTCTCTGAGCCCAAAGTGTCCTAGGGAAGGGCACTGTTCGATTACTCCAAGTGAAGGCACTGGACAAAATTTATTATTATTGTTGTTTTCCCATTCATCAAGAAATAAAAGTACCCAGGATGGTCCCCTTGGCATGGCAGATAGTGTTGTGTTTTGGCAGGATTCTAAACCTGTTGGCAAAACACAACACAGAAGACAGGTGCCACAGAATAAAGGTTTATTTCCTAAATACATGTAAAAAGGACTGCATACCTTCTAGGAGTCCAGAACCTCTGAACACCTGGTGTCATCACAGAAAAATTCAGTGAAAAACAGGATTACACAAACTCTTATAGTCAGAGATAAAAAGGTACATTATCTAGTAATGGGTCCATCTGCATAGTAGAGAAGCTAAACAAAGTAATTCTATTGGTGGGTATAGTGGGCAGCTTGCACCCAAGGCCATTAGGTTTCACACATACACAGTGATAAGTGTTATGTAGTCTAAAACTACTTTTGGGATACAAGACGATTCATAAAATATGCTGATCATAGTATTATGCCTAGTATCTGTAAGTGGTGCGCTAACAGCACAAACATAACTATATTGAATAGTACATCATAGTAAGCATGAGCAAATACTAATATCCCTTATACAGTAGCAGAGAAACATAGTAGTCCACATTATTTTTATTAATTTATTTATTTATTATTTTAGTCTTTGGTAACCGGGTAAGGCCTACTAGGCACAAGTGCCTGTTTTCAGGGGTGACCTGGGAGCACTGGGTGGTTAAGTGACTTGTTCAGAGTCACACAGTATGCAAGTGGAGGTTGTGAGAATCAAACTCAGGTCTGGTCTGCTGGATGTACCAAGCTTGTTCATACCTCGTTCCTCTAACCTCTAGGCTATACTGACCTACTGTCATTAGGTCAGGCAGGTCTACAGTAGAGTTAACCTAGGGAATGTGATATGGCATCATGGACCAATCAACACCCCAATGACTGGCACCCATTTGCAATATCTCTTCTAATCCCTTTGTCTTTCAAATCCCTTCTAAGGGATCACCTCTATTAGGCCAGTACTTGTGACTGCTACTGACACTGACTGTACACCCTGCTACCCAGTCCCCTTCCCTCCCCTTTTGTCGCACCCACTCCAGCCCCCACCCTTGACAATGGACTCTGTGCAGCCTCCCCCGTCTTCCTACTTCCACTGCCCCTCCTTAGTATAGACTTATTGATTTTTGCTTGTATATTGTTTACTATACTTCTTATGCACCTGTATATTGTACCTGTAACCACCTGTTGATTGTATCAGTTATCCATTATGTTATCTATTCTGTACACTGTTTATGTCAATGCTTCCTCCTCTGTTGACAATGTTGTTGTATTATTCCTGTCTTATACTCATGGTACGGAGCCATTGTCAATGAGTCCCTGACTCAAAGGTTGTTTCTGAATGAATAAAATAAATAAATAAATAAAATAAGGTTTGAATAAATGATGTTAGTGTATTATAATGTAACTCTTCTTATCGCTCTCTCTTTGGTGTGGTGGAGATGTACCCCATATTCTGCTCTCATTCCTGACACCTACCCCTCCCACCCAGCATTGCCCGTGCCTACTTGCCCACACAGGAGGGCTGTGGTGTGTCCCCATGGTGAAGCTTCTCCACGGGGCAGGAGGATGAACTAAGATCAACCTTTTGGTTCTCAACAAGCAGGGCAGGGCATCATTCAGGCCAGAATGAGAGTCCTGAGTCTAGCATCATGCTGCACAGCCAAGAAGAGTTTTGCAGTAGATTGCCCCTGTAGGCATGAACATGCAATGACATCAGCATATGGTCCTGCATGCTCCCATGCATGATCCATAGATATCTGCCATTTTCTCCTCCTTTCTGTGTGTGGTTCCAGCCAGTGTGCTGCCAGCCTCTGCTGGAAAGCCAGTCTTGTGCTGGCCTCCACAAACAACTCTCCAAGAGGAGGAGAGCCATCTCTGAGATGCTCATCCTTCCTCCCCCAGCTGGTCTTCTGAAGGTCTGAGCTCATTCCCAAACTCAGGTCACCAGCATCACAAGTGGTAGCAGTACCACTGCTCCGGCAGGCCAGCATGTATTACAATCTTGAAAGATACTTTTTTTCAGTTTTTATATATTAAGCTAAACTGACTTGGGATACTTGTTGTCTATAATTTGATTTTGACTGTCCTCCTGTAAAAAACACACAATGTTTTTTTTTTCCAAGTCTGTTGTTTGATTTAGCTTGTTATATTTTGATGTTCAGAAAATTGGCTAACATATTCCTGAGCTCTGATTGGCTGATACCCCTGGCAAGGTGTGCATCTGTCAGACAAAATAGCTCATGTAAAAAAAGTGCTAGTACCAAATGTCCTGGGGCCAGATATTCAAAACTTTGTGCTGGGTACAAACCATTTGCGCTGGGTTTGCTCTGGGTTTGTGTGGGTCCCCTATATTCTAAAGACCAAATAGTGTATGCATACTTCATTAGCACAGGACAAAATTGTAATGTATGCACCATGCAAAGAAAAGAGGCATGTACATGAATACAGGCACCTGTGGCCTCTGGCCCAACCATCCAAGGCGTGATGTTACCCCAACACAAACATCCACCCTGTTGGGCATTATTCCTTTAATATTGTGGTGTGAGAATTCAACTGCAGAGACTGTAACTGAGCGTATAAGCAATATTTTTGTAATAAAGAAAATGTTAATTCTTATGGCTAAGGTCCCTTTGTGAAAGATTGGGTCGGATCTGTGATGCACCAAAAAATAAGCATCATCCAAATTTGAAGTTTTTATGATCTGACATGACATATCACTATGGACTTTTGTGGTCCTAGATTTGCTTTCCTATAGCTAACCAAGATAGTCCACAGTTGAAATTTCCTCCGAAGACAATATTGTGTGCTGAAAATAAATATGGCTGAATGGACTAGAATAATTCATTTTTGTCTGTTTTAGTTTGGGCTGCTTTAAATATTGACAAATCTAAAGAGGCTATTGTTTATCTTAGTATCTAGGATTAATGCACATGCTGGAATAAGGTCTATTATACAATGGCAAGAAAAAATGCTGGACTCTGATTGGTCAGTCTTGGGCTGGACCCGTGATGTTATCCCAGTACAACATCACGGGTCTAATCTCAGCCTCACTGTGAACCTGCAGATGAGCATTTTATGGAACTTTTGATTTATTGTTTCATCTTCTCTTAAAAAACATAAATATTTTTCCACACAAAAACATCTTTGAAATAATTTTTTTATTCTGTATAACAACGAGCCATTGTATAATAGCAATAGTGCCCTCCAGGGAGTGTGTCATTTGGGATAATGTCACACCTCAGTTGTTGGACGCACTCAGCCTGCGGCCTCATGCCCAACCACCTGAGGCATGACGTTTTCCCAGCACAACACACACCCTGTCAGGCATTATTGCTTAATTAGTTTAGTAACCTGTATGTTAATGTCATTGAAAAGAATACCCTCTCCAGAGCAGGTATCTTGACCTATAGAATAACAGGATGAGCCATCATACCATGCCTTTATTACTTGGGATAGTTCAGGGATGGAATGTAATCTGGTGTCTTGAATTAAAGAAACTCCTGATCTGCAGGAACTGAGATATGAAAAAAGTACTTCTCTTTCTGTGACCTTTAATACTATTGAAATTTATTGTACAAAATGACAGAGAAGCCTCCATTTGTGGTACAAGAAGGGGTGAGGGATTTTAAAAATAAACTCGTTAAAGCTTTTTCTTTGACCTCTGGTTGACCCAGTTTTTTGTTTAAATGAGGGTTTAGTTTTAGGTTTTTCAGCTGTTTTTTTTCAGAAATATCAGGCAAGTGGTCTTCACTGTCTAATACTGGATCAGCCTGAGAGGAACTAAGGGAGGAGTCCTCTGGTTCATTGACAGATATATCCGAGTGTTTTTTTATGGTGTCAGATCTGTTGGTGAAGGGGATTGTGGTAGTTGTAGGCACTTCTGGAGCTGGTTGCTTCCTGTTTTGATGTTTTTTTGTGACCATTTATCACCTACCTTGTCCTGTTAAAGGGGGAGGTGGGGGGGATTCCTCCAGAGTCAGTGGAGGTAGTGGCCTGTGGCAGGAGGGGATCCTCTGATGTCATGTCCTGATTCTCGGGAAGGGGGGTCCAGTTGTTCCTTGCTGTGTTCTGTTATAAGGGTGATGTAGTTTCTATCCATTCCTGCTCTGCTAAAAGTGTGGGGGGCTGGGTTGCTGTAGTCCTGGATCTTGGAGTAGTTTTGGACCGCTGTGCTATGGTTAGAAATAATCTCTGCTCCTCACTATCAACTTGATCTGACTGGTTATGTGCTGTCCAAGGACAGCTTTGATACTAATGGCCTTTAGTATGACATAAATTACATACCTTACATGGTCATTCATACAGTGCCCACTAGTGTGGCCAAGCTCATTACACAGTGTACATTTCAGTTTGTCACATAAGCTACTCAGATGTCCAGTGAACCCAAATCTATAGCATGCTTTTGGCTGGTCAGTGTAAAATGAAACCCCATGGTCCCTGCCGAGAAAAAAACAGTTGGGCAGGTGTTGTAGGCCTGTGTCTGTTGATTTCAGTATCACTGAGATTCTGCAGTCCCCTGTCCACATGTGTTCCATATCAAAGATTTCTTCTGGGTTTCCCAAAACTGTGCATCACTGTTTGAACCAATATACTAAATCAGTAATGCTCACCCCTTCATTCCTAAAAAGTACCTTGATTGTCTTAAAAGCTCATTTTGGTCAAAGTACAACCTGAAAGGGTGACCACAAAGGCGTTTGCTTTAAGTGATGGAACTTATTCCAGAACTATTCCAATCCACTGTTTAGTTTGAAGCTAGTATCGAAGGTGGTCTCTCCAGAGAAGTGAATGAGTGTGTAAATTTCTGTAGCAAAAACACCCATAGATCCTTTCAGTAAACTTTTTGCCACAAAGACTCTGTCAGGCAAAGTATCCATACTACCCTTATAATGTAGGCAGATTGCATTGTGTCTTTTAGTAGGGTAAATTGGGGTTTGAAAAAGTGAACCATACGGTCTGGAATTTGTTTTGTGCTGAGGTATAATAAGGGTATCAGAGATAGGTGCAGCAGTTGTAGTGGTGGGAGTCAAACCCATAGCCTGTTGAAGGTCTGCTGTATTAGTTATAATTTCTTGTTTCTGAATTTTCAAAGTGGCTAAATGGTTTGATGTACAGGATTTACTACAAAAGATCAAAATTTCAAATACCAAATGTCAGGATCCTGAGACAGATATCCTGAAACTTGAAATCCTGACACTCGGTATTTGCCCATGACAGAGGTTTCTGCCATGTTTTCAGGGGCTTTGCCCCCTGCACCTCCCAATATGGGGGGCTTCACCCTGCACAACCCCCTACTTAATATAACAAATTATGCTCTGGGCAAATACCGAGTGTCAGGATTTTGAGTTTCAGAATATCTGTCTCGGTGTCCTGACACTCAGTATTTGAAGTTTCGGTCTTTCTTAGTGATACTGAAATAGATGGTACTAAGATGTTTTTTTCCCTGTAAATTTAAAATAGGATTTTGTGTGAGCTGCAATCCTTCTGAGAGAGCAAGTAGTGATAATAATCCCGAATTTATACAATCCATGTCATTGTACAATAAGGTAGTGGCTTGACAGGTAGTATTAGCAGTTATTTTTGATGAAAGGTCCATACCTGTTGTTGGTTGGTCTTGCTCAGTAGGTATCCTAATGGAGAAGAGCCTGAAATCCATTCATCTGTTGCTTCAGATTTTTCCTAACTGGATGACCGGAGAGCCATTTCCACGGTCCATTCCTGGGTTCCAAGATCAGTTTCTGATCATTGCAGGATTCATCCTAGGCCAGGCTGAGACATGCCTGTGTTTGACATTCCTGACTGAGTCTCATGTTTTGTAAGTCTAGAAAAAATGAAAACATTTGAATCACAACTATCAGTGACAAAGGGATGCTGCTTTGATGCTTCCATGGACATCTGGCAGGGCAGTACAGATGCTGTATCCTTTGAAGTCAATATATCACAGGCTGTCATTTGGGACTGTGCATCTGATGGAATTTGTTTGGAACTGATCTCTCAAATTGGGCTTCTTCCTCTGAGAGTAAGACTTGTTGATGCTCTTTATTGATGTTGTCAATCTTTTCTGTTGACTTTGCCATAAAGGATGTGTTCATTTCCCAAACTTCAAATGGTTATATAGGTATGTTTTTTTCTGGACTTTCTAAGCTGGCTGGTATAGAGTGCATTTCTTCCATGGAACTGGGCACATCAAAAAAAAGATCGGCCTCTAAGTTTGACGAGGCGGGGAGGAGACTCACTCCCCAGCCTCCAACATATCCATGCTCTCCTCCATTCTACCGGGAGTGGCCATCACAGCAGACAGCCATAGATTCCCCTGCAGGTGAGTAAGGGGAATTTTTATTTGAAAGAAAATCAAAACAAAACATAATTTCATTATATACAAAACATGTCACACTTATCAGTTATACAATTGGATCAAAACAAATAAATTCATGCCAAAAACCAACCCCTTATAAGGCCCAGAAAAAGAAACCACCCATACTTTGTCTGTTTACTCTGTCAAAAACCACATACAATGTTTTCAATGCGACCTGTGGACACTTACAGCCATAATATTTTTCTCTTTCTTATACACACTTTGTAAACTAGACGAAATTTGAGATATAACATGAGTAACTGTATTCTTTTTGTTGTAGTAAAAGAGCACATCTGGCCTTCCATAAATAAAATCTACATGATGCAAAAATTAACTGCAAAGTACTGGGATGAAATTTTACAAGTTTTGGTGGATATAAACCTAAAATTAATGTCTCGTAAGTGAAAAGATACGGGCATTTTTCACCTTAAGTATCCAAAAATAAATGCCAAAATTGTTGAGAAAAAGGACATTGTAAAAAACAATGCTCCATGGTTTCCAATATTCCTATACAAGACAATCTTGGGCACATTCTTTCTTCCAGCACTTTATGTTTATTAGTATTTCGAACCCTGAGTCTCCCTTGGCATAATAGCCAAGTTATGTGTCAAAACATTAAAGGAAGTCTTTTGTCAGTAAGTTGTAAAAATAATTTGTCTACATGTTCCTCCTGGTCCCCTACCATTTTGGCAGTTCCATGAAAATCCACCCAAAGGGCAACAGATTAAAAACTCTTCCTAGTATTTACTTGTAAAAATGAAGGCGTAATTTGCCATTGTTATAATTTTAAGAATATCATAAACAAAAAACTGGGAAGCTCAAAAGATCTAAAATTTCTAGGATCAAAAAAGGCTCTGTACACCATACATTACATAACCTTTGGATCTTTGTTTGAAACATCATATACAAGGAAAGTTTTGTCTGTCTACCCAACATACCGAGTTCCCGTATATGAATAAACTATGGACAAATAATATCAGGTGTATCATTCTGACACCCCCAAACCCATAATCCTGATAAGTATATATCCTTTTAACTGCGTTTAGTGGCTACCTAAAAACCTTGAAAAAATAAATTATTTATTTTACCTTCCATAGGCACTGGGATTGGAAAAATATGTGCTAGGTGTAGAAACAGTGGAAGTATAAAAGTTTTTTTTAATAAAAATACCCTTTTCTGTTTAGCAATACTTTTATTTCTCCAAGTCTGAATAAAACCCGTGGCATTTCTTACCACGATACGTCATCTAGGCTCCCCCAAAAATACCTAACATTTTTAGTGGGGCATCTGAAATCTCTATAGTAGCTATTTGCTCTATTTGAGGGGTACCTTCTGAAGGAGATAGGAGAATACCCCTACTTTTCTCATAATTCAATTTAGATCCAGAAATCTTTTCAAACTCTGTAATTACTGAAATCAGCACAGAGCCTGCTGCACCCTCTGTAGCACAAATGTAGACATTGTCCACCTACACATAAATGGAGGGTGCCAACTGAGAATCAGAAAGTCTAATTCTAGAATCTCTGAGTGAGATAATATTTTCCCAAGGGAAGGATCTATCTGACAAACATACAGCAGGGGGCTCAATGGGCATCCCTGTTGAACTCCCTTTTGACCCAGAAATGCTGTTCCCTGAAGTCCATTAACATATGGTATTATCCAAGTGTTTTTATGTAATTATTTTATCCATGAGATGAATGATGGTGGTGTGTGATATGTTTCCAGTACTTGGAATAAATAATAATGGTCCACTCTTTCAAATGCCTTGGCCTGGTCCCATGATGGAAGTATTCCCTGATCAGTACTTCCTTTTTTATAAAAAAAGATCCCTAATTAAACTTAAATTGTGGAAAATTGACCTATAACAAGGGAATAGCACAAGACTGTACTCAACTAATAACTACATCTGCAACAGAAGATACATTTTTTGATAATATAGTAGTCAAAATTTTATAATCTGCATTTAACAAATGAATTGGTCTCCAGTTTGATAAATCTACTTTAACACCTCTCACATCTGTTCCTGCATGAAGGGTGGGGATGGGGTATTAGGGTTGGAAACCAAGGGTGGAGGTCTCTAGGTTGGGAATCCTAAGATGTCATTTCCCTACTTTTGAGAACCCTAATGGTCCATTAATGAAGTTTTGTGCAAAGAATATATATATATGTTGAAGTGACAAAAATAGGGAAATGTGGCATTAGGGTTTTCAAACCTAACACCCCAACCCTACCCTATAGGCAGCAACAGGAGTGGAGTGTGCCTTGGGGTTATCAACCGTAATGCTAACCTCATTGTCATACACTGTACCCATCTCAGCTTATTTACTCATGGAATGGGGTGAGCATTAGGGCTGACAACCCAAGGCACACTGTATGCCTGTTGCTGCCTGCAGGGTGGGGGTTGGGTGTTATGGTTGGAAACCCTAATGCCACATTTCCCTACTTTTGTCACTTCAACCCTAGCTAGTGCATTAAAGAAGATTTTGCAAAGAATGTCCTTACTTTTTGGGATAGTATAATTGTAGCCTCATTTGTCTGTGAGAGTGCAAGGCCCTTTGGACCAAACACTCCCATCCCTCATTAGATGTGTACATACAGTATATGTTGCTGTGAAAGCACAGGGCCCTGTGAACCCTGTGCTTGCATTTTTAGTAAAACAGGAATGAAATCATCAGCCTAGACTTCTTATTACCCCTTGTCATGAACCAAGTAATGAAAATTTTAAATTCCTTGCCAAAATGTTATTCTGCACCACCACTGTGCCATTGTGCACCACAGGTTTGAAAACACAGTTTGGCCAGGGTTTGAAAAATGGCAGTTGTCATTTTCATGAGGTGGTGTAAAAAGATGTTTATGTTGAAAATTGGGCAGTGAAAATATTCAAATCCTACCTGAAAGGTGATTTCTCCAAGCTCCAATTGGTGAGAAGTGGGATGTCCTGGCTGAGTGTCTGAGGGATAGATGGGAGAGCTGAGTCATGGGTGCTAGAACTAGTACTTCAGGAGAAAGGCAGAAAGTGCATGGTGCCAGTAAAGATGAGGATATGTGGAGATGGTGACCTGGGTGAGGCACCACGAAACCAGATGGCAGACCAGAGGAGGATATTGCATTGGATGAATGAATGCTGGATGGATGCAGAGTGACATTGGAGGGAGGGAGGCAGAGCAGAGATGCCAAGAGCTGGGGATCTTATTGGAACAGGCCAGGGATATATCCAGGAGGGAAGAGCCTTGTATTATGGACATGGTGACAGCTCAAATGGAACATTCGAATTGCAAGATTCCTATTCTATCCATGTTCCCAGAAATGTATTGGATTGGAGACAATGGTGTGGTAATGCCAGAGAAGTCCCCAGTTAAGACTGTTCTTGTGGACCTGGGGTGAAAACTACAAGCAACATAAAAAAGTCTCTAGTAGCCGAAGGGACTTTAAAATGCATTGGACTCTCTAATTTGCAATGTAATTATTTACTTACAGTAAATTTGGAAAAAGAACAAAAGGAAGATCCTGAAGTCTCTAGGTTAGGGGCTTATGTCTCAGTTCAGGAAGGAAAACAGGTTAATCAGGGGATACAGAGGAATCTGGTGAGGTGGTATGAAATGAATGATGGGGTGCTCTACCATATGAGGCCTAACCCCTGGACCAAATGGGTGGATGCAAGGGTGGTGGTACCCATGAATTTAAGACAACAGGTGTTGAAGACTGTGGGAGGCAGCCAGCTAGGGAAACTAAGCCATGGGGAGGTACTGGCCTGTGTCACTCAATCGTACTACTGGCCTGGAATGTATCAGCAGGTGGACAACTATTTGAAAATTGGTGCCAATTACAGACAGAGAGAGGTCCCAGCACGATAGAAAGGTAAAGTCACTACCCGGGCTAAAGGCCAATATATATGGCACCCTTAGATAAGGTGTCAGTCTTGAGCTAGCGGTGCGAGGTGTAAGACCTTAAAGATAAGAAAGCATATGTCTACACCCTGGAAAGCACTGGATGTTGCTGGATTAATGTTTATTTTCTTATTTTTCTGTTACGTATGATTATCATTTTATGTTAAAAATAATAAAATGATACATGCCAACCTGGCATTTTTTATGCACTGATTTTGATGTCTGCCTGAAATTTGTATCCTGAACAACAATCCCGCTTGATCGTAAAATCGCCTTTCTGGACATATTTGCATATTCCCACCAACATTGTTCCTGAGGTGGGGTCCCAAAAAGGCCATGTTGAAAATTTGAGCTGAAAGTATGCAAAGATTGCAAAGTTGTGCCACAAATTAAAAAAAAAAACATTTAAAATACATTGAAGCTTCATAAAAAAAAGGATTTTTCACTCACGAAAAAGGATGATGTCTTACGAATAAAGATTCTTTTTTAATATCACAAGTTATAAAAAAAGATTTCTAATGCTTAAAAATATAACATTTTAAGGGCAGTGCTCCAACAGTTAAGTGCAGAATTGAGCTAAGAGGGTCCCAGTAAACAAGATACTAGTATTGGTTGCTTTCATTTGTGTTGGTTTTGAAATGTTAATTTTCCATACAGAAAAACAGAAAACAAGATGGCGGCCAAATGAAAAGAAATTTTCCCTAATGAAAAAGAATGATGTCAATATGAAAAAAGAATTATTCTTTATGTTTGCTTGAGCACATGCACAAGAAACATGTTGTAGCAGATTGCTGCAGAAGCAGGTTGTGGAGGTGTGGCACCGTTGTGGCCAATGCGCCAATGCATTTTGGGGTTTGTGTGTTGCACACCAACAAAGGACGATGCTGCCCATGACACTAATTTTAAAGGATACCACCACCTTGAAAGAAAATAGCCATACCAGTCCAGGAGCACCTAGTCATAGCAGCAACAGCAGCCTGTTATTTCAGTCTGAACAATTTTGATGACAGAAGCTAAGACTGCGATGGCAGAGTGGCCCCGACGGATGTGGCACAGTGTTGCTCTTCTGGCAGTATGCTTTTCTGCCCGTTCAATAGACAGGGGTAACTCCCTGTCAACAATGTCCCCATTTATTGTATGCGGTTAATCCCCTCGGCATCATACGCCCATCAGTCTGTCTTTCCGACAGAGGCCCAATCACCATCAGCTTCAGTCCCTTTTCCAGTTCAATTTGCTGATGAGGATCCCACTCCCCATTGGCATAATGTTGACCCCAAATTTTTGTGTGCCAAGGGTGTGTGTCCATTCCCCTCGGCTCTTGCCCCCCACCACTCCATATGTGTAGCAGGGGCTGCCCCAATCCCGTTGGCTACCATTCCTAAAACACTCAGGTGGCATGCTGGGGAGCCCACCCAAGCATGCCAAATGTCCCTAGTAAAAAAAAACAACCTTTCCCACTATGTTTTTTTTTCCCCCTTTTGTAAACCTGTAAAACAGAAAACAGTCCCTAGTTGAGTTCGGTGGCCCCTTCCCCAAACCACGCCCACCCTCTGTGCACCCTGCCTCACCCCATGTTTACCTCCGGAGCCAAGTGCAATGATCTTTGGTGGACTGGGAACACGTCTGCACTCTTCAAAACTGACCACGAACTGAAGAAATGCCGGTAAGCTGCATAATGGCATAAATAGGGTTTTTTCAACTTTGATGCATATCTCAAGTATTTTGGGAAATTTTGGCACCAAATTTTCAACATGGAGTTATTAGGACCCCTCCTCATAAATTCAGTCACTGTCATGGCATTATTCAGTCCTGAAAAGTGATATCACGGTCACTGCGCGGAATCACCTTTTGGGACCAATTAATGAAATGACAGTACCACTGTTCATGAGGTGGGCTCTCAAAAAGCCTATGTTGCAAATCTGGTGAAAAAATCCAGATAATTACTGTTTTACGAAAGCATGCATTGAGCAGTTTCATGCACGCTCGTAACTTGCAAATTTGTAATATTTTCACTCCATATTTTCAACATTGCATTTTTCCACACTTCCTTATTAACAGTACAGCTGTCATTTTACACATCCTGGTCAAAATGTGTTTTCACACTTCCAGTGCAGAATAGTGAGGTCGCTGTGGGAAATCAGTTTTTGGGATAGATTGAGAAAATGACAGTGACACTGTTCATGAGCCGAGTTCCTAAAATGCCTATGTTGAAAATTTGGTGACAAAAGTCCATAAAATGACTGCTACAAGTGTGCATTGCGCAGTTTCCGCGCAACCTTGTAACTTCACAAATTTGTAACATTTTCACGCCAGATTTTCAAGACTGGCATTTTTTCACACCTCCTTATGAACAGTACAGCTGTCATTTTTCACAACCTGGCCAAAATGTGTTTTCGCACTTACGGTGCAAAATAGCACAGTCACTGTGGGAAATCAGTGTTTGGGACCGATTAAAATCGAGTGAGTGAGAGAGGGGGAGTAAGCAAACTCAGCTGAGCTCTGTTGAAACTGCTGCATATTTCTTTGTGGGCAGAAAATGGCATGCAGGCAGGAACCCAGTATAAAAGTGCAGCCTGCAGCACCCGGACAAAAAAAAGAATGAGCGAGTGAGCGAGGGGGAGTGAGCTTGCTCAATGGAACTCTGTCAGGACTGCTGCAGATTTCTTTGTAGGCAGAAAAAGGCATCAATGCAGGCAGGGGCCCAGCACAAAAGGGCAGCCTGCAGTGCCGGGAGAAACAAAATGAGAGAGTGAGAGATGGGGAGAGAGCGAGCTCAATAGAGCTGTGTCGGAACTGCTGCGGATTTCTTTGTGGGCAGAAAAAGATGCCAAGGCAGGCAGGAGTCCAGTATAAAAGTGCAGCATGCAGCACTGGGACAAAAAAAGAACGAGTGAGTGAGGAAGGGGAAGTGAGCTAGCTCAATGGAGCTCTGTTGGGACTGCTGCAGATTTCTTGGTGGGCAGAAAAATGCATCAATGCAGGCAGGGGCCCAGCACAAAAGGGTAGCTTGCAGCGCAACGAGAAACAGAATGAGTGAGTGAGAGAGGGGGAGTGAGCAATCTCAATAGAGCTGTGTTGGTACTGCTGCAGAGTTCTTTGTGGGCAGAAAAAGGTGCCAATGCAGGCAGGAGCCCATTACAGAAGGGCAGCCTGCAGTGCCAGGAGAAACAGAATGAGCAAGTGAGAGAGGGGTGTGAGCAAGCTCAGCGGAGTTCTGTCAGGACTGCTGCACATTTCTTTGTGGGCAGAAAAAAGTGCCAGTGCAGGCAGGAACCCAGTACAAAAGGACAGCCTGCAGCGCATGGAGAAATAGAATGAGTGGGTGAGAGAGGGGGAGTGAGCGAGCTCAACAGAGCTCTGTCAGGACAGCTGTGAACTTCTTTGTGGGCAGAAAAAGGAGCCAATGCAGGCAGGAGCCCAGTGCAAAAGGGCAGCCTGCAACACTGGGAGAAACAAAATGAGTGAGTGAGAGAGGGGGAGTGAGCGAGCTCAATGGAGCTCTGTCGGGACTGCTGCAGATTTCTCTGTCAGCAGAAAAAGGTGCCAACCAGGCAGCAGCCCAGTACAAAAGGGCAGCCTGCAGCACCAGGAGAAAAAGAATGAGCGAGTGAGAGAGGGGGGGAGTGAGTAAGCTCAATGGAGCTCTGCCGGGACTTTAGAATTTCCCACCCTCCTTCCCAGGGTCCTCTGTGGTCCTATGTTACAACATAGTCTCTGGGGTGGAGACAAAGCAATGATTGAAATCTTTTAAGATTGCTCTAATAATACAGATTTTGTTGTTCTGTTTATTTCTCTAACTGAGCTGAGTAATACTTGGAGTGCAGTAGGATTTCTAACTGGGCTAAGTGAAGCTATATGAGAGCTGAGAACAAAAAGTATGGTAGCTGAGGGGTGCAAAATGGACAAGGAGGCTTTAGGATTACTACAGTAATGCAGTATCTAACGATGAGATTTGAGACTGAATTAACCCAGTCAGCAAGGGGCCAGTAGGGGGACTAGTGTATGGGGGACAGGAATTTGAGCAAATAAGGGCCTAACAGTTGTAGAAGGGTACAGAACCTGGGAGTAAGAGCCCATAACATAAGATGGGAGCCAAAATGGGGCAGGTGCCACATGTCAGTAGGGGGGCATATTTGGAAGGGTGGTCGGGTGTACAGGGTGTGGGTCCACCATGATCCTGGGCTGGGCTTGGAGGATGGGGGGGTTGTATGACCTGTAGACAACTGGCTAGTTTGAGAGAGGAACTGTGGAGGTAAGGGAGGAGTCTAAGTGGCAGGGCAGATGAGTATGGTAGGCATCCTGATTGGGGGATAGGGGATGGCAGGGAGACACAGGAAGAACAACTAGGGACTGAAACTGGCCCCAGTATCAGTGGCACTAGCAGAAAAGAGAGTAGAAGGGAGGGGTGCCTGAGGCAGGGGGGGATCCTGATGGGGAGGAAGAGACCATGAGGAGTACCAGGGAGAGAGTAGATGGCTGCGGGTAGGGAGGGACCAGGGTGGCATTGAGTGGAACAAGTAGGAGGGGGGATCTGATAGGGGAAGAGATGTAGGAGGGGTATTGACTAGGAATAGATTCGAGCCTCTGCTATGGGAGAGGGAGGGGGAGCAGGAACATACTGAAGAGGGGGGACAAGCAGGGCTGAGAGGGATGGCAACAGGTAGGGGAAGAAATAGCGAGGATGAAAGGGTAGAAGGAGGGCTAGTAAGGAAGGAGGGGGTGGCGACTGGAGGAGAGAAGACTACAGCAAGGGGGAAGGATGGGAAGGGCATCACTATCGGGGTAGAAGGGAATGGGGCCTCTTAATCGACAACAGTGGGGAGAGAAAAGGTTTTGGAAATCGGCAGGGGAGGTCGACATGGGAAGCCCAGTAGAAAGTAGTCAGGATGGGAAGGGACTCAAGGGGGATGGGAGGAATAAGGCAGAGAAATGCGGTGAGGTGGAAGTAAGGGGTACAGATACAGAAGTCACAGAGTGTGCAGCTGACAGGGGTAAGGGGCAGGGAAGAACGAATACTGGGGTGGTGGAAGGGGCATTAGAAGGGAAACGGGGTAAGGGACAGGGAGGGTACTCATCCTGGGGGATTCTATACTGAAAGGGGTGAGATGGGGTGGAAGGGGGAAAGGCACAGCAGGATTTGGATTGAAGCTATCCCCAGCTTGACTGCAGGAGGGGCAGGGCAGGCACTGCTCAAGTGTGCTGTGAGGGGGAGGAAGAAATTTAATTTAATGTTGCATGTGAGTACAAATGACTTGGCGGGGGAGACTGTGGAAGTAGTGAGGGGGACGTCTGAGTACTTGGGCAGGCAGACAGTTTGAAGGGGAGGGGGAGTAGGTGGCATTCTCGGAGGTACTCCCTGTACCATGTGCAAGCATGGGGAGGAAGGATAGGACTGAGGAGTTCAAAAAGTGGCTGAGGGACTGGTGCCACACCAACAATTATGGGTTAGTGACTAACTGGGGTAGGGTCTGGGGGAATATTGACTTGTACGTGGGGAACAGGGTACACTTGAGCAGGAAGGGGAGGGGAGTATTAAAGGCAGGATTAAAGGGGTATATCTCTACTAAGGTGGATTTAATCTAGTTGTGGGGGTGGCCAAAAGACTGAGGTTGGTAGAAAGGTCTGGACTGGGGAACCTAATGAGTTCTAAAGGTGGAGGCGTAGTAACCCTGGGAGGGGGCGGGCAGAGTGGTCTGAGTGTAATACAGAAGGCACAACCACCCAGTATGAATAAGGAGAAGAAAGTGTGCGGACTACCAGGAGGAGGGACACAGGCCAAGGAGGAGAAGAGTGATGAGAAGGAGGGGTACGGGTTGCAGGTGGTGCCTCTAAACGCAAGAAGCCTGGGGAACAAAACTGCAGAGCTTCAGGCACTCCTTTCAGAGGGGAAGGTGGACATTGTTGCAGTGACAGAGACCTGGGCCACAGAGTACCATGACTGGGGCTTGGCAATCCTGGAATACAGGATATACAGGAGGGACAGGAGGGTTGGAAGGGGGGGTCGCACTCTACGTCAGGGAAGGGATTAAATGCATAGGGGATGAGGGAGAAGAGAAGAGGAGAGGAGAGGACAGAGGTGCTTCGGGTGCAGCTCCTGGACTCCAAGGGCAGAAAACTGAGGCTGGGAGTGGTGTACAGACCACCAGCCCAATCCAGGAAACTGGATGGGGAGTTGGCAGAGCAGATAAGGAGGGTATGTAGAAGGGGGAGTGTGGTGATAGTGGGGGATTTTAACCTACCACTGGTTGACTGGAGCACCCCGGCCACTAGCAGTACCAGGGAGCAGGTGCTCCTTGATGCATTCCAGGATGGCCTTCTGACAAAATTGGTAAGTGGGCCTACAAGGCTTGGAAGCACTCTGGACCTAGTACTGGCAAATGGGGAGACAGTGAGGGAGGTAAGGGTGGAGGACCCACTAGTAGGTAGAGACCACCAAACAGTGTGGCTCATTGTTGCGCTGGGCAGGGAGACAGGAGGCTCAGACACTAAGGTGGTGGACTTTATTAGGGTGGACTTTTGGGGGATGGGAGCGATACTGCAAGGGAGACTCTAGGATATAAGGCCGGGGATGGATGCAGAACAAAAGTGGGGAGTCATAAAGACTGGGCTAACAGAGGCCACAGTAGCCTGCACCTGGGCTAGGAGAAAGAAGAGCAGAGGCAAGAAACCATGCTGGCTGAACAACGAAGTGGTGAAAGAGGTGAGGGGAAAGATGGCTGCATATCAGAAGTACAGGAGAACAGGAAAGGAAGAGGATAAGGAGGCTTTCGGGAGTTGTTAAAGGGAGGTTGCCAGGAGGGTGAAAAAAGCTAAGGCCTCCAGGCACTTAAGTTCCACACAGGGCATAAAGGGAGGGGGAAAAAGACTTTTTTAGGTATGTCAGGGAAAAGAGGAAGTGCAAGGAACATATTGTGAGGATAAAGCTGGGAGGAGATTTGGTGGAAAAGGGGGAGGAGCAGTGATGAAAGTGAACGGGAACACACAGGAACTCAGTTCCTGTATCTTTTCTGCAGCAGGAATGGAGTTCCTGTACTTCTTCCCACTGACACTAGAACTGGAATTCTTAAACTAGTAAAATAATGACATTTTCTGGGCCTGTGATCTGATATCAGGGTTTCCATAACATTTGACTTGTACAACAATTCTATTTTCCTAGAAATACTTCAATATCTCTAACTGAATCTACTTGTGTCTAAACAGATATATGTGTCTTGACACAGCTATCCTTCAGATTGAGGATCTTCATTTTGCATTTCACCTCTGCCAGTGTCCGAGTTCCTGTACTTCTTGTCTACCACTTGCACCACTGGGGAGGAGCAAGTGGAAATTCTAAATGAGTACTTCTGCTCCGTTTTCACTAAGAAGAGGGATGGCCCACTACCAGAATGGCCTGGGGGGTGTAGGGAAAGAGGGGGAGGAGGTGACAGACAACGTGATCACAGGAAGTAGGGTGCTAGAGGGGCTGAGGGCAGTAAGGGGGAACAAGGCACCAAGTCCCAGTGGCACCCACCCCAGGGTGCTGAGGAAGATGGCAGAGCTATTGGCTGAGCCACTGGCAGATCTGTTTAACACCTCCCTGGAAATGGGGGGTGTGCCCCAGGAATGGAGGGTGGCACATGTGGTGCCCATACACAAGAGTGGACCTAGGGAAGAGCCAGGAAATTATCAGCCAGTAAATCTCACATCCATAGTGGGTAAGCTTATGGAGGCGATACTGAAGGAGAGGCTGGTGGCATTCCTAAGGAGTAATGGCCTCCAAGATGGGCGGCAATACAGGCTCGTCTCAGGGAGGTCTTCTCAAAGCAACCTAATAGAGTATTGTGCCTGGGTGACAAGGGAGTTGGACTGGGGCCATGCTGTACATGTCCTGTACTTGGACTTCAGTAAAGCCTTTGATACAGTGCCTCATGGGAGACTGAGGGGGAAGCTGACAGCAGTGGGGATGGGAAAAAAGCTGACTAAATGGATAGAGAACAGGTTACAGGAGAAGGTGCAGCAGGTGGTGGTGGTGAGGGAGTTCTCGAACCCAGAGTACTAACAAGCAGGGTGCCGCAGGGGTCAGTGCTGGGCCCGGTGCTATTTGGGCTCTTTATCTCCAATATAGCACATGGAGTGGGGAGCAGGGTTAGTCTGTTCGCACATTATACCAAATTGGGGGCAGTGGTGGACGAAGAGGATGGATGGGGAAAACTGCAGGGGGACCTAACCAAACTAGAGACATGGTCAGTGGAAAAGCAGCTAGGATTCAATGCAAAGAAGTGTAAGGTGATGCACTTCAGGGCTAAGAACCAGAAGAGGGACTATTGGTTGGGGATCACAGATTAGGAGAAGGACCAAGGAGTGTTGGTAACTCAGAGCATGAACAACTCAGCCCACTGCAGGAGAGCAGCAGCGGAGGCAAACAGGATGCTGGGGTGCATCACAAGGGGGTTCTCATCCACACTCAGGGATGTGATCCTACATCTCTACAGATCATTGGTCAGACCGCACCTACAGTACTGTGTGCAATACTGGAGGCCATACCTGAGGAGAGATAAAAAGTTACTAGAGGGGGTGCAAAGGAGGGCAACACAAATGTTAAAGGGGATGGAAGGAAAGGAATATGAAGTTAGGCTGAAGGAGCTGAACATGTACACACTGGAGGAGAGGAGGGATGGGGGGATATGATTGAAGTGTTTAAACACCTGAGGGGGTAAATAAACCTAGCACCGAGGGGATGTTTAAAATGAGGAGTGGAAGAGAGATGAGGGGGCCCGGACTAAGGTTATAAAGGGGACGTTTCAAGAGGGAAATGAGGTGACACTACTTCTCTGAGAGGGTGGTGTCTAGCTGGAATGCGCTGCCAGAGGGGGTGGTAACATGTAGGACAGTCAATAGGTTTAAGGAGAAGGGGGATAAAGCAAGAGGAAGAGTCAGGGGCAGGGGCAGCTGCAATCTAGGGTGCTAGCTGCACACTCGGGCAGACTTACATAAACCAATTGGTGTGTTCTGCTGGCAGATTCATATGTTCATATGTTCGTATGTAAAATCACAGTGACTCTGTTCATGAGCAGAGGTCCTAAAATGCCTATGTTGAAAATTTGGTGACAAATGTCCATAAAATGACTGTTACAAGCGTGCATTGTGTAGTTTCCACGCACCCTCTTAACTTTGCAAATTTGTAGTATTTTCACTCCAGATTTTCAACATTGTCATTTTTTCAGACCTCCTTATGAACAGTACAGCTGTCATTTTTCACATCCTGCCCGAAATATGCATTTACACATGTGGCTTAGAATACTGCGGTTGCTGTCGGAAATCAATGTTCTGGACAGATTATGAAAATCACAGTGACAGTGTTCATGAGCAGAGGTCACAAAATGCCTATGTTGAAAATTTGGTAAAATAATTCCACTAAATGACTGTGTTATGCGCATACGTTATGCAGTTTCCATGTACGCTTGGAAGTTTGAGCATTTTTCATATTTTCACTATAGATTTTCAACATTGCTATCTCTTCACACCTCCCTATGAATGTTACAGCTGTCATTCTTCACATCCTGCCTGATGTGTGCTTTCGTACATGTGGCGCACAATGGCACGGTCATGGCAGAAACTCAAATTTCGGGACACATTGACAAAATCACACTGCCACTGTTCATGAGAAGAGGTCCCAAATGCTTTCATGAGGTGGGGGCCACAAAATGGCCTTGTTGAAAATTTGTACTGCAAATACCAACAAATGCCCGGGGCATTATGGTTTCTAACCATAACGTCCCACCCTGTACAGACTGACAGGCATCGGGGTGTGCCTTTGGATTGCTGACTGTAATGCTCATGCCATTCCAACCCCCCACCACCCTGCAGTCACTGACAGCCATCAAGCTGTGCCTTGGACTCTTCGGCCCCAGAGTTCACCCCATTCTGTTTCAACCATTTCAGCTTATGTCCTTATGGAGTGGGGTCACTGTAAAGCACAAGACCCCAAGGCACACCTCAACACTTATCAGTGTCAGCAGGATAGGGTGAGGTGAAACAGCATGAACCTTATGGGTGAGAATCCAAACGCATACCCCAATGCCTGTATGTCTCTGCAGGGTGGAGGTGTGGTTGGCGTGAAGTTCAATACTTCACTGCATTCCTACTCTGCATAGAAACATAGAATTTGACAGCAGATAAAGACTGCTTGGCCCACCTAGTCTGCCCATTTTCCTACCTAACGGATAAGCTGCAGATCCTAGTTAATCAACAGCCTACTTCCTCCTACCCCCCCACTAGGACTGCCTTATATCTGTCCCATGAATTCTTGAATTCCCCCACTGTTCTTGACTTCACGACCTCCTGAGTAAGGCTGTTCAATGCATCAACAACCCTCTCTGTGAAAAAAAATGCTTCCTCACATTACCTCTGAGCCGTCCCCTTCCTAACTTCAAATTGTGCCCCCTTCTTCTTGCACATCTCTTTTTCTGAAAGATACTACCCTCTTGGACTTTGTTGATTCCCTTGAGGTACTTGAAAGTTTCTATCATGTCCCCCCTCTCCCTTGTTTCCTCAAGGGTATACATATAAAGCTCCTTTAGTATCTCCTCATATGTCTTCTGGTGCAGACCCTGCACCATTTTGGTTGCCCTCCTCTGGACAGCCTCCACTCTGTCTATGTCTTTGCGGAGATGGGGTCTCCAGAACTGCACACAGTACTCCAGATGGGGTCTCACCAACTGTCTGTACAGAGGGATAACAACTTCCTGTTTTCTACTGTTGATGCCGCTCCCTATGCATCCCATTATCCCCCCCCAGCCTTCCTTACCACCTTCTCACATTGCTTGACCACCTTTAGGTCATCTGATATAATTATCCCCAGGTCCCTTTTCATTTTTATTGTTGTCAGTATCTCACCCCCCGTTGTATACTCTTCCCTTGGTTTTTGTTTCCCAGGTGCATTAACTTGCACTTCTTTGTATTGAATCTAAGCTGCCATACATTTGACCATTCCTCCAATTTTTCCAAGTCCCTTCTCATCCTTTCCACTCCATCATGTGTATCAACCCTGTTGCAGATCTTTGTGTCATCTGCAAAGAGATATACTTTTCTATTCAGTTCCTCTGCAATGTCACTTATAAAGACATTAAAAGGAACCAGTCCTAGTACTGAACCCCGCGGTACCCTGCTAATAACCCTCCTTTCTTCACTGTGGATTCTATTTACTACTACCTTTGCGTCCTGTTGTCCAGACAATTTTTTATCCAGGCTACCACCTTGGGACCCACTCCAAGGCTGGCTAACTTGTTTATTAATATTTTGTGTGGGACTGTACCAATGCCTTGCTAAAATCTTGGTGGACCATGTCCACAGACCCTCCCTGGTCTACTACTTTGGTCACCCAGTCAAAGAAATCTATTAGATTCATCTGACATGACCTTCCCACTGTGAATCCATGCTGCCTTGGGTCCTGTACCCCACTGGCCTCTAGGTACTCAACAATTCTTTCCTTCAAAAGTGATTCCATCATTTTCCCTATGACTGAGGCCAAACTAACTGGTCTGTAGTTTCCTGCCTCTGCTCTGCTCCCACTTTTGTGAAGAGGAATCACATCTGGCCTCCTCCAGTCCTCAGGTACCACCCCATCCTCCCATGATTTTTTAAAGAGAGTAGTCAGTGGTGTCACTAGCTCTATCCTTAGTTCTTTTAGATATCTTAGGTGAATTGCATTAGGCTCCATTGCTTTGTCCACCTTCAGTTTTACTAGTTCTTTCAGAACCCTTTCTTCTGTAAATGGACTGGTATTGACCCCTATCTCCAGAGTGTTAATCTTGTTTGGTTTAGGTTCCTTCCCCTTCTCTACCTTTGTGACTACTGAGCAGAAATATTCATTCAGTATCCCTGCTTTTTCACTGTTACCCTCTGCCCACATTCCCTCCTCTTTATTAAACCTCAGTATCCCTCCCTTGGTCTTTCTTCACTCCTAATGTACCTATAAAAGGTCTTATCCCTTCTTAACAGAGTTGGCTATCCTTTCCTCGGTTTGGGCCTTTGTTATTCTGACTGCCTTCCTGCCTCCTTCTGCTTTTAACTGATAAAGTCCTCTGTCCTGCTCCTTCTGTGTTTCCTTATATTTCATGAATGCTATCTTTTCTCCTTAACCTTCCCTGCCACCTCCTTTGAGAACCATAGCGTTTTTTTCCTTCATTGTGTTTTGTTGATTTGCTTCACACAAATGCTTGTTGCCTCTGTGATGGCTGTTTTCATTACTCCCATTGTTCCTCCGCTCCTTCTTTTGCATGTTTGCTAGTGCTTTCTGAGGCACTCTCTCATTTTCCAAAGTCAGCCCTCCTAAAGTCCAATATTCTTGCTTTTGTATGGCTTGACTCTATGGCTGTGTTTATCATGAACCACACTGTTTGGTGGTCACTTGTTTCAGATGGCTATCCACTTCTAAATCTGAGATTCTTTCTCCGTCCCCATTTGAGAGTACCAAGTCTAAGATTGCTCCCTCCCAAGTGGGTTCCAATACTAGCTGTCTGAGGCATGTCCTTGTAGGGCATCAAGAATGACCCTGCTTTTAGATGTGCCTGCAGCAAAGGTGCTCCAGTTAACATCTGACATATTCAGGTCCCCCATCAACAATATCTCTCCTTTTTCTGCCATTCTAAGGATGCCTTCTATCATTTCCTTGTCCATTCCCTCCCCTCGAGATGGCGATCTGTATACAACCCCCATGTGGATTGTGGTGCCATTTCCTGTCTCCAGGGTAACCCAGAGTGCCTCATCTGCTCCCTGTTTACTCTTTAGCTCTGTTGCTTTGATCTCTTCCCTTACATAGAGAGCTACTCCTCCTCGTCCTCTTTTCCCCTCCCTGTCCCTCCTGTAGATTGTGTATCCTGGTAATTTGACATCCCAGTCATGGTTGTCTGTGTACCATGTTTCTGTGACTGCCACAATATCCAGGCATCCCTCTTCCATCAAAGCCACTAGTTCAGGGAGCTTGTTACACAGACCATGGGCATTGGTACTCATCAACCTCCAATTTTTGATGGCCTTACCCCTTTCTTCACCATTCCTGCCCTTACTGCCTTTTCCTTTTTTTGCATTTACCTCTGTCCTGTTCCCTAATGACTTCTTTACCTTGGTGTGTACCTCACTAATTACCATGTTTGTGGGGGAGGTGGGAATTTCCTGCTCCTTTCAGTGCCTCCTTGGCTAGTTTAAATGCTTGCCAACAAGCTTATAAAGTTATCACCTAGGATTCTGGATCCCCCTGGACAGATGCAGACCATTGAGCCAGTATAGGCTTGCATACCTTCAGGTGGCTCCCAGTCCTCAATGAAGCCAAAACCTTGAGCTCCACACTAGTATTTCAACCATTCATTGAATTCCATGGTGAAGAGTACCCTAGTATCACCTTTACCATAGACAGGCAGCACCTCCGAGAAGCTTACCGTATGCACTACTTGTCTAAGGCCCCTCCCCGACTCCACAAACTCCTCTTGCACTGCTCTGATCCCCTTCCTAGCCAGGTCATTTGTCCCTAGGTGGACAATGGCATCCAGCTCCCTCCCTCATGCAGCTGCTCCCATGATCCTGAGGATTTGCTTCCTTTCCCTCCAAGCTGTGGTGCCAGGCAGGAGTCTTACCTCCCTCTCCCCTTCCTCCCCCACTTCTACCCCCTAATGATTGAGTGCCCCACCAGGAGTTGTTTCCTTCCCCTGTGGGGTCCCATGCCACCCTCCTGTGGGTATCCTTTGTGGAGGTTCCCAGCATCCTCCTTGGTCTCCACTGCAGGTGCCTCCATAGAGGAACCACTAACCACCAGAACAGCATATGAATTGTGGAGAGGTACAGCTATAGGGATGCACCTCTGTTCCACCACCCTCTCCCTCCCTGAGCCCACTTTGGTCCAGCCACTCCTCTTTCTTGGCAACCTCTGAGGTAGTGGCAATGGCCCTGGTGGTCCCTGGGTGGAGGAGGAGGTTTCAAAAATCCTAGCAAGGTCAGCCTGGAGATGGGCAACCTCCTCCCTCAGACCAGAGAGGTGCTTGCAAATAGGGCAGCATCGCAGCTTCTAGAATGTCTCCCAGAACACTGCTGTCCCACAGCCATTGGACTGCACCACTCCCATCATGTCTTATTTTGTGTCCCCTCTCCTGTTTCTCTGTATGCTGACTCTCTCCTCTCCTTAGAACTCTCACCCTTCTTGTTCTGGGACAGCAACATCCTGTATTCTTCAGTAGCCTCCTTCTTCCTTGCTCAGAGTCAAACCACCACCAGCAGGGGAGGAGAAAGAGCTACTTTTTTCCTTTAGGGTTGACAAAACTAATGGTTCTCTATGATCCTTCCCTACCTACTACCAAACAGTAAGTTCCTGTAGTCAGTCACATCCAGTGGCTATAAAAGTAGAACTTGCTTAGGGTGGGATGGATGGCAATTAGTAAGAAATATTGTAGTTTTTTTTAGTTTGCTGCTTTCTGCTCTACAAGCAAGATTTCTGTCTTCCAAAAGCTAGCAACAGGAAGTTGTAATTGGAGTCACCTACTTTATACTGCCTAAGCCACACCTACAAGTAACCTCTGTCTCCCCTCCTACTGATTTAGCAAAGTAAGCTGAAACAGTACCTTTCCCAACACAGAAACACACACTGACTTTCTTTTCTTTTTTTAACCCTAAATGAGACCCCCCTCTACTTCTAATAAAGTATCTTTTTGCTTAATCTCAACAGGCACTGACTCCTGCTGAGATAGAAGTCTTAAATTAGTAAGAAAAACTGTAGCTTTTTAGCTTGCTGCTTTCTACTCTACAAGCAAGATTTCTGTCTTCCAAAAGCTGGCAGCAGCATCTGTCTAACTCCTGCATTTCCAATGCTAAAACCAGCAAATGCTTATTTTTGTTTCATACAGCTATTTTTGGTGCTTACTGTGAATGCTGAGAACTAGTTATCCAAAATGTCAAAATTAAATAACTTTGGAAAGGATTAATATTTTTTTCACCAAACAATCAAAAGGCACATCTGTGGGCCAGACCCTTTCTACCCAGAACATTTCATATCAAAATTCCAAACTGACTGGGCGCTAGCCAAGTTAACAGAAAACTCATTCAAACCAAAGGGGAAAAATTCAGAAAACTCACTTTTAGTACAAACTGTATCTCAGAATCCGCACATCCAACTGGAACGAAGCTTCGTAAATACAGAGATCTACCATGTGAGACTGCATATGCAGAATTTTGTGCAAAGAACATAGAGACTGGTACAGTGGCATTACAATTGTTTATGTTATTTGTTGTTGTTTTCTGACTTTGAATTTGTTTCAGTGATAAGAAGTTGCACTGAGTTTGTACTGCCTGAATAATAAAAGCACTCTTAGTTGAGGAAGAAATGGGAGTAGTACATTTGTTTAGAAGTGTCCAGTTAGACTTGTTCACATATGTGGATGCCAATATGAACTTGTGTTATTAATTTGTTAATTATCGTCTCTGCACAATCAATGCCAGACACCTACACAGTAAATACAAAGAAGCAAATGTTCGACATTGACAAATGTTTGTTCCACTTGGGACCCGAGCTGTACTTAGGCCTGGAGTTTCTTGAGATGAAAGGTTAACATATTAATCAACTGCACTACCTAGAAACCTCCATACGTGCAAAATCACAGTATTCATTTTCATGGCACATTTTTGGCATCAAAACAGTCTACTTTTAATTCTTAGACACTGTGGAAATTAGGAGTCTGCTAATGATGTTTTAAACTCAGAATATTTAAACCAGGAATATGATTCACTCTCTGTATATGCAAGACATGGGTACTAATTCACTGAAGAAAATGTTGGCAGTAGGTTTACCAATAAGCATCCTGAGAGAGGCAGATTTCCTTATTCCTCATTGTACTAGCATTTCTAACTGATCTTACTGTAAAGTACTTTCTCTGGTGGTCAACAAGTATCTTGTACTCTAGTCTTCTTTCTACCGCCTGTAACTATCCTTATCATTAGTCCCTGGGCCTGTGGCAGCCTCCTACAACTCTTCAGCTCTGTCAGCAATCCCATGGGATGCAATGTCAGTCCAATCACCTCTCCCCATCCCAGTAAGTAGTTCCTAGTACCTGTTGTCATGCTCCTACAACTCTCTAGCCCTGTCAGCAGTTCCATGGGAACCAAGGAAAGCCCTATTCCCTTCTCCATCCCCATCAGCAGTCTCTGGGGCCTGGTGGCAATGTTCAACAACTCTCCAGACCTGTCATCAGTCTTATGGAACCTGCAGTTGGTCTCATCTCCTCCCATCCCTGTCAGCAGTCTCTGGGACCTGGTGGTACCTCCTACAACCTTCTAGCCCTGTCAGCAGTCCCCTAGGGACCCAAGGTCGGTCCCATCCTCCTCTCCATCAGCAGTCCTGGGGAACCTGGTGGCAACAGTCTCACTCTCTACTGCCCTATCAGCCAAACTTGGTCCAGGATGATTTTTAATCCAATTAGAGCCACTGTGCTCCCAATGATCAAGTTCTAAAATCACCACCACCACCACCACAATCTTTATTTTTATCACATAGTAAAGGTCTTTAGTATCAAAACATTTTTGTTCTCACATGTTCTAAAATAAAATGCTTGAACCATTTGAATTGTTGCCACACACCATGATGTAGCCATTTGCAGAAAGTAAAGCTATCAACCATCCCAGTTTTCCCGGGACAGTCCCGTTTTTAGGCTGCATGTCCCGGTGTCCCCACAGTTTAGTTAAAAATACAGAAATGTCCCATTTTTTTTAAATTTGTCCCGGCTTTGTCCCGGGGTCAGACAACTTACTTGGCCATGTTGTTGTGCTGCCACTGCCGACATGTATGCTGCTCGGCTCGGCGCTGCTATCTGTGTGCTGCTGACAGTCGGAACAACCTGGACCATTAAATGCTGAAAAAAATGCCCAATGAAATGCCTGTGCAAGTCATCTCCTCTAGGCTAGCACTGTCTAGACTCCTTCCTTGTGTCTGTCTGGTAGGTCAATCTGACTAGGGGATGAACGGAAACACAGAGTGTGTGACTGCCAGCCAGTCAGCAGCAGGGAAGGCAATAGTGGGTGGAGCAGAGACACTGCGGCAGTCACTGAATGGACTGCTTGAGCACAGGGGCGGGTTCTAATCAAAGTTCACCCCCTACCCCCGGCCCTTCCTCTGACCTCCGACCTGTCCTCCTGTAACCTGCAGCCTGTGTTTGCCATGCTAATGCTGCTCTCTCGACTCACAGACAGTGCACTCACCTGCCAAACTTTCATCTTCTCTCGACAACCGATCACCGAGAGAGAGGAGGAGGAGGAGAAGGCCGCCACCAGACTGGAGATCTCAGATGCGGGGGGACATCAGCAAATCAATCAGCTGCATCTGCAGCTATACTGTGCTGCTGCCACAGGCAGTTTGGATCACCACGCAGGTCACAGGCCGGGTCGGGTCTTCAGTCAAGGGAGGGTCCAGGTGGGTCGGGGGTGCCGGGATGGGAACACTAAGTGAGAAAAGCTGTACCCTGGAGAAGAGTAGAGGATGGAGGAGGCCAGAGACAGACTGGAGATGGCATGGAACATCACAGATCTCACAGCAGCTGCATCTGAGTGCAAGTCGAGTCATGTGGAGATCGGAGTCAGACTCGGTGGTCTACCATCTTCTCGAGGTGAGTGACTAAGAAGATTTAGTTCATTTTTCATTCACAAAAGTCTGACCGATTGTTGTTACTTGTTTCTGATGCAGACTCTGTAATTTATTTTATCACAGTTCTTGCACTTGTGCAACTTAGAAGGGCTGGGGGTTCACCGATTCATCCGCATCCCATCCGTGATCCGACCATCCAACAATACAATCGTCAGTGACGCTGATGCTGTGCTTGTTTTTTTGTTTGTGTTGGGGTTTGGACTGGTTGGTAGGTTGCTGGGCTGGAAGGTCCAGGAAAAATCTTTGAAGTCTGTGGGAGCCTGGCTGGGACAGACGGAACTGTGGAACTGTAATTTATTTTCTGTGGCACTGACTGCTTTCTCCTCCCTCCCACTCTTGACCTGATGTCCTGACCACTGCTGACTGAGCTCAGCAACTTCCTGCTGCCTGCTGCAGCTGTTCTCCTCATTCTTAGTAGCTCACATGGTGGATGGTGAAGCAGTCTTCTGGCCTGCTGCTTGCTTGCTTAGCTTGCCTGGGCTTGGCTTGCTGCTGGCAAGGTGAAAGGTCAAGTCAGTCAGTGTCAGTGACAGTGTGATTGTACTGAGGTAACTTACTTGGGGCCTGTTTAGAAGTCAAGTGCAGTAGAAAGCAAGGTTCACAGTTGTGTACAGTGTACAGGACAAATAGGGAAGGAAGAGAGAGAGAGAGACACTAGGTTCTGCAGCCCTAGATCAGAGTAGTCTGGACTCTGGAGAGGAGGAGAGGTCAGAACTGGAAGACTTGCTCTGTCAATTGCTGTATGGAAAGAATTTCAGAGAGACTAAGGAGGAAGGCACTGGCTAGAAAGATTCTTCCAATCTGACTAGAGAGAAAGTAGAAAGGTGGGACACCACCAGCCTCTGCAGCCCGAGGTGTAAGAAGACAGAGAGGATCTAGAGAGAACAAAGAAGGTAGAAGGAAGAAGAGACCATTGTTAAGAGAGAGTGCAAGTCAGATCTGACTAGAAACAAGAAAGAAAGAGAAAGAAAGAAAATAAAATGGGGAAAAGGAAGACTACTTTCAATGAAGACTTGCAAAAAGACTATCCATTTCTTCAGAAAATGTGAAAGACAGATGTATTCTGCAAACAGTGCAATGCACAGTTCTCCATCAGTCATGGGGGAGAAATGGATATAACCTGTCACCTTAAAACATCTAAGCATCAAAAGGCTGTGGTAGCACACAGTTCCAGCTTTTCATTTATCAGTTTTTAAAACCGAACTTGCCAGTGACAGTGACCTTGTCCTAGCAGCAAAGGAGGGCACTTGGGCCTTCCATTGTGTTGTGCATTCACAAAGCTTCAAGTCGATGGATTGCACCACAAAGCTGGTGAAGAGGATGTTTGAACCTAAGTTTGGTTCCACCTGTACTAAAACCGAAACAATTGTGACTGGTGTACTGGCTCCTTTTTCTGAGGAAGAAACCAGAGCTGAGTTGACGGAGGCAACATTCCTGAGTGCTGCCATGGACACATCTAACCACAAACACATCAAGATGGTTCCAGTTGTGGTGTGATACTTCAGTCCTGTCAGTGGCATTCAAGCTAAATTACTGGAGTTCAAAGATCTACCAGAGGAAACAGCAGAAACACTGGTGGATTTCCTCATCACAGCACTAAGAAAGGAAAATAGTGAGACAAAGTGCATAGCCTTCTGTGCGGATAACACCAACACAAACTTTGGAGGGGCCACTCAAGGTGGAAAAGGCAATGTTTGGTACAAGATAAAAGGGATCACAGGACAAGAGATTCATGGCGTTGATTGTACTGCTCATATAGTGCACAATGCCATGCAAACTGCTGCTGACATGTTGCCCATTGATGTGGAATGCATCGTGTGAAAATTTACAAGTATTTTTACATATAATCTGTCTGAGTGCAAGAATTAAAGGAGTTTTGTAACTTCGTAGAAGTTTGCTATAAGGATGTCCTGGGACATAGCAACACCTGTTGGTTATCATTGCTTCTGGCTGTTGAACGCATCCTGCAAATTTACAAGGGGTTGAATTCCTACTTCATGTCACAAGAAAAGTATCACAAGAAAAGTGCCCAACAACCTTGCAGAACTTCTTCGAGGAGCCAGTTTCTGAACTTTGGCTGTGGTTTCTGCATGGTCAGCTGACATTGTTCAATTCAGTTACCAAGAGATTGGAACAACAAAACTACACAGCCATCAAGGCAGCTGAAGAACTGCTAACTCTGAAAAAGAAACTGCAAGAAGGAAGACAAGAGCACTTCACTGGGCTAAAGGCGAAGGGAATGTTGAGGAAGTTATCTGACGAAAAGGCGTTATGAACACCACAGAATTCTTCAATAATGTGGATGTTTTTTATGACACCTGTGTGAGGTATTTGGAGAAATGGGACTCACTGAAGCAGTACGGAATTTTCTCTCGGGTCCTCTTGAAGCACACTCCAGACTAGCGCCAGGAACCGACGCTGGTAGAAAGGTGTTCTCTGCCAACAAGTTGTGGACAGAGGACAAGAAAATCTCAAAGTGTCGACACTTAAAGCAATGTGGATGCTTAAAGTGAATTTCAAAGACCCCTGTTCTGAATTCTGTGACAAACTACTTCACAACAAAACTATCCTACATAAAATACATGCCTTTGAAAAATATCCTTTCAAAGAAACTTCTTCAGCTAGTACAACTGAAAGCAAGAAACCCACACTATCTATATCTCAGACTCAGTGACATGTTTATTGCCCTGTTTCAATCTGTAAATATGTTTGCATTTTGCTCAGTCTGTCATGACTGGACAGGACAATCCATGTGTTTATCATTTTACCTATTCCTTCGTTTTGGATGGATTTTTCTTGTTGGTGTTGGAGCGCAGTTACAAAAGAACTGAAACCTTCACGTTTACCAGCAAACTTTTTCCTGTTGGTGTTCTGGCACAGTTAGAAAATAATTTAAATAATTGTGTTCTGCATTTACCAGTGGACTTTTTCCTGTTGGTATTGGATAGCATAGTTACTTACACGTTACACCAAAAGAAGTGAACCTGTTGGCGCTGGATAGAAAACAAAATAAATCTTCATGTTTATGGTAAGCCACTGTCTGTGTTTAAACGTTTATATACACACATACACGCAAACATTTATTTATTTATTTACTTCCAAATGGCATGTCCCAGTTTTAGGCTTAGAAAGTTGGTAGCCTTAGCAGAAAGGTACCCTTTTTAGTAAGCATTAGTGTTTTGGAAGTTTACCTTCAATTACACCTTGCTGCCACAGTACTTACAAAAATATAAAAAATACATTTTTCCAATGAAAGTCTTGTTTGTAGTGAGGACAGACATTTTCTGGAGGTACCCATTACAAACATGAATGTTATCCACTTGTCCCTGTTACAAATGAGAGTGAATTTGCAAGGGGGCTTTTAGGACAACTGTTTAAAATGTAAATATGGATTTTTAGCTTTGTCCACTATACATTTTAGTAGGACATTTATGGAGCATCTTTTTTTTTTTTTGAAGTCCATATATTCAAGTACAAACATACCATTTTATCAAGTGCTAGCAACCCCTACCCCCAAGCAACTGACAGCCGTTTGTAAATGTAATGCCTTTGCTTCAGCTCTCCATTTGGAGCAGTGACTTAAAATAACCATTTTACACTTAAAAAGTATTAAAACCAAGAAAACCAAAACAGCTTCATTTGTAACAGGGACAGCTGTTTTCTGGAGGTAACTGTTACAAACAAGACTGAACTTGAAAGGGTCTTTTAGAACAACTTTTGAAAATGCTAAAATAGATTCAAGGCTTTTTTCACTTTAAATGTATTAGCAAATTAGTGAGACACCCTATAGATATTATTTTGTAACCCTAGGTGACGCTATCCAAGGTCTACTACCTCTGCCTGCTTGGCTAGTTGCAGGTTAAGGGTCTGGGTACTGAAACGGGTGCCTCCACCTGGAGGACAGGGTTGTTAGTAACAAGGCTAACCTGGGTACAGCCCTCCAGGATACTGTAACCCCCCTCTTTCCCATCTAGTGGCCTAGACAATATGCAACAAACACTTTCACAGTAGCTCCTATTCAGCATACAAATCCCCACACAATTTGCACTTACCACCAGGGCTGGTTCCACCAGCTCGACCCTGAGACCCCTTTAAATTCAGGTTAGACACAGCAAATAACAACAGTGCTGTGCTTTTGGTACAAACTGGAACCACAGTCAGATTAAAAGCAAAAGAGTTAGATTGGATTTATTCAGGGAATTGAACAAGGGAGGGTCGCAATCAGGTTGACTGATTCTAAAACTGATCTAGTCAGGCAATTATGCATGCACTTTTAGCTCCTGCACAGTCACACACTCTGGGTACCCAGTTGGAAGTAAGAGGGGCTAGCCTGGAGCATTGCCCAGGGTAGGCTGGCATTGCTGCTGGTCGGGGCCCTGTGATGAAAAGAAAAGACATGCACAACCACACACAATTTGTAATCCAGAGCCAGGAGGCTCAGTTCGTGAAAGGAAGACAACAATGCAATCAGATGACAACATTTGTGATTTTAGCTGTTATTGTAGGGAGCTACCCTGATTGTTACTCACGCTACCCAATGCAAGACACAGGAGGGATGAAATGGAGACTGCAATTTGACAACTGGTATGCCAGGAGAAGCGGGGCCCACACAAATCACCGAGGTGTTGTCCCTGTTCGAGATGTCGAACAGGGGGCTGATCCCCTGGTGACTCTCTCATCGATTGTGTTCTCTGTGCCTGAAGTAGCTGGCTGGGACTGTGTGGCAGTACCCAGGCCAGGTAAAACAGTTTGGAAATCAGTTTGAGAAGCCGGATGAAGCTTCCAGCAAGCATGGCACAATTAAACAGTGGGGAACCAAATTGCAACCCACTATCAGCACACAGCAGATTTATAGTAAAGCAATCACCATACCACAAACTGGATATCAGTCCGGCAGCAATATCAGTATCTCTGAACAAAACCAGGAGTTCTGTGGTGAATGGATGTCCTGCCAGACCGATCGAATACAGCAAGTCGTCGGCTTCTTCAGGTTTAAGTCTGGTCACACTTCAGTGGCTTTTCTCCCACTAAATTTGGATACAGTCTGGATTATTTACAGATTCCCTCTCCAGGGACAGCAAGCATACAGGCCAAATTCAGCCTTTCCACCAATCCCCCACATGAACTACGCAGTAGCAGAGTGCTCGAATCTCTCGAGCTGTTTACTCTTTCAACTCCTCACACAGACTGACTCACTACAGCAAGCAGCTTGGGAATTTCCCTTCGGTCCAAAAGGTTTGATTCATTGATTCAACTGTCTGTCAAAGCAAGGGCTCCCCCTTCAGGTGCATTTAGGTGCCAAAGTCTCAAAACTACAATTCCTACAGAAATTCACTCCCACAAGACCCGTGGGGCAGACTCCATTTTAGGGCCCCCAAGGGTACTGATTGGTCCAAATAAGCAGTCCAGGACCAAGAGGGTGATGATAAACAGAACTGTCCATGCTGTAAAAAAGGCAGCTTAGACAAACTACAGTACAATATCATTACTATTATAATAGGTAATCAGCAGATAAGTACAGCTTCTAACAGAGCTCCCTCTGTGCAACTAGTGATGGCAGAACAGAGTGATTATCTAGCAGCCCAGGTGGGACTCGAGCTTAGAAACACTCAGGCCACACACTGCAATATAGGCAATTCTTAAAGAAGCAGGACACAGATGCTATAAAGGCACTCACATGCAATAGCTTTTAAACAGTTAAGACACAGGACACCAGCCTGGCAGTGGGCATTTAAGCACACCCAAGGAAGACTTTCAGGAACCCCCATTTGTGGGGGGGTTACACCCTTCTCTGCCTGGAAAAACTGGGCATCCACTTCAAGTCTATATCACTACAATATTGGAAACACAATTTACTATACGAGATATATGTGACATTAGCATACTATGGAAATAATATCTGATGTATCAGCTAAAGTAAACTTATCACATTACTATACATTTCACTATATTTCACTATACCATATCCTCATTGACAATATTTATGCATGTTTCATACATTCTGTATTGATTCTATTATGATTAACATACTATGAACTGTTACCTAAGACTTCACGTTATAACTTCTTGTACAGTAAATAATGTAGATGGGGCCCCTTCCCTATCAGCTAACTTGGGGCTAGATGGAACAGGGACACCTTGTTCTGAGGGAAGAACAATTAATAGGGAGGTGGCAGTCAAGCTTAGTTTGGGTAGCGAGCTCTTGGAAACGTAAACACCTTTATGGACCACATTAATAGGCAAGTCCTCAGGCCTCCCAGGGGAATCATAACTAAAATGTAGCTGTAACCCCTAGATGGCACTATCCCAGGGGCTACTACCCCTGCCTGATTTGCCACTAACAGGTTGAGGGGCCTGGATCCAATGGCGGGTGCCTCCACCCAGAGGTCAGGGTTTGTAATAGTTAAACTAACTTGGTCACAGCCCTCTGGGACACTGCAACCCCCTTTCTTCCCACTAGTGGCCCACACAATATATCAGAATTACCTTCACAGTATACACTTACCCCCAGGTCTGGTTCCGCACTGGGACCTCCTGTGAAATGAGATACAGTGCAACAATCACAGTACAGTACTTTAACATAGACAAATACCTCAGGCAGTATAACTTTGCTGAAACAAGCAGTTCTGATTTATTTAGGGAGATATAACAAGGACAGGGGAAATCAGGTTAATTAGCTTATCACTCTAATAATCTACCTATGGCTCTGTGCACAGGCCTATCCCTATCAGTTACTGTCCCTGGGTACCCAAGCCCTAGTGGCTAGTCCAAACCGTGGCAGCTGGTAGGCCCTTTCACACAGAGAAAAGGAGAATTAAACAGTCAGCAGTACAGTAATTCCATTTGGATTTAATGTGGCAATTCAACAGGGAGCGACCCTGAATTAGTACTCAACGACCTCCAAATAAGATAGGGTCCTTCAATGTCAGCAGGGCTCACTTGAGGTACACAAACCTCTTCACACATCCATAAAAGAAAGCACTATACCAGGCAGGCTGCATCTGTATCCCGATCGCAATTGTGCACAATACCGGAGAACACACAGCAGATTCAGTTCCTGACAGACCGAATGCAATTTTCAGCAATTCCTCCAGTCTTCTACAGGGTGAGCCTGGTTTCTACTCTTCAGAGATCCTTTGATTCTTTTCACAGGACGGATTCAGTCCTAACAAGCTGCAGACTGGAACTCTGGGCCTTACACACGTTTTTGACTAAAACTGCACACTGAAAAGCACAGGGCTCCTTCCTTCTTCACTGCCAAAGCTCAACTGAAACTCCAACCGACAAAACGGGCTCTTCCTTTGAGTTCCTCCCAGTTCTTGACTGGATTGGCTGTCACTCACAATAGACTGCTGCTGTTGGTCCAAAAGGCACTGAAGTCTGAACTACATCTCCCAGAGTCACTGCCCATACAATCCTCTTGTGGCTGGCTCAGATTATGAGTCCAAGTTCTGATTCGTCCAAGGCACCATTTTAGAGCTAGCTTATCCCACACTGATTGGTCCAGTTCAGCAGTTCAAAACTAGAATGGGAACTAGCAGACACAGTTCTGACTGCAAAGAAAGCAGGTTAGACAAACTGTAATTTCATTATTACTCTAAATAATTTCTGGTAAACAGTTACATCTTTCAGATAGGTTCCATTTGCACTCCTAGTGACTGCAAAAATTAAGTGAATTGGCAGCAGCTCGAGTGGTACTCAGAGAAGCACACAGTCCCCCCATATAAACTAATTATGTCTGCAAGCAGACAGCTCTTAAAGAGACAGTACCAGAGGTTCTAAAAACACTCACTGATAAATGGCTTAAATGCCAAACACCATTCAGGCTTGGAGCATTCAAGCAAGCTCCTGGAAGTCTTTTATGAACCCCCATTTGCAGGGGGGTTACACCCTTCCTGGCCTGGGAAAGCTTGACGTCCGCGTCAAGCAAGTACCCCCATAAGTTTTAACTGCAACCATATACATTTGCATTAGGCTCGCACATGTAATCATCAGTCAATATATCATTTTACCAAGAACACATTTCTGAAACATTGCAGTACGTCACTCTTTACACAGTATTACACACACATTGTACCATAACTCAAGTTATTACCTCTTGTACATGAAACCTGAAGAGAGGGGGGCCCTTCCCTATCAGTTACCTTGGGGCTGGACGGGGCAAGGACACCATACTTGAGGGCAACACAAGTAACTTGGAGTTAGCACTGACGCTCAGTTTGGGCAATGAGCTCGGGACACATACACTCCTTTATGGACAACATTGAGAGCAAATCCACAGGCCTCCCAAGGGAATCATAACTGAGGTGCACCACAGGCTTTACAGCTCGACCAGTCTTTCTAGGGGAACTGTTATAGTCTCTGCACTCTGAGCCTCATTTTCAGCATTGTCCTCACTTGTCAGGGAGTCTCCATGGGGGTAGAGAGGCTAGAACTTGGGGCACTTTCAGCTCCAGGAGTTACAGTTTCTGAGTCCACAACATTTGGCTCGCATGGAGAGTTTTGGACACTGGCAGTGGACTGTCAGGGCACTCAAAATACTCTTCTTGTTCGGGTGTATCACCAGTCTGCCCCAATCTATCATTTTCCTCCCTGAAAGCTCAAACAGTTCAACCATGCACAATGATTCCATTTCATCTGATCTGATGCTTTGCACTTCACTTTCTGGGAGCATTGGCTCCAGGGATGAAGCTGGGGCTTAGACAGTCCAGAAGGCCCAGCTTTGTCTCCAGTATTGACTAGGAGATTGCCCGAAACAATTGACTCAGTTCGTAAGAAGGATAGTATTCAAAGTCACTCTCACTTTCTTCCGATATGGACTGACAGTCATGCTCAACTGGGACTTGTGGAGGGAACACTTTAACTTTGCTTCTGTAGGTGCAGACTTTCTTGATCTTTTCTTAGCAGCAGCTCTAGTCACTGGTCCAGAGGGGCATCTTCTAGGGGCTCAGACTCAATTAAGATTTGTCCAATGGGCAGTAAATGATTTCTATGCATTGTTTTACATCTTTTGAATTATTCTCAGGCCTTACTTTGTACACTGGCAGATCATCTAGTTTGCCACTACAATGTGAGGAGATGGTGCCATCTGTCAGCAATCTTGTGCTTGCCATGCAGTCCCAGATTTCTTAGCAATACCGATCTCCTCCTGGAGTTCCTGTGCTTTCACCCTTTTATCATACCTTTCTTTGTTGGGCCAGATTTCTTTTGGCAGCCATGGTTTGAGCCAGTTGGTGCGCATGAGTTAGCTGGGCCTTTAACTTTTGCACATACTGTAAATAGTTGTCAGCTTGAACCCATCAGAGAGACCCCAAAACACACATCTACTGGTAGTCGAGCTTCTCTTCCAAACATCAGGCGGTAGGGGAGAATCCAGTGGCATCACTTTTGGTGCAGTTATAAGCATGTACCAGGGTGCTAATTTGTTGGCTCCATCTAGGCTTGTCCTTTGGGTGCAGGGTGCCTAGCATATCTAGCAAAGTGCGGTTGAAGCGTTCAGGCTGTGGGTCCCCTGGGGGTGGTAAGGAGTGGTTCTGGACTTTGCACTCCCACAGAGAAAGCATCTCTTTGATCAGACGACTCTCAAAGTCTCTCCCTTGATCAGAATGGATTCTTTGTGGAGCCCCATAGTGAACAAAAGTTTTCTACAAGTACTTTGGCCACAGTGGATGCTTTCTGGTCTTTGGTGGGAAAGCTTGGGCATATCTCGTGAAATGGTCAGTGACCACCAGCACATTACTGATATTTCTTTGATCTGACTCCAAACTTAGAAAATCAATACAGACCAACTCCATGGGTGCACTGGTGGTGATGTTAACAAGGGGCAGCCCTCTGGAGCAAAGCTTTCCTCTGTAAGCAGCTATCACAAGTTCGAATGTGTTGCTCCACATCAGCCCCCATCTTAGGCCAATAGAATCTGGATCTCACCAAGTCAAGTGTTCTGTCTATACCAAGGTGCCCCATGTGGTTGTGCAAGGACCTCAGTACTGAGTCTCGAAGGCAGTGGGCAGCACTAGTTGTTGTTTGTCTACTTGTCCCCTCTGTCTACTGTTTTCTGTATAACAGTTTATTGATCAGTTTCAACTTAGGACCTTCTTTGTATAACAGTGCAGTTCTCAAATCAGTGGAGCGTAATTTGGACACATCTTTTCCTGCATAGAGGGCTTCTAAAGCTGCTTTGATCATGGGATCGTGGGATTGATCCCTTGAATACTGTCATTGTCCAGCTGAGGCAGTGCACCAATGTCTATTGCAGAAAAGTGGCAATAAGCAGCAGGTATGCAATTCTCCAGAGGCTCCCAAGCAATCCACCATGCAGTCCACTGCGTCCGTGGACATTTGTTCCTCCCTGTCAAACTTCCAGCAGAGTGCCCGAATGTCAGGTTCTGCCAATCGGACCCAATCATTCTGGGGAACAGGCCCGGGAGAGAGCATCAGCATCTATGTGGTTCAGACCTGCTCGGTATTCGAGAGCATAGTCATATGTAGATAATGCAGAAAGCCACCTATGGCCAGTGGCATCCAACTTAGCTGAGGTCTGCACATAGGTCAAAGGATTATTGTCAGTTTTACTAGTATTTTAGCCCCATACAAGTACTCATGGAATTGGTCAACAATAGCCCACTTCAAAGCTAGGAACTCTAACTTATGTACAGGATAGTTCTTTTCGGATGGGGTCAGGCTTCTACTGGCAAAGGCCACTGGTCTCAGGCCATTCTCGTGCTCTTGGTACAACACAGCCCCAACCCTTGCAAGCTAGCATCAGTGTGCAGGGCGTAAGGTTTTCTTGGATCGGCATAGGCCAGCACTGGAGCATGGGTAAGTTGATATATGATCTCATGAAAAGCAGTCTCTACAATCAGGGTCCAACGGGCCTTTAATACTTCACTCGGGATGATACACTCTTTCAGTCTTGAGGGACGTGACTTGGTATTTTTGTGGGTTGGGGGATACCCTTGAGTAGGTTAAGTAAAGAGGCGGATCACTCTTGAATAGTCCTTGATGAAGCGCCGATAATAACCACAGAATCCCAGGAATCTTTGCAGTTCTTTTAGATTTTTGGCTGTGGCCAGGTGGTCAAGGCCTCAACTTTACTTCTGGTCGGTCTCTATTCCCTCGGTGGATACTATGTGTCCCACATACTTTACTGATGTTTGAAAGAATTGACACTTATCAATGGACAGTTTAAGGCCAAAGTCCTCCAGTCGGTCCAATACCTTAAATAATCTGCTCTCATGTTCCTCCAGTGAGCTGCCAAACACAATGACATCATCTAGGTATACCAGGCACTCTAGTAAGTTCATGTCCCCACTGCACGCTCCATCAATCGTTGAAAAGTGGCTGGGGCACCTGAAATCCCTTGAGGCATCCCTCATGAATTCATAGAAGCCAAGCGGACAGATAAAGGCCGTCTTCTCACGGTCCTCTGGGGCCATCGGGATCTGGTAGTACCCACTGTGAGATCCAGCACAGAGAACCACTTGCTCCCCGTTTAGGCAGTCCAAAGCATCCTGAATGCGGGCATTGTGTACTGATCAGGGATAGTCCGCCGCGGTTTAAGGTGCGATAATCCACACATCCTACTGTTCCATTCTTTTCCTCACTACCACAATGGGGGAAGCATAAGGAGCTTCTGGATTCTTGTATTACACCAGCAGCTAACATCTCTTGCAGATGCCGTCTCACATCATCTATGTCAGCAGGTGCCAGGCGTCGAGACTCTCACGAAATGGTCTTTCGTCATGCAGCGGATATTGTGCTCAGCTCCTTGCACGCATCCTACATCCCATTCCTTTAAAGAAAACACCTGGTCTCTCTGGGCAAGCTTCTCACTGATCCTCACTTTCCATTCAGCTGGCAGCGAGTCGCCGAAATCAAACAAGTCAGGCGTTACTCTGTCATTCTTCCTTGAACTTGCTGCTGGGTAGCACTGCAGTGTCTGCACAATGCACATTAGCCAGGATGCAACCTCTGTTTACTCGAATGTCTCTTTCAGACACATTATGAACTTGGACCATTACCCTTCTGGCATAAGCATGGGCTCTAGCGGGCAAAATACTAGGCTTGACCAGCAGTCCCTCTGGCAATTTTCCATCGCTTGGTGCATCCAACATTAATATTTTATTCTTAACATCCTTTCTGATACGGACCTCTCCCTGTAAGGTACACTGGGCATTTGGCGCCGGATCAGAGACTCAGGATCCTTCTTCCATACAATTCCGACCGGTTCCTCTGGTTCTGTTTTTCAGCATCTCTCTGTGCCTCATAGGCCTTCTTAATTAAAGCCGGAACTCTTAAGCTCTACTACTCTTTGACCCCTGTTTTCATAACACAACTGTGCCAGCCTTCCAACATATGAGCATTTTTCCAATCAACAAAGGACACCATCATACAGTCCAGTGGGGACACACTAAGGCTAGGGTCTCTACTTGTTCGGCCACTCCAGCCACGGAGGTGGGGAAAGACAGCCAAATTGGATATACCGGAATAGGGGTAGGCTTCTCACTTAACCCCATACATGCAGTCCTTCTAATGGTTGTAAGGTACGTCTGACAAATGCTTCTGATACCAATCCTGGAACATAATTGTCACTTGGGAGCCACTGTCTAATACAGCTCTTGTAGACACTCCATTCACCTTTACAGTGGTCTCCATGGAGGGACCCACTATTCTGGACCAGTCTGGAGGCGGTAGTGGGGGCCTGGGCAACTGACCTTGCCACAAAAGGACGTGAATTAGCATTTTTGGTGCCCTCACTGGGATCAAGTCGTCGCACCTTTAACCACTGATTTCTTCTCCAAGCTCTCCTTGTAGCCTATATGCAACTTTGTCAGTGTCTTTTGGGGACTGGCATTCCCTTTTCATGTGCCCATCTTTCCCACATTATAGCAAAACATTTTCTGGAGTTTGAGCTGGCCGAGGCGCCACACTGGGAGCCAGGCGGGGTATTACTAACTGGAACCTGGTGCCATCTCTGTCTGCGGCGTGATAAGCATTTGGAGACATCGTCAGTTTCTCCACTTCCATGGTCAAGGAATCGAGTTCGAGCTGTTATCAGCAGGAGATACATGGGTGGGTACCCCACCCCCATAGCAGATGCAGTCGGATATAGGTCAGGGCCTGTACTTGCAGGCGTGGCCTTCTTAAAGGGACTTTTTTGAATTCGGATCTCTCAACAGTTGCCCCATTGTGACATATCTTTTCCTTGTCAGAGCACTCATTGACTGCCAACCTCTGCCCTGAACTTCACTTGATGGGTCACCCTCAGTCACTCGGGTCGAGCTGCAGCTATTGGTGCAGGTCCCTCCCGAGGTCGCCTTTTCTCAACTCCTCGAATTTCTCTCAATAACTCATCATAGGAGGGTGGGGATTCAGTCGATCTGCCAGGCGTAACTGAAGCAACAGCAGTTCTGAGAGGGGCAGACTTGAGGATCCTGTCCAGCCTGGTTGGTCCAGTTCAATCGCTAGCAAACTACCTTTCTGAGGCATTCTTGCAACAATTTTTCCAGCCGAGATACATACACAGACAACAACTCCCCTGGTACTGTTGTGCATCTCTACCTCCACCATAGGTCCTCATCAGAATCTGGGCTCCCATACACATTCTCCAAGGCCTCAAGATAGGCCTGTGCAGTCGCTTCAGGTTACTGGCCCGCTTAGCACGGATGGTAGCCAGGGCAGGACCTCGGAGGCTCTCACTAACCCTCTCTTTGAGCTGCCTTCCGAGCATTGCCATTCTAGCACTTGGGGCAACATAGTCTATCCAGGTCTCCCAGTCATCCTCCCTTGGGGGTGGGGAGGGTGCCAGAGAAGATCCTCAACCTTCGGTAAGAGTCGTGACTAATGGCAGGTGCAGAAATAGGAGTCTGCATTGGTTCAGCCACCATTACGGGCACTGGAGCAGGAGAGGGTGTTGGGGAGGAACACCCCAGGTGGTAGAATAGTTTCTTCAAGTCCTCCACAGTTTTCCCTCTCCCAGCAACCATTCAGCAAATTTTTCCTCAAAAAGTTTCAGATAATTGGTGGGGCTGATTCCCCGGGTCTTTACTGTCCTTAGTTATCACTCTCCAAGCAGTGAGGGCTCCTCTGGGGTAATGGTCTGTGGCACTTGGAGCTATCTATGGGATCCTTAAACTCTACTAGGAGCCAGGAAAGTGTGGGTGAGCAGATTAGCATGCCGACCCACCACCACAGGGTTTTGTAAACCTTCCACCTTGGAAAGTACTCCTGCACAGTGTCCCGTATTGATACCTAGGGGGATGTCCAGGATAAGCATAGCATTTTGGGGTCGATCTCCTCCCAGTACACCACTCCACCAGCCGTGCACAGCCACTTCTGTCGGGGTACCCATTTTTTCTTAACAGTGGTTCGTGAATATGGCCACTAGAGGACACACAATCCCAGCGGTGCCTCCAAGATGTAACCCCAGATGGCACTATCCCAGGGCTACTACCCTGCCTGATTTGCCACTAACAGGTTGAGGGCCTGGATCCAATGGCGGGTGCCTCCACCCAGAGGTCAGGGTTGTAATAGTTAAACTAACTTGGTCACAGCCCTCTGGGACACTGCAACCCCTTTCTTCCACTAGTGGCCCACACAATATCAGAATTACCTTCACAGTATACACTTACCCCAGGTCTGGTTCCGGCACTGGGACCTCCTGTGAAATGAGATACAGTGCAACAATCACAGTACAGTACTTTAACATAGACAAATACCTCAGGTAGTATAACTTGCTGAAACAAGCAGTTCTGATTTATTTAGGGAGATATAACAAGGACAGGGGAATCAGGTTAATTAGCTTATCACTCTAATAATTCATCTATGGCTCTGTGACAGGCCTATCCTTATCAGTTACTGTCCCTGGGTACCCAAGCCCTAGTGCTAGTCCAAACCGTGGCAGCTGGTAGGGCCCCTTTCACACAGAGAAAGGAGAATTAAACAGTCAGCAGTACAGTAATTCCATTTGGATTTAATGTGGCAATTCAACAGGAGCGACCCTGAATTAGTACTCCCGACCTCCAAATAAGATAGGGTCCTTCAATGTCAGCAGGGCTCACTTGAGGTACACAAACCTCTTCACACATCCATATAAAAGCACTATACCAGGCAGGCTGCATCTGTATCCCGATCGCAATTACTGCACAATACCGGAGAACACACAGCAGATTCAGTTCTGACAGACCGAATGCAATTTTCAGCAATTCCTCCAGTCTTCTACAGGGTGAGCCTGGTTTCTACCTTCAGAGATCCTTTGATTCTTTTCACAGGACGGATTCAGTCCTAACAAGCTGCAGACTGGAACCTGGGCCTTACACGCTTTTTGACTAAAACTGCACACTGAAAAAGCACAGGGCTCCTTCCTTCTTCACTGCCAAAGCTCAACTGAAACTCCAACCGACAAAACCGGGCTCTTCCTTTGAGTTCCTCCCAGTTCTTGACTGGATTGGCTGTCACTCACAATAGACTGCTGCTGTTGGTCCAAAAAGGCACTGAAGTCTGAACTACATCTCCCAGAGTCACTGCCCATACAATCCTCTTGTGGCTGGCTCAGATTATGAGTCAAGTTCTGATTCAGTCCAAGGCACCATTTGAGCTAGCTTACTCCACACTGATTGGTCCAGTTCAGCAGTTCAAAACTAGAATGGGGAACTAGACACAGTTCTGACTGCAAAGAAAGCAGGTTAGACAAACTGTAATTTCATTATTACTCTAAATAATTTCTGGTAAACAGTTACATCTTTCAGATGGGTTCCATTTGCACTCCTAGTGACTGCAAAAATTAAGTGAATTGGCAGCAGCTCGAGTGGTACTCAGAGAACCACACAGTCCCCCATATAAACTAATTATGTCTGCAAAGCAGACAGCTCTAAAGAGACAGTACCAGAGGTTCTAAAACACTCACTGATAAATGGCTTAAATGCCAAACACCATTCAGGCTTGGAGCATTCAAGCAAGCTCCTGGAAGTCTTTTATGAACCCCCATTTGCAGGGGGGTTACATAGCACTGGCTTAACAGGTCACCCAGACATTCTGAGGGGTACAGACACTGGCTCTGGCTTGTCATCATAGGTATTGGACACTTCCTTTTCTTCTTTCAGGAGGGCCACCTCTGCACTGAATGAGAAGTTCAGGTTGGGAGCACTGGCAGCTCCGGGCTCAGTAGCTTCTGTTTCCAAAGTACTTTGGTCATTAACATTTGCTGCAGAATGCCCTGACTGGTCATCCCAGGACACCTGGACACACTGGAGCTTTGTGGCATGGAAAGGGCACTGGACTCACTTTCTCATGGCTCTGTTAGTTCTGGTATGTCACCAGAAAGACTCAGAACATCAGCCTCTTCTTCAGGCAAGTCAAACAGTTCTACAAGACACAGAGAGTTTGCAACCTCAGATGTGATACTTTGCACCTCACTTTCAGGGGGCATTGGGTCCAGGGAAGAAGCTGGGGGGTTAGGCAGTTCTGAAGGCCCAGCTTCATCCCCATGATTCTGCAGAGGATTTCCTTGAAACAACTGACTCAGTTCATATGAGGGATAATAAGCATTATCACAGTCACTCTCATCAGAGACAGATGAGCAGTCATCATTATCACTCTGGGCCTGCTGAGGGGAATGCCTTGGTTCTGGAACAACATGGACAGTTTGGCTCTGTTTCCTCTTTGAAGCAGCATGAGTCACTGACCTAGGAGAAGTGTCAGGTGTTGGTTCAGCATCGATAACAACATGGCCAATGGGCAGTAAGTGATTGCTGTGCATGGTCTTAACAACTTTGAAATTATTTTCTGGGTGCACCTTGTACACTGACAGATTATGCCAACTACTATGTGAGGAAGATGGTGCAATCTATCAGCAATGTCGTGTTTTCCATGCAGTCCCAAAATGAGTAGTAGAACCAAATCTCCGGGCAACAACACCTGGGATTTTACTCGTTGATTATGTCTTTCTTTGTTGGCAATATTTCACTTAGCAGCCATAGTTTGAGCTAGTTGATTGGCATGATTCAACTGATCTTTCAAATTCTGTACGTACTCGTGATAGTTTTTGGCTTGGACCCCATCTGGAGAGACCCCAAAGCAGACATTAATCTTGCAGTTGGGCCTCCTCCTGAACATGAGACAGTAGGGGAGAACTCAGTAGCATCACTTTTGGTGCAATTGTATGCAAGTACCAAGGTGTTAATCTGCTGGCTCCACTTATGCTTATCTTTTGGATGCAGGGTGCCCAGCATGTCCAGAAGGGTGCGGTTAAAGTGTTCTGGTTGAGGGTCCCCCTGCGGGTGATAGGGCTGGTTCTTGACTTCCACCCCCCCACACACAAAGAGAAAGAGCATTTCTTCGATTAGCCTACTTTCAAAGTCTCTGCCTTGGTCAGAATGGATCCTCTGGGGGTCACCATAGTGGACAAAGAATTTTTCCACTAGCACCTTGGCCATGGTACAGGCCTTTTGATCTTTAGTTGGGAAGGCTTGTGCGTACTGTGTAAAATGATCAGTAACTACCAACACATTGCCAGTGTTCTTTTGGCCGGGTTCTAAACACAAGAAGTCTATGCAGACAAATTCTAGAGGGGCGCTGGTAGTGATATTGACAAGGGGGGCATCCTTCTGAGGCAGGGCTTTTCTTTGGGGGCAATGACTGTGGGTATTTACATGGTGTTCAACATCTGACCCCATCTTTGGCCAGTTGAATTGGGATCTTACCAAATTGAGAGTTCTATCAATACCGAGGTACACCATGTGGTTGTGGAGGGACCTCAGTACCAGCTGTTTAAAGGCTGTGGGTAGGACCAGCTGTTGCTTGACTACTTGACCATGACAATCCACTGTCTGTCTATATAACAATTGATCATGCAACTTTAGCCTGGGACCATTCTTGAACAATAGAGCAGTCTGTAAGTCAGGGGAATGCAACTTGGACACATCTTTCCCTGCATGCAGGGCATCAAATGCTGGTTTAATCATAGATCTTGGAATTGAGCCCACTGAATACTGTCATTATTGAACTGAGGTAGTGCACTAATATCTAATGCAGAGAAATGGCAACAGGCAGCTGGTATGCAGGTATCAGGAGGGCCCAAGCAATCTACTAGGTAGTCCACTGTGTCCGCAGACATTTGTTCATCTTTATCAAACTTTTGGCATAATGCTTTGGTGTCAGGTTCAGACAATCTGACCCAATTGTTCTTAGAAGCTGGCCTTCATCAGCATCAATGTGGTTCAGTCCCGCCTGTATTCAACAGCATAATCATAAGTCGATAAGGCAGAAAGCCAACTGTGACCAGTGGTGTCCAATTTAGCTGAAGTCTGCACATAGGTCAGTGGGTTATTGTCAGTCCTCACTAATATCTTTGACCCATAGAGGTACTCATAAAAACTGGTCAACTATGGCCGATTTTAGGGTGATAAATTCCAACTTGTGGGATGGATAGTTCTGCTCTGATGGGGTCAAGCTCCTATTGGAGAAAGCTACAGGTCTCAAGCCATCTTCTTAGTCTTTTTTTTTTTGCTATTCAAATTTTTAGTGAGTTTTACAATACAGAGAGTGAATCACCAGGAACAAGTGATACAATAAAACATGAATACCAAGCACATTGAGCTGATGCACCTCTCCTGGCCCACCCCCCCAACCCTCTCCCAAATACTTGTATTGAGTATAGGGCTTGTAATGAATCCCAAGTTGTGTTAAATTTGTTGTTTATTGGAAAGGCTTTGCAATGGTTCTCTCAGTTCTGAGATTTGCGAGAGCTCTTGAAGCCATTCAAGATAAGACAAGTTGTCGGAGTCTTTCCAATGCCTAAGGACCAGCTTTTTGACAGACATGGAGATTAATGCAATGTAAAATTTCCTACTCCTGACTGTAATAGTAGAAAAGTCTCCCAAGAGACATATTTCAGGTGTGAATAATTCTGAGAGCCTTAAAAATGGGTCAGATTTTTGTTTAATGGCAGCCCAGAGGTGAGCAACCTGGGCCAGTCCCAAAAGATATGGAGAGAATCCCCAGGCAACAGCCCGCATCTGGTACAAAGTGAGTACTTACTGCTCCTATCTTGGCCAGTTTTAATGGGGTATAATATATATTACGCAAAATTTTAAATTGCATTAATCTGAGTCTGTCTTGGGATAAGAATTTGTGGCAGGTGTTCCAGATAAGTGACCAGTCAAACTCCTTGTCTGGAAAAAGGGAAGACCAATACGAAACAGGAGCAAAATTATCGGGATATACCCAGGCAAACAAAGTACTATATATTTTTGAAACAGCATGGGGTTTGCTAGGAATTCGAGAAAGAGGCCTGTAAATTAGGCTGAGCTAGAGAAGGAAGGATGCCCGAATACCTTTTTAGCATACAGTGCCGTAACTGATATATCTTGAAAATACTCATAAGAGAATCATAAACTATGTAGAATTTCAGAGAGGGGGCCCACTGTCTATCAGGTGTACGAAATCTTTTAACAAGGTACAGTTTATAGGAGGAAGCCAAATTGGTATATAGGCTTATTATCCATCTTTATATTGGGATTGCCAACTACTGGCTGATGTAGATCCTTGGTGTTATCTATATTTTAAAAACACGAGAGCTGAGAATGAGACATTATTGAAACTGCAATAGAGAATTACGTAGGGACAATGGGAGGAGTCCTAATTTGTGTATAATAATGCAGCTGGAAGAAAACCATGCATTTTAATACTATCCAGCCCTACTCTAAGCCAGATCGGGAAATAGAGGAAGCTTGCTGATCGCTGCTCTGCAGACAACCATTGTAATATTTGTTGGCCTGACTGGCCCAATAGTACAACCCCATATGTGGAAGCTTTAACCTCCTTTATTTTTGGGGCAGCCAGCTTACTTAAATGCCATTCTTGATTTTCTGTACCCCCATACAAAGGAGGAGAACATACTATGGATTTTTTTTAAACCAAGATATTGGGATATTGATGTTTAGCATGTTAAGGAGGTAGAAAAGATGGGAAAAAACATTCATTTTAATCAAATTGATTCTACCCCATAAGGAAAGAGGGAGAAGTGTCCATCTATGTAGGTCTTGATCTGTTTTCTGAACCAATGAATCCAGATTCAGTTGTTTAGTGCGGGTGTTACTTAAGGTTAAGATAATTCCCAAGTATTTAATGGACTTGGGCTGCCAAGCGAGCCCAGTATTGATAATTTCTTGTTTATATACCTTATGATTTAAAGGATAAACTAGGGTTTTCCCAATATTAAGCTTATAATTTGAGACCCTGCTAAATTTCTTAATTATATTAAGAATAGCAGGGATAGATGTGGCAGGGTTGGCTATATGCAATAGTAAATCATCTGCATATGCTGCAACCTTGACTACATGTCCATCTAAAGGATACCTGGGACATCTTGAGCCTTATTAATCTCCGGATAAGAGGCTTCAAATGTAAATTGAAAAGGAGCAGGGACAGTGGACACCCCTACCTTGTTCCCACATGGAGTTTTATCGGACTTGGAATCATTCCATTACAGGCAATTCTGGTGGAAGGGGGATATATAGAGTGAGCGCACCCACCTCAGGAATTCGTTGGGAAAACCAAATGTCTACATTGTCACAAACAAGTAATTCCAATAGACCCTATCGAAGGCCTTCTCGGTATCTAATGAGACCAGAACCATTGGAATATTGGCATCCTTAGAGGCTGAGAAGACATGGGCAAGAGTACGTAAATGGTCAATGGAAGATCTTCCCCTCATGAAACCCACCTGTTCCTCTCCAATTATTAAGGGAGAACCATGTTCATGCGATCCACCAGTATTTTGGCTAAAATTTTAGTATCATGGTTAATTAAAGATATGGGTCTGTAACTTGAGACTAGGTCCTGCGGTTTATCTGGTTTTGGCAGTAAAACAATGAGGGCCTCAAAAAGGGAAGACTCAGTCCCCTGACCAGAGAGAAGGAATTGAAAAAGGGACAACAAGATGGGAGATAATTGCCTAGAAAATGCTTTATAAAAATTAAAAGAGAAACCGTCTGGACCGGGAGTTTTATCAGCCAGGAGGGAATTTATTACTGCAATTATTTCCTCCTCAGTAATAAGAGATATGAACGCGTTTTGTTGGGACTCAGAGAGGGAAGGCAGATATGAGTCAGTCAGTATCTTTGTACATCATCTTCGAAGGAGGGAGAATCATGGGACCATAAAGGTCCCGGAAATGAGCGGTAAATACATCTACTATCTTGGGGAGTGAGGTTTTAGGGATGCCCCTTCAGAAAGTCAAATAGCTGGAATAAATTGAGCTGATTCGAGTTGCTTAACGGCATTGCTAGGAGCCATGTAGCTTTTTCCCCCTGATCTGTGTAAACAGCACTAGTTTTTTGGATGGCAAATTCAGCTTGCTCTCTTAACAGATCGAGGTAAGCATCTTTTAATTTAATTAGTTCTTGCATAAAGGGTTCGGAAGCATCAGGGAAAAGGCTATGTTCCATATCTCTAATTTGGAATAGGAGGGTAGAAATCTTGTTTTCCCATTCCTTTTTCCTCTTTGAGGTTAGTCCTATTAGAATGCCTCTAAAGAATGCTTTCAAGGTGCCCCATTCCATGTCTGGTCATTGTGTGGTATTAGCATTTAGGATCATAAACTGTTGGATTTGGGATGCTATATAATCAGTCTTGACAGAATCTTTAAGGATTTGATTATTCAGTTTCCATCTTCCCCCTTTTTCCTGAGATGAGAACAGGGATATCGTGCATGCTACTGAGGAATGGTCCTAGAGCGGGCCTGATACAATTTTGGCATCAATAACTCCAGAAAGCAATATTTGAGAAATGAGAATATAATCAATCCGTGAGGACATACCGTGTACTGGGGAGATGTATGTGTACTCCCTGCCATTAGGGTGAAGGATACGCCATGCATCACAAAGCCCTGTGGAGTTGAGAAGGTCCCTAAGTGCTCTCTGGTTGGGAGAAAGGCCATGAGAAATTCAACTGGACCTGTCTAGCAAAGGGTCAAATACAAGATTAAAATCGTCCCCTATAATCATAGGAATGCCCAGAAAGGGATTGAGGACTTCCAGAATTTTCATGAAAAAGCCTGGAGTGTCTACGTTAGGCCCATAGACACAGCCCAGCACAATTTCCAAGGTGTGCAGCCTACCCTTCACAAAAAGAAATCTTCCAGAGGGATCTGCTATGATCTGGGTAGAACTGAAGGGAATTGATCTATGCAAAAGTACCATGACACCTCTGCTTTGAGTGTTGCCCTGAGCAGCAAAAACCTGTCTCATTTGATTCCTTCTCTGTTTATTGGCTTCATGATTTAGTAGATGTGTTTTTGTAAAAATATGATATGGGCTTTGAAGTGACTAAGGTATTTTAGCACCTTATATTGCTTGGTTTTGTGCCTGACTCCTTTAACATTCCATGAACTAAACAAAATATTATTAATCATTCCTCTTTAAAACCCTAAATATCTGCTTGAGGTCCAATCCATGTAAATAGATATTTATCCTTAATGCCCATGGTAAAGATTCTGCTGAGGAGCCCACCCCTTACCCCATAAAACAACAAGAAATAATGCCCAATACCCAAAAAACACCTCCAAACCCACTTTGAAACCCCACCCCCTCCCGCACTCCACCCCATAATCTCACAGTACATGATACACAGCTCACTTGGTCATCTCCGCATTACCCTCGGCCCCGTCAAGTAACATCAAATAAGTAACTATGTAACAGCAACTAGTTTGGTAATATACACACCAGCCTACCGAACAATAGGTATAGATTAGTTAAAGTCAGACGTGCAGAGTAAACGTAAGTGCACAAATACTAAAATGCAATATGCCACATCTTCGTTAACCAGGCTCATGTAAAATAAAGAAAAAATCCTGAGAAAAGGTACACTGTAGTCATTTCCACTCTAAGAAAATTGCAATTGTAGAAGGTTAAGACATGGGAAGTTTATTATGGTGACCATGTGGATACTTAGAACTGCACAAAAAAAAAGGTTCTAGTAGTAGATCCAATTGTGAAGAACCAGAGCTATCAAAATTTACAGCAGTATAAATGTTGCTCCCAGGAAAAAGATAATAAGGGAGAATGAAAATACTGTAAGAGAAATAGCAGTCTCTGGTGCCATCTAGCGACATTGTGGCCAAAACACATTTACCAGCTGGATATAGAAAGTTGTTAGAACTGTGGAAAAATCAGGAATACAAAGTGTCTTTTAAATACCATCATGAACTCAGGTATGAGCATGAAACTTAAGTACTGAAGAAAGAAAGAGCCAGCAAGTCCATGATCTAGAAGGAGACACTGGGAATTTAATTGGGAGCTGTAAATGTGTACCGTGGTGTAAGAAATCAGATCCTTAGCTTAAAAAGACATCGAGAAACCCACAGGTACAGAAGCAGACACAGTCATGCATCCAGGAGGAAACTTGCAAAGTAAGTCGCAATGCATAAGATACAAGAAGATGAAAAGGACTGAGAGAAAGGAACAATTATGAGAGGCAGGTGGGCAGAATAAACTTCCTTCTTTCGGGAGCATCTTTAGATATCCGAGGTCATATGCTTCTCAGTAGGATTAGGGTTCACGACTGAGGTGAAGGCTTTAGATTCAGGTGGTACGAAATAGGTCAGGAAAAGCTGTTTTGAGTCCTGCAGTGGCAGAATCCCTATTCTCGTAGGTGAGCCAGGAGTCGGAAATGAGAACTTGAAACCTGGCCGGGAGCCCATTTTAATTTAATACCAGCCGCAATTAATTTAGAAGCTAGAGGGTGATAAGTGGCTCGTTTCGACGAACTGAAACAGGTAGATACTGTACTATCCTCAGCTTAGCACCTTCCTAGGTAAGCTCCTTGGTTTCACGAACTTTGCCATAAAGTGTTGCTTTTCTTGGAAATTAAGAAACGGAAAAGAAATGACCTAGGGGCAGCACCTTGAGGGTGGGTTGGTCATAAGGCTCTATGGGCTCTTTTGATAGAATAATCAGAGCCAAAAGGGGAAGGGCCAGCAAATTTTTTAATGAAATGCATTGTAAATTTAATAGGGTCAGCACCTTCCTCTCGCTCAGGTAACCCTATTATTACCACGTTATTGTGTCGACTTCGGCCCTCAAGGTCTTCTATTTTGTTTTCCATTCTGTTTAGTCACTGTCTCAGGGCAACTAGGTCAGAATTAAGTTGTTCTTGCTTGTGTTCCAGAGAGCAGATTCGTGCTTCGTTATCTGAGGTTCTTTGGGAAAGGGATTCTAAGGCGTTGGAAATAGATTTGATTTCTCCGGCGATATTCAGTATTTCAGTTTTAAAAGGTTGAAATTCTTCTAGGAATTTAGCGAGTGTAAGAGGCTCCATGTCCATACTTCCAGTGCCTGTAGATGATGTCTGGAGAGCTGTAGAGGCTTTAGGCCTTTTTGGGGCCTTCTCAGGCGTTGTTGGAGGGGTATGTTTAGAAGAGTTCTTCTTCATCTCACTTTCCATCCAGTCAGCGTCAGGTAGGCACTGATTTCTCAGAAAAATTCCAGCAGGTAGAAAACGAGAAAACAAGTTCTCAAACCTTGGCAAAACAAAGTATAAACTGACAAGGGGCAGGAGCTAACACAGGAGAGTGCTAATCAGTGGCCTGCATCACGTGACTCCCACCATCTTCTTAGTCTTGATATAGCACAGCCCCAAGGCCCTGCAAACTAGTATCCATATGCAGAACATAGAGCTTGGTAGGATCAGTGTAGGGAAGAACTGGGGCATGGGTGACCTGGTATATGACTTCAAAGAATGCTGCTTCACTTTTGGGTATCCACCAAGTCCCAAAAGGCTCATCTATTTGAAAATACACTTTCTCTTGTTCTTTGATAGCCCCCTTTTTGTATTTGTGGTTGGTAGGGGGGTAGATTTGGGTAAGGTTAAGGAGTGGTCAAATCACCTTTGAATAGTCTTTGATGAACCTGCAGTAGCAGCCACAGAATGCCAGGAAATGCTGTAGCTCTTTTAGGTTATTGGGCTGGGGCCAAGTGGTCAAAGTTTCAACTTTACTGGGATTTGTCTATATCCCTTCCACAGACATTATGTGTCCCACATATTTCACAGATATTTGAAAAAACTGGCACTTGTCTACGGATAACTTGAGGTCAAATTCCTCCAAACGATCGAGGACTTTGAACAGTCTGGTGTCATGTTCCTCTAGCATGCGTCCAAAAATAATGATATCATTCAAGTACACTAAACATTCTAGCAAGTTCATGTCTCCCACTGCACATTTCATCAATCTCTGGAAGGTGGCAGGGCACCCAAAATCCCCTGTGGCCTCCTTAAGAATTCGTAGAACCCCAAAGGACAAATGAAGGCTGTTTTCTCATGGTCCTCTGGGGCCATCGGGATCTGATAATATCCGCTGCAGAGATCCAGTACTGAGAACCACTGGCCCTCATTCAGGCAATCCAGAGCATCCTGTGTGTGTGGCATGGTGTATTGATCTGGGATAGTCCATCGGGTGAGTGTCCGATAGTCCACACACATCCTCACGGATCCATTCTTTTTATGCACCACTACAATGGGCATCTTGATTCTTGAATAATGCCAGCAGCAAGCATTTCCTGTAGGTGCTTCGTAACATTGTCTATGTCAGCTGGGGTAAGGCGTCGGGACCTCTCTTGAAATGGTCAGTCATCATGCAGGCATATGTTATGCTCAGCACCATGGACACACCCCATGTCCCACTCTTTTAGTGAGAACGCTTGGTCTTTCTGAGCAAATTTCCCGCTAATTCGGGTCTTCCATTTGGCTAGCAAGGGGTACTCACCAAAGTCAAATAAGTCTAGGGTCACGTTCTCCCTTTTGCCAGAGTACTTGTTACTGGGTAATACTGCAGCGTCTGCGCAGTGTAGTGTAGCTAGCATCCATCCCTCGTTCACACAAATGTCCCTGTCTGACATTTTTCTCACTTGCATCATCACTCAGTGTGCATAGGCATGGGCACGTGCAGGTAGTATACTGGGCTTAACCATCAACCCCTCTGGCAGCTTCCCTTCACCTGGGGCATCTATCATCAATATTTTGTTCTTTACATCTCTCCTTAGGTGGACTTCTCCATGGATCATACGCTGGGCATTGGGAGCCAACACCAAAGAGTCAGGATCCTTTTTCTACACTATCCCCGCTGGCTCATCTTGGTCCACTTCACTGGGTTTCTGTTGCAAGTCATAATCCCTTTTGATTAATGCTGGAATTCTTAAGGCCCGTCCAGTCTGTTGCCCTTGTTTCTCATGGCAGAGCTGTGCTAGTCTCCCAAACATGTGGCAATTTGTTCCCATTAACAGGGGAACCCCATCATACAGTCCAGTGGGGGGACATACTAGGGCAAGTGTCTCAACTTGTTCATCTACTCCAGCCATGGTAGTAGGGAATGACAGCCAGATCAGGATATACCCCGAGTATGGATAGGACTTCTCACTTAACCCCCACAAGTGCAAACTTTCCAAGGGTTTTAGGGACATGTCAGGCAGATGCTTCTGGCACCAATCTTGAGATACTATGGTTACTTGAGATCCACTGTCAAGCATGGCCTGGGCAGACAGACCGTTCACCATCACTGTAGTTTCCATTGAAGAACTCACCACCTCTGACCACTCAGGTGACATGGACTTAGGTGTTAACTTTACAGCTGCCTTAGTAAACATCTTTTTCAGGCAGCCCCACCTTGTGGCCATATGTTGCTCTGTCAAATCAATGCCAGCAGCCTAGTAGTAACTTTTCTTAGATTATCAGGCGAATGGCAGGTGAACTGGTTGTGCCCATCCTTATCTCAGTGGTAACAGAAAACAGGTTCTTTAGAGTCTCTAGGGGAAGAGAAGCTGTTCCCCTGCTTGAACATAGTGGGGGAGTCTCAGGGTCTCTATCTGGTCGGGGGTTTTCTATCTTGGCTTTCTGAGCTCCCCCAAGGGTCAGTGTTTTGGGTAGCTCAGAGCAGGTCTCCCACCAAAACTCTCAGTTCTCGAACCTCTTCCCACAGGTTGTCTTCAGGCTGGGTTTCAGAGTAAATGACGTGTGCCCCCACCCCACATGGCAGGACTTCCCTCTTTGTCTCAGGGGTGGCTGGACAGGAATTAGCCTCTTTGGCTGCCTCAGCAGCTTGCTGACTGACTCTCAACTTAGTTAACTCCTTGATCAGTTCTCTCATCTGTTGCAGTTCAGCTTCCTCACCTCTCTCAGTGGCCTGGCAGGTGTGGACTACCCCAGCATAGGGCACTCACCCCAATCATCATTCTCAGCCTCGTGGATCTTTTTTATTAGATAGCAATATTCTGGGGGGGGGTGCCCCTTCTATTCTGAAGTTTAAGTTTTAACAACATCATGCTAGAGTAACTTGCTGACTACCTGAAAGAGCTCCTGATTCCTCATCACCTTGAGCGACCACTTCACTTGGCCAATGAGGGGTTGCTAGAGATTCCGAGGGTGACTTTAAAATCTGTGGGAGCCCAGGCATTTATGTTCGTGGCCCTGACCCTCTGGAATTCTCTACCCCATCGGATTAAGGAGGGCATGACAGTGGGGGGGGGGGTGATTCAAACAGGCCTTAAAAACATCCCTGTGGAATAAGGCATACAGTGACGATGTTGGCTGACATGTTTGTATTCATTGAATGTGATTATGTTTTTATATGTTTTAATTGCTCTGATTGTTATGCACCTTGATTTTGAAAGGCACACTATAAATAAAGAATTATTATTATTATTACTATGATGTGATCTAGCCTGACCCTGTTCAATTCACTGGTGGGCATCCTTCCTTTCCTGTGAGCCCACTGCAAAGCTCACTCAATTAGGGTGACAAACATTCACAACTTTTCATTTTTCCACTGTTTTGCAGATTTAAACTTCCACATCAGGTCATCCCCTGACTCGGTGCTACCAAATACTCCCTCCAAGGCACAGAGGTATTCAGTGGCCGTGGCCTCTGGGCAGTTGGATCGCAGGAAGCAAATGGCCTGCAGTGCAGGGCCCCTCAAGCTTTCCATGAGCCCTTCCTCTTTTCCCCCTCAGCACACTGCTACTCCTGGACCAATGGGGTGGCATAGTCCATCCACGTTTCCAGATCGTCCTCCCCCACGGGCACTGGGACTATGCTCCAGAAGAGCCCAAGTCTGCGATATGAGTCCAAATGCACAGTGGGTATCACTATGGGGGAAGCAACTGTAGGGGTGGTGGGAGGGCTATGGGGGACTGCACGGGAGTGACATCCTCAGGAAGCTCTAACATTTTCACTAGATCTGTAGCAGAGTACCCCTCAGAGGCTAACAGTTTAAGCAGCTTGTCTTTAAACCCCTCTATGCGGGGGGGGGGTCCAGGAGCAGCCAGGTCACTATGTAAGTAAATGATCCTCCACTCCTTTTGGGACCCTTCAGGCAAAATGACAGGGGGTACCTTCTCTGGTTCAATAGGCAGGCTGCAGCAGAATAGGGCCACCATAGTTTGATTAAACAGGTTGGAATCCCTTCCTTTCACCTCAACCTTCCCCAAACACTTAACTTGTTCAACAGTCTCTATAATAGTTGCATTAGTGGTCCCTAATGGGATGTTCATTTGATGAGGGTCTACACCCTGTGCTCGCTCCACCCCACTATATGGTGCACCAACAGCTTATGGGGGCAATCTTAAACATAGGCTTAGCAAGTGCCTCCATTTTATTAAAATTTTTAAGCGTGGTGTTGTAGTACCCACTTCTGACCACTTGAAGGCACAAACCCAGCATTTGTGCCTCCAAGATGTAAACCCTAGGTGGCGCTATCCCAAGGGCTACTACCCCTGCCTGCTTGACTAGTTGCAGGTAAAGGATCATGTGACTGAAATGGGTGACCCACCCAGAGGACAGGGTTGTTAGTAGGGCTGTCAGTTATATTCTGTTCTCTGTGTCATGTGACTGAGTGTCTAAATTTCCATTGGCTCATTATATTATTCTGCCACCAGAGGGCAATGTGCCATGCTCCCATTTGAATTGATCCTCTAGTACTGTCTTCCTAATCTCATCCCTTAGTTCCACTAGCTGTAACGCTTCTTGCTATTTCTCACAAGACCCTTAGTTCCCTAATCTCTATGCTGTTTTCCTGACCATATAATTTGCCTACCCATAGGAGTCAGAGTAAATCCTCTCCTGCTTCTGCTCCACTAGCCTGGAAACACTCTTTTGACCCTTTCTTAGTTTGAGATGCCTGTCTGATACTGTGACTGCCCGGTTGCCTTATTAGAGGTATGCCTGGCTGCTTCTGGAGGCCTCATTTTGTCTTCTACCTCAAGCAGCCTATCTGCAACCTTAAGCTATGGTTAGCTACCATGTTGGGGGGTCCTTATTCTGCTAGTGCTCTCTGCATCAACATTCTTTCTCTTTCAATCCCTGTGACCAACAGAGTGGGATAGTTGACCTCCAGAATTTCTGCTTCTCAAATCAGCTTGTTCTTAGCCAGTGGCCTATGTCCTAAGAGCCATTTCCTCCTCCCAAAGGGCTATTACTGTTATGAACTACTTGCCATTGAAAGATGGAGGAGGCGGCTGTAAAAATTCCAGCTTATTATGGTATTAGGCTTTGTTTTTAGCCTCGCTAAAATCCTGTGGTCAGGTGACATTGAAACTAATCCTGAGCCACCTGCCCACTTCTCAGCTGTGAGGTAACTAGGTTAGCCAGTAAAGGCCTTCTCATTGTGCACATAAACATCTGTAGCCTCATATGCCACAAGGATGAGCTCGAGGCTTGGATGAAGGATTACGACCATGACATTCTCTGCATCACTGAGACGTGGCTGAAATCCTAGATACCTGACTTCACATGCTCCATTGAAAACTACTCCATCATCCACAGGAATAGGCCTACTGCCAAGTGGGGTGGTGGTGTTGCGCTCTATTGCAAAGACCACCTCAACATCACTGTCATACATGACCAGATCTCGCTTTTATTATGTGAACCCTTACATGTTACTGTCTCACTTGGGTCTAAGAAACTTCATCTCATCTGTGGATACAACCCCCCGGGGGTGTCGCTGGTTTACAGGAACTGCTTGACATAACCCTGTCTAATGCTACCCACAACGAGACCTTAATCCTTGGTGACATAAACCTAATCTGGCTGGGACCAACCCATAGTTCACTAATATCAATAGCCAGCAGCTACAACCTGCACCAGGTAATAAAGGAACCTACAAGGACTCCAAGTCACGAGAAAATGGGTACCCTGATAGACTGGCTACTTACAAACTGACTGGAACACCTACCCACATTTGGAATTCTCTCCAATGCCATTACTGACCATGCTCCAATCTTCGGCATATGGGCCTCTGGTGCTCCCCCGTCTCACCCTCCATGCTACATCACATTCATGAATCTTGCTAATTTGAACGTAAGTGCCTTCCTTCATGACATTTCCACCATCGACTGGTCAGAAATATGTCAATCTAACTGCGTTGAACATGCACTAAACATCTTCCTTCCCAGTTTCAATGAAGTACAGACCAGGCATGCTCCTAAGGTCACCAGAAGAGTCAGAGGAAAGCAAACTAGGTGGCTTCATAAGGACCTACTAGTTGAGCTACGCTTAAGAAACAAACTCTGGGAGAAGTTTAAACAATCTGGGCATATTTCTGATTTCCACACCTATAGAGCCCACAGAAATATCTGCAGGAGAAAATAAGAATAGCTAAAAGTAAGTACTGTAAGGTCTGCTTATCAGCTCTGATAGTGACCCCAAGAAATTCTGGGCACATATCAAATCCTTCCTTGAACCTCTGAGCACAGCGCACCAACTGACATGTTATTAAATGGGGCAAACTGTAATGACTGTAATACAATTGCCAATGCTTTCAACAGGCTGTTCTCTGACCTATCTCCATATACCTCCTCCTTCAAACCTCTGGCAAATCAACTCCACCCTGGAAGCTTAGTCAAAGTGTCAGATGACGTCACCCTTGCCCCGAAATCTGGACAAAATCTGCCATTCTATTTCAAAGCTATAACAGCCCCAGAGGTCCTCAAACTACTTCACTCGATGTCTGACAGTACATGTGTTGGGTCGGACCACCTTGAGCCTCACCTCCTTAAGCTTGTGGCCTATTATATTGCCTCACCTCTGGCTAAAATAGTCACCCTGTCCCTCTCTGGCAGCACTGTCCCTGACATATGGAAAATAGCTCAGATAACCCCGTTTTTTAAAAAGGGTGAGAAAAAGGACTTAAACAACTACAGACCTATTGCCATTCTCTCGGCCTTGTCTAAACTTCTTGAAAAGGTTGTTGCCACACAAACTCTTGACTATCTCTCTAAGTTTAAACTACTCTCCGATGCTCAACATGGGTTTAGGAAGAACCATAGCATGTCTATGGCCTTGCTGAAACTTACCTCTGACATTCTCTCAAATATGGATACAGGGCACCTTACAGGAGCTGTTTTTATTGATCTAACTAAGGCCTTTGACCTGGTAGACTATCCTTTACTTCTATTGGGCCTCACAAGCCTGGGTTTCTCTACTGCAGTTGTAACATGGTTTAATAGCTGCCTATACAACAGGTATCATATGGTGAAATTTGACTCGGCTATATCAGACCCTGCAGCTATAAGTGTTGGTGTACTACAAGGATCCATCCTGGGACCACTCCTATTCTCGCTCTTTATTAATAGTATCCCTAGTGCCCTTAGAAACTGCTCATCTGTCCTGTATGCTGATGACCTGGTTATCTATACTAGTACAAACAAATTGGATGACCTTAACACCGCCCTCTCCCACGATTTCAAGAACATCCAAAACTGGCTCAATGATCATAAACTGGTCCTAAACGCAAAGAAGACAGTGTCTATGCTGTTTGGCTCTGTCCCTAAACTCAGGACTGGTCCCTCGTCACTGCTAGTCTTCACATGGGCGGATCTTAATTACAGTCTGTCTCATCTTTCAACTATCTAGGGGTTCTACTAGATCAATTCCTGGATCTCAGCCTGCATATTCAAACTACCTGCAAGGCAGTAAATAACTAAGTGGTGCTGCGTACAAGATTAGCTACATGTTAACACCATCTGCTAAACTGCCCATTGCAAGGGAATTCTGTTGCCGACCTCAACTCCTGTCGCCCCTCCTTGGTTCTGCCCATAAACCTCCCTACTGAAGTGGGATGTCACTTACAATAATGTATGCCACTATGCCTCCTCTTCCCTTGACTTAGGCACCATTGCCTATTTTATGGTGACTTAGGCTGGCTCTCCTCCATGGCTTCCAGGCATTATTACCTGAGCTCTCTGTTGACTCTGTCATCAGGCTAAAAATGCCAACTACACTGGTGGAGATGTTCCTTCCTTCACCTCCCTCATGAACTGATATCAGTTGAAAATACCTACCAAAGTCCCCAGATGTCTTACCACAAAGGTACAGGTGCCTTTGGACACGTGGCTCCTAAGTTCTGGAACACTCTCCCCAAGAAGTCAGACAGTCAGGACCCACCTTCACTTCAAAACCATGCTCTGTCACTGTCTTATGCAGGCTGACCATTGCATCTGTTTTGATCATCTCTAATTCCTTCCTGTCAGGCCCCCTATCTACTGTTCCTGTCAGTACCCCAAGCACTTATCTACAACCCCACTAATCTTTGGGGTCAGGCAGACTGCATGTCACCTTGCCTCAGCTACTCCTCTACCCTCACTTATATTCTAACATCTACTGTCTAATTACCACCTTGATTTCCTGTTTACTACTCTATTCTATGTTTATACTTTTCCTGTAACCTATTCGTTATCAGTGCTTATTAAACTTCTATGTTGTTTTCTTCCTTCAAAGGGTGTTACTCCAACTCAGTACCTGTTAATTATGCTACTGCCCCTGTGTTTTGAGCTCAAATCTCCATACATGCCATACATAAGGACTTGTCTTCCCCGATATGTAATATTTGTTTCTCATTGCTTGATATGTTCTGTACCTATTTAATGATGTTTTGTACGCTCCCGGGTCGTGTTTGAAAATAGCCACTCTACTGGCTAGTGCACCCACCTGGTAAGCAAAAACTAAATAATAAAATAAAAATAACCTGGGTACAGCCCTCTTGGACACTGCAACCCCCCTCTTTCCCCTCTAGTGGCCTAGACAATATACAACAAACACTATCACAGTAGTCCCTATTCAGTATACAAATACCCACACTGTTTGCACTTGCCACCAGGGCTGTTTCCACTAGTTTGACCCTGGGGACCCCCTGTAAAACAAGGTTAGACATAGCAAATAACAACAGTGCAGTGCTTTTGGTACAAAGTGGAACCACAGTCAGATTAAATGCAAAATGAGTTAAATCTGATTTATTCAAGGAATTGAACAAGGTAGGGAGCAATCAGGTTGACTGATTCTAAAATGGATCTAGTTAGGCAATTATGCATGCACTTTTAGTCCCTGCACAGTCACATGCTCTGGATACCCAGTTGGAAGTAAAGTGGGCTAGCCTGGAATGTTGCCCAGGGTGGCCGGCATTGCAGCTGGTTGGGCCTGTGATGAAAAGAAAAGGCATGCACAACCACATACAATTTATAATCCAGAGCCAGGAGACTCAGTTCATGAAAGGAAGACAACAATGCAATCAGATGACAGCACTTGTGATTTTAACTTGGTGCAGGAGCTACCCTGATTGTTATTCATGTTACCCAATGCAAGACACAGGAGGGATGAAATGGAGACTGCAGGCACACAACTGGTATGCTAGGAGAAGCAGGGCCCACACAATCACCCAGGTGTTGTCCCTGTTTGAGATGTTGAGCAGGGGCTGATCTCCAGGTGAGTCTCTCATTGATGGTGTTCTCTTGCCTGAAGTAGCTGGCTGGGCCAGTGTGGCAGGCCAGGCTGGGTAAAACAGTTTGTAAATCAGTCCGGGAAGGCTGGATGCAGCTTCCAGCAAAGTTAAGCACAATTAAACAGTGGGAACCAAATTGCAACCCACTAACAGCACACAGCACATTTATAGTAAAGCAATCACCATACCACAAAGTGGATAGCAGTCCGCAGCAATATCAGTGTCTTCAGTCTTCTTCAGGTTTAAGTCTGGTCACACTTCAGTGGCTTTTCTCCAACTCGATTCGGTTACAGTCCAGATTATTTACAGATTCCCTCTTCAGAGACAGCAGGCAGACAAGGCAAATTCAGCCTTACCATCAATCTCCTGCACAACCACGCAGTAGCAGAGTGCTCAAATCTCTCTAGCTGTTTACTCTTTCAGCTCTTCACGCAGACTGACTCACTGCAGTAGGCAGCTTGGAATTTCCTTAAGTCCAAAGGTTTGATTCATTGATTCATCTGTCTGTCAAAGCAAGAGCTCCACTTCCAGGTGCATTTAGGTGCCAAAGTCTCAAAAATACAATTCCTACAGAAATTCACTCCCAGAAGACTCCTGGGGCTACTCCATTTTAGAGCCCCCAAAGGTACTGATTAGTCCAAGTAAGCAGTCCAGGACCAAGATGGTGGTGATAAACAGAACTGTCCATGCTGCAAAGAAGGCAGGTTAGACAAACTACAATATCATTACTATTATAATAGATAACCAGCAAATAAGTACAGCTTCTAACAAATCTCCCTTTGTGCAACTAGCGATAGCAGAACGGAGTGATTATGTGGCCGCCCAGGTGTGGCTCAAGCTTAGAAACTCTCAGCCCCCACCTAGATTAATTATACACTGTGATATATATCACTGGGGGGGGATGCTACAAGTCTCGATGGCTGAGAGGGACCTGGGGGTGGTGGTGGATGTCAAGATGAACAACTCAGAGACTTGTTAGAGGGCAGCAGCCAAGTCCAACAGGATGCTGGGATGCATCACTAGGGGGATCACCTCTCGAGTACTGCATGCAGTTTTGGAGGCCACACTTAAAGAGGGACATTAAACTACTGGAGAGGGTCCAGAAGAGGGCAGCCAAAATGATTTGGGGCTTGGGGGACAGGACCTATGAGGAGAGGCTCAAAGAGCTAAATATGTACACATTAGAAGAGACAAGGAACCGGGGAGATATGATAGAGGTCTTCAGGTACATGAAGGGGGTAAATAGGGGAGGAACAGTCAGGGTGCTTCGAAGGAAGGAGGAGGGGGTCACTAGAGGGCATGGGTGGAAGCTGGAGGGAGGAAGATTCAGGGGAGAAAAGAGGAGGTGCTACTTCACTGAGAGGGTGGTGGAGCCATGGAATGTGCTGCCTAGGGGGTGGTGGAGGCAGAGATGGTGGAGGGTTCAATAGGGGTGGGACAGGTACAGGAAGAGTTCTGGAAGCAAAATCCAGCAGCAAGAATATCCGGAACTGGGAAGGGAGAAGCCAGAGAAGGCAAGAGGGCAGCAAGGTCAGCTCCCAGTGTGAGGTCTGACCAAATGAGCAGACATGAAAGACCGTTAGGCCTGTTCTGCTGGCATTTTAGTATGTTAGCATAGGCAGCTCTTAAACAGACAGGACACAAAGGCTATAAAGGCATTCACATGCAATAGTTTTTAAGCGGTTAAGACACAGGACACCAGCCTGGCAGTGAGCATTTAGGCACACCCAAGGAAGACTTTCAGGAACCCCCATTTGTAGGGGGGTTACAACTTTTAATTTTATACTTTTTGACAAACAACCCATTTCAAATTTATTTTTGGTTGAGCTGGCAGCCTCCTCCCCCAAAACATGCGGACAGCCATTTTCATACAATTTGTTACACCACCCAAACAAATGCTCGCTCAAGTCAAAAAACAATCTCTTAATAATCACAATTCAAACATGAGGTACTGGGGGCATGGCTTGACAACTAGCAAGATGGCAGCCTAATTCCCTAGCTCTGTATCACCCCTTTAGTAATCGATCAGCATCTGTAGCAGTACTGGTTGGACCGATTGTTATTCTGTCATGCTTCTTCTCAGCACTTACCTTCAGATCTGGCAATTTGATTACTGGTCCAGATCGCTTCAGTTTTTGGCAGCATCACTATACCAAAAGGTCTGGGTGTTGTCTGCCTCCTGGGATGCAAGAAACTCTCCCTCAGTGTGGTGTCCTCCAACTCTCCTCAGACGGACATAACCCTGCAAGAAATCTGAGCAATGTTTGAGGCACTCTTAACTCAAATGGACATACTAGATGTGACTTCACAATGAACTACAACAGATATCACAGACCTTTCACAGCACTTGAACATATTGGAGCTGAGAGTCACCAACATTGAGGATTAGATGGACCATCTCATGGCCTACATCAGTGAGCAGAATAGAACAGTAAGATTATTATGGAACAGAGTTGAGGACTTGGAAAATTGGAGTCGACAGAACAACCTTGGATTTGTTGGCATACTGGAAGGCTGTGAGGGCAAGAATGCCATTAGATTCCTTCAAGTTACACTGCCCAACCTGCTTGGCTGATGGTGGCCCAGCCCCTCAAGAATAGACCAGGACCATTCCTCCTAACACCAAAACCACCAGCTTGGGGTCATCCCGCCTAATCCTTGCCTGCTTCCTGTGTTATAAGGGTGAGGGAGGAGATCATGCAGGTGACCCGAGAAGAAAGAACTCCTTTGGCATGCCACAGAGTCCAGATTTTGCTGACTTCTCTTAGGCTTTCTCAGAGGGGATGGGCTTTCAGCACAGCCTGCAGAGTCTGTACTGACCTAGGCATGCACATTTTCCTGCATTATCCTGCCATCATCCTGCCTGTTTCATTGGAGGAGAGGAGAGACAGGGACATGATTGAGGTCTTCAAGTACCTCAAGGGAATAAATAGGGTAAACATGGAGGGATCTTTAGACTAAAGCAGGAAGTATCACCAATGGGCATGATTTGAAGCTGGAAGGTGAAGGGTGAGGGGGGAAAGAGGAGGAGGTTTTTCACTGAGAGGGTGGTAGATCCTTGGAATGTGCTGCCTGGTGAGCTGGTTCAGAGATCCACAATGGAGGGCTTCAAGAGAGGGTGGGACAGAAACAGAACGCGGATGTATCAGATGATGGCCTGGCCCGGGGGTGGGATGGATGATAGAGGTTTCTGGACACAAGGGGGGCACAGTACCCAACTAGGGATCTGAGGTCGAGCAGACTCGATGGACAGTAAGGCCTAATCTGCTGGCAGTTAGTATGTTATTATCATGAGGATCGATTACAACAGGGCCTTCTACTCCTTTGACTCTCCTGAAGATGCTGAATCCTTCCTGGCCAAACAAGCTCCACAGCTCAACAGAGGGAAGTACTGACCGACCTCTCTAATAAAGACCGGGCACAAACAGCCTCTCTAGGCATGGACACCTCATTGTCCTGTAGTGGCCCACCTCCTCTGGCTGGGCTTCTGGGCTCTGCACTACCACCACCCCCAACTGAAGATAATCCAGGGCTCCTACCCTCAAGCAACACAGAAGGAACAAGCAAAGAAAATCAGGGGGAGGGAGACGAAAGGACCAGTCTTCATGGTTTTCCTCCTGTAGTCAGAGCTACAGCAAAGACTCCTGCTCTTCATCAGAGCTGGCCCTGAGTGAAACTTGAGGGAAACAATTTGCACCATTGGTACACTCCCTGCTGGATAATCGGCTATCCCTACCAACCAGCCCATGGTGACAAAAGCAGATCAGCAGTTGCAGGAACACCACCTCAAATCATGGGCTGACGTTGCTTCACATACCAAGCTGCCTTCCAGTAGTACAACATCATGTGTGTTTCCCTTATTATGGCTGTATAAAAGGTAGCAGTTGCCTGTCTAATCAGATCAAAAGGTGGTCGCCAAACAAATCTCGGAGTATATCCATGGTCTGCTGACCCCGGCCCAACACGGCCTTCGTAGAGGGCACAGCACTACCACGGCTCTTATCTCTGTCTCTTCCAGCATCAGAGCTGCTATGGATCAGGGAAAACTCTCAGGTGTGGTATCTATTGACTTATCCAAGGTGTTCGACCTCATTGACCACGACCTGCTTGCCTTGCAGATGAGGTCCCTTGGTTTGTCCCCCTCTGCCTTAAACTGGGTCTCTGACTACCTATATGGCAGAAAACAACTAACTAAATTCAATAAAGTCCTCTCTGCCCCTGGCCTGTTACCTCTGGTGTCCCTCAGGGCTCTGTGCTGGGTCCCCTACTCTTTTCCCTGTTCATCAACAATCTCCCTGATGTGGTCTCCAGCTGCCGTGTCATCATGTATGCGGATGACCTGGTTCTCCTGGCCCACTCCTGTGATACAGCCACACTAAACCGTCACTTATCTGAAGACCTCTGGAACATCCAGGCATGGCTCTCCAACCATAAATTGGTCCTCAATCAAAACAAAACCCAGGCTATGCTATTCAGTTCTACTGCCAAACTCCGGGCCTCTTCAACTCCCCTACATATCAACTATGAAGATGGCTACTGTGACCTCCCTCAAATATCTTGGAGTGACGCTTGATCCCCAACTGGACCTTGGTAGTCATATCCATAATGCCTGCAGTGGGGTAAACCGTAAGCTGGGGATGGCCTACAGGGCTCGGTACAACCTCACTCCAGCGGCTCGCATAGCTCTTGCCAGGGGAGTACTACTTCCCTCCCTCAACTATGGCTCCCTCATATTTGCTCATACTTCTAAGACCCTCCTAAGCAAGTGGAGCACAATGTACAACAACATCTGTCGGTTTGCCCTGGCCGCCCCCCGCCTCACCCATCACTGTGAGCTCTACGAGAAGCTTGGCTGGCTATCCCCGCTCAATCACCTTAACTTTAGCACTGGGTGCCTCACGAGTAAAGTACTTAGCTCCGGCACCCCTCCAGAACTGGCCCGGTTTCTTGCCCCTGCTGACCTCTCCCCCTACCTGCTGAGATCCCAAGGCCCCGGCCTACTAAATGTACCTACCACCCGCACCATCATGGGGGACCGGAGTTTTGCTGTCCATGGTCCCAGGCTCTGGAACTCCTTTCCTGAAAGAGTCCGTACTGCCCCCTCTCACAAGCTTTTCCGGACCTTCCTGTGGGATCATCTTAAGTTGGCCTCTCGCTGTGAATGTCCTAAGCCTCCTTAGTCACCCGGTGCCCACTGGTGCCGGCTTCTTCTCTCCTGCTCTGGCGTCACCACTCTTGCGCTATGACCTCGTCCAAATCCCCCTCCTTGTTTGACCGACTCTATGATGTTCCTATGCTCATAAATCCTCACTAGCCCTGTTGGTCATTGTATTTATCTCCAATCTATACCTTGCCCCAGCATTGTATCTGGGTGTACTTTCCACGTAAATGTAATAACTGTAAAAATTGTCTTTTCTCCTGTTTCTGTATCTAAATGTATTCGTCTGAACCAATTGCTGTATCGATGTACCTGTTGTACCCTTTTGTACTCTCCCGGGTCGTTCCTGAAAATAGGCATAAAATTTGTCTAGTGTACTCACCCGGTAAACAAAAACTAAATAAAAAAATAAATAAATCTTCCCTCAGTAGAAGGCCCAAGTGTGTGGTGGAGGCACTAAGGGAACAAAAGGAGAAATAAACACTCCAGCAGCAACATACCGCTTGAGTTTTTGCCTTATGTACTGGGAGTGCAGATGCATTAGTGCTTGCAGTAGTACAACCATCATGGAAGAGAAATCAGGGATTTACTGCAAGGACTGGGTCAGACATTGCTTGTCATAGACTGGGCTGCTATACACTGGATCTTCTGGCCAGTTGTTAAGCTGGTTTGTTCTCCCATGATGCACATGTAACTATCCTCTGCCCCTCTGTGCTGTTTTTCTAGTCCCACAGCCTTCCCCTCATGTTCTGGGAATATGCCAGTTGAAAGGAGATGAGTTAGACCAATCCAGACTCCACACCAATTAAGTCCTCTCTAATTAAGTGGCATCACTAGGGAAGGAGACAAAGGGTGCAGTTAGGGATAAAGAGGTAATTTCTCTTTAAGCTCATCAGTGAAGTGTCTGTGTGCTCATTTATCAGACCTGTGGTCTTGGCTTTTACTGTGCCTTTTACCCTGGAACTAGCATCAGACACTCTTTATATGCTTTGACCCTGAATTGCAACCATATATGGCTGTTAATCTCTTTGCTTCAATCAATATGCAGGGTCGACGTAATGGCAACGCCTATTGCTGGATTGTTGGTGGGTCATGTTTTTCACCTCCGCTGGAGTTTCATCTCTGCTATAAATCTAATATGCAGAGTGATTTTACTAGGACACAACGGTGAGGGTGAGTGCTTATATGTGAGTGGGGGGAAAGAAGGATCTATGATTTGATATGTCCTTGCACTGCGCAATTTGTATGCTTAGCCCCTTCCCCTTTGCATGTTCTGTCCTTGCACAATGACTCACATGGCATGTGAAGAGGGTTTCAGGGCCTGTGTCAGCTACAAGGTTCCCCTTTTCTGCTGTTCACTGTTTTCAGGCTGCAGGTCTCCCCAGCTTACCCTTTCTGGTGCTTGCCTGATTTATTTAATACAGGCACTGGAGACCTTTAGGTTGTGAGCACGATCCGGGAGTATTAATGCTGCAATATCCCTTGTGATTGCCTGACAACTTCTCAGATGCTCCTGGTGATGTACAGTATATGGACAGGGGCTCTGTCACATGGTTCTCTCTCTTATTGGGTTCCCACAGAGTGTCTGAATGGCACAGCAAAGGGATCTGTTGGACAAGCATTTCCTCACTACTATGTCTGGGTAACCAGTTCTCTGTCACTGTGATTGACAGTTGATACTTACCAGTATCGGGGTGGTTATACTTAATAATTAGATGTAGAGGCCATACCTATCATGGCTTGTGAACACCTTGGAATTATATATTCTGGCATTTTGCAACAACCATATCGTCATTCAGAGAAATGGCAGAAGGAAGGGTATTTATATTGTTCTGGGTTGGCTCTATTTTTGGATATACTGCTATTGCTTTGTTTAAATGCACCTCTGTGTTTCTGTCTCCCATTTCTCATATCACTGATGGGTGGGTGGGGTGCATTCAAAGTGCTGGTGTATTTTATTCTATACTGCTTCAAGGTTTTTGACTTAAGGACCTATGCTGTATTAGTTGGAATGTTGGGGGTTAAACTTGCAAATCATGAAAAAAAGGCCTCGTCTCATCTCAAAAAACTCAAGCCTCCTATTGCTTTTTTACAGGAGACAAAATGAAATGAGCTGGAGGCTGCCAAACTTAGTCATGATTTGATGGGAATGAAAGTGCACAGTGTAGACCCAATCAAGAAAATAGGAATGGGGTGTCTATATGACACATAAATCTTTAGGCTGATGTATTATGCATGTTAAGAGGGATACAGATGTAGATGGGTTTCTGAGATAGTAAATACTCCCACAGTCCATTACTATTACTTAATATTAATGGCCCAAACTGGGATGACCTGGCCTTTTTTCAACTGTTATGTCAGAAAATTTCGGACCTCAATACCTTACATATGCCTATATTGTTTGGGGAGATTTTAACTTAATGCCTAATGCTGCTTCCCCACACCACAGCCCTAAAAGCATTAGAAGACCTAATGTTGTTTAACCAACTGTCTCAGCCTCACGCCTGCTTTTCAGCAACCCATGGTACAGCAAGCAGGATAGATCTTTGGCTGTTATTGCACTCTCTTAACTCTCAGGTTGTTGAAGCCTCCATTCACCTGATTACAATATCAGACCATGCTCCTCTAGAAATTGGACTGATCTGGAGCCCACCAATAGAAAGGTATAGGTATTAGAGGCTAGATCCCTCCTGTTAGAGGACTCTGCCTTCATACCTTAGCTTAAAGAAGTCCAACATTATTGGGCTGTTAATGATATGGATGACATGGTGGATCATACATTATGGGAAGCCTTTATGACTTCCATGAGGGTCTGCATCTTGACATTACATGGCATCACCAGTAGAAAACAGGACATTGTTAGCCCTCTGTACAGACAGTTGGCAAGACCACATCTGGAGTACTGTGTACAGTTCTGGAGACCCCATCTCCGTTAAGACATAGACAGGGGGGAGGCTGTCCAGAGGAAGGCAACCAAAATGATGCAGGGTCCGCATCAGAAGACATATGAAGAAAGACTAAAGGAACTAAAGATGTATAGCCTTGAGGAAAGGAGGGAGAGTGGGACATGACAGAAATGTTCAAATACCTCAAGGACTCAACAAAGTCCAAGAGGTAGCATCTTTCAGAAGAAGAGATGTGCAAAACAAGGAGGCACAATTTGAAGATAGAGGGGGATGGTTCGAGGTATGTGAGGAAACATTTCTTCACATAGAGGGTTGTAGATACATGGAACAGCCTTCCTGAGGAGGTCATAGAATCAAAAACAGTGGGGGAATTTAAGAATTCATGGGACAGACATAAGGCAATTCTAGTGGGGGGTAGGAGGAAGTAGGCTGTTGGTTAACTTGGATCTAAAGCTCATCCGTTAGGTAGGGAAATGGGCAGACTAGGTGGGCCAAGTGGTCCTTATCTGCCATCAAATTCTATGTTTCTGTGTTTGTTGCCCAGAGGCAGCAAACCAGAGAAGCAAAACAGTGCCAGCTTGAATCAGAGGTTAAAAAGTTGGAGAAGAAATTTAAGGAGGCCTCCCCAACCCCTTCCCCAATCCCTACAGTGGCTCAAATCATTAGTACACATATCCAGATGATTGACCTCCTTAACAGGAAAGCCAAACTCACCAGATGGATGACCTCCTTAACAGAAAAGTCAAACTTGCCCATAGGTGGCTTTGACATTCCTTTTGAGAAGGTGGGGAGAAATCTGGCAAACTGCTCACCTACACATGTATGTATCTGCTGTTCTTAGCCTTTGCTAATTGCACTGTGAGGCCTTCCGGCACCAGGCAATTCTGCTTAAAGCTGAGCCAGCCTAAATTCTCTCATGGGGATTTGCACATGTTTCCCATGATGTTTTGGTATTATTGAGTATGTGCCATTGTGTTCACTCACAGGTTTAAATATAGGCAAGTGGCCAGAACAATTTGGGGCCTTCTGGATCCAGGGCACATCTTGACAACACCCTGAGTGGAATAAATAATTTAAGGCAACAATTTTATTAGTCCTTATACACCTCTCCTTACTCTCCAAAGGGGGAAGAGACATCAGATCCATTCTGGGCACGTCAGCTATCTCACAATCAGTCCTCAACAATCCCTCTTGATTGATTTTCTGATTACACAGGAGACATTTTAAGTGTGATTAGGGCCATGAACCCCACAATGACCACGGGAATAATGGCTTTCCTGTTGATTTTTATTAAGCCTTTCACAAGGACATCATGCCTTGCTTACAGTGGGTCTTACAAGCTGCTTTTAAGAATGGTATCTTGCCTCGATCCATGAGGGAAGCTGTCATAATGGTACTTCCTGACCCTTCTCTACTTGGCAGCTACTGCCCTATTTCTCTTATTAACACCAATGCATAAATCTTGGCAAAAATCTTTGCATGCAGGCTGGTAACTGTTTTGCCTGGCTTGATAAACCCTTCTCATGTGGGGTTCAAAAAAGGTTGTCTCAGCTTGGATCACCTGTGGCCCTTATTATTACTCATACATCACTCTCAGTTGTCCCTGTCCATGACCACTGCACTTGCAATGGACTTCAAAAAACACTTTTGAATCTATGGAATGGAGCTATCTTCTCAAAACTTTGTTGTAGATGGGGATAGGCCCCATGTTTAGGGGCTAGGTCTCGCTGTTATACTGTACTAATCATCTATGTCTTCGATGCTGACAGATGTTACCAATTCTCCCTTCCCCCTGCAAAAAGGCACCAGGTGTGGGTAACCATTAACCCTTCTACTTTTTTTAAGAGCTGTAGAACCCCTGACCATAACCATTCACAGTAATCCTGACCTTCAGGGAATAAAGGTTTAACAAGGGAGTATGGACCTGTGATCTCCTCCTCAAGGAAGGAATGTGAGTGTTGGAAAGCCCTCCAGCTCTCCTTGCAGGAAAGATTGACAACATCAATCTCATTATATCCACCTCCACCGAGTCCTCCAAATTTTAAACCATTTGCCCTACTTGTCCCATGCAAGTGGTTCCACAAAATCGATAATATGATCAGTCAGTTTCTGGGAAAGGAAGCCCCATGATTCAGCAGGGCTGAATGCCACAGTCAACAGAGAAGAGGTGGGTGGAACCTTCCAAGCCTTCAGAATTGCTACACGGCTTTCATCACAGCCCAGACATCCAAGAGGTTCTCCTTCCCCTGCTTTCTCAACCCCTTGTGGTTTTATATTGAATAAGCTTTAGGCAAGGCAAGGCAATTTTTATTTAAAAAGATGTCCAATCCTGAAGGCTTTAAGCACCACACAAATGAGATAAACAAATGAATAAATACAAATAGACTGAAAATAAGTATAAATTTTAACACTAAATCCATAAATAGTAATAAAATAAGATACATTTATCTCAAATAAACTAAAAAGGGAGGCCGGGAACTAGATCTAGGCCATAGCAGAATGAACTCACTAAAAGGTAGGTCAGGAAAGCCTGGGTCAACAAGAAGACCTATAGGTGGCCCTTGAGTATCTCCAAAGATTGGGCCTCCTTAGCCCTGGGGTAGGGAATTCCACAGGATGGGGCTGGCAACACTGAAAGCCCTGTCACTGGCTATTTTAGCTTCCTCCTGAAAATCATTAGGAGGCCCCGACAGGAGGAACAGAGGGGACGGACAGAGAGCTGCTGTAAGAAGGTCCATCAGATAACTAGGGCCCTGCCATATAGGCTTTATAGGTGAGAAGACTCACCTTAAAGAGGATCCTCCATCTGACCTGCAACCAGTGCAGTTCATGCAGTACCAGTGTAATATGACAATATTTAGGCTGCCCCATAAGTAACCTGGCAGCTGTGTTCTGCACCAGCTGCAGTCTGCGGAGAGACCATCTCATGACCCTGAGGTAGACAGCATTACAGTAGTCAAGCCTTGATGTCACCAAGGCATGTATCAAATTGGGGAGGTCCAGAGGTGACACAAGAGGCTTTATCCTGGCGATATTCCTAAGACGGAAAAAACAGGAGCAAACAGTGGAAGACACCTACGCTTCCATCATCAAACCCCTGTCCAGAATGACACCAAGATTCTGCACTTTGGAGGAGGCCTTCAATGGGACAGATCCCAGAACAAGTCCGGTCTGTGCACCAGAAGCCATTCTATCCCACACTCTGTTTGAGTCCACCACCAATACCTCCATCTTATTGGGGTTCAACCACAACCAGCTAGAGGCCATCCAGTCATTGATCTCGGCATGGCAGCTGTTTAGCATGTCTGCTGCATTGGATGTTCCTGGGGCAAAGGACAAGAATAGCTGGGTATCATCAGTGTAGCAATGAAACACCAGACCATACTTCCTAATGATCCCTCCCTGAGGCAGCATGTACACTGTGAACAACATTGGGGCCAAGACTGAGCCCTGGGGAACTCCGCAAGACAGGAGACTAGGGGTGGAGGAGAAACTCCCCATCATGACCCTTTGCCTTCTGTTGGTTAAAAATGATGCAGACCAGCAGATGACAGTGCCAGTGAGTCCACAGAATTCCCTAAGGCAGTCAAGCAACACACAATGGTCCACAGTGTCAAACGTTGAGGAGAGATCGAGGAGAACAAGAATTTTCCTTTCCCCCAATCTCTAGCCCTGAAGATACCATTCTGTGCCCAAACAAGCACAGTTTCTGTGCTATGCCTCACCCGAAACCCCGACTGGAGGGGTTTGTATAACTCATGGGTCACAAGATGCTCCTCCAACTGAAGCAGCACTACCTTATTCGCAATCTTCTCCAAAAATGAAAGGCTGGAGATGAAAAAGATATTTGCCCTGACCTCCGGGTCCAAGGGTGGTTTCTTATGGAGAGGTCTCACTAATGCCTCCTTCAAGGCATCAGGAAAGACCCCTCTGACAAGGAACACTGGATAATCAGGGCAAATGCCAGGCCAACAACGTTGATGCTTCCTTATCAAAAAATGCGTTGGCACCGAATCCAGTTCACAAAAAGTGTGCTTCAAATTGGTTGCCACCTCAATTACCTCACTTATCTCCACCAGTCTAAACTCTCCCCCACCAGATGAAGTGCACTCAGGACACTTCGGGTGACCACTGTCAGCTCTGGACTGGCTGACTGAGGGAATTCCCAGACAGATGCTGGACAGCCTGTCTGAGAAGAACCGAGCAAACTCTTCACATTCAGTGTTAGAAAAAACCTTCTTTGGCTATAGTAGCCTGTCCACAACCTGAAAAAGTGCAGCTGGTCAGTTTTTCCTGGCAGCAATCTCCCTGGACAGGAATTCTGCCTTCTTACCGTTGATTGCCCCCTGGTACTCATTATAATGTACATGCAGAACCAGCCAGGTCTTCCTCCAGCAGCACTTCAACCTCTGACCCTTCCTGTTCAGCTCCTTGAACTTCCCATCAAACCATGGGGATCTCAAGTAAGAAGATTTGAGTTGTACATGGACATGTGCGAGGGAGGCAATGGCATCGAATAGTACCCAATTATAGGAGCCAACTATGTCACCAATGCCTCCAACGCATGCATTTCCCACACTAGATAGATTGGCTACCACTAAAACCCTCTGGGGTCAAACCCCAAAGGGCAGTAGCTCATCATCTCTGTAGGAGGAGGGCATCCAGTGGGTGCCCCAAACATGAACTGCACTGCACAGTGATCGGACCATACCACCCGATCAATCTTGAGATCATTTATCTCAAACCCCTTGAGAACACTAGGTCCAAATGTGCCCACCCTGGTTGGTCGCAGAGGAAACTACTTGCAACAGGCCAGCGATGACATGATCTGTAGGAGGTTATGACCAAGCTGGGATAATTCATCATCTGCCCAAACATTGAAATACCCCTTAACAATACATCTGGGGCTTCCAATGTTTCATCAATTAGGAATCCAGGAATCTCCTTCAGAAAATCTCTTGCCAGCCACACATTCAAAGGAACTTGGGGTTTTCACTGGGTGCACGGTGACGCCAAGGCAGATCTAAAGCAGATGACTACCCCACCACTCCTACATTCCTGTATGGGGCAGTGCACCATGGTATAACCGGAAGGGACAGCAGCCTCAAAACTGGGCTAGCATTGTCCCCAATCCAGGTCTCCATGATGCAAGCCAGATCAACCAAGGAAATCAAGTGCAAAATAATGTCAGTCTTGTTCCTGATCGAACTGACATTGCAGAGCACTGCCTGCAGGGATTGATAGACAAAGCAGACCCTCGAGTTACCTGGCCACTCAGTCTAGTGGACTCCCTGGGGATGGGCACTAAACACGTCTGGCCTCTCTCTTGTGCCCGTTGTGATCCATGGTACCATCTGCACCTGACAATCTCAATCCTGCTACCCCCCACTGTGCATGGGGCACCCCACTGCCCAAAATCACCATGGTCCCTCCAAATCCCCACCTCCTGACAGAGTCTTGCTATGATGTTAGAAACTGGGAGGTAGATAAAAGGTAGTAGATCATGCAGCTGAGATGCCCCGTACACTATCCTGACACCCCCCCAGCCCCCCTGTACAGCCCTGACACATCGCACTGGACAAAATCCCAGCACACCCAGCTAATTTCACTCACATCACAATCATACACTAACAAACAATTTACCCTAATCGATACCCCTAAGCAAAAGCCAGAAAAAAATAATAGACCCATAATCCTCCTATAAAACCAAACCCCACAACCTGCCAAAACCCTAAAATACCCCCGTGTAGTAATCTATGCAACACTATTCCTGGAGAGAGTCTAGTAATCAACTCTGTGATTTATGTCCAGAAAGTTTATTTAACAGGCTTGGCTCTCACCTAGGAAAGTATCAGAAAATCAGTCAATTACTTTATACACAATAAAATAGTTTGCTTTCAGGTAACAGCAGTAGTCACCACCTAGGCTTTTATGCAAAGTTGAAGAAACATTTTAGAGTGTATACGTCACCAATTCAGCCTGATAGTACAGAAACATTCCAAACACCTCCAAAATCTTGTCCAGATGAATCCCAATCGATCCTCTTCCACCACCTCTGTCAGGAGCCTCCCTCCCTCTTGCTCTCTCATTCCCCAAGCCAAATCCAACAGCAGTGCAACTGTACCACCCCAGGTCGAGCCCATGCACTCCTTGGAGAACCAGCACACAAACCCACCCTTCAGCAGACCCAATACTGATCCTCCTGGACAGGCTCCATGAAACTAATCTAGCTACACGCATCATTCAGGGTTGGCCCTTGAAGAGAAACTCCACTTCCTTATGCAGAACCGCACACCAACTTGGCAGCAGACAACACCTCACTTTTCCAGTCTGATTACAGCACCTGGTTGATGCTTTTCCGGGGACTGTCCATCTGCCTTTCACCCCAACAGACTCCACCAGTCGTCTCTGTTCATTCCATTGCTTTCCACCCACTTTCCTCAATGCTTTCCAACACCACTCAACCTCTGATGGTCCATCTTCAACTGAACACCTCAGCCAGTCAAAGAATGGTGACTTTACTCCACTCTATCACCACCAGAGCTTCAAGCTACTCCTTAGGCCAGCAATAAAACCCAGGGCAAGTTTCCAATTTAAAGAGCAGGACTGTGAACCTTGTTAAAAGCAGCAGCAGCATGGTTTGTGTATGAAAGACAAAAATAACCGTAGTATTTTTACTATCGCTGCTCCTCCATGCTTCTTCATGGGTAACAGCAAATCTGAATTACTATTTCCTTGCCTCCTGAAAACAAAAAAGCTGACTTCTCAGGCTGCAATCACTGTCCAGTCCCTACCTAACTCTTTATGCCTTTAACCTCCAACTAACTAAATAAAGCTGAAATTTTGAACTCAAGTCGCGGAGAGCAGCCACTGAGTTTAGCAAGATTAAAATAATTGCTCTCCTAAAAAATCACTTAAAGGGAGCTTAGAAATTAAAACATTTTAGCTCCATTCAGAGCCCATACAGACGGCAGCTCAGCATGACTATAGCTGCAGGTAAAACTGTGTCTCCCATGGGTTGGGTCTGGTCCTTCTCCAGATAAGGGACCGACAGGTTTGTGACCCAAAAGTCATAAACTATTAGCTTTACTAGGCAACAAGATGCCAGTTGTTCCACTATACTTTCCACATAGGAGGACATCCTTGCCGCTTTCTACTATGCAAATCTCTGATAAATACTAGCCAAAGTCCATAAGGATTTATCGGAGGATCCCACCCCACTGGATTGTGCTCCTTTATGGAATAACTCCTCATGCAGATAGGGAGGATGCCCAACAGATGGAAAAGGTGGGAGTTGCAGGGTATCTTCTTCATCAAGGACCTTTATGTGCCAACGTGCTAGGACACTGGACTCCCCTGCCTCCCTGGTGACTCGTTCTCAGCTTTTCAAAACTGATTTCTGGAGGTACCTTCAGATCAGAACCATTATCCGGGAGTTGTTCAAATCCAAGGTGGAGTACCTTGACAAGTCTCACCCCCATTCTGCATCCATTGGGGAATAGGCAAAAGGGAGAGCAATCTGCATATACCAAGTGGTAAGAGATGTACTGCTAATTGTACAGTGAGAGCAACAGCTCAATAGCAAGATGAATTGGAGATCATTATTACCAATACAAAATGGGAAAAGGGAAAATAGGAAGGTGATGAGTCACTCGCTGAAGGAAAGAATAGTTGAGTACCTAGAGGCCAGTGGGCACAGGACCCAAGGCAGCGTGGGTTCATAGCTGGAAGGTCATGTCAAATGAATCTAATAGATTTCTTTGACTGGGTGACCAAAGTAGTAGACCAGGAAGGGCTGTGACATGGCCTACCTAGACTTTAGCAAGGCATTTGACACAGTCCCACACAAAAGATTAATAGACAAATTAACTAGCCTGGGAGGGTCCCAGGGTGCTAGCCTGGTAAAACATTGGCTGCACAACAGGACACAGAAGGTAATTGTAAATGGAGTCCACTCTGAAGAAAGAGGGGTTACTAGTGGGGTACTGCAGGGTTCAGTATTGGGTCCAGTCCTTTAATGTCTTCATCAGTGACATTGCAGAGGACTGGAAGGAAAAGTATGCCTTTTGCAGATGACACAAAGATCTGCAACAGGGTTGATACACTAGGAGGCATGGAAAGGATGAGAAGGACTTGTGAGGTTGAAGGAATGGTCAGAAGCATGGCAGCTTGGATCCAATGCAAAGAAGTAAATAATGCACCTGGGAAACAAGAACCCAGGGGAAGAATACACAATGGGTGGGGAGGTAGAAACAACAACAAAAAGGAAAGGGACCTGAGTAATCATATCAGATGACCTTAAGGTTAGCAAGCAATGTGAGAAGGCAGTAGGGAGGGCTGGGGCATACTGGGATATATAGGAGAGGCATCAGCAGCAGAAAACAGGAAGTTGTTATCCCTCTGTACAGACAGTTGGTGAGACCCCATCTGGAGTACTGTGTCCAGTTCTGGAGACCCCATCTCCGCAAGGACATAGACAGGACAGAGGTAGTCCAGAGGAGGGCACTAAATGGTGCAGGGTCTTAAGAGAAGCCATATGAGGAGAGACTAAAGGAGCTTAATATGTATACTCTTGAAGAAAGAAGGGAGAGGGTGGACATGATAGAAACTTTTAAGTACCTCAGTGGAATCAACAAAGTCCAAGAGGGTAGCATCTTTCAGAAAAAGAGACTTGCAAGAACAAGGGGACACAATGTAAAGATAGAAGGAGGGCAGTTCAGGGGCAATGTGAGGAAATTGTTTTCACAGAGAGGGTAGTGGATGCATGGAACAGCCTTCCTGAGGAGGTTGTGGGGTCTAAAACTGTGGGAGAATTCAAGAATGCATGGGACAGACATAAGGCAATTCTTGTGGGGGGTAGGAAGAAATAGGCTGTTGGTTAACTAGAATCTGTGGCCTATCCTGTAGGTAGGGAAATGGGCAGACTAGATGGGTCTAGCAGTCCTTATCTGCCGTCAAAGTCTATGTTTCTATGGTCCCAGGCATTGTTCAGAGGACATAAACCACATAGGGATGGCAGAAGCTGCCGCATCCTTTACAAAACCATTTATCTATGGTACAGGACACCCAAGTTCTCAAGCACCCTGACTGATGAGCATGACCATTGCTGGAGATGCAGGTGTCCTTCAGCACACCTCTTCCATATCATAAGGGCTTTCTCACTCCTAAATCTGTTTTGGCAAGAACTCATCAATATCTGTGAAGAAGTTGTGAGCTCCACAATTCAGGTTAATGCTCCACTCCTCTTGTTAGGCTGCTGCTTAGGTAATACTCCTAAGTATTCTTTTTTTATCTTGGGCCAGCCCTTAATCCTTACCAGAGCTCAGCCCTGCCCTGCCTACCGTCCCCCATGCTCAGGCTTACTCCCCTGGGTGAGGCCGCCAGGTGTGTGCCCCTCTCAATGGACACTGTTGGCAAGTCCTGGCTTACCCCCCGGATCAGGACCATTGGTGCAGGACCCCCCCCCCAGCGTACACTGGTGGCAGTGGAGACAGTGGCAGAGCAGGTCATCATGCCTGGAGGCTGGCTTTTTTCCTGAATGCTGAACACCTGGGGGTGGGGACATGCAATGTCATCCAGCATCCACCCCGCCCCCCCAAGGTGATGGCATTTGCCAACCGCAGTGGTATTCCCAGCCTCCACCAGAGGTCTATAAAACACTGGACACTCTTCCCCCTCCCCCTGGTGAAGATCCTTCTCTCCCCGGCTGGCCCTCTGACTCCAGAGTCCATCACTGAACCCAGGATGTCAGCACCACAAGCAGATGTTTTGCTGCTGTGCCGGTGGGTCAGCACTCCTAAGCATTCTCTGGACACAATGGGTCTTTGCATATGAGTAGTAGTTAAAAGGCAAATACTACAGTGTCCCTTGCTATAGTGAACTCCAGTATAATGAAAACTCAGCTATAGTGAACACTCCCTGTGGCATCCAAAGGTATTGCAGTCTGATGAGTCCAACCTAATCTCTTGCTGATCATGACTTCACGACCTCTTCCTGTAAACCAGCCCTCAAGTCCCTCTGGTTCACAAGCTGTAAGTAATCTTAATCTGGATACCTAAATATGATAAAACTGTTCAAGTTTTGGATGAAGTGTGTTTAATTTGTTTGTGAGAACAGGCAGTGTGGTAGCTATGTACTAACAGCACAGCTGATCTTTTTTATGCTTCTCCATACGGACCTAGACAGCCTCCGCAATCACTGTCAAGTACCTGTACATACCGGTCAGATTACCATGCTGACAGTAATCAGAACACTGTGTGACTTGTACAGTACACCCTGTTTAACCCTCCAGTCCACAAACTACATGCTGTCAGTTCAGTCAGTTGGGTGCTGTCGGTTTGGTCAGTCTGGTGTATGGGCAGTGCGATGGCTAAACTATATTACACCACTACTGATTTTATGTACCAGACCCCTTGGTGTCCAACTTTAGAAATCTGGAGTTAAGATCTAAATATTTAATTGTATAGTGAAACCAGCAGCCAGGAGTATGAGCAGTTGGATAGGCTGAATGACCATCACTGACTGAAAGAAATGCAAGCAGAGTTATAGATGTGAGCAGCAGAAGTAAGCAGAGTTGTTACTCAAAGCTGACTTAAATACCATGTCTTATAAGCAGTATTCTTAGTGTATAACTAAGCAGCAGCTTGGAGGAGTGAATGGTTGGGCCGGGAGGGATGCTTATCTGCAGCCGCATTTAGTGCTCTGGTAGATTTGTAACATCCCTCAATGAATGAATGAGGAGCTGTGACAAACTCACATTATGGCTCCCAGTTAATTTGTTATAGTGGGAGGCTACTGTATGCAACTGGCAATTCACCAAAGCTCCCTCCCACACAGAACAACTCCAGGCAGTTGGGCAATTAGCTATTTATGAGAAATTATCCAGTTTTCAGCCAAAACTATGTCCCACTTTATCAAATGCCAGGGCTCATTTCTCCAGTCCAGATTTTGTCATAATCCTGAATTTCAGCCATCCACCCTGTAGTTACACATAGCCCCTCATAACACCAGCAGTTAATTAAAAGGGTTATCTGTACCTCTCATGTAATCCCAGCAGTTCTTCCTTAGCAAAAACAGTAGTTAGTACTGTTGTTATTGTTGATGTGTTGTTTTCACTGGTTTTGTATTTTCCTGTTTTATATGGCGCACGCTAACCTCTCATAGGTGCATTGGTTGAACTCATACCATCCATGGAGGTAGTTTGAAGAACTGATATATCGCTTGATCCTTGCTTTGTTATTTTTTTATCCCATCTTTTTTTTTTTTACATGTCTTCATATTACCCCTGTTTATATTGTTTTCTCCATTGGAGATGCATCACTCAGCAGATGGGGCTGTAACTCCCTTGAGTGCTATTGTGCATGTGTCTCTGATTGTAATGCATGTAAATCCACTATGTTTTCAGTTTTCCATTTCTGTATCTTATCTATTTGGTATGTGCCTCTGTTTGCTGTTTGGTTGTATTTTTACTTTTATTGCCAATAAAAAGATTAACAACAAAAATAAGGTACCACCAAAAGTCTTTCTTGTTACAACTGGGGTGTCTACCCTTTTCAGGGTCATGAGACACATTCACGTTTCTGAGAAATATGTGAGCCACAACAATGTGTAGCCCATACCATATCCAACATGCACCCTTACCCTAACCATATTTAATCATATTTAGCCATATGTAGGAGTTACATAATAATATAGTGATAGTAAATAGTCAATAATTGTATTTTATTAGTTACAGTATTTTTAAAAATACTTGTAATTTTAAAATAATTATTCAGTGCAGCTTGCAGCTTTAGATCTGCTCGCATGCTTAGTAAAAGTAACTTGTTGAGCACTCAGGGCACTTTTCAGCTCCTGTACTTTGACTTTTCTCAAATTTAAAAGACTGTAACCTGTACTTGACACATGATTCACAAACCCCATCGAGAGCCACATCAAACTGCTTTGAGAGCAACATGTGGCTCACGAGCTACAGTTTGTCCACCCCTGTGTTAAAGGGACAGAGGTTTTCAGGAGGTCCTCTGTTACAAACATGAACATGCTTCTTCTGTCCTGTTACAAACAAGACACAACAAAAAGACCACTAAAAAGATTTTTGGCAGTCTCCAAAAGTCATACCCATGCTATTAATTATGTATTACACAGCTGTAGACCCTGATTATCAACATTGCAAAACTGAAATTTAAAGCACAGAAGGAAGTTATTATAGCAACAAAACAGTTCACCATGGCCAACATTAAAAAATTGCCATTTTCTGGCATTATAATATTTATTTAAATGGCAGTCATGGAACCCGTGACAATAAAAATATAATGCATCTTTATTTGGCACAATAAACCATGCCCAGTAGCTAAATTCAGTTATAACAGGGACCAGTCTTTTAAATCTGCTCCTTGTTACAAATGTAATTGAATTTTGTTCTGTCCCCAGAGACCTTGCAGACTGCCATTCAGTGAACCCCAACTTCTGTTTCCAAATTCTGAACAAAATTCAATAATATTCACACCAGATCTATTTTGCAGCTTACTACTAAGGAAGGGCCCTTGGTGTCTGACATTTGTTTTATGAAGTTTTAGCACACCTGTTCATAACCTAAGTGTTTGTTTGTAATGGTTTACCCATGCTGCAGCAACAGACATCATGGAGACATCCCCGACAGCGACAGTCAAGAAGTACCGACTGTCGGCATCACAGTGTCGCAGTGTTGGGGATACCTCCATGTATCCATTGCACCCCAGTCTCTAGGATTCTAAGTCTGAGTCAGAGTTGGACTGGGGTGCAAACACCAGCAAGGCAGTCCCGATCACTATACAGACCACCACAGTGACTGGATATTTTGCCTGATTTCTGTCACTATGGAGGTCTTCGCGATCAGGGAGTTGCAGCGCAATGGTATACGGTTTGTAACATGGAGGTCTGAGGAGACAAGAGAGCCTAAACATTCAGTCTGCTCAAAAAGAATGGACCGATTAGTGGGCAAAACCGGATTAAAAGCTGCAAATCAGTATTCCAATTGGCTAGAAATAAGCCAATCATATTAGGAAACAAAATCACCCTCCCCAGGCATGATAGGGCTTCTGCTATGAAAGTAGAGGGACAGGACAGAGTCAGGCAGCCTGATTCCTTTCAAACAGGTAGAGAAACATCTTTAGAGATTTAAATAGGGTATTCTATTTCTATGCTTTCTATTATATAGAAACAAGGACAGCATTCCTCCAACAGCCCGACGCACTATTGTGCAGAAAAGGATCCTTTCTACGTTTGTCTATGCAGACATAGTCTACAGTAATCCCTAAAACTACTCTGACCAGACTGGATGCCCTTTTAATTCCTTCTGCTCTTGCTACAATCCTGCCCCACCTCACACTCACCACTGTAGTCTTGCATAGCCACGCCTCTCCTTCACTGAAGTCCAGGTGACTGGAACACTCTGCTACTTTCATGGCCAAATTCTGAACTGGGAATCTCCCTGCCTATCTTTCTCTGTCATCTCTGCCTCATCACTGAGGTCATACTCACTTCAGAACACTGACTCGCTTGTTTGTCATCTCCCACTATTTAACTTCTGGCGCCAATCTGCCTTTTCCTACTGTTGTCCTAAACTTTGAGATGCCCTCCTCCAATATCCACAATGTGACTTCTCCTAAAGCTCTCCCTTTCCTCATGCATGTATACATCCCACTCCTGCTCCTACCAAACCTTATGACACTGTCCAAAGCTCAGTACCACTTAATGCCTTTGGTCCTGCTCTAGTCCTTTCTTGCCTTGTTATGGCTCTGCTCAACAAAGCACTTGTGGTTATCTCCTAAATGCTCACACTATAACTATTCCCTAAACTGTCATGTATATACGGGTATTCACAGGATCCAGGTTGTACCCTGTTAATCAGCAATCTTTTTACCATGTTATTGTATTTCATTTATCACTGCCTTGACTGTAACTGCTAATGTTTCTTCTGATCATCTGCACTCTAACCTTGTACTTAACTTGTTGTGCTGCACTTATTGAACCCATATGTATGTTGTATTTTTGCCCTGTTATACTACCTTGCCTAAGAACTGTATATTGCACTGCATTACTTGTACCTCCACTTCCCCTTCCCCAGGACATATTTGGAAATGAGCAGTCCTTCTCAGTGTACCTTTATGGTTAAATGCTTAAATAAATAAATATTCAGCCCCAGGCAGCAAATTAACCATCTTCTTACATTTCAGGGGGTCCAATGCCCCAAATTGTACACACTTATATTATCACTGTCAATCACATTTGTAACCTAGGGGACTGAGTAGGTTACATACATGATTGTCAGTTTATAACTTATTATGGCAAAAAATAAAGCCACACACACACACACACACACACACACATGAATATGACAGAGCTCTTTATTCAGAAGGCATACAGAGCTTTTTTAATTGGCAGTGCATGTGGGCAGATAGAAGCAAAGTCTGCAATATGAGCTGGTTTGAAGTGTTCACCCAGCTTATGCTAAAACAGGGATAAATCTGTAAACTTAAAAAAAAAAAAATTATTGATAAATTTTGCTTGGCTGAAGTTATTTATGTTACCCCAAAAAAAAAAACACTCTGTAGCATGCTGCAGCACAGTTTTACAATATATTAAAGCAATCTTTGGAGAGTTACTGAAATACAAAAGTATACATGGCATAAATATACTCATTTCTTGTAACAAGATCCTAAAGCATTTCTGTGGTAGTGCCATTTTTGAAATTTGTTTGCAGTTATGCAGTTTTGCATCACTTGATGTGCTGGCGCCATTTTGTGTAATGTGAGGCAATGTGCTCTAGTGGTTCTAGCACCAACAGTTGTAGGAAAAAATGGCTCTGGAAAAAAAATGTCTCCAGAAAAAAACATCTCTGGAAAAAAGGCACAAGGAAAAAATTTCACCTGGAAAAAAGGCACGAAATACAGATGTGGAAAAAAGGCATGGGGTCATATCTCCGCAAGTCAAAACGCTGCAGCTAGAAATGCCTCAGCGAACAAGTGCAGGATAATAACAGAGTAGGGCAAAAGACCAACCTGTACAGTGTACCATGCCCATTGACTACATTGGGTTTTCATTGTGTTTTTGCAGGGCGCTGTGCCCCCTAGCTTCACCCCCACACCCCTGGAACTTAAAGGAGAAGACTCCTGTATATGTATGATTTGGATATGTCTGATGTATTTATTATACATTACATCAAGAACTGTACATATGTCAATAAGAGATCAGTCATTTCTTCTGTTGCAACACATATCTAGAGTTTGAGGTTCTGACACAAGGTAGTAAAATGTCAAGCAAGCCTCAGTTAACATGCAAATGAGTCACTTGTAATACAGCCCTCCCATTCCTTGATGTCACTGCAGCAACAGTGCAGAACAAAACATAAGGGTATCAATGCTGTCTAGCCTGATTTGAGTTTAAGTTTGCAATGGATTAAGACAGTTCTGTCATACAACTCACACAGGGAGCAGTACTTGTAGCTGTAATACTGTATGTGTAGAGCAAATAATACATCTACTAGTATTTCATTCATAGAAAACAAAATCTGTTTCATTTTACTGCTCATTTCTCTCTGTGAGACAGTTGTAACATGTTGTGGAGAGCAGTAGACTGAATCAGTCAATCAACCAATCAATTGAGCAGTCAATCAGTCACTCCGTAATGAACCAGGTGAACACCCTTGAGAAGATTAATTACAAGGTGGGCCTGGGCAGTTTACCAAAGGATCACACAAGACTGAATTATACATATCCCCTTTCAGCAGCCTGAAAGTAGAAAGCTAGATCATTTACTTTATAAAGTATATTGTTTTTCGTTTCAAATGCTGCTTTAATCTGAGTTTCTGACTGGAAATACCAAGACACAGAATGCATATGACATGGGAGGAATGAGCTAAGCAAATACAGAGCACTACAAACACTGAGACTGATTAGTTTCTTTATCTACAACAGCTGAGGTGTAGCATCTGATTTGTGAGGGACATCTGACTTCAAATGCTAGCATTACAAAGTGGGGGGGGGGCTGCCACAGCTTATCCTTAGTAACTTCAAAGTGAAGTGATGTAGCTCTCACATTACTGCTAATGATTTATAATGGGAATTGGGGCACTTTTAAAGTCATGGACCTGAGGGGCCATCTCCGTTCCTAAAGAGTTTAGGGGAACTTCTTAAGTGTTAGAGAGTAAGGGACTCTAGTAGGATTTGAACCAGTCCCCAGTGCTTTTTCTTTAACCACTAGATTATCCTTCTTTCATATGCTGCAGCTGATGCTTTTCTGGTAACCTATTCCTTACTATAGCTGAACTCTTTATTGCCTTACAGCAGCCATCCAATCACTGACTGTCTAGTTACAAAGGGAAAGGAGCATATTTGCAAGATTGTTTCTCACTGTCAATCAATACAGAGAATAACACACCCACAACGTAATACAACAGCTGTATTATACCACTTAAAACTCTTGTTGTACCCAGTGTCATTTATTGGGTAAACTGTTTTGCTAACAGAAACAGTAACACAACACATACAGGCACTTCCTTATATGAATACTGTATATAACTCAAATCAGTGCTGCATCGCACTTACGTGGTCCTAGTCCCTATTAGACCTGCACTTCAGAATGTGTACAACACTTAAAGGGTTCCTCCATTACTCAAGTGGGGAACCAAACATTGTGGGTTTGGTTTACTGGTGGAACTGCATTTAGTGTTGCACCATTATCTGTTGCTCTGATGACATCATCCTCCAGCAACACTGATCATAAAATGGAGGACAAACACATTGATAACTTTTGGGGGCTGTATATTTTTGTTTATAATCTAGATTTGGACAGCAATAGGACTGCTGGCAACTGGAGGAGGCACACAACAGTTACACGTAAGGAGTTGGAAATATATTGGTGTGAAACTATGGGAGACTTCCCCTTTAAATAACTAACACTGGGGGGAGGTGGCTCAGGGATGGGGAAACCCTCAGGAGAGTGGTTGTTTATTTATTTTTTTAAGTAAAAATGTCCCAAAATGTTTTAGCAGGGGATACCTGGGGGGAACCGAACCATGGTCCCAGGTCTCAGGACTGTGCCATGTGCTGGTGCCCTAGCCACTCCTCCGTGTGAGTGGCACAACCAGGCACCCACCACATGGCAACTTGTCCAGCCTCCCATTCTGTGTGCAGTGACAGGGGTAGTGGTATTCCCCTACCACTATTCTACCCTGTTGCTGTAAGGTCAAGCGTGTATAGACTGCTCTGTCTTACATGAGCTGTTATCACCCAGTACCTGGAAAAGATGGCACCTATTCAATGCAACAGTCATAAATGTTGCAACAAACAGCTAAAAGTAAACAGACCTAAAATGAACAGTCAGCATAAAAATCACCTGCAGCGTGTACACATTCTGGCTCTGACAATACACTGCGAAAATAATATATTGACAAGCCTAAATATCTTATTTCATTAACTAAAATCTTAATTTTTCCCAAGACTATCACTAGAGTTTTTATCTTACTTATTAAGAAAAAAAGACTTAAATCAAGACAAATTACCTGGAGTTATCTTGTCAAGAAAAACAAGCTTATTTTATGGTATATTTTTCCTGTTTTAATCATTTTAATGTCAGTGATTAAAAATCTTATGTGATAGCATCGTGGCATCATCCTCTTTTTAGACTACAGTACTAGTTTTTGGAGTTTTGTTTTTTCTCTCAGTCTGGTTTTGGGATTTATTGTTTGGCAAGCTTTTTTCATCTCTTACTTTTTGCAATTGCCAAGCCCACAATCTATAACATTTTAAGATGGCTGAGTTTCTGTGTGTTTCCATGAATATAAACTTTCTTAAACAGGATTTTTGTTAAATCATGATTTTTCTTACACTGACACCTTTAATGCCCATGACACTGGGAAACCTCTCTTACTCTTCTTTGATTCAAGCCAGATAATCTTTTACTTTCATTTTGATGGTGACCAGAGATGGGCAGAAGGAACCTCAGTTTCATGTCTCATCAGAAAGAAGGCACCTCAACAATCTACATCCCCAGCCTACCACCTTCCCAGCAGCTGGGACTCCCTCCTCCGCCTGACCATCATTTATGTACCAGGACCACTACCAGCCCATTGACCAGCATCCCCAGCTGAGCAACATCATTGGAATTCCATCTCCCATCTGGGGTTCTGAGCAATTGGGGTAATAATGCAGAGTTTTTCGATTCAGTTGTAATTCCTGCCATTCCTGTGACCGCTCCAGAGAGTTCCAAGTCAGACTCAGCTGCATTCTCCATTACTCACACAAATGTTTTCCACACAGCAGGGCCAGAAAGAAGAGAGTCATCCTTCCCTTATACCTGATTTCAATGTGGACAGTAGGTGAGCTTCTGGCCTGCTGGTGTAGTGGTAGCTCTACTGCTTGCGACATTGGCAACCAATGCTCAGGAATGAGCCCCATGCATCAAATGGCTGGCTGGAGGGGAAGGGGGAGGGTGGATGAGCTTCCCATGAACTGCTCTCTACTTCCAGTGAGGAGGGATGGTGATGAGGCTGGATGCACACCATGCCAGGACCACAATAGAAGAGGGATAGAAGCAGTGGATATATGTGAGGTATGTGTGGGAGCATGCGTGCCTGTGTGCTGATGTTATTGCACATCTGCACCTTGGAGAAAGCAACACAAGGTAAAAACCATGTGTGGTAGCACTTCATGATGACCCTTGACCTCTGCCAAATGATGCCAGGAAGCGAAGTCCTGGGCAGGCTTCCAGTGGATCACAGTATCTCCCTAGGAGCCTACCATGTAGGGCAAGATACAGAATCTCCAACATGGGCGATTGAACAGTGAATGCCAGTGAGAAGCAGGAATAAAATGGGTAAGTAGACCCTTTCCAGCAGTAGAGTGGAAGAAAAGCAACATGGAGAAGGATGGCGTGATGAAAGTATCACCTGGGATGTGTCCTGCAGTGAGTGCCGCATTAGCTTCTCTACTTTATGCGTCAGCTGATGATCCCCACAGAGATCCTTGCTGCTTATGGACGTCCTTATCATTGTAATTTTGATACTGTGCAGTGGTTAAAAGAGCCACACACACACTGTAGCTAAAGGGCTGCCTTTAGTAGAATGTAAATTCACCTGACTAATAATGGTGAAGATACTGTGAATTAGATCCCAGAGCCATGCTATTTTCGGAATTGTGGCCACTATCTGAAGACAATTGCAACCTAGTTCCAACTGCCTTAATTGCAGCCATAATTAAATGGAGTTTTGTTTTCCAGTCAATGACCTCACAGTGATGATGTCAGGCATATGCAACTCATGCAATTGTTTGTCTCGAGGCAGCAAGAGGGTCCCTGTCGGTGCTGACTTACAGGATTATAGCTCTAGTTCTGTTTAATTTTGAGCAGCTTAGGTGAAACTGAGTAAAAATCTGAAATTATTTTCCACTTCAGGATCACTGGACTGAACACTGGAACATCAGGCAACAAGCACTTAAGCTGCTGTCACTCACAGCCACTGCCAGTTGTGATGCCCTAGTGGTATCAATGTGGGAACCAATGAGGGATAGCACTGATCAGAACTGGCAGCAACAGAGGAGAAACAGTTGAAACTGAGGTCCAACTGATCCGAATCTTGAGTTCAGGAGATGTTTCCATCTCAAAAAGCCATGTAGTAAACTTCTTCTTCAACTATCATATTTGGATGGTACATTTCAATGGTGCACACTTGAGCTGTTTCATTTCTTATGTAGAATTTATCAATTGCTGAAAGCAGTCTGGATACATGCAGTGTGTTACGGACCATAGGCACTTTTGATAAAAATTACCTAGCTGCAGAATTGCATTTAAGGATGCATAGTGAAGAAAATTGTTGTATTCTTTAGTGATGACTAACTTACATTCCATGAGCAGCACGATGGCAACCATTTGCACAAATAACCATCCCCAGTCCAAACTCATCATGGAGAAATGCAGTGGTCATCACTGCGCCTGGTAACCAATCATCTCATCCTATCCATCCTATCCGATCCTATTTATCTTATCCTTCCTATGGGTGTGCGCACCTTTATTTACAAGGCATCACCAGAACAGACAGCACCTATTAGGCAAGTTTCCATATCTGATTCAATACTGGCCAGGAATGGTAAAGTACAAACACAAGCTTCAGCCTCTTTGGTATGCCTTAATGTGCTATAGTCATGGGGCTCAACCTCAGAACTGTAAAGTTCATGCAAGGGACACCTTGTGTTAAATTTGTAAAGTTCCCAATTCAGGATGGCTTCCTGTGCCAACCCAAAACCTAGTTCACAAGACTGACCCTATGCCAGGTCTGCACCAAGCTGATGGGTATGCCAGTGTGCTAGAATGCTTGAGCAGATGCAAGCTGCCATGTTCCTAACATTAGGATTCAGGAAACCCTCCTGGAGGGCATGAGGTCTGGACAGTCAAACCAACAAGGAGGTTGGTCTCAACGATTCATGCACCACCCCAGAGCCCTCCCTGAACTGGAGGAAATGTGTGCCACTGATCGCCCGTGGTCTCCCATGCCTCCCACAACTGCATGGTAGTTGCAGTGGTATTGTATTTGTCTAGTGCACCCAAACTGGTGAAATGTCACAATTTTGCACCCAGCAAAAGACTTTTTGGAATGGTGGAATTTCACAAAATGTTTTGCTCAGTGAAATTGACAATTGTGTGGTAAATTTGCTGGCAAAATTGAATTTCTCAACATCTCTACTCCTGATAGTGCTCTGTAACAGGACACAGATCCTGCCTGACCACCCCGCAGCTTGTGCCAAACTTCCTGAGTGTGCCATCTTTTTGCTGCATGGTCACATTTGCTGTAAGCTGCTGGACATCACTGCTCAGACCCTACCTAATAGTGAACTGGGCACAGAGTTCCAAGCTGTACCAGCATTTGGCATAAGTTGCCGCTGGCACCGCTTGTGCTCATCTTTCAGAATTTATCCCATAATCTCAACCAGGCAACACATCAGAACTATGCAAATGTGTCAAAACAATGCAAAAAAGCCCACCCCACTGGATCTCTTCCTTTTGCACAAACCCTGCCACTGGGTCTCCTCTTGTACAAGGCACAAACCCAACCTTCTTGGTCCCTTCTTGCACCAAAGCTCAGCCCAGAAGATCTCATCCTTCCACCAGGCTCAGCTCACCATGTCCCCTCATGCCCCAAGCCCATCCCACTGGGTTTCCCATCTGCACACAAGCCCAGCCTAGTTGGTCCTCCCATCACCCAAATACAACTCAGTGGGCCCACTTTTGCACCCAAGCTCAGCTGAGTGGATCTCCCAGAACTCAAGCCCAGCTGTTGGTCTTCCTACATCGGTGTTACAGAATAGATGGCTTTAGCTTCCTGGACAGAAGATGATCAGTCGCACTGTTCTCTGGTTGATTCCTCTGGGTTCTGTGATTCCGGTCTTCTTCTAAATTGTCTGACTTTGGTTCCCTTCTAGACAGGTGAGTGGATTCTCCACCCTAAAAAACTTAAACCAAAATACTTTACTTTATTTCTAACCTCATCCTGTACCCTATTACATATGTGCTATCCTGTCTCTACTCTCACTACTGACAATTTTATGTATCAAACATATTTTCCCCTTTATTTCCAGAGGGCTGACTGACATTAACCTGTGCTTATAAGAGAGGTATACTTTATTTACTATCATCTTATCTGTGCTATTTGCCCTAAGAGCTATGGATCCTCTGTTACTCCTGTGTAACTTTGTTTTACATGTATTCCCTACCCAGCATCCAGAATCTACATCTACACAGACATTCTCTCACCTGGACCAGTAAGTACCCATGATTTAGTTACTTGATTGGGAGGTTGAAGATTTGAGCCATAATGGTGAACTTGCATCTGTTACAGCAGGTGTCCACTGAAGTGACATGTCAAGTCATCCCAGTTTATCACACTGCCACAACTTGCACCATACTTGCAACAAAGGAAAAAACACTATGATTCTCAAAAGAGGTGGTTTGGAAGAAAAAGATAGCATTCAGGAAGAATAAGGAAACACCGAATGAGCAGGACAGAGAACTGTGCCAGTTAAAGCAGAAGGAAGCAGGGAAGGCAGTCAGAATAGCAAAGGCCCAAACTGAGGAAAAGATAGCCAACTCAGTTAAGAAGGGGAGTAAAATATTTTATAGGTACATTAGGGGAGTGAAGAAAGACTAAGGAAGGGATATTGAGGCTTAATGAAGGAGAAAGTGGTTGGGAAGAGGGGGACAGTGAAAAGTAGGGATACTAATGAATACTTGCTCAGTATTCACAAAGAAGAGGAGAGAGAGGTACCTAATCAATAGAAGCACTCTGGATAGGGGGTGATACCAGTCCATTCACAGAAGAAAGGGTTCTGAAAGAACTCCTAAAACTGAAGGTGGATAAAGCAATGGGTCTCTGATGGATTCTCCCAGAATTCTAAAAGAAGTAAGGGTAGAACTAGTGACACCACTGACTACCCTTTTTAACAAATCATGGGAAGATGGTGTGGTACCTAAATATTGGAGGAGGCTGGATATGATTCCCCTTCTCAAACGTGGGAGCAAAGCAGAGGCAGGGAACTACAGACCTGTCAGTTTGACCTCAGTGGTAGAGAAAATGATGGAATCACTTCTGAAAGAAAGAACTGTTGAGTATCTAGAGGCCAGTGGGGCACAGGACCCAAGGCAGCATGGATTCACAGTGGGAAGGTCATGTCAGACGAATCTAATAGATTTATTTGACTGAATGGACGAAAGTATAGACCAGGGAGGGGCTACAGACATGGCCTACCTAGACTTTAGCAAGGCATTTGACATAGTCCCATATAAAAGATTAATAAACAAGTTAGCCAGCCTGGGAGTGGGTCCCAGGGTGGTAGCCTGGGTAAAAAAATGACTGGACAACAGGACACAGAGGGCAATAGTAACTGGAGTCCACTCTGAAGGAAGGGGGGGTTACTAGCAGGGTACTACAGGGTCCAATCCTTTTTAATGTTTTTTAAGTGATATTGCAGAGGGTCTGGAATGAAAAGTATATCTCTTGCAGATGAGGCAAGATCTGCAACAGGGTTGATACACATGAAGTGGAAAAGACAAGAAGGCTTGGTAAAGTTGGAGGAATGGTCAAAGGTATGGCAGCTTAGATTCAATGCAAAGTAGTGCACTGGGAAACAGAAACCCAGGGAAGAGTACTCAATCAGGGAAGTACTAACAACAAAAAAATGGAAAGGGACCTCAGGGTAGTCATATCAGATGACCTAAAGGTAAGCAAGCAATGTGAGAAGGCAGTAAGGAGGACTGGGAGGATTCTGGGATGTATAGGAATCAGTAGTAGAAAACAGGAAGTTGTTATCCCTCTGTACAGACAGTTGGTGAGACCCCCGTCTGGAGTACTGCATGCAGTTCTGGAGACCCCATCTCTACAACGACATAGGATGGAGGCAGTCCAGAGGAGAGCAACTAAAATGGTGCAAGGTTTGCACCAAAAGCAATATGAAAAGAGACTAAAGGAGCTTAACACATATATCTTCGAGGAAAGGGGGGGGGCATGATAAAAACTTTAAAGTACCTCAAGGGAATCAGCAAAGTCTAGGAGGGTAGCATCTTTCAGAAAAAGAGATGTGCAAGAACAAAGGGACATAATTTGAAGATAGATGGGAATGGCTCAAGGCACTACCGCATCAAAATCCATTAAAATTCCATTAAAATACATTAATGTTCCATTAATTTCATGCAAACCCATTAATTTACCCCATTAAATTGTGTTTAATGTGAAATTTCATCTCCCATAAAAATTTCCATTAACTGTTGTGGTTTTGTGGGTAAAAAACATTAATGTACCAATCTATGGCATTAATTAACCATTACTGCCATCCATTAAATATTTAACAGGTGTTGTACATTCATTAAATTTCATCTAATGTACAGTTAATAGCCTTTTTCACACCCATTAAAACATTGGAACAAGCTTTTAATAGCCATTAAAATGTAATAACCTAGTTTCATTGCCTTGAAAACTATCCTTGTGATCATTAACTTGATTAATGGCCATGAAATGTATTCAGTTTTGATTTTAATTGCCATGAAACTGACATGCCTTCTGCTAAAACAGTAATGCGCATGACAATGGCTATTAAATATCTTCAGCTGCTAGTTTAACGGTTATTAAAATTACATGCTTTTCTGCTAATAACCATTAAAACTGAGAAATTAGCTTATCATTACTATTACACATTATGTTGTGCCAACGCATTAATGGCCATTAAAAACAAATGTTCACTGATTAATGGCAATTTTATGCATCAGACATATATCTTCCCCTTTATTTCCATAGGACTGACTGGACTTTGACCTGTGCTTATCCCTTACTCAAGCAGACTGCTATATTAGCATTAGATTAGCCTTTATTCAACCTTCTGACTGCCAAAATAGAGTTCCTTAGTAGTATGTTAGTAGTCAATTGGTTTAGCATTCATTGTAGCAGTCATTCTGAGCTGATGCTAATGTTAAATACTGCTAATTATGTTTACTGTTATTAATAGTCATTAGCAATCAGAAGCAGTATAAAAATGTTTTTATTAGCAGCTGAAGAGATGCATAGAACACCACAAAAGAACCAATTGTTTTCATTGATGCTCCCCCCCAAAAAAAAAACATCCATATCCTTGGCCGGCGTCGGGGTGCCCAATTCCTGTGCCAGCAAGTCCCCCCCCCCACACTAATTACCTGTAAAAAAGAAAACTAATCCATCACTGTCTACTCAGTCCCCTCCCGCATCCCCACCCTCCCACTGAGCTCCCATCTCCCTTACCCCATACTTACCTCCGAGGTCAGTGCTGTCATTGTCTTCTGACTGGGACATGTCTGCACTCTTCAAAGCCAACCCGCAAACTAAAAAAATCTAAGTTAAGAGTCATATAATGGCAGTCAATGGGTTTCAATATATGTTGATATATCAGCCATTTTAGGAATTTTGGCCACAAATTTTCAACATGGGATTCTTGGGACTTACATTGCAAACATCAGATAGTTATTTCATTACTCGATCCTCAAACGTGATTTTGGGGTTGCTGTAGAATCACCTTTTGAACCGATTAATGAAGCGACTGTGCCATTGTTTATGAGGTAGGGTCCAAAGCACATGATGCAACTCTTGTTGGAAAAATTAAAACAAAAGGACTGCATTGTGAGTGCATTGTGCAATTTCTACACACACTGTGAATTTTGTCATGTTTTAATATTTTCACTACAAATTTTCAACATTTATATTTTTTCAAACATCCTTATGAACAGTACAGCTGTCATTCTTCATATCCTGACCCATCTTGTTTTCGCACCTGTGGTAGAATGGCATGGTTGCTGTAAATCAACTTTGGGACAAATTAACAAAATCACATTGCCACTGTTGTTCCTGGAGTGGAGGTCACAAGTGCCTGTTGAAATGTGTGAAAAAATCTTCAAATGACCACTTTAAGGGCTACGCTGCACAGTTTCTACGAACTCCGCACATATCGCCTAATTTTCTGTATTTTCACCCAGATTTTCAAATTACATTTTTTTTCACCCTCATGAACAGCACAGCTGTCTTTTTCATGTCCTGCAATGTGTTTTGCACCTGTGGTGCCGAATAGCTAGTCACTGTGTGAAATCACCTTTAAGCATTAAGTAACGAAATGATAGTGCCATTGTTCATGAGTTGGTGTCCCAAAAGCCCTTGAGAGACAATCAGTTGTAAGAATGGGCTTCTCAGTTTAGTTCTGCCTATTCAGTACTATTGGAAGAGCGATTTAATTGGAAGCTAATATGGTTGTATTTATTTTAACGTGGTACTCTAATACTTTGTTTAAATGTTGTTTGATAGCACGACAGTGTGGGTGGAGTGAATGTGGGGAGGTCATTAGGTCATCATGGGAGCAAGCAGCAACCTGACGGGATCACTTATGGTTGGGGGGGGGGTGGTTATGTGTAGCTAGTGGTCCTTGCCTGGGATCAGCATCAGAATGTTCACCGCTAATAGGCTAACTAAATTTCAGTGCAACCTTTGTTCATAATGAAACATGCAAAAGTGTTCTGGACCCTTGTTTGGGCTCTTGCTCTGCCTTTTGTTGCTGGTGTTGTGCATGCCCTCCCCTCTCCATGCATACGGCTGCATAATTTATTTAAAGAGAGTGAGTGCATGATTCTTCTTTTGTTAAAATTTTGTCCATCTTGGTTTATGAAAATAAACAAAACAAGCATGTTCATAGTGGATGGTGCCCTTAATACTCCAAGTTCCTGGACTATCAGTGGCACATTGGAGAGTGGAGCCTGTTTTCTTCTTTGCTTTGTACATCTCTTTCCCATACCTGTGAAAACTCACAATCAATGTCTAGCTATACTGTAAGTCAGCAGCTATCTCCTCTTCCTACTACTGCACGAAGGCATGTTGGGCAGCAGTAACAACAAAAAATAAAATATTATTTTCTTTGCTACTGTAGACCAAAAACAGACAAACCACTGCCCCTATTTCATTCCCAGTTTACAGCTCAGAAAGGAGGTGGCCTTGTATGAGAATATTCCATGCGCCTAATTGGATGTCAGCGGGCGACTGCAGGCTAAGGGAAGTGATCCCCTTGTGGCATTACAAATTTAACAGATGCCTCAAATGCATGCGCACATCATTTCCAGGTGGCATATCTTACGTTATGTCGTCATTGTTTCATGCAGAGTTTGCTACCTCAATACCCCTGATATTTTTTTAAAGACTGTTGCCAGCAAAATGTGTAATGGTATAGTCCAATTAGTGCATTGTGGTGCATGTGGCACCATTTTCTCCTGTCACCATTTCATGCTGCACACTAGGAATAAAGTTATATTTTTTTATGCCTTACACTGCACCAAGTTTTACTAAGGTACAGTAAATTAATCTGCAGCAATTTAACAAGAACAGCTGCATAACTGTTTTTCCACGTAGGGTCTTGTGTGGGTAAAAATCAATCTTTGCATTACTGGTACAGTCATACTTTACCATTGTGACAGAAAAATTGTTTCGTGATTAGGCGTGCTTCTTCTGCTGATACCAGCTGCCCAGCATTGGACACCTGAACTACCATCATGTTTGGTCTACAACAGCACCTTGTACTGTATACCACATGGCAACTTATCCTTTAATTGCCTCCGTGATTCCAGTACCAATACCTCAACCCTGCTCTTGGACCACACAAACCAGTAGTACTTATAACACTCCCCCACCACAAGGCCCACCTCCCACCACACAGACTTCTATCTCCTCCCCGTCTATTGTGGTAGGGGTACTAGCTCTTGCTACAACAGATCAGCTTTTCTATTGTGGCTACTTTCCAGTCCCTAAAAACATCAGATCTACTAGAAGGGAGAAAGGCAGGAATTACAAGCTTATAATTAGCGCTCTTAGAAAAATCCTACTTATCCTCCTGCTATGTTCAGGCAACGTAGAACTCAACCCTGGCCCCCCAGAAGCTATTGCTTTGCCAGCAGAACTAGCAAATTTAAAAGGAATAAGCTTCTTGCATATTAACGTATGTAGCCTCCTTAAAAAGATAACCTTAATTCAAACCTGGGTAAATTATACCTCTCCTGACATACTTGTGATTTCCGAAACTTGGCTTAGACCCAGCACCACTGATAGAGAAGTAAACATACCCAACTATGCCTTGTTCAGAGCTGACAGGCATGCCAGAGGAGGAGGGTTAGCTATCTACGTTAAAGACAAATTTTCTGCCTTCTGCTTATCCTCGGCATCTGTCGCCAGCGAATTCGAATGCCTAATTCTCAAAGTGGAAATTACACAGACTACTGCACTCTGTGTAATAGGATGCTACAGACCACCGCCTGCCGGCTCACAGCTTGTGTCATATCTATGACAAGTTGGGACAGGGGCTGCCAGAAACTATTATTTTAGGAGACCTCAACTTTGACTGGCTCTCTAACACAGCTGCCCCACTTGCATCCTTCTGTGATGAACATGGGCTGACACAACTTATTACTGAACCAACACGCCCAAACGTGAAGAACCCCCATAAAGGTAGACTTTTGGATGTGCTAATGGTGAGCAAACCTCATCTCTTCTCCCATGCTGATGTCTTCTTCTCAGATGCCAGCGACCATTGTTTTATTGCGGGAGTAAGATCCACCAACAACCCAGCACCCATCAACAAGTTCTCTATGAAGAGATCCAGGTGCAACTTCAATGAACATGCCTACCTAAATGAGCTTAAGTACTCCCCTGAGTGGCAAGATTTCTACCTGGCCAAAACGACTACGTCAGCTTACAATATCTTCCACAACATTCTATCAAGGGCCCTTAATAAGTATGCTCCCCTGATTAAAGCTTGAACTAGGACCAAAACCTGTAAATAGTTCACTCCTCAGATCAAGTCCTTGCTTCCAGAAAGAGATAAGCTCTGGAAAAAAGCGTGCAGACTGAACACTGCAGAGGATTGGAACCAGCTCAGGAGACTACGAAATTTATGTACCAAAACAATTAGAGAATCGAAGGCCACCTTCTTCAAATCCGAACTCGACTGTGCCACAAAGAGCCCAATCAAGCTCTGGAACACAATCAGTGATCTGCTAGGCCACTCCCCAGGAAATTCACTCCCGACCAAGATTACCTCTGGCAACTTGACTATAACCGAAAAGATGGATATACTTGACACATTCAATAACCACTTTGCTACTGCAGGCATGGCATTTGATAACTCACCTGCAAACATACTGTCGCCCAGACTGCCAGCCAACTGCCTGAAACTCTGATAGTTTTGCCGCCTTTTCTCGCCTCAACCTGCCCCACTGAAAGAGGTAGAGGACCTTTGCCTCAGTTGGATACTAGAAAGTGCTGGGGCGACACCCTTGACCCTTACTTCCCAAAATTGCTCTACCAGGTGCTAATAATACCTCGCACCCACCTTTTAACTTATCCCTGTCTCAGGGCACCTTACCACCTATATGGAAGACAGCACATGTCATACCACTGTTCAAATCAGGTGACCCTGGCGATCTCATAACTACAGGCCAATTTCCTCCTTCCGGTCCTGTCCAAGCTCCTAGAGAAAATTGTAATGCACAGCTGAGGACTCACCTTGAGTCTAGGGAATCAAAACTTATGCAGTCCGGATTCAGAGCTAAACATAGCACTATCTCAGCCCTCGCCAAAGTTACTAATGACTGGCAGCGTAATCTTGAGAGCAAAAACTTTATTTGTGCTGTTTTCCTTGATCTAAGCAAGGCTTTTGACACTGTCGACCATAGTCTGCCCTTCCTTCCTTCAAGCCATAGGTGTGGACCCTCCTCTCTGCATTGGTTTACTGACTATCTTACAGGGCGCCTTCAACAAGTTAAAGCCGAAGGAGGCCTGTCCCCCTTAAAAACTCTGCAAAGAGGGGTACCTCAAGGTTCTATATTAGGGCCCTTACTTTTTGCAATCTACATTAATAACATTGACTACTGTATAAAAGAAGCCAACATCCATCTGTTTGCAGATGATACAGTTCTCTACATGAGTCGCCCAACACCTGAAGCTGCCTGCAATGACCTACAGTCAGAATTCAACCTTTTGCAAAGCCAACTCCTCCAAAAAAAGCTACTCCTTAATGCCAAAAAAACTAAAGTGATGGTCCTATCCCCTTTTATACGTACAGCTAACCCTGTGTCCAGTGGGACAGTTCCCAAATTACCACAGTTCTAGGTGAAAACTAGAATTTGTTACAAAATTCAAGTATCTGGGAGTTTGATAGACCAAAGACTCTCCTTCATTGAACATATCGAGACTTGCTAAAACAACTTCGCAAAGGCTTGGATTGTTTTTAGAATCAACCAATTTCACCAGAGATGCCAAGAAACAACTGATCCAATCCATTTTCCTATCATTGGTTGATTACGCGACTTCTCTACAGCCAATGCCCCAACTCTTACATGGCTAAACTGGACACACTCTACCATCGAGCACTGAGGTTTATAACGGGACTCTCATTGACATGCATCACTGCACCCTATATGCAGCAGTGGGTGACATCACTAAAGTTCAGGCACCACAGAAACGCCACCTCTGGACCTATAGAGCCATCTCTAATAAGCTGCCTTACTATATCTCCTGCTGTCTTCCCTGAGTATAATTGGGAAATACGTTAAGAAGTTACTCAGCTATTTAAAGACAAAGAACCTCTGTGTGCAAACACTGAGGCAAGGTTACCCTGAAGGCATTTGGCTGGGAAGCCAAGTTTCAAGAAAATGCAAAATCACACATGCCTCATAATGCAAAGCATCATGGGCTGCATATGCAAATCACCACAGAATGTTATGCTGGTCCAACTTTAAGCAAAATTGCATGGTGCCGAAAGGCCTATCACACAGTTTGCGTAACATTCTGTGGTGATTTGCATATGCAGCCCATGATGCTTTGCATTGTGAGGGCATGTGTGATTTTGTATACTTAGCTATTACACTTAAAGTACCCAAAGCAAAATCACGCTTCGGCAGGGCAGCCATAAGCTTCGTGCTACCTACCTTATGGAACGATCTACAAAAAACCCTCAAATTAAGCACTCTAATCGGTATAAATGCCTTCAAGACGCTTTATTTCCATACAATCAGAGAAGTATGTAACTGATTCACCTGCCCAGACCCAGTACCGGTGTCTGCACTGGTATATAGCCACGCCTAGACCCAATTTTTAGTACTGACCCCCCCAGCTTGCTCCTCACCAGCCTAATTGTTATCTCTCTCTCTTATCCCCCTGTCTTATCAACACTAGGCCCGTCCATCTCCTTATTCTTCCTTTCCCAACCTCGGATAGGAGCTCACTACCCTGGGTTGTGACATCCTACCATGCCCCGTACTTTATAGCATTCAATCCCGGGGCTCACACATACTCCTTTTCTCCACCCACCTTCTCTACATCCCATTTTACCAACTCCTTTCTGTGCACCGTGCCCTCCTAGCCTTTCTCCTCTTACCTCCCTCCCTTCCCTACCTTCACCTCTACCTGGTGTATATTTTATTTTTTTCTTCTGTTACTTCCTCCTGCAACCTTAGATAACCTGCTTTATCTTCCTATAGACACTTCTATGTATGTAAATACTATGTAATCTGTACAATATCTGTATAATTCTATGTACATATGAACTTCTTTTTCTTCTTCTCTGTAAAGAGTATTATCTGTATTGCCTTGTAAATACCTGTGTTGACCTGTATATACAATTATTCATGCTTCACCCAGGTCCATCTTACAAATGAGCTTCTGCTCAACGATGAATGCCTGGTTAAATAAAGAGTTGATTGATTGATTGTTTTAATTTAACCAACCTTGAATTATTTGTGGAGAAATAGCAGGAGAACAAATTGGTAAACAGTAACCTTGTACTGTATGTCATGCCTGCAAGTGCTGTACAGCTATATCTTTTTTGTTCTCAAATAGTGTTTTAAATCCTCCCAACAGCTGCGATTCGGCCATATCCCCTTGGGGTAAATCATTCGGTGTGGGAGGTAGTTGTGTGGGGAGGTCATCTCTCCCTGCCCTGGTTTGAAGTATGGCGGGTAGGCCTTTCGCAAGTTGGTATACTAATTTAAAATGCTGGAACTCGATCTGTCTGGGCAGTTGTTTATTTGGCGCACATACGGTGATATTTTCAGGCCGTTTGCCACAGCGCCAGACCAGCCTAATCATCTGCTCAGGAGGTGCTTCTCTGCTGCTGCATCGGCCACCAGTGCAAGGTGTTTCATCCCAATGGAAGGCATGCAGACATCAGGCAGGGCTCCCATGGTCTGTGGCTGACTGAAGCGGAATGCGGATTGGAGAATGCACTAGTTTGGGGAGGAGGAGTGCACGGACATTGTAATCCCTGAGACCTGTTAATGTGGAGCAGCTGCCTGAGGTGTCTGACAACTGTAGTCATAAGCAGCGGTCTGACAATGAAGTGCAGTGATCTGGGATCTGCATTCCAGGCCGCAACAAAGTGCAGAGACCAAACAGGTGGCTCTCATTTGGCAAAGGATATGAGGCATATCCATCTGCTTGTGGGTGTGGGGAAGAGATCGGCTATGTAGCCAGGTGGGGTGAGAGCTGCTTTGGTTCCTGTGGTGGGTAAGGGTAAATTCTGTACTGCTCAGGGGTGCCAAGATGGACATTGTTGGGGAGAGAAGATGGCTTTGCTGCCTGGGATTGTGGAGACATGGGCTTTGCTGCCTGAAGGTGTTTTTTGGGGGTACGGGATTTGCTACCAGAGGTGTGGGGAGACATGGGCTTTGCTGTCTGGGAATGGCAGGTGGTCTGCACTACCTGGGTGGTGGCCAAGATGTGCTGCACAAGGGATGGATTGGCCTTGCTGCCCAAAGGGGGCGAGATGTTCTGCATGCGAGGGAGATGAGCTGTGCTGCATGAGGGGAGGGTGGAGATCAGCTTTGCTGCCAGGTTGTGGAAGACAGATGTGCTTCACGGCCCAGAGTGTGGCCTAGATGTGTTGCACTGCATGGTAGGACTGCAATTTTGAGCAAACAGTATGACTGACCAGAAGTAGGAGGGCAGGTCATCTTGTCAGTGCCAAACACCAAATAAAAGTCCACAGTGGATTATTTTTTGTTTTGGTGGACTCACAGTCTATTGAACTAACTCAGTCCTAGCATATTTTTGGGGGTGGAGGGAGGTATAGTTGTAGGGAGCAGGAATCAAACTCAGGATACACACTATGCTGGTGCAGTACTTGACTGCCTGTTCTTACTGCTAGACTATCTGAGCATCTCTGCTGACTTGTGCTCAGTCTGTCCTGCTGTAATTCACAGGTTGCAGTGGACAGACCAGCCCATGAACTGGACAGGTGATGGGATTACCTGCTGTTCTACTTCTGGTCTGCCATTATGTTTGCTTCAAACCTGCATTACATCCCTGAAATGTGCTGCGTTGCATGCTGGGGAGATGGTCTGTGCTGCACGAAGGGGGGTAGAGATAGGCTTTCCTGGGGTTGGGGGACAGATGTATTGTGCTGCACAACTGCAGTATCAGCCAGTTGCTCTCGAAACAGCGTACATCAGCTTGATGCACATGCACAGCTATGAGTCCTATGCTCCTCATACTGCCACGATCAGACCCCCTCAGCTAGTGCAACCCCTGCTCACCCCACAGCCAAAAATGATGCCCTGCCCCCATACCACTACCAGTACTGTCCCAAACCTTATATCGGTTCACTGCTGCCCCATGCCAGCATCAACCCTCTGTTGCCCCACAACCAGCATCAATCCTCTGCTGCCTAACAGGCACCCCTTCTACACTACAGCCACTGAAACCCCTTCTACCTATCTGTATCAGTTCTCTGCTGCCACACAGGTAGTACTTATTGCCAGCATACAGTACCTCAACTCCCTCCACAGGCAGCATCAGTGTCGTCTCCTACTTATTCCAGATCCTCATACAAGCCACTATAACCACCCCTTGCTGTATGTGCTTTTCATGGTCGGAGAGCAACTTGCATAACTGCACCATAGGATTATTAAGACAAACTACTAAGTCTATGACTGCTACACATGCTTGTGTATTTCCCATGCACTCACGGGACTGGAAGTCACCGTCAAATCACTTCTAGGTGGATAAAATGTTTACAGGCAGAACTAGCAATCATGATCAGGGTGAGTTGTGTGGTACTGCGTCGCATTACTGCATTTAATATATGGCCATTAATTTATTTTTTTCCTCCTTCCCTTGCTCCTGGTCGGCCACTCCTTCGAGTCGCCTAGGTCCCCGTTGGTGCCCCTGCCCCAATGCCAGCCACCACCATCACCTCACATTCGCAGCCCCCTGGGTAACCCAGATGTGACCCTTTGCTGGGTGGTACCCCTACTCTGAGGGAGATGGGCACCTGTAGGGGCCAGCCAGTACATGCTACATGGCCCAGGTGCTGCTGAAGTTGATCTGGGCTGCACCGGGGGGGTTGGCAGCAACGTGAGCAGGCAACTGTCATCTGGTTGGCCATGGAGCACTTTTTCTGCTTTGCTCCCCTTTAGGACATGACGTGCCATGACATTAAGGCATATGCCAATGTCCATCATACCCCCCCGTAGTCAGTCGGGGGACATGCTGTACCCCTAGTTTGCACTGGTAATCAGAAGTCACTGGACCGCACCCCTCCCCGGAGAAGGTGAGCAGTCATCTGATGCTGCAGCCTTCTCCCCCAGCCCTCCAGCATCCTGAGTCTGTTCCCGAACCCCGGTCACTGTTATTTCAAGTGGAAATCAACCTCTGCACCACCGGGCCATTTATTTTTGATTTCGGAACGGTAATGCATACATTCTTGTTCAGACACCTGGCACACTTCTGAGTTTGGCATATAGAGCAACGATCTTCTCCAACAGAGATTCTTCCCCAAGAAGACTTCAGGTAGCTCCCTAGCCGTGGCCAGTCTGTGAATACTAAGGTAAGCAGGGCAGGCAGAGCAGTACTACAGACTTCCAGTTGTTTATTGTATATTGCTCAGCTGAGTGGTTTGCCTTTTTATGTGCAGCAAGAGGGTGGTCTTGGCATGAGAGTGACAAGGGGAAGGAAATTGGGGTTGGGGGTCAGGGAAACAAACCAATGAGCACAATTGGACAAATGCCTTCCATGTCAGCAGTTTGTTTTGGTTAGCGTCATCCTCAAAATAGAAAGCATATGAAGACTAAGTTTATCAAAAAAAAGCTGCTGATCTAGAGGGCATGTCTTGACTTTACTCTTCCAGGCATGGTTGTGGCGTAGGCAAGTGTCAAAGTGCAGCATACATCATTTCAGCAGAATCATAGGAGCAGATGTGAAAGTCTCACTTCAGCAGAATTATAGTGGTTGCTTGCAAAGTTCTCATCACTGAATTTGCATAAATAATTAAATGCCAGCTGGTCTGTTGTATGGGTTACAATGTACATCACAGGGGTTGCAGAGAAACCATAGGGGTCTCAACCATTACCCTTAAATGATGCCTCTGTGGAAAACCTGCTGCATGTTTGTGGGTACAGTACTGCGTAATTTGTTGCCTTGGGCTTGCCCCTGCCTGAAATGTATACCCTGGTGTACCTGGTATATCGGTGGCTATTGCCCCAGTATTTATTTCATGAGATGGTGGGGGGGGTTCTGCAAGCAGGTGAGAGGAAGAGTGATTTACTGTCAAATGAAACAGACTGGTTGTGGGCCAACTCTGACTGCCATTCTGGAGGACTAGGGTGGGGGGTGCACAGATACTGGGTGGGATCTGTGGTGGCAGAGTAGGTGCTGAGAAAGGAGGCATGGAAGTGAATATGGCAATGAGTAACCAGAGGAGATGACGACTGATATGTGGGGTCTGATGCAGGCTGTCACTGGTGTGAGCAGATCCTGTTCCAGAGGAGCTGTCACCAAATGGCTGTGAGGAGATGAGGGGCTAAAGAGGGGTAACTGCTTGATAGAATTCACTATGTTTTTTTTTCTCTAAATTGCTATGCCATTCCCGTTGATTCTTATTGCTATTATTTTTGTTTTGCTCCATCTACTTGGCTATCAGTCTTGTACACAGATTATGCTCAGGTTACAATTACTTATGCGCTTTTATGTTACAGTTTCCATTCCACCTGTTCTCAAAATGTGACATAAGTATATGATTTTCCTGCATTTTCTATGTAGTTACCCAGAGTGGCTCACTTGCACTTTCTGCTGCAGGTGTCGTGGCAGACACCTTGCAGTGGAAGCTGTATAGCAGACAGTCCAGTGCTGCTTGAGAGTACCACTCAGGACTACTTGTGTGCTGCTCTGAGTACCATGCACTGTCCAAAATGACATGGTTACAGGCAGAGCATGTGTCAGCAGTGGATCTCATTTAGCGCAGCGGGTAGAATAGTGCACTGTGCGGTAGGTAGGCAGTCCGGCAGGACTAGGATAGGGGTTCAGCTTCCTACCTATCACTTTCGGATGTCTGAAATTAAAAACACTGTGGTTGCACCTGTTGCACTTCTTAAATGTTTTATTTTCTTTAATATGGTGTGACCTTGGAGTTGATTATATTTGTTTGCAGGGAGCATAGCCCCCTTCCCCAGTCAAAATTGGGTTGCAAACAGGTGTTTTATTGTTGACAATTTATTGAAATAAAGGTATAATTAAAAAAGAAATTGTCCATTTACATGACGGACATACAGTTATGGCACTAATGGGGTTCCCATCCACGGCAGTATTCCAGTCAGCCACACTGTTTCCTGTCAGCCTTATTGCATAAACTGCAACCGTTCCCAAAATAGGAAATGCAAGCTGTTGCTCAGTGCACCAGGGCTTGAGGGCCAGCTGATTTATTTTTCTGTACCAATATTTTCGCTAAATGTTTTCTTTTGTGCCATATAGTAAGCAGAACTTGTTTTATTCAATAGCTGACGGTGCAGAGTGTTATAAAATCACCTATAGTAAAAGATCTTTATTTGGCTTCAGGCTAACTTAAGGCTTCTGACTGTGAAGGGCATATTGATGGCCCAGTATAATACAATTGACTTGTTTTTAGCATTCAAACTGCTTTTGTGATGTTTATTTAAATCTAATGAAATGCCAAGATACTGCTAAGGTTAACTGCTATGTTAAGGTGAAGTGAAGGCTTACATTTTGATAAGGGATGTTGTCCCCCCCCCCCAAAAAAAACACACACATTGGTAGCACACATTGGGATTGGCTGTTGGCAAGATTTAGTACAGCCAGCCTGTGGGCACACTCCAGTGGTCCTGCCTGTCACTCGTGGATTCAGTACCACCACCACCTGTGGGCACCCAGGTGGTGCTAAAGCAGTGGGATGGAGGACCCCAGGAGGAGGGCAGCATTCTGTCCTCTCTCCTCAGCTGGTCCTCTGACTATCAAGCTGTCCGCTGTGCTGTGGGCCATCTCTTGTTTGCTTATGACTTTATTTCCTTCCTTTATATTTGTCTTCTTGCTTTTTCCTAACTGTAACTTTTTATTTAGGCTTTGTTTCTCTTTACTCCTTTGCTGTCATATACCCTTTCATATCTCTCTGCCTTAGCCCTCGCTACTGTATTTTCCTCATATTAACATTTTTTTCTTTATTTTGACAGGTCTGACAGGATGGATGATTATTCCTTTTTTATTATAACCTGTTTTTTCTGTTTAATTTTCTCATCAGATAAGTATATTTTTATGTCTATTCTATCCATTCCTCCCTTTTGAACCCCCCTTAAGAGCTGCAGATCCTTTGACCCCTTTTTTCTTTTATTTTACAGGTACAGTGTACATCACTCCTTTGGACTCCTACCTATGGCAGGTAAGTCCCTCTGTTTTACTTCTTAGTAAGTTATTGGGATGAACATATTATGGAGACTAGGAAGGTGTTCAGTCTGCCACAGGCTAAATAGGCTGGAGGGAAGACTGCAGTGGCTTGGCAAAGAAAATGAGAAAGGATCCAGGAGGCCCTTTCCCAGGGGGTAACAGGAGTGAGCATCAGGAGAAGGACATTGGGTGGAGGACGGGACAGGAAGGGAGGGAGTGCAGGTTCACATCTGATAGGGGGGTCAAGCGTTGAAGGCAGGTCAAGAGACGGGGAAGAGGCCAATGCAGGAAAATATAGTGGTGGCAGACAACAGGCTTGCAGTGCTGGCAATAATGGTGGAAGAGGGGGAGTTGGGAGAGCACCAGGAGAGTGAATGGAGGGCACATGGGTCAGGCAGTTGGAGGAGGGTAGCAGGGGATAATCTAGACTCCCTACCCTGGCCAACCCCCAAATGACCCAAGTCCATTCCTGAACCCGGGTTGTCAGCATGGCACGAGGTAAGGCACCCAGTGCCTCAACCCTCAGTACCACTGGGCCGGCAAGGTATTATAATTTGTTATAGTAGAGGAAAATCAGAAAATATTTTTTTCTGTTATAATGTCGGGACATGTAGTAGTATTCATGTTTTATTTTCCAGGACACAACTGCCCAAATCATGACTGTCCTGAAAAAATGGGGACGGGTGATAATCCTGTTATAAACATCATGCTCTGTTGTCATGGTGGTCACTATGATTTCACAAGCATACATGCACCATGCAGTTAACAGAGGCACAGATGTTTTCTATACAGACTATCTGGAGGGGCTACTTGGAAAACAATAATAAAAATAAAAATAAAGCATTTTCTAGTACATTGTAACAGCTGAAACATTATTTTTGAAAGTGCATACTGAAATGCAGAGTTTCTCTTTAAGCAAAGTAAGGAGGCAGGTGATTGACAGCTTTCCTTTCTAGCCCAGCCAATCAGTAGTAAGGGAGACAGGACTTCGAGGCTTTGGGAAGTGAACCAGCAAAAAGAATAATCATTAAGACAGACGCCACGAGACAGGGAGAAGCTATGGAAGTCGGGGATTTGATTGGGAGCAGCAGCAAGGGCGAGGGTTCCAGTTAGTGGTGGCAGTATGGGGAGCATGAATCACGCGGTATGGAATTTACATTAGCGATGGGGTGGTGTATAGGGCACCAACTCAGGGAGGAGCTGGACAGGGATATGGCGGATCAAAGTAGGGTTTACAGGGAGGGAAACACAGTTGTCATAGGGGACTTCAACCTACCTGGTGTGGACTGGAGCACACCAACCACCGCATGTGTTAGGGAGCAGTTTATACTGGGGCATTCCAGGATAGCTTCCTGGTACATTTGGTTCATGGGCCAACTAAGTTGGAAAGACCTCTGGACCTAGTACTATCGAACGGGAGGCCGTAAGAGACCTGGAGGTTGAGGGCCCACTGGCTGGGAGTGATCACCACTCCAGTGTGGTTCACACTCACAAGGGGGAGCAAGCTGAGAGGTTCAGATACAAGGGTGATTGATTTCAGGGGGGCAGACTTCAACGAGATGGAAATCCTGATAGGGCATCTGTATGGAATCCAACCCAAAATGTATGCCAGTCAAAATTGGGGTATTAAGGCGGGCTGCCAGAGGCTACTGAGGCATGTACTAGGGTACAGAGCAACAAGGAAAGGCAAAGAAGCCCAGCTAGCTGACCAAGGAGGTAATGGAGGGTGAGAGCCAGAGAAAGCTTTCAAAGGTTCAAAAGATCAGGGGGAGATGGGAGGAGTATACAAAGTCATCCAGGAAGGTTACAAGACTACTCAGAGCCGCCAAGGCATCCAGAGAGGTGAGACTGGCACAGTGCATTAAGGACTGAGAAGGACCTCTTCAGATACATAGGTGAAAGAATGAGGAACAGGGATTAAACCGTTAAGGATGGGGGGTAGAAAGGGAGGAGCAGACAGAGGCACTGAGTAACTTCTGTCGGTTATTCACAGTAGGAGGACAGATACCTCATGGGGATGGTTGGGAGGGTAACAGATTGAGAAATTATGGAGGGCAGAGTACTTGAAGGGCTGAGGGCACTGTGGTGGACAAGGCACGGGACCAGCACAGCATTCACCCTAGGGTACTCGAGTAACTGGTAGGGAGTCTGGCAGGATCACTGGCAGACCCGGTTCAATGTTTTCTTCACACAGGCAGTCTCACAGGACTGGAGGTTGCCATGTGCCCATTCACAAAGGTGGCCCAAGGGATGATCCAGGCAACTACAGACCGGTAAGCCTCACATCAATTGTGGGTAAGCTCATGGAGACCATCCTTAAGGAGAGACTGATGACTTTTTTGGAGGACATTGGGCTCCAGGATAGGCAGCAGCACGGGTTTACACACATATGAAATTTGCCAGCAGATAATGGCCTAGAGGTCTATCAAATCTGCTCGAATGTGCAGCTAGCACCCCTTGTTCTGCTGCTACCCCTCCCTTCCATCCTTCCCCTCCATTAACCCTCCACCTTGCCCTGTCCAGCCCCTTTTGAGGCAGTCCACTGTTCTACTGGATACCACTTTTGCCAGTAATGCATTCTACAGCTACCACCATCTATGTGTATATATGTGTGTGTGTGTGTGTATATATAAAAAAAAGTCTCCTCCTCACCCTCCTGAACCTTCCTCCTCCAGTCTCATATCACTGGCCCTGGGTGTCCCTCTTCTCCCTTACTTTGAACAGCCCCTCCGCACCTGTCTTTTTATTCGTTTCATGTACTTAAAGGTTTCAAACATGTGCCCTCCATCCTCCTCTCCACCAGCAAGTACATGTTCAACACCTTCAGCCTCCTCTTGCATAGTAAGTCCCCAGCCCCTTGATCGTCTTTGTCTCCCTGTGCTGCACTTCCTCCAGTAGCTAATGTCTCTCTTCAGATATAGGCACCAGTACTGCATACAGTACTCCATGTCAGTCTAACTCATGATCTATACAGTGGCAGAATCACCTTCTCCCCCAGATGATATACCTCTTGCAATGCAACCCAGCATTTGTTGGCCTTTGCAGCTGCCTTCCTACGTTATTGCAAAGCTGTTCATTGACCCTGTAATGAGCACCCTAGATTGTTCTCTGTCTTGTCTAGCTAACCTCCCCAAGCTGGTAACTCCTCCTTGGGTTTTCACCCCAAAATGCAGCACCTTCCAATTTTGTCATTATATCACAGTTGCCAGGTGCCTGACCAGGTTCCCAGCTTTGCCAGATCATTCTGCCACCCTCCACCCCCAGGTCATCCACCACTGCTCCCATCTTGGTGTCATGAGCAAACAAACTGATCTTGCTCTTGATGTGGAGCTCAATCCGGGGCCACCAGCTGCAATCACATCACCCTCTTACCTTGCCACACTGAAAGGCATGAGTTTCCTCTACATTAATGTATGCAGTCTGTTAAAAATGTTCTCCATAAACCAGGCATGGGTCCTCCATACTCGACCAGACATCCTAGTGGTTTCAGAAACCTGGCTTAGACTGGCCACCTCGACAGGGAAGTCAATATCCCTAACTATTTACTATTTAGAGCAGACAGACACTCCTGGGGTGGAGGGGTTGCCATCTATGTCAAGGATAGGTATACGGCATCCTGTCTGAGTGCTTTATCTGTTGCAAATGCTTATGAATGCTGTCTCTTCAAGTCATCATCTCGCACACTTCAACATTATGTATCATAGGGTGTTATAGACCTCCTTCTGCTGATCTACAATTGTTACTTCATCTGAGTAATATCATCAAACAACAATCCTCAGAAATAATTATTCTTGAGGATCTTAATTTAGACTGGCTATCTAAAACCGCCACTCCTCTAGTAGCTTTCTGTGACACCCATGGATTATCGCAGACTCATTGTTGAACCAACACAAGTAAATAAAGAACATGGATAACAGCTCCTCAAGATGTTATCCTAGTGACTAAACCACATCTCTTCTTTTTGCGGCACCTTCTTCAGTGATATCAGTGATCACTCATTTATTGCTTGCATAAGATCAAGCAACAAACCTACTACTTTGCTGAAGTTTAGTGCCAAGAGATCTAGACAGAACTTTGATCCCACTGCCTACATAAATGAACTGAAACACTCCTTGTATTGGCAAGAGTTCAATTTGGCAAAAAATACGCAATCAGCATTCGACATATTCAGCAAAATTATCCTAGATGCCCTAAATAAATATGCCCCTATAGTTAAGATGCAATAGCAAAAAATGCATGTAGATGGTTCACACCATTATTAAAATCTGCATTGACTGAAAGAGATAACCTATGGAAAAAAGCATGCAAAACCTAGTCTGCTGCGGACTGGTGCAAGTTCAAAAGGGCATGAAAGTCATGTACTAGAATGGTTAGAGATACAAAAGCTGCATACTATCATTCTGAATTTCTCTCTGCCTCCAAAAATCTTACAACATTTTGGAAAACCATCAAGGACTTGTCTGGTCACATGTCCGGTGGCTCACTACCTGATGAAATCTCCTTAAACAATAACACATTAGTGACAGACTGAAAGTTCTGAATGCCTTCAATAATCACTTTGCGACTGCAGGCTCCTTTGACAATTCCCTGTGAATTTGATATGCTCTCAGGTGGATAATCAAAGGTGCAGATCTAGCGGCACCTATTCAGTCTTCTTGCATCCTACTACTCTGAAAAAGTTGAAGACTTACTGCTAAAACTGGATGTAAAAAAAGTGCTGGCATGGATACCCTCGACCCATATTTTTTGAAGGTGGCCATCCATGTGTTAGCCGTGCCTATAACCCATTTATTTAACCTATCATTAACTCAAGGATCCATTCCTTCAATATGGAAAACAACGCACATCATACCCCTGTTCAAGTCTGGAAATCCCTGTAATCTAAATAATTACAGACCAATTTCGATTCTCCTGGTCTTGTCAAAATTACTGGAAAAAGTCATAAGTAACCAGCTGAGGCAGTAACTAGAAGTTAATAACCTGCTTAATCCAGTCCAGTCAGGGTTTAGAGCTAAACATAGCACCATCACAGCACTTGCCAAAGTGACTAATGACTGGCAAAGAGAGCTAGACAACAGGAATTACACCTGCGCCGTTTTCTTGGACCTGAGCAAGGCCTTCGACACTGTCATCCATTCTCTGCTACTCTCTTCCCTGACCTCACTAGGTGCTGACCCATTATCTTTACAGTGGTTCAAAAACTACCTCTCTGATCGTTTCCAGCAGGTGAAAGCAGAAGGAGATCTCTCAACTCTCAAACCTCTCCTAAGAGGTGTTCCCCAGGGTTCTATCTTAGGACCGATCTTATTTACAATATACATCAACAATATTGATGAAAGCATAACTAAGGCCAACATTCATCTGTTTGCAGATGACACAGTTCTTTACGTAGGCCGCCCATCATTGCAATCTGCATGTAATGACCTTCAATCTGAGTTCAACCTGCTGCAACACCAACTCCTAAACAAAAAACTATTACGTAACACTAAGAAAGCAAAAGCAATGCTCTTTTCTCCCTCTGCCCAAATGGTAACTTCAGCCCTATCAGATCCTATGCAGCAGATTACTACAATTCTTGGCAAGAAGTTGGAAATTGTCCCTAAATTCTAATACCTGGGAGTATGGCTAGACCATAGGCTCTCCTTTATAGAGCACATTGAAGAATTACTCAAAAAATTATGACAGAGACCTGGCCTGTTCTTTAGGATAGCACATTTCTTAACTAGAGATGCCAAACTACAGCTGGTACAATCAGTCTTTCTATCCTTGATCGATTATGCTGACATCGTCTACAGTCACTGTCCCATTTCCTACCTCACCAAACTTGACACATAATATCATAGAGCTTTGAGTGTTCATCGCAGGCCTGCCTTATTCCACTCACCACTCTCCTATATCAATCAGTGGGGTGAAGTTCTTTCAATTCAGGCGTGATAAAATGCAGCCTTATGGACCCTGAGAGCCATCTCCAAAAATTGCCCGATACAATACAGACTGTCTTCCTATAAAACCAATGGCAATTACACCCTGAGAAGTTGCAAATCTCTGCTGCTACTGATGGTTTCCAAGTTAACTCTTGCTTTGGCAGGGCTGCTATAAGCTTTACACTGTCCTCCTTGTGGCATAAATTGCAAAAAAACTGAAACGAGTGAGTCACCATCGGCATCTCATCTTCAAGCTCTTATATTCACGTCTCAGAAATGATTAGTGCAATTGTTTTCCATGACCATGAATTATCATCATGCTAACCTGTACCCATTTAACCATGAACGAATTACTTCTAGTGCTTGTCTCCTACTTGGCCCTGGTCTGTCATCATGCGTTCATGTAACACCTTGATGCCTCTGTCCTCCCTTTGATACTGGTCTATCTTCTCACTTTCTCCAGCCTTCTTTTCACAACTCTATACTGCACTCATCCACAATCTACATGCAATCATACTATAAAAGTCCTGACTCCCCTTTCCCTCTCCCCGTAGGCCCCCACCACAACATCAGTTCTACTGACCTATCCTTAGGACTTCACTTCTCACAATGTTTATCCTTCACTTACATATTACATACCTCTCCTGGTACCCCTTCTGCCATTAGTTGGTGGTTCTCCAAGCCATTTTCATGGCTAGTACTAGTGACTGCCCTGGCAAATGAACTAACTGGTACTTCTATACAGAGAACATGGTTTATATACAGTTGCATGGTTCAATGGTGGACCTGCCCCTTGTATTTGAATCCTCCTCTGTTGTAGCTTGCCTTGTCTTCCTTTGTCATTTGACTCCTATTACTGCACCATTGTGTTTGTGTTTATATACTTATTTACATATATTTATATGTTTTTATGATGAATGTTACCCGACCCTATTTCTAACCAGGTCCATCTGGAAAAGAACTGTGCTCAATGATGTTCGCCTGGATAAATAAAGATTTTGATTGATTGATTTGAGTGATATGTCTGCAATGAATATCCCAAGTAACACTGGTCCCAACACAGCCCTGTGGAACACCGCTTATCACTACCCTGGGGATGAGAACTCCCACCCACCACCACAACTCTCTGTTGCCTTCCCTGAAGCCAGTTCCCTACCCATCTCAGCAGCTTTGCACCCACCTTGTGCCTTCTAACTTACTTCCCAGCCTCCTACGTGGCAATGAGTTGAATGCCTTACTGAAGTCCAGTTACAGGACATCCACTGCATGGCACCCCCCGTCCAGTTACCCAGTCATAGAACTCCACCAGTTTGGTTTGGCAGGATCTACCACATATGAAGCTGTGCTGTCCTGTAGTTCTTTGGCCTCTAGGAGGGCCACCAGCCTCTCCTTCAGGATAGTCTCTATCACCTTAGCGATGAAAGATGTGAGGCTGAACGGTCTGTAGTTACCCGGATCATCCTTGGGGCCACTTTTGTGGAGGGACACCACATGAGTCATCCGCCAAACCTGAGGTACACACCCTGAGTGTAGTGAGGCATTAAATCAGTCTGCCAAAGGTTCTGTAAGGACCTCTGCCAGCTTGTTCAGTGCCGTGGGGTAGATGCCTTTTGGGTCTGGTGCCTTGTCCACTTTCAGTGTCCTCAATTTCTCCAGAACTCTGCACTCCATGATTTCCCCATCTGTCTTCCTCCCCATTTTGCTGTTCCTCCCCCCTTGGGTATTACCACCCTCTTCTCCAGAGTGAATACCAAGCAGAAGTAATCATTTAGCACGTCTGCCTCTCCCCCTGCTTCCACCCAATCCCCCTCCATCCTAGTCATTACTATGTATTCCTTACAGTTCCTTTTTCTCCCTGATGTACCTGAAGAAGTCCTTCTCCCCCTTCTTAATGCCTTGTGCCAGCCTGAGCTCCACAGATGCCTTGGCTCCCTTTACTGCCCATGTCACCTCCTTAGATTCCTTCAGGTACTCCTCCCTCCTCCCTGTTTTCTTGTACCTCATAAAGGCAGCTCTGGGTTTATCTCTGGCAGAAGCACTCACGTTGTCTAGGATGAATTTTGACTGGTAGGGGTAGCGGAGGTCCCCAAGGTGATCTTGAAGTTGTGACCCACTGTCTGTGAACTGGACCTAGGCCCGACCCATCTATTGGGCTATGTTGGGGCTGTGGTTCCAGTGTTCGTCAACATCATCAGGTGTTACTCTGTCAGAGGGGATCTTCTCTGATGCCTTGAAAGAGGCAATAGTGAAGCCCCTCTTGGGGGGAGGACAACCTTAGACCCTAAGAATTGGGCAAACTACCAACCAATCTCAAGCTTCCCATTTTTTTGGTAAGGTTGTTGAGAGTGGTGGCTGTCAAGCTCGAAGGCACGCCTCATGGCCCATGAGATCTTTAAACCATTCCATTCAGGATTCAGGTCAGGAGACAGCAGTGAAACAGCATGGGTCCGGATGCTAAAACAATCTGCTCAGGGTGAGAGATAGAGGGGACCAGTCTGTACTTGTTCTCCTCAATCTCTCCTCAGCTTTGGACACATTGGGCCACAGGGAGTTATTGGATTGCCTGACGGAGCTCTGTGGATTTGTTGGTACTGTCATCAACTGTTTTGAATCCTTCCTCTTGGGCAGGACACAGAGGGCAGTTATAGGGGAATTTTTCCTCTCTCCTGATGCCCATGGTGCATGTGGAGTTCCCTAGGGTTCGATCCTGTTTCATGTTGTTCATGGTGTATATACTTTTCCTGGGTGAGACGGTTAGATGATACAGTTTGGGTTCCCCACTGCTATGCAGACAATACCCAGCTGTATTTTATTTGCGACCAAGTCTAACAGTGGCATGGAAGTGTTAAATGTTTGTCTGGCTGAGATACAAGATTGGATGGCCTAGAACTGGCTGAAGCTCAACCCTGACAAAACGGAGGTGCTGGGACTGGAGGTATCTGGATGGGAAGTGGTTTATTCCTGGGCTCTACACGCTGTCGGTGTCTACTACGGTGAAGAACCTGGGTGTCATCCTTGATGACAGGCTGACACTTGAGGCTCAGGTGTCGTTCATTGTTTAGAGTGGCTTCTACCACCTAGGAATGTTGCCCAGATCAAAGATTTAATCCCACATGGTGATTTGCCCTCACTTGTGCATGCTTTTGTCACATTGAGGCTCTATTACTGTAATGCCCTGTATCTTGGGTTCAGTGGAGGAGCTCTCTGCTGTCTGCAACTGGTGCTGCACGCAGCGGCCAGGTTACTGATGGGCCTTTTAAGACCAGGGTCAAGACCTTATGTTAACTGCACTGGTTGCCAGTAAGGTGGAGAATTACCTTCAGCATGGGCAAGCTCACTTATAATGCCCTGTATAGCTTGGTCCCTGGTTATCATAGTGACCTTCTGTTGCCTGCTTGCCCCATGCGCTCACTTTGTTTCTCCACGAGGGCCTCCTAGCTGTTCCAAGGGCATGGCTACAATCCCTTGGACAGCCAAGCATTTGAAATGGCTGCTCCTATTGTCTGGAACTCCCTTCCACAATCTCCTCGGGAGGCACAGTTGGTGTGGGGTTTTATGCAGGTTATGAAAATGTTTAAAGAGACATTTGGGACTTTGTTTGTGTTTAGGAATGTTATGTTTGGGATTTTTATGTGTTCTTGCATTTCTCAGTTGTGACCTTTATGTTGGTATTCATGTTATTGCCATGTATTTAATCTGCCTCTGTAAAGCGCTCAGAGCCTCCAGGATTGAGTGCTATACAAATAAAGGTTTACTTACTGTACAAGATGCTGATTAGGCTTCACCTAGAGTACTGTGTGCAATTCTTGAGGCTGCACCTGCGTAAGCATATTGACAGAGTGGAAACTGTGCAGAGGAGGGCAACTAAGATGGTGCCAGAGTCTGCACGACAAGGAATATGGAGATAGATTTGGGGACCTCCATATGTACACATTGGAACTGACAGGAAGTGGGGCATGATTATCTTGAGGGCATAAATAATGAAAAGAATTGTATCTTTCAGTATAAAAGCTGTTATGGGATAGGCACTGTGGAAATCTAAGACAGTAAAGACATTAGGAATGGGTAGCTTTCACGGGCAAACTCGATGGATAGCAAGGTCTCCTTCTGCCAGCACTTTCTTATCTTCTTACTTATCTGAAACTTAGACAGCTGACATCTGGCCAGATTTGTTGAAATAAAGGGAAAATAGGTCAGTATAGGACACTTATAGTAGTAGAGAGAGTAGAGAGATGAAACAAAAAGAGTACAGCAGAAGAGTTTGAGGAAAAGCTACAGTTAAGGTCACAGTAAGGAAAATGGATATATAAATAGAAAATAAAAAAAAAAAATAAAACAGGAGTTGCAGTCCCCATGGACCCTGACATAGAAGCTGCACTCCCCAAACTCAACACAGATGCTGCTCTCCATCCCCCCAAGGCATGCAGGAGCTGCACACACACACACACACACACACACACACACACACATATCCTGTGCACATCTTTTCTTACATTGCCTCACCATGGAGGTGGGGACATGGTAGTTCAGAGTGCTAGACAGGGTCTACTGCAGTTTAGAGCCCAAGAGTGCAAGAGGAGAAGCTGGAGGTGCGAGTACAGGACTGAGATGTTGAAGACAGAGGTAAGTGGAGGCATGGTGAGAATACATTACAAAAAGAAAAAGAATATAGTAAGTAAGAAACATAGTAAATGATGGCAGAAAAGGACCACAAGGCCAATTCAGTCTGCCCATTTTACCAATTTGCTTCTGCTGCCTCTACTAGATCAGTGGCCTCGGCTATGCCCCTGGCCCTCATATGTATATGTGTTTTTAGTTTAATTTTTTTACTACTAATCTCTCCTCTAGGACATCTGACCATTTGTGTCTCCTTATGCTTCTCTGTGTTTTCATTTTAGGCCCTACCAGGATACCCCAACTCTGGACACTATGACTCAGACTGAGCAGGTAAGTCCTATTTCATTACTTAACTGTCCTGTGTGATGAGTGGCATATAGCAGGATGCTCACACCTCTTCTAAAATGAAGCAACTTTATTTATTTTTTGGCAGAGAAGGGAGCACCAGGAGATATGTAAATGTTGGAAGCCTACTAAGGGTAGAGGGATAGTGAGCCTGCAGTGCACATGCATTTTTGGGACACAGTGCCCGTGTGTTTTCTTTGGGGGAGCACAGCTCTGTTAGTGGTATGGAGCACTAGCTTCAATTTCAGCATGGGAGTGGAGTATAGTGCTGCTCTAGGCTCCCAGGATTGTCACTGGCTGAAAAACAAAAGCATTTCAACCAGTGTCTAACCTGTTTTTGTTTTGCTTTCTTAAATCCTGGTATTCTGTCTAACCCAAACAGCCTATCCTTTAGAGTCCACCAGAACTAACATGAACTGCATACATTTTTAAATATCGGCAGTTGCATTTGCAAGGCCCTCACTTCAGTAACGGACTAACTATCTAAATCTGTTTCATTCAAAAATGCTAACTGTTGTATACGTTAGACATTCTAACACAATCCAGGTTGCCAGTTCCATGCTGCTAGGATACAGTGGGGGATGGCAAGATTGTACTAGATTTAATTCAGCAGCAGTTCTGCATTTCTGATTCAGATAGATTAAAAATAGTAACCTTATTACTGAAGTGATGACCTGATATTCTTGTTTAAAAGAAAAAAAAAGGAACACAGGACTGGACCCTTGATGCAATGCAGCAACCACTTGCAATGCCACTGAGCTGGTTAGGGAATTAACCTGGGATTGCAGAGGGAGAGCGGGGGTGGGGGGGGGGGCAACGACTGAGCATGGCAGAAGATGCTATATGCCCCTTTTCTGCAAAGCTGCCACCTGGGTGACCACAGGTGGGCAGTCCAACAGGTTTCATGGTGCAGTAGAATGCCAGCTGAGCTTAGTAACTGCATGCTGTAACAATACAAAAAAAACTATTCTCCATCCTTGTAGGGTGACCAGGGCAGGTGCACCGTGGCCACATCCAGACAGATGGATCTGAGACCTGCAGTACTGAGATGTGAGTGCATGATGGAAAAACAGACTTGCCAAGCCATGGCTATCAACACAAAGTCCCCCCACACAACAAAGTGCACTCTCATTGAAGAACAGCACTGTGTTGGCAAAAACTGTCAGTTTTATTTTCATGCTGAGACAGCTAAGTGCAATCAAAGATGGCCAAAATAAGCAGCCCTTACAACAGGCTGCCTACCCCAGTGCTTCATTCAATAGAACTTGGTCAGTGAGTGGCATTCAGGCATGCCCCCTGGCAAAGTTCTTTTGAAGGAAGTGCCAGGGGATAGCTTGTTGTAACTGTTGTTTATTAGCAATGGTATTAATAAATGACACCATACCATGTGTGGGCCCAGCTGACATTTTGGAGCGGTCTGTTCAGTGGCGGAGCCAAGTTTGGGAGCATTTGGGAGCCAGTGGGGCCATTCAGTCAATCATGGGCTCCACAGTGGGCACTAAACAGTGAATAAAGATGGCAGTGGGGCACCACTACTCACACTGGGGCAGCCAGGAGGGGCGACTGCACCCCCAGCCCCCCCAGCTCTGCCACTGGGTCTGTTCACCCTTTAGCTGTTTTTAGCATGAAAATAAAATTAGGACTGTTTTTGTTAACACAGTGAGTACAGTGCAGTTCTTCAATGACAGTGCACTTTGTGTGTGTGTGTGTGTGTGTGTGTGTGTGTGTGTGTGTGTGCGACACTTGTGTAGACACCCTGGCCCCACACAGCCTTCTGTCACCTTCAAACAGTGGTGTAGGAATGACTCTGATGATCTCCTGCTGTCTGAACCCATCCTGGAGGCTAAGCTGTGAGGAGTACTGGAGAGCTGCAGGTCAGTGTGAAGGTGCTGGGTGGTTGCTTGAGGAGGACGTAGGCAGAACAAGTACTTCAGGGTTTAAAAAAGGAAAGCTATATAGGTGATTAAATCTGGGGGAGGAGATTCTTAACAGCTGGAGGTTTGCAGGAACTGGGTCTTCTCTGAGCCCACTTGAGAGCTGCTGCTGTGTCACTCGCCCTGATGCACCTTGAGCATGAAGCAGTCTTACAAAACCTCCCATTTTTTTTTTTTTTATTCAAGCTTCTAAGGGTCTGCTTTCCACTCGGTACATCAGCAGTGATTCTTCAGTTGCCCTTTACATCTTTGCTCCATTCACAGCATCATGCTATTTTGCACTACAGTCCCATATGCCAACAGACTTTACCTCATGGGCTCCCCCTTTATTCAATCATTCCGCTACCCTTCCTTTGGTCCACTCCCTTTCTCAGACATGCTGCAAAAATCCAGCTCTCTAGAGAATCACCTTCACCTTACAGCACTCTGCATGAACTGCTGCCATGTTTCTTCCAGCTTTTCATTGAGAGAGCTTGCCCCAAAGCATGGCTTCTGGCAGAGCACAAGAAATGTAACTAAGGTAGGATAAAAGTTGTAGCTACCTGAGTCTCCCATCTTTGCTCCATCCATTGCACCATGCTCATCAGTATGTTTAGACATATAGTTTTTTACCTTCTGTCCTTCCTAGCTTCCCCTTTTTTGTGTGTTCCTACTTGCGTTCCCCTGTCCTTGGTGTAATTCCCTTTTACTGTTACCCTAGATGGGTGTAGCTCCTATTCTCAGTTTAGGCCTACAGTTTACCTTCCACCTTTCCCACAGTGAAGGCAACAGGAGGAGGGATCAGGTACCTTACTTGAGTTGACCGATGGAATCCTTCACTTCAGGATGCCAAAGACACCTGTTCCACTGATTTGCTTTGAAATGAATGGGGGTAAGCTTATTACTGGTCTGTACATTATGATCGTGAGTTGGAGATTAATGAAGGCCACCGTTTGACTAACTGGGGTCTTGTTAGTTGAGTGGTAGCCTTCATTAATCTTCCACTCCCCCTCATGATGTATAAAATAGTAATAAAATTAACCCCATTTATTTCAAACAGATGCACCTCTGAACTCTCCTTTACGCTCGTCATAACATGCCTGAGCACTGGGGTGTGATATACGGTGGCAGTGGCACTCAAATTTCAGGAAATGGATGGAGCCACGACTACCAGCAGCATTTACAGGTTTGAACTGCAGTTCTGTTTTCTGGTGGTTGCGGCTTTCAGTTTTCTGTTACCAGTTGTGAAGTCCTCACAGAGCACTTTACGCTTGCTGTAGGAGTGGCTTTACATACTGACGACTCCTGTCATTTTCTAACTCCAGAAAGGGAGCTTTAGCTGTGAGTGCAGCTCTCTCTTGGCTGCCTCTTACTGCCTTCCAAGCACTAGGGCATTTACCAGAAATGCCACCGGAGAAGGTGGCTGAAGGCACAGTAACCATGGCCGCCTCCACCTCCTGTTGAGCTTCTGTCTCTCCATCTCCCACCCACATTGAACAAGCCACAGTCTGAGCACCATAAAGGCTGGTAGTAACACGTGCCTGCAGGTGCTTTCATTTTTAGTGTGGTCACACTATAGGGATGGCTGCTGCAGCTGCCCCAGTTTGTCCTACTCTACTTTCCTCCCAGCCCTCCAACACAAAATCCGGGCCCATGGTGGTCCCCAGATCCCAGGGAGGAGTTCTAGTTTTGTTTAACATAAGTGGCCATTGGTATCCAGTGAATTAGTCTACCTGGGCAAATGGTTCTGGAGATCAGGCCTCCTAGAGCCATCTAAAGCCCATAGGATCACCAGTGCTAACTTTATTTTTAAGAGGCAATATAGTGCTGTGGACTTAAATGGCCTTAACTTAGCATGTGAGATTGGTATTTTCCTTTTTCACAGTCCCTTCCTACAGTGAAATCAGCATCTTACCACCCCCATTCAACTGTAGTGGTGCAAGCCTGATGCTCAGCTTGGTGGAGGATGGTGCTTATCTTGGGGGAGGTTGGTCAGCTGGGGGTGTTCTAGCTGCAGGAAGAGTGATCATGGGGTGGGTGGCTTGTCTGTGAGTGATATGAAAGTGGTCCAGATGCAGAGGCGTTGTTGGCAGGGGGGATACAGGTTCTAAGGCTGTGGTGTGGTCAGAAAGAGTTAGAAAAACTTAGGGAGGCTGGTTCAAGGGTCAGGAAGGGTGGTCCAGTTGCTGCATGTGGCATAGCATGGATTCAGCAGTGCATGCAGCACGGTGCTCTGATAGTGGTGCTGGAAAGGTAGTCCAGTGTTGGGAGTGTGGCTGGCTGGACAGACATGCTGCTCTGGGATGACAGCCAGGGATATCCAGATCAAAACTTTTAGGACTTGTCCAGCTATGACTGTAGCTGAATTTTTACTTGCCCTATTCATTATGATGACAGTAGCTTTCTTTGTACTTGGTCTACCTGGATGGGTAGAAGGGACCTCAGTTTAACGCCTTATCCAAGGGATGGCACACCCCAACAGTACAGCACCCCCTCACTAATACTGCACTCAGATGCCACTGTTTTTAGGTATGAGTCCAGTCCAGTATGGAATGAGAACCACGACCTTCTGGTCCAGAAGCAGATTTGCTGCCAAATGAGACACACTGACACCGTAGTGAAGCTCAAAACAATACTGACCACTGTTGTTGACAAACGCAGCCCCCACCCCAGCGATGACAGCAAGCACTTAGCCTGTGCTGCAGCCTCTGTCTCGGGCAAGTAGTAACTTTATACAGATAACTTTGTTCATATTGTAGTTACTCGTTATAACACAAGTGACCATCCTTGTGCAGGGGTTGCATTAGCACTAGTAAAGCTGGTGTCAGCTTGACCCTCTGCTTCAATGTTGGGGTCAGACCTGAAGACCTTGGTCAGAAATTTGAGTGGCTTTGTACTTTATTAACAGATATTTTTCTGCTAATGATATTGGTGCAAGCTAGTGTCTGTGCTGAAGCACTGCTTTTATTTTTGTGCTTGAAAATGCGCAAAAGTCCAATTTTGGGACTTCGGTAGGGGGTTAACACAAGCCTTGCTTGTGTGGGATGTTGGCCAGCTGCAGAGGTCAGCCAAGTGTATTTGCACCACGCACTGCTGCCCCAGTATTGTGCCAAGGGCTCTGTCATGTGCACCACAGGCACTACACTGCCAACTCCACACTACCATGTGCACCACTGACCCCACACTGCCACGTGCACTACCCGCACTCCACAGAGCCAATGTGCCATGTGTACTGCCAACTCTGCCCTATGCTGTGTGCACTACCAACGACAAGGTACCACATGCACTGTACTACTATGTACTGCAACATGCACTGCTGTCTCTGTGTAGTCCCTAGTCTGCAACAGCCTCCACATTGTGCTGATGTGGTGAAGGTAGCACCACAGCTGTGCAGCTAACACCTCAGAGTGCTGCATACACTTTTGCTATCTCTGTGCAACACTCACTGCCACTGAAAAGTGAATGAATGACCCAAGGTCCAATGACAACCAACCTATAGTCTTCTAACAGACAGATGTGCTACTAGCTGAGCCACACTAGCAAGTATTTTCTGCTGCTCTTGCAGCATTGTGCCTGTGTACTACTGTCACTGCACTTTTAAGCAGTTTCCCAAAAGCTGCCTATTCCCTGCACAAGCCCAAGTTCCCATCTTTTGCCACTTCTTTTTTCCACATTACAGTTTTCATCTCAGTTTCTTTTGTGATACCCTTCCACCTTTTGATGCTGTTTCTGCAAACACCATACTATATGCTTTTCATTTAAAGTGCTAACACATTGCATTCTGCAGAATGAATCGTGCAGTGTTCAGTCTACTGATATATATTTTTTCCCCAGATCGTACCAGTTTTGAGGATCTGCCATCAATGTTTCTCTGGTGCTAGTGCCCCTCTGCCTCCCCCAATCACCATCTTGAAGGTAAAACGAAGGTTCCTGGTGTCCAGTGGTCCCAGCCAATTGCCACCGAAAGTTTAAATATGAACGTGTCCCTGTTGTCTAGTGTTTCTCCAACTGCCCAAAGTCAAATTTAAGATTTCCTAGTGCTAGTGTCCCCCCCCCATTAATCGCCACCAGATGTGGGTAAAAAAAAAATTAATATTACCTCATGTCCAGTAGTTCCACACTCTACCCACACTCATGCCCCATGGCTATAATAGTATTCCCGGTGTCCAGTGGTTCATCGGCCCGGCACCCAGGCAACATTTCCCTGGTGTCCAGTGTATCTCTGCCCCATTCTGATCCCCTTTATGAGAAAGTGAAAACATTCCCTGGTCTAGCAGACCCCCTCCATATTTCCAATCCGCTGGAAGAACACTATCTGTATCTTTCCCAATTGTTAGTAGGCACCCTACCATGGTAGGTAGTGCCCCACTCATCCCGATCCAGCAACTGGCAAAGACTTCTCGCACCATCATGTTACAGACTGAGCTGTCATTGAGCGAGTACTGTATACACAAGTGCTCATTGACAGCTCAGTCTGTGGCCAGCTGTGGTGGAGAGTGGAGGACTGTGCCAGTTAGCAGCTCTGGGATGGGGGGGAAGTGGGCTTGATGGGACACTGCCTTTAGGGTAGAGGGTCCACTAGCCACCAGGGAAAGATATAGATTGTATTCTAAGGCAGATCAGGGATAGAGCGGGGGGTCTGCTAGACCACCAGGAAATGTTTTCCATTTCTGATACAGGGGATCAGGATGGGGGAGGGTATACACTGGACACCAGGGAAACTGTCTGTGTGTTAGGTGGTGAGTGGGACCACTGGACACCAAAGAATTTATTTATTTATTTTTTTTTTAACATCAGGCAGCGATCAGGGGGTGGGAGGAGGGAGGACCACTAGCACCAGAGAATCTTTAATTTCTAACCCGGCCAGTGATCTTGGGGGTTGGCAGCACTGGACATCAGGAAATCTTTCAGTTTTACCTTTGGGATGGCGACGGGGGGAACTAGCACTAGGCAAACATTGCTGCCTCACTTTGGGGATGGTGATTGGCAGGTTGAGGGGGTGCCACTAGATGGCAGGGACTACTGTGTTGGGGTCAGGTGGGCACCACACTTCTCCACCAACAGCTAGGATTGAGTGGGAGTAAGTCAAGGTTTGGATTGGCAGTACATGCGTTGTGCAAGGGGACCGAGTAAAATGGCCTTGCACAGTGCACATACTCTGGATGCTGGATTGCGCCAATATTCAGGTCCCTGCCCCTTCATTTGAATTGCACTGTCCCTGACTATTGCCCAGGCATTAACCAGTTTTTTCAGTAGATTTGAATATCGTGCCCCGGGTGTCTTCATTCTGCTCTGTGTTGGTCGATGGGTGGAGCAGTTTGCCCCTCCACCCCCATCCCAAAGAGATCAGTTCTAGGAACCCTAAATCCACCAGCATGACGCCCCTGGTGACAGTCAGTTCTAAAACCCAGGTTGATGATATGGTGCCAGTCTGGTATCTCTACCCCCACCACCACCACACACACTACTTTTTAACCTCTACAGGTCCTTCCCAACTGACTCAGCTGATCAGTTTTTGTATTCTTCATGCTGTGACCCATTTTCCTTTTTACATCTACAGATTTGACAGGACATCGACCATGTGTAGAAGGACACTGAGTATATGTATCAGATAAGTATTGTTTTTTGTTTACCTTACATTGTTTGTCATAATTATTTCATAAAGAGCTGCAGATCCTTTGTGACTCCATTGCTGCTCTTGTTTTACAGGTATGACTGGCTGTTCTACTGAGACCCCCTCATCCCAAGCTCAACAGGAACCAAATAAGAGATCTGTTGTCTGTGCTAGGATGTTAACCTGTAATGGTGCAACCCCAAGTATTGTGAAACTATAGGCTTTCACTTGTTAGGTGGTTGGTGATGCAGGGTTTGAAATATCTCCACTATTCTATTAAGATTCCACTATCATAAAGGAGATAAATTTACTTAAAAAAAATCAGTGCAGACATTAGGGTGGAAGAATGGAAAGTGCTCGATGTATGCAACAAATATTAGGGTTTTGAGTCTTGATGAATCAGTGGTATGTAAGCCATGCCATCCACCTAATGCAGATCTCTGTCCCTACCACTCTGGATGCCACCTCACTGGCATCATAAGATGCTCTTTCTTGGTGCCTTGCAAGCTCCAGGCTCTGAGCGAGAGAGGCAATGACTTGCCTGGTTTCCTCCATATCAGGCATTGAGACTAGGATCTGTCCTAGCTTGGACCACAAGAACCTATCATAGGCTGCAAAGTGGGCCTGATGTGGTGCAATAGAAAGGAGGAGCCATGCCAAGAGAAAACTCTTCTCCACCAGAAATCAGAAGTCCAGAGAGTCCAGTCTAGGGGTCGTCACGGTAAGGCCCAGAGGGGTGTCCAGAGATGTCAAGCCTGAAGAGGATGAGGCAGAGAACCTGGAGACCAGGGGTGGAATAACATGATGGCGTAAGTACCTTGGGGCTGGAATAGTGGAGAAGGGATGTTCAAAGCCAACGTGATGCTTCCTGGAAAGGAACAGGCCAGGTGGGAACCATCAGGTTGGCCGCATTGTACTCGCCTAGGAAGGTGCACGTCACATGCTTGGGATTGCTGACAGGGACTGGGATAAGATGGTGCTCGTCCAACATCCTCACAAGGAAGCGCTGATAGGAAGAGAGATCAGACGCTGGGGAGATGTGGACAGATGATTCCTCTCCCTCTGAGGAGGAGGAAGAAGATGCAAGTGAGCTCTGAGGTTCAGGGTCCAGCTGCACGGGAGCATGGTAGAACACCTGCTGGTCCATGGCATGGAGATAGGTAGGGAAATGTGCAGCAGAACCTCTGAACTGCTGCCAGGTAAGAGGTCCCCTAGGACCGGGAATACCTGGGATAGCCAGGGATGGAGACAGAGGCTCAGGGACAGGCTCTAGCAATAGGAGAACCGTCTCTGTCAGGGCGGGGGCCAGAGGAACTCCCCACAAGGGGAGATTTGAAGGCCCCAGCAGCTAACAGCCATTCAACCAGATCAGAATGGGCAGAGCTGTGCCCATGGGAAGAAATCCTCCCATGAGGTGACCGGGACCGTGTGAGTCCAGAAGGATGGCTCCTGACCTCAGAAGTTGAAGTCCCTCTGAGAACCTATCCAGGGATGAGTGAGGGTCTGCACTGCGACTCTTCCAAGACCCGGCCTGGCTCCGGTGAGGGTGCTCTGCACTACATCCCTACTTCTCAACCATTCAGAGTCAGAGGGATCTTGTCCTCATAGCCACCAGCTTAGGCAGCTTACAACTCCGGGCAGCCTCTGAGGAGTCCACCCAGGGAGCAGTACCCTCCCTTCCTGGCATGCCCTGGGCTGGTCCCAAACTTGGACTGTCCAAACACACCAGGGAAGGGGGTACCCCAACTGGAGGAGCAAAAGTGCCAGTGGCCCCAGGTTGCATGGCGGTAGCCATGGGGACCACCACTGGCTGGTCAATACCACTGACCCTAGGGCCTACTGGCGATGACTGACCCCCAGATGGAGGCTGAGTGGGGGCTGAGGTGCTGGAAATGGAGGGATTCAAGGATTCTGAAGAATCTGGAGCCATTCTGGATCAGACCCAGAGTTCGCCTCAAGGAGGTAGACTCCGAGGTTCGATGCCAGATGACTCTCCATCCCCCAGTTCCTGGACCATAAGTCGGACCATCTTCCACCCCCAGCACTGCAAACTACATCAAAATCAAGCCCGGCACCAATCCCAATGCCGCCACCCTCCCTGGCACCGTGAACAGCACTGGAGTCAGGTGCAACACGAGCATGGCCCATGCTCCCCGGTGCTGCAAGCGGTGCGGAGCCAAGGTCAGCACCAACCATGGTGCCGCCCCATCCCCAGCACCATGAATGGCACCAGAGTCAGGGGTAGTGCCAGCTTCAATCCTAGTGCTAGAAACCGAAACAGGCCCAGAAACTGCCGAAGCACAACCCCCAGCACCACTGTCATCCCTGACATTGCGAATGGCACCAGAAGCAACAGTGGTACTGAGAGATGGCCCGGCACTGACCGTGGTGCCACCCTTTAAGCCCCCGGTGCTGCAAACAGCACCGGGACCGAGAGCGGCGCTGACAGACGATGCCAAGAATGGTGCCGGTCCAGACCCGGAGGGCCCAGAACATGATACCAAGGGAGCCTTCACCTCCAAAGAGGTGACTGCTAAAGTGGTGCCTCCTGACTGTCCCCCAAGAGGAACAGACTGGGCCTCCTGCACTGTAGAAGAAGCCCCCACCCCAAGGCTAAGAGAGGCAGGGGCCCCCTCCTCCATGGGCCATATAGGACTGGGAGGGGACCCAGAGGAAGGGTCGAGAATCCTTCCCATGGACCGCTGACTGCAAACCCATCCTCCAAAAGTTGGCGGCGCATGTCCAACTTTAAACACGCAGATTTTGACAACTCAGCAGTCCATGGAGAAGCAGGCATCGCACTTGTCCATATCATGGGTCAGGCCAAGGCAGGAGAGGCAGCAGTCATGCTGGTCCATCATGGAATAGAGGAGGCCACAGGGCACTGACGCATAGGAGGCCACCCCACTTTCGATGGTTTCTTGCCCCCCAGACGAGACATGACCATACGAGAAATAAAGACAAAAACAGTACTCGATGCCACTTAAAAGTAAAGAAACGATCTTACCGGCCAGAAGCGACGTCGAGCAGGGTGAACAGAATCAAGGCAACACAGACACAAGGCCGACGAACTAGGCTGCAAATCTTGATAGAAGAACAGTCTCCACGAGAGGTCTTCACTCGATGGTGGGAGAAGAAGAACTGGGGCTAGGGCAGAGTCGATGACAGATAATGGCCAACCCATGAGTGCCACGTAGAATGTCACCCTCGAGGGTGGTGCCGGCCCTGAGTCGACTCCACCCATAAAAAAAAAAGTCACCTGTGGGGTCCTAGCTCTGGCGCTGAACTCACTAGTGATGAATGGTGAAGACTGACACAGATAAGATCATGGAAGCAAACACTACAAGTAGTTGAGACCACATCACAATAATGATATTTACAAAAACAACATACAGTAGTAACAAAAAGCTACCAAATGACAACAGTAGAAGGGCAACAAGTCTTATGTACAATAGAACTGGGCTGGCAGTATAGCCTAGAGGTTAGAATAATGAGCTGTGAATGAGCTTGTTACATCCAGCAGACCTGGGTTTTATTCCCACAGCCTCCACTTGCATACTATATGACTCACTTAACATCTCCTGTGCTCCCAGGTCACCCCTGAAAACAGGCACTTGTGCCTAGTGAGCTTAACCAGTTACCAAAGCATTAAAAAGGCATTGTAATGGCTAATGGAGGTGAAAGATGAGTGAAGATGGGGAAATGAGAGACCCAATAAGGGTGGGGAGACTGGATAATCCTTAATAAATGTCAATGCTTCCTTTCAGTATCAATGAAACAGATATGACAAGTGACACTTTTAGAAAATCAGGGCTTAACAAAACATCTCCACAACTAATGTTAATAACTTATTCCATAAAGCTCTGCCCAGTGAGATCAGAGCTATAATTGTGAGGCCCTTGTGAGATTCCCAGATGTCTTTTTTCAATAACCAGTGACAGTTACAGTATTCAGAGACCAGTTAACCCCCATCATTTTAAAGACTCATCCACTGTCTAATTAATTCAAGAGTCCAATTGAAAGTTCAGAAAACTGTCTATAGGGACCAGTTCAGCCAGTTAGAAGTCTAATAAATTCTAGGAACCAGCAAACCAGAGTTTGCACAATGATTGAGGTGCTAAAGACTTAAAAAATCACATACTACAGCAAAAAAGTCTAGCACTCACCAACCTCTGGAGAAATTACAAGGGCACAGGTCTCAAAAATATTTTACTTTATTTTGAAGGCATAAAAACTCCTAACTTCTGATGTGTGTTGGATGTAATCAGCATCCTTTCTCAAAGGCTTTGAGAAAGGATGCCGATTACATCGGAAATGCATCACACATTAGTTTTTATGCCTTCAAAATAAAGTAAAATATTTTTGAGACCTGTGCCCTTGTATTTCTCCAGAGATTGGAGTGCTGATTATTTGCTGTAATATCTAATAAATTATTCTTGTTAAGGAGGGCACTACAAGCCATACTGATTATGAATGAATTTAATTAATTTATAGTTTAACAAGATAAGCTCACTGGGCATGAGCCCATTTTCAGGAGAGTCCTGCACACAAATATTATATAATACATACATATAAAATACAAGATAATGAAAACTGAACAAATAAAATAAAACCACAATCAAGTACAGTTGAAATCAAAAGAAATCCATTTCAAGATAGCTCATTTAAATTGGGCATAGGTGGGTAACTGCTGCAATTGAGTGGGTAAGTTATTCCAAGAGGAAGTTGCCAGATGTGAGAATATTATCTGAACCAACCAAGACCTTATTTTTTCATCAGGTAAAGTTCCTCCCAGGAAATTCCTGCAGACAATATTGGCTTTCTGAGAATGTTAGTTGTTCAGATTAAGTACTTTGGAGCAAGTAGTGATAATTTATTGTTCGGCAATTTGCCATTACAAATAGACGCACATATAATGTGTAAGTCATACAGTACAATATATAAAATCTAGATAAAATAAAATCATCATAACAATGTTCAATTATACTTGTTTAAATTGCTGTTATCCTGCCTCAGTATTATTATTGCCTGTCTTTGTAACTCTGCTGGGTCACATCTGAAAATAGGCACTTGACTGTCTGAGTGTGGTACCTGGTAAACAAAGCTAAATACATATTGGGTAGCTAAATTTTTTTTCAATTATTTAACCAGGTGAGACACACTGAGCTGAAAGTGTGTTTACAGGTGCAACCTGGGAGCACAAAAGTTAAGCAACTTGCTCAGGGTCACACAGTATGCAAGTTGGGCTGTAGGATTCAAACACATGTCTCCAGATTTGCAGCTCAGAGCCTTAAACCACTCGCCATACTGCCTCCAAATAGGCATTCAATATGCTAATTAAATAAGAGAAGCTCTGAAAAAGTTCTAACCCCCCGACAGACACACATCAAGCAATCAAATACAACAGTTACAGCATATTATATGATTCTGGTTACAAGTAATTTATATACTGACTTATACCATTAATAAGCAAGCATTTTATGCATGGCCACTCTTTTCTTTCTAAGCTGGGTAATCACAATTAAATACTGAGCTAAATTTTTAAGTATTTCTATATTTTCTGAATTATATAATAGATCTAGCATATATTTGTCTGGGATGTTGCAGGTATCCAAATACTACTTCAGGAAAATAACTGTTTGTCATACCATGGACACCTCAGTGTTACGTGCTTTCAGATCTTCGATTTCCTGTAAACTGTAGCAGCAAAGATTGGGAATATTATGTTCCATTATATCTAGCTTCTAATACCATGCTATCAAAAGCTTCAAATCTAAATCTAGTCAATATAGCCCTATGTTAACGTGTTTTTACTATATTTAAATATGGTTTTAAATTATGTTCTGTAGTATGCCACAAGCCAGTTTAAATTATTATTTTTAAATCTAATAAATCTTTTTGCAGATGTCTGGTGAAGTTTCTTTGTAATATACCTCATGTATGTTCTACTTAAGTTAATATTTTGTTTTCCCCATACATTTAAGTTTGCTAATCCGTTGTTATCTAATAAGCTCTCTATCCTATTTAACCAACCAGCATTATTGAACTTCAATAAGTTTTCTTTTCCTTCATACATACTTTATTAGAGGTTATCAGTTGTTTGTGACTTTATTTTTACCCAAAGGTTAATTTGTTTTGCTTGTATCATAAAACTGAGGCTCAGCTGACCCATTTGTGATCTAATCAACTCAACAGGGTACCCAAGGGAAGTCTGAGAAGTTCTTTATATGCAGTGTTTAACATTGACTCAATGGAAGAGACATTAACACCTCCCAAAACTTCAGATGAATATAATCTCTGTGAGATAACTTTGGTGTTCATAGCTTTTATCAATGGAACTACGTGCAGCCCCCTATAGATAGTTGAACCTATTCAATGCCTTTATTGTGTTATTAGCTAAGAAAATACTTTATATGTTTATTCCATGGCAAATTACTGGAAAATCACACCCCAGATACTGATATTCATTAATGTATTTAAGTCTCTTATTACCTATATATAAGGATCTATATTTTTTCTACTGCCAAATACCATAACCTGTGTTTTTCAAATATTGTGCTTTAGATTATGTGAAGTACTCAGTTTATCCATTAAGTTCAGAGCCTTCTGTGGGCCCAATCTACTAGTTTAAATTATTGCGGGATCATCTGCATAAGCAAGGACTGCAATCTTATAAGTCCCAATTTTAGGTGCATGCTGGTCATTGTTTTGGAGCGCAAGTATTATATCATTTATGTAGATGTTGAAAAGCGTGGGAGCCAGAACACAGCCCTGGTGAACGCCAAGATTTGTTCTGATTTTACCTGTCAAATCCCCTGCTTTTGTACATTTAACTTGTACCCAGGTATCAGTATAGAGTCTACGGATTAAGTTTATCAAATTACAATCTATGCCCAGTTTATGCATTTTGTCCCAAAGTAATGTTCTTAGCAAAAAATCAAAAGCAGATGAAAAATCTACAAAAGCAACAAAAAATGGGTGTTTTCTAATAGTACAGTATTTTCTCATAGATGGTCTAAAAGAAATATCTGAGTATAAGTTCCTTTATTTCTGGTAAATCCAGCTTGCAAGTGAGATATTATTTTGCTCTAACCATTCAATCAGTCTATTTAGGACTACTTTTGCAAATAATTTTGCAAGATTATCAAGAAGACTAATTAGCCTATAATTATCAGATTCAGTTTTAGCTCCTTTTTTATGAATAGGTATAAGATAACTACCATACCAAGTTGTAGGAAAATAATCATACATTATCATTTTGTTAAAAAAATCCGAAAGAACCTGAGACCACCAATCTCTATTCTGCTTACAAAATCTATTGAGAATTGTCTGGCCCTAAAGATTTATTTCTTTTAAAGCTATCAATAGCCAGCGCAATTTCATGGGCCATAAACCAGTTAAAGTCTCCAGTAATTTGATTACTGACAGACTTGTTTTGAATTTTATTATCGTAGAATGTTCTGGTAAAGTAATCATCCCATATGTCAGGAGTAATGTATATATCCAACCTAGTTTTAACTAATTTTGTACCACTGACAACTAATGTCCAAAATGTTTTATCATTTCTGTTTACTATTGCATTGTATATTATATCCCAAAGGTGCTCTTGATGTTCTAATTGTTTCTTAATAACATGATTTTTGTAATTTTCCTAACTAAATTAAGGTCTTTCATGTTTTCATATTAGGATTCCTTTTAGTAATTCTTAACTGTTTGTTTAAATTCCTTTTTCTTGCCTACTGTACTTATAGAACCAATTTTCATATTTAGTAGCTATCCCAAGCTTCCCAGCATCTACAATCAATGTATCCATACAAACAAAATATGTTTGCAGAATTAGATTATATAACTGCTCTTGTTCTATGTCAATTTGGAGATTTGCTGATAAATTCTCCCTAAAGTAATCAGATGCAACATTTAATTTGTTAATGGGAACTTGATCCCACCTTACTCTATTGTTCCTAATATGCATTACTTCCTTCTGTGGGCAAACATTAGGTTGACTAGCTATCCTATATAACAATAATGGCATGTGATCACTTTCAACCCTTTGTAGTATGTTTAAATATGAGTACCTCATATAATCGTATATTGTACATAATGCAAAATCTATTGTCAGAGTTCTCTTATATTTAAATAAGTAGTCTGTCCCTCAATGTCAGAGGGAAATCTTCCATTTAATATAATTAATTGCAATGTATCTATTAACTTTTCCATATGATGGTACTTATCTGTATTTTCTTATCCTTAGATTTCCTATCTGTATTCCTAGATTTAAGGCTACTTCTTTTAAAACATCATTTTTGCTTATCATTTGGAAACCTAATATTAAAATCACCCAATACCAAAATGTCAGTGCAGGAATTATCCTGCATTGTGGATATTAGATCTTGTACCATTACATCAATACATTTTATTACATTGAGATGAGTTAGAGGGAGGATAGTAGAAGTTAACCAGTAGGAATATATCATCCCTTGATCTAAGTACTACAAACAAATAATTTGGTTTTATTTAGTGGTAATAACTTTTATATGATCTATAATTCTAACTCATGTAATCAGACCGCCCATATAATGACCCATCTTTTTTTTGTTTTAACCCTGGACTTTGTATAAGAATGTAACCATTAAGTTCAATTTTCTCCACATCTTCTTTACAATGCCAAGTTTCCTGAAGTGATAAAATATCACATTGATTCAGGAAAGACATAAATTTAGTATCCATATATTTAGGAATGATGCCTGCAATATTCCAAGACAATATGCCAGTTAGTTGTTTATTTTGTTCCATATATACCCTTGTGAAGGTGTCTAGCAGTTCATGCTCCCGGTGTGGGCAGTTGTCACTTGGTCCTACTGACCCCAATTTCAAAGAAAGTCAATCATTGTCCTCACACAAGGCCTGGTATCTATTGGTCACCTCCACACTATATAAAGTATTGAAATCCACAGCCTGTTTTCTAGAGAACTAAAATCGACAATATGGATAGCCAGACTATCCAATTTATGACTAACGTGCAGGATTTTCTCTATCAAAAAATGGTTATTTACTGTTAAAACAATTTGAGTGCCATCTTCCTGATTTTTATATGCTCTATAAAAATCTACAATGCCATCTGTATAAAATTCAAGTCCCAGAAAACTAACCATTATTTGCTGTATAATCATGGTCAGATTTTTATAAGTTTCCGAGCCCCTCAGATTTAAACCAAATATAGAGACTGTAGTATTAGAACAAACAGTTGGTACATTATCAGAAAACACAATACATTGTAATGTGTATACATTTGAAAGTTTTTCAGTAAGATCTAATTCTATTCGGATCCCCTTATTTAGTAGGGAGGAGGCAGGAACTGGGTAATCCATATTCAGATTCATTTTATATAATACGGTTGAATTTCTCCATATGTAATCAGCCACTCTAGAGTGTTGAATAAACAACACCACTAATTCTTCACCCATACAATCATAGGCCCTAGTGGCTTTCATAATGTCCTCATAGGCAGTATCGCGCTGTAACCATTCATCACATATTATTTGACAAAGTATCAGCAAGACTTGGTCATTTTCCATTTCACTTCTGGGTATTCCTCTAACTACCAAGATGGTCTGTTTCTGATCCAGTTCAGAATCCTGTAATATAGATATTTGTACCTGTTCCTATATTTTTGTATCTCTAATAATATCCCATGTGTCTTGTTTCTTTCCTGTTTTAACTACATTTCCAGCAATTTAATGATCTTTCTTCTGTATGCTATTCTCTTTTTGTCTTTTCATTTTGTTTTTGGTAATAATTTTATTTGTATTACCTTGTGTCATTACCAAATTGTTAGAAAGTGAAGATTTTTTTATTTTTGTGTTACAGTTTACTGTTTCCCCTTTGATGGCTTTCTGTTGTCACTTAGTTTTTTTTTCCCCAATCAGTACAACCCATTTTTCCCCTTTTGCACTGAGACCTCGTTTAATTTCAAACATCTCTGTATCTCTTAAATCAATTTCATTATTTAATTGTTTTGGAAGATAGCTACTATCCTGGTTCTTCAGGGTCTCAATGAGAGCTGTCTGAGTTTCAAGTAACTCTTTATTTCTAGCAGTCTTCCCCCTTAACTGTAGGATATCATTTTTCATCAGAACAACTTGTTCCATGATTGCAATACTTGCTATTTTAGGGTCTTTCAACACCGTAATCAGGTAAGTTTCCAAGAAAGGACAATAGGCATGGTCTGGATAACTAGGTAACTGGTTTTCCTTAGTATCTGTTAGTTCTTTATTTTATTCTTGATCTATATGCTTTTTCATACCAGTAATCATGTCTTGCAAGTCCTGTCTAATTTCAGCCAGTTCATCATCCCGATCCAAAACCTTACAAGCTGAGGTCTCAGTTAAACTAGAGACAGATTCTGGCAGGCATTGGAAGCTGTCTCTGGAGTCCACTGAAACAATTTCTATGGACCCCAGACCCAGCCTCCCAAGCTCAGGGGCACCCAGGTCCACTTCATTACAACAATACCCGCCTCTATGTTGAAACTCATCACATACTGTGTTAAAAGTTAAATTATGGGATTTTTTCTAGAGACAAATCACTAAAGAATTTTTGTCATAGAGCTACTTCTGTAGTGTTAACAGCTGTATCTCATATCAATATTGGTGTAGACATGTCCCCTATATTTACATCTTTTAACATCTTTGTATGAGCTGTAATTAAGGTCTGTCCAGCTTTATTATTACCTGCTTTATCATTCGTCCTCTCTCTAGTCTGTCGGGGGGGTGGGGAGAGAGGAAGAACCATCTACTCTTTGCTGCCCTTCCTTTTTATTTAAGTTTTTTTTCACTCTTTTGTTTAAGTTGTATAGAACCTTTGCTTCTACCTTTCTTTACACTTTAGGTATTCATTTTACTACCTACTGTATTTGATTCCTCAGTAATCTGATTTAAAACTTCTGATTTCTTATTTTTTCTAGTCTTCATACTTAAAATGCAGTTTAAAAAAAAGTCACTCTAAGAATGCAATAAGTGCTCAAAGGGTGTATGCAATTACAAATGCAAATGGTATATAATCAAATAAATTACAAATTGAAATATCCAGTGCTGTGTAATACTCAAAAAGTGCCGTCATAATAACTGCGTTCCTTTACAGAGCAGTCTTGAATGTAAAGTGCCCTGCAATTTGCTGGGATTTGAAGAAGAAGAAATAATTTTCTCGGCCGCCATATCTTCAGGAGCCTGAAAGTTCTTTTAAACTTCTAATATTCCCATATATAATCATTCATTGGTGTATTTCCTGTTAGTTCAAAACAGTTCAGGACAGATGGTATTAAATACTCCAAGGATACTAAATGGATACCAGAAATGACAGATGTAACCTTAAACTGGCTAATTTACAGGTAGCACTCAATGACCTAAATGACCACAGGAATCCAGTCCTTAGTCCCTGATAGGTACATAGACATAGACATAGAAACATAGACTTTGACGGCAGATAAGGACCACTTGGCCCACCCAGTCTGCCTATTTCCCTACCTATTGGATAAGCTGCAGATTCTAGTTAACCAACAGCCTACATCCTGCAACCCCCCACTATAATTGCCTTATGTCTGTCCCATGCATGTTTGAATTCCCCCACTGCTTTAGACCCCACAACCTCTCCAGGAAGGCAGTTTCAATGTGTCCACCACTCTCTCTCTCCGTGAAAAAGAATTTCCTCACATTACCCCTGAGCCATCCCCCTCTAACAGTACCTCCAGTTAGTAAAAGTTGTGCCCAGTTAATAGCTCCAGACACTAAAACATAAACATAAATACCACTGTAAATTTCATGGAAAAAGAAAAAAATCATTTACGTATACAAGAAAGAAAGAGCAAAAGGAAAACAGTTACAAATGCCCATAAATGTCTATAACGCTTAGAAATATACACCCACTTGTATGCTGTGTGCCATAGTGATACATAAACACATAAGATCTAGACCCAAAAAAACAAGTTTACTCAAATTTACTTGGATTTACTACAAAATTTACCCAAAACCTTATTTGCACCCTATTAACCTTTAGAAACCTCAGGATATTATATTTTGCATAAACTAAAATAAGTAATGCAATGTAGCAGAAACTGATATATTTTCAGTGTGCTTTCAGTTTCTAGGTTCTGAGTAAGATATAAAGAGAAGCTTACTTTCTGTGGGTGTATTTCACAGTTTACAGCATTCCGCCTTAGCTAGTTAAATTCAAATGCTCCTGAACAAGCTGGTGAGATGATTAAGAAACTCCTCACTCTTGTCGCTGAAACCATTTGGATTCTACACGTCCCAACGGAAATATTCAGCAGTTGTAATTACTAGAATATTATCTGCTAACTCAGCCACTCATCTGACTGCTGAGAGAATTCCCCCCCCCCAGCACAAAAACTTTATTCGACACAGGAGCTACCTAAAAGTGCTTTGAATGCCAAAAACACTAAAATGCCAAAACAGACTGTCCCAGCCATCTACTCCTTCCACTCAGCTACTCAGTGGCTCTGAGTATAAACTGCATAGGAGTACATGCTTATATATGCAGCTTGGTCATATGACCTAATTAACATATAGCAGGATAATTACTTTGAATTTAAAAAAGTTTATTATTTTTTTTTTTTAATTATAGTTGCCCAATGCTAAATACAAGTATAAATATTCATTTATTATATACACTCCTAAGAATTTCTAAATTCTTAGCCTCTCATAACCCCATAATATCATACAATATAACACACTCATCAGAAGGTAAAAAAAAGTAAAAAAATAAAACATAGAATAATAGCCCAGTAAAAAAGAAAGAGGGGCACAAGGCAGCAACTATTTTTGTCCAAATACAGCCCATTCCTTCTTTTTTCATTCAAAATTTTCAGTATGAAAACATGAGGAGAGGAAAAGTTCAGTTCTGTTTACGCAGTCACTTCTCGGCGTGTTTCACCATCCCGACCAGCCTTCTGAACTCTTCTGGTCCCACACTGCCCCAGAGCACCCCAGCACCACTGCTCCCAACTCCAAATTATTATCTCAGATCAGGCTCTAGTGCTCCAAGCTCCAGATTCCTACTGAGTTGCAGGACCTTCCTCCACCTGAAGGGAACAAAACACATACCGGGAAGGAAGCCGCACGACTGCAGCACACAATAAGATGGTCTGGTAAGAGAGCAAATTAACCAGGTAACGGTGGCATACCTTTTGTAGATGAAATAAAGCTTTTTGCTCTCCTGCTTCTTTGTTCTAAACAGAGAGCACATAGTGTGGTCCCTTCTTGTATCTTCTCCCAACTCCTTTTCAACTCTGGGAGTTGATGAGATTCAAAAACAGGTCTTCATGAATGAATTTGGAGCAAGACTTTTCCACATTCGTATAAGAAAACAAACCAGATTTGTTCTCTTCTAATAGTAAGGGAGGTCCCATTTACTTTTTTTGTAGTGAAAAATAATCGCTCTAGGAGGGCCAGCAATATACAATACAAACCTGGCTACTTTATAATAAACGTAAAATTTTAGCAAGTCAGTTTTGTTTGCAAAATGTTTAATCAGATAAATGTAATGCAACTGAGGAAAAATAGACAAAAATAATTGTTTGCATGGGTTCAGCAGACAAGCAGTGTTTTTGTCTTTTACAGGCTCATAATTTGAGACATTTTTGAACACAGTTTCTTTATGTGCAAATTAAACTTTAACTCTTGCTCTACCAAAATCCTAGATACTTGTAAGATGATACATGTTTCAGTATTGAAGTCTAGCATCAGTAGCTTTCATATTAAACTCCCTAGAGCTAGAATCTCTATAACATGGCTGAGGATCCAACTAACATTGAATTTGTTTTCTCTGTATTTACAATAAATTTGTTCTCCAGTACTCAATATTGTAGGTTTGTAAAATCAAACTGCAGTTTATCACAGGCTTCCACAGGGTGAAGTGCCATGGTTAGTAGCACTGCCTACATTTTTAGATAACAGGGGCCCCAAGATGGAACCTTGGGACAATCCTTTTTTGCTGTCTACTTTCAGAATTAAAAACATTTACACAAACCAGCTGAGCACAATCCTTTAACTAGGAGTAAAAGCAGGGTAGAGTTTTACTACTGATGCCTGTATTTAACATTTTTTGTAATTAGTTTTGTTTATCCAACACAACTTGCAGCCAAACCCCAAAAGGGGAGGCAACACCAAACACATAGCAAAAATGATGCATAAAAAAAATCTTAAAACAGTTTCCATAGATACAAAAGATAATGTATCTCTACATACATAAAATGTGTATAAAATGTGAAGCATACTATTTAACACACAAGTATCCTTTATTAACATCATCCGGTATTTTCAACTCATCTAACCAAAGGAAAAAAATCACATTATCTAAACCAAACTCAGTCATAATAATAATAATAAAATGGTCCACAGTATTAAAAGCTTTTATTAGGTCCATGAACACTTCCCCACATCTATCTTCTAAGGCCTGGGCGACAGTGTTCATGGAACCAATTATTCTGCAGTACTGGTGTCAAAAGCCATTGTGGTCAGGTGAGATAGTCTGAAGACAGACTGCTGAGGGGACAGAAAATCATAAGCAGATGTACAATTCTCTCTATACTTCTTACTCCAAAACTTTGGAAGCGAAGAAAAGCAAAGCAATAGGCCTGTAGTTTCCGATCATACTTGGGTCCACCCTTTAAAAAAACGGAATAAATCCCACTACACAAACTCCAGTTTAGTACATTTTTTTAGAGGGTAAGTAATTTATTTTAAAGCCTCCCCTAGCAGTCTGGCCTCAAGCTCATTTAAACCCTAGATTAGTTTATATGAAGATGTTTTTAATTTTACAGGACATCTCTAGTTTTTACAATCCTGAACATAAACTGTGGTATTTTTTCCTCTTTGGAGGAGTAGGAGAAATCAATTTGTAGAGCATTAATTTCTTCAAAAGTGGTCTCATGTTCAGGCAGAGATGAGATTGTAAAAAAAAAGAATAAAGTATCTGCCATTTCCCTAGGCTCAGTCAAAATCTCACCATCCTAGTTTATAAAATGTAGAGTGCTAGGAGACACTAGGTTTCTTACTGTTTCAGTGTCTTCCAAAATCCCTGGGGGGTAACTTGCTCAAATTTAAACTTCTAATACTATGCCTTTGCCCTTTTATCTACATTTACATTTATTTCTTTGTAATTTAAAAGAGGGCCAATCACAATCAGTTTCTTGTTTGAGCCAATTTATATGCTCTATCCTTTGCTTTTAGTGCCTTTAAAGTTCTTTTGTTTATCCACTGGAAAGTTCCTTTTTAGTTTCATACTATGAACTTATGTGTGTATGTTGCATGCTCTCAGAAATTCAAAAATAAAGTATATGACAACCTCATTTAAGTCAGGAAATAAGTCAATAGGATCACATCTGACTCTTGACAGGTTTGCTAAAAAGCCAGAGCTATCAAAGTTTCAAAAGCAACAATGCTTTAAGAAAGCATAAAATACTAAATGTGGTTTTAAATTATTTTACACATAATTTCAGAATACAAAGCAGTTACTTTTGAAATAGTCTTGATATTTTTTTTATTTGAAAGTGTCATTACCAGTTCTGCAGTATACTGTATCTTTTAGAACGACAGCAGTATGGTGAAATATATATTCAGTTCCATGATGCATTTATTGCAGATGTACCATGTGATGGCCTTCTAGTTGTGAAAGCAACACTATCCTTTTCATGTTTGCTTGCAAGCAAACATATTGATTTTATCTGAGTAAGAAATGGGGCTGTAGAGGTGCATCAAGATGTGAGCCAATAATGCATATGCAAATTAGCCTCTCCTCCTCACAGCCAATAAGGCTGACTCTAGTCAATGATGCAGGTTGGATTTGCCTGCCCATTTTCAAGGGGTAAGGTACAGCTATCCCTATTAAGAACCTGTCAGTTTTGCTTATGCATTTTCACTGAGCCAGTGGTGTCATGCTGTTTGACTCTGTTCAGACCCTTCCACACTCAGAATGCCATTGCTTGATTAGGTTTTTCTTTCCTTAGGCAAAGCACATGTTATTTATTTATTTGAAAATTGGTAGCGGAAAAGGCACACTGAGCCATGGCTCATTTCAGGTGTGAGGGGGTGGAGTATAGTATATCGACACAGCATTAATAAATTAAATACTTTCAATTTTAGGCTTGGTGCTTGACGGAACTTCCACTTTCTCTCCAGCTGACCCCCTCCTCGAGAATCACCAGCAGTGGCAGTTTCAATTATAGCTGCATAGTGCCAATTCAACTCTCTGTAGACACTCCTATCCCCACATATAACTGGCAGTGCTAATTTCAATTACTGCCAATTGGGGGCACTTCCACAATCCCCTCCTGCTTGCCCAACCAGTTTATGGCACCAGTGGAACTAGCATTAAATACACCAGCAGTCAGATTCAGAAACCAAGGAGTGGCAGTCGGTTTCAATTACAGCTGCTCTGTGGCACTTCCAGACTCCTTGTCTCACTGCAAAGCTGATTTCAATTATAGCCACTTGCCAGCAGTTCCATGCTCCGGCTGCCTTACCCAGCAAATCACAGCCCTTCCACAACTGAACTGGAGCAGAGGAGTAGCACATGCATCCACGTTCCTCTAATCAATTCATAGGCATGGTAATGAATTAAATGCTCTGAAGTTTTACTGGAGCTCGCTGGGACCCCATGGACACACTCCCCAACAGAACCAGAGAAGAGACCAACAAAGGTGCTAAGGATCCTACTAGCAAATTCATGGGTACCATGCTCAAGCATTCTGTTTATCTTGGCTATCTGCTTAATTTAATAAAATAAAAAAACAACTGATAAAAGGAAATGTGCCTCTGCCCATACAGCAGCTTAGACCCCTGTACAATTTATTAAATGCTCTCAATCATCAGGCACCCAATGGATCCTGTGGTGTAAAAGCACTATGAAATCCCTGCCCCCCCCCCCCGGGGAAATCACCAGCAGTGTTGGTTTCAATTACTGTCACTCAGTGGTACATTTACTCCCTTCCCACGCAAAATAATTACAGCTATCCTGTGGCTTTGGCTATTCTCCCCACACCTACAAATCGTTGTCAGTGCTAGTTTGCAGCACCAATGGAGCAGCATGGCTGTTTTCCCCACACCTACGAATCGCTGTCAGTGCTAGTTTGCAGCACCAATGGGAGCAACATGGCTGTTTTCCCCACACCTACTGAATCGTTGTCAGTGCTAGTTTGCAGCACCAATGGCAGCAGCATCAGCAGAACCAGCATTAGACTCCAGATTCAAGGAATGGCAGCTGCAGCTGTTCTCTCTCTATCTCTCCCTTGATTAGCTGGTATCCTGTCCAGTGTAACCATTCCTGCTGTAGCACATTTTCAAGGCCAGCTGAACCCCACAATAGACACAGTGAATATTGTTTAAAACAAACTGTGCCCACTTGACACCAGGACCCCTGCAATAGCCCCAGAATTATCAGGGCTAAATAATTAATTACAGGCCACTAGGACACCATGGAGTACATTTATTTCTAAACAGGCACCCATGGGAGCTGAGGACCATCTTTGCTGCCCCCCAAAACTGCTTATATCTTTCTTTCTTCTCGTCTTCCTTACTCTACCTTCTGTCTCTTACTTTCAGTATTACTGTATTTCATAGTTTCTCAACTTTTGTGTTATTCTTAACCCTTTCCCCCATTTCTGCACTACTTCTCTACAGGAAATTATACTGTTACAAATTAATTGACCTGAGGAGGTAGCAAGCTTGCCTCTGGGGCCAGAACATCAAAAGGTCAGGGATTACAGCCCTACACCAGGCAGTTGGGGTAATACCCAGAACTGACACTGTAGTGCAGTGCAAGATGGGTGCTACACTGTTGAGGGGCCTTCCTTCAGATAAGGCGTTACACCGAGGTCCCTTCTGCAAATATCTGGTCACTGTCCAAGTGGAAGCTAAAGATCCCATGGCACTTATCCAAGGATATTAGGGAACTTTTTATCTAAAAGAAAGCATAATACAAACATAAACAGTATAAAAAAATAATGCAGAGAATCATTAAAGCAAAAATAGAGCCATAATGTACAAAAAAGGAAGAAAGAAGTAATGAACAACAGAGGTCAAAAAAGCACCATACAGCACATAAGAAAAACTGAATCAGAACAATCTCATCATCATGCTCTGTTCTCTAAACTGTTTTATGACTCCTGCCACTTTTGACAGTTATTCCATAAACAAATCAATTCTGTGGATCTACCATGCCACAGACAACATAGTTATTCGACATCCAACACTAGGACAGGCACAATGCCAACAGTCGGCATTGTGCCATTCAAATAAAACATTTTTGTGGGCTTTGCCCCCCATCCCCATGTGGGGCTGTGCCCCCCGCACCCCCCTCCATATTTAAATAATCAACTTTGAGTTGAAGTTATGGAGTCGGGATGAAACTTTGGGAGCCACAGTACAGTGAGACCATTACAGCAACCTGCTGATATTTGTTGTTGTAATGGTCTTCGCTGTGAAAGTTTTGTTGTGCTGACAGTACACCCAATTTTGCTGGGGGACGTCTCAGTTTTCCAGCTGTTATGTTATATATCTTAAACCTCTAATCCAGGATAGTAATTCCTGGTATGATCTAACTTTTTTTCTGTAAGGAAAAGGCACAACAAGCTGCCAGATAAAATATTTCATGGCAGCAAATAGCATCTATAAAGTATTGTTTTCATAGTGGCCTAATTTAGTTGGAACTATACTGAGAACCATAACCTAAGTTATGGTAAGAAACAATGGCTCCTGTCAAACCAAAGCTAAGTGCAACCAAAAGCCTTTTACATAGCAGCCTTCCAAAAAAGATGTTCCTGGGTTTCTAATAGGAGATTTCAGTCATATCTGGGTCAAATCCTCCCTCTAAAGCTTTCTGATCATGTGTGTTCTTGAACTAAAGCTGGCCATGGCTGCTAAGTCAGAGAATGTCCCATACTAACAGATATCATTTGGTTGGTCAGAGGTGATAATACAAAGTGATCAAATCCTGCTGGTCATAGAGGAAAAGAATCTTAATATTTAAACTGAGTCAACAGGTTCAATTTATACAGCTTCTTTCTGGAGAGTGTTTCATTCTGGAGGGAAAACAGCTTCCTGTGTCTAACTTTTCCTAGTGCCACCCTGATGTAGCGCAGAAGATCTGGATCCTGGGATAGTGCAGCGAGCTTCAGATGACTTGCTGTCCAGACAGGTAAAAAAGGAAAGATTCTAGCTTCTGCTGAAGGCACCCATGACTTCTTCATCTGCTAAAGAACTGGTGTCAAATTATATGATAAAAAATACTATAAAAAAGGCAAGTGTGTTCACCTTCTGAATCCCTCCTTCCTGGTCATTTATGTAAGTGACCTCTCTTTTGATAGGGTTAAGCAGCTACTCCCAAAATATTGAAAAAAAAGACTGCATTGAAGCCTAGATTCAAACTGGATTGGGAGTCAATATTTGTAAGCCACAAATAAAAACCTTTGAATTGAAAGTGTCATTATAAGGAAAACATGCTTTTTCTTTGACAATTTCCAATATTTATATCTGGAGACCTTGCCTGTAGCATGTTATAAACAGAGGTCCCAGTTTCTTTGTGTTAGTTAGTTAAACTTTTTTTATAAAGTGCCTCTTCCCGGGGGCTCAGAGTGCTGTACAATACATAAAATCTAAAACAGATGAAAACATATACATTAACATATAGAAAAGCCACATTACAGAGTTTAAGTATAAATCGGGTTCAGAAATGACAATCAGGAACATTTCATGTTATAACAAATTGAACGCTCGTTCAAAAGAAATGTCTTGAGCCCTCTTAATGGCTTCCACCAAGGTGGTCGCTCTAAGATGACCCAGAGAGAGAGTTCCACAGGGCAGGTGCAGCTAGGGAAAAAGCATGATCTCCTGAAAGCCACAGTCTTGCCCTGGGAACCACCAAGAGGCCACCTTGGAGGAATGAAGAGGGCAAGCCAGGAAGTGCGGAATCAGGAGGTCTTGTAGATAGTCAGGTCCCTGACTATGTAGGGCTTTATAGGTCAGTAACCTGACCTTAAAGGCAATCCTCCACCTTATCAGCAGTCAGTGCATCCCATGGAGAACTGGTGTAATATGTTCAAATCTAGGTACACCCATCAACAGCCTGGCCGCTGCATTCTGCACCAGCTGCAGACAGTGGACTTTGCCTCCCGAAAGCCCCAGGCACAAGGCATTGCAGTAGTCCAACCACAACGTGACAAAGGCATGTATTAGGGTGGCAAGGTCATCAGGCGGTATCAGGGAATGGATTCAGGCAATGTTTTTTAGATGGTAAAAAACAATTTGGATGTCAAGTACAACGGCCATATCCCTAACCCGTGTGGAGGGGGTCTGGGGTGAGCATTATCACCCACCCCAAAGTGTATGCTTAACATTTTTACACTAGTCCCACATATCCCAATCCCTGCAGCAACCCATGAAGAATCTCAGTGTTCACCAGTTCCTACAGAAGAAGAGTAGGGAAATTTTATTAAAGGAAAAGATCAAAGCAAACATACCATGCCCATAACTACATTCTGGTCATTGTCCTGTACCAACACATCCAAAACAAGCATTTGTCAATGCTGAATGTTTGCTTGCTGGTATTGGCATTGGTAGTGCAGGAGTTAGAGAGATGCATAGTAAGAATGGCAGTGAAGTAGTGAACTAACGTCAATCCCCACCCCTACCCTGTAGAGACTGACAGGCATTGGGGTGTGCTTTGGGTTGGCCATAATGCTCATGCCATTCCACCTCACCCCACCCTGCAAACAGTCACAGGTGTCACGGTGTGCTTTGGGGTCTTTGGTGCTTATGCTTACCCCATTCCATAAGGAAATAAGGTGAGATGGGCACAGTATAGGAGAATGGGGTGAACGTTAGGGCCAAAGACACCAAGGCACACCTCAGTGCTGGTCAGTGACTGCAGGGTGGGGGTGGAATGGCATGAGCATTACGGCCGAGAACCCCAAGCCACACCCTCGATGCCTGTCAGTCTGCACAGGGCGGGGTGTTAACTGTTGGAAACTCTAATGCCCCAGCCATTTGCTGGTATTTTAATTCAACATTTTCAACATAGGCTTTTTGGGACCTCCCCTCATGAACAGTGGCACAGAGATTTCATTAATCTGTTCCAAAGCTTGAATTCGCACAGCGACTGCACTATTCTGCGCCACAGGAGCAAAAACACTTTTGGGCAGGGTGCAAAAAAATTAAGCCTGTTGTTCATAAGGGAGATGTGCAAAATGGGCAATGTTTAAAATTTTGAGTGGGAATATTACAAATTTGTAAAGTTACGAGTGTGCGTGGAAACTGCGCAATGCACACTCATAACTTAGTCATTTTAGGGACTTTTGTCACCAAATTTTCAACATAGGCATTTTAGGACCTCTGCTCATGAACAGTCTCACTGTGAGTTTCTTAATCTGCTCCAAACACTGATTTCCCACAGTGACCGCGTTGTTCAGCGCTGGAATTGCGAAAACACATTTCGGCCAGGATGTGAAAAATGACAGCTATACTGTTCAGAAAGAGGTGTGGAAAAATGCCAATGTAGAAAATCTGGAGTGAAAATATTACAAATTTGTCAAGTTACAAGAGTGCGTGGAAACTGCACAATGCACGTTCATAACAGTCATTTTATGGACTTCTGTCACCAAATTTTCAACATAGGCATTTTAGGACCTCTGCTCATGAACAGTATCATTGTGATTTTCTTAATCTGTCCTGAACACTGATTTCCCACAGCAACTGCGCTATTCTGCTCCAGAAGTGCGAAAACACATTTTGGCCAGGATGTGAAAAATGACTGCTGTACTGTTTATAAGGAGGTGTGAAAAAATTCAAATGTTGAAAATCTGGAGTGAAAATATTACAAATTCATGAAGTTATGAGTGTGCATGGAAACTGCGCAATGCACACTACTAACTCAGTCATTTTTGGGAAATTTTCACCAAATTTTCAACATAGGCTTTTTGAGAGCCCACCTCATGAACAGTGACACTGTTGTTTCATTAATCAGTCCCAAAAGGTGATTCCACGCAGTGACCACGAAATCACCTTTTGGGACCAAATAACACCATGACAGTGACTGAATTCATGAGGAGGGGTCCCAAGAATCTCATGTTGAGAATTTGGTGCCAAAAGTTGAAAAAATGGCCGCGATGTCCACATAAGTTGAAAGAAAATCATTATGCCATTATACAGCTTACCAGCATTTCTTCAGTTTGTGGTCAGCTTTGAAGAGTGCAGACGTGTTTCCGGTCCACCAAAGATCATCGCGCCAGGCTCTGAAGGTAAGTATGGGGTAAGGGTGTGGTGTGGTGAGATGGGGTGCGCAGAGGGTGTGTGCGGGTTGGGGAGGGGACAAGGGACTCAATGAGGGACCATTTTCTTTTTTAACAGGAATTAAAAAAAAAGACACTGTGGGACACTTTTGGCTCACTGGGGTGGGCTCCCAGCATGCCACCTGGATGTTTGTTGGGGGGGAGTGGAGCCGATGGGGGTTGGGCACCCTGTCAGCCATACAGTGTGCTGGGGAAGCACATGAGCACACTGGGGTGAGCTCCTAGCATGCTACCTGGGTGTTTGTTGGGGGACTAGAGCCAATGGGATTGAGCACAGCCGTTGGCCATAGAAGTGTGCTTGGGGGGCAGTGTGCATGAGTTGAGGGGGATTGGGCACCCCCTTGGCACACAACAAATTGGGGGGTGCATCATGCCAATGGTGATTGGGCTACCCCATTGACAAATGAACTGGAGAGGGGGCATGCTGACAGGGGGATTGGGCACCCCCGTCGGCTTTAACATGGACTGGGAGAGGTGGTGGCTCTCCGTCGGCTTCGTGGGGACTGTGAGAGGCTGATGGAGAAGCCATCACCATGTTTCTTCTGAAAGGGACGCAGACGGTGCAACCAGTAATTGGTTGCTGCGGTCAGGGACGGCCAGCAAACACAAAAGATTGTTTAATGAGAGGCGCCCTGATTGCAGTGGCCAATTTCTTTCACGGTTGTGGCAAGCTACAGTACTGCTGTCATAGACAGCATGATTTTCTATTGGTGCCACACAGACCAGCCCCAAAATGGGCTGCTGAAACACTGCTGCGCCACCACAACTCACTACTGAAGCAAGCTGCCGCAATATGTTTCTTGCGCATGCACGCAAGCAAACATAAAAAGGATAACAGGATCAACTAGTGAAACAGTCTAAACAAAAGAAATGCAAAACAAAATTGAAACAGAAAGAAAAATGTCAAGGTAATACCACAGAGGACAGAGGATGACCCTGTCTTGAGACAGTGTTCCACCTGATCAGAGCCAAACAAAGATTTTCCACAGAGTAGAGAAAACCTTCTTGGGCTTGACTTTAAACTCTGCAACTGTAGCTCATTATTTACTATATGTGCCAAGCTATAACAGGGGCATCTTTCTGCTGTAGTACATCTATTCATCTGTTTACTCCATTTCAGACATGAGAAAATCATAAAGGGATACTCTGTGGCCAGTCTTTCCATTCTGGTCTCAAGTGTCCTAATACCAAAGATTAGTATGGCAATGTTTTGAATAATGAAAGCTGCCAAGCCTGAACCAGAATTCTGAATATAGGAGCATTTATAATATGGATAGGGAAATAGGCAATAAATCTAAAACTTTCATTGGTTAAAAGTAGTCATGTGGGCACTGGTTAACGCCTAGTAAATGCATGGACCTACTGCCAACCTAGATATTGTTTGACATACCGCTCAACATGCCAATCGATGAAATTACTCCAGTTATGTTCAGGTACCAAAAACGGTGCCATATTTACAAAGTTGCTTAGCGAAGAAAAGTGAACTGAGGTCTTAGATATACTGTTACATTTCCCTACCCATTTTATAAGTCCTCCTTAACAAGCACTGCAGGAAGGCAGCACAGGAGCAGTAGAGCCACCACAGACCAGCCTCAGCTGTCCATGTTCCCCCACCACAAGTCCAGTGATGGCCCTGCACATCAAGTTGGGGAGATGTACAGCAAGGAGCAAACTGTGGTGGCTCCACAGTGGTCAAGAGACAGAGTAAAAGGCAAAGTGAATGAGTCACAGTCATCTTCCAGGTAGTCGTATCTATTGTCATTCATGGCTGCAGGTTCTTGGAAGAGTGAACAATTCCCAACTGCATTTGATGGCTGCTTCCTCAACTGGAAAGTTTCTCTGTGAACGGAGTGGGTGGGGGGCACTCAGTAATATGCATCTGCAGTGAAGCAAAAGTTTGAGGGGGATGACTAGGAAATGTGAGTGTCAAATGCGTCGCAGATTATTTCAGGTGTCCCTCAGGGAAAGGTGAAATGCTGATATGATCACCTGTCTATTTCAGACAACACAGCGGGAAAGGAAAAAAAAAAGTCTGGTTTGCCTTTTAAAAATGTCAGTGAGCCATACCATCAGTCATAATAAAATCCCCAGAATAACTGCACCTAATATTTTTTAATTAAAATATAGCAATTCAGTTTGTTTAATAAATTGTGACCTACATTTTACAATAAAACTTCTAACATTACCATTTACTGGTTGGGACTACTTTACAATATGGCAGGATACCACAGAATCCTTCCTATTTTAACAAGATTTAAATAATTTCTCTTAATTTTTTTTTTGTAATGAAGATACCTCGTTTTATAAGTGCAATAACCAACTCCAGGGCATGGGTGTATTGGGCATTAATGCACATCCCAGGTGGTTGGTCACTCGGCCTTTGGCCTTGTGCCTCACAATGCACCTGGGGTGTGCATTAATGCCCAATACACCACTGCCCTGTCATCGGTTATAGCTTACATGTAAAACAGATGTTCCATCATCTCCTCCTCCTTATTAATGCAGGTGGTGAACTACACATCTTGTCATTTAGACTTTTATGTTTCTGGTGCCCCTTAACATTTAGGCACCGGTGAGCACTCTGCCAGACAGTGGTCCTCATAGGTTCCAGCAGTTGTTTAATAATAAATTGTGTATGAGCACCTGGCTTTGAGTCAAATACTGGTGTTGACATAAAGGAACTTAGAATGATAACATTACACACCTGCTTCCTAGTGCTAGCCAGTAAACATTGAAATGTACTAACCTTCCACTGTTTAAGTTTTCAAAGCAATTCAACACATTATCAGGGGCAGACCTACTAGCACTCCTGAACACTTTCAAGTTATTTATTTTCAATTTCCAATGTTTTATGTTACTGGTAGTTTGTGAAAATGGGCAATTTGCTTATCAACTTACCAGTTTAAAAATGAAATGAAATTAAATAAAATTTCCCAACAGGATCTCCATGCATCTTTAAGGAAGGGAACCTATAAGGTGAATTCTCAGTGGTAGGGCTTTTATGTTAACACTAAGGAACAGACTATAATAGAACACAACTGGTTTTCTATCCCGAGGCCACCTTCTTTCAGGGTGTGTACATACAGTTCTGTTTCATGGCTGAAAGTGGCTGCCCCACAGCACCCCAAAGAATATGCTATGCAGTTTAGCTCCAAATGCAGAAGGTAGAAATGGGCAGTAAAGGTTTTGATCATTTATATCCTTAGTAAAGGAGCTTTCCCCTGTTATGTCTCTGTGTAAATTAAAAACTCTGCAATTTGCAGAGCATAGCATGAATGGCATCAATTTGCTGCAACTGCGAATTTAGCACGCAAATTGATGCAATTCACCACTTGGTGTTCATTTGTGACGCAATTCATGTAAAACATTTGCCGTAAATATTGAATTGCATCAGTTTGCATAGTATCATTTGTACAGTTGCAGTGAATTTGCAGAACTGTAATTTGCATGCAAATTTTAAATTCAAACACACCTATAGTAGTCATGGCCAGCATTCCCCATGTCAATAAAACAGGTTCATGTAACCTACCCAACAGGATGCACCTGGAAACAAGGTATCCTAGCATAGTGTGCCTGGTCAAAAATTGCAAATAAATAAATCCTGCAGATCTGACTGTATGTCACACCTTCTCTATCAGGTACGTATTATTTTACCTTATTTCTATTCCCCATTCCTTGTTTAAGAACTAAGATCCTTTGTGTCTCTTCATAATATCCTTTCATTTATTTAGGTACCTGCATTGGTTCAGCACCCCCACTATGGATCCCTCCCAAGGTCTGGTAAGTAAACTACTAGGTTTTTAAATTAACTGTTTTGTATGTTGCGACTACCACTGATTGCTAGCATCCACTGTAATCATTGCCACTCAGTGTGTTGAAGTAGCTGCTACTCATGGTCTAAATTGTCTTTCCAATGGTCTGCCTGTTGTGGTGGGTTGTTCAGGTGGACGTTACAGATCCCCACAGCACTTCTCAAAAAGTGTAGGGAAATTTTCTTGGTGTCCTGGGTAAATTTTCCTACATTCACAAAAACCACTAACAGCTAACCTAGTTCAGTATCAGTTAGTTTTGCATGCATACCCTACTCCCCCAGGATGAGGGTGAACACCAGAAGTATTTCCCATCCCTCCTTTTCTAGTCAACAAAAAAACAACTAAACTAAACTTACTAAGCATATCAATTTCACCATTAAGCTTACAGATACTGGCATCAGCAATGCTGATTTTAATCCTGCTGTCTGTTATACACTGTGTATATGGAACTGTGCAATTGAAATGTTTTCCATTTAATTGCTATCCTACTAAGACAATCACCCAGGGCTGGAGTATCATTGTCAAGTGGCATGTTGCCTTATTTGTTGTGTCCAGTATCAGTGATATCCCAAGTTATGTTCCACTATTGGTGTCTATGTTAGTAAATGGCCATCTCTGAAAAAGCCTTTCCACAGGAAATCATTTAAAACAATGAATGGACCAATCCAAAATGAGCATTATTCTTGAAATGAAAGTCCACCCACAAGACCACAGAGCCATGCCATACCATTTACAAACAAACTGTGGTAACACAACAATTTTGGCACCTGTGGATGCTCCCATCTAATAACAAACACTGAGTCTGAGAGGGGGAGTAAGGCAGGAGGCTAGAGTCATAATGAGGAATGCACCAGTGGAGAAAGCATGCAACAGTCACCAGGAATGAGGAGAAAGAATCTGGAGAAGACAGCAGTGAGGAGGCATATCCTCCACCTCCACAATAAAAGGAAGGAGCAACCAGGAACACAGACAGACAGACAGACAGTCACACACACACACACACACACACACACACACACACACACACATACACACACACACTCTGATACACTCACATGCATATGCATATTCATTCAAAGTAGATGACACAAAAACCTTACAGATAGTTTATTCCTATGGCCTGAAGACAAAAAAATGATGACAAATAATTTATTATCACTCTAAGTAGGTCACCACCATTTATCATCATTTGAGGTTGGTCACAAAGGAGCACTTAACTAATGGGATAGCAGCTTGAACAATGTCTGATGACATGACTATGACCACTTCTGCACTCAAAACAGCAGTGAAATCAAACATAAACAGTTTATTCATTAAAAGAACTAATCTGAATGCTCTGCAATTTAAAATACATTGTATAAACTGGAAACACACTGGCATCACTCAGAATATGAGCATTTATTATCACTTATGAGGGCAGGATTTAACTCTGTCATGACTCTGCCACTCGTGAGTTATGGTATGATGATAAATGGCATATTCTGAGCTGGACACTGTGTATCCTATTTACACATGAATCTATCTGCCTGTTTGTCTGTCTGCTGTGTGTGTGTGTGTGTGTGTGTGTGTAGACAGACAGACAGATAGACAGACAGACAGATTGATTCATTGCAAAAAAAACTTCATTAATGCACTAGTTAAAGTCAAAGTAACAAAAGTAGGGAAATGTGTGGTTAGGGTTCCCAACCCTAATTCCCCACCCCACTCTGCAGGCAGCAATAGGAAAAATCATTATGGTTTCACCTCTCCTGCATCTTTGCAAATCAACCCTAACATCCCACCCCACCCTGCAGGCAGCAACAGGAAAAAACATTATGGTTTCACCTCTCCTGCATCTTCACAAATCAGCTGTGGGGTGTACCTTGGAGTTGTCAGCCCTAATGCTCACCTCATTCCATCAGTAAATAAGCTGAGATGTACAGTATATGAGAATGGGGTGAGCGTTAGGGTTGACAACCTCAAAGTACGCCCCACAGCTGATTTGTGAAGATGCAGGAGAGGTGAAACCATAATGGTTTTTCCTTTTCCTGCCTGCAGGGTGGGGGTGGGATGTTAGCACTGGAAACCTACACTATATTTCCTTACTTTCTTTTGTTGCTTTAACCCCAACTAGTGCATTAACAAAGTTGTTTTAAATGAATTTCTACTTTTTGAGAAAGTATATTTAGGACTTTATTCATGCAGGTCCCAAGGGACCTGCATGACCATATCCATTTCCCAATGGAAGTGCAGGGCACTCTGGGCCCTGTGTTTCCTTCCCTTCATAGATGCATACATCCATGTTGGTGTGGAAGTGCAGGGCCATCTGGGCCCTAGGATTCCATTTGTCCCAAAAACAAATTTATTTGCTTGGTTGTGTGGCTTGTTAAAGTTCCAATGTTATCCTATGGGAATGTTTAATTTTTTTTATAATTTTATGTTTTTTATATGGCCTCTAAATGTTTTTGGGGGTATTATGTGTTATTCTTGCAGTATTCATTAAGACCTTTGTTTTGATATGTAGATCGTCTCTTAGCTAGTAGTAGTAGATACCTTTTATTGATCAGCATAAAGCCATATACAATATAAAAACTTTTACAAAAACAGAAATGCACAAATAGTTAAAAGCAACAGACTTAAACATATTTCATAAGCATCTCTGATCCAATTCAGCAATACAATAATGAAAATAGTAATAAGCTTATGTAATACTTTTGTTAAAATTGTGCTCAAGTCATAACACAGATCCATAATTTACAGATGAGTTGTCAAGAGAAATTTTGCCAAATTTTCAATAATTTTCTTGTCTTTGGTTTTAAACAAAAAATCCAATAGATCAGAAGGAGGGAAACTGAGATCACCAAGCAACCCACTCAACCATTTTTTTATAGCAGGTTCAAAAAGAGGGCATAATAGAACCATATGTTTTAAATCATCTACAAGTCCTAATCCACAATTGCAAAATGGGGAAAGGACACCCTTTCTCCTATGTCTAAAAAGTGTAAACTTAGCCATACAACATTCAGTTCTGAATCTTGTATACATTCTGCTAAGTTTGGGACATGTTAATAATGAAAGATATATCTCAAAAATACATGAAATTTTAAGTGTTTTGTAATGGTCATGGAGCTTGAGCATAGAAAGTTGGGAAAGCAAACAGTTTTTATCCAAATCACCAAGTCTCAGTTTAACATCTTGCTTAATTTCTACAAAAGGTCTGAGATAAATTTCATGAAGAAGATGTCCCAAGCCTGCTGGCATTATTATTTCCTTAATAAGCTGAATACAGGGATGTACATATCCCAAACCAGCCAATCTAATGCTCTCTTCTAGACACGTTCTAGGATATCTATTTTCAGGTGAAAGAAAAAGTTTCAATAAAAATAGAATTTGTTGTTCATGTATAAGGGAGGATAAGGAGTGCTGGCCTAACTCCAATGCTAGGATACATTTAGGAGTTCCTTGTGGTAACATAAAAATATATCTATAGAGCTTATTTAATATAATTTGTAACCTTCTAACCTCTATATGCCCCCAAATATCAGAGCCATGTAACATACTGGTTTTTATTTTAGCATTAAGCACTTTCATAATTCCTTTTACTGATGCTTTCCCCATTTTATTATTAAAGATTTTTAAAGCATTTCCTGAAGATCTCATTTTATTTTGAATAGTATCCAGATGTTTTGTCCAGGATAAATTATGGGAAAATCACACCCTCAAATAATCATAATACTTAGCCTTATCTATACACATACCATTAATCTTAAATCTTAGCATATTTCTACTTTGGTTTCCAAATGCAACTATATTTGTCTTATTGAGGTTAATCTTCAGTTTTTGTTGGACTCAAAGGGATTCAAACATCATCAGTTTCCTTTTTAATCCAAGGGCTGAAGTAGGAAGCAGAACTAAATCATCTGCATATGCAAGACTGTCAATCCTGCAATCATTTATCTTGGGAGCATGACATCAGGATTATTAATATGGTCAAAATCATATATACTGTGTGTATATATATATATATATATATAAATAAAATAACATAGGTGCCAAAATACACCCTGTTCTATCCTCACATTTGTGGAAATTTCTCAGTTATATGTCCAAATTGATCATATTGAACTCTAGCCCAGGTATTTTCATGGAGTCTAATAATAATATCAAGCAGAGAATTCTCCAGCTTCAGGTCCTGAGCATTATCCAAAGGATTTTCCTGCTAAAACTATCAAAAGCTGAAAAAAATCTACAAAACAACAGTATAAGTTAGATTTTCTGACTTTAACATACTTCCAAATCAAATGTTACAGTACATAACAGTGTTGAACTGTAGAACGGTTCTTCGAAACCCATTCAATGATTCATTTAGCACGAATTTTCCTCAGCACAATCAAGCAATCTACACAAAATTATTCTGGAGAAAACTTTCGAGATACATCTATCAGGCTAATAGGCCTGTACATCTACGATTATTAGGATCCTCTTTTTAAAAATAGGGTATATAATACTTCCTGCCCAACTAGAAGGACACTGAAGACCTTGGGCCAACCCATTAAATAAGAAAAAAGAAAGAGGAGACCACCAGCTAGGGAATGCTTTATATAAATCACCCAATATTCCATCAGGGTCTGGGGCTTTATTAGTTTTGAGTGAACATAGGGCCAAACGGATTTCATCTTCTGTAATCAGAATGGGCCATAGGAAAAACATCTCTCCCTGGGACTTATAATGTACAGGCATTTCCATCTCTGCTTGAGAATAGTATAGCTCTGAAAAATGTGAGGTCCAGACTTCTGGTGTAATATGTGCTTCAAGCTTATTAGAATACCTATTGTATCCTTGAGACACCATTTTCCAGAAACGTCTACCATCCCTATCCAGAACTGTCTGTCATAATTTTTCCCAGAGTCCCTAAGTATATTTATTCCTTGCACTTTCAAGAATTAACTTATACTTTTCTCTCCTTTTTCAGCAGTTTAAAATCTGCTACTGATTTATTTCTTTTATTCTTATGTATTCTTTAGATTTTACCAAATAGTTTTTTTGCCCGTGAGCATTCTGCATTAAACAAGACTTTTTAAATGCAGATTTACAATGAGATGTTTTTTGACACCATGGTTTTAATAACATAAAAATCCTTTTCCAACTTTCTACAATGTTAAACAATCCATTTTGGTTAACAATGATGTCATGTATATTGCCCACTTCACCTATGCTCAAAATAGCCTCAAACTTTGTATGATGTATTGGACCCCAAATAATTCTCCTTTCATTAACAAGTTCTAGATTTTCTTCCAAGTGTTCCTATTTCCTAAATATTCTAAATGGACATTTCAAAGTAAGAACAATGGGATAGTGAGCAGATGCCAATCTATCCTTAACCTCTAAGTTCTGTACCTGAAAATCCCGGGTCGCACCTGAAAATAGGCACATGGCTGTCTAGTGTGCTAACCCAGTTAACAAAAGCAAATAAATAAATAAATAAATTGTATTGCCTCCAAATTAGTCCAGAATAAATCCAGCATCAATGCACCCAGGTTTCCTCTAAAGGTAAAGCCACTAGATTGTCTCCTGAGTCCTCCCATTCAGGAGACAGTAATTCTTAGATGCAAGGGCATCCAGGAGTGCCCTACCTTTAGGATTAAGCACCAAGTCCTGGGAGTGCCTCTTATAGGAAACATTTTCCTTGACTAATGGAAGGAACATTTCAACTCAGTATAAACATCTTCCAGAAATTGAGAAGGGATTCTGAGTTAAAGTCTCCCAAAATAAATATGGGACAAAGCTGCATAATTGTCAGACAAATCATCAAGCAAAGTTTTCAAATTTTGGATTCCTGGCTCTAGGTGGAAAATAAATGCTACAGAGAATCATTTGCTCCGAGCCTTTATTAATCTCTAATACCAAAATATCCTCTGAATTAGGTGGGATTCTAGTTATCCCCAAGATCCAGTTTTAACAAAAAAGTATGTCCCCTTTTAAATCTGCCAAATTTTTTATCTCTAGTAGCAGAAAGAGTTATAGCTGAGTACCCTGCCAATCTGGGAGTGGTGCCTTCCATACACCATGTTTCCTGTATACTATTAATGTCAAAGACTCCAAAAACTCAGGACCTCAGGATCTGTTATTTTAAGGTGGATGCCTCTACATTCCAGAAAAGGATGGAGAGAGCATCCATTTCAGCCATTTTCTCTTTCTACTTACTGAGGTCCGAGATTCAGGCACTTTAGACACTTCTTCACCAGGTTCCTGCTGTAACTGCAATTGTCAGGCCAAATCAACAATTACTGTAATAATGGTGAAAACGTATTGGGATCTACAAAATTTTCAAGATCAATTAGTGAAAAATCTGCTTCCAAGGCTGGTTCTTGTAAAGCTCCTACTTGACTCTAGCTGATGTAATCTGCCCCCAATTCTGAAGGGTCAACAATATGGATTCCCAAAGGATCTAATTTACCAGCTAATGACAATACTTTACTAGCCAGATTGGGGTTTTTAAATGTAATATCAATCTGTGATGAAAAACCTAAGTCATAATGAATTTTTATAGACTCAACCATGTTCCAAAAGATATGTAGTCCTAATGCTCTTTCCAGGAAGTAGATGAGATCTCTCCTAACCTTTCTTTTGGAGTCATTCTCTATAAATTTATATCCAAACACAACAATAGTTCTACCTAACCATGATTTACTCTGATTTTCAAGATGTTCTTTAATTACTCCTAGGATTTTCCTCCGAGATTTCTTAACTGACTCATAGTCCTTAGCTACAGGATAGACTGGATTGTTCACTTTTCCCTCCTCTAGGTGGTTCCAAAACCAATTTTGGAACCAACATTGAAATGAAATACCTGGCCATTCTTACCCATAGACAATATTTTCTCCAAAATAAAATGTGCTGTAATCAAGGATAAACAATAAAACAGTACTGTATTCTTATGATCTGGGTTTGGTGATCTAAAACTGTTACCTCCTCTTCTAAGTTAATGTGATGTAATCCAAAAATCTAATATCCTAACAAGGAGTGTTTTTCTGTTTCATTCTCTAAGATAGGAACATCTTGTATCTCAACCATAAATTCAGCATTAACAAAGTTCTGTGTAGCAAAGGGTTACCTATGTCTGCTGCCAGAGATGTACTAATAGGTAAATCTCTAGTAGGAGGATTGCTGGTGATCTCAGTCTCCCCTGAAATACAGTCAGTGACTCTTTGCTCACAATTTCATCATAAGAGATTTCAATACATTTCTAACTGTAAACAAGACTTCACCTCCTATATAGACATTTGTTTATCAGAGTTTAAGGCCTTATGTATCTCCTGTCCTTCCTTGTCTCCTGAGCCGATGGCATCTCCAGTACATCACTAACTATCTGTTTATCTTTATCACTGGAAGTAGACTTACATGCAGTCCTTTTAACCTTTTTAGTTTTGATTCTCCTTTTTTGATTGTCTGTGTGCTGTTAATCTACCAGGCTCCCTTATATTAAGATTTTCTAAATCAGGATTCCACATGTAACATGTACATACCTTATCCTTGTCAAAGGAAAAGGAACTGAACCTGTATGCCTTTGGTGGCTTTGTCTACTGCCATTGATTCATCTCAGGCATGGCAGAATATTGATGTTTACTATTAATCAAAATTCTATCCAAGAGTACTCTATTGTGGAATACATCTGTGCTTAAATTACAGATCTCATCTTTGAGTATAGTAATATTTTCCAACAAAACTAGGTTGGCAGAATATCTATTCTTTAAAATTTCCAGAGTCTGCTTGGAGATAATTGAACTAGCCGCTACAGGAGCAATGTGAGGAAGTATTTTTTCACAGAGAAGGTAGTGGATGCATGGAACAGCCTTCCTGAGGAGGTTGTGGGGTCTAAAACTGTGGAAGAGTTCAAGAATGCATGGGACAGACATAAGGCAATTCTTGTGGGGGTAGGAAGAAATAGGCTGTTGGTTAACTAGGATCTGCGGCCTAGCCTGTAGGTAGGGAAACGGGCAGACTAGGTGGGCCAAGCGGTCCTTATCTGCCATCAAAGTCTATGTTTCTATGTTTCTACATGCATCCTATCTAAGTGCTGAGTTTCATCTATAATAGTACGTGTTTCCAAGGGAGTTCTATCCTTCTGTGTCCCAGATTTATTCACTATTTCTTTAACTCTCTTGTGAGTTAAATCTGTCTTTTTTAATCCTTCAATAGTGGCACTCATTTCCCTAATTATGGACCTTAGATTTTAATTTTATTCAGAATTTTCATGGGGTTCCGAAACTGGATTTTTATATTTGGAGTTGATCGTAAATAACCTTTGCTCTGTAAAAACTGTCCTTTTTGTCCAGGGGCAAGTTTTGGTGAGGTAAAAGCCTCTTGATAAGAATAATCAAGAGGTGAGGTTGGAGAAAACCCAGCTCAGAGCAATCCAACTCTTTTTCAATGCTTGACCTATATGTATCCCACTCGTATTGATCATAAGAAATAGATTCTGCTGACTGTATGGGGATATCCAAATCTGGATTATCAAAATTGTCAAAAAAAGACTTCAGAATAGTCACCAGAGTCAATTAAATGATTGTACATTTTAGCCAAGACCAGGACAGGGGTTGATATATAGTTTGGACCTTTCCTTACCCCTTTATTTGCCCAGAGATCAGTTATCTTAAGTTGTTTCTTTTTTCCTAAGTCATCAGTGGGGGGGCACATTTTTCTCTCTCCACATCAAAACTTCCCCATCTAATTTTTTTCTTTTGCTTAGGATTAAGTTTATTCTGCTTACCCCCTCTTTTTTAAATGTATGTATTTGTGGGATTACTTCCATAAACCCGTCCTGAGTTTCAGTTATTTCAATCACTAGAGGGCGGGCTTCTCCTGCTACTGCACTTAATGGAGAGCAACCTTTGCCACTTCTAGTGACTACCATCTCAATCTAAACCCACTACTTTAAAATGTAGGGCAAAGAGACAGCAGAATGGCTAAAAACAGCTAAAGACAGTTATGACTGTTATTAATTTTAAAGACTAATCTATGTCCAGCCACAGAAGTATTTCAAAGAAAGCTTGAGAGCATTAGAAAACAGATAAAACAATTAATCCAAGCAGAAAAATCTCCCAATAAAAGCACAGGAAATTAATCCTTCCCATATGCTCAAGGGAGAAGTATACATAGGACACACTTGAACTCTATAGATCTAATGGCAAATAAGATAAATGCAGTCTAGTACTAATAATTAATCCAATAGTAAGAGTTATGTGTGCTTCAGAAGTCTTCAAAACCTGCAAGTCAGTTATTATTTATTTTACTCATGATCTTTAGTCCAGCATTATTAAGTTTCACTGCTCCTTTTTCTTATAATTGGATTCTTATAAGATATAAAACTTTTCTGTAATATCTGATCCAATTTTTCCAAAGTAAGAGTCCCATTAAACTCTTTACCAGAATTAATTATTTGCTTTTATTCTATCATATTATACTTCAGATAATTTAAATTCCAGTATGGACTCCAATGTGACTTTAGTATCAAAAATGGCTCTGCGCTAATTCTGCACATTCTAGCAAACCATTTTCTGGAAAATGTCTGTGTGATAATCCCTTCAATGATAGTACATGAGAAATCCAAAAGGGAGGAAACTTGTTTCTGCCACAACACAGGACAACTCAAAAAGTTCAAGTGCAGTTCACTGGAAGTGTGGGCGATGCTATTCTCCATTAAAAAATAATCAAACAGATAATCACTATTCAGCCCATACCATGAACAAATAGCAGATTTATAATAGAAAAACCCTTTAAAAAATCATGAATTTTTTAATTCTGAATTTTTTAACTGCCTGGTCTGAATCAGAACAAATTTTATAATTTTGTTTAATTATTTAACACAAGTGCCTGTTCTTTAATACTTTAAAATACCATGCTTCTGCTAGTAACAAATCGATTTACAAACAGAAAGTTTTAAACTTATAGTTGGAGAATAATTAAACTTGTCACTTACTTTGGTAGCAGCAAAGGAAACAAAATAAGCTAATGTCAGATCCCACCATTTGGGCACAACAATGTAGGGCACTGATATAATAACTACGAAAATATAAGTTTAACCGCGAACAAGTGCACTAGTGCTCTAAAAGCTGTTCGTAGACCATTCGTAGACCACCCTTAAAATCTCAATAAATCAGCTCAAGAAACAGCAACAGATAGGACACTTTGTTGCTTTGATAAAGACTTGGTCCTAAATACAAGCAAATACTAACAACAACTTGAAACAACGTAGGACAAAAATGGCACTCATCAACTAAGTTTTAGTGTTTAGCATAACAGTAAGATGGTGATCCTGAATGCGGGAACGCCACACATGCTCAATATAAAGCATATCAACTGGTCCAATTAGGTGATTCAATGGACCAAGTTAAAGTCCAAAAGCTGACACCTGCTTAATTAACTTAAAGGCACGTGTCCTTAGTAGTGCTATACTAAATCTAATTTAACAATCAGTTAATCAATTAACAGGCTTAACAGACTATGGAGTATACTAAGTGATGTACCAAATGTACAAAAAATCAAATACAACAAAACTTATTAAAATAAATTATCTAAACAAAACAAAATTAAAAATAAAAATCTGCCTTAATGCAGATAAGAATAAAACCATGCTCAAGCAGGAAACAACAATTGCCTAAAAACCATACAAAATTATAATTTAAAATACTCAGCAGTTATAAAAATATCAATAGAAGGTAAAATAAATCTGTGGCTATGAAGTTCTTCCTTTGAAAGATTCTTCTAAGGTCCCCCTCTAGTTCTGTAATTTTCTTTCTCAGTTGTGTTTTCCGCCATCTGGTCAAAGCTTGGGCCTTTCTGAAGGGCTCCTCAAATTCCCCCAATCTGACTGCCACCCTCAGTCTTCTTCCTGGAAGGAGTAGAGAATGCCTTATCTGGGGTGACAACAGTGCCTTGCACAAAAAAAAATCTGGTAAGCTCTATTTCACAGCTTAGATGGCATACCTTTAATAGACAGAAAAAAAGCCTTGAAAAGAGCCTGCTTCTCATGCTTCTCCTCAGTGCAATAGCGTTCAGCTTGGCACTGCCTCACTCCAACGATCTGCACAGTGAAAAAGCAGGAATCTCTTAGCTGCAAATATTGAAAGAGTTAAGGCTTGTTGAAGTTGAAATGTGTTAAAAAAACAAGTCCAAAATCTATTTTTTTGCATGAAGGAATCCTTTTTTGTATCAAATGAAAGACCCATACACAAAAGGATTCCTTGATACGAAAAAAGAATTGGCAAAAAAAATGAAGTCCAAAATCTCTTTTCATATGAGGGCATCCTTTTTTGTATGAATGAAAAACGCATATGAAAAAGGATCCATTCACACAAAAAAAGAATTTGGACTTTGTTTTAATTTTTCAATTCTTTTTTCGTATCCAAGCTTCTGTCACTACTCTCTACAGCTAGCTCCTGTGACCTCAACCATGTTTTCCCAAACCTCAACCTTAGCACTCGACCTCTTTCATAGTAACTTAGCACTCATGCCTCCCCCCACCCTTGCCCCACCTCTCCTCATGTCCTCCACTCCCACCTCCTTCTCTTACTCTTCCCAGCCCAAACTCCTACATCTCTTCCTACACCCTGTGCCCTGTTTGTCTTGACAAAGCCTATCATGGCCATATCAATGTATATATGCATTTTCCTGTGCCTGAAACTGATTAGCACAATGTATCTATGTTGTTTTATGTTGACTGTTCATTATGATTTTGTAGCCATTATGATTTTGTACCTCCTATTTACACTTTATTGTATCATACTTTACTGTCCTGTTTAATCTGTTGTCCATTCTACTGATGTGGAACCTTTGTAAAAGTGCTCTTAGCTTAAAGTTATATGTAAACCAAGACTTAAATAAATAAAAAAAATTAAAAGTATCAAGAAATTATTTTTTGTATGTTTTTTTCATTCATACAAGGTAAGTGCAAGCACAAAATAAACATAAGGATATATGGGAGAATACATTTACAGTAGTAAGGGAAAAAATCAGCAAACGTCCAAACAAAGAGGGCATGTCAGAAACCGTAGTAAAACAGCTGTTCAACAAATTAGAACAAGGTAGGGCAGCAAGTAGAATTACTGAGAAATATTGCAATAAAGTCAACAAAACAGTTTCAAGCTATAACTAGGCGGTAATGCAAGGGGTTAGGTCAGCAAAGAGAAGAAAGACATGGCTAGAGGGAGAGGAGGTGGAAGAGATTGGACAGCAAGGTAGTTTAGGGAAATGAACAGATACAAAAGCGTAAAGAAGGAGAGAGGGGAAGCAGCAGCTGGGCTAGAAGGCATGTTAGCCAAGGCATAAGCACATAAGGGTAAAGAGCAAACCAATACACTACACCAGGCTACAAACACATGGTCTGAGGTAGGCCTCATACATAAACAAAGGATCCACCTCTGCCTCCCCACCACCACCACCATACAAGCTAGCTAAACCCCATGTGTTTGTGGTCTGGGGTGAAGGTTGTAGGACCTTGAGGGGAATAAGATGTGTGGATTTTTGTTTGTAAGCAATCTAAAAACATGTGTTTGTTGGGTTTTTGTATAGGATTCCTAGGACTGTGTGTTTGTAGCCTTTGTGAATATGTTTACCTTGTACATATAACCTCCCTGAAGCTATGACTATGTATCTACCGTAGATAATTGTACTCTACCTTGCTTATGGTATTTTGTATTGTATATCAAGTAATTGACCTTACTGTGTATATTTATGCTCTCCATACCCACCTACCCCCAGGGTGCATCTGAATCCAGCACTAGTCTGCTCAGCATGCCTTCCTGGTTAAACTCTTAAATAAATAATATGTGTGTATGTGTGTGTGTGTTTGTGTGTGTGTTGTGGTGGGGGGTGGATCCTTTGTATAGGAGGCCTACTTCAGACCATGTGTTTGTTGCCAGGCTACAAACACACAGCTTGAGGTAAGCTTCATACACGAGGGATTCACCACTCACACACACAAGTGCAAAGGCTCCAACACATACAGTGCTAGTGCTCATATACAAAGTATCCAAACATACAGTCTTGGATTGCATACAAATGATAAAACTGATACACTGTCCTACTATCTCACCCCCACCCTAGGGCCCTACAACTAGCTTTAACCCAGCCTACAAATATATGCTTCGAGGGCTCCTAAAAATGCAAAGGCTACAAACACTTGGTCTCTAAAGTTGCAAGATCCACACACCTTGCTCCCCACCCTGGGGCCCACAACATTTAACCCAGGCTACAACACAAAGTTTAAGGACTTCTAAAAGATGTAGTGTAACTGGGTTGCTGTGGGCATTGCAATTACTACCCCTGCCTTGTGGACTCAAACAAAGCTGAGTGACTTGGATTCTGATTTTCCTGAATGGGACGCTTGAATCCAGATATTTTAGGTTTAGCGAGGTGCCTCCACCCAGAGTAAAATTTAAGTGAATCTGGTGTCAGAGTGGTACACCCTGAACCCCCAAGATGTAGTACCTACCCATCTCCCCATAGTTTCCCCATACACATAAAACAAGCATTTGTCAATGCTGAATGTTTGCTTACTGGCATTGGTAGTGTAGGAGTTACAGAGCTGCATAATAGGAATGGCAGTGAAGTATTGAACTGAAGCCAACCCCATCACCACCCTGCAGATAGTGACAGGCATTGGGGTGTGCCTTTGGGTTGTCAGGCATAATGGCCATGCCATTTCACCACACCCTACCCTGTAGACATTGACAAGTGTCACCGTGTGCCTTGGGGTATTTGGCCCTTATGCGCACCCCATTCCATCAGGAAATATGGTGAGAAGGGTGCGGTATAGGAGAATGGGATGAACTTTGTGGCCGAAGAGTCCAAGGCACACCTCAATGCCTCTCAGTGGCTGCAGGGTGTGGTTGGGGGTGGAATGGTATGAGCATTGCAGGTGACAATCCCAAGTCACAGCCCTGATGCCTGTCATTCTCTACAGGGTGGGGCATTATGGTTGGAAACCCTAATGCCTCAGGTATTCATTGGTATTTTCACTCCAATTTTCAACATTTTTTTGTTGTGACCCCCACCTCATGAACAGTGGCAATATCAGTTTGTTAGCCGAAAGCTGCTTTTGCACAGCGACTACGGCATTTGGCACCACAGGTGCAAAAACACATTCTGAACAGGATGTGACAAATGACAGCTGTACTGTTCATGGGGAGGTGTAAAAAATGGCAATGTTGAAAATCTGCAGTGAAAATATAAAAAAACTGGTGAAGTCACGCGTGCGTAGAAACTGTGCAACGCGCACCCTTATTGTAATTAGTTTGGGGATTTTTTACAGCAGATTGTCAACACAGGCATTTTGGGACCTCTGATCATGAACAGTGTCACTGTGATTTTCTTTATGTGTCCCAAACAATGATTTCCCACAGCGACCACGCATTTCTGTGCTGAAAATGTGAAAACACATTTCGGCCATGTTGTGAAAAATGACAGCTGTACTGTTCATAAGGAAGCATGGAAAAATGCCACTGGTGAAAATCTGGACTGAAAATATTACAAATTCATGAACTTACGAGGGTGTGTGGAAGCTGCGCAATGCTCACTCGTAACACAGACATTTTATGGACCTTTGTCACCAAATTTTCAACATAGCCATTTTAAGACCTCTGCTCATGACCAGTGTCACTGTGATTTTCTTAATCTGTCCCAAACATTGCTTTCGCACACCAACTGCACCATTGTGCGCTACATGTGCGGAAAAACATTTTGGGCGAGATGTGAAAAATGGCAGCTGTACCGCTCATAAGGAAGTGCTGTAAAATGGCAATGTTGAAAACTAACGTCTAAACATTAAAAATTCCACAAACTTGCGAAGCATGCATAGGAACTAAGCAATGTGAGCTCCTAAACAGTCATTTGGGGAATTTTTCATCAAATTTTCAACATAGCCATTTTAAGACCTCTGCTCATGAATAGTGTCACTGTGATTTTCTTACTCTGTCCCAAACATTGATTGTGCACACCGACTGCGCCATTGTGTGCTACATGCACGGAAACACATTTTGAGCAACATGTGAAAAATGACAGCTGTACTGCTCATAAGGAGGTGTGGTAAAATGGCAATGTTGAAAATCTGGAGTGCAAATATTAAAAATTTGTGAACTTACGAATGTGCGTAGGAACTGCACAATGCACGCTAGTAAAACAGTCATTTTTAGGAATATTTTCACCAAATTTGCAACATAGGCTTTTTGAGAGGCCACCTTATAATCACTGGCACTGTCATTTCCTTAATCAGTCCCGAAAGGTGATTTCGCGCAGTAACCGCGAAATCACCCTTCAGGCCCGATTAACACCATGACAGTTCAAGAATTCATGAGGAGGGGTCCCAAAAACCCCATGTTGAAAATTTGGTGCTAAAATTCCAAAATGCCTGAGATATGCATGAAAGTTGAAAAGCCCTATTTATTACATTATACAGCTTACCGACATTTCCTCAGTTCGCGGTCGGCTTTGAAAGAGTGCCCGATCGTTCCGATCCACCGAAGATCATCGAGCGGACTCGGAGGTAAGTATGGGGGGTAGGGGGGGTGGGGAGGCAGAGTGCGCAGAGGGTGGGCGCGGGTGGGCAGGGAGACCGCTGAGGGAACTTGTTTTGTTTACAGGTTTTTTGTTTTTAGGAAGACGATGCTGGACGCTTGCCTCACTGGGATGGGCTCCCAGAATGGCAGCTGGAAGGCTGTTTTGGGGGCCTGGAGCCGACCGGGGATTGGGCACCCCCGTCAGCCATAACAATTTTGCCTACGCTGAGGTGGGCTCTCAGCAGACCATTGGAAAGCTTTTAGGTATGAAGTCGACTGGGATTGGACACCCCTAGTCGGCCATACAGTGTGTGCGTGGGGGGGAGGAGTGCATGAGCATGCAATATGTGTGCTTGCATGCGTGTGTGTGTGTGGGGAGCGCTGCTCACTGAAGTGGAGCTCTCCCTTTCAACTGTACGGCACTGCATTTTGGATGATCGCACTATGTTTCTTGCACATGCATGCAAGCAAACATAAAAAATCAGAGTGCAACTTTAAATTCAACAAAAATGCAATTACAGTATTGACTTTCCACTGATAATACTCTCATGAGACAAAATGGTTCTTTATTGCACATCCTTGACCCTCTCACTAAAACTGAAAAGTGCAGAATCAAAGAGCATGATGTCATACTAGTAAGCAAAAATGTACTGAACACATGTCTTTTTAATTAGGTGAAATTCTCTTTCAGATACAGTAAGACCACTCCCCTTTGTTTTCTTAGCCCTACTTGTATCTCTGACCTCCAACCTTGCTGCTAGCCAGAGCTAGTGAAGGTAGCCATCACTCATCATGGCTGCAGACAAGACATTTCTTATCACATACTTAATGATGCTTGGTGGATGCTTGGTGGACCTCAACACCATTCATGTCTTGGTTTGAGTTTCTACCTGGTGCCTGCATAGATGCCTTTACAATAATACTTTGAACAGCAACATACTAACTTGACCACCGATATAATGCATATTTCAGAGAACACATGAGAAGGCACAGTTTGGTGGTTTAGCGGGCTAGTGGTTCAGGACAAATCAGAGAAGCCCCTCCATGGGGGTTGGGGGTTACAAAGTCTACAAACACATGGTCTTAGATTGCATACAAACAAATGAAATAGTGGAACCAGCTGGGATTTTTACAAACAGCCTTTCTCACTTAACACAATGCATTAGGAGAAACAAAGTCAATAGACAGCAGTGTGTGTGTGTGTGTGTGAGTGGGGGTGGAGAGAACTCATGTTGCACACCATTTTGCATTCCACCTATATTTAAAACCTACCAATTGCAATTTATAAATTATCTGTTTTATGAAGATAAACAGGTTTTCCTTCTGACTGGTAGAACAGCTCTTAGGAACATTGCCTGAAGCAGCTATTTTACTTTAAATATTTATAAATATAGGTAGGACTAGAGAAAGAGAGTGGGTAGTGTCTGTTTTACTGTTGGCTGTTAATAGTCACTGCTTGAAACACCTGATTAAAAAAAAATAGCTGGTGCTCTCTGAAAACACTTCATGCTATAAAACAGAACTCTACATTAGTCTAGTCCCAGAGGAACTCAATGCTCTGCATTAAAGTAAGCATGCCTGCTGACCCATCCTACAGCATGCCCCACATGCCAGTGGGTTCGTATTTTACAACAAAACTCCCTTTATCTGTTTGTGAGAAATCTGCTAGCATGTCACTGATGACTGCATGTACAATAAACAACACCCTCCTCAAATTATGCCTTCAGTGCAAAGACCAGTTCCTCTTCAAGATGAAACTGAAACTCCTACTCCTAACAGCCATAAGATGAGAGCTTTGCACACCAGAAGGCAACACTGTCAGACTGTACACAAACAATTCCTGCCGATCGTTTGAGATTCTTATTAAAATTAACAAGTCAGACTCATTAAAAAATACTGGACAAAATTGCATGCATTTGAAGCTGTGCTGCAGTACTCTTCCACTTCCGCCCAGTGTACCTACACATACACACACAACCTGGAACTTCTACCAAAACGATTTGTCCGATTTGCCTCTTTAAATGCCTTTACTTACCAAGGCTGTTCCTAATTCATCCATTTCATGAGAAAGATATTTTATAGCCATTGCATTCGATAAAGAAAGTTGCTTAGTTCAGACCAGAGTTTGGTCAAACAGCCAGAAAGGAGCAATGTATTGTATTACACAGGACGCTGCATGACCTGCATCACAGAGACTTTGTGTGCAAATGTGATTTCTGTTTGGCACTGACATGAGTTTAAATATTCTGTGGACAGCTGGACCAATCAGGAATCTGCATTTTCTGCCCTGTCTCCAGGAATGCAGAAAACGGGGTGGTTAAGGGGTGGGGGGATGGCAACCAGTGTCTGTCTGCTTCTTATCATCACAGAATGAGGAGCACCAACAGTGACACAGGGGAAGAAAAAACTAAAGTTTAAATGTGGGGGCCCAGGCCCCAGCTGCATGTGGGGCTCCCCACGGCCATGGGGTTTGGAGGTGCCTAAAGCAGGCCCTGCTGGAGAAGCAGACAGTGGCAGTGATCGAGGGAGCAGATAGTAAGGAGGCAACAGGGTGAACGAGGGAGGGGGTGGGCAGGGGACCAGAGTAAAAGCAGAGTTGAGTGCTGCTGCATTGAAAAAGACTAGGAATCATGTCCATGAGAAGAGAAAAAGAGGTATAAACAACATTTCTTCTTCTTTTTCAATAAGAAATTGTAGCAGTTTCTCCAAAAAGCATTGTGGGAAAGTGAAAGTGATTGCTAGTACTGAAAGAAGTACCAGCGGGGGGGCTGCAGGACGGGAATGACGTGTTCACTGTATACATAAATGAGTGATGATGAATTTATTGCAACTCAGATAAATGGATATATTACACTCTATTTATGTCCATCCCTAATATATATATATATTCTTTGCAAAAAAAACTCCATTGATGCATCAGTTAGGGTTATTTCCACAGCGACAAAAGTGTGGAAATTCAACGTTAGGGTTACCACCCCACCACCCCACCCCATCCCCCATCCTCACACACCAACAGACCTTGGGTGTGCCATAACCATCAGCCACAACTCTCACCCCATTCCATGTGTAAGCAAGCTGACATGCTACAGTATAGGAAAATGGGGTGAGAGTTAGGACTCACGACCCTTGGCACACCCCAAGGTCTGTTGGTGTGTAGAGATGGAGATGTGAAAATGAGTCTTAACCGTTGAATTTCCACACCTGTCGCTGAAATACTGTAACTGATGCATCAATAGAGTTTACAAAAAACTTCCTTCCTTTGAAAAGTGTAATATAAATATAAATGGTATGTGTTGGTGGGTTCCCCTCCCACCAAGCTGCCCATTTCTGCATAATGATATGTGTCTATGGAACGGCCCCACTTTCACACACAACTACGGAGCATACAGCAGCCCTATAGGGCAAGGGAAGCTTGTAAACCCAAATTTGCCAATATCTCAAGAACTATAGCAGCTAGGAAAAAAATTAAAGTGTCATTATAATCATGACTGTGAGACGCCTACGTGAGATAGATCGACCAAACCCATATCTCACATCATTTCCAAGATACAGGCACCAAAAAGTGCTGTGAGTGCTAACTCTGAGAGTGTAATAGTGGCCTATGAACATGCAAATGAGCAATTGGAATACTAATTTCCAAATATCTCAGTAACTGTGCAAGGTAGAATTCATGGTATTAATGGTTTTCCAACCTACTTCTGTACTTAGTTTCCCAACAGGGGACTAAGAATTTTACAACGAAAAATCTGTATCTCGAACCATTTTTGAGATACAGTCACCAAAAGCACACAGGCACAGCAATGTTATTCTATGGGAAATTTTCTCAACTTTGAATGCTGTAACTATGAGCCTGTTCAATATTTTCATACCAAACCACCAAAAGGCACATCCGGGGACCAGGGCTTGCCACCTTGCAAATTTCATGCCAAAAGCCAATCCACCTTGGCACAATGAAGTGACAAAGAAAACAACACATTACAAAATGTGTCCATGCAGTGTTATTGTGATTACATTTTATGGTTTTCTGCACTCCTATCTCTACAATGGAAATGTTATCGTGCACATAAAAATGTTGTCGTAGTTATTTTTTATTAATTGTTTTCATGGCAACAAAGATGTTACCACAATCACAAAACAGCAAAATGGTGGAAGAAGTTTGAAAACATATTTCCAGACCAGTTGGTAAAAACTAATGCCAGGGTCATGTGCCTCAGAGTTCGATTAGGTAAACACAACTGTTGGTGTTTACCGAGGGCATTATTTTTTCAGTTGCAACGTTTTTCTCTTGCTAACTGAAAACAAGATGGCGACTATATATAGTCAGTGTCAGTGGCTCAGTAGGTAGCACACTCGCCTATGAGGCCGGAGATCAGAGGGCTGTGGGTTCAGTTCCACATCTGGCACTTAGTTACTATCCCAATACTGACACTGTAGTGCAGCATGAGGTGGGGTGCTGCACTTCTGGGGTGCCATCTTTCGGATGAGACATTAAACTGAGGTCCCATTTGCCTGGATTGGTGGTAGTTCAGGTGGATGTTAAAAGATCCCATGGCACTTATCGAAAAGAGTAGGGGATTTCCCTGGTGTCCTGGCCAAATTTCCCCCATTCACTAAAACAAAATACAACCAACAGCTTAATCTGGTTCAATTTCAGTTGCTTACCTTCTATATCCCCCCCCCCGTCGCCCCTGAAAAAGGGACTTCTAGTCCCAGTGGGCCTACCGGGTCAACAAAATTCAATAAATTAAATTATATATATATATATATGTGTGTGATACATGATGGGCAGGAGTGGGATATGAAAAATATTCTCACTCCTGCAGAGTGAGCTCTGGATATCTCATGTTGCCAAAGCCATGAATGAGATATCTAGGAGCTCAATATGCAGGAGTGAGAATATTTTCTATAGCACACGATCTGCACATCATGTGTGCAATTTATACAATTGGGGTGAGTGGTAAATGAGTGACAGGGTTTTATGTATTTAGTTTGTGGATGGGTTTTTGGGCTGTGGAGTTTTCTTTTGTTATTGGGGCAGGGTGTATGTTTTGTATTGGGGCTGGGTGTATGTTTTGTACTGTTCTGACTGGTTGATGTATGTGTTGCTGATGTGTGCTTGGCTACATGTTTATGTGTTATGTTTCACTGGATGTTGTGCCTTGGTGGGTGGGATTTAGGCTGGCATCAGGGAATGGGGTTTCATCAACACCTTCTTTTATCTTCTTAGATTTCTGTGTTTGTGAGCATTTTTATTTAGTTTGTTTTACTGCTTTAGTGTACTGTTTGTGTGACTGTTTGAATTTAGTTTTGTCCTGCTCATGTTGGTTCCATTCAGCCAAACTGTGGATGTTTCACTTTCAAGTTATAGAAGAGTTTCACTTCTGCTGCTTATTGTGTTTTGCAATGTATAATATAAAGTAACTAGAGTTATTTTTAGTGGTTTTCATGTTGAATTGTTATAAATTTTGCTCTTCACGATGATATGTTGCTTGTTTAATGTGCTTCATTTTACTCTGTGTTGGAGTCTAATTCAAGTACTCTGGCCCACTTTCTGTCCATCTGCTTGCAGTGGGGACCAGGAGAAAGAGAACACAGCACAGAGTTATCTTATCCTTTGTAACTTGTTACTTTGTGCCTATTTTGTGAAGGGTCCTTGATGGAGAAACATGCTTCTTAGGAGCAGCAGCTGTGGTTCAGGTGAAAGCATTGTACTTCTGCATTAGTTTACATGGTAACAGCACAGGTGTTTCTGTATGCTGAGGAAAGCTGCCTAAAGTGATGATATCAGTGACCTTGTGTGCACTGTGTGTGCAAATGGCTGATATCATCACTATATAGCAGAGGGTAAAAATATCACACTGCGGTGGATGATACACTGTTTTATCTCACTCATTTACCATTCACCCCTATTGTGTGTACATATATATATATATCTTTACCCAGACACATACTCATGCACACACACACACACACACACACACACAATTTACTCTTCCAATAAGAGCAAGCCATATGTTAATACTATTAATGAAAGTCACATTCCCATTAGTATATCAAGGACCAGAATGCATTCATTCTGGAAGTTAGTTGTTTGTCAAAGCAGGTAAGGTGACAGAAGTTACTAGCTCAGCCAGGAACCTTTCTATAAAATACCAGAGGAAAGAAGGAATGCTGAGAAAAACCCTATCTCAGCACCAAGCCTGGGGTTCACTCACCTATACAGACAATATCCATAAAGCCATACATGCCGTAGCAGATCTGGAAGAGAAGATCCTGCCGCTGCCACTTTGCTGAAGGGCTGAAAGTTGACCAGATGAGCCAAGAGATGCTGGCAATGAGAAACAGGGAACCCAATATGGCTGCCGCTATCTGAACTTTCTCAATGACCGTCAGTGAGATTGCCTGCCACTGGAGAAGAAACACATGTTAAGAAATTTGACATTAGACTTGACACTCAGTGTTAGTATAACACCTGTATAAACTCACTTCTCCAACACAAAAAGGAAGGCAATAGGTTGAGGGAAGTCATTTGACCTTCCTTTTGATTCAGCCCCCAGTTGCAGGATTGCTAAATAGCAGGACCCCAGTTAAAAAGTATCGTTGCATAGCAGTTGGGCAAGCCTATTAAATATTCTGTGTTATACTGTAGAATCTGTTCTACCATCTAGCAGACAGACAGAAGCACTACATCTTAATGCAAAAGGCAAGATTAGTCTGATAGCTGAAGTGAAGCAATATGACTACTTTCTGAACTAGAGACTAGTCTGTATTTGATCTGACAATATACAGGTATCTTCTTCCAAAGCAGGCTCATGTGCTCAAGATGCCCCCAATTTTCTAGCCTTTTTCCCTCCCAAGCATTCCTCACCCCAGAAGCACTACTTGAGATGAGAGCCCATATTAACTGCTCAAAGGTGGGCTAAAGCCATGCCTGTGAACTATACTTACCAATCAACTCAGTGCCGGAACAGTGCTGGACATAGGACACCACCATGTCCTTTGCCAGCTGCCTACATCATTCTAGTGGCTGGTGCTGCCCTGCTAAGGTCCATAGATTGTGATCCACATGACTCCTGTCCCTTCCCCTTGGCCATTAGGTAACAGTTGTTTAGGGGCATGACTGTCCTGCCCCTTCCAAGGCATACAGCATCTAAGCTCTGTGCTCAATCTCTGCAGCAGTTTTTACCAGTCTTTCTCAGCAGCAAAGTTACACTGTTTCCAACTGCAGCAAGGTCAGAGAAACTACAGTTTAACTCCAGAGCCAACAGATTATACTGCACCCCTCTTCTCATAACTCCCATACCTATACTCTGCCCTCTCCCAATTTGTTCCTCTCATCTAATACTGCCACAATGTGTCAAAACTGCATTTTCATCAAAGTTTGCACTTGAGCTCCTCCTTTTGAATTGTACTACATATACTGTATTTACTGCACTGTTTATTATTATCTGTTAATTTACTGTACAGTTTACTGTCATATACTTACTGTATATTGTATATATGTATTGTCCAAATAATGTATTCTGTATGTACGTAATTGAATTGTATTCCCCTACCCTCTGGATGCCCCATGAGATGAGCAACTTGCTGTTCAGTGTGCCCTTCCTGGTGAAATGTTTTAATAAATAAATAAATTAGGTATAGCAAAAGAAATGCTAGGAGGGCATAGGGAAGGTCTAACAGTAGTAGTAATTTATTTCTAAGGGGCTATTCAAGACCCCAGGGTTCCAGAAATGACAAAATATGCCAATAAATCACTGTGGGAAAAAACAGAAAACAGGACAAAAAATAAAGTACAGATTTTGACAAATCATAGTATGCAAAATTGCAATACATTGCAACAAATCCAAAAGCATCTTCATTTTAAGTCATTATGTTCTCAACTACAACTAAATACTGAAATACTATAAAAAGCTGGGGAAGATCCAGTTCAGTAATACCTCATTAGAGAAAGGTGGTAGTGCATTCCACAGGGTAGCCCCAGTCAAAATGATCGTGAAACATTCATCAGTGTTTATGAATTATTCATTAACGGTTCATGAACAGTTGGTAAAATACATCAAGTTATTCATGAATGTTCATGAGTCATTCATCAACACATAAACATACAAAATAGTTCAGCAGAAGAAGGCCTTATAGTCTATCAAGTCTGCGATTGCAGAGCCCTTGTCACAAGCAGCCACAAAGTATGCTAAGTTGTTCATTAATGTTCATGAGTTACTGTATGTATAAACAGTTCAAAGTGAGTAAAGTACAGCAAGTTGTTTATGAATTATTCACAAGTCGCTCATGAACAATTGACAAAGTACATCAAGTACTTCATGAATGTTCAATAATTATTCATGAACAGTTCACAAGTAGTTGCCAAAATGCACCAAGCTGTTCTTGAATGTTCATGAATTATTCATTACTATTTTTTTATTATTCTAGTTATTTATAAAGCATGAATCCAGTATCAGTGTGCTGTACAATAAAGAGTAAATATTACATAATAAAATGCAAGTCACTAATAAAATGTAACAATACACAGCAAAAATGAAAACGAGAAATTACACTTCAGAAACAAACAAAACTGTCTTACTGTAAGTACTGAACAAAAAAATTAATATCCAGAGACTAAAAAAACATAAGATGCAGAAGATTTCCAAAGAGCTGGCCCTGTGTGTGAGAAGGACATAAGAGTAAGCCAAATTAATCTGGAATAAGGAATAACTGAAAAAACAGCACAGCTCAAGCGATAAGTTCACAAAAGGGTATACCAGTTCTAGCAGTCTGCTAAATAAGATGGTCGACCAGAATTTAAAACAAAAAAAAAAAGAGTTACAAGTTTAATGTGAAACCTAACATTCAACAAAAGTCAGTGAAGCAATTTAAGAATAGGGGTAACATGATCAAGGTGTCCAGTGAAAAATGTTGCTCAAACAAAAGCATCTGAATGCATTGAAGTTGAATCATTGCCAAGGAGAGAAGACCAATAACGAGAGAATTACAGTTATCTAAATGAGAAATGACTAAGTTATTTAGAATAATTTTAGCAGCAACATCCATCAAATGCCTATTCATCAATTAAAACCATCAGGACATGGTAAGTGCAGCAATTTGACAAAAAAAAGAAAGATCTGAATCAAAAAAAGACAACCAGATTTTTAACAATATCCCAGAAAAGAATAATAACAGAAATGGGACAGCTAAGAGCAAGACCAATATCCTCAGATGTGAGGAGGGAGCAAATGCAAATGGAAAACAATGCATGCAAATGCAAGAAGCTTAAGTAATAAAAGGGATGAATTGCAAGCAATAATGGCTGCAGAGGATATAAATACAGTAGCAATAACTACTGTAAAGCATTGGCCAATGAAATCAGTAGCTGGGACCTAAATGTCCCTGGCTATATTCTTTTAGAAAAGACTGTGAGGTGCCAAGGGAGGGCAGTGTATGCAAAGAAGGACATATGGGTCCTAGAGGATATATCCGTTGCAGGAGGAAGGAGTTGAGTCACTATCAAATCAAATCAAAGTTTATTTATAAAACTGCAATTCAAAATGTATCAAAGCGTTGTACATACATAGTAAAAGATAAAATTAACACTCTATAAAACAGATGACAAAGGCAGCAACATTTCAGGCTTCAGAGAATGCCATGTATTAAACAGGTTATTGTTATAAACTATGGGGCGATTCTAGAAGAATGGCGAAAGTCACGGCCAAAGGCGACTTGCGCCAGACTCAGTTGTGACAAGGACCCTGCAACCAGTTCTAGAAGGGAAGGGTCCCCTGGCTACACTGTAGTTTACATACTAGCCAGGTACGCTTGAACAGAGGGCGCACTTGGTGAGTTCATTGCAAGTCAGCAACCACTGTCCAACATGGTGCAAGTGCCCCATGCCTGATCCACCAGACAGAGCAGACAGAGCCTCGCAGGCCAGAGGACCCCCCACCCACTGTCATTGCCCCACGGATCCCCCACCTCGACTCCTGAGTGGCACCCTACAGGCAGCTATGTACTGTACAGTACGCACAGTACACATACCGACAGTCCCTGGTAAGTCTAGTGGCCCCCACCCAGCAGTGCCTGTCTCACCACTCCCCCAACCCATCCTGTTGAGATTGGTGACTAGCTCACCTCTCACCACCACGGCCAACCACTGACTGAGCTCCATAGAGCTGCAGATTGCATATATGTGCTCAATGAATGTGCTCATACTGTATATATATGTGCTCAATTGGCTGGCAGTATAGCCCAGAGGTTAGAGGAACAAGGTGTGAACGAGCTTGGTACATCCAACAGATCAGACCTGAGTTTGATTCTTACAACTCCACTTGAATACTGTGCAACTCTGAGCAAGTCACTTAACCACCCAGTACTCCCAGGTCGCCCCTGAAAACAGGCACTTGTGCCTAGTGGGCCTTACTGGTTACCAAAGTCTGAAATAAAAATGAATGAACTCATTAATTCATTGAGCGTGTATATACAGGACGTGCTCTATGGAGCTCAGTCAGCAGCTGCCATGGAGGTGAGAGGTGGGCTGTGCCAGTTGCTGGCTGGGTGGGGAACGGGCATGTCTGCCACTGATGGGTGGTGGGGGCCACTGACTACCAGGGCTAAGGGTATCTAATTAAATAATAAAATAATAAATGCCATGTACAGGTGGCAATTTTTAAGCCATCATGCAAGAGATGCATGTTGCAGGAGACGCTGCTTGGGGATCAGGGCATGGGTATGAAAAGCCCTGTGGGGCTTTAACTCAGTTGTTAGGTGGTTTGGGCATTTTGGGGACGGGCATTACATGTGGCTTTGGCGGAGCTGGCAGTGGTGGGGATGACATGGCATCGGTGTTGGGCCAGTGGCACACGCAACCCCTGAAGGCATAAGTACACTTACACTGGCTAAATGCTGGTGTAACTGTATATTGACAGATGTCCTCCGGGGTTGTTCTAGAATAGCAAGTATGGGGACTTTGTTGCCCTTCCAGAATAGGGTGGAATAGTTGCTGTAAACCCCCTAGAACCATGTCGCAGGGGTTTAGGGGTAACTGTGGCTAAGTCCACTTTGGGGCAAGCAGCCTGTGGCATGTTGCAGGTTGCTTTGCAGCATACCAAATGACACTAACTGCTGGCGTAATTTGCTACTTGCACCATTTTTTTTGCGCAAGGCAAGTTATACCAGACATAACCTTTTGAGAATCGGGCCCTATGGCTCCAAATAACAGATAATGTGGACAATAATAAGAAAGGGTTGATATATAGACTGTCAAATCATGGTAGGGTAACTATTAGGAGCTAGAAGGGGAAATTAAGAAAATCAGGAAGCTGCCCAGGCACAACTGTACTCATGGGAGACTTTAATCTCCCAGACATAGACTGGATATTCCAATGGCAGTATGCCAAAATTGAGAAGTTTAGAGATGTGACACAGGACCATGCCTCACAGAATTGGCGAGAGAAGCAACAAGGATGAAGAAATTTTGGAACTGGTAATATCTAACCAGGACATTATCACTGCTATCTTGATTGATGGCCCAATTGGACAAAGTGACTACAACAGTATTAAATTAATATTGTACTACAATCTCAACAACCTAAATTCAGCACTCTGGTCTTAGACTTTAGGAAGGCTGATTCTGATGAAATGAAATAAATAATTAAAGATCATCTGAAGGACACACACACAGTGGTGGGGGAGGGAGCAGAGAATAAGTGGGTAATAATTAATGGGGCAATAATGGGAGCTGCCCAAAATTGTAAAAACTTTGTTAATAAGATCAAGAAACAAACAAAAAAAATAATAATTTGACTATACAAGTAAGTGTGGGAGGCAATTTGGGACAAAAGCAAAACCTTTAGAGCATACAAGGGGAAGTAGGGTCAGATCAGTAGGGCTAAATATAAAGAAAAGCTAGACAAAAGTAAAGACCTCATAAGGAGGGTAAAGCAAACGCAGAACTAAAGATAATAGAAGGGTTCAAAAATGATGATAAAACTTTCTTTAGATACCTAAGGGGGGTAAAGTCAGGCAAAGGATAGCATAGAAAGAATAAGGAAGGATGGAACAAACACTGAGGAAGACAAAGGAAAGGTAAACATATTATACTGTACAAGTACTTCAGTCCTATGTTCACAGTGGATGCATGCCTGAACATTGCTTCCACTTGGAGAGGTGGAGAGTGTATCCAGAGGATTGCTAGGGCAGCAGGCACTGGGAGGGAGCTAGACATAATTGTCCATCTGAGACAAATGACCTGGCGAGAAATAAGGTAGGAGTAATGCAAGATAACTTCAGGGAGCTGGGAAGGGGCCTCAAGCAGGAGCCACACATTTTGGCTTTTTCCAAGGTATTACCTATGTATAGCCAGGGAGATGCAAGTGGCACTATGTCCCAGGGCATTTAAAATTAGTCGAAGGCATGGTGTATGGCTGAGGGCTTTGGCTACATTGGTGACTAGGGACCAGCCAAGAAGGATATGAGCCTCTATAAGGGAGACTGCCTACATCCTTTGAGGAAAGGGGCCACTGTCCTTAGGGAAGTTTAAATGCTACTTGGATGAGCATTTAAACTAGCTCGGGGGGCAGTAAAGCTAAGGATAATGGAGCATCAGGGAGGGAGGGTCTGCTGGGAGAAAACTCCGCTAGGGCAGAGGTGCAAAAAGGCAGAAATGGGGACAATAGAGAAGAAATGGGGATATAACTCAATAAGCAAGTGTAAAGGATTGAAGAAGACAAGAAATTGTGAAGGCAAAAAGAGAAGGGGTGAGTCAGGGGGGGCTTAAGGGAACAACATAGGCAAGAATGGGAGGGGGATGCAAGGCAGCAGGTGGCGAAAGAAAGGTGTGGAGAGTCATGTGTACCAATTCAAGGAGTCTTGGAAACAAAATTCCAGACCTGGAAGACATCATGGCAGATGCTAACCTGGATTTAGTGGCCATAACAGAGTTGTGCGGCACTAAACACCATGATTGGGAGATGTCCATACTGGACTACTCTCTGTTCAGGAGAGACAGGGCAGGGAGGAGGGGTTGTTCAAGTTCACGTTTATTGACAGACAACCTCCACTGAGCAAGCTCATTTACAAGGAGGTCCTGGTACACAATACAAGAGAACCATGAATTATACAGACTAGGGTGCAATAAACAAAAAGAAAATAGGTACAATAACATTGGTATTATCATTCAATAGTCTTCGACTATTCAAGAGGAAAAGAGACAAACAGGGAATCATGTATTGTTGAGGGGATAACAGATATTGAAGTGCAGGGTAGAGTAGAAGGGAAAGGATTCCAATAATTGAGGAAGAAGAGGTGGTAGAAAGAAAAAGATAAGTGCTGTGTTTGGCTGACTAGGCTGGTAATTCAAGGAAGAGGCAACTGGCATAGCATACGATGTGGAGCGATAAAGGTAATTTACATAACAGGATTCCAATATACAAGGACAAAGGGAGGGCCAAGGATCTGGAGGTAGGGAAGGGAGATGGAGAGACAATGTTTGACTAGATAATGGAAGGATAGGGCTGATTACATTAGGTCAAGTGACATTGGCTGGTCTCCAGAAATACCTTCTTGAACAAGGATCTGAGCGATTAGGGAGACTAGGTCAGATAATTTGAGTGAGGCCTGGATTTTATTCCAGGTTGCTGGGATGACATGACTGATTGCAGATTTGCCATAGAGAGTACGGAAACTGGGGATCTCGAGGTGGATACATATGCTCTTCCTGAGGGAGTAGTAACTACACGATTGGCAACAGAGGGATGTAATATAGGATGGGAGTTTATTGAGCAGGGATTTAAGGGCCCAGCTGAAAGTGGGTAGCAGTCTCCTTGTGGCAAGAGATGACCATCCCAACGCAGCATACAGGGCACAATAGTGAGTTCTGTATGGTGCTGAAGTAATGAATTGGATGGCCCGGTGATAGAGGATGTCTAGTTTATGAAGGCTGGATGCCGAACTGCAGTTATGAATAATGTCGGCCTAATCCAGCAGTGAGAGGAAAGTACCTTGCACAAGTCTTTTCCTGTTGTCAGCAGGGAATAGAGATTTGTTCCTGTAGAGGAATCCTAATCTTTTATTTTCAACTTTTTAGAGAGTGATTTGATGTGGGCTGCAAATGTCAATTTCACATCCAACTAAATGCCTAGGTATTTGAATTTTTCAACCATCTCAAGGGGGGGTCATCAAGAAGAGTTACAACGGGTGCAGGAGAGGCAAGCTGATGTAAGGAGGATGTGGGCTGTGCTGGAAGAAAGTACATTACTTTGCTTTTTTTAGCATTCAATAATAATTTAGAGTGGAAAAGACTGTATTTTAATATGTTAAAGTCGGCCTGTATATCAGAGCCGACATCAAGTAGGGAAGGTTTAGAGGTATACAATATGGTATCATCCACGAAGAAATGCAATTTGAAATTTTGAATGACATTGTTGAGAGAGTTTATGTAAATGGAAAACAATAGAGGTCCTAATATGGACCCCTGGGTACTCCTTTTGTGATAGGGAGAGGGGGAGATAGTAGCTCGTCAGATTTAATACATTGCAGCCTGCCAGAAAGGTAACTTGAGAACCAGTTTACTGATAGGCTATCCAATCCCAAGTCATCAAGACTGCTTAACAGGAGACTATGATCGATCACATCAAATGCTTTGCTTAGGTCTAGGAAAACAGCTCCCATAGCAAGTTTGCCGTTCAGGGCGGAGAACCAGTCACTTGTGGCTAGGGCAAGCACCGATACAGTACTATGATGCTGTCTGAAGCCTGAATGGAGTGGGTTGAAGAGGTTAGTTTTTCCACGTGATCCCAGAGTTGGTTGTTAATTAATTTTTCTAACAGTTTAGACAGCACTGGGAGTATGGAAATTGGTCTATAATTATTCAAGTCACATGGATCAACAGATTTGAAAAGGGGCAGTAGGTGCGCTGTTTTCCAACAAGACAGTACCATACTGGAGGAGATAAAGAGACTGAAAAGGTGCAGTATGGGGCAATGAGGTGCTGATAACCCTGTTTTAGAAAAATAGGTTCAATTTTGTCAGCTCCTGCACTTTTTTCATGTCAAGTTTTTTCAAGATGTCCTCACCTGTTTGTATGTAACTGGAGGCAGACTAAAGGATGCATGATATGGGGAATGCATACAAGCACATTTAGTTGCATTACAGTTAGAGTGTCCAGCAAGATGGGAGGAGTTGAAGGCTGAGCCCACCGTTACGAGATGTGTGTTTAGTTGTTCTAAAATTGTGGTGCGATCCAAAATGATGTTGCCTTGCAAATAAATTTTCATAGGGATTGAGGGGGACTTCCTTTGGCCTTCTATAGTTTTGAGGGTCTTCCAAATTATTTTAGAGTTGCCTTTGGCCTCCTCTAGAGCCCCCACAAAATAATTACATTTGGCTGACCTAATGAGCTTTGTACAGTTGTTCCTTGCTATTCTGAAGGCTATCCAATCAGCGTCAGCTTTGAAGCGTCAAGCTTTTGCCCAGAGTTTATCTCGCTGGGAGAGGGCAGCTTTTAAATCGGCAGTGAATCATGGGAGGGATGTGTTTTTCACTCTGCAATGAATGAGAGGGGCATGCTTGTTGATTAGGCTTAGGAGGTTTGTGTTGAAAATATCAGCAACCTTGTCTATGGAGGTGGCCAGGTAGAAGTTCCACCAATTGCTGTTTCTAAGGTCTAATTGGAATTTTTCAGGACTGAATTTATGGAAGTTTCACTTGAGAAGAATTCAGAACCCTAACGGATGTTGTCAAAGTTTCTGATGCAGATGACCATGTTGTGATCACTTAAATCATTATGACACACAACAGTGCTCAAGATTTTGTAAGGTCTATTTGTGAGTATCAGATCAAGATGGAGCTTCTGGCATTATTTTTTGCATTAAGTCCGGTGGGTTCTGTGATCAATTGTGAGAGACCCAGCTTGTCACATAGGTCTTTGAGGGCGCTGGATTTAGGGGAAAGCCATTCAAGGTTCAGATCACCAAGAGTTAGAGATTCACTTGAATGTTTTTTAGGATGTTTTTGAGGGTAAATAGAAGTTCGGTACTCCCTACTGGTGGCCTTTAACAGCCAATGACATTTATTACTTCAGTCGATGGAAGAGAGATCTTTACAGATAGATATTCATATTCCTTGGACCTGGAGGCTGAGAAGAATTTGGTGGCAGTATATTTTGAATTGACATAGATGACTACTCCCGGCCTCGGTGGGTCTATCCAATCTAAATAAGTTGAAGGATGGGAGGAGATTTGTTGGTCAGATGCATGACTCTCTAGCCAGGTTTTGTGACCAAGTATGTCTGGATTGGTATGATGAGCTCAAACCTTAAGTAGATAAATTTTTTCACGAGGCTACATACATTGCTATGCATCAATTTTAGGCTGGAAGCAGCTGTGAAGTCCAAAGGCATGGTGATGGGAGCAGGAGGGCCAGGATTCAGTTCAATGTTCCCTGAACATATAAATAATAGTATTATGATTTGCTTTAGCCTTAGCTTAGACTGCATATATTCTTTTCTAGATGAGCTGGAATGCCATGGACCTGATAGGCCAGTTGACGGTTTTAAATATAGATGGAAAGGATAACCACATGGATAAGTAGTGAGCCCCGTAATGATTTTTAGGGGTATATAATGGAAAGTGCAAGGGAGATTGAGGGTAGATCCCGTAAGGGGTTTTGGTTGGGGGTACAGTGATGAGGGGGACACATGATGGGTGGAGGAGGGTTGGGTGGATCTGAGTGGAACACAGGGAATGGGTATAACGTGCACAGCAAAATTATGGAGAGCAATATGGTGGGACAGTAGGATATAATAGGTTATTAGGAGGAGAGAATAAAATGGTCAAAGTGGCTAAGGCCTATGGTACATGACAAAGCAATGGTGGGCAAGTTAAATGTTTTGAGATCTCAATGTATAGGTCATATAACATATGTTTGTAAGTACTATGTCTTTTGTAAAGTTTGTTAAGAAGGTAGCCCTGAGGAGATTATCTGAAATGGGGTAATTAAATTGGGTACACTGTTTATTGGGGTAAAAGTGGTTGCAAATAGGTAGTATGATGGGGTGCTTAAAAGGTTTAGAAGGTACACACAGGATAGTGGACTATAAGTAAGTGGTCTTGCAGTGAATGCAGCTATAAAAGGAAATTCTGCAATTGTGATTTTGCAGCGCCCTAGTGGATAGTTCATATAAGGAACTAATTGGAAACTACATGCTTAAAAAAAAATGACTTGTGATACCCTTGACATGTGATGTTTTGTGGCTATATAGCTAGCTGTCCAGATGGGGGGGTGAGGGGGAGCCAGCGCACAGTGCTGGCGGGGTTTCACGGAGCTGGGCGAGTTGCTAGCAGCTGCAGAGTGCCGCAGGGAGGTGAGCCCGATCAAAGGCAGGATCCTGGAGGGAAAGGAGGGGAGACGAGTTAATTTATAATGCAGAGGTAGGAGGGAGGGTTTTTGGTTTTTACAGAAGGGGGAATAGGAAGGGAGAAGAGAAGAACAAAAGAACTGGCAGGCAGACTCGAGGAGCCTAGCTGAGCTGTAATTCCAGTAAAGAAACTAAAAAGCTCAGCAAGAAATTTAATGAATGAGAGGAAAACTCTACAATAGCAAGTGTAAAGTGAGAGAAATAAAGGTTTGAAGAGCTCACCAGTTGGCTGGAGCAGATTTTAGAGGTAGAAAAGCAAGGTGGAGGAGAAAAATCACAATAGCAATATAAATTCTTCACTAAGGTGCTGTTAACAGAGTGGCAATTAAAATCCTTGCTAGTTCACTGCAGCACATAAAATCCTGACTGAGAGAATTTTTACAGCAGAGCAAAACAGCCACATGACCTGATAGGGGTCACTCACATTGTGAATGCCCATGAACAGATCTTTCAAATGAGGTATTGGGTTTATCTGTAGGGGCAGAAGAAAGCAACAGCCATTTCATGTAGTCTTAAAAAAACAGGAATTGATGTCACTGAGGGGCAAACTGAATGTTATTAATTACATCTTGCCCCTCAGTGACATCACTTTCTGTTTTAAGATTGCATGAAATGGCTGCTGCCTTGTTTTGATTTGCAGATGATTTAAATATTCATATCTTTGGACTTTTGACACCTAAAGGAAGCCCAGTATCTCTTTCAATATAACTTTTCATGGGCTTTCACAATTTGAGCAATCCCTGCAATGTTTACTGTCCCTTTAAATTCAGCAAAGTTTCAATAGAAGGTGCTGAGGGCACTTAGAATTACAGAGCAGGCAGCAGAAACAAAGAAGCCAATGAGGAGCTGCTAGACAAATGGCACCAGAATTTGAAAAAAATCCAGTCTAGCTTCTGCATACCTCAGGAGACACACGGAGCTGGGCGGGCAGCTAGTGGCTGCAGAGAGTGACGCAGGGACGTGAGCCCGATCAAGGGCAGGTTGTATTATATGTGACAAAGGGAATCAAGGCCACAGAGTTATAGGGGCAACTTAAGCAAAAGGAGGGGCTGGAGGTTCCATAGGTCATCCTGGAGAAAGGCTCTAGGGCAGCTATTTGTACCAGCATAGTGTACAGACTTCCAGCACAGGGAGAGGAGCTGGATAAGACACTCGGATAAGTCATAATCACAATGGCAAGTAAAGGGGAGATGCTGCTAGTTGGTGACTTCAGTCTGCCAGATGTAGAGTGGAGCCTTCCAACTATGGCTTTGGCAAGGAGCAGGGCCATCCTTTACTCCTTACAACGGGCTTGTCTCAGGCATAGAAACATAACATCTGATGGCAGAGAACAACTGCTTGGCCCGCTCACTCTTCCCATTTCTCCCTACCTACACTATTACCGCAGACCATGCCCAATCTACAGCTCTTTCTCCCTCCCCCTTCCTTTCCACTATGATTCCCTTGCGCTTATCCAATGCATTCTTGAACCCCACCACTGTTTTCACCCCCCACCTCTGCTGGAAGGCTGATCCAGGAATCCACCACTCTCTCTGTGAAGAAGTATCTCCTGAATCTTCCCCCCTTCAGCTTCGTAGTATGTCCCCTTGTTCTTGAGTACATTTTCTTCTGAAAAATACTTCCCTCCTGTACCTTATTTACACCTGTGAGGTATTTTTAGGTTGCTATCATATCCCCCCTCCCTCTTCTGTTCCAGGGTGTACATATTGAGGTCCTTTAGTCTCTGCTTGTATGGCACCATTTTAGTTGCCCTCTTCTGAGCTGCTTCCACTCTGCCTACGTCCTTCCCAGAGATGTGGTCTTCAGAACTGGACTCAGCTCTCTAGGTGGGGTTTTACCAGCAATCTATATGGAGGCAACACCACCTCCCTCTTTCTGCTTGTAATACCCCTTCCTATGTACTCCAGCATCCCACTAGATCTCCCTACTGCCTTTTCACACTGCCTGGCCACCTTTAGATCATCTGATATAATTACTACCAGGTCTCCTTCTTGCTTGCTGGTCATTCATTCCATCCATTTTGTACATTGCCCTGGGTTTCTGTGTCCTAAATGCATTATTTTGCACTTTTTCACATTGAAACCCAGCTGCCATACCTTTGACTTCTCCTTGAATTATCTCAGGTCTCTTCTCATCCTTTCCACACACACACACACACACACACACACACACACACACACACACACACACACACACACGGAGTGTCCACCCTATTGCAGATTTTGGTGTCATATGCAAAGAGAGATACTTTCCCTTCCAGTTCCTCAGCAATGTCACTTATAAAGACATTAAAGAGGACTGGTCCCAGTACTGCTTCCTGAGGCACCCCACTGGTCACTCTCCCTTCCTTGGAGTGAATTCCATTTAGCACCACCCTCTGTCACCTATCTCCTAACCAATTTCTTATCCAGTTTACCACCTTTGGACCCACTCCTAAGCTACCCAGCTTGCTTACTAGTCTTCTATGTGGAACAGTGTTGAAATCCTTACTGAAATCTAGGTAGGCCACATCCACTGATCCACCCTGTTCTAGTTCCTTGGTCACCAAGTCAAAGCGTATTAAATTTGTTTGACATGACCCCGTGAAACCATGCTGCCTCGGGTCTTGTAACCCACTAGATACAAGATATTCCACAATCCTTTCCTTCAGTAGTGATTCCATTAACTATTTACTTTCTTTTTTTTTTGTAAAGACTTTGCAGGTTGTTCTTAGTTCATAGCTTGAATTCTGTAGTTTAAAATGTATTTAATGCTGTCTTTAATGTGAACCAGATTATTTGAACTTGTATTAGTCATGTGATGCATGACATCACCATATACTGTATTAGAGCTATTTAAGCTTTCATTCAGAATCTAGGAACTGCCCCTTAGGAAGACCTGTTGGTCAAAGCGCAGGGGGGGTTCTGCTTCAGGAACAGCAGTACTGGCAATTTTTTGGCACAATAAATCTTTGTTTTTTTACTTGCAATCTTCTGTGTGTGCCTCAGTTCAGTATTTGGTGTACAACCTCTCTACTTTGCTTGGTCTACGATTTGCTACCTGGTCTGCACCCCTGGTTCTTTAATGATTGTATGCACACACCTTTACTGGCTTTGGATTTTGCTTTTGCCTTACGATCTTAGATTACTCTGTTATATCAGGATATACTGTCTTTGCCTCTTCACTTTGTGACCTGCTGTCTCCATTTATCAGTAGAGTTTCTATATTTATCTTACTGAAATGTATATGAATGAGGATGTTGAAAGTATGGAACTCCCACCGGTATGACTGATAAACACTGATGACCTGTAACAATGGAACGCTTACCTGAAAGCCAGAATTAGTACTGAACAAAATACAAGTGCTCAAGAGGTGGGTGAAATTAAAACATTATTTGTCACTTTAGAGAGACAATTGTTTGCTGAGCTCAACCTTACTTACAACATTATTGGTCTGGAAAATTACATTGAGCATAATCTTGCCCCCAGGGGTTTACGTATTTTCCTACTCTCCTCTAGTGGACTTGAAAACTTTGTTCACAGAGCATAGTGGGAAGCGGCTGCAGCTACCTGCAGCAAAACATTTATTGAAATTCTCATTAAGGAGGATACACCGAAACATAATCAATTGACTGATAACATCATCAAAACTAAGATTCTCTCAAAGTCTTTTTACAACACCCACTATTTGCCAAATCAGACAAAAATCTACAACATAAAATTGAAAAACACAAGTGTGAGCTGATTAAGAGAAAACACACTAAGTTGGAAAGAGACTGCCTTGATTTTCAAGAAGGTACAGTGCTTAGCTGGAGCCATTTTAGTGGCAATCGGTCTCAATCTGGGGGCTTCTCCAGGGCCTGCTCAGCACAAAGGAGAGGCTCCCAAAGAAACAAGAAAAATAAACAACAAAAATCATAACCATGCAACTCGGCAACACCTACTGTACAAGAAACTAATCAATCTCATTCCAATCAGCCAGTACAAACTAGCACACCGTCTACTTCTGAACCAAATAAATATTTTTCCAATCAAGTAACAGGCACCAGACCATAGGACAAACAAAAGGCAAAAGGAAAAGACCAGAAGAGGCAGGAGAGGAATGTAAATTCCCAAACAGAAAGTGCAAATGTAATTTGGACCCAGATCGGCAGATAATCAATCTTACGACCCATGAAATTACAACGGCACAAAAGTTGGTTCTTTGCAAAGGATTGTCATTTGTCTGCACCTCCAGACCAAATAAATTTCAAATCTACCTTGATCTTCAATGCTTCCTTAGGAAAGTCCATTTTAAGGATTTCTTTCTTAAAAATAATAATATGGGTCAGGACACTCCATTGCTTGCTTCCGCATTGTCGGAGGATGATATCACTGCACATAATACTCCTGGCTCATACGCACTGGACTCCATAGTGGATGGCACAGATATAGTGCACAAATTTGGAGATCTGCTTCCAACTTTGGATGATGCACCCTGGACAACTCAGGATACCCAGAACCTACGTGCTTTAGACATGTTGTGGGATGAAGTACAGGACATACTGATACCAGGGTGTTTACAATTCCAGCACCTACAGAACTTGAATCTATTAAGGCTGAACTTTTGAAAACCCAGAAATTCAACTTTAAACTGAAATCAGACTTCATTCGAATCTACCTAACCAGTATGTTGCTACTTACAAAAACTGTATGGACTGAAGTGGCTAAATTTTGGACAGTAACACACAGGTACATCACAATATTTCAAGCGCAGAGAAAGTAGCTCTTGAAGAACTTAGGTGCAATAATAAATTAATCATCAAACCATCCGACAAGGGTGGTAATATTGTACTGACTTCTGAGTTTTGCAAAGAGAAAGTAATGGATCTTTTGAATGACAGGGGTAATTACACTATTGCTAGGGGGCCCTTTACCTATTTTTAGAAGGGAACTGTTAAACTTGTTAGAGAATGCTAAATATTTGGGACAACTTACAGAACCTAAATTTCAATACTTATGACAGCCATATCCTATTACCCCTGCACTCTATATACTACCAAAAGTGCACAAAAATTTGTTGAACCCACCTGGATGCCCTATAGTGTCCGGAGGGGACTCACTAACAGATGACTTGTGCACGCTCATTGATTTTGTTCTTCAGCGTTATGTAACATCTTTTCCTCTTTACACGGGACACAACACATGTCCTAAAAAAATTGGAACATATCAAATGGGAGCCTGAATACCTGTGGATTGGTATAGACGTGGAGTCTTTTTTTTTTATACTTCCTTTATTGTGGTAGGCCCCAAGGGGCTTATTACATCATGTCCAGACATATAGATCATACATCATTTACATAGGAACATAAGATAAATATTGATGACAACACAGTGTGTACCTATGAGATAGCTTTCTACTGAATAAAGCATATAATGATCTAAATAAATGGACCTGACAAATCCTGTAGATCTATCAGCTAACTTTATAAGTTTTTCTATCTACTTGAACTTTGTGGAGAAACTTTAAAATTATGCTCTGCACTGTCTGAGAAAATGGATGTGGAGTCTTTATACAGTTTATATACATCATGTGTATGGGCTTAATGCGTATGGCACGCTACCAATAATGATCCCCATGTTCCTAAAGCTGTCATTATGGAAGGATTCAAATTTTTCCTTACCCATAATTACTTTATGTTTAATGACTACTACTTACAGTGCTGTGGAATAGCTACGGGGGCAGCCATGACCCCATCGTACACCAATCTGCTGTTGGGTCTGTGGGAGGAGGCTCAAGTACTGTACAATGTAACAAATCCCTTTCATCAGAATGTTGTATATTGGACCAGATATATTGATGCTATAATCTGCATATGGAAGAGAAATATGCTGGGTACGCATGATTTTGTGGACTGGCTCAACGATAACACTCTCAATTCACGGTTCACTGCAAACATTGAGGAACAGCATCTTAATTTTTTAGATATCACCTTGTCTGTGGGTCCAGACCACAACATTGTCACCACTGTATACCATAAGCCCATTGCTACAAATAGCCTGTTGCACACCTATCAGCTCTCATCCCAGTAGCTTAAAGAACTCCATTCCATATGGACAATTTCTACATTTGCAACATTTGCCTTAGACAGTGACTTTGAAACCCAATCTGTTGAACTTACAAACAGATTTCTAGAGAGGCTATAATGGTAATATTTTGGAAGAAGCACTGCCCAGGGCACGAGTGCTGCAACATACTAATTTGTTGACATCTAAAGCTCATAACAATTTGGAACAAAATTCAGTAACATTCAGTATGAAGTACAATAACTTGTCAAGTAAGATAGGTAATGTGGTCTGTAAGTACTAGCCAATTCTACAAAATGACTCTATACTTGCAGAGTCTTTTGGCAACAGACCCAGGGTCACCATTAAAAGAGGTGAAACACTAAAGGATAAATTGGTTTTCAGTAATAATTCAGAATTGGGTCGCTAACACCACCTGGCTACCCACACACCCACAGGGATGTTCCAGTCTGGAAACTGCAATATTTGCTAAATACGGTGTTCAAAACAATTGTTTTACTCTGGGTGGCAGCACTAAGGTGGTAAAAATCAAACAGTTCATCTTATGTATTTCAGTTTATATTGTCTATGTTATTTGGTGTGGATGCAACAAACTGTATGTAGGATGTACCACCAGAATGCTGAAACAACGTATTCAGGAACATGTGAGGGACATTAAGAATTCAAACCTCACTAACTGTTGCTGAACATTTCTGGTCAGAACACAATGGTAACCTAGAGACCCTACATTTCATGAGTATTGAACAGGTTATGTTAGGTAAACATGGTGGTAACCATCTGAACAAATTGCTTCAACAAGAAAGCTTCTGGATTTTTAGCCTGTGAACCCATAAAGCTCAAATGCACCAGTTTTTCCACATTTTTAATAAAAGCTTGAATTCAAGTCCCTGTTTCATGATTAGTGTTTCCTGAAAATATCATGCTGTCTGGTTTTGTGGCTTTCTTTTAATCAGCATTTGTTAAATCTGTTAATGTGCTCTGCAGTAACTGAAAACAGTAAAGATTTTCTGTCCCTATCAGTGAGCAAGGACATCATTCTTGTCTAGTGTGCCACTTGAGCAATTAAGTACCTGATTGACTGAAGAAGCTGTTGTAGTTCCTAGTCAGTGCAGTCTGTAGAGCTAATTGTTTTCACTCAAAGTTTGTTACTAACCTATCTGGTTTGTGTTTAGATATATTAGCTTAAAAGCAATCATTCTGTTCTCATAAATAGTTGATCATTTGAGTTTCAGTGCTGAACTGAAGTGGTATAAATGAATGTCCTGTGAGAAATGACATTGTCTGTATCACAGCTGTGAGACCCTTCTCATCAAAACTCTGCTTTGTTTTCTGGCATTATAACACAGGGATGTTTAATGGATACAAAACAAGTCTAAAGTTTGTAAATGTATAGAAGCAGTGTGTCTTTGACGTAGCCTTCATAAATAGGTTCATGTGAGAACAATTTTGTTTTTATGTCAGACTGACAAATGGGTTTCTGTAACACTCTGCTATTTCAGGAACATGTACTGTATGAACTCATAAAATTCAGTTATTTGAGGGGTTCTGTGTGAAAATACAAAATGTATGTGTATAACTAGAAATATTATATGGCATCCTGATGCCCCCTGTCTTCTGCCCCTCAGTTAAGGCTGCTGCACCTGCTTCCTCTGTTCCCCACCCCACAGTCAGGCCAATGCACCTGTTGCACCCTGCTCCTGTCTCCACAGACAGGGCTACTGTGCTCTGCTAAGCCCTAGAGTCCCAGGGCATCTGCCTCCACAGTTGGGGCAGCACCATGCTGCCCCAGGCCACCAAAGGTCGGGCTTTTGCTGCACTTTGCTATAATTTGGTGTAAAAATATTTTAAACCAACACATATATGAGCCTATGTTAAATTTTGCAAATCCATGCTTGTAACATTGGTAATTTAGAATATTTTACCCCAAATTTCTCTGCTGCAGCCCTATCAGCTCTGGCCAGAACTTGCTGTGTAGTGAGTATGTCTGCCCTACTCCAGTCCTCCAAAACCACTTCTGTTTCCAGTAAGCTGTTAACTAGAACTGTCAGAGGTGCAGCCAGTATTTCTTTGAGCATCTTCAATACTCTTGGATGCACCCCATCTAGCCCCATTGATTTGTCCACCTTCAGATTAGCAAGTCCTTTCCAGACTCTCGCCTCCAAATAAGGACTAGTGTCCACCTCCCTCCCTTCAAAGCATCTGTTAACCTGTGGCCCATCTGCTTCTCCTTCCTCTGTGAACACTGAACAAAAGTATTTGTTCAGGATGTCTGCCTGTTCCTGGTCCCTCTCTGGATAGGCCCCCCTTCCTGTTTTAACCTTACAATCCCACCCCTGATCTTGCTCTTTTCACTTACCTAAAAATGTCATGTCCCCTTTTTGTTGCCTCCTGGACTATTCTCTCTTCAGTTTGTGCCTTTGTGCTCCTTATTGCTTTCCCTGCTTATACTGTGGCTCGTACTGCGGCTGTCAGGGGAACTGGGGGCATGATGCCCATGTAAGTTCCCATCTGAATACCTTACAAATGTGAACACATCTCATTTTGTATCCAATTGTCTAATATATTTTTGAATGCTAGCTTGGTTTTCCTTATAATTATGTACAGTAGTAGGCAATTCCAGGTATGTATAACTCTCTGTGAGAAGAAAACATTTCTGTTATTACTTTTGTACAGAAAACAATGTAATTGTAGATGGTGCCCTCTTGTTTTCCTTTATGTCTTGCTTGAAAGCAAAACCCATCTCCATAAAAAGAAACGGATTGTTTACAACATCGCACAAGAGCAATAAGTCACCCCTATATTGCCTTGTTTCCAAGGACATAGGTTTTAATGTTTTTAGGCAGTTTGCGTATTCCAGTTCCTTTAGACCATTAATTTGTTTTGCAAATTTTCTTTGGATTTTCTCCAAGTTTACATTGTCTGCTTTTTTGTAGGGGGACCATAGTTCAGAGCAGTAGTCAACATGAGGTCTGACATATGCTTGTTACAGCAGAAGTAGGACCTTGGTGTTCCTAGAAGTGATGTTGTTTCTTATTGTCCAAAGAATCCGATTTGCCCTTCCTATGATTGCATTAGTTTGTTTTGAAAATTTCAGGTCATTTGATATGAGTACCCCCAAATCCCTTACCACTGTCATTACAGAGAGCCTGTTTTCCCCCAGATAGTACTGGTGCTTGGTATTTTTATGTCCCAGTTGTATGACTTTACATTTGTCAATGTCAAGGGTCATGCCCCAAGTTCAGGTCCAGTCAGTAATATTATCAAGGTCTCTCTGTAGTGACCTAATATGTTCCATGGTGCTGCAGTCACTCCCAGCTTTTAGGTCGTCTGCAAACTTGATGGTATCATTAGTTATTTTTTCAGAAATGTGTGCAGTAAATACCTGAAAGATATAGAGGCCAAGTACTGACCCCTGAGCAACTTCACTGGTAACACCCACCAGACCCGAATTGTGTCCATTTATAACCAGCCACTGGATTCTTCTCTCTAACCAGTTCATTATACAATGAATGAATTTCGTATGCACCTTTCTTTGTATTAATTTTGTTACGATGTAATCATGGGGTACCCTGTCAAATGCCTTGCTGAAGTCGATAAAGACAATATCATATGGTGTTTTGTTGTCATGTTTCTTGCTCACTGTCTCATAAAAACACAGCAGGTGTGTCAGACACAATATTTTTTTGACAAATCCATGTTGTGTGTTATCAACTATGCTTAACTGCTGATCTAATCGCTCCTTTATGATACTCTCTAATACCTTGCCTTGCAGTGAGGTTAGGCTAACTAGATGGTAGTTTTCTGCCTTGGTTCTATAACCCTTTTTAAATATCAAGGTAATGTTAGCCATTTTCCAGTCCAAAAGCACATAACCGTTATTTATATTACTTTCAAAAACTATTTGTGGATCTAGAAGGTATTTTGGCATTATTAAGCTCATTTTTCCTGCAATATTGTTGGGGTCAGGTAAACAGTCCTCCCTGATGTGTTTAATCTTACTGGATATTTCTTCCTCGGTTATGGTAATATGTTCTACTTGGCTGATATCCCCAGCAGTAAATGTATTTTGTTTAGTACTGTATATACTGCTAAAATATTCATTAAAGATGTCAGCCATAGGTTTTGCCTCCTGTATCACGTGATTTTTGTGTTCGAGCAGCCCTACTTTAGGTTTAGGTTTTTTAAGGTATTTATATAACTGTAAAAGGATTTACTATTATTTTTTGATGCATTCTCTGCTATATGTAATTCTATAATTTGTTTTGAATTTTATATTTTTTTTTTTACATTTCTTCTGTAACTGTTTATACCTGTTCCAGTGGTGCAAGAAATTTGTTTGGGTTTTTTTTGTAAGTCTTAAAGATTTTATGTTTTTTTTTTTTAAATGAGTTTTTTAGTCTTATAACTTAGCCATCTAAGTTATAAGGCCTAAGTTTGTTGTTATTATTGTTCTTCCTGTACTTAGGTATGTGATTGTTACAATGTTCTAGGATAGTTTCCTTTAGTTTGACCCACATTTGTTCCATGTTGCACTCCTTAAACAGGGAGTCCCAGTCTGTTGCTGCTAGTGCAGAAGGTATCTTAGTCAAGTCTGCCATCTTATAATTATAAAAATAACATTTGTTGGTATACATGGTATAAGAAATAGTAATATTAAAGGTCACTGAATTGTGATTGCATGTTCCAAGTGGCTGACTCTCTTTGCAGTTATTAATATTTAATCCAGATGTCCCCAATACCATATCCAAAATACTATCCCCCTTAATTGTGCTTGTTACGTACTGGTGTAATGCTAGCTGTTCACATGCAGCCATAAATTTTTTGCTGTGGGATGAGTTTGCAAGTAGGCTTGTCCAATTTATATCACCAAGGTTCATATCCCCAAGAAATATCATGTCTCCATCTTCGCATGCGAGATATCAGTGTCAGTGGCTCAGAAGGTAGCACACTTACCTCTGAGGCTGGGAGATCAGAGGGCTGTGGGCTCAGTTCCCACATCTGGCACTTGGGTTAATATCCCAATACTGACACTGTAGTGCAGCATGAGGGGGGTGCTGTACTACTGAAGTGCCGTCTTTCAGATGAGACATTAAAACCGAGGTCCCATCTGCCTGGATTGGTGATAGTTCAGGTGGATGCTAAAGATCCCATGGCACTTATCAAAAAAAAGTAGGGGAATTTCCCCGGTGTCCTGGCCAAATTTCTCCCATTCACTAAAAATACCACCAACAGCTTAATCTGGTTCAATTTCAGCTGCTTACCATCTGTATCCTCCCCTACCCCCAGTCGCCCCTGAAAAAGGGCCAGCTAGGCCCAGTGGGTTTACCGGGTCAGCAAAATTCAATAAATAAAAAAATAAAATCTGTATCATTAATTATGCAGGTTGTACCCTCAAGGGAGGTGTTTGGGGGGCAGTAACCTAATCCAATTGTAAAGCAATTTTTAGAGTTTGTTAACACTTTAACCCAAATGTTTTCAGTGTTGATGTTGATATCTTTCTTGATTTTAGAGTGGGTGATGTCTATTGGTTTCAGGCAACTATTAAACATAATTATGACTCCACCTTTCCTATTTCTTCTGTTTTGGTAGAAGGTTTCGTATCCTGGGATATGTTTTTCCCAAATTAAGTTATCATTCCACCATGTTTCAGTTACCACAATCAAATCAGGCTTACTGTTTGCTACTGTTGCTAATAAATCATTGAATTTGTTAAGATCCTAGCTTCCCTTTGTTTCCCCTGATACACCTCCCTATCCTCTTCCCTCTGCATCTCATAGAATCATAGAAATCTGGCAGCAGAAAAGGACCCTCTAGCCCATCAAGTCTGCTTGGTATGCCTTCTGAATGCTACCCTTTTTGCCATTACATTTTCAGCCACTTCTTTCAAGAACCATAGCTGTCTCTCTTTCCTCTTGTTTTTGCTCACTTGTTTGATGCAGAGGTTTGTTGCCTTTACTATGCTCTCTTTTATCTTCACTCACTGTTCCTCCACCCCGACCAGGCTATCCCCCCCCCGGCCAGGTCATAAAATCTGCTCACCAGAAGTCATGGGCCCTTGCCTTTGTGTGGTTCAATTCTGCAGCTGTCCTTATATTGAGCCACACTATATGGTGATCACCGGTCCCCCAGTGGACTCCCACCTTGACATCTGCGACACTGTCCCTGTTAGTGAATACCAGGTCTGGTATTGCCCCATCGCAAGTGGGTTCACTGACTAGTTGCCTGAGGAGTGCCCCTGTAGAAAGTCCAGGATGTCCATGCTTCTAGCTGAAGATGCTGCTGGGAGGCTCCAATCTATATCTGCTAAGTTGAAATCCCCCACCAGCAGCACCTCCCCCTTTTCTGCCATCTTGTCAATAGCTTCCACCAGTACATTATCTAATTCCTCCCCCTGTGCTGGAGGTCTGTAGATCACTCCAGTGTGAATAGTGGCTCCACTCCCCATCTCCAGGGTGACCCACTTTACCTCTGCATTCTCTGTATCTCCATTGCTTTTATGCTTTCCCTTACAGAAAGTACCTCACCCACTTCTTTCCCTCCTACACAGTCCTTCCTGAACAGAGTTTAGCTCAGTATGGCTATGTCTCAGTCATGGTTTTCAGTGCACCATGACTCGTTAATGGCCACAGGCTGGCCTCTGTCATGATGGCCTCTACATCCAGACTCTTATTTACTAGACTTCTAGCATTCACACGCATGACCTTCCAGAGGATAGTAAAGGAATCCACTAGGAACAGGGCAGTGCTGGACTTGGTGCTTTCAAATGGGGATAGTTTTGCAGCCTTCACGGTGGGCAGTCCCCTAGGTACCAGAGATCACCATACAGTGTGGTTTAACATAAAGACAGGAACAAAGCAAACCATATGAGAATGAGGGTCCTGGTCATTGGCAGGGTAGATTTTAAAGAAATGGAAGACTGCCTCAGAAACTGCATCAAAGGGGGGAATTGCCAGGGAGGGATAGAGGCACAGTGGGGAAAAATACATAAGAACATATTTAAAGCAACTAACCTCTGCATGATGGATGTGAGTAAAAGCAGTAGGAAAAACAGACTGTTATGGTTCTCCAAAGAAGTGGCAAAGGTGGTGAAAGGAAAAAAGGGTGGCACTCAGGAGGTACACTGAAACACGGAGGAAGACAGGTAGGTATACCAAGTAAAGTAGAAGAAAGCAGGCAAGGCTATGAGGGGAGAAAAGGTGCAGACAGAGGAAAAGATCACCAAAGGGGCCACATAAGGGGATAAGACTTTCTTTGGATATATAAGTGAGAAAAAGAAAGCAAGGGGAGAGATAGTGAGGATTAGAAGGGCAGAAAGTGCAGACTATGCAGGACAGGACCAACAAAAAGCTGACATCCTAAACATGTACTTCTGCTCAGTCTTCACAAGGGAGGGGGATAGGGAGGAGGAGGAGGACCACCAGAGAATAACAGGAACGAGGAGGTGGACTCAAGTCCATTTTTAGGGGAAAGAATCCAGAAGGGACTTGCAGCTTGGAAGATGGGCAAGGCTATGGGACTGAATGGGATTCACCCCAGGGTGCTGAAAGAACTCAGGGAAATGCTGGCTGCTGCACCGGCAGCATTATTCAATAGCTCACTGAAAACAGGAGGCACAAGAGCAACAGAAACAGTGGCATAAGAGTAGCAGCAGGGAGGAGACTAGCAACTATAGTCCAGTCAGTCCACTTCAGTGGTGGGAAAATCAAAGAAAACTTTGCTGTGAGAAAGACTGGTAGAACATCTTGAATTAAATGGCCTGAAATAGCATAGAGAACACAGATTCACAGGGGAAGGTGATGCCAAACAAATCTAACAGATTTCTTTGACTGGGTGACCAGTGAAGTTGATCAGGTGAGGGCAATGGATGTGGCCTACCTGTACTTTAGTAAGGCCTTTGGCATGGTACTGCATGGTACCGCACAGGAGGCTGATTAGGAAGTTTACCAGCCTAAGAATATGATACAAAGTGCTAAACTGGGTTAGAAACTGTTTAACAGATAGGAGATAGAGGGTGGTGGTTAATAGCACTTATTCTAAGGATGGGAGAGTGACTAGCGTGGTACCACAGGGTTTGGTACTAGGACCAGTCCTTTTCAATATCTTTATAGGGGACATTGCAGAAGTACTTGAAAGGAAGGTATGCCTTTTTGCTGATAACATCAAAATCTGTAATAGTAGAGGAATCCCAAACTTAACTCAGTCCCGTCTGCCTCCCAGCCTTGACATTGGACCAGAGAAATTACCTAGAGTGTCCCATTACAGCCCCAGAAATTCTGGCCACCATAAAATCCCTACCTTATGATAAGGCCCCCGGTCTGGATGGTTTTCCCCTAACTTTTATAAACTCTTGGCCAAAGAACTAGTCCCTATTCTTCTCCAACTATTCTCCTTCTTCTGTCAGAAGGGGATCACTGACCACTCACTGCTAGAGGCTCTAATTATTGTATTGCCTAAGCCAGGTAAGCCAAATGACAAAGTCTCAAATTATCGCCCCATTTCCCTCATGAACTATGATGAAAATCTTCACTAAAATCCTATCCTTCAGAATTATGCAGGTGTGGGAAAGTCTGATTAGTCCCGAGCAAGTGGGTTTCATGAAGGGTAGAACTTCAGCAGACCACCTTAGAAAAGTAGCCCACATCTTCTCTGTGTCCAGGGAGGCAGACCACCCTATGGCCCTGGTTTCCCTGGACATGGAGAAGGCTTTTGACAGAGTCTGCTGGGAATTTTTGTTTCTTGTGCTTAGAAGTTTGGATTCCCCACCTTCTTTCTAAAATGGATACAGATACTTTACTCCAATCCGACAGCCAAAGTGTACTGCAATGGAGTCCTGTCGGAAGGTATATCATTTCACTCTGGCACACGGCGGGGTGTCCCCTGCCCCCTTTATTATTCAATCTATACCTAGAACCATTAATACAGAATTTGAGAATTTCCCCACAGATCATTGGAATACCAATTAGAGACCTCGAACTGAGATTATCTGTGTATGCAGATGATATACTGCTCCACTTGTCTCACCTAACCTCCTCCATACCTGAAGTCCTACATCTTATTCATGACTTTGGGAAATATTCAGGATATAAACTTAACCTTGATAAAACTACCATGATGCCCCTAAATCCCACTGCTACTTTTGCTGATTATGCCCAATTGGGAATAATGTGGGCAAAAGAGCTGAAATGCCTAGGAATCCACTTGTCACTAAGCCAGCCCACCATGAAAACACAAAACTTGGACAAGCTGGTGAAAGTCATAAAGCGACCTCCATAGGTGGTCATCCCTCTCCCTATCCCTGCAAGCCCAAATTAGAGTAATAAAAATGAAAATTCTTCCATGCCTTTTTTACCCAGTTAACCTCTTAAATGTATATCTTCCCCAAAAATGGTTACAATGGGCTCATTCCATTATTAACCAGTTTATTTGGAAAGGGAAAATGCCCAGAAAGGCCTATACTAAATTGAGTACACCGAAGAACTTGGGGGGCTCAAGTTTCCTAATATGTATCTCTATTACCTGGCTAGTCACATGGCCAAATATGCCCAATGGCGTACAAGCCTTAACCAAGAATCTGTGTATAACCAAATTAGGTTACGTATAGAAAAACACCAATTCCAGGCACATGGGATATCATCCTCTAGTCTATTCTATACCTCACCTAACAAACTACCGGTCAGTCTCAAGAGCCCTGTTATTAATGTCTCCATGCGTGTACATGCTCAATTGTGTAGATCCTTGTGATATAGTAACCTGTTGGATGTTCAGCAGCCGCTTTTGGGCAATCACAATCTTAAAATGGGGGGTACAGTGTTGTCTGCTTTGACTTATCCAAAATTGCAAGATAAATGCATTGCCAACCTGCTGGTTGGGGGGCAAATTCCCAGTAGCAGGAACTTGTTGACTTTACTTAATCTTCCCTCAAAAGATATTTTCCGTATCCTACAGCTGCGACATATACTGGTTACATGGTTTGGAAACTCTGCATGGACTATTGATAAAGGTGATTTTATCTCTACAGTTTTGTCCCTGGTTGACCATGCATTGTCCCAACTGGTGTCCTATTTATTCCCACACCTGTTTCCTGGGATCTCCGGCTACCTGCACTACTGGCAATCTGCTCTGCTCTCCTCATCCTTGAATTGGACTACCTTATGGAAAGAGCTGTATCACTACGTGTCCAATGACAAATTACGCCTCAATCAGTTTTCAATACTGCACAATATTTATTATACCCCACTTCACCTCTACAAGATGGGAGATTACCCTCTGCTCAATGCACTAGGTGTAACTTGTCAGAGGGGAATCTCTTACACATATTATGGGATTGTCCTAAAGTGGCCCCTACATGGAGTAGCTCAAAGCAGACCTGGACCCCTTGTTAGGATTGCAGGACTGCTTTTCTCCTGGGGTCTGTATAATGGGTAATGTAACCAATATTCCAATCAAAGAGAAGAAATGTCACATATCCTTAATCTCAATGTCAGTAAAAAGAGTTATATTGCGTCACTGGCTTAATCAGGAGGTTATCACTCATACAGAATGTCTGAATGAAAGATTATTTAATCTTAGGGTAGAAAAAACAATAGAGCATCAAAAGCCAGCCAGCATCATACACTAAAAGGTGGAGCAAGTTGGAAACCCTATTGTTACCCACACTATCCACTAACAATTAGGCATATGACTTAGAAGAGTCTGTTCATTCCCTATTTGTCACCCACAGTGGATGTATCATGTGGTTTGACAGGGTATAAGAGCATAGTGCTAAATAATTGTAAGTAGATATTCTTCTGGCACCAATGTCACACCTTCCCTGAAGGAAGGTCTCTTGGGGGGCGGTGGAGGGTTGGGGGAGAGGATCTGGATGTTATGTTATGTGTCTATGTCTTACTGTGTGATGTTTTAGCTTAATTAATTATTTCTAAGTGTATATTAGTGGTCCAGATCATTGCTGGTCTGGGGAACAGTGCTGTACCTCATATGACACTGAGTGAAAATGTCTTTCATTATGTATTGTCTTATAAGTGAAAATACTAATAAAGTACATTAAATTAAAAAAAATCTGTAATAGTGTAGACATTCAGGTGGGGGTAGAAAAAATGTGCAGGGATCTTAGAAAACGTGAGGAATGGTCAGTAACATGGCAGTTGGGGTTCAATGCCAAAAAGTGCAAAATCATGCACCTAGGGCATAAGAACCCCAGAGCTGAGTACAGAATGGATGGGGGGAGGTACTAACAGTCACTAGGCAGGAAACAGAATTGTCAATCAATGGGCATGTACTTTATACAGTACAACGCTCACTGAGCGCTCAGTTAGTGGCTGGCCATGGTGATGAGCGGTGGGTTGTGCCAGTTGCTGACTCAGTTTAGGGATGGGGGATCAGAATGGTGGGATACTGCCTGCCAGGGTAGGGGGATGGGGATCCACTAGACCATCAATGATATTTAATATTTCATAATGGAGGATTGGGGCTTGGGAGGAGGGAGACACTAGCTCACCAGGGAATATACATATACATATTTCATAGGGACATCGGGAAGGGGGGTCCACTAGACCACCAATGATTTCTTAATATTTCATAATGGAGGACTAGGGCTTGAGGGGAGCAGGTGGTGGGGTACTGCCAACTGAGGTGGGGGGGCCAGTAGACTACCAGGGAAAATGTTTCATTACAATCCGGGATCAGAGCGGGGAGGTACCCCAGACTTCCAAGGAAAGTTTTTATTTATGATCGGGGATCAGGACGGGGGGGTCCCCAGACTACCAGGGCGATTTGTATTTATGATCGGGGAGTGGGGCTGGGGGGGGTGCTAGCCATCAGGCACCTGTCCATGGTGTTACTGCTGCAGGGCTGACCCACAACTTGTGGCAAACCTTCTTGATGCACCCTTTGTTTGGCACAAGGCTAAGTTTGCTGCAAGATGTGGAACTTTGGCACCAGGATCCTACCTAATAGATAATCGGGGGTAGGGTCCTTGGCATAAGCTGTCTTTGGTGCAGCGTGCACTAACTTTTGAGAATCTGGCCCTTAAAGTGTGACTGTTGACACTTCACACTTCATGAAGTTGACAAACTTGGCAAATTAATTCACGAAGCACAGTTTGTCAACTTCGCACAACTCTAATGTACTTCAACCAAGGCCACTGGTTTTTATGTTTTACCAGAAAACCTGGTAAAATTCTGGAATTTGGACTGCCTGCACATAGGTGAAAACAAGGACTTTCACAGAATTTGGAATTTTATTCCAGATCAGTAAATCTACAGATCTTGTAGTTTTCTTATAATTGCTTCCTGTACTATTTTCAGTTTGCTTCATTTAATGCTTTGTATATTAAGCCTTCTTTTTTTATTTATTTATTTGAGTCTTGGAAAAACACCTTTGAGCTGGAAGCTTTTACAAAGGTTCCACATTAAACAAAAGAAGACAATACATTTCATAATGGCAGCTTTTTTACAAAGGTTCCATGTTAAATAAAAAAAACAATACATTTCTTAATGGCAAATTGTAAAACAGTGAAGTACATTGTTACAAGGTATATTGAACCATACAAGTGAATACATAGTTACATACATTTAACATACAAGTTCCTATCATGTAGAAGAGCAAGCAGAAAAAAAAACTTTTCTTTGTCATGGTTACAAGGAGATGAAGAGAGAGGTGGAGGTATAAGTGCATCTTAAAAGATAAGAAATGAATGAAATGATGTGGAGATTAGGTAAGGCTGGTGGTGGTGGAGAACTGGAGGGTGAGAGGAGGAAGGTAGAAAGAGGAAAGGAGGGAGGGGTGGCCAAAGAGAAAGAATTGGTGTTAGCAGTCACAGCGGCTCAGGTTGGAGAGGTGTTGGCAGAGTTTTCTTTTGAATGGCCCCAGCTTAGGCACATTAGTTATGTTAGAGGAGTTCATTAAGCCCGTGTGGGGCACAATATGCAAAAGACCTCTGTGCTTGAGAAGTACGGAGGAAGGGGAGAAGCAGTGATTGTCTGGATGTACTTCTCGTGTGGCAGGGGTTGGGGCCAGCAGTGAGTAAATTCTGGATAGCAGGAGGGGTCAGACCTAGGCATGATTTCTTGCCAAGGAGACAAACTCGGTACCATATTCTACCCTATAGGGTAAGTCAGTTAGTACATGCATAGAGGCCACAGGTGTGGGTTAATCCATGGGTGCCGAGAAGCAGTCTAAAAGATTTACTAATGGCAGCACTAACCCTTCTTAGGGTGAAGTTGGAGGTTGCTCCATACACCACCAGTCCATAGTCTATAATAGAAAGTATGGAGCTCTTAATGGCAAGTGACAATGCCTCCTGGGTAAGGCTGTGGTGGTGTCTATAAAGAAGGCCAATTCTTGAATTGAATTGATTTGATCAGTGTGCTTTGCAAAGGATGGGGAGCTTTCTGGGATAATGCTGAGATATTTGAATGTGTGTACTTGTTCAAGGGGGGTTTGCACGATATTTAGAATTGTCATCCTATGGTCCTTGTGTCTATTGCGGGGGTTAACAAATGTCATAATTTTAGTTTTCTTATAACTCATGAGAAGCTTGTGTTTTGTGAACCATGCTTCCACATCACAGAAGTCTCTTTGGAGGTTAGATACTAGTTGGTTTGGGTCTTGGTTTTTGGAGAAGATGACAGCATCATCTGTGCACACTGACAGAAGTTTGTTGATAAATAGGCTAAATAACAGGGGGCCAAGAACTGACTCCTGAGAGACACTGTGAGAACTTGTTGACTATTGGAGAGGGTATCATCAATTTTTACCCATTGGGACCTGATACTAAGGTAGCTGTGGAACCACCCAACTGCTTTAGTGAAGATGCCAATGGATAGGAGCTCATTGAGAAGTGTTTTATGACTGACAGTGTCAAAGGCCTTGGTGAGGTTAATATATATCGCCCCCGCCATCTGACTACTGTCTAGAGCTCCATGAAGGAAGCCCAAATACTCCAGTAGGGCAGTGGAGGTGCTGTGACCCTTGCGGAACCCATGGTGTTGTGGACATTGAAGATTATATTTTTCTAAGCAGTCGACTATTCTCTCTAACACCTTGGGGGGGGTGAGGATAGGATTGAAATTGGATGGTAATTTGAGTGCACGGCTCTGTCACCTCTTTTGTGGACTGGGGTGACCACTGAAGCTTTCCATAGCTGGGGGAATTGCCTCAGCCGGAGGGATAAGTTCATAAGTTTAATAAGGATAGAAGCACTTCATCTAGGGTAAGGGCAATTAGTTTTAGATATAACATGTCATTGCTGTGCCTAGACTTGCCAAGTACCTGCAAGAGGTATTTTTTTGCCTCAGACCTGGTGATTACTTTTAAGTGGGGGGGGGAGACTGGTGGGGGGCCCATTACTATTGGTCAAGGAGCCTAGGGGAGTTCCATCAGGTGTGGCAGAAGATCAGGTGTCAGTATGATGCTGGGGTAAGTGAATGCATCATTGAAGGTATTGGCAATGGTGTAAGGATCCTGGTTGATTTCCCCATTCACTACCAGCACTGAGGAAGAGGTTTTGTTTTTTTTCCAGTTAGTTCCTTAAGATCTTCCCAAAATTTCTTTCATCCCCCCAAGAATTAGTGAGGAAATCTTTGAAATATCAGTTTTTGGCGTGTTTGATCTCGCAGGTGCAGATGTTTCTGGCTGATTTATATTTCTGTATATCAGTCTGCTTGCCTGTGGCCTTGGCTCAATAACAAAGATGGTCTCTAGCAGCCATGAGATTCAGGAGTGTGGGAGGTAATCCAAGAATTATGGTATGTAAATTTGTGCTTTCTAAAGGGGGCGTAAATATCACAGGCTTTATTGAATTTAGTAATAAAAAAATCCAGCTCCTGGTGAATGTCAATTGTGGAATTGAGAGTGGTCCAGTCAAAATTTTTAAGGTAGGCCTTGAATGAATTTAGCTGTCCTTGCTTAAGGATTTGGCTTGTTAGTGTGTTTTGTTTGGGGGGGGCTTTGGTGCCTTATTGGCCCAATGGCAAACGACACTTTTACTCTGATTATTTATATACATACCATAGAATCCTGGTAAAATCTGGAAGTTAGACTTACAATCACTGGTGCAATTCCCAGAATTTCAAGGCTATTATATGAGTCCACCACCCTCTCTGTAAATAAGAACTTCCTTGTATTACTCCTGAACCTCCCTCTCTTCAGTCTCATGTCATGCCCTCTCGTTCTCCCACTCTCTTTCAATTGGAAAAGCTCCTAAACATTAACCTTATTTATACCCCTCATATATTTAAAAGACTCAATCATGTTGCCCCTCTCCCTCCTCTCCCCTCTCCCTCCTCTGTTCCAGGGAGTACACATTGAGTTCCCACAGCCTGTCCTAATATGCCATATGGTGAAGTCCCTGAATCATTTTCGTGTCCCTATTCTGCACCGTCTCAATTCTGTCTATGTCCCTTTTGAGGTATGGTCACCAGTACTGTATGCAGTACTCCAAGTGGGGGTGCACCAGCACCCTGTAGAGGTCTGAATGAACTGCCTGAATTTACATGTGCCCTCTGCATTAACAGAACTGTTTGAATTTACATGTGCCCTCTGCATAAACTGAACTGCCTTAATTCACGTCAGCCCTCTGCATAAACAGAACTGCCTGAATTTACGTGTGCCCTCTGCATAAATGGAACTGCCTGGATTTATGTGTGCCCTCTACCCAAACTGAACTGACTAAATTTACATGTGCCCTCTGCATAAATGGAACTGCCTGAATTTATGTCTGCCTCTGCATATACTGAACTGCTTGAATTTATGTGTGCCCTCTGCATAAACTGAACTGCCTGAATTTATGTCTGCCTCTGCATATACTGAACTGCCTGAACTTACATGTGCATGCTGCATAAACTGAACTGCCTGAATTTACATGTACTGTCTGCATAAACTGAACTACCAGACTTTGTCTGCCTCTGCATGTACTGAACTGCCTGAACTTATGTGTGCCCTCTGCATAAACTGAACTGCCTGAATTTATGTCTGCCTCTGCATATATGTAATTGCTTGAATTTATGTGTGCCTTCTGCATATACTGAACTGCCTGAATTTGTGTGTTCCCTCTGCATAAACTGAACTGCTTGAATTTATATATGTCCTCTGCATAAACTGAACATCTTGATTTTACATGTGCCCTCAGCATAAACTGAACTGCTTTAATTTACATGTGCCCTCTGCAGAAACTGAACTGCCTGAATTTACGTCTGCCTCTTCATATGCGGAACTGCCTGAATTTATGTGTGCCCTCTGCATATACTGAAGTGCCTGAATTTGTGGTTGCCTTGCCTTGTGCATAAAGTGAACTGCCTGAATGTATGGTTGTCCTGTCTATAAAGTGAACTGCCTGAACACCGGCAAAGTAAAGGGTGTGTCTACATAGAAGAAAAAACATTCCAGAGTACATAGGAAATAAAGGATGACACCAGTTAGTGGCAATTGGTCTGGTTTCCCTTCCCCTAAAACCTCAACACCCACTGGCCAGGTGTCACACAAAAATCCACTTCCAGATGGTTGATGTAGTTGTTATTTGCTTTGCCTTCCTAGTTATAACCAGGTAACCTGTGCACTCGACCTGATCCATTAAAGTTTGATCAGGCTGTTTGGGTAGCAGCTGCTGCCTACGCAGTCACTAAACGGGAAATAGATCTTGGGTTATCATATCTGAGGACTTATGGTGGCAGGGCAGTGTGGCAAAGCAGTGGGTAGAACTAATGGGATGCTGAAGTGCATATGGGGGGTATCTCCGGCAACAGGAGGGAGGTCGTTCTGCCACTATATTGCTCACTGGTGAGATTCCACCGGGAGTACTATGTCCAGTTCTGGGAACCACACCTCAATGAGGATATACAGAGGGTGGAGGCAGTCTAGAGGAGGGCAACTAAAATGGTACATGGTTTGTACAAGAAGCCCTACAAGGAGAGACTGAGGAATCTGAACATGTACAACCTGGAAGAGAGGAGAGAAAAAGGTAAACGACTGAGACCTACAAGTATCTCACAGGAGTGAATGGTGTGCAGGGGGAGTCTCCTTCAAATGAGAATGAGCCCCAGGAGAAGGGGACATGTGATGCAGCTGAGGTGGCAGGAGAGATTGAGGAAATATTTCACTGAAAGGGTGGTAAATGCCTGGAACAAACTGCCAGCAGAAGTGGTGGAGGCTAAAACAGTGGGGGCTTCAAGCAGCATGTGTGGGGTAGACATAGGTGTATATTGGAAGAATATCGCCGGAGAACATATGAGGTCTGCAGTAACAGATTAGGCAGAGAACATCTGGGCAGACTGGGTGGGCGAAGCATTCCTTTTCTGATGACACGTTCTATGTTTCTATATTGTATGTAATGCAAGTTACCTGGGTTTGAATCAAGGGTAGTTGACCAGGAACTAATTCTGCCACCCCTAGTAGTCTCTGTATGGTTGTCAGATGGGTGCTCTTGTTCTCCCACCTGCTCTCTCATGGTGCTACTCATCTTACTTAGTTGCCTTCCCTTCTCACAGTAGTTCCTCCCTCTTTCCCCTGTTTCCCGGTCCTTACCCCACCATTCTCCCCCATGTTGTTATTGACCCTGCTCCATTGTCCTCAGGGTAGACACACAAATAGAAAGCCCGTGGTATACCTCAACAGTGCTCCATACTGGCTACTGTTTGCAGTAACCTAGCTTCATGCTTTCACCCCTGACATGGCTCACTGTATACATTCTATATATTAATAGGTATACTTGTGAGTGTCTCTTACGAGATAAGATGGTTATCTTGTGCTGTTTTGGGTGAGAGGACTGTAAAACAAAGCTGTGCGGTTCTGTCAGCCCAAACCAGCACAAGATAACCTTCTTATCCTGTAAGAGACACCCCTCACTCTACGTATTAATATATTATGGAGTAGTGGAACTGCCTTCACCACAAAAGTGTATAATTATTGCTAAGAATGTTGTTTTTATTTCTGCTGGTTTTCCTGATCTACTGCACTGTTTCCTGTGCTTGTGGTACATTCCATGAGCTATCGCAGCATTAGGAAAGAGCAGTTATATGGCATGTAATAGATTGCAATGCTCGATAGCTAGTGATTGGTACCAAAAAAATGTTAAGGTTTCAGAAGTTTAAAATATCGTATAACTTAGTTGAAACCACTCTTGGTGTGGAGCTCTGTGGAAAAGTGTCTGACCTGGAATATATTTCTAGCACCCTCCATCTTGGTGTGCAACTGTGCATTTGTTGGGCAAAGATTACAAATAAACCACTATTTTCCTCTGAGTACTGGACTTCCCTTGTGGTCATTACATGAATTACATGTGAGAGGATTCTACCTTAACAAATCAAACAAAAAACTGTTCTAATGCTCAAAAGTGCCCAACCAACTGCTACTGTAGTATTAGAAATGAGCAATCCTTCACACACAAGTCATCTGCAAGTGTAATGTAATAAAAAAAAAATCTGTGTATTTAGTTGTCTTGCTAAACTCACTGCTGTTTTCTGGCTAAGCTGATCGTTCATTGCAAAAGTGAGTGACAATGTCACTTCTGTGCATAAATGCAATTTGCAGATCAGTTTTGTGGCTGAAAGACTGATTTCTTTACTAACTGCTGTCAGACTTTCTCGTAATTTTTTTCATTAAACACACCGATTTTTTTTATTTTTTTTTATTTTGTTACAATTCTGGATGACTCGTCTGTGTGAAGGGCTGCTCATTTCTAATACTGCTGTGGCAGTTCATCTGGAATTTTTGAGGTCCAAAACACAGGTTTTTTTAAAGGTAGAATCCTCTCACATGTGATTCTGGTGCGGTGACTCTGACAGGAGCACAGTCACAAGGGCAGGTCACCACAGCGAGAATCAGTTATGTGTAGCTGCACGAGACAGCAACTGTATGCTCAATAAGAGGTACAATAATGCTGCCCTCGGATTGGCTGAGGCAGTTCCACTACATAATAATGTATTTCATCGGCATGTTGCAAGTTTTGTCTGTGTGTCTTGTTTTTGTTTATGTTGAAGTTTTATTGAAAATTCAATAAAGATAATTAAATGTAACGAAAAAAAGGACAGTTGACCATGAACAGAGGGCACTGAAAATATACTTGCTGGAGGCCGAAAGGGAGAAGGACAATATGACAGAGACCTTCAAGTTCCTGAAAGGAATGAACAAGGTAAGCTGCAAGGAGATATTTAACAGAAATAGTGACTCCAGAACACAGGGATATAAATAGAAGCTGGTAGGAGGGAGAGTAACGAGGGGCGTGAGAAAGTTCTATTTTACAGAGAGATTGGCTGAGCCATGAAACAGCCTGCCGGCTGAAGTGGTGGGCACCAAAACCATCAACAGCGTCAAATATAGTAGAGATAGAGTTAAGGGCTAAATAGTGACTAGGAGGTAGAGTAAGGTAAGAAAAATAGGAGGGGTAGCATGAGCAAATGCCCCAGATAGACAGTAGGGGCCCGATTTCAGAAGGCATGATGCAAATCACAAACAATTGTGACTTGTGCCGAATGCCGATGCACCAGGGACCCTGCGCCCGATTCTAGAACAGCCAGAGTCCCCGGCAACTACGACCATGACTTGTGGCACCCTAAGCATTGAGCCAAAGGGAGGGCTCACCTGAACAGGGTACTGCAAGCCACAGTTAATGTCAACTGACAGGGTGTAAGCCCCCAACCCAAGCCCTGATCCCCAAGTAATGCCCTCTGAAACTAAGTTCCACATCCTCCAGTCCTCGAGAATTGCTAAACATGTCCCTGGTCCCAGAATTGCCCTGCAGGCTGATCATGTCCCCTAGTCCCCAAGCCCCAATCCTGGCCAGTTCACGGTAACAGTAGAAATGCACAGCCCATAATCCCTGGTAGTCTGTTGTTTTCCACCTCTGCTTCACAGCCAGCTGCTGACTGAGCTCCCTCTGAGCACATACTACTGTATACAGTATGTGCTCAATGAATGACCTGTCATTCATTGAGTATTTACTATATGCAGTAAATACATGCTCAAAGGGAGCTCGAATGATAATGGCCTAGCCATGAAAGTGAGAGGTAGAATAATGCCAGTCACCAACTGGGAATGGGTGTGGGGATGGGGTGAACTGGCAGTGCTGGGTGGGGGCCACTAGACTACCAGGGATTATGGGCTGTGCATTTCTACTATTACCGGTGAGCTGGTGATGTGGGATCGGGGCTTGGGGACCGGGGAGACATGATTAGCCCTGCAGGGCAATTCTCAGAGACTGGTGGGACATGAACTGCCCTGCAGGGCAATTCACAGGGACTGGGGCACATGATCAGGCCTGTGGGGCAGTACTTGGGGATCGTGACTTGGGGGTGCCAGCAGCCCACAGAGGGCAGTTATGTGCAGTCCCCAATGAGGGATGGGTTGGTGGGGCATATATGGGTTCGTGGGGGGGTGGCTGTTGGGTGCACATGGCACAGTGGTGCACCCTCGGTGGATGCAGAGTTCAGTTAGACCAGCTAATAGCTGGTCTAACTGTACTTGGACCACTGTCCACCAGGGATTCTCCTGGAATGCCAACTGTGCTGTTCCGGTGGCCACCCTCCTGGAATAGGGTGCAACTGCTGCCGTACACCCTCTTGTGCCATGTCACAGGGGTTTATGGCATACATGGGGATGTAGGGCCACTTTGGCACAGGCAGCCTGTGACATGTTACAGGCTGCATTTTGGAATACCAATTGTCAGAACTCATGGTGCAAAGTGCTACTTATGCCATTTGTTTTGGTGCAAGACACTTTGCGCCATGCGTATCCATTCTGGAACTGGGTCCTAGGTGTCAGCGTAGGTTATGGTTTGTAAGCAGACTAGATGGACCCAGGGTCTTTTTCTGCCATCATTTTCTGTTTCTGTTTCTAATTCCATGGATTGAGCAAATATAGTGTATTAGTGAAACAAGGCACCTGCTTCTGAGGCAGCCTGCATTAAAGATTTGTACCATCGCCAAGAGGATATACAGTATGTATATGTATATGTATGAATCTGTGATCATGTGCGTGCATACACCTGTAAGAGTGCATGGTAAAGATATGCAGTAGTCCAACATTTTTAGTGGCATCATACAACTTCATGCAAGTGTGTATTTGTCCATGTATGTATAACTGCACATGTGATAGACCCTAATGCACCAACCCAGACATTATACTACTCAGCCAACTCTTATCTTAGTCCATAAAAAATATATTGCTAGAATTAAAGAGGGAGTCCGGCAAAAGGTGTAATATTGCAGAATTAGAATCAGCATATCCCCAGTAAACCTCATTCCAAAACCTAGATCTCTTTGTTTAAATGATTTGAGCCTTTTCCCTACCCTCTTCCCTCTCCGCTCCTCTCTCCTATCCCATCTTCTGTCTGCTTCCCACTCCCTCCGTTCAAGGTACCGTGGCACTTTGCCACTCCTTGCCCCTGCTCCTCTGCTGGGCAATCTGCCTTCTCCTATCAACTCCCCTCCTCCCTCCATTACTCCCCATCCCCTGGCTCCCTCAGGTCCCAGTTGCAACTTCAACCCCTCCTCACCTGTTCCTGTTATCGTTTTTCCTGATACCAACATGGCTGAATCTTAATCCGTCCAGCTACTTTTGTTCTGGATACTATTTACTGTTGCCAGTTTTTCATGCATTGCTAGATGTTCTCTGCACTTCATTACCTGTACATGCAATTCTGTTTTATATTTATTCTAATTTGTGTGTCATATTGTACCTTATGTTCAATCAGATGTTTTAATACTCTATCATCTGCCACTTTTCCACTGTCCCTTCCCCCAGGTCACATGTGGGAATGAGCCTTGGCTCAGTGTGCCTCTCCTGGTTACCAATTTTCAAATAAGTAAATCATTCTGTAAACCTGATTTCACTCCCCATTCAAAAAAGCCAGTTTCAGTGAGAACTATTGATGATGTCATAACCAGAACTCCCAAACTAGCCCTCAATGTCAGCAACCTTATAGGACTTATTTCCCCAAAGTTTCAGAAACTGTATCAAAGCCATAGGGGGTACAAGAGCCAGTTAGGGTCTGAAGTGGTAGAATAGGGAGCAGACTAGGGGGACCAAGCAGTCTCTATCTGCCAACAAATTCTATGTTTCTATGCTTCTGTAGTTGTAATTATTTGAAAAAGAAATTACATTGGATAGGGTACAGTGCATGCATTTCCAGAATGTTCAGATTTACTTTAGAATACTTTAGAATGCGGCAGGAGGTGGGGTTGGAATGCAGCATTGGACAAAGCTATAGAATGTCAAGGTAGTGCACAATTTCAGAATTTTACTGGAGACATGAAATCTTGAAACGTGGTGAGGGCACTCACTCTTGTAATGTGATAGGGACACATATCAATGAATTTGTCAGGACTGACCGTTTTGGAATATAGAGGAGATGCACACTTTCAGAATTTTATTCTGAAATTGCTTGTCCCCGACTACATTCCAGAATTGTCCCACCCACAACATTTCAAAGTTGTGCATTGCATCCCCACCACATTTTAACATTGTGTGTCTCTGCCACATTCTGATATTGTGTGTTCCTGGCACATTCCAAAAGTGTGTGTCACTGCCATTTTCCAAAATTGCATGTCTCCACCACATTCTAAAATTGTGTGCCTAGGCCACATTCCAAAATTGTGCCTCCGTGCTGCATTCTGAAACTGTCACCACTGCATTACAAAATTCTGAATCTTCGCAACATTCCAAAAAGTCTTGCCCCTTACCACATTCCAAAATTGTGCATTTCTGACACATTCTGAAATTAGTTTCTCAGCCACATTCTAAAACAGAGTATTCCCACTACATTCTAAAATTGTGTGTCTCAGCCACAATCTGAAATTGTACCTTACTGCCACTTTCCAAAACTGTGTCACAGCCACACTCAAAAATTTCCCATCTTTGTCCCATTCTAAAAGTGTGCATCCCCACCATGATCTAAAATAGCACATCCCTACCACATTCCAAAAAATGAGTGTCCCAGTCACAATTTGAAATTTTATGTCCAAGCTACATACTGCAGTTGCACATCCCTGCCACATTCCAAAATGGTGTATCCCACCACATTACAAAATTGTGCACTCTGTCACATTCTGAAGATTCATTTCCCTGCCACACTCAAAAATTATGTATCCCATTCCAAAAAAGTGACTCCCTGCCACATCATTTTTTTTTTTTGTCAATTGTATTTATCCTCCTGTGGCAGGTTGACTTCTGCATCAGCCGAGCCTACCGAACTCGGAGTTCTTTGGGGGCTTCTAGCACCATGCGTGCTCTGGCAGATCCCCAGAGTTGGTCCAGGGGTATCATCCACATTGGCCCCCATGATTTCCTCCATTTTCTCCCGTGGCTACTACCCGGGACCCCCGGAAGCAGTGGAGCATGAGCATGAAGGCGCACATGCGCAGAGCAGCTCCAGACCAGGTCCCTTCTGCCCTCCCCATCGACCTAACATCGGAGCTCCTCGTGAATGGCACCATCCCTCCGGTCTCCACCAGGGGGCGACCAAGCTCCTAGAAAGCTGAGGTTTGCCTCCCAAGGCAGAGTGCTGCCAGCCGGCAGTGTCTCACATTCTCTCCCCCCCTTGCTGGCCTCCAATGACCCTGGCTTCTTCCCGAACCCAAATTGCTGGCATGGCGTGAGGTGTGGTGTCCAGTGCCTCAAACCTCAGCACCACCGGGCTGGCTTCCTGCCACATCTTAAAACTGCATTTGACCACATTCTAAAACTGTGCATCCCCACCATGTTCTAAGATTCCATGCCCATGCCACACTATGAAACTACTTCCTGCCACCACAATCTTAAATCAAGCATCCCTACCACTTTCTGAAATTATGCATCACTACCACATGCCAAAATTACCCATCTATGACATTACAAAATTGCATATCCCTGCCAAATTCTACAACTATGTGTCATCCGCCTTTTGAAATTCTATATCTGTGCCACATTCTAAAAATTTAAGACACTGCCACATTCTGAATTCCAGCATCCATGCCACATTCCAAAAATGTATGCCCCAGCTACTTTCTGAGACCGGGTTATTGCTGCATTACACATTTACAATCTGGTGACACTGAGAATTCTGATCCCAGCAGGATTCTAAAAAATTGCATACATCTCTGGCATTCTAAAGCCATGTTTGCCACTGCATTCCACCACCACCACATTCTTAAGCATTTTGCACCTGTACATTATGGAAATGCATGCCCTGTACCCACCCAGTGTCAGCTTTTCAAATGTTTACTACAACTGCAGTTTTATGTAACAACGAAGAAAAAAGTCTTATAAAGTAGCTTGCAGGAAAGACTATGCTGCGAGTTCTGGTTGTGACATCATCAGTAGCTCTTCACTGAAACTGTTTTTTTATAGTCAGTGAAATTAGGGTTGCAGAATTTCTTGTAACTTTTAAACAAAGTAACTTAAGAGATCTCATTTGTGGCATGAGGCTGACTGGGGTCGTGCTGATCCAAATTCTGAATTCATTGATGCTAGAAATTTTAGCTAGACTCATTCTTTAAGATTTCAGTGATAAATATATTTGCCATGTTAACAAAAACATATGGCATTAAAATGTAATAATACAACTCATAAATGTTTATAGCTTTTTTTCTTTCATTACAGTCATTGGTCTTTCTGCTGATAAATATAAGTACAGTAATTCAATTTTTATTATGTGCTCTGCACTCTAGCCATATATGATTGGCCCAGTTTGACCAAGTTACAGTAAAAATAACTTCTTATTTACTATAACTCTTTCAGTCAAGCACCTACAAAAAGATATACCAAATCACATAGACACCCATAATACAAAGCATCATGGGGTGTATATGCAAATCATCATAAGGCTATGTTGTGCTCTTCTTTTTCATGTCCTTTACTTCTGGATAGCTTAAAGGTCTCAAAAAGCTTTAAGACTTGTTCTATTGTTACAATCACATGATCAGCTGGTTTTACTATCACAGACTGAGCAGGAGCGTGAGAGCTTTCATTTATAAGAAGGCATCCTGTAGTGGAGGACTAGATATGGGTGAATTGCTGCGGGGGGGGGGGAGCAGGGAGCTGCCAACATTGGGGGAGGTTGTGGAACCATTAAAAACATTTTCTAGCAGAAGCAAGTGCATCCTATGGGCAGGCAGGCGGTTTATACCAGTCACCCATTGTGGAATTTTATTTAAAACTGAAACTGCTATTCAACATATCATGGGTTCTGTTGGGAGGAGGAGTGTGGGACAGGTCGTCTGACAGAGCTTGGGGGCAGGGAGTTGTATTTAACTGGATTTAGACTGGGAGAGGAGGGTGGGGGTCGATCATTTTTACGTTTTTGTAAGTGTACTGCCCAAATATGAACAGTTCCCTATTTGAGAGAGAGTCCACTTTTCATGATATTCGAGAATACCATTCAGTCCTGCATACCCCTAGTAAAAATGGCTACTCACAAAAATGGCTACACGCTGGTCTGATACAAAACATATTATGAGAGTATTTCCTAAGCTAACTGAGGGCTGGGGGGGGGGAGTTATTTAACCTGGCCTCTTTATATACAGGATGGGAAATGATTTCCTGAAATTGACATCATTTTCTATTACTTTGAAGTATAATTCAGACCTACTTAAAAAGCTTCACAAACCTAATTGGCAACTTAGTTGTGATGATGCCTAATAAAAAGAAACACTGGTTGGAATTATTTAAGTTAGTTGAAACTCTGTTTTTCATTTTCCTGTCTATGTGTGGATATGTTCATCCAAATCCAGGCCCTTTACACCAACATCTTTGTTCTTCAATCACTAATGAGGTCACAGCAGAAATCCTTACAAAACTGAGCCTCAGTCTTGTTCACTTTAATGCCAGGAGTGTACTTAATAAGTTGGATCCAGTTAGGGAATGGATCCATAATTGTAAACTAGAACTGATGGTGATACCTGAGACACGGCTGAATAATAAAATTGAGGATACATATATTAACATCTCTGGTTACCAGCTATGGCACAAAGATAGAAGTAAAAAAGGAGGGGGATTTTTGTTTAAGGGAAGAAAGGTTTACTAATGCTAGAGATCAGCTTAAATTCAGACTTTGCTGGCTTGGAGGTCTTAATATTAGAATTGAAATGACCATTTATGAAAAAAAATGTTGATAGCTGGATTTGCTGTCTGCCAAATGTTAAACCAGAAGTATTTAAGGTATTGCAGAACCTTTTACTTGGCTATAAGGATACCCATGAATTACTGATAATGGGAGATTTTAATATCAATTCATAATCAGTTAATGATACACATCCACTGGTAGATTTTCAAATGAGCCTGGATCTTAGTCAATTAATTAGTGAACGTACAAGAATTAATCAAAAAGGTCCATCAACTTCAACCCTAATAGACTTCATTTTTACAAATTCTCACTTAAATTATGACTTAAGTGTCATTTATCCAGATTCATTTTCAGATCATCAAATGAGCTACTGTATTAGAAGCAAGATACTGCTCCCAGCCCATGACAGGTTCATTAAGTGGCGATGTCACAAGAAATTTGATTATGTGAAATTTACGATGGACCTGGACAACATCTTGTGGGAGAGAATTGAAATGATACTGACAATAAATGATGCCTGAACATTTTTTTTCCTGTGAGTTTTTGAAGCTATGTAATAAACATGCACCAATAAAAATTAAAAAGTTGAAAAAAAAAAATAATGCACCCTGGTATAATTTGGGCCTAAAGAAATTTAAAGCTATAAGAGACACAGCATGGTATAGAACTAAAAAGAGCAATACCATATTTGACTGGGACAGGTATGGACAATTATGTAATCAGAATGCAAGGTAAATCAAATTATCTGAGCAAAATTATCATAGACAAAAACTTGACAATAATCATTGCCAAAGTCTGAGAGAGAGTTCTGGAAATTCATGTCAAATCTTTTAAATGGTAAAGGTCAAGATATAACCAATACTTTTCTTATTGATGGACAAATGGTCCCCCATCCCAGGAAGTGGTGGACAGGTTTAATAACTACTTCATTAAAATGGACAGTAGGGTATCACGAGGTCTCATAAATCAGTCAGTGGTTGGACAATAGGAGCAAAATATCCACCGTACCAGTTTTCCTTTACTAGTGTGAGGTCTTTAAATTAGATACCACCAAAGCCATTGGTCTGGGTAACATCCCATCAAGATTATTAAAGTATGCATCACCAGTAATAGTTTTTCCCTTAATTAAAATGTTTAATCTCTCACTTAGTTCAGGAGAATTCATTGAAGCTTGGAAGTACTCAAAAGTAGTCCTCATGTTTAAATCGGGGCAGAACCAGAGTTGAGGGAACTATTGCCCAATATCCCTCTTTCCCCAAGTTTCAAAAATGTTTGAAAAACTAATTTCAGCCCAATTAAAGTGTTACATAGAATCCCAAAACAGAATAGACAAATGTCAATCAGGTTTCAGACGGAACCACAGTACAACCTCTGCCCTTGTAAAAGTGGTTAGTGACATTCAGCTTGCCCTAGACAGAAGGACATCAATGGGAGCTATCTTTGTGGATCTTTCAAAATCATTTGATACCTTAGACCATGAGGTCCTCCTGTCAAGGCTGACCTCGATGGGCATAGCCAGAGGATGTACTAAGTAGTTCAAATCCTACCGTAACAGAAGGAAACAGTGTCGGTAGGTGATTTTTCATCCGATCTTGCACCCATTACTACTGGAGTTCCACAGGGGTCAATATTGGGCCTGCTGCTGTTTAATATATATACAGTATATATGAATGACTTAAGTTTCACAGACCCATCAATTTCATACCACTTATATGCAGATGACATGATCATATATACATCTGATATTATACTGAGTTCTATCCTGAGTTTGTAAGACTGAAGTAGGCTTTTAGCCCATTGGGCCTGTCTCCCACATTGTGTGGGGCCATCTTTATCTTTGGCTGAGAAAATATTGAGAAAATCAAGTGTTTTTTTTAATATTTCTATAGAACCTGATGATACCACTTGTCTTGGAAGTGAGTTCCAACCCTGTATTGATTGCCCTGTATGTGAAAAAGCCTCTTATTTTTTTCCGTACAGTGTTGAATTAGGATTTGTTGTGTATGGCGGCATAGGTTGTTCTTATTTATAAGTATTCTTAAACCCATACTGTTCATTACATAGAAACATAGACTTTGATGGCAGATAGGGACCGCTTGGCCCACCTAGTCTGCCCATTTCCCTACCTACAGGATAAGCTGCAGATCCTAGTTAACCAACAGCCTATTTCCTCCTACCCCCCACAAGAATTGCCTTGTCTGTCCCATGCATTCTTGAATTCCCCCACTGTTTCTGACCCCACAACCTCCTCAGGAAGGCCATTCCATGCATCCACCACCCTCTCTGTGAAACAATACCTCCTCGCATTACCTCTGAGCCATCCCCCATCTTCAAATTGTGCCCCCTTGTTCTTGCACATCTCTTTTTCTGAAAGATGCTACCCTCTTGGACTTTGCTGATTCCCTTGAGGTACTTAAATGTTTCTGTCATGTCCCCCCTCTCCCTCCTTTCCTCGAGTGTATACATGTTAAGCTCCTTTAGTCTCTCCCCATATGGCTTCTGTTGCAGACTCTGCACCATTTTAGTTGCCCTCCTCTGGACTGTCTCCATCCTGTCTATGCCCTTGTGTAGAGGGGGTCTCCAGAACTGGATGCAGTACTCCAAAAGGGGTCTCACCAACTGTCTGTACAGAGGGATAACAATGTCCTGTTTTCTGCAAGGATGCCTCTCCCTATACATCCCAGTATCCCCCTCAGCAATCCCTACTGCCTTCTCACAATGCTTGCTAACCTTTAGGTTCTCTGATGTGATTACCTCCAGGTCCCTCTTCATTAGTTCACGATCTCTTGTAACTTTGTATAAGCGATAACATATCACCTCTCTTTCATCTCATCTCCAGTGTATACAAACCCAGTTCATCCAACCTTTCCTCATACATCTTATCTCTCAGCCCCACTACCACCTTTCCATAGATAAAATCCAGAATATACTTCAATTAGCTTTTAATGAAATACAGCTCTTTTTCAAAAATCATAAATTAGTCCTCAATTTCAGAAAAAAATCAGTTTTATTTAACTGTAGTAATAAAAAAAAAACAGAAGAACTGATTTTAAGTATTAAAGCAGAAGATGGCACTAAGATTCAATAAGTTCATTCAAATCGATATTTGGGAATGTGACCTGAGACAGGATGTTCTGATGGAGAGGCTGCTGAATAATGTTGGTAAGTGATTGGGTGTTCTATATCAGGCAAAACTGTGTATGTCTCAGGAGACCAGGAGATGGGTAATGAATGCACTGGTCCTACCAGGTCTTGATTATGGGGACACCATGTACTTGGGAGTGGCCAGGAGGAAGTTGGCAAGGCCTGATGTCTCTAATAACAGGCTCACCGGCTATATACTCGGTGCTCCCTGTATGACTCACAGTTGCCAACTATATGCCGACTTAGGATGGTAGAGGTTGAGTGACCATAGGATTGGACACATCCTCTCATTTATGTACAAAGGTATTCAAGGGAAACTTCCAGAGTATATATTAGCCAATATTGCTTACAGACTGAAAAAGGCCTCTTTAAGATCAGCAACAGGACTGGCCCTAGTGTTCTCCAAATGTAACTTGGAAAGAGGTAGAACTTCACTGTTATGGCTGCATGGGTGGAGGCATGCTGATGTATTGCTATGATGTAGGACAAAGAAGGGACTCTGGAAGCCCGTGACTGGATACCTAGACTGTGTCCTTCCACCAGTGGAATTGAGGCACATGCACTCAGTGCTCTTTGTTTGTTTTCCCACAACCCTTCCCTTCCCCTCCACTGGCACACTATTTTACTGCTGCCCATCACTTCCGGTTTACTTCTGATACACCGTTGTGACCAAATGTAAAAACAAAAAAAAAAAGAGTGAGAGATCCACGTTTGGTCTGAAAGAAATAGAGTTAATTTCTTTTCGGTCGCACATTCCAATTTTATTGTTTTTCTTTACTTCTTTCTAAAGGCCTTTGAAACTTCAGCATATATTTGTGTCTGTTTTCTGCTTCTGAATGTACCTTGCAGCTGGAGTCTCAGACTTCTGATAACACACACACACACACACACACACACACAGTCACTGATCTCTAACTAGCTAAAAAGTTATTTTTATTAATAAAACAGACTTTCAAGTCTATAAATACTTTTTAAAAAATAAGATTCAATGTAGCCATGCCAACTGTTTCCTCTGCAACTTACAATTACAGTGAACATGCAACACAAACGTTAAACATGGTCTCTGTCATACCCACCACACAGTGGCTTAACCTCGCTCCTCAAATCATTTGAAATATTATTTAATTAATAAAAAAGACTGTCAAGTCCACAAGTACATTTTCTAGATGCAGTTAGTTGTAGCTATGCTGACCACTTCCACTACAGTTCACAACTAAGCACACTGAATGGCAACGTCGCCATGGTTTACAAACCAAATGCCGCCGTGACTTCAGTTGTTTTTGCACAAGTTTCAGCACTTAAATGACAGGAAAGCTTCAAAACTTGTGAAAAAACAACTGGAGTCATGGCAGCATTTTGTTTGTAAAACCATGGTAGCAGTTTAAAGGTAAGTAAATATTTAATTTAATTTATAAAATGGTAAGAAAAAATCTAGAAATATCATTGGCCAATACATATCACATGACCGTGCATCAAATCTCTATAAACATATGGTCAGCTGCCGAATCTCATTTTCCTCCCCCAAAAACTACTTAGAAACATAATGTAAGCGTAATAAGCCCCTTCAGGGTGTGCATTATAGAATTTTAATGCACTTCCCAGAGGCATAAGGACACTCAGCCTTCAGCTCCATGCCTTACTATACACCTGGAACGTGCATTGAGTAAGTAATAAGCCAAACAGGCAGTACATTATAGGATTTTAATGCATGCCCCAGGATTGTAGTAAGGCACAAGACTGAAGGCAGAGTGCCCCCACACCCCTGGGAAGTACATTAAAATTCTATGATGCACACCCTGGAGGGGCTTATTGCACTTATAAAATGTCTCTAAGTAGTTTTTTTTGGGGGGGGAAATGAGATTCAGCACCTGACTGTACATTTATAGAGATTTAATGCACAGTCAGAAGATATCTCTCAGCGACTTAAATGTCTAGATTTTTTCTTGCCATTTTATAAAATCCTATAATGCACATCCTGTCATGGCTTATGACTTACTTAACATGGATCCCTATTCACCTCAATAAGGCCTTTTTGGTTTTGAAGGGTGTAATGTCTTGCTAAGGTGGCACTGCTTCCTCACTAGCATCCCCCCATATTAAAAAAACAAAAGCTTGTATGGCAATATCCCTACTACAATATATTCCCTTAAATTCACATTGGATTTTCTTTACAAGAGGTACAGATAACAGTACACTGATATGTTTATAAACAATATAAATATGTATAACCAATACTGATATTTTATAAATACAGATATTGGGCTGTATGCACTAATGAGCCCGATACATGCTGGTAAGGCTGTGCAAAAACTCACTGCTTACCTAGCCCCTGCTGGATGCATGGGGTCAGGAGCAAGACCCCCCCCTTGCCAGCCTGATGCACAACCGCTTAGGCCCATGCATGAGGTGGGGCCAGGTAGAGGGCCGAACTCAGGCCGGACCATGGGCTACCAATTTGAAGCCCCAACTGGCCTCACATTGGATCCCATGCTTCACTGAAGCAGGGGATCATGGGACATGGTGGACACCATTTGTAACATATACATTTTCTAGCATTAGAAGGAACAGGCATTCACCATGTCTCTTATTTATGCAGAGATAATGGACATTGGCTTTGGATTAATTGAAGGAGCAGGCCCTAATGTGCTGACCGAGCTTTTCCCATCCCAAATGCTTCCTATGGGTCCAGTAAAGTTTATCAGGCATTTATATTATTGTCCATTTCATATACAGTAACTTGGTTACTTTCCTCTTTTAAATATCACATCTTTGTACAGCAGATCATTTTTAACTTGGTTATTTTTGCATATACAACATTTTTAGGGTTAAAGCAATAAAAGTGAGGAAATGAGATGTTAGGGCAAGGCCCTTAACCCCCCGAACAACCCACTCCCCCATCCTCCACAGTCTGATACATGCTGGGGTGTGCCATGGGGTTGTGTGGCTCAACTCTCACCCCATTCCATATGTAAGCAGGTTGACATGGTACAGTAAAGGAGAATGGGGTAACAGTTAGGCCTCATGACCCCATGGCACACCTCGGCATGTATCAGACTGTGGAGGATGGGGGATGGATTGTTGGGGGGTTAAGAACTTAGTCCTAACATCTCATTTCCTCACTTTTGTTGCTTTAACCCTTACTGATGCATTAAACAGTTTTTTGCCATGAATTTCCTTACTTTTTAAAACAGTTTAATATAACTAGCAAATCACGTGTTGGTGGGAGCGCGGGGCCACCAAGCTGCCCATTTGTGCATAACGATATGCATGTGTGGGAGTGCAGGCCCTCTGGGCCCTGTGCTCCCATGTACACATAGGTACAGAGCCATACAGCAGCCCTATAGGGCAAGGAACCCTTGTAACACTAGTTTGTCAATATGGCAGGAACCATAGCATGTTTAAAAAAAATTAAAGTGTGATTGTAATCATGGCAGCGAGTCATCCACATGACATAAATCCACTGAACGCATCATTTACGAGATATGGTCACCGAAAAGCACTGGAAACGCACCCTTGGAACCCTTGGAACACTAATTTGCCAATATCTCATGGACCTTACAAGCAACTGAAAAAATTCCACTGCAGGTGTAGTCCACGGTCTCCAATCTTGTTCCAGCAGGTTAGGACACCTAAAGGTGTCCTAATCTGCCAGTAGTGAAAAGTCTGTATCTCACTTCATTTCCAAGATACAGGTGGCAAAAAGCGCAATGAGTGCCACAATGTTATCCTAAGGGGAAAATCTCAACTTTGTGATGGCATATCTAATGGAACCACTTAATTCCCAAACACCTAAAGAGCATAATTCACATCTGTAGGGTATCCCCTCAATACCTTGAAAATTGCAAGTAAAAAGATCAAACCATTGATAAGCAATGCAATGGTAAACTTTTTACATCTTTAAAGATGTCTAGTCCGCGAGGTAGCAAAATCCTTGGCCATCAGATCAATCCCCATCCGCGAGGTGGCAAAATCGCCATCTGTGAGAAATGCTAGACCATCAGATTTTGTCCATCTGGTCCCTGACAGACAAGGACTTTGCAGGCTCGCAGATGAGGATCAGCTGGAGGACTAGAATTCTGACAGCTCGCGGACCGTGATTTTGTCGCTTCACAAAACAGGATTCAGAAACCCAATCCTGGTCCGTGAGTTGACAAAATCCTAGTTCGTCAGCTGATCCTCTTTTGCGAGGTAGCAAAATCCTTGACTGTTAGCTTGATCCTAGTCCGCGAGAAGGGCCATCTGGTCCTAAACTGACGAACAAGGATTTTGTAGGCTCAGGGACGAGGATCGTCTCTCGGACTAGGATTTCGACAGCTGGATTAGGATCATTAGTGAGTCATGTTCAAAGAATTATAAAATTTTAAAAAGCTATTTTTGACCAAAGGCATGGCTTTGTAGAGGGTGTTACCCTGAACAAAACCCATGCCTCACTTGGTCCAAAAGTCACCCATGGAGAAAGCTACAACATTTTGGTTAGGAGAAAAACTGAAAACAAGATGGCGGCTCGCAGACAAGGAATTTTTCTGACAGACTAGGATTTTTTTTAAATCCTAGTCCGCGGGAGTCACGTGATGCACTCAATGGAGTAGCAGCTCGGTGCAGCAGCTCCACGGTTTTCAGGCTAAAAGCATTAAATCTTCTCTCCAAATAACGACTTTGCCATCTAAATGCAGGCAATAATAACAGGGCTGGTCTAAATAATAAAAATGGAACTCCAGAAAGAGGAAGTTTGAAGCGATTCAGAAGATGAAGCGAAATCAACAGTAAGAGGCCTGGAGCCAAAAAGGCCACGGAGAAGTGATTCCCCAGAGGCAAGTCCAGAATCTTCGATATCCGGTCAACTGCAGGAGGATGTTTCTGCAATCAAAGTTGCATTATTCTCCCTTACTGATGACTTTAGGGAGTGGAAAGCTTCTATTAGCGGTCTAACAACCAGAGTCAACGATGCAGAAGTTCGTATTTCCTCCATAGAAGATAGGATGGAAAGGGTCCAGATCGAAAACACTACTCTAAAAAAAATTATAAAGAAGATGGAAGATAAAGTTGATGACCTAGAAGGAAGATCTAAGCAATAACATTGTGATCTTGGCCTCCCGAGGGGGAGGAAGGCACAAACACTGTGAACTTTGTGCAGAAGTTACGTGTTCGAGTACCTAACGGCCCTACATATATAATAGAACGGGCCCACAGAGCAGTCAAGCCGAAACCTGCAGCAGATCAGTACCTCGTCCTATAATATTTAAAGTTCTGAATTATTTAGATCACATATTGAAAGCAGCAAGAAATGCAGAAAATATAATTTGGGAGGGGAAACAGCTGCGCCTAGTCCCAGACCTTACTTACAAGGTGCGCCAAGATAGAGCTGCATACAGGCCAATTCAAACTAAATTATGGGCAGTGAAGATAAAACATAGAATGTTATTCCCAGCTTGTCTAGAAGTTACTTATAATGGGAATCAGAGGTATGATTCGGCGGAGCAAGCGCTTGAGGACTTAAAGCGGAGGCTGCCCGACTTATTTAACAAGGAGGGGTGAAAGTCCTTGTGTATTCAAGAAGCTACAGGAATCCCAAAGGTGTAGTGGAATACGAAGACTTCTTCTGAAGGACTGATTTTTTTTTTTTGTATGCAACCTGAACATTTAAAAATAGACTTTAATGTTCATTTGGACGTACTATAGGGCTGCTAAGACAGTTCTTTGAATTGTGTAAAAAGAGACCATAGTTTTTTGCTTCGTATCTTTAAAAGCAGTCGGACTTAACGCTAAGCTAACGATTATTGGCTCAGAGTGTCTTTCAGTATGTAATTCTAAAAATGGGTGCTAATGTATGACTTTTGAAAACCTTTATTATGATTTATGATAGTTAATTTCTGAGTTACATTTTGGCTACATAGATGCACGCCTCATAATTGGGGCATTCTAGCGGGTGCTTTTGGAGGTGGAGTAGTAGCACCACTATATTCTTTTTTTTTCTCCACAGGCACATCAAGTATTTACATACTGGGCTAGATAGATAATGGAAGTTTAATGACTTTGGGGATTGGGGAAGTTTCAGTGGGGATAAGAAGCGATAGTAGAATGGAGGCGACGTTCCGGAGGGGGAGATAAAGGCTTTTGGATGAAAGTATAATATAAAGACCCTAGGAGTTGGGTTCTCGGTGGTCCCGCTGCAGTTCAAGACAGTTGGCGTCAGGGTGGTTATTTTTGCTTCAGTTATATATTTTTTGGCCTCTTTCCTGGTCGCCTGTTAAAAGAGACAAGAGGGGGGAAGGTATGTTTAGAAGCGACTGGGAGGTAATGTTAATATTTGACATGGTAGTTTAACGCCCTCTAGTGGCGTATCTTTTATTTGGATTAGGGAACCATTACGAGAGCTATCTTTGCAATTTTGATTGCAGTAAATATTAAGGTTGGGGAAAGAGGCTACATATTGGAAGGGTCAGATTACTAGGTTAGGTTGTGGCTAAGATGGTAAGGAATCAACACGGATTATGTACAATTATGATGTTGATAAAGGAATAAATTTACTCGGGGTTTGATAAGGGCTCTGAGAAGGGAGAAATAACTAACTAGTGTAGGTGTATGTAACTGTTATGTAATTATTTTGGACTTTTATAGAGGATTGCATTTATTTGCTAGGGTCTAAGGGGAATGATGGGGGAAGGGTATATTAACTGAGAGGTGTAAGATCCGTGAAGTGGCTCCTAGAGTGCATAACGACCTTAACGTTTAGGAACAGGCATTCGGCTGGGGAGGAAGGGGAGGGAATGGGGGTGAGGAGACTGAGAGAGGTGATGGTAGGAAGGCGGGAGAGGGACTGCATATACCAGGTGATAAGGGACACAGAAGGCAAATGGGGCTAGACTGGACACAAAAGAGGACTATTAAGACAGAGGTATGGGGAGTTGGAATATAATGTCATGGAATATTAAAGGTGGGAAGGACAATACAAAAAAATATAATGTATTAAGACACCTCAGTAGATATAAACCACATATAGTCCTGCTGCAGGAAACCCACATTTTGACAGACTGTGTCTCAACCTTGCGGAAAATGTGGGTAGGCCATGCTTTTGGTGTGGGCAAAAACTCCAGAAGGGGGGGGAGTTGCAGTATTGATCAATAAGAATGTCCCTTTTCAGGAAAAGAAAGTATGGAAGGATCCAGAAGGGAGATATATTATGATTTTAGGGCTCTTGGCAGGGGTAGATACCCTATTGGGGTCGGTTTATGGGCCAAATGTGGAGTCTCCGAAATTCTTTCTTCCCCTAGTGGATATCATAGCATCTACCCCAAATGTACCATGTTTATTGGGAGGGGATTGGAACTTAATTTACTCTAATGACTTGGATAGGTCATTTTGTAAAAGAGTAGCTATATCACCAGCTCAAAGGGCTTTGAGAGAATTTATGGAAGACTCTGGTTTAATTGACCCGTGGAGAACTACCTACCCACAGGAGATAGAGTTTACGTACTACTCTCCACCGCATAAAACATACTCCCGAATAGATTACTTCCTTATAAGCAAGGTGGCTTTGTAGGGGATTGAGGATGTAGGCATCTATCCAAGAATCCTTTCAGATCATTCTTTAATTTGGTTAAAATTGAAAGTTCAGAATTATTGTGGGGTAGCTAAAACATGGTCCCTCAATAATCAGCTTCTAGGGGAGGCAGAAATTGTAAATCATATGAAAACTTTTATTAGGAATTCCTAGTATAATAACTGTGAGTCGGTGGAGGGCAGAGACACGCTTTGGGGGGCAATGAAAGTGGTATGGAGAGGAGAGTTTATTCGGTTGGCTTCTACGAGAAAACGTAAGATTGAGGCGCAGGTAGAAAATTGGCTTGCCAGAATAAAATATAGAGAATCCCATATGCATCAGGCAATGGACGAGGCTACTTGGGAGGAATTACATGCCTTGAGGGCGAAATATGCAGCTCATTTGCTTAATCATACGTTGAAGGTGGCTACAAAATGGAAGGCTACATATATAGGACAAGGGGAGAAATCAGGGAAATTGTTGGCTCAAAGAATAAAGAAACAGAAGGAAAATAACTGGGTAGCTAACTTAATGGATGGGGTCACAGGGAAACTAAATTCTAGTCTGGTGGACATAGCAAATACCTTTAGGACATATTATTTAAATCTATACACAGCTCCTTCTCCAGAAGCAAGTTATTCTCAATATTTAGAAGAGTTTTGGGAGGATATTAATCTTCTGCAAATTATGGTATCTCAGCAAAAGGAATTGAGAGGAGAAATATCTATACAAGAGATAGAGGAGGCCATAGATAGACTACCTTTGGACAAGGCTCCAGGACCAGACGGCTTCTCAGCATTATTTTATAAGACCTTTAAAGAGGAGATTAGTCCTTGTCTGAGGATCCTCTACTCTTATCTATTTTCTTCCCCTATAAGAGAGTTGGCATTGTTGGAGGCAATAATCGTGGTTTTGCTGAAAAAAGGGACGGATTTATCCAGGCCAGAAAATTATAGACCAATTTCTTTGTTAAATAATGATATAAAGATATTGGCAAGTATACTAGCATTCCGGCTTAAAAAAGTATGGGGAGATCTTACTGGACCTGAACAAGCGGGTTTCGTCTCCGGCAGACATTTGAGTGATCATTTTAGGAAACTATGGCATTTGCTCTCTGAGTCATGTGACACCAACACAGATAAGGTCTTGGTGTCCCTCGATGCAGAAAAAGCCTTTGCTAGAGCGAGTTGGAAATTTCTATTTGATTTGCTGCCCAGATATGGAATAACCTCAGAGTATATCACTTGGGTTAAAGTTTTGTATACAATCCCTTCAGCAAGAGTCTGTTGTAATGGGTTTATCTCAGACAGTTTTAGACTTACAAGGGGGACTAGACAAGGGTGTCCCCTATCCTCCATGTTGTTTAATTTATATATTGAGCCGCTGGCTAGGAAAATCAATAAGGTGAGGGAAATAAGGGGTATAGTTATAGGAGAGGAAGAATATAAATTGTCAATGTTTGCAGATGACATCCTCTTACATCTCTCGAGTTGGCAAGTGTCCTTGAAGGAAGTATTAAAGATAATAGAGCAATTTAGTCTCCCATCAGGATACAAATTAAACCATAATAAGTCATTGGTTCTTTCACTGAGTTCTACTTGCATGAGGGGGGATGTAGAGGAGTTGGGATTGGGATGGGCAGCTAAATCCATTACTTTTTTAGGAATAGAGATTACCCCGGAGGTTAGTACCCTGAAATCACTAAATATTGACCCGGTGATTAAGCATATGCAGCAAGACCTGGTAAGATGGCAAGCATTGCCGCTCTCTCTTTGGGGCTGAGCCAATTTGCTTAAAATGGCGATATTTCCTAGGATTATGTACCCGCTTAGTATGTTAAATGTATTCCTCCCCAAAGCATGGTTTAAAATTGTAGACACTATGTGGTCATCATTTTTGTGGAAAGGTAAAAGACCTAGAAGAGCATTAGGGAAGTTAACTATGGAACAGAAAAAAGGAGGGTTAGGCATACCCCATCTGTTTCTTTATTATCTAGCGTTTCAGAGCAGTAAATACCTTAAGTGGCTGACAACATTAGACGGTGAAGAAATACAATGGGCATGGCTCAAGATAGAAAGAACTAGAGCCCGGGAACATCATCTATCTATTAAGTCCCTTTTATATCTTCCACAGAAAAAAATTCCTAAGGCTTGGCAGGGCACCCCCATAATATGGTCACTGAAAGCACATGCCCAGTGGTGTACATTACATAACTTTGATAGGAGATGGGTCTTGGGGCAGCCAGTATGTTATAATGGTAATTTGAGAATAGGGACCAAACCCATATCTCCAAGATTTTGGTACGAACTCAAAGATGTGTTGGTGTCAGATCTCATATCAGATAACAAATTTGTTACTCTAGGACAGGTCCAACAGAAGTTGGGTATGAGATCCTTACTGGTTTATAAGTATTTACAGCTTAAAAGATGCATATTGGCAAATGTAGGGATCCCACCTTGGTCCGCTAAAATGACGGAAATGTTAAGGCTAATATCTCATTTTGCAAGTCAGCCTAAAGCCATTTCTAAGATTTACAAATTTCCATTGGTAAGATTTTGGCAGAATTACCCCTCGACTGCATTCTATTGGAAGCATTCTGTAGGTATCTTGTACGATTCGGAAACATGGGAACAAGTTTGGAAGTCTCATTATAGATGGTTAAAACAGGATAGAGTAAGACTACTTCATTTTAAAATTCTACATAATTTATTTTATACTCCCATAAAACTCAAAATAATAGGTAAGAGTCAAGAGGGCGTATGTCATAGGTGCTCTCAAGAGCAGGGAACTTTAATTCATATGCTGTGGTCATGCCCAGTAATTCAGGTCTTTGGCAGCAGGTAATTAAATTTGTGGAGCCAGTGTTTGGAGGGTGTATTTCGACATAGAGACTTGCATTGTGGGCAATCTCTCAGCCTTGCCATCCCAAACATTTAGATATTATTTGCCCTTATTTCGCAGTACTGCTTCTTATCCTTAGGTATTGGATTAAGGATACTGCCACCTCTTAGGGAATGGATTCAAGAAATTCATACAGCTTTTATGCAGAGAAATTGATAGCGGGCAGTTCTCCAATATGGGCAAGTTTAGGGAGAGATGGAAATATTTTTCAGAATTTATGGCGGGAAGACAATCTAATAGATAAAGAGCAACACCCCAGTTTGAGACTAAGCAGGACGGCAATAAAGGGAAGACAAGTTATTTTATAAGTCGTAGTGTCCAAGACATTATTTTGGAATTAAGGGAGATGCAGTCCTGTTATGGGGTTGGGGGTTGGAGGGGGGTAGAGTAAGAGTGGTGAATTAGAGGGATGAGATATGAAGTGGAAGGGTAGGTGGTGTATGGGGAAGATCGGAGGGGAGGGAGGGGGAAATTAAAGTGTAATGTACGAATGAATGTTAAAAGAAGATTGACATTGTATGGTATGGTATGGACGTTTTGCTGATCTGTCTCATGTATGTATATGCTGAAAATACCAATAAAGCATATTATATATAAAAAAAAAATAAAAAAAATCCTAGTCTGTGAGCTGACAAAATCCTTGACCGTGAGACCAATTCTAGTCTGAAAAATATACATATAAATCTTGGAGTGAACTGAGCATGCTCAGAACCAGAAAATTAAAAATGTTATAACTTTTGAACGGATTAATATGTTTTTACCAAACTAATGCTGGATTGTTCCTTGCCCCCAAACTCTTTCTAACTTCCAAATTTCAGACCAAAAGACCACACAGTGTGGTCGCAGCGCCATAGGAAAACAACACGTCAAAAGTGGCGAAAAACGTGTTTAACGTTTGCTGCACAGAAACTGTAAGCCCAACCAAAACACAACTTGGTAAATCAAAAGATGTACCATACCAGACTATGCATGCCAAATTTCATACAAATCCATTGAACGGTTGCAAAGTTATTAATGCAAAAAAATTGAGGTTTAACATTGAAGTGCCTACCAAACCCTAACTATAGGGGTGTAGCCACGCCCCATAATATATATATATTATTTGCAAAAAACTTCATTAATGCATCAGTTAGGGTGAATACCACAGTGACAAAAGCAGGAAAATGAGGCGTTAGGATTTCCAACCTAATGCCCCACCCCTTAGGTTTCCACTTTGATTACCTCACTTTCTGACACACCAACAGGCATCGAGGGTGTGCCAAGGGATCATAAGACCCAACTCTCACCCCATTCCATGTGTAAACATGCTTACATGCCTACAGTATAGGACAATGGGGTGAGTTAGGGCCTCTGACTTCATGGCACACCCCAACGCCTGTTGGTGTGTGGAGTGTGGGGATGGGGTGGGGTGGTAGGGTGGGAACCCTAGGGTGGGGCGTTAGGGATAGAAGCCCAACATCTCATTTCCCTGCCTTTGTTGCTGTGGTATCCACCCTAACTGATGCATTAATGAAGTTTTGCAAATAATTTCCTTCTTTTATCAGATAGCATAATTGCATCTTCATTTTACTGTGGGAGCACAGGGTCCTTCAGACCCTGCACTCCCATCCCTCCATCCAGACAGTACAACAATGTCCACATTCACTGTGGGAAGTGCAGAGTGCCTCCATCGAGACAGTACAACAGTATCCATATGTCACGGTGGGAGGCAGGAGCCTTCGGACCCTGCACTCCCATCCCTCCATCGAGATAGTACAACAGTATCCATATGTCATGGTGGGAGTGCAGTGTCCAAGAAGCACAGTGTTCCATCCCTCCATTGGGACAGTACAACAGTATCCATATGTCACGGTGGGAGGCAGGAGCCTTCGGACCCTGCACTCCCATCCCTCCATCCAGATAGTACAACAGTGTGAAAAATGGGAAACACTGGCAAAGTTATGAGCGTGTGTAGAAACTGGGCAATGCACACTCATAATGCGCTCATTTTTTTGAATATTTTCAGCAAATTTTCAACATTGGCATTACAGGACCTCCCCTCATGAATAGTGCAACTGTGATTTTATTAATCCATCCCAAAAGTTAATTTTGCACAGCGACCATGCCATTCTGTACCACAGGTGCAAAATCACATTCTGGACAGGATATGCAAAATGACAGCTGTTCTGTTCATAAGGTAGTGTTGAAAAATGGCAATGTTGAAAATCAGGAGGGAAAATATGAAAAACTGGCAAAGTTACCAGCCTGTGTAGAAAGTGCGCAATGCACAATCGTAACGCAGTAATTTTTTGGAATTATTTCACCAAATTTTCAACATGGGCTTTATGGGTCCTCCCCTCATTAACAGTTGCACTGTCATTTTGTTAATCTATCCTAAAAGTTGATTTTGTGCAGCGACCATGCCATTCTGCGCTACAGGTCCAAAAACACAGTTTAGGCAGGATATAAAAAATGACAGCTGTACTGTTCATAAAGAGGTGTTAATTTGTTATTTTTTTCATTAAATTTAATTAGTATTTCAGAAAGACCTTTGAGCATGAGCTCTTTTACAAAGGTTCCACGTCAGGGTGGACAATAAGACAATACACATATTCAGTGGTTACAGATGCCTGATCATTAGGCATTGAAGAGTGATTACATGACAATTCAGACAAATAGGAGAAAAAAACAGAGCAGTTGTAATCGAATACTAAGCTCTTTCTAATTGGTTGACCTAGGTAGCACACCCCTGGAAACCTCCAAATCCGTTGATAGACTATGGCAGAGTAACTGCATAGGGTTTAATGCTATCCCAGATGGCGAGAGGCTGGGTGGCAGTGAAAAAAGGGGGATTGGGTTTGAACCTACCACAGAGAGCGAGAGGTGGGAGGATAGTGAAACGGGGGGGCTATAATGGGGAAGCAGCTCCAGAGGGCTTTGTCGAGTATGGTGTGTGTGTGGGGAGGTTTTGGAGGGGTAGTACCAAGTGTGTTTAAAGAGGACTGATAGCTTACTTAAGCCCTTGGCTGGGCTGGAATGGAGGCAGGGTTCTCTAGGTAGCCCGGCTGGGTGCTATGCTACCTTGGGGGTAGGCCTGTCTATCAAGTGGTGCCTGAGAAGCAGGTGCATTTTGAGCTAGACATTAGGTGCTGTTTGAGTACTGCTTTGAATTGAGGCAGGCTGTTTGTAATTTCAACGGGAGTTCATTTATCCGGGGGGGGGGCCCTATAGCAGAAAGCGCATTGCCCTAGTGAGGTTCGGTGGAATGGTATGGACAATGCTCCATTCTTCCTCCATCTGGTGATGTGTGTTGAGACAGAAGCCTCGAGCAGGTTTCCTATATAAGGTATTTTTTTTCTGAGGAGTGCCTTCTTTCCCCAGGAGGCAAGTTTAGTATTTGATCCTGTCTTTTAGATTAAGCCAGTTTGTACACTCATACAGGGTGCAAGTATGAGTGTAGTAATCTGCATACAGGGTGAGGTGGCATGCCTTACTGAGTGCAATTTGGACCCTTTTGAGCACTGTATCAGTAGCAGCTCCATAGACCACCAGTCCGTAGTCTATCGTGGATAGTATGGAGCTTGAGACTGAGATTCGGAGTGCTTCCAGGGTGAGGGATTTCTTTTGCCTATAGAGGACCCCGATCTTTGCGTTTACCACTCTGACAAGGGAGTCTATGTGGTGTGCATAAGTGAGACAGTCATCAATGGTGACTCCAAGGTACTTGAACAAGTGTACCTGCTCAATCTGCTCACCAGCCTTATTGGTGATTACGAGGGGAGCATGCTTGTGTTTTTTGTAGGGGCTGGACTGTAGCATGGCCTTGGTTTTCTTGTAATTTAGTAGCAGCTTTTGCCTACTGAACCAGTCCTTGAGTTTATTGAAAGAGTTCTGTAGTTCTATTTGTAGGGCAACCTGAGAGGTGCCACTGCTCAGCAGCACGGCATCGTCTGCATACAGAATAAGTTTGGTGTCACAGGCTGTGGGTAGGTCATTTACAAAGAGGCTGAAAAGCAGGGGTGTAGAATTGATCCTTGAGGGACTCCTAGGAGTACATTTCTGGAGCTGGATAACATCTGCCCGATTTTGACTTGCTGGCTCCTGTGTGTTAGGTAGTCATTGAACCAATTCACGGCGTTAGGTGCCACATCCAATCTTTGGAGCTGGAGTACTAGTAGAAGGTGGTTGATGGTGTCGAAGGCTTTTGGTGAGGTCAATGAAGATGGACCCCACCAATTTGCATTCATCCAGGGCCTTGTGCACACAGTCAGTGTATTCCAGCAGTGCCGTGGTGGTACTGTGTTTTTGCCTGAAACCATGTTGGTTTGGGCAGAGCAGATTGCATTTATTGAGGTATTCTGTGAGTTGACTTGCCACAATTTTTTCCAAAGCTTTGGATAGCGGGAAGAGGCTAGATATTGGCCTGTAGTTTGACACCAGTGCCTTGTCACCATTCTTATGCACTGGAGTTACCAAGGCTTGCTTCCATACCTCTGGAAATTGAGCTAGGGCCAAGGATTTATTAAATAGCATTGTTATGGGCATGATAAGAACATCAAGGGTGAGAGATAGCAACTTCACGTCTAGCCCGTCACTCCCCAAACTGGTTTTGCCTAGGTCTTTTCTGACCATTGTTAGGGCCTCCTTCACCGTCACCTTCTTAAAGTAGAAGGCTGGGTGGTTAGTTATGAGCAGGTTGGCGCAACCTTGGTCCTCCACAGGCAGAAGGTAGTCTGGAGGCAGCACTGAGGACAGGTCTGTAAAGGCCTGGTTAAAGGCATCAGCAATGGCTAGCGGATCAGAGGAGGATGAGTTATTAATGTTGAACATCTTAGGGTGCTGCTTTTGATCTTTACCAAGGATGTTCTTGATGTTGTCCCAAAACCTCTTTCCATCTCCCCATGCGTTGTTAAGCTGGGTCTTATGGAAATTGGCTTTTGCGAGCCTGATAAGTTTGGTGCACCAATTTCTAGCCATTTTGTAGCACTGTAGGTCATGCTTGCTGCCTGAGTTTAAGGCTTTTTCCCAGAGGCAGTCCCTCTCCTTTAGGAGGGAGAGGAGCTTGCCATAAATCCAGCCATTAACCTCCCCTGAATTTTCCATTTTGTGCATGGTGCATAGATATCACAGATGGAATTGAAGCCCTCAGTGAAAAAACTAAGGGCCTGGTCCAGTGTAGGTGCCTTGTTGATGAGGGACCAGTTGTAGGCAGACAGGGACAATTTGAGGGATCCAAGTTTGCCTTTCCACAGAACCCTGCTCTCAATGAGGCAGGGTGGGCTTTCGGCAAGTTGTGATCCATATAAATGAGATTGGGGAGTGATCACTCAGCACGTCTGGGAGAACCCTGAGTTTGGAGAATCGAGTCAATGAGCTAGCTAAGACCCAGTCAATGAGGGTGCTGGTACCAGCCTTGTAGTTTTGCCTGGTGGGGTGAGTTATGAGTTGCGTGAGATTGTGGGAGGTGATTAGGTCTCTGGAGGGTGTCGCCTCCTTACATAACCAGTTAATATTAAAGTCACCGGTCAAGATGAGTTCTGAGCCCTTTCTGAGTGTGCCAATTTCTTCCATAACAAGAGGAAGGCCATCCTTGGCTTTTTTGGGGGGCAGGTAGGTTGTGGTGATGGTAAGGGTCTTGCCTTTTAGGCCGACTTATATTTTACCACTAGTAGCTCATAATCTTCCACAACTTTGGAGATGGGGAGGATGGAGCAACTCAGTGAGTTTCTGGCATATAGGAGGCAGCCGCCACCTTTCCTGCCAATTCTATCAAGTCAAAATTCTTGGAATCCTTAGATGGCCACCTCGCCATTGTTGATCCTACCTGACAGCCAGGTTTCAGTTAGGCAGAGTATGTCAGGTGCATGGATGGTCATCCAAGCCTGGAGCAGGTTGAATTTGACAGTTAGGCTGCAGATGTTTAGCGATGCCATCTTTAGGCCGTTCACTGTATGGACCCCCCTGCTCCTCAGGGTTGTTGGTCCAGGGTTTAGGTGAACATTGCCAAAGAGTAGCGGTAGCAGAAAGATAACCTTTCTGGCAGATAGGGTGATGTTTACCTTCCCTCACGTCTTTCGTCTTCTGCGCTTCAGGTGGGAGAGGTGTCTATATGCCTCTGTTAAATTAGGGGGGAACCTAACCATTAAGGTTACGGTTTGGGAGGTTGGCTTGGCGATAACTGTGTATGGGAGGTGCGGGAGGATAAATAGCCTATCGTTACCAGAAGTGGTAGTGGCCATGTGTATGCTTTTCTTACAGCTTTCACCCAGTGAGGATTCAGAGTGGGGAGGTAGGGGTCTGAATTTGTATATAGTACCAGCAATGCAAAAAGAGGTAGTGAGGAGGAGTAGTAGTAGGTGGTTGCACCCCATGGTAGTTTGTTTGGTATTGCTGGCCTGCTTAACTGCTAGCTGGTTTATAGTCGAATTAGGGTGAGGTCCCTAACAATAGAGCAGGTTAGAGTAGTAATTGAGAGGAGTTAGATGGAGTGGCTGGAGAAAAAGTTGAGAGCAAATGTGCGATCCTGTGGCTGAGACTGCTTTAAAAAGGGGCGATGAGAAAGTGGGTCAAGTCAGGTATTGAAGACAGGGAGGCCAATAGCATATAAATATGCAGCAGTGGAGTGACTAATCAGCTACTAGGCTGAGGAAAGGGGCGGAGTTAGGGTCTATTTAATACTGTAAGCAGATGGGGGACGGGGGGGGGGTGAAAAAATTCAGTCCAGAACACAGCACAGAAAGAGATTTCCTTGAGATCAGAAAGTGCCAGGCACTGGAAAATCAGCCAAGGAGCAAAGCTGCCAATCAGTGCCTGGCTTCTTCACTGGGCGTCCAGTCAAAACAGCGGCACTCAAAACCACAAGTTTCAGAGGTCTGGTGTGCACCTGAATCTGTCTGGGGGTCATTCGGGTGGTCTGTAAGCTGTGGCCTGTCGGAGAGAACCAGGGCCACAGGAGCAGCTTGGGAAGCCCACAGATGGGCTGTCTGAATCTGTCTGAGGATCAGTCGGGTGGTCTGTTAGCTATGGCCTGCTCAGAGAGAGCCAGGGCCACAGGAGCAAAAATGGCAATGTTGAAAATCTGGAGTGAAAATATAAAAAATTGGTGAAGTTACGAGTGTGCATTGAAATGCAACAATGCATGCTTGTAAAGCAGTCATTCTGGGGAATTTTTTCACCAAAATTGCAACATGGGCTTTTTGGGACCCCACCTCCTGAACAGTGGCACTGTCGTTTTGTGAATCAGTCCTGAAATGTGATTTCACATAGCGACCACAAAATCACCTTTTGGGACCACAAAACAAAATGACAGTGACAGTGTTGATGAGGAGGGGTCCCAAGAACCCCATGTTGAAAATTTGGGGCCAAAATTCCTAAAATTGGCTGAGATATAAATCTAAGTTGCAATCCCCCACTGAGTCACATTATATAGCATTTACCCGATTCCTCATTTCACAGTTTGGCTTTGAAGAGTGCAGATGTGTCCCAGTCGAGAAGATCACAGCTTCCAACCTCTGGAGGGTAAGGATGGGTGGGGTGGGGTGCAGGGAGGTGGGTGCGCAGAGGGAGGGGATGGGGAAGGGGACAAGGAGACGACAATGGACCATTTTATTTATTACAGGTCAAATAAATAAATAAAAAAGACTTTGAGGGATGGTCTTCTTCATTTACAGGAATGAAAAATAAAAACTTTTGGCACACTGGGGTGGGCTCCCAGAGTGCCACATAAGTTTTTTAGGGGGGATCATCATGCTGACAGGGGTTGGGGCGCCCCATTGGCAATAAGAGTGGGCTTGGTGGGATCATCTGACACCAGGACTGGGCATCCCAGTGACAGAAAAATTTAAATATATAGAATAAAGTATGGGGTGGTGTGTATAATGAGAGGTTTACACACACACACACACACACACACACACATACACAAGGGGTTAGATGCTTCATAAACCCTGACAGCAAAGCTCGAGGGGTTTGTGCAAACATCTAACCCCAAGGGTGTGTGTAAACTTTGAGTTTTTAAACACACCACCTCATATTTTATTTTATATAATTGCTGGGTTTGACTTTTTCTCCATAGCAATTATATAAAATACAAAGACGTTCATGTGTGGCCACGGTTCGGTTATGTTTCAGCTCACAGTCACCTTTATTTATGTAAACTTTTTTTTTAATTCAGCAGTTAAAAGTTTATTTTTTTTGGTGGCAGATTTTTTTTTATAAGGCCACTTACCACCGAGTCTGAGTGGCGGTTCAGTCTCCGAGCAGCGAGCGGTCCAACTGAAAGAGCTGTGGCTAGCGCATGCTGGGAGCGAGGGAAGCCATGCGCATGCTTGCCATTATAAACACTCCTTTATAATGCAAATTATGCCACAGTTTCCTTATGGGAAAAAGGCGAACTCAGTTATTATAATTTAATAAATATATCGTCACACTGGGGTGGGCTCCCAGTATGCCACAATACTTGGGGGGAGATACAGATCGACATGGGGATTGGGCACCCCAATGTTGAAAAGGGGCAGGCTAGATCTTTGCAGGATCCTGCATTGAAATGTTGTGCAAATTTTGATGCAGGATACTGCTTCAGAGTACTGTAATGTGCCACACAATGGTTTTGTATCAGAAAGCACTGTGCAGCACATTACAGTACTTTGATGCAGGACCCTGTATCGAATTTGCACACATTTCTATGCAGGATTCTGCATCGAAGACAAGACCTTGGGGGACAGTTTTTTCCCTCAGTTCGCACTTCGGCTTTGAAGAGTGCAGATGTGTCTCGGTCCACAGAAGATCACAGCTCCCAACCTCTAGATGGTAAGTATGAGTGGGGGGGGGTGCGAGGAGGTGGGTGCACAGAGGGATGGTGGGGATGGGGAAGGGGATGAGGAGATGTCTAGGGATGGTTTTCATCATTACAGCTACAAAATTAAAAAAGATTTCAAGGGACAGTTTTCTTTATTTACAGGGTGTAAAAGAAATACATTTGGGCACACAGGGGTGGGCTCCCAGTGTGCCACATAAGTTTTTGGGGGGATTATCATGCCGACAGGAGGATTGGGCACTGCTGTTGGCAATAAGAGTGGGCTTGGGGGGGTCATCTGACACGGGGTGGGCATCCCGGTGTCGGAAGATTTTAAATAATAAAAAATAAATATAATGCCACACTGGGGTGGGCTCCCAGTGTGCCACAATACTGGGGGGGATACAGATCGACATGGGGATTGGGCACCCTGATATCACAAAGGGGCAGACTAGATCGAAACAGGATCCTGAATCAAAATGTGTGCAAATTTTGATGCAGGATCCTGCATCAAAGTACTGTAATGTACTGCACAACGGGTATGTATCAAAAGCACTATGTGGCACATTACAGTACTTCAATGCAGGATAGTGCAACGAAATTTGCACAATTTCAATGCAGGATTCTGCATCAAAGAAAAGACCTCGGGGACAGTTTTCTTCTTTTCACAGGTATTTACACATAAAAAGTACATTTGGGCACACTGGGGTGGACTCCTAGTATGCCCAGTACACACCATGTATTGTGTGCACAAAGAACACAAAAGCAGGTGGTCCATGACTCTGTAGCTGGCAGCACGAGTTCCAGCTGTGGCTGCAGAAGTCAAGAAAATACTGCTCTTCTCATACAGAGAATAGACTGCAAGCCATTCTGTCTATAAGCTGGCACCCAAGAGAAAAACTTATTTTGGTCCAGCTTAAAAGACGTGCAAAGAAGTCAGAAAACACCTAAAGAGGGTCTCTATAGCTGTTTTCTGATGTTTGTTTGTGTTTAAAACCTTCAGTACTTCAACATCCTCACTAAGTGGCAAAACAAGATGGCGGCCACAACACAGCTCACTCGATCGCAGGACTGTGAACTGTACAAAAAATACCATCATTCTTTGCAAAAAGAAGCTGGTATTTTTTGCACAGTAGTCATGTTGTTTAAAAATAAGATGCTATTTTTCGCACAATACTCCTATTGTGCGAAAAATATATCTTTAGTGCCTGACATATAAATTTTCCCTTAGAAAACAATGGGAAAATTCAAAATATCACAACTTTTGAATGGATAAATGTTTTTTCACCAAACCTTCAAAAGACACATCTGTGACCCAAGGGCTTTCTACCTTGAAAATTGCAGACCAGTACCTAAAGCCATCTCTGAAATACAGAGTGACAAATAAATGTAAAAAAAAAAAAATTCTGTTTTTTCAACACTTTATATCTCAAAACACTGGATGGATTCCTATGTAATCCAGTAGGTCAGGAGTCCTTCCCCTAGAGATTATGCATGCGAAATTTCATGCACATCCATTGACGGCTCCAGTGTTATTACGGTTCAAAGTTCAGACTTTAACATAGAAGCACAGTTTCACCCTAACTATACTGGTGCAACCACATCAGTAGAATATATATATATATATATATATATATATATATATATATATACTGTATATATTTATACAATGAGGTGAGTATATGTCATTGAATACCCTGTTGTATAACTAAGCGAGTGACGATATCCACAGTGGAATAATTAAAAGTAAACTGCTATGTGGATACGTTACAAGTAAAATAACCCCCTCCAGATATGTTGCCTTCTACTCAGCTAAACTGTTCCCTAAGCACAATTACTTAAAAACACCTAACATTACCTGGCGCAAATGACATTCCACGTATCTCTTGTGCACTGCAGAAAATGGCAGGAATAAACTGAGCAGCAAGCCAAACTAGTCGCATCTAAACACATTCGGGGACCCATTGTATAAATGGCACACATGATGAGCGACTCTGTGGAATATGGTAAATATCTGCATTTGTGCAGTGACCTTGATAATATCACTCGCGGCAGAGCCACTCGTGATATTATCCCAGGTCACTCTGCACTCATGCAAATATTTACCATAATCCACAGTTGCCCATCATGTATCCTATATATGGAGAGAGAGAGAGAGAGAGAGAGAGAGAGAGAGAGATTTGTTTTTTGCATTTCAAAAATGTTGTTCAGATCTCAATTCTTTTTTAGTTGTAAAAACGTTTCAATACATGAAAACAGGCTGGTGGGCTTAGCTTTTTTGAATTATATCCATCAGGCTTCTCAACCTTGTAGTTGACTGCAAAATATCCATGTCAAAAATGTTTTAACCTATCATTTTTATTGTGCATAGGGTTCTGTATTTCCAAAGCAATTTTTACCTAAATACAAATAGTTTTAAATTTTAAAGTACTGTTTGTATTTACTGTTTAGACTTTCCTTGGATGGTGTCCTTCTGAGTCATCATTATTGACTGTCAGGAATAGTCCATGACTATGTTAATTATACCACTTGCTAGAGGAGCACTTTTACTTTTCAGTGAGCTACTGTAATACAGTATGTGATACTTGATTTGAGTAAAATGTAGTTGTTTTCTTTAAGCCCATGCAGCAATTTTACAATGAATGTGAAAATAAAAAAAAAAGTACCATCATTCCAGCCAAGCAGAACTCAAAACAGCAGCTATTTATGTGTTAGCTCAATATACAAATTGATTTTCTGAGCCTGGCTGGCATTCAGTTCATACTCACTCTCTACAGAGAGGTATCACAAATTTTCCTGTAGAGAACATTTCCTAACAGTAACATTTCTTCCTGCACAAACTGTTGCTCATAACTAGGTTTTTATTTTCTATCAGAATAAGTAATTCCAACTCCAGGCCAACATAAACTACTGCTCAAGTGAAATTTAAGTAAATCATTTATTTAGAATTGGTTTGGGGGTTGGAAAAGGCACACAGAACCAAAGCTAATTTTCAGATGTGACTTGGTCAGATTTGCATAGTATGCAAGTGGAAGCTGTGGGATTCAAACCCAGGTTTTCTGGAACATTCTTATTCCCCACTCAGTGCTCTAACATCTATGCTATACTATCTCATACAACAAGTTGAAAAACAAATATTAAAGTTGCTCTTAGGATTCAAGCGATTGTCTCAATTTAAATAGAAAAAAAAAATATTTGGTATATGTCAAAGGGAAACAGTCAGCACAAAGGACCCCACACTCAGATGTGGGGCTGGTCTTAATGTGCACTATGTGTGCAGAAACCTTTTTGTTTACTGTAGAGTAATGAATTGCATCAGACTAATTTTGCTTAGTTCTAGGCTCACAGCTTCTGTTACTGCAAATCCCAGAATCCCCTGCAGCTGACATCACATCAGCAGGCAGCAGTGGGAGATTCAATAGCCTGAAGTGAATGTGCATAAAAAATGTTGACAGAAAAAGACCATTGATCCTTCCAGTCTGCTCTGTTTTATTCAGTTCTACGCTGGTACCTACTGTTGTGTCAGGGTTATTGCCGTGGCCTTCCCCATGCCTGTTGCCTTACTGCTTCCTCTGTGTAATGATTAAGCCTTTTACTCATTGCCAGCTGTGTTTGAAAACCATTAATGGTTCTGCATCCACTAGCTCTGCTGTGGTAGGCTATTCCATGGCTCAGCCACTATCTCCATACAATATTCATGTGCCTCCTAAATCTCCCCACCCTCCCACCCCTCCAGCTTCCACTCATGATCCTGTGTTCTTGATTCACCAGTCCTGCTGAACATTTCCTCACAATCTGCCTTGTTTATTCCCTTTAGGAACTTGAAAGTCTCTAGTATGCCACCCCTCTCACTTCTGATCTCTAGCAAGCACATGTTCAGAGCCTTAAGTTGATCCTCCTAGGCTCTACCCTGCTGGCCCTAAATCATTTTAATTACCCTACACTACACCATCTCCAGCCTGTCTTTATCTGTTCTTAGGTGTGGACTCCAGAACTAGGCATAGTATTCCAGATGTGCCTCACCAGTGATCTATAGAGTGTTAGTATCACCTCTTCTTTCCTGCTGTCAACCCCCCTCCCAATACACCGCAGCATTTTCACTGTCTTGCTGTCGGTCTTGTTATAATGGCTAGATTGTTTTAATAATGCAATTTCTTTGGTGTAGAGATGACATTATACACACAGAGAGCTGGCAATCCAAGCTACCCGAGTTTGAATCAAGGTCATTTCCTTTCACTGTACAAACATCAGCATAACAAGTACATTCACTTTAGCACCATATTGGGGGCGCAAATTCACTACATGTATAACAGACTCCTGATAACTGTAGCAAAACAGACATTATTGGTTACAACACAGGCATGTTTAAGTCCATAAAATATTTGAGAATTTAGACGTGTACAGTGGACACCACTTAAACAATACTTGGAAAATGCAGACAGTACAAACCCCTGCTTACCCAAACTGTGGCAAAGTCTGCTATGGCAATTTTCTTGGACATAGCAGACATTACCAGCCATATACAGTATGGTGCACAGCTGACAGCAATTATCCAGTCATTGGCAGCTTGTTAGTGGGGTTCAGGAGGTGTTCATTTCAGGGCTATAAGAAGTAAAATCACTGGCTACTTTACACAAAATCTAAAACTGTGCAGAGGAAGATCACTGACTTAAGTGTCACACAGGCACAAGAACAAGATTCCCTTCACCAACAGCAACATGTAACCAACAGTAATGTACACCCTGTACTCTGGATACCCTACACCTTGCACAAAGCGCACCAGAAAGAATAAATAAAGTTCAAGTTTTCAACAGCTCACAGAAGAAAAGTCCCCACCAGCACTTCACCATCCTCACTTTACTCACCTTGCTACTGGCAAATGAACTGCAACAAAAAACAACTTGTAGTCAATATAAAATGCAATATAAGTGTTACCGCAGACCGCACTTGTTTTTTTTCTCTCCCAAAAGTAGTCTGCCATGTATTACAGATGTTGGCTATAATGGATAAAAAGTGTTAACCCTGAGTCCACTATAAGCAACTTCTACTTCATACCGCAAAGTACGTTCATGAAAAAACATCTTCTAACTGTAGGGATTGACTGCTTAAACCTCTATTTTAAAAGCCCAGCTCCTTCACCACTACACTTCAGAAGGTTTTCTGTTTCAACCTTGAACTTGCATTCCAATAAGTGACATACCATAGATATGCACAGAATATTTTTTCTTAAGCACTTTAGAAGTCAGACATGGTATGTTCCTTAGTTCATGTCGAGTTCTACCAGCATGGACATTTTCGTGAAAATTGGAAGTATATTTTTCCCACTTTTTGGCTACTGCATGTTGTTCTGTAAAAGTAGAACACCTACATGAATAAGTTTTAGCATCTTATGTTTGAATGACTGAAGCTGTACAGATAAACCAAAACAGTATCTTTAATTTTGACCACCCAGAATTGTTTTGGCAGCACACTAAATCTCTCAACAAGTTTGGTACAGCATAGACAGTCACTGTGGCAGTATCTCCAGCATTTTTTTTTTCATAATCTTTTTTTTACTTTACTTACCTAGGATAGTCCAGCTAAATGTCCGATCTCACTTACAGTGAGATCCTATTCCTATCAACTTTTTAACTGGGAGAGAGACTGAAGTGCAGGTGGGGAGGTCAACAGACTTGTTCAGGGTCACACAGGAAGTAGCTTTGACTTTGTTAAGGTTTGAATTTGTGATCCTGAGATTGTCTGTCTTTTAGATCTGTGCTCTTGGCATTGAGACACACTGTATCATTCCCTAACTGTCATGGACTGCTGCTTTAAATATTTTGTTCAAAACAGCAGTAGGGAGGATTCTCACACTGTTTAGTCTGTGTGCCCTCTCCAAACCACACACATACTCTAATGCCTATCAAAAACAGAACCGCTGCACACTCAAGGCTGGATGCAACACATAAAGTAATGTATGGGTAACTAAGCACAACAAGGCTGTTTCCATCAAGGGGTTCTGAAGACACTACAGACCTCCAGAGTGAAGCTCGTGAGGTCTCAAGTGTCTTTAGAACCATGAGATGGAAACATGCTGATTTGGGCACAGTTGCCCATATTTTATATTTTTTATAGTATATGGTTCTAGGTACAGTATTTAAGGAACATACAGGCACCAAAGTGACATCTGGTTAGACATTCACTTAAACTAAAACACAGTTTTACATTCACAACCAAATATGAGAAAGCAGCAATGAGTAATGATGCAGTTCTCTATACATAGTTTTGTTGAACTGTACTGCAAACACTTTTTTTGAGCTTTGAACTGTACTACAACTTTTTTGACCTTTGAACCTACTACAACTTTTTTTTCTTTGAACTATACTACAATAACTTTGGAACTGTAGTATAACAAGACAAGCATTTGTCAATGCCGAACGATCGCTTGCAGGTATTTGCCGTGGTATTTGGCACTTGGACATGGCTTAAAAAAATCAGTGACAAAGAAGTACAAGCATTTGTCAATGCCGAATGTTGCTTGCTTCTATGTGCTGTTTAGGTATTTGGAAGTCATTGGAGTGCAAATATTGAAAATTCGCGAACTTACGAGCGTGCGTAGGAACTGCACAACGAACGCTTGTAAAACAGTCATTTTTAGGAATTTTTTCACCAAATTTTCAACATAGCCATTTTAAGACCTCTGCTCATGAACAGTGTCACTGTGATTTTCTTAATGTGTCCCATACATTGATTTTGCACACTGACTGCGCCATTCCTCACCATCACAGAAACCTGGCTTAAGCCCACAGTGCCTGACTCTCAGTGCCACTTTCCTGGATACAGCATGCTTCGTATCGACCGTCCTGGCACTAAAAGTGGAGGTGGCCTTCCCTCTACTTCAAAACTCACCTAAACATTACCCTTCTGCATGACCCCCTCCTACCAAACTGTGAAATCCTGCACTCCCTACTGCTTCTTGGGGGTGTAAAGAAACTCCATATTTTTTGTACTTATATCCCCCCAAAAAATGCTACACAAGGCATCACTGAACTCCTAGGGTTTCTGCCTACAGTTACAGGCAAGAATGACATTATCTGCCTTGGTGATTTTAACCTTGACTGGTCCAAGAAAAACTCAGCTAACCTATCCTCCTTAGCTAGCAAGGCAAATCTATCCCAGCTCATACATGAACCCACAAGGGTCTCACGTGGGGGCAACTGTGCCACCCTCCTTGACTGGATACTTACTAACAGGACGGAATATGTTGCCTCAGCCGGTGTGCTACCTGACACAATTAGTGACCACTATCCCATCTACTGTGTCTGGAACACTGTCATTCCTCCCCTCCCTGCTAAAACTGTAACCTTTCCTAATCTCTCCTGCCTAAGTCATGAGGACTTCTTAACTGACCTTAACCAGGTTGACTGGTCCCCTCTCTACCAAACAGAGGACATTAACATAGCCACAGAATATTTCAACTCCGTCCTCCTCTCTCTTCAAAACCTTCACATCCCGGTCACCACACGTAGGATGGCAGGGAAAGTAACCAAGTGGCTAACACGCCCCTGCTTCAACTTCTCAAATCTAGGGACAAACTTTGGTCCAGGTGGAAGATCTCCCACCTCCGTGCAGACTTTGAAGACTATCGTGCACTACGTAACAACTGCAAAAGACAAATTCATATTACCAAAAGCACCTACTATAGGAAACTACTAATAACATCCTCTACAAATCCGCGCGGGTACTGGTCCAAAATTAAGGACATTCGCAACGACAAGCAACAGAATCCAGCTGACATGAACATTCAAGGTGTTCACTGCACCAACCATGAAACCATTGCCAACGCCTTCGATGCCCTTTTCTTCTCCACCAGTTGCTACTCTAACTAGCCCACAACCTGACTGTCCCTCTTCTCCTCCCTCACCCATCCCACCCCTCCCTTTCGTTCTGGCTCCAACCACATACCTTGAAGTTATAGCTACTTAACTCCCTTCCGGCATGCGGGGTCAAGGGCCTGAGGCATCCATCCTGTATACTTAAGCAGTATGCACTCGTTGACCAGACCTATCACCTGGCTTTTTAACCTCTCGATTCGCACGTCTACTGTCCCATCCACCTGGAAAACTGCCAGAACCATCCCTATACACAAAAAGGTGATGTCAAACTCTTGTCCAACTACCGCCTATATCTCTTCTCCCACTCTCAGTAAGCTGCTTGAAAAATAGTCAACTGCCAGCTTGCTGCTCACCTTGACATGTTTAATCTTCAAACCCGTGCCAACATGGTTTCCGGCCCGGTCACAGTACCACCTCTGCACTTACACAACTTACAAATGACATCATAAATAATATGGACCGTGGCCTACTCACTGGGACCGTCTTTATCGACCTGTCTAAAGCCTTCGACATGGTACACCATCCTCTCATGCTAAAGAAACTCCAATCCATTGGAGCATCTGACCAAGCCCTCTCCTGGTTCCATAGCTATCTTGACAATCGGACTCAGGCAGTAGCATTTCACAAGTCCCTTTCCTCCCCCCTAAACATCTCCCGTGGAGTTCCCCAGGAATCCACTCTTGGACCTCTACTCTTCTCCCTCTTCCTAAATGATATTCCCACCATGTCCCGGCATAGCTGCACTCTTATGTACGCAGATGACCTTGTTCTCCACTCTGGGTCAAAATCGGTTGCTGCCATCAACTCCACTCTCACTAATGACTTCCAATTCCTGCAGATCTGGCTCTCTAGCAACCACCAAGTCCTGAACCTAGAAAAAACCTGTGCTATGCTATTTGGATCCTCTAAGAAACTGTCTGCCCCTGCGAACAGGCTCCGGGTTCAATGCCTTGATGGCTCCCTTATCTTAAACACTGAGTCCTTCAAGTACCTTGGGGTCACTTTGGATCCCACACTTGACCTGTCTCAACATGTCAATATGGTGTGCTGTGCCGTCAATGCTATAATTGGCGGACCTTATCACGTCGCCACTCCCTCACTCCTTCAAGCTAGACTTTCTCTTACAGAGGGTATTCTCTTACCCCAGCTCCAATATGCTCTGCCCTCCTCTTTGCTGCAAACTCTGCTACACTCCACAAATGGGACACTGTCTACAACAACATCTGTAGATTCGCCTTAACTGCCCCACGTCTTACCCATCATTGTCTCCTTCATCGAGGCTTAAATTGGCTGTCACCTAAGGATATTCAAGCCTACTCCCTGGGCTGCTTTATCGACTCCTGTCTAGACCTCCCTGCCCTGTCTATCTTGCCAACCTCCTGACTCCTGCCTCACACACCCATACCCTCAGGTCTTCCTCTGTCCCCATGCTCTCCACTAGACCTTGCATGACAAAAATGGGTGAACAGGCATTTGCCCATTTTGCTCCCAAATTCTGGAACTCACTCCCCCTTATGATGAAAACTTCAGCCTCCCATCGAGAATTCAAAAACTCGCTGTTCACCCACCTTCTAGCCTCTGGCCAATGCAAATGCTCTTAATTTGCTTTGTCCCACTGCAGGCTGTCGGGTCTGACCCTGAGTACTACACTAATGTTCTCCCATGCAATATGCTTGCCTAGGTGGTTATGAACCTTGATGTCTTTACTGTCCTCAGCTGTCTTATGGTTACCCTAATTGCTTTATTTTACATCTTTATTATGATCTATGCCTAAAATGTACCCTTATGTAACTATTACTGTGCTACCCAATGTATATCTTGTTTTGCTCCTGTACACCTATATTGTGTCTGTGCATTTCTGCATATTGTAACCAATGTCCTGTGCTCTCCGGTCGTGCCTGAAAATAAGCAGGTCTGTTGCCTAGCGCACTTACCCGTTTACCAAAAGCTAATAAATAAATAAATAAATTGATTATGAGCTACATGAGTAGGAAACACATTTGGGCAGGATGTGAAAATGACAGCTGTACTGCTCATAAGGAGGTGTGGTAAAATGGCAATGTTGAAAATCTGGGTAGAAAATATTGAAAATTCACAAACTTCTGATGCGTAGGAACTGTAGCATGCCTTCGTAAACAGTCATTTTTAGGAAATTTTCACCAAATTTTCAACATAGCCATTTTAAGACCTCTGCTAATGAACAGTGTCACTGTGATTTTCTTAATGTGTCCCATACATTGATTTGACACCGACTACGCCATTGTGTGCTACATGGGCGGAAACACGTTTGGGTGAGATGTGAAAATGACAGCTGTACTACTCATAAGAAGGTGTGGTAAAATGGCAATGTTGAAAATCTGGGTGGAAATATTGAAAATTCGCAAACCTAAAGCGTGCATAAGAACTGCATAGCATGCCGCTAATAAAACAGTCATTTTTAGGAATTTTTTCACCAAATTTTCAACATAGCCATTTTAAGACCTCTGATAATGAACAGTGTCACGGTGATTTTCTTAATGTGTCCCATACATTGATTTCGCACACCGACTGTGCCATTGTGTGCTACATGGGCGGAAACACGTTTTGGGCAGGATGTGAAAAATGACAGCTGTACTGCTCATAAGGAGGTGTGGTAAAATGGCAATGTTGAAAATCTGGAGTGAAAATATTGAAAATTCGCGAACTTACGAGCCTGCGTAGGAAGTGCGCAATGCACTCTCATAAAACAGTCATTTTTGGAATTTTTGCACCAAATTTTCAACATGGGTTTTGGGACCCCTTCTCATGAATGACATCACTGTCATGGCATTATTCAGGCCTGAAGGGTGATTTCACACAGTGACTGCGCAGTGACTGCAAAATCACCCTTTCAGCCTGAATAACGCCATGACAGTGACATCATCATGAGAAGGGGTCCCAAAACCCATGTTGAAAATGGTGCAAAATTCCAAAAATACCTGAATATGCAATAAAGTTGAAAACCCACTATCTAGCCCATTATACAGCTTACAGAATTTCCTCAGTTCACGGTCGGCTTTGAAGAGTGCAGACATGTTCCCAGTCCACGAATCGTCGCGCCCGGCGAGCTCCGGAGTAAGTATAGAATTGAGCGGGTGTGAAAGTGGGGTCTTGCCCAGTGAGTGGAGTGCGGGTTATGGGAGTGGGGCCTGGGAGAAGCGCCGTGGGACCGTTTTCAATTTCCAGGTTTAAAAAAAAAAAAACGAGCGTTGGATGTTTGCCACGCTGGGTGGGCTCCCAGCATGGCAGAAGGATGGCTGGGGGATGGAGCAGCCAGAGGATTGGGCACCCCGTCGGCAGGCAAGCGGGCCAGGACATTGCCACGCTGGGGTGGGCTCCCAGCATGGCAGAAGGATGGCTGGGGGGCCTGGAGCCGGCGAAGTTGGGCACCCCGTCGGCAGATGACAGAGGCGTTAGCCCACGCTGGGTGGGCTTCCAGCATGGCAGCAAAGATTTGGGGGGCCGGCGTGGCGTGGTGCTGTATGACAGCGGTGGTTTTCTTGAAGAGAAGACCACCGCTGTCATACCAACACTGCATCCGATTGGTGCAGGACTGCCACACCTGCTCAATGGAGCAGGGGATTGCAGGGAAGGGGCACACCTTCAAAGTGTCCCATTCTCCCAAGACGTTCCTTGCACATGCGCGCAAGCGAACATAAAAATGGAGCCACTCGATTTCCATGTATACCAAGACTTAACCATATACTATAACAGCTGTTATTGCATGTAGGCAAATTTGTACAAAATAATGCCAAAAAGTGAAAACACACACACAGGTAAAAAGATCAGAGACACTGTGACTCTCCAACATTTTGTGTCACACTGACCCTTCCGTATGCCATGTGTGCAATAAAAGTTTTCTTTTGTACCCAACCTTAAGTGTGCTGCCCTTTTTTTTACTCAATATCAGTTTATTGCTCACAGAAAACAAACATAGCAACTTCTTCAATCACAACATATTACACATAAGAAACTAATGTCAGCCAGATAATATAGATCAGCATTTGCTGATCAGTAAAAGGCTTATACCAGCCAGAGTCAAATCAATCCAGGTGGGAAATTAACACAGAGAATAACCATTTTTATCATCTGCCACTCTTATACTGAATCTATAATGGGAAAATAGATTTTCCTAAGATCAAGCATCAAAGGAAAAAAATGGAGATGTTATCAAATGGTGTTCAATGTATAGTATATTCAACAAATAGATTTATAAGGGTGCTTGCAGAGCAGCAGGAGAGATATTCTCTGTTACTAGACCTGTATGAGAACTCCTTCTGGTACTGTGGTCACAATCGTGTACCATTGTATAATCTATAAAAATAAGTCAAATACAATGAACAAGTACTGAACAACATATTCAAATGAAACCTAAAACTTCAGCTGTAGTGTGCCTTCCCACTCCAGCCCCCATCAGAACATCCCTATGTCCGCATTACTGTCATCCTGGAAATAATGACCCTTCTCCAGTGGGAGTGGAAAAGTCATCAATTCATCTTTCCTGTGCCACAACAATCCCAGGTTATCATTTCCACCTTCAACTCACCTAATAGGCCACCCTTAGGGAGGGAGAGGAGGCTATCTATGTCTGTCTAACTGTTTCAAATTGGTGCCAAGGGCACCATAAATCCAGAAACTCATCAGTTTCTAGTCAAAGCGTACTGGTGATTCACTCCATTTTCTCAATATCTGTCACCCTTGAATGCCATTGTTCTAAGGGGGGGTGAGAGGACAACCAGGTGGAGGTGATACATTTGACTACCACCACTCTCAACAAAATTTGCCCAAGCTTTCTGGTTTGGCTTCTGCAGGATACCAATGCAGGGAATCCCAATACCAGCTCAGTGAAAGTACAAGGGAATGTTTTCCCTAGGATTCTTTGGATTTCAGAATTGACAGACTGCCAAAAGTTAATGAGTTTGGGGCAATCCCAGAAAATATCATAGTGTGTTCCTTGAGCTCCCCCACATAGTCCCCAAAAGTGGTCAGTGTGACTAGAATGAAAGTATTTAGTAATCATAGGTGTTTGGAAAAATTTAACTAGTATTTTCCAGTAGAACTCACACCAAGAGGGGGAAGCAGTAACCTTCCAACCTACTCTGGTGCATTGAGATCATTGGGCAGGGGCTATTTGTTGTGCACTTTCTTATTCCCAACTCATTAGAATATTATCTGGGGGGAGTGTCCGAATTAGACAATGGTGTGTAGAGTTACAATGCATAACTGAACTGCTCCTTGAAGGTAATAACGTTATAAAAGAAGGACTCCAGTTTTGTACATTCCCTGCAGAGCTGTTAGAGGATGCCTGAGGACATTATAAAATATCTAAGCTGTAGGTATCTAAAATGGTTTTATCTATGAAGGTAGAAGGTGTTCCTTAGTTGAGCAAAAGACTGGCAACCATCCCAGTCTATGCATTGTGCAAAAATAGTTAATTTATCCTCTTCCCAATAGGGATACCCGGGATCCAGTGGAGGAGGGAGGGAGGGAGGGAGGAGGAAGGAATCCTCATGTCAAATTAGTGAAGAGGGCCAGTGTGTTAGGAGAATTTGTCAATCTCTAAGAGCGCATTAAAATATGAAGCATATGTTTTGTCCAAGGGTTACGCACCTGTGACCAGATGTGAGGGGTAATCACACTAGTGGAAAGTGTCCATAAGGCCCAGCCTGGGAGCGTATCAGCTTCAATCCTGTACCACCCTGAATCGCCACCCTGTTTAGCACATGTGCATATATATGCTCCTTGCACTGCTAGGTAATTGTTATGTAAATTAAGCAATGATAGTCCCCCAGAATCTCACGTGGTTTGTAGAATTTGTTCTGTAATTCAGAGGCGGTTTCCTGCCCAAATGAAATGTTGGATGTCCTTATGCAGATTATTCCAATAGAATTTAGGGATCAGAATCAAAAGGGTCTGGAATAAGAAAAAAAGGCGAGGGAGGACATTCATTTTTATAGTTTGGATCTCACCATACAAGGTTAGTGGTAGAAGGGACCAGTGAGCAAAGTCTGCCTGTAAGGTGTTTTATAATTTTCTGTAATTGTTTTAAAATAATAAGGAGGTGTCTGCTAACACCTGAATACCTAAATACTGAAACATAATTTTTTGGCCAAGGCAAAGGGGAATGTTCCACGGAATGTGAGGGTAGGATTCCCACTTAAAATCATAGCCTCTGCTTTGTTAAAGTTAATTTTATACCCCATTAACTTTGCAAAATCTTGGAGAGAGCATAATAGGTGTGGGAGGGAGGACTGCAGGTCATCCAGGAAAAAAAGGGAGTTGTCTGCATAGAGGGTGAGCTTTTGTTCAACACCTCCCTCAATAACTCCTTTAATATGAACGTGACTACGAATGGTTATTGCTAAAAGTTTAAGGGATAGAGCAAATAGTTAAGGGGAGAGGTGACAAGCCTGTCTGGTGCCCCTACTCAACAGGAAGTGGTCCAAGAGAAAGCCATTGACCTTAACTCTAGCCTCGGGGGTCTTATAGAGTGAGGCAACTACCACGATGAACCCTGGACCCAACCCAAATCTCTCCAGGGTGGTTGTCAGAAAGACCCAGTCCACCCTGTCAAAGGTTTTCACTGCATCCATACTAATAGCTAATTGAAATGAATTTTTAGCACATTGAGTTGTAATAATGTTTAATAGCCTGCGGATGTTATCTTGGAGGAGATGACTCAAGATACATCCTGTCTGATTGGGGTGCACCAGGATGGAGATATAGGACTGCAAGCGGTCTGCCAGAATGCCTGTAAAAAGTTCAATGTCTACTGGTAAGAGTGATATGGGGCGGTATGAGCTGCAGTCCTCTGGAGCTTTGTCCAGTTTAAGGATGATGGAAATCCGTGCTAGGTTCCAGGAAAGGAGAACTCCATGTTCTCCTCCCAGCACATCGTTAAAGGTGGTGGTTAAGAATCCTATCAGTTGGGGGGTGAAGTGTTTGTAAACTTCAGGACAGAATCCGTCCATCCAGGGTGCCTTAACATTTTTTAGCTGTTCAGTTTTTAATGTTATCTCTTAGAATGAGATTGGTGCATTAAGCATATTCCTCTGTTCTTGACTTAGGGTGGGTAGAGGTAACTTGTTTAGATAATCCTGTACATTATTGTCATGGTTAGCCTCACTTTGTGACTCATAACAAGTGGAATAATAGTGGGCAAATATTTGGGAAATTTTAGCAGGGTGGGTGGTAGATATGTGTTCCCCTGGGATACGGAGCTGGACTACTTCTCTGCTGCTTCTTTCCATGATTGCCATGCTAGGAGTTTTCCAGCCTACTTTCTGTGATCAAAGTATTTCTGGTGAGAGTAGTTCAAGTTAAGTTTATTGTTGACAAACACAGTTATCATCACAATTAAAAGACATTAATAAATAAAAATAGAACAAGTACATATTATTCAAAAATTATCAATAAAAGTACAAATAAATAGCATACTAAAGCACACTTCATCTTATATTGCACTTAGATCAAGTTTTCCTTTTTCATTCTTTAGAATATGTCTTTTTCTGTTTTCCAACAGTCTAGCAAACCTTGCTACTTTCTCCAAAACGACTTTTTCCTCTGAGTTCAATAAATAGTTAATTTGGTAGAGTGGATCCATATCCAGGGTGGCAAGGATATCCCCAAGAATTTGTGACCTTTCCTTACTGTATAATGGACAAAATAAAAGTAGGTGGACTAAATCATCTTTACTTTTGTGACAAGCACACAAATCTGAGTTTGATTTTCCATGTAATCTTCTTAAAGTCTGGCTATCTATATATCCAAATCTAAGTTTAGTGAATATCTTTCTTAAAATAGGATTTTGTATTGTATATAAGTATTTCCTTATCCCATACACTCTTGTATTATTAGTTGATAGCCAGGCACTTACTTTATAATTCTTACTTAGGGCCATTTCTCTCTGGGCATGAATATCCCCAATTCTGATTTTAACTTTGCTTAATTTCTATAGTTGGTTTTACCAAGCTATCAACTATGCTCTGGAGGAGCCTGTATGGTTTGAGGAGTTCCTGTAATGCATATAAACCAGGGCACTTATATCCTAATTGGTTATAGTATAATGCCTCCTCCATGCATATCCTGGGTAATCTTTTACTTGTCATGTTGTATACTTTTAACCAGTATATACATAATCTTTGTTTGATTTCTTTAGTTATTGGAAGCTGTCCAATTTCAAGTCTAGCTAGTATAGATGCTGCACTATTTGGCAATCCTAATAATTTTTTGTAAAATTTATTCATGCCAGGTTCAAGACTATCCATATCGTACTGTCCCCATATTTCAGACTCATAAAGAATTTGTGACTTGATCTTTGCATTAAATACCTTTAGGGAGCCCTTAATAGACTGACCTCCATATCTATAAGAAAAAGATTCGATTGACAGAGTTAATCGTTTGATTTTCTGAGTTAAAGTGGATATGTGTTCTTGACACCCCAGATTATATTTAAATACTAAACCCAGGTAGCAGAATTTCTCTACATATTCAATTTTGTTAATTATGCAATATAAATCTGTATGTTATTCGATCTCAAGTAGTTTCTATTAAATATCATAAACTTTGTTTTAACATAGTTAATTATTAAGTCAGCTTTAACACATTTTTTATAAAATTTCATCAAGCTTCTTTTAATGCCCAGGAAGCTAGTCGCCATTAAAACAACATCATCAGCATATGCCAGATAGGGACACTGTCTGGGGTCCAACCTGGGCATGGGCAGCCCTGGGTCATCCAAAACTTCCAATACGTCATTTAGAAATAGGTTAAAGAGTACAGGTGACAAAACACAACCTTGTCTCAGACCAATATTTGATGGGAGTTTGGGGGTAGTATCACCTTCCTTGTTATATCTTATAATAGTTTGATTATTACTGTATAACAGTTTAAGCAAACAAATAATTGACTCATCTAACTTATATTTTCTCAAGGTTTCCCATAATTTTTCCCTGTTAACTCTATTAAATGCTGATTTAAGGTCGATAAACACACAGAAAATGTTTGTTTCTTAATATAAATATATTTGCGAACCAAGTGGGATAATACAAAGCTTTGATCTAATGTGGAATGATCTTGTTGGAAACCTGCTTGTCCTTCATTCAGGATTTCTTTTTTGGTCAACCATGTCAGTATTCTACTATGAATTATCTTAGTAAATAATTTTTGCATTGTATCTAAAAGACTTACGGGTCTATAATTACTTGGATTAGATTTGTCTCCCTTTTTATAAATTTGAATAATGATATTTTCTTGCCATGTTAATGGAATCCTTCCTGTTTCATTTATAAGATTAAACAGTCTCTTAAGGATTGGAATCCAAAGTTCTGGGTCATCTTTTATAATGTCAATGGGAATTCTGTCATATCGTGGAGCTTTATGTCTTTTGGCTGTATCAACAGCAAAAATAATTTCTTCTTCAGATATTTTATCTTTTAGTGGTCTCCAATTTTCCTCGTATATTGACTCATTCCGAACATCCAGATTATAAAAAATGTTTTTATAACAACTATACCACAAAGTGGGCTCTATATGATTCTCTGTTGCATGAGGTATATTGTCCCAACCATAAGCTACCATTTGCCAATAGTTTCTATTGTCTTTGGCCCAAACAGCCTTCTCAAATTGTTCCCATAAACTTTTTCTAAAAAGGTGTTTCTTTTTTCCAAAAGTTTTTTATATTCTTTCCTTAATCTATTTAAAGTATATTTATTGATTTTAGTTGGGTTTTTGGCAGTATACCTTGCATGTTGATTTACCTTCTTTTTTTGAGCCTTACACTCCCCATCATACCATTTGCTGCCTCTTTTTTCCCTATATGTCATGGATTTAATTATAATCTTAGAAATCTTCGCCATAATCATTATATATAAATCTAAGAAATGATCACAGGGCACATGCTGTAAATTAACTATGATATCTTTCCTTATCCCATTATCTTTTAATAGTGATATTGATTTATAGTTTTGTATCAAATCACATTTTATCCCTTTTTTAACTCTTCGGACATTTTGATTTTGATTGTTACTATCTTTTTCCCCTTGTTTAATTTGGATGTTGATCTCTAATGGGTTATGTTCACGCTCTGAGCGTTTACCTAGGGAGAAATCCACAAAATGTGTCACTAAATTCAAAGTAATCCAACAGAGATCAATTATAGAGACACCCCGACCCCCAAGTAAGTGAATTCTCCGAGGAAATCTCCATTAGAGCATCCATTAATCAAAAAGAATATTATTATCTTCCAATCCTAGTACTAGTTTTTTTCCTCTTTTGCAACTCTTCTTATCTTTTGTCACCCTACTCATTTTTAGTTGATGTGATCCCAGGGCTGCACAGGCCTCCCAAATTTCTCTGGTGGGCTCCATTCTGTGTCCCATCCTGGCATTAAAATTCCCCACAATAATTATTCTTGCATCCGACTCACTTGATTTCCATTGTTCTATTACAGAGCTGAGTCTATCAACAATGTTATCTTTATATTTAGATCCCACTGGGGGGAAATAGACATTGAGGATGAGAATTCTCTTGTTTTTTATTACAAGAGTAGTTGCTAATATATGATTAGAATTCACTGTATACTCATCATACTTTATTTGATTTACAATCTTTCCCCCAAGTTAAAAGACCACCAGATAATCTACCAAATTTACTTGTACTACTTGCCCCTTTATTATACATCTTGGGTGGGATATTCAGACTGTGCCAGGCTGTGGTGCAAGCCATGGTGCAGTGCAACTTGGATGCGCAGGGGTGTTGACAGGGTGATATTCAATGGAGCTGTGCCATGGCACAGCATCGTTGAATATCACTCCTTAGCCAACCGCAGTGTGCATGGCACAGTGGCACTGCGACAGCGCAAGTGGCCAGAGTGGAGCAGTGGGATGCGCTAGTGCAAGTGCCATTGCGATAGGCATAACTACCACAATATTAAAAAGTGCACATGCAAATGGGGCCATAACATATGCACAGTGCAAATGGGGCCATTTGCATGTCATTATGGTCCCATTTGCATGCAGGTGTGCCGTTCCCCAGTGACATGCACCTGGTGCCCTGCCAGGCTGCAGCCATCAGGGACTGACGCCCCCTGCACAAGTGGCAAAGTGCCCCACTGCCCGATCGCGGGCATAGGGAATGTAAATGAATGTCCCATATCCCTGGTGGTCCAGTGGACCGCTGGCAGCCCAATCATGGGCATAGGTTATGAATATTAGTCCTATATTGCAGGTGGTCCAGTGGACCACTCACAGCATGCGCAACCCTTCTAAATATCCTGCCCCTTGTATCCATCAATGTGTATTTCCTTATTAGTCCATGTTTCTTGCAGACAAATAATATTAAACCACTTTAAATAATTTATGAACGTTGGATCTGCCAACCTTTCCCCTAGTCCAGTGACATTCCAAGATAAGATGTTAAAATCTGAATTTATAGTATTTTTTGTATCATCTCTTTCCATCTGTCAATCATCATCTATGTCTTGTAGGATCTGGAACCTGTTGACCATTTTAATTAAATTTAACCACTGCGGGTTATCTTTTCTTTCCTTGCTATCCCATATATTCTCATTTTCACCTTTCAAATTTATATCTATCCTGTCCAACCTTCCTGAGTTGTAAAGGAAAGATTGGTAGTCTTGCTCACTCTTTAACCAGATCGTTATTTGCCCTTGATCTTCCCATCATTTTACTTTAGCAATTTTTCCATATAATTTATTACCTTTTAGCAAGTTCTGTAAATAATCTATAATCCTGAATCGTAAATTGCAGGAAGATTCATTTAAGAAATTACCAATCCCAAAAATTGAGATCGGGTATTCCTTTTTCATCAGTTCTTTATTCTTTGCAAAATACTAAGGAAACATGGACTTCATAGTCACCGTTCCATCTAGTTCAAAGCCTAGGTCTTTCATTGTTTTTCTTCTTCTGGTTTTCTGTTACTTTAAGTACAAAATATTGGTCAGAGAGAAGGAAAACCAATTCTATGTTGGGTAGGGGTCTAATGACACTGATCTTGTTTGTTACATCCCCATATTTTCCATTCCCCTGTAGGACTACCTCTATTAGTGTTTTCAAGTGGACATTTAGTTTATATTCTTTTTCTTCTGGCATTATTGAAAATTTATATATGGGTAACATGTAAAAGACAAAGAACCTCTGTGTGCAAGCACTGAGGCAAGGGTTACCCCAAGGGCATTTGGCTGGGAAGCCAAGTTTCAAAGAAATACAAAATCACACATGCCCCCACAATGCAAAGCATCATGGGATGCATATGCAAATCACCACAGAATATTATGCTGGTTCAACTTTAAGCAGAAATGCATGGTGCTGAAAGGCCTCTCACACAGTTTTCAAAGGGTGCCAACAGAAGACACGAGACCGTGTTTTGTCCTACCAGGACTCATCAGTATGCCTCATCTGTTTGACACCCCAGTGGAATTAACCAGCTACCCTAAGATGGTCTATCTGGGTTATGTTGTGGTGAACCCAATTAAAACAAAAAACAATTTAAAAGACAAAGAACTTCTATGCGCAAGCACTGAGGCAAGGGTTACCCCAAGGGGCATTTGGCTGGGAAGTCAAGTTTCAGTCTGTTTCCAATGTCCTTTTCAAAAAAAATGTTAATTGTTGCTCTACTTCAATGTTTTCCTTTCTATTATTTGCAACCTCTTCTGTCAAACTCCTAATTTCTATTTTATCTATGACATCCATTATAGTGTTTCCATTTAACTCCTTATCAGAGCTTTAGGCTTGTCTTCCTTTTGTTTCTTATTTTTATTTGTTGACACTTTATTTTTTTGTCTTTACATTACATTTCTTTCCCATAGTTCTAGCCCCAAGTTTCTGTATAAATTTTTTATTGTTTTGTCTATTAATATTTTTTCCCACCTTATTTTGTTTCCTCTTCTTCTCTTTTATTATATTATCTTCAACAATTTCTACAATTATGTTACTTCAATCTGTGATCATTCTTCCTGAATAGTTCCAGTCCTGATCTCCCCTTTTTAATTTCGCAATCACTTCCTTTTCTTGAGATATCCCTTTTTCCCATAATTCTAGATTTCCTGCCTTTATTTCTTCCATTATACTATTCGGGTTTTCACATCCCTCTGGTAACATATTTAATTCCAAGTCCTGTTCTAAAGTGTCTTCATTTATATTGAAAACAGAGTGTGACTCATCACTCATACTTATGTTAATCTCAGAGTGTGAGGGTAGATCACAAACTGATTGCCTCATTTCAGCATTGTTATCCTATTTTTCCAAATATTCTGTCTGGAGTGTGACATCCTGGTGAATCTTACAAAATTAAAATCGATCTTTTTTTCGTTTTCCATACATATTCCCTTAATAAATGAAAATTCTTGTTTTGACATGATCAATTGTTCATAAATCACTGCATTTGCTGTCAAAGGATTTTGCAGTGTAATGATACAATCCCTAGTCAATGTCTCCATATCGGGGATATTTTCTTATTCTGGACTCATATACAAAATTTTCTTTCTCCCCTCCATGCTCTATACCCAACTGTATACTGCTGTCATTGTTAATGACCTTTGTGATATATGCAAACTCCTCCTTCCTGTTGTAATCAGAAACAGCCCCTCAATTACTTTTTGTAGCTGGATTATAAGATGCATCTAAATCCAGCCTAAAGTTTTTTTCTTAAATCACTAACTTTCTGTTCAATCCTACGGTTAGTTCTAATAGTTTCCCTTATACCTTCAACTGTCTTAGTTACTTCACTGTTTACTAGCTCAATTAGGTCTGGACTCTGTCTGAAACAGCTACTTATTGGCCCCCCATCCTGTTCCTCACTCTGTTGTTTTTGATTGGACTTCCATAGATCAGTAATTAAGGGTTTGAACTTAGAATTCCCTTTTTCAGTAACTAGTTTTACAACATTGTCTATATCTTCTGTTTTATCTTTCTCATTTACCTCTTCTGGGTTTACCTTATTCTCCTTATTTTCCTTAAAGTTGATTTTTTTCCTTAAACTTTTTCTTGTTTTTGCTAAACCTATTCTTAACAATAGTATTCTCATTTTCCCTAAGTGTTCTAACTTCAGGGGTTATTTTGCTCTTCTTTTTATTCATCTTAATTTCATGAGTAGGTGACTTCCTGCTTCTTGCTTCCATGGGCATCTTTAATTCACAGCCCAAATCCCTCAAAAAAAAACAACCTTGAGGGGCACCCAAATGCTCCAAATACTCCAAGCAAAAACCCAGAAATCAATATCAGATATTATCAATTACAGTTGGTACACAAAGTCAATCCTAGAATTAACTAAGCATTCAATATTGCCACACTTTGCAAAAAAAGGAAAATGTCTCTCAAATCCTTATTAGACTTAGTTGAGTTCCAGTTAACATCTCTTAACACCTCACAGCGAGTGCAACGTGTTCAACAGTTCTTTATAGAAGCCCCATACAGTTACCAGAGATCTTCAGGGATCTTGAACATGTTCAGAGGATCAAGTTTTGGTCCAGTCTTGAGTCCAAACCCAGACAAAATGCCAGTACTGGTAATATTCCTTCTATCATTAAATCAGCTCAATCCAATCTGGTTCTCAATACTCTTTCAATGTTAACTTCTTCCTTTTCTTTCTCAAACAAGTCCAGGTAATGAAAACTTCCAATGTCACTAAGGGGAGTATAATAAGGGGGAAAAGGGGAAAAAAAGGCAAAAAAATAAACTGAGAATAAAATAGTATCCCAAAAATCGTAAAAAAGATCTGAACTCATTATCAGATTAATAATGTATCTCAGGATCAATGTGCAAATGTACTGCGATATTACAGTGCAAAATGTAGTACTAAATGTGCTTTGATGCAATAGTATGTTGACAAACTAATTTTCTAAAAATCCTACAGAAAATTCTATAAAAACTTCACCAAATACACCTTGTTAATGTAACTACTAAGAGTTAAGCTTGCTAAGAGTTAAACTTCTGGAGATAGAATCGTTATCAAAAGGAACAAGGTTGCGCCAGGCAGTCTCACCAATCACCGTTCCAACGAGCTACATAAGGCTACAATACGTAGCGAATGGCAAATCTCAGTAAATGAGAAGTAAAGCTAACAGCAAGGTATCAGTGCTGAATCAGTAAGTTGGTAAGTCAAAAATAAAATAATATCACCAGATACCAGCACACACTTGCATTTGTATTATTAAGCCCAAAAACCGGAGTAACTTCAGCTGCTGCACCTCACTCTGAGAGACTGAGTGAACAAGTGAGCAGGTTATTCTTCAACGTCTGAGTTTACGCTTCTATATGGGCCTATCCACATGTCCCCCACCAACCAATGAGGTGAGCTAGGTCCACATCCTAGTTTTGCTCCAAATCAAATGTATCAATTTTCTTATTATTCTCAATTTTAACCACTTTTTAACCAGCAAGTAAGTCACAACTCCATCTATATTTTTTTTACCTCGAGACAAGACAAAAAAAAGTATAAAAAACACAAGAAAAAAAAGAGATTTAGTAGCACTCCCAATTTAAAACCTCACAAGCCACGAATCAGAATGATCTTGATAAAGTAAAGCCACAGACACAAAAAACACTTAAAATATATAAGTATACTATCATAAAAGCTATATAAGCTATAAGCTATAAACTTGTGAGTACTAATAAAAATCTTCACTCAAAAGATAAAGGAAGGCTCTTTCTAATTGTACTCCTTCTGCAGCTTCCTACTTTTTTTTTTAACATATACTAATCGAGGCTGTGTAAAGCAGAGTAGTTTAACAGTCTAGCAAAGTTTCAAGCAGAGATTCAACAAATCGAGCATATCGAGTGAAAATGGAGGGCGAAGAACAAGTGGGCCCTTAAACCTCCACAGGTCTTACGGATAATCTCAGTCTCGGCCACCGCATCAGATTCCACACCTCCGTAGGGGCAACCAGAGGCCTATAGCTTCACCCCTCTTCACAACACTCTATCATTCTTTCCTCGAGGGTAAAACCAAAGCTGGACTGGAAAGGTCAGCAAAAGAATCCTCGCTATAGAGGCAACGGTGGCATGCCTGCCATAAGTAAAAATGCATTTTTGTTGACTCCTGCTGCAGGCGTTCTTCCTCAGTGCCTTGGCGTGTTCCACTTCGTTTCATGATCCGCTCACAATCTCTCTCTTTCTCTCTCTGTGGTTCACCAACGTACTTCAGTCCTCATGCTCTATGGGGAGGTAGTGCTGCTTGTAAAATATGTTGAGAGTATCTAAGCTAACCTTCTATTTGGGTGCCTAGTAGTTGGTTTAGTCTACACCTTTGTTAGACTAGCTCATCCTTAACTGTTTTATTTAATGTGATTTGGTGACAACATTCCGAATCTGCTATTTTATTTTCCAAATCTAGTTTGGCCTGTACGTGTTCCCATTTTATTCTTGAAGGATATTGTATAATCTCCCCTCTGAGAAAACATTTAAGTGCTTCCCAGCGCATCCCCTCCCCATGATCCAGTGGACGATTGGTGTGCATGAATGTCTCCACCAAGGAAGTCACCAGTTCTTTAAATTCTTCCTTGTTAAGTAAACTTATGTTCAGCCTTCATAATCTTTCAGAGGTTCTTGGTGAGGTGGCCAGCTGAATCTGCAACAGGGCATGATCAGAGGCTGTAACAGACCCCACAGTATGAATAATTAACTGGGGAATCCAATTCACAGATAAGAGAAACTAATTTATATGGGAGTACATATTGTGATGTGGGGCATAGTACATGTAGTCTCTGCCCCAGGATGGAGAAAATTCAACCCCTCCACCAGTCCCATCTTAGCACACAACCTGGAAATGACCTTCCCTCTCCTGGATGTCCCCTGGCCACACTGCCCCACTCAGTCAACAGAGGGGTCCATGACAGCACTGAAATACCCTCCTATCAAAACTTAGCTCTGAATATCCAATAGTTTCACCTAAGACTTTAGTTACAAAAGAATACATTCAGTTTCATCATTGGCGCATATACATTAAGAAGGATACATTACCCCCCGGAGATTAATTTTTAAATTTTGTTATTTAAGTCCTTGGTAACTGGTAAGGCCCAGTAGGCACAGCTGCCTGTTTTCAGAGGAGACCTGGGAGCACTGGGGGTTAAGTGACTTGCTTGGAGTCACAAAGTATGCAAGTGGAGGTTGTGGAATCAAACCCAGGTCTGCTGGATGTACCAACCTCATTTACAGGTCATTCCTCTAAACTCTAGGTTATACTGCCAGCCCAGAATATACCTTCCTTCTGGGTCTGTATCCACTCAAATCACCCTTAGTGAAGTATAATAGCATATCATAATAGCCACCCCTATACAATGGGGATGCACTGCATAGTAAGAGACATACTGTAGACCTCTCCCACCCAGCTGCAGCAATGTTCCTGAAGGGTCAAGTGGGTCTCCTTCAGGAACATAGAAACATAGAAACAGAATTTGACAGCAGATAAGGACCGCTTGGCCCACCCAGTCTGCCCATTTCCCTACCTAATGGATAAGCTGCAGATCCTAGTTAACCAGCAACCTACTTCTTCCTACCCCCACCCCCTAGAATTGCCTTATGACTGTCCCATGCATGCTTGAATTCCACCACTGTTTTTGACTCCACAACCTCCTCTGGAAGGCCATTCCATGCATCCACAACCCTCTCTGTAAAAAAATACTTCCTTAAATTACCTCTGAGCCACCCCCCCATCTTCAGATTGTGCCCCCTTGTTCTTGCACACCTCTTTTTTTGAAAGATGCTACCCCAAGGAACACTACTGTGGTGTTGTTATGCTGTAAGTCTTTTGTTTATTTTATTTATTTCATTAGTTTTTGTTGACCAGGAAAGGAGGACTAGACAATTCTGCTTATTTTCAGCCTTGGAGAGGGATACAGATGGATGCCAACTGACACTGAACCAGATTAAGCTGTTGGTGGTATTTTTAATGAATGTCTTGCAGGATACTAATCCTTTTAATTGGACTGTTAATACCTCTTACATTGTAAGAAACCACATTGAGATCAGCCATACGGATTAGTGCGGTGAGAGTATCCGAACTTAAATCAGCAATGGGGGGAGGCATACAAATAACCTAACAAGCAGTAATGGGTCACTACAACATTTAGCCAACAACATATACCAAAATTTAAACATTTTAACATAGAACTATGTACTTCAAGGTTGTCGAATTACCAAAACCACACCCTCATGGGGATTTTGCACTGGGGTGTAGAGAGGGGTCACATATAATGACTCCTCAGTCTGGTAAGCTCCTCTGAGATGAGAGAAGAGAATACCAGATGGGCACAAGCTCTGTACTAAGGTAAGAGCCCTTGTATGGCACAGTGTGTCAGGTAAACTAGGAAGTAAACCACTGTGTAGCTGTCATCTTCCCAGCATAATTTGATTCCCTTAACTCAGGGAAACCATGACCATGAAATGAAAATCAGAGGAGCGAGCGGCCCCATTGGGGGGGGCACACAGCACCATCATCCCACCATTAAGGACAGATGGGGGGTAGGCCACCACAGCAATCCCTCCCCAGAGCTGAGTCACATGCCCGTAGTGTCCATCAGTGGGTTCAGGAGCCAGGAAACCAGAGGGCCAACTATTAAACAGGTCAGTAGCAGGAATAAGGAAAGAATAGGAGAGAGGTGGAGGTGGGACCTGACCCCATCATCTTGATGATCTGTAAGACACCAGCCAGAAGGTACTGGAGTCAACACCCTCCCAAGACAAATTCACCTCAGGACCCACCACAAGGACCACTTTATATTTAATTCAGAATACTTAGGCAGGACTAAAAATTGCTGTCAATCTATTAATAAGCAATGGGGGGGAGGGGTAATGCAGCAAAGGATATATAAAATCACACATGCCCACACAATGCAAAGCAACATGGGCTGCATATGCAAATCACCACAGAATGTTATGCTGGTTCAACTTTAAGCAGAATTGCCTGGTGCCGAAAGGCCTGTCACACAGTTTGCAAAGGGTGCCAACAGATGACATAGACACGTGTTTTGTCCTACCAGGACTCATCAGCATGCCTCATCTGTTTGACACCCCAGTGGAATGAACCAGGTACCCTAAGATGGCCTGTCCGGGTTATGTTGTGGTGAACCCATTAAAATAAAAAACTATTTAAAAGACAAAGAATCTCTGTGCGCAAACACTGAGGCAAGGGTTACCCCAAAGGGCATTTGGCTGGGAAGCCAAGTTTCAAGAAAATACAAAATCACACATGCCCACACAATGCAAAGCATCATGGGCTGCATATGCAAATCACCACAGAATGTTACGCTGGTTCAACTTTAAGCAGAATTGCCTGGTGCCGAAAGGCCTCTCACACAGTTTGCAAAGGGTGCTAATAGATGACATAGACACGTGTTTCTTCCTACCAGGACTCATCAGTATGCCTCGTCTGTTTGACACCCCAGTGGAATGAACCAGGTACCCTAAGATGGTCTGTCTGGGTTATGTTGTGGTGAACCCATTAAAATAAAAAACTATTTAAAAGACGAAGAACCTCTGTGCGCAAACACCATATAGTTGTCAAGTAAGTTTTAAATTGCCATGGGACTTGACTGTACAGTTAAACACTGGGACCCTACAATTGTCTCAGGAGTGTACCTCTAAGAGTATACGCCTCTTCAGGCTTCCTTTAATAGACACTGAGGCCTAAAAGAGGGCAGGCTACTTGGGTAATGGCAAGAAAGTTGTTGCGAATAACCCTATTCAGTCTCCAGGAAGTGTTATCCGTTGGTGTGGAGGGGTCGAGAAAATCTAACAGGAGAGATTAATTGGTGCCTGATTCTTGTTAACATTTTTTATTTTTGTTGTTCTTGGGCAGAACACACACACAGAGGCAGAGTATTACACATACAGATTCGACTCATACCACAACATTTGGTATGACCAGTTGATGCAATTGACAAAGCATTCTGTCAGTTAGCTACAGCCTTGCAGGGTATAACTTAAAATATTCTTCATATTACAGACCTGGTAGCCAGAGGATAGTAAGCTAATGTAATGTCGCTTCCCCCCAAGTGGAGGAGAGCCTACAGCTATTTAGATAAATTACACAGTAAAGAAGGATATAACAAAAAGGGGTCAGAGTAATATTTGACTACTCTACCTAGGGTATGTCCTATTACCATGCAGATTGTAATATCAACTATATACAGCAACGGCAATCTTTCTTTTTATTTTTTTTATTTCAGAAAGTATAGATAAGATTGGGATAGAGACAGGGAAAGGGGGGGACTACAAAAAAAAAAAAACAATATCCAGACCTTTATAGTGAAGGGGAAGAGTCTAGGAAGTGGAACTGGAAGGAGTATTATGGCAGTACTTGGACCTTAAGTAAGGTTGCCAGCATTTGTCATACCAGGTTAGAGAGCCTTGGGCAAAACTGGAGATCCTCTCAAACGTGGCCCCTTGGGCTAAAGCCAAAAGGAACTGGTGAAAAGTTGGAATTTCTGAGGTTCTCCATCTCGTCAGTATGAGTCTCTTGGCCAATGCCCCGGCCAAGGTGATCCATTGTGCCTCTGGACTGCACTTTGGCATCTCAGGACTACCACAGCCAAGAAGGAGTAAAGCGGGGCAGGGAACAATATTAGGGAACAGTTGTTGGCACATGTCCTGGATGGCTTGCCAGAACTGCTGTAGGTTGGGACAGTCCCAGAGTATATGAAACAGATGAGCACCATGGTTGCCACATCTCCAGCAAGTGTCAGCTGGGATAAGTCCCATCTTAACTAGTTTAGCCGGGTCTCTATACCATCTATGGAGAGTCTTATTCATAATAAGTCTTGTACGCCCGTCCCAGCAAGCCAAATGGATTAGTGTCCAACCTTGTTCCCATTGTTGTTCTGAAATAGATATCTGTAGTTCTTTTTCCCATTGCAGTCTGGCTTTCTGGGTGGGCTCTGGGGTGGAGTCTCTGAGGGCATTATATATGTTGCTAGCTTTGCTCTTGGTAAGTTTACTCCATGAAAATATGGGGTGAGTTTTTTTTGTAATGAATTATTATGGGGAGAATTTGGAAGATGAGATATAGCATCTCTTAACTGAAGGTATCTCCAAAAATGAGAGGCAGGGAGATGATATCTTGCCCTTAGAGATTCAAAGGAGTCGATAACAGTGGTCCCAGGGAGTAGGAGATCCTGTATTAGGGAAATGCCCTGTACCTTCCATACTTTCCAGTGCAGGGTGGAGTCCCCTATTTTCAGGGCCTCATTGTCCCATAGAGGCATATATTCCCAAGGGGCTAGGTCATGGCCCAGCAGAGCCATTGCTTGTTTCCAATATTTTATTGATAGTAATATAGAAGGAGAAAGGTCCGCGGGCAAATTCTTCTTACCATATAGGATGACCGCTGGGGAGGGAGTACGAGTTAGGGAGGCTTCTAACTGGAGCCACTGTGGAGAGACCTGTCCAATTTTAGAAAACCATCTAAGAGTCTGAGCCAGCACAAAGGACATATGATACCGCTGCAACCAGGGGAGTCCCCAACCACCCCTTTTCCAGTGCTGCCGAAGTTTGAGTTTGCTATATCGGGGGGGGGTGCACCATCCCATATAAAATTACCCATCTGGGTTTCCAATTTCTGAAACCACTTCTGGGGTATAGACAAGGGTAGATGAGCCAATAGATAAAGCATCTTGGGAGCAGCCATCATTTTGATTGAATCAATTTTCCCAGCAAGTGAAAGCTTCAATGCTTTCCATCTTTCAATGTTTACCCTGAGTGAATCAATCAGGGAATTGAAATTAGCTGCAAGCATTTTAAGCGGATCCGGGTGTAGGATGATACCCAGGTATTTTATACCTTGAGGGGACCATTTTAGCCCCAAGGCGATAAAATCTGCTCTAGAGGCTGAGGAATTCAACGGGAGAATTTTAGTTTTGGACTGATTTAATTTTAGACCTGATATCTTAGTAAACTCAGTCAGAGTTCTAAAGATTGTCTGAATCCCTAGTTGGGTATGTTCCGTAATAATAAGCAGATCATCTGCATATAAGAATGTTTTATAGTTGGCATCACCCACCTGAATCCCAGGAATAGAGTTGGAGGACCTAAGTGCAATGGCCAAGGGCTCCATAGCTAGAATGAATAGAAGGGGAGAAAGAGGGCATCCTTGTCTCGTACCCTTCTGTAATTGGAAGGGCCAAGACATGGTGCCATTGGTCAAAACCGAGGCTAGGGGGGCAGTGTATAGCAGCCTTATCCAGGCAATATAGTCAGGCCCAAAACCCATAGTGGAAAGAGTATGAAATAGAAAGGCCCATTCGACCAAATCGAAGGCCTTTTCAAAGTCGATGGCCAAAGCTACTGAAGGGATTGGTGAGAGTTTGACAGAGTGCATTAAAGACCCTAGGGTTCTGTGGTGGTCCGACCCCAGATGGCCCTTGACAAAGCCCACTTGGGATGGACTAACCAAGCCCTGAAAAGGGGTTCAAGCCAGCCAGCAAGAACCTTGGCCAGTATCTTGGCATCTGCGTTTATTAGAGAGATAGGGCGATAACTGCCTGGAGACAGTGGGTCTTTCCCTTTTTTGAGAAGCACTGTAATAGTGGATTCTCTCATGGAAGGGGGTAGCTGTCCATTAAGTAAAGAATGTCGGAATACCCAAACCAAGTAGGGGGCCAGGTTAGCACCCTGGAGTCTATACAAGTCAATAGGCAATCCATCCTTCCCTGGGGTTTTACGTGGGTTCAGAGAGTGGATCGCCTGGTTAACTTCTTCAACTGTTATCGGGGTTTCTAACAGTTTGGTATCACGGCTGGAGATTCTGGGAATGGGTAGCGAGGATAGAAAGGCTTGGATCTTAGCTGGATCAGGGGGGCTTGGAGAAGCATATAGGTTTTCATAAAATTGGGACATGATTAAATTTATCCCTGAGTTTGTACGACATGGGATCCCTGTTGTGTCAACCAGCGCATGTATCACCTTAGAAGCTTGCTGACGTTTAAGACAGTAGGCCAATAACTTACTGGCCTTTTCTCCCCCTTCCCAGTAGGCATGATGCATGCGTCTAAGGTTTAGCTCAGCCTGCCGAGATAGATGAGTGCTAAGAGAGATTCGTGTGCTGGCTAATTGCGCTGATAGAACTGGAGACAGGGGTTGGTTTTTCAGGGCTTTGTATTGGGATTCCAAATTGTATAGTTGCTTCTCCAAGGCCCTTTGATCGGCTGCCCGGTGATGTCTCCTGGCCACAGCAAAAGCTATTATCCTACCCGAATAGTGGCTTTAAAGGCCTCCCATAGGGTCAGTCGGATACCTCTCCATTATCATTATCCGTCCAGTATTCTGATACAGCCTGGCCAATCCAATCTAAAAGGTTGCATCTTCTAGCAGCAGGGTCTAAATGCCATGCATGAGACTGGTGGGGATTATGCCCTCTTGATAACTAATTCCAGAGGGGCATGGTCGGAAACATAAATTGGGTGAATCAAAGCCCTAACCACCTTTTCATATAACCCAGAAGATATGAGCCAGAGATCTATCCTGCAGGAAGAGCCATGGGTTGTGGAAAAACATGAGTAATCATGCATTCCTGGGTGTAATGTCCTCCAGGCATCCAATAATCTCAGTTCGGACATTAGTTTCTCTACTGCTCTCTTAGCCTGTCTATGGGGTTCAGGGGATTTATTGCTTCTATCTATAGTATGATCTAATGTTAAATTAAAATCCCCTCCTAAGAGTACTGGGGCTCTATTTTTGTTGAAATCCAGGATGGCCTGATTAACTGTATGAAAAATTGTGGGCAATCCTGATTGGGGCGTATATGTTAGCCAGGACCAAGTGGCCCTCAGGGGTTTCAACTTCCGCAATAATCCATCTCCCTTCTTGATCTTGTATGAAGTCCTTCACCTTCCATCCCAAATTTTTATGAAAAGTATGGAGACCCCTTTATAGGTGGGTGCCGCACTATGAAGTTCTTCAATCACCCAAGCTTGTTTAAGCTTTGTGGCTTCCTTAGAAGAAAGTTTAGTCTCTTGTAAGAAAGCCACCATAGAGCTAGTTTTTTAAGTGAATTAGAACCTTCTTCCATTTGATGGGTGAATTAAGCCCCTCACATTCTATGTAATTAGCTTAGTCTCCATTTAAACCATCAGTAAAACATGTCAGGGAAGATATATGATCGGAAACATTATGGAGAGGGTCTAAATCTAGCACCTTTCCTTCTTACTTCCCCATCTAATATTTGTGGGGTACATCCTCGCCCCATTAGAAAGATTGCCATAAAAGAGTTAACACAACACCATAATACCAACATTTTAACCTGACATAGAAGAGTACTAACATGCACAATCCCTAATAACTGAGGGAGGTTTAAACCATTTTATTGACAATACCAACCCCCACCCCTTCCCCCCATTCATTACTTCAGTAATCCCACACGACTAGCATTCACTGTATGTGTCAGCCAAAAAAAAGACCAGACACCAGTAGAAGTCGTTGGGAGGTAAGTGGCCCCAGGAACCCATCTTAAACACATTAAAACAGTTCTCCTTGTAACCCCCGGTAAAAGAGACATGTATGGGGAAGGAGAAAAAAAAAAAAACTTCCAAGCAACAACGGCCTAATAGGCTGTCGTCCATTAAAATAGTAGAAGAACGTAGTAAGGGCCGAGCCTAGTCCCTCTAGATACTTCGAGGTATTGCCAAGAACAGGTGTGCAAGGGCCCTAAATTAAGCTATGGGCAACACCCTGCATCTCCCCGTTCATTCAGGCATCACAGCCAAGGCAAACACACAAAGAGCCTGATCGGCATCATGAACATCAGGGGACAAGCAAGAGCCCAGAGTAACTGATCAGGTATGGACCTAAGGGCCCATCATAGCCATCCTCTGAAGGGATAGGTCCCCTTTAGCTTGGGGCACATGGGTCTCATCCCTAATCGGAGGAGATGCCTGTTTTATCCATAGACAGGTTTAGCATTAAAACCAAAAAAAAAAATATGGTAACAGCAGTCAGCCAACTGATTCAGCAGCAGGAGTGGAAGTAGCCATGTTGCCTGAGATTAGTTCCAAAGTTGGTCCAGCTGCCATGGTCCTAGAGTCTTCCAGGGAGGTACCAGCTGATTCCTCGGCCCAGAGAAGATGCTTTGCAACTGAGGTTTGAGCCTTCCGAGCAGGAGTGTCTGGGAGGGAGAGGCAAGTCAGCGGGAATGTCTTGGTGGGAGATCCATCAGTACTTTATATTGATTGTTGCTCATATCTGGGATTAGTGACTCATGAGAAACACTGGGATCTGGGCTACCACTTCAGCTTCTACTTCTGGAGCGGAGCCACAGAGTTTTATCTATGTCCCTCCTTCAATCCTCACCCTTCTTCTATTCTTTTTCTTACTGCCAGGGGATTTTTGAAGAGATGTCCGAGTGGGAGTCAAAAGTTGTTTGACTGCATGAGAAGTTGAGGCTGCTACAGCATTAGGGGTCATAGGTCTGTCAGTGTCCATCGGGGCAGAGTGAGCAAGCAGGGCACCGGGGCTGTGGGATACATGTAGTTTGCCCCAATTCAGTTTAGGAGCTTGAGATGCTATAAAGTCCTCAGCAGATGCGGGTTGTCAAAGACCCGTGGTGACCCATTAATCACAATTCGGAGAGCGCAGGGGTAGCAGAGAATATTCAAGACCCAACTCAGCACACTCCCTAAGAGCAGCTGTAAAGGCCTTCTGCCTGTTAGTAACCTCCAATGAGTAGTCAGCAAAAATTTGGATTTTGTGCCCTTTCCAAAACAGTTCTTTCTTCTGCCGTGCCAGCTGGGTGATCCGTTCACGGTCCTGGAACCAGAGAAATCGGGCTAGAATAATACGAGGGCGCCCACCGGGGCCAGGGTTCTATGCACTCTGTCCAACTCCCAAGGGGTCTCACACTGACAGTCCAACAATGGGGCAGCACTTTTTATAAAAAATATATGGCATCATTCCCCTCGCAGCCCTCCGGGAACCCAACAAACCTGAGGTTGTTCCGGCAGCTGCGATTTTCAAGATCTTCCATCCGGGCCCAAAGATGATGAATTAGCTGCCCCTGTTCATGTAGATTAGCCCCGGCCTTGCACCAGCCATCTTCCACCTCTGCTAGCTTATGCTCGGAGATACAAGCCGCTGTGACAGATCAACAATATCGCAGTGTTCTTTTTGTGGCTACATCCATTCTGTCCATGCGATGCAGGATTTCGGCAAACATCTGCCGTATTTCTGATAGATTGTTTTTGGCTGCCGTCAGCAATGGCGTAGAGACAGGCTCCATGCTGCAGAATTTTTTTTGGGCCAGTAGCAGAGCGGTACCCAAGTAATGCGGCTGTAACCGAAAATGCGTTTGTTGTTTTATGTACCGGTCAGGAAGCAGGTATCTGGACGACCACCGGTAAGTTCTAAATCTAAATTTTATGCCATTGTGCAGGAACAGGTCCGTGGATGCAGGATTTCAGGGGTTACATTAGGGAGCAAGACGTTTAGGTGTCCATTCGGTTTGGCTGTTGGCCATGCCCCCCAGTTGGTGCCTGATTCAAAAAAAAAAGATGAAAGATGAAAAGGATTTCCCCTCTCTTTTTTATCTCTATATCGTCATTGCCTAGTAATGGGGGTAGATACCCCTACTATCCTTGTAGTTACCAACAAGCCAAGGAAGATCCCTGGAACCACCACATGGGGATAGCGGAGCATAAACTGCATGGTGATATTCCAAACTTCCGCTGCAGTCCCCAGCCCACTAACAGGTCAGGGTTACCTCTAGACCTCTCTTGAGAAACTTCATCCCAAACTCCATGAATTCACCCCCAACAGACCCACCCACCTCTCCTATCAAAATTGAATAATCAGGTATCCATGGAGATACCAGCTGAAAAAGTAAAGTATCTCTCAACTGAGTGCTGCTTGAAAATTCACCTGACAGACAAGTAATCATAACAGCTGGTCAAAAAGTCAGAGTGAAACTATACTCTTGCTTCAGAAGGACTAGACAGAGTCAAAATGGACCATCTTCATGTGTTGATGGTTGCAGGGGTAGAAGTAGATGTATCCAGTGGGGAGGTCAACTGCTGTAGGGGCCACGGTCCTGTTACACGAGGTCCCTGCCCCCTTATTGGTACCCCCAGAGGTACACCGTAGACAGCTAGTATTTAGGCATATGTTATACTAACATATAGGGCTAAGGGCATCTACCGTGCAAGAGCAGATGTCAGGAATGTATGCATATTATTGTTATACACTTTGCTTTCTAATACACATATGTATTTCTTGCTTACAAGATGTTAGGACACCTGTGTTCTTGTAATGATATGATATATAAGTCGGCATTGCCACCTTTTGGTGATTTGTACTACTGCAACGATTTATGCAAGAACTGTACTCTTTTGTTTCACAAAGTGATTACTGCAAAATTGTATAATGTTATCTTGGATCATGGAGCCACCTCTAATTTAGCCAATAGGGCTCATCTCTGTAACTAGAAATGTTTCTATCTTACAATAACCATAGTAATTATCATAGGTATATAATGTGAGACATTACGTCTTTCTCGGAGACCCCATGAGACACGGAGAATCCTCGAGGTATAGGGAATGCTTAGCATTGGCTTTCTCTTCATATTGGTAAGAATTGCTTAGGGCAACTGTGATTATCCTTTTTGGCAGTAATAAACAAGTTTATTACTCTTATGCAACATGTCTGTGATTCCTTGCATTCCCAATATTGCCAAGAACCTGAGATGAGGTTTAGACCTCCTGACAGTCCCATTGGGGGCCTCAAAAAGGTCTGGCCACAGAAGTCCATAGCACTAAAGGGGTCAACTTGAGCTGTGTCTTTGGGTTCTTGGGCTGGCTCTGCCAGGTGCATGCTCTGAGCCCCTGCTGAGTCATGTCGGAACCCCATTTACCTTAAGCCCCAGAAATTTAAGGAAGTCCTCAGATTCCACAAGGTTGGAAAATCTTTACAGTCCTGAATCTGACATGATTTTTAGGCAGGCGGGCACTCCATAGGCCTGTATCCCTTTTACTTGAGTTAGTGACTTAGAATCTTGTTTACGGTGTTGTACAGTCTGAGGGCATAATCATGCTCAAAGCACAACCAGGTATCACTGAACAAGATTGCCTTTTTGGCCCATGCGGTATGGAGCACTTCTGCCTTAATATGACAGTCCAGTAGTGCCAGGATTATTGACCTTGGATGTTCTTTGGGATCCCTGCAATGAGGAATCATGGATCGATGAGCTCTGATAATGTTTACTCTTGTCCCTCAGGTAAGTGTAATATTTATTTCAGAACCCATCAATGAAATGCAACATATTTCCTTGCTCCATACCTTCAGGAATGCTATAAATCTGCATGTTGTTATGGCGATTCTGATTTTCAAGTTCCTCTAGTCATTGTGAAAGAAATTGTACCCTGCAGTGTAAGTCAAACAGGGCTGTGTTGCGGCAGTATATTCGGTGAGGCATTGATCCACTACCCCAGTTCTTTTTTCTAAAATGTTTATTTCTCTTCACTCCTCCAAAACCTTGGCTTCTAGTCTCCGTAATGTAGTACTGATTTGCTGTAGAGCCATACATAGTTTATTTAGATGTGATAGTGCAGTCTGGCTCATCCGTGTTGCTGTTTTGAGGGGAGGTAGCTGGAGTGGAGCTCGAAGAGCATACTGTATCCTGTTGAGGTCCATCTGTCTTGTGTTTTGAAGGTTTCACCACCGATCCAAGTGGGTTATCTTTGTTTCGCTGCCTGAGTGACATAATATAGTCTGTGCTCTTGCATTTGGGCAGCAGGATGGCCAAGACTGTAGCTGGATCTCTGTGGATATATATTATGCTGAGAAGGAGCTCCTCTTTCAGGCTGCCATTAGGTTGGTGACATCACTGGAAGTCACCCTTTTGCTTTTGATATTATTCAGATGTCTTCCACTTCTGTGCAGGACCACCTTGGGGTGTCATTTTCCACTTAGGATACTCTAAAGCCTAAATCCCACTATAAGACATCACAGATGTGCAAATCCTTGTGGTTACAGATGCCATGTTCTATCTTCCCTTGCAAACTGTCTCTCAGTATGCTCACTGCAAGTGTTGTAAACTTCCATTGCCTTGGGGTTCTGGCATGGATCCTGTCTGAGACAATGACTGCAGAACACTAAAGTGTCCCTAGAGAACAAAACATGTGTCTGTACCTTGCTATTCGCAGCCTGTACCAGTTCAGATGTGCATGCCTGCTGAAAAGGTGATGCCTGTCCTGATGAAGCATTGTAAGCCTGGCTTGCATAAGGATTTGCGTTCCCATGATGCCTTGTACTGGGATTTAGGCTTTAGAGTATTGTAAGTGGAAAAGGACACCCTAAGGTGTTCCTGCACAAATGAGTATGTGTTATTTGGAGAGATGCTGTAAAACGGAGCAATTTAGATATTTCTTCTCTCCTAACATCCTTTTATGGATCCCATGCACAGTGGAGCCCACCAAGTTACAACACAGTGTCTTGAGTTACTGCATGACCAAAGGGGTTAACAACCATTGAAACTGCCTTGTTTACTGCAGTAACTCTACTGCAGCATGCTGTACTATTGTGTTGAATCCGGCAGGCTCCACTGTACTACTCTTCCTGAAAACTGTTTCTTTGCTAGGATCTGTCTGAGAGTTCTGAGCATCCATTGCTAGGACAGTAATCAAATGGGATAGCTAAAACGTTTTCCCTGGGTGTTGCCTGGGGAGCAGCACACCAAATTCACCACAAGCTATTTTTTTATGAACTTATCTCCATTTAGTGCAGATTTAATATTCTACTTCCACACCACCATGGAGTGCCACTAGCGAAATTTGAGGGGAAACATTTTTTAAATGTGTAACAATTTAATAAATCATTTGCATTTCTGGTGTGACTGAAAGCCTGATCTCTGGGTTCATAGCCAAGCACTGTAACCACTAAACTAATGGTTGCTGTTATGCAAGCTTCTGGTTAGACACACACAGTGACAGGCAGAGTGAGATAGGGTTTGGGAGAAGTTTTGTGTGCTCAGGGCTTACTTTACCCCTCTATAGTTAACAAATGGGTGGTTGTTCAGAGCCTGGAAAGGCTCTCCCATTTAAGCATTATTCCTTGAATGAGGCAGGCAGAGACAGTCCAGCGGCTTGATATTATGTTAACCAGCTATGCTGTGACATGGGAAATTTAGGCTGAAAAATGAACTTGGGTATCTCACTTATGGGGCTGGGAGGGAGTCATCATAAAACACTTTTGTTTGACTATTCAATCCAAATTTTAGCTAAAATTATTTAGTACTTTACTGTTTTACTTAATTTAGTGTGTGTGTGTGCTACAGTATGTGGTTTTTGATGGGCTGTTAGTTTTGTGCATTGTTATTGGCCATAGCATGGCCATGCCATTTGGGGTTCGCAGTATAGCCTATAAGTTAGATCAATGATCTGTGAACAGCTTGGTACATCCAGTAGACCTGGGTTTGTTTTCACAACCTCCAGCTGCATACTGTGTGACCCTGAGCAAGTTACGTAACCTCCTGTGTTCTGGGATGCACCTGGAAATGAACTTCAGCTCAGTGTGCCTTTCCCAGCCAAAAACTGAAAATTGTCATTGTAATACAAAGTTCTTGCCTTATATCATGATTGCAGTGTTCTTTGGTGCCCTGAGCATCGGAATGGCAACATAAAATTGAAACTGCATACCTGCTTATCTACCTATCACTCTCCAGCATCCCCTGCAACTGAAATGCAAGTTGAACTTGAAAGCATCTCAGAGCTGGCCACAACCTGTACCCCTTGTTGCCAAAGTCTCTATCCACAACAAGCTCAGTGAGCATGTGAGGAGGGGGACTGGATGATTCTAGGTGGAAAAATGTAGGAAATGGGAATCTATCTCCAGAAAAAATTCTAACAATAATAGTAATGCAGATGGAAATAATGCCAAATAGGGTACTTAAAATTCTGCCCTCTCTTAGAAATTCAATCTAATCCCCCCCAACTAAAATAAAACAGTCCCAGACTTCACAACTCAATAAAGATGTCCTTCATTCCCTTGGAAATGCAAGAGTTAATAATAGTAGTGACTACTAATGTGACTATTTCTGTGAGCTACAATATGTGTCACCTCTTTGTTGTGCTAAGAGTTGGCATCGGTGGGGTGGTCAGTAATAAATGCAGGAGTGGGAGGTCAGTAATAAATGCTGGAGTCTGTGGCAGACAGAAGGAAGTGTGAACGGATTAAGGGTACAAAAGAACAGTATTCCAATGAGAATAGCACAGGAGGTCTCCGACAAGTACAGAATAAAAAGGATGCAAATTACACATGATGGAGCCTTTCAAGGATTAAACTGTATAAGAAGGAAATAACATGAATGTTGCATTTAGCATAACACCTTATTTAATCGCATTAATCACCAAAATAATGTGCAGCATTATTTATCAAATTATCCACCTTGGTTAATACAGGCCACATTGCTTAAGACTGAAATATATCCTCATTTGTTTTTAAACCCTGCATATCAGTGATTGGAAAACTCTGCCTGAGCTGAGACAGTGGAAGTGCAGTGTGTGAATGCATGGAGTCTTGAAACAAGATGGATGACCTGCTGGCACTATTAGCAGACAGGAGGGTGGACATAGCTGCAGTAACCAAGACTTGGGCAACATCACACCATGACTGAGACCTTGCTCCCTGGATTTAAACTACACAGGAGGGACAGAGTAGTCGGGAAGGGAGGGGTGGCAGTTTATATCAGTGAAGGAATAACTTGCATGAGGGAGGAGTCTAAGGAAGGGAGGTGGAAGCATTATGGATTCAGTTAAGGTCCAATAGAGGGAGAAAAGGTGAGGTTGGGGTGGTTTACAGACCACCCAGTCAAGATGAGGAGAGAGACAAGGAACTGATCTCATAAATATTGGAAGCTGTAGGAAAGGACAGGTGGTAATTGTCGGGACTTCAACCTGCCCAAGGTGGACTGGAGGATACCATCCACAACATGTGCTAAGAGTCAAGTGATCCTGGAAGGACTGCAGAGTGGGTTCCTGGCTCAGAGCATCACTGAACCAACAAGAGCTGAGGCAATTCTTGATCTGGTGCTCACAAATGGGAGCATGTACAGGAAATAAAGGTCAGGGGCCACTAGGCAGAAGTGACCATTGTACAGTGTGGTTCCATTTGGATATGGGCAGGAAAGCATCCCGACTAAGACCAAAATCTTGGGTTTCAGGAGGGCGGACTTCAGGAAAATGGTGAGGTTCTAAGGAGCCATCTGGTGGGCATCAGAGCAGATATGGGAGTGGAACAAAAGTGGTCCATCATTAAGGAAGGAATACTGGTTACCACAGATGAATGTGTTAGGCTCAGGGGAAAGAACAAAAGGGCCAAAGCGCCCAGGCACAGAAGAAGCTGCCAACTGCTGAAGGAATTAAGAAGAGGGAGAAGGCTTTCTTTCACTATATAAGTGAGAAAAGACACAAGAAGGAAGGGATTGTTAGGCTTAAGAAAGGGGAGGAGTGGGTGGAGGACAATGGAAGAAAAGCAGAGATACTAAATGAATACTTCTGTTCTGTCTTCACCATGGAGAAAGATGGACCAGTGCCTTCAGGAGGGAAAAGAGGAGTGGGGGGAGGGAAACACAGACATAGTGATGGAGGAGGATAGAGTGAGGGAGGGTCTGCTGGCATTGAAAGTGGACAAATCACCAGGCCCGGACAGAGTACATCCACGGGTACTAAAGGAGCTGGCTGAGGAGCTGGCAGGGCCACTAGCAGACCTATTTAATAGTTCACTAGAGTCAGGCATGGTACCACAGGACTGGAGAACAGCATGTGTAATGCCCCTTCACAAAAGTAGTCACAAGGATGATCCATGGAATTACAGACCAGTCAGTCTGAGCTCCTCTGTGGGAAAGCTCATGGAGGCCATACTAAAGGAAAGGTTGGTAGCATATCTAGAGGAGCAGGGTCTCCAAGATAAGAGGCAGCATGGGTTCATGGGGGGAAATTGTGTCAAACAAATCTGATTGACTTCTTTGACTGTGTCACTAAGACAGTAGACAGGGGACAAGCAGTAGACAGCCTCTATCTTGATTTCAGTAAGGCCTTTGACTCTGTGCCCACAAAAGTTTGACCAGGAAGTTGGTGGATCTTGGAGTTGGGAGAAGATGGCCACATGGTGGAAAACTGGCTGAGGACAGAACCAGAGGGTGGTGGTGGGGGAGAGTTATCTGGCACCAGAGATGTAACAGTCGGGTCCCCATGGCTCCATGCTGGGGCCAGTGTCATTCAATATTTTCATCAATGACATTGGGGATGGTATTAAAGGCAAAATGTGCTTATTTGCAGATGTCAACAAGCTCTGCAGGAGAGTGGACACAGCTGAAGGGATACGGGACCTACAGGAAGATCTGGAAAAGCTGGGGAGGTGGTTCAGGATCTGGCAGCTTGGCTTTAATGCCAAGAAATACAAAGTTATGCATATTGGAGCCAAGAATCCCAGGGCAGAGTATTACCTGGGTAGAGTCCGAGTAGCTGCATCAGAAGAGAAGGACCTGAGAGTGATGATCACTTGTGACCTGAAGCACTCCACGCAGTGCAAGAAAGCAGCAGCAAAGGCAAACAAGATAGCTAGGGGGATCAGTAGTAGGAGAGAGGAGGTTATACTGCCCTTGTACAGGTCACTGGCAAGGCCACATCTAGAGTATGGAGTTCAGTACTGGTGCCCACACCTCAAAAAGGACATTAACCAGCTGGAGAGGTACAGAGGAGGGCTACAAAGATGATAGCCAGTCAGCAGGCAAGGCATATGAGGAGAAGTTGAGGGCACTGAACATGTACTCCCTGGAAGACATGACAGAGAGAGGGGACATGATTTGATAGACCAAATGGCCTTCTTCTGCTGGCTTGTTCATATGTTCGTATGTTCATATGTGTGTGACTCATGCTATTGGTTGCTTTTGTAAGAAAGGTTATTTTGATAGATGCTCATCTTATCTCAGCCTGTCCCATTCAGCAAAAGGGTCCGTTAGGCCACCGGTACTCCCCAGTATAAAGAAATAGGTTCAGTGCAAGTCTTCAAATATCAGACATTATAGCCTGAGGTTTTAATGTGTGATAGAGCCTTTGATATTATTTTAAGTAAGGTTCAGGTGCACCTATATGTAAAATCTGTCTCATTCTGTAGTTATCATGACATGCACCATGTCCCCTTTTGTTAGGACATGACACCGATAAAATTTCTGTTCAGTACCAGGAGTTGTCATTTACAGTCACTGCTATCATTTCTGTGGCAACAATGACGTCCAGTTATCATAAATCAGTCTGTGTGGTGCCAAATTACATTTGCCATTCAAATCTGGGAAGGAGCATGTATCCATCAGGCGGTACTGCAGGAGATTATTTACTAAGTGTTGCCATTGATGTTCATTACATATCAATCACCACACAGTGGGTGGGGCATCCTTTATAGAAAGATAGTCATGAGAAGGACAGAAAAGAACCTGAACACGCCATCCAGTCTTTTCCAAGATTCCCAAACTCAGAATCTCTTTAACAAAATCAATTACTCCCTCCTAGCCTTTCTTTCCCTCCCACATTATCTCCTGTGATAACTCCCTTAAATGCATCCCAATTGTTCTTAAACCCCACTTTGTCTTTGCTTCGGTAACCTTGTCAGGAAGTTTATTTCACCCATCCACCTCCCTTTCCATGAAGTAGTACTTCTTAATGTCTTTTTTCGAACTTCCCTATTCCAACTTAAACACATGACCCCTGGTGGATGTAGTTTTTCTCAGATTAAATAAACTTGATGTGTTCACTTTACTGAATCTTTTCATAGACTTGAAATATATTTTATTTTATTTATTTATTTTTATTGTATACAACTTTGTTTACTGGGTGAGTGCGCTGGTTAACAAGTCCCTTTTTCAGGCATGACCCGGGTGCAGAAGCACAAACAGGAAAACAAATTACAATGAATACATATGAATTTACAACATGTTGTAGGCAAACATGAGCACAGATAGTGCTAATAATTGTAAATGTAGTGTAATATACAATGTGACATAAAATGTAATATACAAAAGTGCTTGTAATATAATAAACAAAGGTAGAATTGAGGATAAAGAATAGAAGAGGAAATGTTTATTTTTCATTTTATTTAATCATTTGTTAACCGGTAAGAACACTGGACCAAATCAGCCCTTTTTCAGGTCCCACCCAGGAGCCATAGCAATGACACATGATCAGTATTTCCACATGCACACATAAAATATCATCACCACATATTATATAATCATAATACATTCAAAACTACTTAATACAATTACATTTGTTCCTCCTATGCAAAATATCCACCCACAAAGCTTGTCCTTACCTATAAAAAGCGCTAAACAGCAATAACCCCATAAATGACTCCCTAGATGCCAGGCTCCTTCGACTAGTCCACGACGAGGTCCTAGTCTCCCTAATGGACCTACTCAACAAATCCCTATGCCTAGAGAAATTCCCTAGTGCCTGGAAAACAGCTGTCATTACCCCCATCCATAAAGGTGGTGACAAAGCCTCCCCAAATAACTATCGACCCATCTCCATTCTTCCCCCCCCCAAAGCGTTAGAAAAAGTGGTTACCACCCAACTTACTGAATACCTAGCCAAGTATAACATCCTATGCCCAGAGCAACATGGCTTCCATTTGGGCCATATAGCACCACCACAGCCCTCCTAGAATTCACCAACTTCCTGCACTCCTCCTAGATGCCGGTAACATTGCAGGAGCTGTGTTCATAGACCTATCCAAGGTCTTCAACACAGTCTGCCAGCCTCCTCCTTCTCGACTCACTCTACCAACTTGGTTTCTCCACAGGCCCCCCTGGACTGGTGCTCAGTTACCTTTCTGCCTGGTCCCAATGTGTCAAAATTGCGAACCTATCCGACACACTACCGTCCACTCCGGCGTGCCCCAGGGCTCTATCCTAGGGCCACTTCTTTTCTCCCTCTACCTAAACTCCTTACCAAAGGCCCGCTCCACAAAAATTTTACTATATGCAGATGATGCAGTGCTCTTTACTTCACATCATGAACCCACGCCCCTTCAGGTCTCCCTCCAACATGCCTTCTCCCAGGCCGAAAGATGGTTTAAGGACCATAGACTGGTCATAAACTTAAAAAAAATGAAGTCAATGATTTTCTCTCACCACCAAAACAAAGCAAAAAATGCACCTCTCCACATCCTCCCCTGCACCCAGCACCCCCTTGAACAGGTATCCAACTACAAATATCTTGGACTTACCTCGACTCGGCCTTACCTTCCATGACCATAAACACCCTTGCTGCCGCAACAAACACTTGGATTGAACTCCTTTACTGACACAGGGACTGCCTCCCCACCACGCCCTTAAGTTTGCCATCACCTCATCAATACTGTCCCTAGTGGACTATGGGTTCCTTGTATACAGGGCAGCAAATAACTCCGACTCCAGAAAATCCAGGCCTCCTAAACAAGGCCTGCAGGCTTCTAACTGGCACACCTAGGCTCCTCACAACTGCTCCCTCTTTACCTCTGCCAATCTTTCCTCAACCTTGATGAAAGCTGCTATCAGACCTGCTTACCTGTCCAAGAAAATACTGCTTGGACTCCCCCCAGGTCACCGCCTCTCTCATCCTGCAACCCACACTATCCTCGCCTGCAACTCAGACAAAGCACCTCTGGTTGTGCCCAGAGTAAAAACTCCCTTGCCCAGAGATCTTTCCACCACAGGGCCCCCACATGGTTTAATGCACCCAAAGCACCATCACTAGTGCACGAATATCGTCCACTTCAAAACCACTCTTCGCAACCACCTCTTCAATATCCCGCTCCTGTAACTGCTACTAATATCTCACGCTCTCACCCACTCTGATCGAAATTCTCTGACAAAGTCCATCATGGATTGCAATCTCCGTCAATAACACCAAACCCATGAATAGGACTGACTACTATGTTTAGATGCTTTCTCAAGCTCATAATGTCTCCTGCTGTTATGTTGTGAATATCGTCATCCAAATATTATAAATAACGTCTGATAATATCTACATCCAAATACTGTAAATAATGTCTGTGGCAAATGTCTGTAGCACATGCTTAATGTAATTGTTGTTATACCGTGTTTCTGTATTACCATGTGTCTTACATGTGACAAGGTACCTTTGTAAATGAGCCTCTGGCTCAAAGGTTGTAAACTGATATATAAAATAAATAAATAAATTTAACTTTATTTTTGTAGAATCTTTTCCCTCCAGTCGTGGTCTGCAGGGGCCTCTCTCAGGCATCCTGCCTACTCCTGCCCTGCCTGAAGTCCTCCACCCATGCCTCCTCTCTCCCATCCTCTAGCCACGATCAGTACCCCCAGCTTAACTCCTCTGGGTGGGGCCGCCCCTCCTTTTTGGGCACTCTCAACAGTCAGCTCCAATGTGGCAGAGGACTCGGGTGGAGAGATCTGGAAGGCCAGACAGGAGGACCCAGCAGTGGGCATGGGGCAGGTGCTGTCGCCCACCCACAGACTGGGGTTTCCCTTGTTCTGGTGCACTCTTCTCCCCTCTTTCCCATGCGTGTGCACATCCCAATGCATGGTGCATGGCAACCCCTGCCTGCATTGAACATGCCAGCTATGTGCTGCTCAGCGAGCTACAACACTCCGGTCTCCACCAGGAGCTGATGATGGCCGAGCAATCCCCAGCCTCCCCCAAGAAGGAGAGCAGCCCTGTGGTGCTCAATCTCTCCCACCCTGCCACCATCCCCCAGCGCTCTGAGCTCACTCCCCAACTTGGGTCGCTGGCATGGCACGAGATGTGGCATCCAGCGCCTCAACCCTCAGTGCCACCAGAGTGGCCCAATTACATTTAACTTGAGACAACAAATATTGTTTTAACAACATTTTAAAGTTCATCAGAGATCACATTCCTAATGGGGCAGGGGAATGGGTTCCATAGAAGAGGTGCAAACATGTAAAATGCCTGTGACCCACTTTTTTGCTTACACATTGGGGTTTCCAGAAGCAAGTCATTTTATGTCCTTGACTTGGAAGATACACTACGTACTAACAAGAAATCAGCTAATGGAAACAAGGATTTTAAAAATACAGCCTTAAATGTTAAACAACATAAAGAATATTCTATTCTAGATGTAAAGGGCAACCATCCCAGTCTTAAATATAACTCACAATGGTGTATGCGACATGGAATAGACAATATGTCTGACAATATGGAGGAGGAGAAGAACCACCTGGTCCGTTGCCAGCGCCTCTAATTTATTGGGGCGATACTGGACACGACCCTAGACAAAGCCCTTTTGCCTCCAGACTGGGTCGAGACCCTTCAGATTCAGGCTCGTCTCCTGTCTGGTCGCAGCTGGGTCGGAGCCAGGTCAAGTCCTCCATCTTCTCGGGCTTATGGTGGCTGCCAATCCGACAGTTCCATTCGCTCGGCTCCATATGAGGATCTCTTAATGGATGCTTCGGTCGCAGTGGGACCAAACTCTGGATGATCTAGACCAGGATGTGCTAGTGTTGGATCCCATGATCAGGGACTTGCACTGTTGGGGATGGTTCAGGAGAACCTGTGTCTGGGAGTTCTGTTTTGCATCGCCCATCCATTCCAAACGCTAACAACAGATGCGTCAGGGGAGGGCTGGGGTGCCCAATTAGGGTCTCACAGGATTCGGGGTAGCTGGTCCCTTTTCGAGCAGAAACTGCACATAAATGTGCTCGAACTGAGAGCAGTCCTATATGCCCTACAGGCTGTTCTTCCCTTCATTCTTCCCGGTCATCTTCTGATCCAATCAGACAACATGTGTGTAGTCTGGTACCTCATCAGACAGGGAGGAACATGTTCCTATCCACTGTGCCAGGAGGCAATGAGAGTCTGGTATTGGGCAGCTCAGCACAACCTTCACCTGACCACAGTTCACGTTCCAGGGGTGGAAAATAACCCTGGCAGACATGCTCAGTTGCTCCTCAGCCGGGGCTAATGAATGGGAGTTAGACCAAGAAGTCGTAAATGACATTTTGCGGCAATGGGGGATGCCTCAGGTGGATCTTTTTGCCTCCCCTCAAAAAGCCAAATATCCCGCCTTTTGCTCGCTCGCTCCAGGGTGAGATGTTTTCTGGTGGGATGCTTTGTCTCTCTGCTGGAGGGATAGATTCGTTTATGCCTTTCCTCCCATTCCTTTGATTCTGAGAGTCTTGAACAAACTGAGAATAGAAGGGGCTCGAATGATTCTCATCGCACACTTCTGGCCCATGCAAGTTTGGTTCTCTCTTCTGCAACAGTTTTCTGAGGAACCTCCACTTCCTCTGTCGCAGAAATTGTTGACCCAGGATCAGGAGACCCTAGTTCATCTAGGCTCATCCCTTCATCTCCATCAGTGACTCCTTCAGGCGTAGCTAAAGGCACGCTTTGGAGTTTCTTCGTTAGTAGTGGACATTTTGGTGAAGGAGAAAACCTTTCACCAGGTCCACCTATGCCATAAGTGAAGCGGTTTTCCATTTAGGCGAGCTGTAAAGACTTGGAGCCTTTCTAGTGCCCAGGTAACAAAGTCCTGGATTACATGCATCACCTCTTCGACCTGGGTCTCAGCCATTCTTCTTTGAAAGTCCATAGGGCAGCTATCTCAGCATACCACATTCCCTTCGGAGACTGGTCTTTTGCCCAACTGGAAGTCTCTTAACACCTTCCTTAAAGGGGTTCTCCACCTGAAATCCCCCATCCGCTATCCCGCCCCTCCATGGGACTTGAATTTCTTCCTGGAAAAGCTCACGCTGCCCCCCTTCGAACCGGCAGCGGAAGCAGACTTAAAGTTCCTTTCCTGGAAGACTCTCTTCCTAGTGACCATTACCTCTGCTCGATGTATTTCCGAGCTCCAAGCCTTGATGTGTAAAATCCCGTATTTGATTTTCCACAAGGAACGGTTGGCCATGCGCACCAGTCCTAAGTTTCTTCCTAAGGTGGTGGCTGAGCCTGCGCTGAATCAATCCACTGAGTTACCAGCTTTCTTTACACAACACTTCAATTATGGGGAGTACCTCTTGCATACTCTGGATGTTCACAGAATCCTGAGATACTACACCAATCGGACTAATGATCTCAGGAAAACTGATCAGCTTTTTGTTTCTTTCGCTCACGGATGGGAAGGCAATGCTGTTTCCAAGCAATGCGTGTCTTAAGTGGTTGGTAAATTGTATCACTTTCTATTACGACAAGTACAAGACCCTCCTGGGTCAGGTCAGAGGTCATTCCACTAGAGGAATAGCTGCCTCTGCGGCTTGTTTCAAGAATGTGTCAGCGGCAGATATCTGCGCAGCCGCAACTTGGACGTCTGTCCATACCTTCACAAAACACTATAGTTTGGACATTGCCTCTGGCCGTAGAGCAGGCTTCAGGTTGGCTGTTCTGCAGGGTCTCCTTTCATGAGACTTGTCCAGCCTTGAGCTTTATGTTGTGGATGACAGTCCTCTTCTCGAGTTTTCTTCCTTGTTCCAGACTGCTTGGGACTCAGTCCTATCTGTGAATACCTACTGCAGAGCCCTCTCAAAATAATAGTACAGTTACGTAAGAACTTACCATAACAGTAGATCTTGAGAGAGGCTCTTGCAGTAGGTATTACCTTCTGCCCACCATCCCCTAGGTTTCTTCTCTTTTTCTTCCATATCCTCTTCTCTCTCGCCTTGCCTCTTTAGGCCTTTGGCAGAAAGACTGATGCCCGGGCATGCTAGCTAGAAGTTTTTCAGCGGGTCCTGATGCCTGGTGGCTTAGTCCTGTCTGTGAATACCTACTGCAAGAGCCTCTCTCAAAGATCTACTGTTACGGTAAGTTCTTAACATAACTGTACTTTCTTGTTTACTTATTGCATTTTTTAACTATTTTAGTAAAGACTTTTGTTTTTCTAAAGAAATTCAGCCTGCGTGAGATTCCTTACGTTGTGTGACTGCAGAAAGTTTTATTACAAATCTGTAACAACTGTTAATGCTTAGAAGGGTCATCAATTGCAACCAAATTGAAAGGGGTCTATGGGGACATCCGGCAGGATTAGGGAGAGTACCAGAGTCTCATACGAGTCTGCAGGGATTGTGATCTGGGCTATTGCATGTCATGTCGGGTGTCGACCAAATCAGGTGTTGCGCTGCTACCCGAAGAGGGCATAACACTTGGGCCCTCCTCCTGTGTGTAATAGCCATGGTGAAGGGTTCATATTTGGCCACAAAACTTGAGACTAGTATTATGCCCTGATCCAAAGTATAGAGGTATGCTCTAGGACCTGGTGGCAAGTGTTAAGTTGTAAACCAGCGACACTCTGGATACACATAAGGAGGGTATCCCTGTTTTCCCCCTCCCTGTCACGGATTGCATAGGGGTGGGCACTGTGAGCTTAGTGATCTGACCCTCACGGGTGGGTTAGTGACAGATGTGATTACAGATGTTGGGATCCGATAGATTTGGTTGCATTCACGATCGAGAGATTGGTGGCCACAGGCATAACAGTTGGGCTTGATTCCAAGTCCAGTGCGTCAGATTGTTAAACTGAAAACAGGCTACACAGAATCAAGGCAGAGATTTTAAAAATAACATAGAAACATAGAATTTGACGGCAGGTAAGGACCGCTTGGCCCACCTAGTCTCCCCATTTTCCTACCTAACAGATAAGCTGCAGATCCTAGTTAACCAACAGCTTACTTCCTCCTACCCCCCACTAGGACTGCCTTATGTCTTTCCCATGCATTCTTGAATTCCCTCACTGTTCTTGACTCCATGACCTCCTCAGGGAGGCTGTTCCATGCATCCACAACCCTATCTGTGAAAAAATACTTCCTCACATTACCTCTGAGCCTTCCCCCCTCTATCTTCAAATTGTGCCCCCTTGTTCTTGCACATCTCTTTTTCTGAAAGATGTCACCCTCTTGGACTTTGTTGATTACCTTGAGGTACTTGAAAGTTTCTATCATGTCCCCTCTCTCCCTCCTTTCCTCAAGAGAATACATATTAAGCTCCTTTAGTCTTTCTTTGTATGTCTTCTGGTGCAGACCCTGCACCATTTTGGTTGCCGTCCTCTGGACAGCCTCCACTCTGTCTATGTCTTTGTGGAGATGGGGTCTCCAGAACTGCACACAGTACTCCAGATGGGGTCTCACCAACTGTCTGTACAGAGGGATAACAACTTCCTGTTTTCCACTGGTGATGCCTCTCCCTATGTATCCCAGTATCCCCCAGCCTTCCTTACTGCCTTCTTATATTGCTTGCCCACCTTTAGGTCATCTGATATAATTACCCCCAGGTCCCTTTCCATTTTTACTGTTGTCAGTATCTCGCCTCCCATTGTGTACTCTTTCCCTGAGTTTTTGTTTCCCAGGTGCATTACCTTGCACTTCTTTGCATTGAATCTGAGCTGCCATACATTTGACCATTCCTCCAACCTTGTCAAGTCCCTTCTCATCCTTTACACTCCATCTTGTGTATCAACCCTGTTGCATATCTTTGTGTCGTCTGCAAAGAGACATACTTTTCCTTCCAGTTCCTCTGCAATGTCACTTATAAAGACATTAAAAAGGACCGGTCCCAGTACTGAACCCTGCAGTACCCCACTAGTAACCCTCCTTTCTTCACTGTGGACTCCATTTACTACTACCCTTTGCGTTCTGTTGTCTAGCCAATTTTTTATCCAGGCTACCACCTTGGGACCCACTCCAAGGCTGGCTAACTTGTGTATTAATCTTTTGTGTGGGACTGTATCAAATGCCTTGCTAAAATCTAGGTAAGCCATGTCCACAGCCCCTCCCTGGTCTACTACTTTGGTCACCCAGTCAAAGAAATATATTAGATTCGTCTGACACAACCTTCCCATTGCGAATCCATGCTGCCTTGGGTCCTGTGCCCCACTGGCCTCAAGGTACTCAACAATTCTTTCCTTTAGAAGTGATTCCATAATTTTCCCTACCACTGAGGTCAAACTAACTGGTCTGTAGTTTCCTGCCTCTGTCCTGCTCTCACTTTTGTGAAGAGGAATCACATCCGCCCTCCTCCAGTCCTCAGGTACCACCCCCTCCTCCCATGTTTTGTTAAAGAGAGTAGTCAGCGGTGTCACTAGTTCTACCCTTAGTTCTTTCAGAATTCTTGGGTGAATCCCATCAGGCCCCATTGCTTTGTCCACCTTCAGTTTTATTAGTTCTTTCAGAACCCTTTTTTCTGTAAATGGACTGGTATTGAGATATGTATGTGTATATATATATATATATACATATAATTTGGTTACAGTATCAAGTTCCCTACCTGTTTTTGTTTTTTTCTCGGGTGTACGTTAGAGTAGTAATAGTTAGGGAAGATGATGGCTGTCACAAATGCACTCAGCAGGTCAGGCCCTCTGCTCCCACAGTGCCAACCTCCGAGCGCAATAGTGCGAACAGGTAACATACAGGGTAACCCTCCTGTCTGCTTTTGGGTCCGAATCACCTTTAGTCTCAAGTTCTGGGTGGATTCAAACTGTGAACCTTATGCTAGCGTGCCCAATGTACAGGCTCGAGATCGTGTCCTCTTGGGATTGTGGTACAGTCTTTCACCAGGGCACCAAGCCAGGCTTCAAAATGAACCCTTAAAACTCTATAAGAGACCTTAGGTATATTCTTAGCTTTTTCAGTTTGGTAACACCATCAAGTCCTTGAATAATTGTTAGACTTAACCATCTATATGTCACATGCAAAAAAAAAGAACTGGCAAACACCCAGGCAGTCTCTTAAGACTAGGTTTACTAAAAATGGATAAAAACAGTAAGATAAAATACAGAACAAATATCAAAGAGCATCACAATCACATAAAAACAACAAGAAAAACTACAGAACAAACCCCTTCCAAAATACATTAAGATCTTTTCTATCTAATGTATTACCTCTCTAAGTACAATTAAATTTAAATCAGAGAGCTGTCTCTCTCTCTCTCGGAGTTCCAAAATAATATAACATATTCCCCAGTTACAAGGATACATTTCAACTCCATCTCCCAACCCCTTTGGTGAATCATCTAGCTCCTCCTTTTTAAAATTAAAAAAATACAAACATGATGGCCTATCAGGAGGTATATTAAACAATGTTGACATAAGTAAAAACTCTTTTCCCAAATTATGAGTCTTTGATCAGCCAATTCCTTTGAGGATTTACAACCCTGTAATCTGTCACCCAGGTGTGAGATAGCCGACAGGAATCAGCTTGATGTCCTGTTTCTGAAGTCATAAAGTCACATTTAGTTTGCACTTTAAAAAGCCTAGGCATGTCATAACAAGGTAATTAAAATGCAATTTCTCGAGGAAGTTAATTACATTACAGCGATAAGAAACATGGAAGCCGTCTCCCCTCTAACTTTAAATTGTGCCCCCTTGTTCTTTCACATCTCTTTTTCTGAAAGATGCTACCCTCTTGGACTTTGTTGATTCCTTTGAGGTACTTAAAAGTTTCTATCATGTCCTCCCGTCCCTCCTTTCATCAAGGATATACATATTAAGCTCTCTCAGTCTCTCTTCATATGGTTTCTGGTGTAGACCCTGCACCATTTTAGTTGCCCTCCTCTGGACTGCTTCCATCCTGTCTATGTCCTTGCATAGATGAGGGTCTCCAAATTGCACACAGTACTCCAGATGGGATCTCACCAACTGTCTGTATAGAGGGATAACCACTTCCCTTTTCTACTTGTGATGCCCCTCCTATGCATCCCAGTATCCCCTGGCTCTCCTTACTGACTTCTCATTGCTTACCACCTTTACGTCATCTGATATGACTACCCCCAGATCCCTTTCCATTATTGTTGTCGTTAGTGCATCCCCTGCTGTTGTGTACTCTTCTCCTGGAGTTTTATTTCCCAGGTGCATTACTTTGCACTTCTTTGCATTGAATCTAAGTTGCCATATGTCTGACCATTCCTCCAACCTTGCCAAGTCCCTTCTCATCCTTTCTACCCCACCCTTGTGTATCAACTCTGTTACAGATCTTTGTGTCATCTGCAAAGACGCATACCTTTCCTTCTAGACCCTCTGCAATGTCACGTATAAAGACATTAAAGAGGACTGGACCCAGTACTGAGCCCTGAGGTACTCCACTAGTAACCCCCCTTTCTTCGGAATGTGTTCCATTCACTATTACCTTCTGTGTCCTGTTCTGCAGCCAGTTTGCTACCCAGGCTGCCACCCTGGGACCCACTCCCAGGCTGGCTAACTTGATTATTAATTTTTTGTGCGGGACTGTGTCAGATGCCTTGCTAAAGTCTAGGTAGTCCATATCCACAGCCCCTCCCTGGTCTATTACTTTGGTAACCCAGTCAAAGAAATCGATTAGATTCGTCTGACATGACCTTCCTGCTTTGAATTCATGCTGCTTTGGGTCCTGTGCCCCACTGGCCTCTAGGTACTCAACAATTCTTTCTTTCAGAAGTGATTCCATCATTTTCCCCACCACTGAGGTCAAACTAACAGGTTTATAGCTTCCTGCTTCTGCCTTGCTCCCACTTTTGTGAAGGGAATCACATCTGCCCTCCTCCAGTCCTCAGGTACCACTCCATCTTCCCATGATTTGTTATAAGTGTGGTTAGTGGTGTCACTAGGTCCTCCCTTAGCTCTTTTAGGATTCTCCTGGTCAGTGTAATATATCCTGTAGCTTCACTGAAGCCTTGGGGGGCACCCATGGAAGGACAGAGCACAGGCTGTCTTATGTGAGATAATCGCATACTATTTTTTATATTACATATATCATACAACAATCATTACCAGGTGGGCAAGCATCACAATGGCTTCCAAGTATAATGCATACACTGCAGACTAAATAAGGCAGTTGTGTCAGGACAGAGGGGTCCAGTATGAAGGTCTAACCAAAAAGAACTTCTTGGAGGCTCTTGTGGTAGCCAGTGAGCTAGCGGTTGCCCAGAACCTCGAATCAAGGTTGGCGACTGGAAAGGACCAGAGCCTGGGGGTGCCAGGATCCATCACAGTGTCCTATCCCAGTGAGGAGTACAGCGAGACCAGAGAGAACCTAGAGCCACAGCAGCAGGGAGGGGTCACCACAATTCTGGAGCTAGAAGGATCAGGCTGCAGACAGAGTTGAGAATGGAGCTGGAATTCAAGTAGAGGAGTTCGAAGCCAACAGCAGGAGTTTGAGCAGAGGTTCAAGGCGGAGATGCAGGAAAAAAGAACCAGCATCAGAGAGGTGTCTGAGGAAAGAGAAAAGAGCTTCAGAAAGAGAAAAACAGTGCCAGAGAGAATTCGAGCTTCAGAAGCTAAAACTCCCAATGACCAGTGCCAGAGGAGGTAAGTGGCAGTGGTGAACCTGGGACTCCAGGACTGGGGTACAAGTAAATTCTAAATTAATAGCTGAATTTAAAGAGGGGCTATGGATGCATTTTGAATGCTTTGAAAAGGTCTGTATTCAGGCAAAAATACCCAGGAGTCCTGGAGCTTCCAGCTATCCCGCTACTTACTGGGCGGGTCGTGAGGAGCGTTGGGTCAAGTGGACAATCAGTATAGTAGTGATTATGAGAAAATTAAAGCTGCATTGCTTAAAAGTATGAGTTAACTCCTGAAGCATACAGGGTTAAGTTCCGTAAGCTCCGAAGAAGTCTTGACATGAGCTACGAGGAACTCGCCACAAAGCAACGTTAGTTTTTGAAACGTTGGTGGGAGGGAGTGGAAGCAAACTCTGTAGAGAAAATTGAGGAGGTTGTACTTTTGGAGCAGTTCTTTTGGGCTTGCCCAGCAGAGCTAACAAATCTGGTTGGAGGACTGAGACCCGAAAACAGCGCAGCAGGCTGCTGAGCTCTCGGACCGCTTTGCCAGGAGGAGGTCTGCTCTGAAAGGGAGTGGGAAGAGCATGGCAGTGCAGAAGGGGAAAGCACGCCTTCAGGGCAGCTAAAACCCTTACTGCCTCCACAGAAAAGGGGAAGCCCTAGGTTACAAAAAAGGGATTTATGAGACAAAAGAAATGATGGCTGTTAGTTTTGCAAGCAGCCAGGGTATCTTGCATGACAGTGTCGTAAAAAGACACAGAGCGGACAAAGTGGTGCTAGAACAGAGTTGAGTGCACTGTGTATCCCTGAAAGCATGCCTACAAACATGAGGGAGCACATACACCCGGTTACTGTAAATAGGGTGCACCCCTATCGTTTAAGGGACACAGGGGTGTCTCTTACCTTAGTAAAAGGGGATATGGTGACCCTGAACAGCTTATACCTAATCAGTTTGTAACAGTAAGGGGATTCACTGTGGAGGAGAAAATGCTTGCCACTTGCTAGAGTTCTCCTGGACTGGGTGAGACAGGAGAGAGGGTGAAAAAGGTGGCTTTGGTAGACACCCTCACCCTGGATGTGATCTTGGGAACAATCTCCAGAAGGGGGTGGTATGTGTGGTTACCAGCAGTCAGACGACAAAGACACATTGTAGTTCCTTGGACCCCATAGAAGCCCCTGTGGGAAACAGTGGGAGGCTGGTTCCCAAGCCTGTGTTTTCTGACTTGTAGAATAGTGAAACGGGGGTTAGGACTTGCCCACGTAGCAGTTCACAAAACAACTACAGACTGTTACTCTTAAGGAGGGAGAGGTAACCAGTGATTAGGGATGGCAATGACCCTGAATGCCCTGATGCTAGAGATATGGACCCTAGTTTAGAAACTGAAGGGGACATGTCCCATGCCTTGGGAAAATGTACGGATTTTGCAGCTGCTCAGAGGACTGACTCTAGTTTAGAGAGGCTGAGGGTTTGTGCAGAATCTGACGGGACACGGAGGGTATTTTGGGCAGTGGACTGTTGTACATGCAGGAGGTAAGTACAGAGGGAGGGGTGATGGGCAGGCAGCTTGTTGTTCCCCAGGGGTACCGTAAGCAGTTGCTCAAGATTGCTCATGTCTGGACTTCTGGGAATTGTGCACACCATGCAGTGATTGGCCTAGAATTTCTATTGGTCCAACTTCAGTCAGCAGGTGAAGGAATATTGCAGGTCTTGTCACTGGTGCCAACAAATAGGAAAGGAGGGTAGTAAAACCCGAGCCACACTAATTCCCGTGCCCATTGTGGAGGAGCCATTTCAGAGGGTAGGAATGGATATTGTGGGACCTTTGAGTACCCCAAGCTCCTGCAGGAAGAGGTTTATCCTGATGGTGGTAGATTATGCCACCAGATACCCAGAGGCAGTTGCCCTTTCCTCACTTAGGACATAGTGGCAGATGCCTTGCTAGAGATTTTTTCCCATGTCGGGTTTCCGCAGGAGGTTATCACCGATTGAGAGGGTTCCTTCATGTCAGACCTGATTAAGTGTTTGTGGGAGAAGTGTGGGGTAGTGCAGAGATGCCCGACACCTCGTTACCTGCAAGCCAGTGGGCTTGTGGAAAGGTTTAATGGTACCCTAAAATCGATGCTCCAAGCGTTTGCTGAACAACATTTGAGGGACTGGGAGAAATACCTTCCCCACCTGTTCGCATACAAGGAGGTGCCCCAAGAGTTGACAGGGTTTTCCCCCTTTGAACTCTTATATGGACGCAGGGTGCATGGGCCCCTAGACGTGGTCCAAGAAGACTGGGAAGACAAGCATGCTGCCCAGGGAATTCCCATAGTGGAATATGTCCTAAAGTTTAGGGAAAAGCTGAAGGAGCTTATGGGAGCAGCCCAGAGCAACCTCTTAGCCACCCAGCAGAAGCAAAATGTCTGGTATGACCGCAGAACCAGAACTCGCTTGTATATAGGTCAGGAAGGATAAGCTGCAGGCTGAGTGGGCGGGACCATACAAAGTAATCAGATAAGTGAATAATGTAATCTACATTGTAGAACTGCCTGACAGGAGACACACTCATAGAATGTACCATGTCTACATAATGAAGCCATATGCAAATAGGGCTGACATGGTATTTGCTGTGTGTAGTCCTGGGAAGGGGATGGATGAAGAAGACCCCCTACTGGACATGCTGGCAGAAAGTAAGCAGGAGTCCTCTGTGGAGGCAATCAGACTGTTGCTCTAGTTGACCCCGGAACAGCCCCAGGAGGGAGGGAGATTTTAGAGGACTTTGTCCCTTTGTTTACAGCCAAGCCGGGATGTACCCCCTTAGCGACATATTATGTAGGTACAGGAACTCAAGCATCCATCCGACGGACAGCCTACTGGGTGTCAGAGGCCATCCTAAAGGACATTGAGAGAGGTGGAGGAAATGCTGGATTTAGGGGTAATCCAGAAATCCCACAGTTCCTGGGCCTCACCCATAGTCCTTGTTCCCAGGCCGGATGGCTGTTCTCGCATCTGTGTAGACTGTTGGCGACTCAGTGCAGTCACGAAGTCTGATGCCCACCCAATACCACGGAAAGATGAACTGCTGAACAAGTTGGGAGGGGCGACATACCTCACCACCATTGACCTGACAAAAGGATATTGACAGGTGGCGTTAACTGACAGATCTAGGGAGAGGTTGGCCTTCATCACTTCAGTAGGATTATTTGCATTCAGGGTAATGCCGTTTGGAATGAAAGACACCCCTGCCGTCTTCCAAAGATTGGTGAACCAGGTGTTACATGGTATTGAAAAGTACGCTGTGGCATACCTGGATGATATTGCCATCTTCAGTGCCAGCTGGAAGGAACACCTCTCCCACCTGAGGGAAGTATTGTGCAGGATTCAGAGGGCAGGGCTCACTGTCGAGGCTGAAAGTGCCAAGTGGCCATGGCTGAGGTGGCATACCTAGGACATGTAGTAGGGCAGGGGCATCTTTGTCCTAATCAAGCCAGGGTTGAGGTGATAGAGGTGTGGCCCAGGCCGGAAACCCAGAAGCAGGTTTGGAGTTTCCTAGGGACTGCTGGGTACTATCATAATTTTCTACAAAATGACAGTACCCTGGCAGCTCCCCATCTGGCCTGCTAAAGAAAAGAATGCCTTAAAAGGTAAAGTGGGAACCAACCTGTGAATGAACCTTTACATGGCTGAAGGAGGCATTGTGCTGTGCTCCTGTGTTGGCCAGTCCAGATTACAGTAAGCCATTTGTAGTCCAGACAGATTCCTCAGATGTGGGGATTGGAGCAGTCCTCAGTCAGACCTCTAAACAAGGGAAAGATCACCCAGTAGTGTACCTTAGTAAAAAGTTGCTTTCTCAGGAGCAGGCCTATTCCACAGTCAAGAAGGAATGCCTTGCACTGGTATGGGTCCTAAATAATTTAGAGCCGTACCTCTGTGGGAGGCATTTTGAGGTACAGACCGATCATAACCCCCTGGTGTGGCTGACGCAAATGGGGAAGATGAATGGTGTCAATTGAGATGGAGTATTGCCTTAAAGGGCCACGATATGACCATTTCCCACAGGGCCGGATCCGCGAATGCCAACGCAGACGGGCTATCTCGGCAGATGGAGCAATGAACAGAATTTGTGAAACTTGTACCGTGCTAGGGATGGATTCCCACAAATTCAGTCCAGGAGGGAGGAGGCTGGCAAGCTAGCCATCTGCCAATCATTATTTGCAACATATATTTATTTTACATATTGTATTATGTGATTTCTGTGTATACCCATGCCAGTGTTAATTCAACGCATGGGGAAAGACTAGATTTTTTTTTTTTTAAAGGGGTGACCTTTTGACTCGAAGGCCACCTGTTTACAAGGAAGGGGAGATCTTAGTTCTCAGGTCCTGTTGACAGTGATGTGGCAGGATTTAAGGAGAGTACCAGAGTCTCATACGAGTCTACAGGGATTGTGAACTGGGCTATTGCATGTCCTGTAGGGTGAAGACCAAATCAGGTGTTGCACTGCTACCTGAAGAGAGTGCAACACTTGGGCCTTCCTCCTGTGTGTAATAGCCACGGAAAAGGGTTCATATTTGACCACAAGACTCGAGACTGGTATTATGCCCTGATCCGAAGTATAGAGGGATGCTCTGGGACCTGGTGGCGAGCATTCAGTTGTAAATCCAGTAAGCACTGTGCATGCACACGAGGAGGGTATCCCTGTTTTCCCCCTCCCTGTCATGGATTGCACTTAGGGGTGGGCACTGTGAACTCAGTGATCTGACCCTCACAAGTGGGTTTGTGACACACTTGACAAACTTTTGTATTCTGATCTACAATTATGTTATTGTGCACTAGGTAGATATCCCAACCTGTTCTATGTTTAATTGCCTTGTTGTGTTGCATCCTTCAACCTCTGATGTGTTGTATGTACGTTATCTATTGCTTAACACTGTCTGTTACTCCAAACTGTTGTTGCACCACCGGCCATGTTGTGTGGAGCCATGTTTTACCTGTAACTGTCTCCATATATTGTATTACCTTTGCTGTCTGTAACCCTCCCGGGTTGTGCCTGAAAATAGGCAATGCCTTTGCCTAGTGTACTTACCCGGTTAACAAAAACAAGGTAAAAATAAATACATTTTTGATCCTACACAACTAAATAAAAACATAATAACTATATAGAGAATAATGCCTGTGCAGGTGTGTGTTATGAGGATTTTTCACACACTGCGGGTATGTGAAAAATCTTCATAAAACAAACTTTGCACAGGCATTATTTTTTTACAATAACTGGTGCAAGGTCTCAGAGAGAAAAACTGTTACCTTTATTTGTGCCAGAGAGCATGTCCCTCAGTGACTGCTGTACTCGCACAATTACAGTGTGCTTTCTTTCACGCTTGAGAGAAGAGTGTGTGTGAGGAGGAAAACTCCATAATAACCAGCTATCTAGGTATGGAATTCTGCGGGTCATTATGGTGTATTATCAAGACTTGATATCCACTCATTATAGGTAGTCATGAGTTATTGTATAGCAATAAAGACTACTAATATAAACATTTTGAATTAAAATGGCCTATTGAATTCATGTAACAGCTAAGTAGGCACTCTGGGTTGAGAGGACAAGGTTTCTTGGCCCTCCTCTCTGCAGCGGACACATCGAAGCAGCGTGCTGCTCCATAGGAGCCTGCATAGCAAAGCAGCTATTCAGCAGTCCAGCAAGCAGCTCAGCTCACAGTTTCTGTCAGAGAAACAGAGCTGATAGGAAAATTCAATGTCTCGTATGCTGATTAACTATGAATTGCATGTTTTCCTCCGGTACTTTATTTTGCCTGTTAGTTGTACTTTAGTGCAGCAAGTGGCTCTTGCAAGTCTTCTGTAGCCTGTGTTACCTTGGTTGTTTTATTCAAAGTGTGCCTCAATTTAGCCAGCGTTACCTTGTTAATTTACTTATTTTATTTGGTATTTGCCTCACGTTTTGCCGTGGTAGCCTGCTCTGTCTCTGTGACGCCTTCTCTCACTTTCTTTCTCTCCAGCCCCTTCCCCCTATTCTTACCGTTTCCCGCCTTGACCTTTCTTCAGTCACTTTGTCTGTGCCATGACCCCTTAATCTCTTTCCAATCCTAGTGTTTTCTTGTTCATTTACCTGCAGGCACTCCGGGTCAAGAGGGCAAGATTTCTCTGCCCTCCCCTCTGCAGTAGAAACATTGGGAGCAGTGTCCTGTTCCACAGGAACCTGCACAGCTAAGCAGGTATTCAGCAGTCCATTAACCAGCTTGGCTCACCTGCGGTGCTGCGCTTTGCATAGCACCACTTGGGTTCTTCCTGCCCACGCTCCCACCCTAAGCCGTTCTTCCTTTTTTAGAGCTGGGTGTGCATGAATTAATTGGTAAACTTTTGCACTAGTCCTTATCTTTTCACTTGGTGTAGTCCATCTCCCCGAGCTCTGAAGTCTCTCACTATATTCTTTAGTACCCTCCCTGATTGGACTCAACCCCATCCCACACAGTCTCATAGGCACGCCACTCTAATACTTTACACTCCCCCCAGCATCGACTTCCTAATCGGCCGTCACACTGTCTGCACCGCCATAACATCCCCCCCGCTTTCTCCTCACTCTTCATTCTACAACACTATTACTCCATTCGCCTATCATGCTACTACTTATCCTTGCTCTGCTCCCCTTCTTTCCTCTTTCACCCTCCATCCTTCTTACTGTTTCCCTGCCATCTCTAATCATCTGCTAACCCCCTTTCCACATCGAACTCATTCCACCTCCTATCTTCCTCTCCACTGCCCCTGGATCCCTCTTCTGCTCTTCCCCCTCCATCTCTTCTACTGGGCACTGTAGCCCCACCGAGCTCATTCATTTTTAAAGAAGAAGCAATACACATTTATCTTTTACTTGATCGCTCTTCTGCTGTTCCTAGCAGGGGATATTGAATTCAACACAAGCCCATCGGCCCCCCTTATACCCTGTATGATATAAAGAGTGCCCAATTAAACATTAGAAGCCTTCTCCCCAAACTAACTCAATTGCAGGCCCTCTTGGCAACCATCATACCAGATATTCTAATGCTGACCGAAACCTGGCTCACCTCAGACACGCCTGACAGTAACATCAGTATCCCTGGCTACTCCCTGATCCACCACGATCGCCCCAGCAGGTGAGGCAGTGTGGCCATGTATCTCTCCTTCACTCTGCAGGTCACTCCTATCATGGCATCTTCCTCACCATTTACATATGAGCTGTTACTTGTACAGCTTACTCTCCCTCACTCCATCTCTATCATTATATCTATTGCTGCCCTGGATCAGCACCCCGAGTATCACCAAACTCCTTTCCTCCATTGTGTTACATACCTCCACCACAGAAACCCTTTCATTAGGTGACTTCATCCTAAACTGGCTCTCCACCTCCTACCACAAAATCCGCTGTGGTATCAGCTCCATGAACCTGACTCTAATAAATGAACCAACACACCTAAACCCCCAAACCCTCAATCACTCCCTCATCTACTGGGCCCTCACTTCCCACCCTCACCGAATCATCAAGGCTGGCATCTTGCCAGATGCTTTAAGTGACCATCATATCTTTTGTATATGCAATATTCACTGACCTAAAGCCCTTCAAAACTGTGCTCATACCCTCCTTCAAATCTCTGGACCTCACACCTCTGCACAGTGAGCTAACCTGCACTGACTGGTCCCCTATCTCCTTGGCCTCCTCCATAGAGTCCGCTCTAAATTATTTCAAAACTAAATTCCTCGAGACATGGAACAGTCATGCCGACCCCCCCACACCAGACAAGAGTAAGGGGAACCCACCTCCCCTGGACCACAGCCAAACTCATTGCTTGCTTATGGTGTGCGTGATATGGCCCTAGCCTGAAAATAAATGTAACCCATCCATCTCTGCCTTCCAGAGGAATCGCTACCTCCGAAACTCCTGTACCAGGGCAGTAAGGCTTGCTAAGGCTGAGTATTTCATATCCACCTTTGAAGCCAACATTGGTCACCCATCAAAATTTTGGCAGGTGTTCCATAATCTCTTCTCCCCTCCTACTCAACCCCCTTTGACAGTCCTTAGTGTGGGAGATACCCTGGTTTCAAACCCCATCTCTCTCGCCTCAGAGTTTAACTCCTTTTTTATCACTTGTGCTTCCTCTGCCCCCCCCTTCCGCCCCTGTCTCTTACATTTCAAACAACATGAAGTCTTGCTGTACTCTGACTGTTGCAGTGATTGGCAACCTTTGAACTGCCCCGGAGAACAAAGAGTGAACTTTCCATGCAGGGCATGGAACACTGAGCTCGAGCTCGGTTGAAGCCTCTGTCTACTGTTGTTTAAACTCCAACTGTCAGATTCTTTACTCCGCCTCACTGAACAGTCGCTCCGGAGATTTCTCCTTTGCTCGGTTCAAAAAAGTCAGTTAAAGTGTCATTTTTTCCGCTCGGTTTCGACCGAATTTCTGCTACTGAACCTGTCGGTTTAAGTCTCTGTCTGTGGTACCGTGAGTACTAGATAGGTTTTGCATTTAGTTTCTGTGTGGAACTTGTAAACATTGGATCGGTTCGGTTTGAACCCGATCGGTTTGGATTTAAAAACTACTGAATTTATTAGAGTGCAAGTGGGTACTGGAAGTGGTAAGCCAGGGACTGGTTCTCAGCTTCAAAAATTTCCAAGATGAGAACCACATCCTTTCCACCTGCAAATCCATCAGAGACCCTTGCCCTAGAGGCAGAGATTTCTTCCTTCTGGCTCTCAGGGCCATAGAAAGGTTTCTACCCTACACAGGAGCCAAGGATTGTACTCAGGTACTTCCTAACCCCAAAAGACAGGAGAATGGTGGCCCATCCTGGATCTAAGATATCTGAACAAGCACCTTTTAAAACCAGAATTCAAAATGGTGAATAATTCTGCCCTCTCTAAGGCCAGGGGACTGGCTTGCCTCCCTGGACCTCAAATATGCCTATTTCACATTCCTATCAGGTGCCCACAGAAAGTACCTTCAGGTTCGAGTTGCCCTCAGGCCACTGTCAATTCAGAGCAATGCCCTTTGGCCTAACATCAGCCCCAAGGGTGTTCACAAAGTGCCTGGCAGTAGTGGTTGCTTTCCTAAGGAGAAAAAAGATCTCCACCTTTCCATACTTGGACCACTGGCTCATAGTATGTCAGTCTCCAGACCAAGTCAAGTCACATCTTCAAATAACTCAGCAAGTGCTCACTTCCTTAGGATTCCTCCTCAACCTTCCAAAGTCAGTTCTCAAGCCAGTACAGCTCCTCACCTTTATAGGGGCAGAGCTGGATACAATAAGAGCAAAAGCCTTCCTTCCCCTGGACAGGGCAAGGACCCTTATAGAACTGGCCTCTTCATTCACCCTCCAGGTATCTCGACCAGCAAGGCACTTCTTGCAGCTCCTGAGCCACATGGCAGCCTCCACAGCAGTGGTCTGGGAGGCAAGATTCCAGATGAGGGACATTCAGTTCCACTTAAGAGCCTTCTGGTCCCAAAGAATGGATTCCTTACCAAACTAGTCCCAGTGACTCAAACCCTGATCCAGGCTTTGCAATGGTGGTGGGATCAGGACAATTTAAGACAGGGAGTTCCTTTTGTCACTCAGTCTCATTCAGTAATACTCACCACAGATGCCTCCCTGCTGGGCTGGGGAGCCCACTTGGGGATCTTATCACTCAAGGGCTGTGGTCACCTCAAGAATCTCTGCTTCACATCAGTCTCTTGGAACTCAGAGCAGTGTTTCTGGCACTGCAAGCCTTTTCCAAATCTGTACAGAACAAGGTGGTCCAGATCAGAACAGACAATACCACCACAATGTGGTACATCAGCAAGCAAGGAGGCACTCGGTCTATGGCCTTGTGCACAGAAGTAATGAAGTTGTGGTCTCTGGCCTATTCCCTGCAAACCTCTCTGATAGTAGTTCACCTCCCAGGGAAGGACAGTGTCCTAGCAGATGCTCTCAGTAGGATATCTCCGGACCATCACGAATGGACCCTACATCCCCTAGTTTTGGAAGTGATTTTCTTCAGATGGGGCACCCCACAGATAGATCTCTTTGCAGCCCCAGACAATCACCAACTTCCTCTCTTTTGCTGCAGACCCCCAGTCTTGGGCTCAGTCCCCCTGGATGCTCTGATCCTGAATTGGGAAAGGGAAATTTCTGTATGCTTCCCCCCTTCCCTCTCTTGTTCAAAGTGCTAGTCAAGATCAGGTCTCAACCATGCAACGTGATTCTGATTGCTCCAGACTGGGCCAGACAGCCCTGGTACCCTCTGTTGCTGTCCTTAGCAGTCCACCGTCCCCTGTCTCTTCCCAGGAATTACAACCTGTTGACATCCTCTCAGGGAAGGATTTGGTATCCGAACCTCAAATCTCTCAATCTCAAGGCCTGGCTCTTGAAGAGTTAGAGTTTGCTGATCTGCACCTCTCTCAAGGGGTTCTGGATATCCTTAAGGCTTCTCGAAAGCCTTCCACCAGAAAGACTTACAACTCCAAATGGAAAAGGTTCACTGTTTGGTGCTTTAGTAGCATATTTCTCCAGAATCTGCTGGGTTGCCTACAGTCCTGGACTATATGGTTCATCTTAATGGCTTGGGGCTTAGACCAGCTACACTTAAAGTGCATCTGGCAGCTGTTTCTGCCTTCTTGTCAGTAGGCAAGCCCTCTCTCTTTCAGCCCATCCTGTGTTTTGTGAGTTCTTCAAGGATTGCTGCACACCATCCCCTTTGGACCTGCTCCTGCTTGGGACTAAGGGTTGTCACGGTATACCACAGTGTCAGAAGTCCAGTATTGATACCGTGGACAATTTCTGATACCGCGATAACCGTGATTCTTGGTATACCGTGGTATTGAGATCTTTCAACTAGTTGTTTTGCATTTTTCAGGGACAACTGTACTTTACATGCCACTTCTCCCTGATGCAAGAATTGTTTTGTGGATGCGACGTCCACTGTCTGCTGCAGTGCTCTACAGATTAGTAAGGTTAGATTTAGGTGTCCTCATATGTCCAGTCCATAAGTGGACTGATGATGTCAGTTAAGAGACCTTCAATAAAATTTAAGTCAGTCATTTCACTTCTTCCTTCCATTTTTTAATTTTCAATGTTCAGTTTCAGGACACAGTTTTTTTTTTAGTCATCATTTAATTTGTGTGTGTCACACAGCGTGCCACACAAGGCACACAGAGGCCAAGTGAGTATTAAGCCACCAGTGATATACAAGTAATAACTGTTTCCTTTTTTTTTTATACTCTTTTTATCCCACCGCCTCTTTCTACCCTCAGCTCTCTCCACTCAATTAAAGCTCTCAATGCTCCAAGCATTGTGACCTACCCGACTTCAAGGTCTGCCCCTAGAGTACCTCAGCTCGACTCCCTTATGCCCTTGATGGCGGATTACCCCTGGGCGGGTGAGGAAAGGTTCCCCTTACCTTTTCCCTGAGTGTTCTCAGGAGAGGCTTTGTACAAGGAGTCTGCCCTGATGTCGGTGGTGGCACGCTTGCTGCTGGAGAGATCGTCAGCTAGGAGGTGAAGGATTTTCCTCCGATCCCTTGTATTACCCAATCCTCTGAGAAGCTGGTGCAGAGAGTCAACGTGCAGACTTACACTCTTCTCAAGCGCCTAACAGTGTCCCCCCTCCCCGGCTCCGCTAAGTGAAGCCACCATGCCCCTCAAAAGCTGGTTCATCCACCAGCTTTCTCAGGACATCAGGCGTTGTATAGCACCCCTGGTATCCCACCCCAAGGGGGGGAGAGCATCCGTTGGGACACTCCATCCCCCATCCCCCGACCGACCCCCCCCGACCCAAATCTGTTCCCGAACCCAGGTCACCCGGAGTAGTGAGGTGTGGCGCCCAGCGCCTCAACCCTCAGCGCCACCGGGCCAGCAATAACTGCTTCCTTAATGGTAAATGGTGAGAACAGACTGTGCGCACAGCACACAAAAGTCAGTGTGTTGTGTGAGTGGACTGTATCACTCACAGAATGCACACTAACCGCCAGTACCACGAAGAGCAGCACACTGCTTGCACAAAAAGCCACACTGTAAATGCACAGTGTGCATCATTATTGTCCTTCCTCTGCTGTTCTTTTGGAACAGAAGTAGAATGTACTGGTTTCAAAATAGTAACATCCCTCAAAAAGCTGAACAACAAAACATGTTTGTTGAGGGTTACATCCCCCTAGGGACAATTCCATAGCATCCGACTCGACAGCGACAACAGCACCAGGTCGCTGTAGTGTCGGCACGGGACCCCACCACTGCATTCGGGGGTACTGCACTCCCTCCCCAAAACCACTCAGACTCGGAGTTGGTTATTTAAGTAGCAGGGGGTGAGGGGGACATACGGGTGTCGACCAGCTGTCCTAAATCCATTTGTTGATTGGGTTTGAGCAATGGGCATGGAATGGGGGTGAGGGAAGGATCAGCAGCAGTAACCAGGCCCAGCATCAAAATCTGTTATGTTACTTTAACAGTAGCACTGTAACATGTCGTCTGTCATGTCATGTAATGATCATCATGTTAAGTTTTCTTATCTTTATGGGTAACAGAACAAACTATCTGTGGTTGGTTGTCACCATGTGTACAGACTGAGACTGCAGACTGGTCAGCCACCTCATCAGCGGGGCTAGTGAGTGAGAGATGAGGCCACAGTGATCATTCATTCACATGACTGTTAACTGTTGTGCAGCTGATGCTCTGTCTCGAGTGGTCCTGTGTGTTCATGTTCATTCATTGTAAGTCTGAACTATAGAGAGTAGACAGTCCTGTCAGAGGCACGTAACTGTCAAGGTTAATAAGACACAGAATGAGATACACACCAAGAATTTTTTCAGGTTCATTTTTTTATTGTTAAATAACACAAAAATTGCCATGATGCCAGTGCCATTTGCATTTGCAAATTGCAGTTTTGCATTACACTTACACTCTGTGTTTTTCAGTTTCAGTGATAAGAATTGGCAGTAGTAGTCTGTGTGTTCCTTCAGTTTTCATTCCCAGTTGTTCCCTGCCCCTTCCTCTATCTGATTCTGCAGCACAGAGTCATTGCTGCCCAGCACACCTGCAGTGTGGATAACGAATTTGACGCCCGCCAACACATGCCATATCCGGAGAGCACTCTGCTCGCTAATCCAAATTCTCTCTGACATCTGCTGCTGTTATTGCTTCCTGACTTCCGAGTCTGAGTCCTCGCTCCCTCCCTGTCCTCCTAATGTGATTTGTGATATTTCATACTTGGCATTGGCTATTCAGCTGAGCTAGCACAGTTAGTGAAGTTGCTGTCTTGTGTCATGTGTCTACTTGATACACCCCGAGTCCCTCCAGTCCAGTTTCACTGTGGACCACTTCATGTTTCTCCCTCTGTCTGCTCACCTGATGCCCCCACTAGAGTGGTCGCTAGGACAGAGTGACCCTGATGAGTCTTCTCTGTCTGACCCATGTCATCTGCGTCACAAAACTTTAGTTTGCTAGCTCAGCTGAGCACTTGGTTGACTGTGGCTGGGGGTTTCCTAACACACAACCAATAAGAGAAATTACTTTAATTGCTCAATTACCCTTAGCCTAGCTGCTAGCTTAACAGTTATAGTCACTTGACTCAGCAGTCACCAACCATGGCACTGAGGATATATAGGCTAATTCCTTTAATGCTATGCAGGACTCCAGTCCTCTTGAATCACTCATTATATCACAAGACTTGACTCTTGAGTCCGTGGCGGCGACAAGATGACTTGAGTCACTTGGTGGTGGTGGTGGTGGTGGTGGTGGTGGTGGGTGTTACATAAAACAAAACCCAATGGAAAAACTAATTTAAATTCATACATTTCTTAATTACTTAAATAGCTAGTAGCTTAAAAATCAACAAAAAAAAAAAAAACGACAGAGAAATGAGTGCCTGGCACTGCCACGGCATTGAGGATATATAAGCAGATTCCTTTAATGCCAGACTGCACTCATGTCAGAGTCACACGACTCCACTCACAATAGCAGGACTCACGCAACCAGAGCAAGTCAAGCAAGCAACTCACATTGGCTCACTGCCTCAGCTGGAGGCTACTGTAGTTAAAGGGGCACTGTCAGCCTTGTCCCTCCTTTTATTGCCACAAAACATCAGTGTGCCTCTGTGGACACAGTGATCACATATGGTCCACAGAATACCCCTATATATAACATAATCAAGAATTCTTACCAATTTTCTTAGTTTTCACGAGATTTAACTTTTCCTCAGGTTCCTCATAAGTACACTGTGCACCGGAAGCAGAAGCAAGATGAGAGCGCGTATCGGACACTGTGCGCCGGTACAAACATCGATTTTGCACATGGCCATAATAAAAGTTAAGCAGGCATGTATTTTCAAATGCTGTACTAGAGTTGCCATTTTAACTGAAACCGAGCACTGGGAAAGACGACAAATGCATTTGAAAGGATTGCTGAAATCTCGTGCACTTGGTGAAAGTGGGACACTACTGTGCATCTGTGTGATTTGTGCGTCGTCCCGCTTTCGCACATGCGTGAGATTTCGGCAACTCCTTTCAGATGCATTTGTTGTCTTTTCCAGCGCTCAGTTTCAGGTAAAAAATGGCAACTCTAGTACAGCATTTGAAAATACATGCTGCGTTTAACTTTTCATTATGGCCATGTGAAAAAATTGATGTCTGTGCACAGTGTCCGATGCACACTTTCATCTTACTTCTGCTTCCAGTGCACAGCGTACTTATGGGGAACCAAAGGGAAAGTAAAATATCATGAAAACTACAAAAATTGGTAAGAATTCTCGATTATGTTATATATAGGGTATTCTGTGGACCATATGTGATCACTGTGTCCACAGAGGCACACTGATGTTTTGTGGCAATAAAACGAGGGACAAGGCTGACAGTGCCCCTTTAAATAACTATTACCTACCTTAAAAAAAGAAAAAAAGCAGCCAGTGTGTGCCTGCCACCGAGGATATATAAGCTGATTCCTTTACTGTCAGACTTGACTCATGTCACAGTCACACGACTGGACTCGAGTCACAGTATAGCATGACTGACTCAACCTAAGAAAGTCAAGCAAGCAACTCACATTGGCTCACTGCCTCAGCTGGAGGTTACTGTAGCTAAATACCTAGTATATTAAAAAAGGAAAAAAGCAGCCAGGCAGCCACCATGGCATTTAGGATATATAGGCGAATTCCTTTAAATGCAACCATCTGTCAGTTGGCTTAGCTCATCTCTGGCTGTTGGCTTAGACTTGGAGTCTTGGACGCAGTGAGTGGTGAGTGCAGGCAGGAGTTGTGTTGTGGTTGTGGTGGTAGGGTACTACATTGAGAAAGTAAATATGAAGAACACAAATCTCTCCAAGTTTATTTGCACTACTTACTATTACTTTTACTTACTTAACTTGAGGGGACTGGGTCTTGGAGGGAGCCCCAGGCTGTGAGGGGAGGATGGAGGAAGGATACTCAGCCTAGTCATAGCCAGACAGTGAGCCCTGATTTTCCAGTCAGAACTGTTCTGATTCTAAGTAGTGCTCTTGCTGTGTCTGCTTCTAAAGCTAGTAGCACACTACTTCAGTGAAGTGCAACTCTGTCTGCATCTGCAACTCTAGTCTGCACCACCACCAGGAGTGGAGTGACTGGACATTTCTTTCATATTCCTCAACTCTCATCTTTAAGTTATTGACAATTTAACATAACAAAAATGTAAATCAAACAACTTACTACTCGTACTCACTGTGCTAGTTTTGTATAGTACTTTTGGTATTGGTAGCATTTTGTGCTGTAAGCTAAGAGTACAAGAAAACACTTTACTTATAACAGTATGTCACTCACATTTCAGACTGCAATGAAATTAAATTTATTTTTTGTATAAATCTACTTGTAGTGCTCGAAGCTCCATGCTCATCATCAGGTCAGGAGGAATCTGACTTAGTCAATAAAAAATACATTTCTCTTGCACATACTTGACTCATTATCTTTATTTTCTCTCATTAAATTCATAATGTGTAATTTACTAGTATTTTAACTGCTTTTACGTATAAAATTTGGTTAAAATTGCATGATTTTTGAATACTGTAGGTTTTCCCATTGGAATGCATTATACCGCGGTTCACACGGCAGTTATCATACAGTCAAAATTTCATACCGTGACAACCCTACTTGGGACCTTAATGTTTGCATTGCTCAGCTTATGCAACCACCCTTTGAGCCTTTTTCCTCTGCAGAGCTTAAGTACTTGACTTGAAAAACTGTGTTTTTGGTAGCCATTACCTCTACCAGGAGTATCAGTGAATTGCAAGCCTGTCAGTGGAGCCTGATTTCATCTCTTTCCATAGAGGTAAAGTGGTCCTAAGGACTAACAGGAAGTTTTTGCCTAAGGTGGTTTCAGATTTCCACCTTAATCAGTCTGTGTCTCTCCCTGTTTTCTTCACTGACCATTCCTCCTCTGGAGAGAGGAGGTTGCACAGCCTGAATGTAAAAAGGACCCGTAGCTACTACATAGAGCGCACCAAGGGTCACAGGTTTGAGTCCCTCCAGTTGTTCCTCACGTATGGAGAGGTCGGTAAGGGCAAACCTACCGCTAAAAGATCTATTGCCAGGTGGATTGTCTCTTGTATACAATTCTGCTATGAAAAACTGTGTAGAACACCACCCTCAGGCCTGAGGGATCACTCTACTAGAGGCACAGCTGCTTCCCTGGCTGCTGCCAGGGATATTCCTATCTTAGAAATTTGTCAAGCAGCCACCTGGAAAACAGTCCATACATTCACCAAGCAATACTCTCTGGATGTCCAGGCCAGGAGTGATGCTCGATTTGGCACAGCAGTACTTCAGAGCCTATTCCCAAAGTAGGTTCTGTCCCTCCTCCATGGAGGTACTGCTTGGTAGTCTGCAGCAGTCAGAATACAGCAAGACTTCATGTTGTCTGAAGAAAAAATTACTCACCTTAGTAATGTTGCTTCTTCTAATGGAGTCTTGCTGTATTCTGACCCCCCCCGCCTCCCCTCTCAGAACCTGGTTTTTGGGATGTGGGTGGGCAGGAGCAGTGATGGCACCCTATAGGTGCCCCTTTCTCACCCTCCTTTATTTGGGGTGTGTTGTGTTTTGTTTTTTGGGTTTCCTGACTTGAGTCTTTGCTTTGAAACCAAAAAAACCCTTTTTTGAGAAATTTAGTTGCCAGTTGGCTAGTGTGAGTCTTACAGTTACCACACAGAACTTCCAGTGAGTATTGCTCATAAAGATCTGACGGTTGGAGTTTAAACAACAGCAGACAGAGGCTTCAACCGAGCTCGAGCTCAGCGTTCCATGCCCTGCCTGGAAAGTTAACTCTTTGTTCTCCGGGGCAGTTCAAAGGTTGGCAATCACTGCAATAGTCAGAATACAGCAAGACTCCATTAGAAGAAACAACATTACTAAGGTGAGTAATTTTTTATTCTCGGCCCTCACAGCAGCCATCTCCTTCTAGCACCCCTTTATCCTTCTCTCCAGTGTCTCCATTCTCCATCATCAACACCCTTCTCACCTTCAACCCTTCCAAAGGCAAGAGTCCAGATGGCCTGGATAGCAATCTCCTCCCCACTGGCTGACCTCCTTAACTTTTCCTTCTCCTGCTTCTCCGTCCCTGCTGACTCTAAGACTGCCACTGTTATTCCTCTTCCAAAAGGTGGAGACACATCTGTTACTAGCAACTACTACCCTATCTCCCTCCTCCCTATCCTATCCAAAATATAGGAACAAATGGTCTTATCCCAGCTCCCTCTCTTCCTGGACTCCTCTTCCTTCTTCACCCCTCTTCCAGTCTGGTTTTTGCAAGAACCACTCCACAGCTGGCTCGTTCCTCAGGCTCACTGACTCCATCCACAGTGGCGTGGACCACGGCCTCTTCACCGCCACCATCTTTGTCAATCTAGCCAAGCCGTTCTACACTGTCTCCCACTCCCTATTAATAGCCAGACTCCAGGCTGCCGACCTCTCTGATACAGCCATCGGCTGGTTCCGCTCCTACTTCATGGGCAGATCCTAATCAGTCAAAATTGGTGGTGCCCTCTCCCCTCCCTTGCTTATAACCTCTGGGGCCCCACAGCGATCTGTGCTAGGCCCTCTGTTTTTCCATCTTCCTTGATTATCTCCCCTCCGTCTGCTCATCCACACCCATTCACATGTATGCAGATGACATGGTTCTTTTTACCTCAGGTACTTCCACTGGTGATGTGGCACACAGATCCAGCTTGACAGTTTGTCAAGTTCAGCTCTGGCGGCATTCTAACCAACTTTTCCTCAACACCAAGAAGACCGTCTCCATGTCCTTTGGCACAAGGCAGAGGCTTTCTAGGCTCCCTTCCCTTCTCACCTTCTGCACCCTGGACGACTCCCCTTTGGAGAATGTTACCACCTTTAGGTATCTAGATATCTGGCTCGATCAGCATCTAAAGTTCTCTGACCATGTGAATGCTGTTGTCAAAAAACGGCACCCCAAGTTAGGTGCCCTGTACAGGAACCGTAACTGTATCCCATTCCTGGCCTGCCATGCCATCATCCAGAGAATGATCCTCTCAATCTTTGACTATGGCGATGTAATCTACAGTGCTGCCCCAGGGACAACTCTTGCCAGATTGGACACTCTCTTCCACTATTTCTGTCGCGGTGAACTTGATTGTCCCCCTTGCACTCATCACTGCTCTGTGCATCAGTCTCTCTCCCTTCCTTCTCTTGCAGACAGATGCTGTGCTCACTGCACCAACTTTGTGGGTAAATTCCAATTTTACTCTCTCCCTTCCTACCTCTCTGCCTTCCTTTCCCATCCTCTGCCCCACTCTCATTCCTTCAGAAGCTCAAATGATCATACCCTAGTAGTCCCTACAACTTCCACAACCATCAGCCAAGCTGCATTCAGCCACTGTTTCCCTAAAATCTTAAACTCCCTCCCCCTTATCATTTGTCTTGCCCCTTCCCCATGGGCCCTCTCAAACCATCTCAGAGGCCTCACTTTCCCACCTGCAATTGCTCCTAAATACTTCCCACCCCTGCCCTCGCCCCTCCAGTTTCCTCTCCTGACTCTCATTTTCCAAGTGGTAAACCACTGTTTATAGGAACTTATGTTCCAGTGATTCAACATTTTAACAGCTACTTTAACAATTTTCCTTTACTCTAATTCGTGTTTGGTACTGTGCTGTACATCTCTCAAATATTTAGTAACCAGTGTGGTATATTCTGCTCTGTACATGGATTTGCTGTTTTCTCTTTACTGTAGTTCACATGTTTTGTACTGTACCTAATCTCTAAGTATATTGTGTTCTGTGCTGCGCTTTAAATAGATTGCCAACATGCAATTGTAATTGAGTTCTTTAGCTATCAAGCCTCGTTTTGTACCATCCCCCTCTGACGCGTCTGGAAATGAACTCCGGCTCAGTATGCCTTTCCTGGTGAAACTTTTAAATAAATAAATCAGTTAATTGAACAACATACAGAAAAGGGACTATATCCCAGTCATCGTTAAATTAGCAGGAGCCATAGCACTGATTGCAAAAATTAGCCTGCTTTCTCTATGGCGTAACGTTCTTATTCTAGGGACGTGGATATGTTGTTCTGTCCACACTATTTAGCTTGTCCTTTCCCCTATAAGAATTGCTGGAAAGTCTTCAAGCTGGCTCCTTCCACCCACCCTGGTGGTACATCCCTTGGCTCCGTCCCATGATGCAAGATCATCCTTTCTGCTAGAAGAAGCAGGTTTCCTGCTTACCACTCCCACATTGAGTAGGCTCTGATGCTCAAATCTTTGGATTTTATTCCAAAACTTAAACTTGTTAAGAGTTCCATCTTCACGATCCTTGATTGCTACTGCGATAGAAGAAAAGTCCTCGCCCAGATTCCTCTGTTGCCCTCATGGGCAGAAGATGTCATGCACAAACCCGCACAGCACATGCCTTTACTGCCTGTGCCATGAGCATGATAGCCAGACCTGCAATATTTGTCACTTGTTTCACCGCATAGTTCTCAACTGTCTTGCCAGCTTGCAGTTCGGCTGTCCGGAGAAACAGAAGCCACCGGTCAAATCCAAGGAAGCCGGTTGGGTGGTGTCTGTGGTTACGGGGTACGCTGAGCAGCCGGAGCAGATGAAAGCCTTCGAGAAGGAGGTGGCTCCAGCTGCTGAGCAGTTCCCTTTGGCTTCTGCCTTTGTTCCACTAAAACTGGGCTCCACCTTTTCAGGCTCCTTCAAGGAGCTGTGCCAGTCTCTCCCAACCAAGGGAGAGGGCCCTTTGTGCTCCCAAAAGAAGGAGGAGGAGTCGAGAGAAAAAGAGGAGACTCATTGTTGATGTTCTTGGGATCGAGAGCGGTCTCGGTCCCAGGAATCTTCAGTTTTGCCTTAGCCGCTGGCTTCACGGTATCCCTGTCAGGGCAGCCAGTCGAAACGTGGGCTGAAGATCTGGCCGAGATATTTCTCAACCCAGTTGACCCGTTGTCACTTGATGAGGCTGACAATTGTCTGATTAGGACTCCGGTCCTTCCGGTGTCCACCGATGAGTCAACCCAACATGCTGGGTTGCACCCTAAGGTCGCTGACCCAGACCAGGAGGAGCCGTGGAACTTCCTGGCTCCATCAGAGTGCCCCCGTTGGTCCCCCTCCCCGGTGGTCGAGGTCCAGGTCTCGGTCTTCCTCATCTAGTGGGTCAAGCAGATCCCACTGATACCATTTTCGGTGCCATAAGAAGCGGCGCCACTGCTATTTATCCTCTTCCTCCTTGGCTGAGGAGAGACTTCGGCACAAGTTGCGTGGATGCTTCGAGGACCTCATGTGGCAACAGTTGGTGGCTGGTCCGAAGCCGACCCTGGCTCCCACACCAGCCATCACATGACTGTCGCCCAATAGGCCGACGCCTCAGGAGCGTCCCTCCTTCCATGGAGCCGTTGAAGATCATCTCGGCTCAGCCAAAGAATCTCTACCATTGTCTACCTCAACACTCTCCCCAGCTCCTGCAATATGCAAGATGCTCCTCTGTGCAGACAATGCAGTTCTCTTTGCCTCACACCCAGATCCCTCCACTTTCCAATCATCCCTTCAACTCGCCTAGAACCAAACAGAAAGGTGGTTTCTTGATCACAGACTAGTCATAAACCTTAAGAAAACCAAATCAGTGCTCTTCTCTCACCGCCAAAATAAAGCTAGAAGTGCCCCCTCCTGATTACCCCTAACTCTCAGCTCCCATTAGAGCAAGTGTCCACATACAAATACCTAGGCATCACGTTCGGTACTGCCCTCACCTTCCACACCCACATCAACACTCTTTCCTCCGCCATAAACTCTCGGATTGGCCTACTTTACTGCCATAGGGATTGCCTGCCCCTCGCTGCCCTCCGACTGGACATCACCTCCTCCGTCCTGTCCTTAGTGGACTATGGCTTGCCCATCTATGCTGCAGCTGATAACACCGCCCTCTATAAAATCCATATCTCCATCAATAAGGCCTGTAGACTCCTGACCGGAGCCTCCAGCCACACCCACACCTGCTTGCTCTATTCCTCCGCCAACCTGCTAAACTTCGAGGAATGTCTGCAGTATTAGACCTGCCTTCTTACTAAGAAATCCCTGCTTGGACTCATCCCCCCCCCCAGGAGTCTCTGCCTCCCTACCACGGTCATCCTCATCCATTTCCACCCGCAGCTCTGTTAAAGCCACCTTCAAAGTGCCCAGAACCAAGACCTCCCTCGCCCAGAGGTCCTTCTTTTATTGAGCCCCCGCCTGGTTCAACTCCCTCCCTACCTGCATCACCAACACTGCCAAACTTGGTCCCTGCAGAACTGCTCTCCGGAACAGTCTCTTTAATGTTCACTGCTGTAGGTGCAACTAACCCTGCCCCCCCCAATCCTACTGCAGGACCTTGCCCTGCCTGGCCCCCTTAATCTCGACAAGGTCCCCTGGACTGCTGAACCATCTTTCGCCCTACCCCTCTTTACGTGCCCCCTTAGGTTTATACAAGGATGTATTCCACTGCAACTCCAGAGAAATTGTACACGTTTAATTGTAAATCTGTATTTTATACCGACATGTAACTATGTGTATTCTGTGTTCAATGTCTGCACCTGTAATGTTGTCCAATGTTGTATCTGCTCAATGTTCTCTTGTCTTGCCCTCCATGTGACGAGGTGCCTTTGTAAATGAGTCCCTGACTCAAAGGTTGTAAATCTGACTTGTTTAAATAAATAATTAAGTAAATAAAGCTGCTCTCTCCACTGATTGTGGTGGAACTGCCACCCCCATAGCCACCGACTGGGGCACCGACCAAGGAGTTTCAGCGACTAAAGGGCTTCCCATAGGCTGTTAGTCACTCCATGCGACCCTTGTTGGCCCGGAGTATTTCGGGTGGTCTGGCACTTTATGTGGACTCTTGAGTCGAGGACTCCTCACTGCACTCCCATCCGGTCAACAAGCAGTCGGTGGGGGTCTCTCGATGGGAGGAGGGACCCTCGTCCTTCATGGGCATCCTCCGTCTTATTTCCAAATCCACAGGGATGCCACTAGAGCCCGTTCAAAAGTGGATTTGCTAGCCCCATACAGACTTGCTGGATAAAGGGATTCTCTGACAGAGGCCTTCCCAGTGGCTGAAGCCATTGTTGGCCTGTTGTTGGAGCTTTGGCAGCACCCTGCCTCCTGCCCTGCGCCTTCAGCCTGCATGGCCCACAAATATGCGGTGCCTATCGGTTCCCTCTTGGGGTTCATGGAACGCCCCTCGGCTGAGGGGTTGGTGACCGATTCTGTGTTTTGGTGCTCAGGCCATAAAGACATTGATAGACTACCAGACAAGGAGTCCAAGAAATTGGACCACCCAGCCAAAAAGGTCTATGCTGCCTCCTTGCTCAGTCTCCGCCAGGCGAGCTTGACCATCATTATGTCACATTTCTCCCACGCCCTCTTGGGCTCTCTGGATGAGGTGTTGCCTCATCTTTCTGCAGACCTCCAGACCATGGTGAAATAGGTCCTGGACCAGGGACGGACTGTAGCCAAACAGCAACTCCAGACGGCTCTGGACATTGGGAACTCCTGTGCCCGCTTGGTGGCAGCCGCAGTTGCCATGTGCCATAGGGCTTGGCTGAAGATCTCAACCTTCACGCCAGATGCTCAGTATAAATTGGTGGACGTACCCTTTTTGAGCACCGACCTGTTTGGGCCAAGTGTGGACGGTCACCTCCAATGTATCAAGAAGTCCAATGCCACCTTCTTTGACTCTATTACATTCATCCAGAAGGCACCTAAGGATTCCAAGTAACAGAAGCGCAAGCCCTTTTGGCCTTCTGCTCCTGCGGCCAAATCAGCTCAGTATCAGTTTGGGCAGCAGGCTCTGTCTTGGCACCCTTGGCTCAAGTCAGCGGCTTCGGTGCTTCGAAAGCCCAGAGGAAAGGGACCCAGTGGCTCCTCGGTCAGGTTCCCTTCCTCTAAACCTGCCCAATGACGGTGTGGGGGCTGCCACCTCCATGCCCATCACGCCTCCCCTGGGTCCTCCTGGTGGGGGCTGGCTCTGCCACTTCTTTTCCGCCTGATCAGCTGTTACCACGGACAGGTGGGTTTTGGAAGTGGTCAGCCAGGGTCTGCCTCTGGAGTTTGAGCAGTACCCGCCATACTGAGCCCATACCCCACATGGGGACTTGGTGTCCTCAGACACTCGGTCGGCTCTTCAAGATGACATAACCCATGTCCTCCACAAGAAGGCAGTGGTGAGGGTAGGAGATCCTCTGGTACACCCAGGGTTTGTCTTCAGGTACTTCTTGGCACGGAAACAGATGGGGGAATGGGGTGCTTCATTCTAGATCTGCACGACCTGAACCAATTCCTCAGGTCTCACACCTTCAGGATAGTAACTGTGTCCCAGATAATACCATCTCTGGAGCAGGACATGTGGTTTTGCTCTCTGGATCTACAGGATGCGTTGTTTCACGTCCCGATCCGTCTGTCCCACCAAAGGTTCCTTCACTTCTGAGCCGAGGGAACACTCTACGAGTTCCAGGCCATGTCATTCAGCCTCCAGGGTCTTCAGCAAATGCATAGCAGTGGTGGCTGCCCACCTGAGGGATTGAGGGGTCCGGTTGTACCCCTGCATAGAAGACTGGCTGATAGCAGGTTCCTCCATGCAGGAGGTGGGGCAGCCCAGGGATCTGGCCCTTCAGACTTGCATCGACCTTGGCCTCCTAGTCAGTGAGGCCAAGTCAGAACTCGTGCCCTCGCAGGTGATCAACTTCATCAGAGCAGAGTTTGACTCTTGCTGAGCCAGAGTCAGGCTTCCGGCAGACAGGGCAGAAGTTCTCTTCTCCTTTGCCCAATCATTTCAGGTTGGGCATTTTCGCCCTGCCCGAGACTTCCTGTGCCTCCTGGGTTACATGGCGGCTTGCACCACCATGTCCGATGGGCCTGGTGGCATATGCACTCCCTGCAGTGGGAGCAGGCCAGCCAGTGGTCCCAGCGCAAAGGTCACTTCGACCAGCTAGTCACTGTGACCCAGAGGATGTGGGATGCTCTCCAATGGTGGATCGTCCCAGAACATTTGCATGAAGGGATCCTGTTTGTCCGCACGAGCCGATGATCATCCTGATGACTGATGCCTCTCTCTCTCTCTTGGGCTGAGGTGCCCATCTGGGGAACACAGAGTCCATGGGCTCTGGACACCCAAGGAGTTCCGATGCCACATCAACTTGCTGGAGCTCCGAGCAGGCCGGCTGTCGCTGACTGCATTCACTCCATTTGTTTGGTATCAAGTGGTTCAAGTCCAGATGAACAACACCATGACCATGTACTGCCTCAACAAACAGGGAGGGACACATTTCCTGCCCTTGTGCGGATCTCCTAGCCATTCATGTGGCAGGAGCCTTCAGTCAGCTGATGGACGCTCTCAGCTGGGTGGATGAGACGTCTCATGAGTGGTGTCTCCATCCAGAGGTAGTTCACAGTCTGTTCTCCCAGTGGGGCACCCCTCAGGTGGACATGTTTGCCTCCCGGGAGGACGCAAAGCTGAGGCTGTTTTGTTGCCCCCTCAGCAAGGCTCTCTGCAGGGGGATGCCTTCTCGAGGCCATGGACCCCAGGCCTCTTCTATGCCTTCCTTCCACTTCCCTTGATCCACAAGGTGCTGCTCAAGGCACAGGTGATCCTGGTGGCTCTGGACTGGCCCCACCAGTTTTGGTACCCAGATTTCCTCAGCCTCAGCAACAAGCTCCTGAGCCATCTTCCAGCACTCTCGAATCTGCTCTCCATCAATCAGGAGAAGGTACTCCACCCGGACCTTCAATCCTTGCACCTGGCAGCCTGTTCCTGAGCGGCTAGAGTTCCAGACTTTGAGTCTCTCTGAAGATGTCTTCACTGTCATGAAGGCATCTAGAAAGGAATTGACCAGCAAAATGCTACGCCTTCATGTGGAAGAGATTCTCCATTTGGTGTCAGGGCAAGGGGCTGGACCCCTGACCTGTCCAGTGGCCAGCATTTTGGACTGTCTGTGGTCCCTCTCCAAAGGGGGACTTCGGTCGACGACCCTTAAGGTGCAACTGTCAGCCATCTCTTCTTACCGGGCGTGGGCTAGACAGCGGTCAGTGGCACAGGAGACAGTGGTCTAGCGCTTCTTCAAAGGCTTAGATCACATTTTCCTTGTGATGCGTGAACCACCACCACCACCGTTGGATCTGCTGCTGGTATTGGCAAAGCTCATGGGCAAGCCATTCGAACCGATGCTCAGATGAGATGTCACATTTGTCATGGAAAACTGCCTTCTTGGTGGCCATCATGTCAGCCAGAAGGATTGGGGAGCTGCAGGCACACTCAGTCGAGTCTTCTTACCTTGTCTTCCACAGGGACAAGGTTGTCCTGCACCCCAACCTTAGGTTCCCTCCGAAGGTTGTGTCGGTGTTTTACCTGAACCAGGTGATGACTCTTCCAGTGTTCTTCCCGGATCACACCTTGGATGCCGAACACAGACTCCATACTTTGGACCTGAGACGAGTGCTCGCCTATTACAAGGAGCGCATGGCCGGAGTTCGGGAAGAGATTCGCCAGCTGTTTGTCAGTTATGGTGAATCCGCACCTGGTAGATCTGCAGCCAAGTGGACGATCAGGAGGTGGATCACTTCCTGCATTGATCTCTGTTGTAGGTTGGCCGGGTAGGGAGCCCCTCCGCCCCCCACAGGCTCTTTCCACCCACCACACCGCTGCATCGGTGGCTGCTTCTAGGGATATCCCTATCTATGAAATTTGCAGGGCTGCTACCTGGAAGTCAGCACACACCTTCATTTCGCATTACCACATCGACTTAGAGTCACTCCAGGATGCTGGTTTTGGGGCCTTAGTTCTCCAATCATTATTTCCTAAGTAGGTGGTGTGCACCTTACCTCCCTTCTCCTGTAGAACTGCTAGAAGAACAACATATCCATATCCCTAGAAAAACAGGTTACTCACCTGTACCAGTAGTTCCAGGAGTGGTATATGTTCATCCACATAGACCCACCCAACCTCCCCAGCTTCAGCGCACACACTCTGCTTCCAGTGGGCAAGATCTGGTGTCATGGGGCAGAGCCGAGGGATATACCACCTGGGTGGGTGGGAGGAGCCAGCTTGAAGACATTCCGGCAATTCTTAAAGGGGGAAGGACATGCCAAATAGTGTATATGAACAACATATACCACTCCTAGAACTACTGTTACAGGTGAGTAACCTGTTTATCTGGTTCCTTCATGGGGATGAAGGAAAGTATGATCTAACCCCCATAAAATGGAAAGGTTTGGGATTTGAGTTATACACTTTGTGCAACTGGCACCTGCAGGGACTTAAATTTGCCATTATTGATGGAGCTGCTGTATTCTTGTACTCTCCCTCTTGCGTCAGTTGGATAGTTCAGGCATTGTAAAGAGTGGGACAGTTGCACGACAATGCATAGACTACAAATGACATTTTACATGTAATAAGTTGTCTCACTTTGATATTGCTTGTCATTTGTAGGACTCATGAACAACATACTTTGTATGGCATACTGGCAAACATTACATTTGACACAACTAAATGAACCCATAGGTGGGGGTGCCATTCCCTGCCTTACTTATGTGCTTGATTCCCTAAATTGGCCCTGAATGACCCAATCCTTAAGCTTTCACCTTTGTGATTGGCTATTCTTGGGCTATCCCAAAAATATCAGATAGCTAAGGGTCAGCAGTCAAAATGTGCCAACAGCATTCTAAAGTTCCTGCTACTTTTGGTGTAATGCATTTGTACTCTATAACAAAATTTTCACTTGAGTCTTGTGTTTGCCCACCATCTCTAGATGTAAAGAGCTCTGCTGGTTCCTGTATTGTGCTATCTCTCTTGCAGTTTCTAGGGCTATAGGATCATAGCCTCTTTCAACAAAGTGATGATGGAGATCGTCTGCTTGTCACCAACACGTGTTTAGATCTGAACAGTTGTGAAAAATTTGCAAAACTTGGTCGGGGAGATCATTAAAGAGATGGTGTGGGTGTGAATTTTCATTGGACTTCAGCAAGGCTTTCGACTCATCCCTCGTGGAAGGCTGATATGTCAGCTGAGGAACTTGGGGGTAGGAGATAAAATGATGGGCTGGATAACGAATTGGCTCAGTGATCGGCTGCAAAGGGTGGAGGTAGGGGCAGTTGCGTCGACTCCCAGGAGGGTCATCAGCGGGGTCGCTCAAGGATCCATGCTGGGTTCAGTCCTGTTCAGTGCGTTCATTGCGGACATTGGTGAGGGAGTAAAAAGCAAGATGAGCCTCTTCGCAGATGGTTCTAAATTGGGTGCCGTGGTTGACAGTGAGGAGGGTAGGAAGTCACTCCAGAAGGATTTGGTCAGGTTGGAAAGTTGGGCACACACTTGGCAGTTGGGGTTTAATACTAGAAAGTACAGCATACTACATCTGGGATTCAGAAACCCTGGGTACAACTATCATGGAGGGGGGCAGCTACTGACAACTAAGGGGGGGAAAAGACCTGGGGGTGGTCATAGATGCCTGGATGAATAATTCAGAACAGTGCCAAAGGGCACTTGTTAAGAGAAATAAAATACTTGGGTGCATCTCTAGGGGAATAACATCGAGGAGAAGGGAGGTCACTCTGTCCTTGTATGACTCTTTAGTGAGGCCTCGCTTGGAGTATTGCGTACAATTTTGGAGACCTTACTTAAAGAGGGGTGTAACCCTTTTGTAGAGAGTACAGAGACGTGCCAGAAGGATGACCCATGGCCTGGGGTATTGTCCTACGAAGAACGACTGGAGGAGTTGGAGCATGAACTCCCTGGAGGTCAGATGGGATGGGGGGGATATGATAAGAGGTCTTCAAGTATATGAAGGGGATAAATAGGGTAGACATGAAGGGTCTGCTTATGTTGAAGGGAGAGGGAAATACGAGGGGACATAACCTTAAGCTAGTAGGGGGAGATACAGGGGTGAGGTGAGGAAATACTATTTCACAAAGAGGTTGGTGGCACCTTGGAACGCATTGCCAGGGGATCTGCTGGCAAAGGAAACAGTGGTGGGCTTAAAGGTGGGGTGGTACAGATACATGGGCAAGGTGCAGGTGAGGCGGGGTGGTACATAAGAAAAAATTACTCACCTTAGTAATGTTGTTTCTTCTAATGGAGTTTTGCTATATTATGACTATTGCAGTTTGTCCCACCATTAGAACTGCTCCGGAGGTGAAAGAGTTAACTCTATTCTAAGAATGGAACTTAGAACTCGAGCTCTATTAGAGAGTCTGTCTTGGTTATTTCAAACTCAAACTGTCAGATCTTTACGAGCAAAAACTCACTAAGGTCTGTGTGAAGCTGTAACCCACACTAGCCAACTGGCTACCTAAATATTAACACCCAGTGCTGGTCCCAACACAAAGACTCAAGTCAAGGGACCAAAAGTAATAGTATAATATAATAATATGAGAAGTAATATAAGATAAAATAAAAACACCACACCCCAAAACCCCAAGAAGGGTGGAAAATATATAATAGGCATAACTAGTGCCCACACTAAGCTGCCACCCCATACCCAAGTAGAAGTTCTGAGAGGAGCAGGCTGGGAGGTCATAATATAGCAAGACTCCATTAGAAGAAACAACATTACTAAGGTGAGTAATTTTTCTTCAAACAACATGAAGTCTTGCTATTATAACTATAGCAACTACACAGCAGTACCTCCATGGAGGAGGACAGAACCTACTTAGGAATAGGCTCTGAAGCACAGCTGTGCCAAACCGAGCATCTCTCCTGGCCTGGACATCCAGGGTAATGCTTGGTGAAAGTGTGTACCGTCTTCCAGGTAGCTGCTTGACATATTTCTAAAATAGGATGTCTCTAGCAGCAGCTATAGATGCGCTGCCCTCTGGTGAAGTGAGCCCTCAGGCCTGAAGGGGAACCTTCCCAGTTTTGATAACAAATTTGGATACAAGAGACAATCCACCTGGCAATTGATCTCTTAGTGGCAGGTCTCCTTTCCGACCTCACCATAAGTGAGAAAAAGTTGGAGGAGTTGAACCTGCTGACCCTTAGTACGTTCTATATAGTAACTTAAGGGCCCTCTTAACATCTAAATCAGTCAATCTCCTCTTGCCAGAGGAGAAATGATCAGTGAAAAACACTGGAAGGGAGATAGATTGGTTAAGATGGAAATCTGAAACCACCTTAGGCAAAAACATCCTGTTAGTCCTGAGGACTACCTTATCCATGTGGAAAGAAATAAAGTCAGTTTCTACTGACAAGGCTTGTAACTCACTTATGCGTCTAGCAGAAGTGATAGCCACTAGGAAAACAGTTTTCCAAGTTAGATACTTAAGCTCTGCAGAAAACAGAGGTTCAAAAGGGGGTTGCATTAACTGGGCAATGCAAACATTAAGGTCCCAGGCAGGGGCTGGATCCCGAAAAGGTGGATTAGTATGAAGTAATCCTTTAAAAAACTTGGAAAATACAGGGTGAGCAGAAAGAGAGGAGGGCTTTCCTGCTGAAACAAAAACAGAGAGAGCTGCCAAATGTACTTTCAGGGTAGCTGGTCTCAGGCCCAAAGAATTAAGATGGACCATATAGTCCAAAACAATGGGCAAATCAGCAGATTCCGGGGAAATATGTTTCCCAGAACACCAGATGGAAAAACCTTTCCACTTAGAATTATAAGTAGCCCTAGTGGAAGGCTTCCTAGAAGCCTTTAGGATTTCAAGAACACCTTGAGAAGGTGTAGGTCAGCAAATTCTAGCTCCTCAAGAGCCGGGCCTTGAGGTTGAGGATTTGAGGTTCGATACCAAACTCTCCCTGGGCACAGGTTAACAGGTTGTGATTCCTGGGAGACACAGGAAGATGGACTGCTTAGGGATAGAAGGAGTGGGTACCAGGGCTGCCTGGCCCAATCTGGGGCAATCAGAATCACCCCTGCAAGGCTGGGATCTGATTTGACTAGCACCTTGAATAGGAGAGGGAAGGGGAAGGGCTTAAAGAACTTCCCTTCCCAATCTAGGAGAAAGGCATCCAGGGGACTAAGCCCAACACTGAGGGCCTGCAACAGAACAGTGGAGAGTTGGTGATTGTCTGGGGCTGCAAAAGATCTATCTGAGGGTGCCCCATCTGGCAGAAACTATCCCAGTATTTGAGGATCCAGAGACCATTCGTGATGGCCCTGGGAAATCCTGCTGAGAGCATCTGACAGACATTGTCCTTTCCTGGAAGGTGAACTGCTATCTGCGGGAAGTGTTCAGGGAATAGGCCAGAGACCACAACTCATTGCCTTGGTGCACAAGGCCGAAGACCCAGTGCCCCAGCTTGTTGATGTACCACATTGTTGTGGTGTTGTCTGTTCTGACTTGTACCACTTTGTTCTGAACAGACACAGAAAACACTTGAAGTGCTAGAAAGACAGCTCTGAGCTCCAACAAATTGATGTGGGCAGAGATTCCTGGGGACCACACTCCCTGAGTGGAGAGGTCGCCCATGTGGGCTCCCACCCCAGGAGGGATGCATCCGTAGTGAGGTCAGGGAGTGAGACAGAGGAATGAAAGGGACCCCAGCCTTAAATTGCTCTGATCCTGCCACCACTGGAGGGCCTGGATCAGGGTTGAGTCACTGGGACCAACTTGGAAAGGGGGTCTCTTCTCTGAGACCAAAGGCTCTCAAGTGAAACTGAATGTCCCTCATCTGAAATCTTGCTCCTTGCACTACAGCTGTGGGCGCAGCCATGTGCCCCAGGAGCTGCAAAAGTATCTTGCTGGTCGAGACCTGCAGAGTGAAGGAGGCCAAGAGCCACCAGGTTCCTTACCCTCTCTAAGGGTAGGAAGGCTCTGGCCTGCTGTGTCCAATTCTGCACCTATGAAGGTGAGCACCTGAACAGGTTCCAGAACTGACTTTGGAAGATTGAGCAATAAGCCCAGAGATGAGCAGCTGCTGGGTAACTTGCAGGTGAGATTTGACCTGTTCTGGGACTGGCCTACAATGAGCCAGCTGTCCAGGTAGGGAAAGACAGCAATCTTTGCCTTCTTAAATGAGCAACTGCTACTGCCAGACATTTTGTGAATACCCTTGAGGCAGAGGAGGCCGAAGGGCATTGCTCTGAACTGGTAGTGACCTGAGGCAGTTCGAGATCTGAGGTACTTTCGGTGGGAGCTTCTGATTAGGACATGAAAATAGAGGCATCCTTGAGGGCCAGGGAGGCCAGCCAGTCCCTGGCCTAGAAAAGGTAAAATCATTGCCAGAGTTACCATTTTTGAACTTTGGTTTCAAAAAGGTGCTTCAGATATCTCAGGTCTAAAATGGGCCGCCATTCTCCTGTCTTTTTTGGGGTAAGGAAATATCTGGAGTACAGACCCTTGCCCTGATGTAGGGGAGAAACCCTTTCTACAGCTCTGAGAGCCAGGAGGGATGAGACTTCTGTTTCTAAAGAAAAGGACTCTAAAGGGTTTGCAGGTGGGAAAGATCTGATTCTCATCTTTGGAAATTTTTTTGAAGCTGAGAACCAGACCCTGACCTACTACTTCCAGGACCCACTTGCCGAACGAAGTAAGCCAACCTGCCCTCTACAGGTAAAGGAGAATCGGCCCTGGGCACCCCAACAGGGTGCCTGTTTGGCAGGTGCTTTAGGCTGAGGGGTGGGAGCAGGCCTGCTCACACCCCGTCTGCCTCTCCTCTGAAGAACCCCTCTGAACATAAGCAGAGGGAGGCCTGGGTTTGGTAAAAGACCTGTGAAAAGGCCTACCCTACCCTGGGCACTCTTATAGGTAGTCGTATATTCATCCATTTCCTTCATATAATTCTCTGTCTGCTCCCAAACAGAGAATTCCCTCACAGGAAAATCCATAGCCTTAGTCTGGGTATCCCAGTGACAAGCTAGTACACCTGAGCCAGGCCAACCTGTAAAAGCTACAGATGTAGCCATGACTCTAGAGGATACATCATTAAAATCCACAGCAGCATTGGATGCCTCAATGCCATCAGCAGCCACCTGCTCCAGCTCATTAGCAAGCTGGCCAGAGGCCTGTTTAGCCAAAGCCATGACAGTGTCCCATCTAGATTTTGAAACCTTGCTACATAAGCCATGTAATTTGCTTGCCTGAGTCCCAGGACGCTGCCATTATTTTTTTTTTTTTTTTGCCATGGCATCAATCCTCCTGGAATCCTTGTCAGGAGGATGTGAAACCAAGGAATATTAGCTTTATCACAGGCTGCAGCCTGAACCACACCAACATGACTGCAATGCTGTGAAAGAATTCTGTATCAGGAACTGACAGAGTGTACCTCCTGTCCATCTTTTTGTCCACAGGAGGCACAGAATTAGAGCTTTTAAAATTTTTATAGTTTGTTTCCTAAATGAATTATGCAAGGAATAGACAATCTCCTAGACTCTGGAATATCCATCCTGTCTACAAAATCAGGTTCCTCTTGCTCATCCACAGCTTCCTCCAATGGGAGCTGGAGGGATTCAGCAACCTTTTTATAAAACAAAAAATGAGAAGGGGACTCAGAAAGCATAGGGGGAGATTCTAAGGGTCGGTCTGGGGAGATGTCCGGTTCAGTGGGCACATCCAGACTCTCAAAGTCACATTCACACTGTTCATAATCCTCCTCCCCCTCCTCTGGTTCATAAAAATCTCAATATCATATTCTTGAACAGTGGAACCGTCGAACCAACCTTTACCAGACAGAAGCGGTTCGGACGGAACGGAGAAAGTGACTGTACAATTTGTATAGCTTTTGCTATTTCTGCAGCAGTTGGGGAAGGAATTTTGGACTCCTACCTGCTGATTTTTAGTTTTCTTAGCTGGAACTGGCTCCTCAGAGCCAGCTTTACGTTGCCAGAAGTCTCGCCTGGTCAGAGGCACTCCCTCCGGTTCGGTTGGCACGCAACGGGCTGGCTCATCCGGTCAGCTGACTTTTGGCTTCGTTCCCTGAGCCTGCCACTCTCTTATCCAGGGTGGCTGCAGGGAAATTTTACCAATCTGGCAGTCTGAATTGAGGTGGTCAACCCCAGACAATAAACACATGTAGTGTGTGGGTCAGCTCTGAAAGGCTTCCCCACGAACACTACAGTGTTGAAACCAATGGACGTTTTTTCTTTGGGTTTCTCAGACATGATGCCAGCCTAACCAGAAACTTGCCCTTTAACGCAGTGCCAGGCAAGACACCCTTATTGGTTCCCAACCGTGTCACGGGTCATGGAAAAAACCGTAATGAAATCCGTTTTTTTTAGAACCGATAAGAACCGGGAACCGCACTCTAAAAGCTTTAAAATGCTTACTCTTTAAAGTTTTAACCAACCTGATCGGTTCGAACCGAACCGATAGACATTTACAAGTTCCACATAGAAATAAAACCTGTCTATTACTTACAATACCACAGACAGAGCTTGAACCGATCGGTTTGCGGTTAAAATAATAATACTCACGGTTGAATTTAACTGAGAAAATACTGTTTAAACCGAGAAATGAACCGAGCAGTAGGAGAAATCTCCGGAGTGACTATTCAGTGAGGCGGAGTAAAGAATCTGACAGTTTGAGTTTGAAATAACCAAGACAGAGCTTCTCTAATAGAGCTCGAGTTCTAAGTTCCATTCTTAGAATGGAGTTAACTCTTTCACCTCCGGAGCAGTTCTAATGGTGGGACAAACTGCAATAGTCATAATATAGCAAGACTTCATGTTGTTTGAATAGCGTGCTGGGGCGTGAGCCAGATGGCAGGGAGCACATGAATGGGAGTAGGCAGCTGCTGAAAAAATCAGGAGCTGCATCTTGGGCAGACATGATAGACCTAATCTGCTGGCAACCTTGTATGTATGTATGTATGTAAAGTATTCCAGGAGATTGTTTTTTGAAAACCCTCAATAGAATACTACCATTTGTGTTACTTATTAACTTTAGATCAAGAAATGTACCAGTAGGGTGGACATAGAAAAGTAAACTGCAGATCTTGCTTCGAGACACAGCTCTTGCAGCAGGTTACACCATTAGGACTGAAGCCGGCAGGCGTCAGGACCCGACGGAAAAATTCTAGCTAGCTATCTTCAGCGGGGACGGCCCCTGACATCGGTCCCGCCTCCGGCGTCAGGCGTGAGTACATAAGGGGCGGTCCGCGCAATTCCCCAGTTTTTCGCCGTCGACTTGCATGTCTCGACCGCCGGTTCAGCCTATAGCGTGCGGCCAGCGTGGTTAAGTTCTTTCACAGGAAATTCGAATTTCTTCAAGCAAGTTTTTCTCTGATGTCCTCTCCGACCTCCGGTCACTCCTCCAAGTGTGCTTGTGGGAAACAGATCCCCTTCAAGGACCCTCACGCGGCCTGCATCCGGTGCCTAGGCCCAGACCACGACACCCGGGCCTGCTCCTTTTGCCAGGGGTTTAATAGCAGAACCCGGATCTGTCGCCAGAAGGCCCTTCAGGCTTTTTTGCTGGAAGAAAAGCTCAAGACCATGTCTTCCAAGGGGGACTCTTCAAAATAGGCCCACAAGCACGCTGAAAAACGAAGGGAGAAGGCCCCTTCCAGGTCCCCGTCTAGGGCCTCAGACTCACGCAGCTCCAGTTCCAGGTCCGACCGCTCCCCTTCCCGGGCCAGCTCTCAGCCTCCTCCTGCTGCGGTTAAGAAGTCTCCTCTTCTCAGGCCAAGCGGCCAGACCTTCCCTCGTCCTCCAGGGCCTTGGTCCAAGTCTGGGATCGCCACCATCATCATAAGTCGGGTTCCCGCCCTTCTGAACCCGGCGTCAGGTCGGCTTCCTTATCCTCGCAAGACCTTGGAGCTTACCTCTGAAGAGACCTCAGGACCTGGCGGCGTCGCCCATCGCCGTCCTCTGCGTCACCAGATCCCGGAGCGGCCCGTCGTGAGCCGGCCGTCGCCCGGCCAGGCCAACCACATCGCCGGGCGGTGGGGACGGCGCCCGGCTCCTATTGAGAAGAGAACCCGCGGCGCCTCCGACCGGCGTCGGTCAGGAGACCATAACCGAGGAGGAATTAACTCAGCCCGAGGACCAGGCAGGCGACCCGGTCCTGTCGAGGCGCCCAGGAACCCTCGCCATTACCAGCCCCCTGTGGAGCCGGCGCCGGGACCCGACGACTGTCCACGGCACCGGACTGTCGTCGAGGCTTTCCATGGTAGAAGTGAAGGAGCTGTTCCTTACTGGTGGGACACCATAAAAAGGACATGGTTCCCTCCACCTCCTCCTCCTCTTCCTCCTACACGATTACTCCTCGGTTCCTGCACTCCCTTCGATCGGGGTCAGCGGGCGATTACCTCCTCCCGGGGCACACAACACCTCAAGGGAGACCAGACAAGGAGACCTCCGTCCAAATCCTCTTCAGGTCACCCAGCCCAGAGAGCCAGAAGGCGCTGACGATCGCCTTGACGGAGGACACAGGATCAGAGTTCTCAACATCCAGATCCCATCTCCCCTCTCCATCCCTTCTCCGGATCCACGAGATGCCAAAGTCTCCTCCGGATGACCCTTCGTTCTCGGATATTATGAGACACATCCAGAGAACATGGGATGGGATCGGATGAGCTAGACCCGAGCTCGCCTTGCAAAGTATCTTGACAGAAGGACCCCAAGCCTATGGTGGTGCCACCTTGGTAGACACTTTCGTGGGCGTCACAAGGCAGGCGTGGAAGCGTCCAATTCGCTCGGCATGCAAGAAAGCTGATCACTTGCACAAGGCTCCCAGAGAAGACCAGTACTTGACTCAGCAGCCTCAGGCCGACTATCTGGTCATAACAGCCTCACATGACCGGTCCCAGAGACCGCAACGCCTGAGCACCCTGCCACGGACCCAGAGTCCAAACAGCTGGACGCTATGGGTAGGTGCGAAGCCTGCTACCGCGCCATCAGATCCCTGAATTACTTGACCCACATGGTGCAGTTCCAAAATGCCTTGTGGGAACAGGGTCTGGATGCGGCTGAAAAACTGCGGAAGGTGAGCAGAAGGAGGAGATGCTTCAGTTCCTTCGTGCGGGTTCGGACGTAGGAACCCAAGTGCTATGAGCTGCGTGTACTCGCGGACTCTTGGCCCGAGCAGCAGCTCGGAGCATATGCATCCGGAGACACTCTTGGTTACGTGTCTCCGGCTTTACCCCGGACGTCCAGAAGAACATCATGGACGCCCCATTTGAGGGAGAAGTCTTGTTTGGTAAGCCCTCAGAGAAGATTATTACCAAACTCCAAGAGGCCGGGAAGGCGGTGAGGTCGGTTCAGGCCATGTACCGACTCAAGCTTAGTTCCTTTCGTAGGAACCAAAGCTGATTTCGTGGACAGACACAGAGGCAACAGTCCGCCCGTTCCACATCAGAGGGGCTCCGGCTTTCGCAGAGCCAAGGGGAAACAACCCGCAGGCCGTAGCCAGCGTACTTCCAAGCCGGTCCAGCCAGCGGGACCCTCAGCCGCCACAGTCTGACTTCTTTCCGGCCCCCGGCCCTCAGGGTCAACGGGAAATCATGGTCGGGGGTTGCATTGCGAACTTCCTGCCGGGATGGCAGGCTATAACCACCGACAGGTGGGTTCTGCAGTTGGTCGGAAGAGGCCACTTTATAGAATTCGCAGAGAAGCCACCCTCGAGGCCTCCTTTGCTCTTCCGTACCCGGTCCGCTGAAGTCACTGATCTGGCAAGAAATACCGGCGCTTTGCAAAAGGGAGCTGATAGAGTATGTCCCGGAGAACCAGAGAGGACAAGGATATTATTCCCACTTCTTCCTGGTTCCAAAGAAAACAGGGGACCTCCGTCCGATTCTGGACCTCAGCGACCTCAATGTGTCGGTCGCCTACAAGAGATTCCGCATGGTGACTCTTCCGGGTCTCATTCCCATGCTGAAGCAAGACGCCTTCTTAGCATCTCTAGACATGCAGGACACATACCTGCACATCCTTATAGCTCAGGCGCACAAGAGGTTCCTGCGCTTTGAGTTTCTCGACCACCACCTTCAGTTCCGAGCCCTTCCATTCGGACTGTCATCCGCACCCAGGGTCTTTACCAAATGCATGGCAGTCGTGGCAGCGTCTCTAAGGAGACAGGGCCATTATGTGTTCCCGTACCTGGACGATTGGCTTCTCATGGCCGCCTCCAGAGAGGCATTGTTAAGTGCGATCCAGAGCACCCAGGACCTGTTTCGATCTCTAGGCATCCTAATCAACCACAAGAAGTCTCTCCTGGTACCGTCGCAGAAGCTGCAATTTATAGGCGCAGTACTGGACACTGTTCAGGGAAGAGCTTTTCTTCCAGACGACAGAGCGGAGCGCATCAGATCCCTCATCAGGGAGTTATCGTCGAACAAGACCGTCCCTGCCAGGTCGGTCCTTCGCTTGCTCGGACACATGGCGGTGGCCATTCCTACCGTCCCTTTCGCAAGGCTCCACATGCGGGTAACTCAGTGGATGCTCAAGGTGCAATGAGATCAAAGGCAAGACCACATGCAGCATCCGGTCAGAATCACGAACACCGTGATTCGAGACTGGCAGTGGTGGCTAGACCCAGGGTCGCTCTCCACGGGCGTCCCATTTGTAGCGCCGTCCCTGGAGGTAATCCTCACCACAGACGCCTCAGGTCTAGGGTGAGGAGCACACCTGGAGGACGGGGTGAAGTCCCAGGGTACGTGGACCCCTCTGGAGGCTCATCTCCATATCAATGTACTAGAGATGAGGGCGGTCCTTTATGCCCTGCAGGCCCTTCAGTCAGAAATCCTACCGAGTACTCTCCTGCTTCAGACAGACAACACGGCGGTGATGTATCGCCTCAACAAACAAGGAGGCGCACACTCTTACCCCCTTTGCATGGAAGCCATGAGGGTGTGGGATTGGGTAATCCGACACGGCGCGAATCTGATCACTGTACATGTTCCCGGGGTGGACAACACGATTGCAGACGGCCTGAGTCGCTCCCAGGCCAGAGTCCACGAGTGGGAACTTCTTCAAGAGGTAGCAGAGGATCTGTTTCTTCAATGGGGAACTCCAGAGTTGGACTTGTTCGCATCCCCATCCAACGCAAAACTGCCCAATTTTTGCTCGCTAGATCCAGGGCCTGGTGTTTTCTGGCGAGACTCGTTGTCCCTCTCCTGGGCGGACAGATTCCTCTACGCTTTCCTTCCCTTCCCGTTGATCCAGAGAGTTCTTCTCAAACTGCGCAGGGAGCATGCAACAATAATCCTGGTGGCCCCTTTCTGGCCCAGACAGATCTGGTTCCCCTTGCTAATTCAGCTATCCCGGGAACCTCCGCTCCTGTTGCCGTTCAGCTCCCATCTCTTGTCTCAGGAGGAAGGTTCACTGGTCCACCCGGACTTACGCTCACTGAACCTGCATGCATGGCTCCTAGAGACATAGCCATCTTGTGTCACGGGGTCTCGCAAGAGTTTGCAGAAGTTCTTTCTGCAGCCAGAAAGCCGGCAACGCATACGACGTACGCCATGAAATGGTGCCGTTTTTGTTTATGGTCGCGAGCACGCGATTTTTCCCCTTTAGGTTGCCCTGTGCGAGTGGTGTTGGACTACCTGCTCTCCCTTTTCCGTTCGGGTCTAGCCTACTCCTCTATCAAGGTGCACCTCTGTGTCATCTTGGCCTACCACCTTCCGGTGGGACATCGCACAGTGCCACAATTAGACGCTTCTCGGGAATTTTTGAGAGGGGTGTTACACCTTAGGCCACCCATTAAGGACCCAGTGCCTCCATGGGATTTGCTCTTTGTCCTGGAACAACTCACGCTTCCCCCCCTCAAACCTGCCGTGGATTGCGAGCTGCGTTTTATGTCGTATAAAACGCTGTTTTTGGTTGCTGTTACTTCAGCGAGAAGAATTTCTGAGCTTCACGCTCTCATGTGCAAAGAGCCTTATTTAGTTTTCCACCGGGCCAGAGTATCCCTGAGGACGAATCCAAACTTTTTGCCTAAGGTGGTCTCTACACTCACTCTCAATCAGGATATTGACCTGCCGGTCTACTCTAATAGAGGAGAGGCACTGCTCCACACCCTGGATGTTCACCGCAGCTTGAGGTATTACTTCAACAGAACTAAACTACTTTGTAGTTCTGAGCAACTTTTCGTTTCCTTTTCTGAACGAATGATGGGCCAACCAGTATCCAAACAGTCCCTGTCTCGCTGGCTTGTCCAGTGTATTTCATTCTGTTATGATATCAAACAAAAGCCCCTCCCGGGTACAGTCCGGGGTCATTCTACTAGGGGTGTGGCCACCTCCTTTGCAGCACTCAGAAACATCTCCACTTCTGCCATATGTGCTGCAGCCACTTGGAGCTCTGTGCATACATTTATCAGGCATTATAGCCTGGACATCGCCTCTCGGCAAAGAGCCAGCTTTGGCCTGGTGGTGCTACAGGGTCTCCTGTCCTAGATACAGGACCTGGAATGTATTTCCTAGTTTCCTCCTCCCAGAATTTTGTCAGCGTTACTGCTTGGGAATCAGTCCTAATGGTGTAACCTGCTGCAAGAGCTGTGTCTTGAAGTAAGATAGTACAGTTACGTAAGAACTTACCGTAACAGTAGATCTTCGAGAACAGCTCTTGCAGCAAATACCCTCCGCCCATCTTCCCCTTGGAGGAGGCATGGTTTTCGTCTTTACTATCGAGGTTTTCCTTTGACTTCTGACGGTGGATCCTCGGTCTCCCATTACGATATCAGCCTGCAGCCAGAAGTCTCCGGGCGGAGAACTGGGGAATCTGGGCTGGACCGCCCCTATGTACCACGCCCACGCCGGAGGCGGGACCGACGTCGGGGGCGGTCCCCGCTGAAGATAGCTAGCTAGAATTTTTCCGTGGGGTCCTGATGCCTGTCGGCTTCAGTCCTAATGGTGTAACCTGCTGCAAGAGCTGTTCTCGAAGATCTACTGTTACGGTAAGTTCTTACGTAACTGTACTTTTCAGATTGTTGCTGTTGATCACAGTGACAGTCTTCAGCTTTTTGAGCAGTGTCCCCTATATACAAACAATTTCATCTATAAATTTACCCCCAGTATCTGACCTTGCCAGCAAAAGGGTTGCTTCTGGGGTTGTAGATAAGCACCTCCTTCCACAACCAAAAAAGAGGTTGGTGTAGGAGAGGCCATTGATAACCCCAGAGCAGTACCACATGTTTGTAATTAAATAATATGGCTCAAAAGTAAAATAATTGCTGGTCAACATCAGATCAAGGGCCTCCAGCATAAACTCAGGACTGACAGATTGTTCAGTTTCAGAAACACCCATAAAATGGCATACAGCATTGAGTCCCAGATGACGTTCGATACTGGTATATAGTGATGTCACATCAGTTGTAAACCACATGGAGCCAGTATCAAAGTGCATGTTTTCAAGGGCTTCAGGTACCACCATGATGTCTCTCAAATATGAAGGAAGACATATTACCATAGTCTGCAAGATCAAGCACACAAAAGGGAAATATTGTCAATGAGTGATCCAGTGCTCGATATTATAGGTCTACCAGCTGGGCATCGAGGATCCTTGTGCACTTTTGGGAGTGGGTAAAATGTTGGGAAAATTGGGATTTCTTGATCTTATCTGTGTCAGTCTTCACCATTCATCACTGTTGGGTACTCAGCCGGAGGTCAGTCCGGACCCCGCGGGAGCTTTTTTTTTCTTTTCTTTAGGTAGGCGGAGCTGACTCACCATCGACACCACCCTCGAGGCCGACGCACTGCGTGGCGCTCGCGGGTTGACCGTTAGGCTGCGTCGACTCCGCCTGTCTGCCAGTTCTTCATCTTCCACCGTAGAGGTCACCTCGTGGGATGCTGAGAAGAAAAAGCCTGAGACCTGCTCCGCAGTTTCTCGACTGTAATTTATTCCTTCGGTGCCGAAGTCCGTCGGTTCCTCCTGCCGGTTCTGTTTTTGCCATACTCTGTGTCGCCCGGTAAGATCTTTCCATTTTTCTATATTTCTGCGATATCAAGTCTGCTTTTGGTGTTCTTTTCTCCATAGGTCATGTCTTGATCGGAGGGCAAGAAAACTTCCAGGACGGGTCGGCCCCCCTTGCGACGGTGCCCATGCGGCCGAAAATATTCCATCACCGACCAGCACGACTGGTGTCTTTCGTGTCTTGGCCCGCTTCACGACATGGATTCGTGCGATGCCTGTTTCCCCACGGACCGCCGGGGTCATCGAGCAACGCGCCTTGGAGAAATTAGGGCGTGCCGCCAGCTTTCAGGGGTCGAACGCCTCGTCGGGCCAGCCATGCTCTCGCCGCTTCCTCCGGGTCCCCTCCCGGTTCTACATGGACCAAGGAGGAAGGAGCCTTGGCTGCTAGTAGCCTAGCCGTTGCGAGGCTCCTTCGCGGTGCAGAGGCCCGGCCCGCTCCTTCGGGCGGGCGGGGCGCCACCCGGCAGTCACCCTTGAGGTGAAGGCTCCTCCGGTGTTGGACCCATGGTTTGCAAAGCCTGGGTCGGCGCCGGCCTCGGTGCCGTTCGCAGCGCCGTGGGCCCTGATGGAGCCGTCGTCGGCGCTGACTTGTCATGTGGTGCCGTAGTTTCTTTCAGAGCCGTTCGCGGTGCTGATACTGCTAGCAGCACTGTGGGAGCTGCTACGGCACCGTCTTTGTCTCTGTGTCGCCTTGGCGCCTTCCGTGGTGCCGAGGTTGAGCATGGCGCCGTGTTCTTGGGGCTGTAGGGCCGTGGGATTCCACCATCAGCGCCGTTGTCAGCGCCACGTCTGCCCTCAACGCCGTTCGTAGTGTCGTGGAGCTGGGCGGCGCATTCGTCATCTCTGCTCTTGGCACCGTTCTGACGCCCTGGAGCCAGGTGGCGCCGTCCTCGGCACCGATGGAGCCATCGTCTGCGCCGTCTTCGTTCTCTGCGCCGCGAGTGGTGCCGTGGGGCTGGATGGCGCTGTGGCTGGTCCCGACTCTGGAGCTCCTGTTCGGGCTGGAGCTGTGCCCCCTTTGGATTCTGCTCGCGGTGCTGTAGGGGGCACTGGCACCGGCTCGGGCATGGCTTTGGTCTCTGGCACTCCCTTTGGCAAAGATGGCAGTGGGTGCCCTCCTACGGTCTGGCACAGGGCCTTGGCCTCTGCCTCCTCGGAGGTGGAGTCGGGCTCTGAGTCAGACGGACAGTCTGACTCTTTGGGGTTGGCTGTTGGAGTGGGCAGCCCAGTAGTTTCCTCGACAAGCCGAAGTCAGCCCTCTTCTGAGGTGGGTTCGGTGGCTACCGAGACTGGGGTTAGGGGTGCTGACCAGCGGGCAGTGGTGCAGGCCACCATTGCTCTGCCGCCCGGTCTTGGTGGGTTCACTGACCCCTCAGCAGTGGTACCCCCACCTGTGGTGTGCCTGGATCGCCCAACTTTGGGGCCGATCAGAGCTCCTACGGGAGGGGAAGGTGCTGTGCCCTGGATAGCTCCCTCGGGTGCTGCCCAGAGCTGTCAGCTACCTAGACTGGCCCTCTCGAGGAGGAGGGCTCTTTCGGACTCTGAGGGGCCGAGGGGCGTGGGGTCGGCACGGCGGCCTTTTTTTGGGGTCCACCCGGACTCTGGGAGAAGCCGTAGTGTGGATCTCCGCTCTTCCTCCTCGGTCTCTTTGAGAGAGCTCCATTCTTTTGAGTTAGGGGACCATCCTTCTGGACCTATACAGCCCTGGTCGCCTCACAGGGGGGCTTCTTCCAGGCGCAGCCAAGGCAGTACCGAAATGGTTGCTCAGCTGTCGACTGTGGGGTCTTCCGGGGCACCTTCTTCCGTGGGTGCTCCCGGTCCGCTTCTTAGCCCAGGCAGAGGTCAGCCATTCCTCTGCCACATTCTCCTGTGCTCCCAGGCATCCTTGGTCCTAGCGGGCCTCTCTCCTGGGAGCAGTTCAGAGCGATGGCTGCTCGGTTTACAGCTTACATCAGGGCAATGGACAGTCAGGTTTTTCAACCTCCCCCTGAGCAGCTGCCTTCTGAACAGCCGGTGCCCTCCAGCTCCTCATTCCCCTCTTCTGGGGAAGAGGAACCTTCTGTCCACATCTCTTCAGCTGCTGATCTCGCTGAGTATCAGCGCTTCCTCGTGAGGATGTTGGAGGATTTGCACCTCACACCTGCCACTGTTAGCAATCCTGAACACTCTGCACATGCCTTTCTAGGCGATTTTGGTGAGGCCACCCTTGTGGTGCCGCCCTGGCCTGCTCCCTTTCGGGAGGCGTTGTTGCGTTCCTGGCAGAGGCCCGTCTCTGGAGATCGTACTTCGAGACACAGCTCTTGCAGCAGGTTACACCATTAGGACTGAAGCCGGCAGGCGTCAGGACCCCACAGAAAAATTCTAGCTAGCTGTCTTCAGCGGGGACCGCCCCGGACGTCGGCCCGGCCCCCGACGTCAGGCGTGGTACATAAAGGCGGTCCGCCAGATTCCCCAATTCTTTCCGCCATCGACTTGCATGTCTGCGACCCTTGATTTACAGTCTAGCGCGCGGCGTGTGGTTAAGTGCTTTTCTTGGGAGTCGGTTTCTTCAAGCAAGACCTTTGCTGATGTCCTCTCCGACCTCCGGTCATCCCTCCAAGTGTGCTTGCGGGAAACAGATCCCCTTCAAGGACCCCCACACGGCCTGCGTTCGGTGCCTGGGCCCAGACCACGATACCCGGGCCTGCTCCTTCTGCCAAGGGTTCAATAGTCGTACCCGGATCTGACGTCAGAAGGCCCTTCAGGCGTTTTTGTTGGAGGAAAGGCTGAAGACCATGTCCTCCAAGGGGGAATCTTCTTCTCAAAAGTCCCACAAGGACGCGGAGAAACGAAGGGAGAAGGCCCCTTCCAGGTCCCCCTCCAGGGCTTCGGACTCGCGCAGCTCCGGTTCCAGGTCCGACCGCTGTCCCTCCAGGGCCAGCTCTCAACCTCCCCCGGCTGCGGTAAGGAAGCCTTCTTCTCAGGCCAAGTCCGCCAGGCCGTCCTCGTCTTCGTCCTCCAGGGCCTTGGCGAAGTCCGGGGATCGCCACCACCATCATCATAAGTCGGGTTCCCGCCTTCCGGTACCTGTCAGGTCTTCTTCTTTGCCTCCTCGCAAGACGTTGGAGCTCACTCCTTTGAAGAGACCTTCGGACCCGACGCCGGTGCGGCTGTCGTCGGCGCGGCGTCATACATCCCTGGAGCCGTCGTCGGCCAGACGACCGTCGCCGGCTAAGTCAGCACCTCAGCGGACACTGGTAGGGGGACCGGCGCCTGCTCCTCCTGAAAAGAGGGCCCTGACGCCTCCGACCAACGTCGGTCAGGAGACATTGACGGAGGGGGATTTAACGCAGCCCGAAGACCAGGCCGGCAGCGGTCTCGTCGAGACTCCTAGGGAACCCTCGCCGTTACCCGAGCCCCCTGTGGAGCCGACGCCGGGACCCGACGACCGTCCACCGGCACCCGGACCGTCGTCGGGCCTCTCTTTAGCGGATGTGAAGGATCTCTTCACTTATTGGTGGGACACCATTAAGAAGGACATGGTTCCCACTCCTCCTCCTCCTCCTCCTCCTCCGGTTCCTGCACCCCCCTCGCCATCGGGTTCGGCAGGCCGTCTTCCTCCTCCCCGTGAGTCCGGATCCCTTCCCAGGGGGAGACCAGAAAAACGGAGACCTCCGTCGAAATCTTCTTCTAGGTCACCCAGCCCCAAGAAACCCAGGAGACACCGACAATCGCCTTCGATGGAGGACACGGGATCAGTATACTCTTCTTCTAGATCCCTGTCTCCACTCTCCATCCCTTCTCCGGACCCACGTGAGATGCTGAAATCTCCTCCGGACGACCCTTCGTTCCTGGATATTATGAGGCACATCCAAGAGAACATGGGATGGGATGCTGAAGAGCTAGACCCCGAAAGGATACGCCTCGCCAAATATCTTCGGCAGAAGGACCCCAAGCTTGTGGTGGTGCCACCCTTGGTTGACACTTTCATGGATGTCACCAAGGCAGCGTGGAAGCGTCCACATTCACTCCCGGGGATGCCGAAGAAAGCTGATCGCTTGTACAAGGCTCCTAAAGAAGACCAGTACTTGACGCAGCAGCCTCAGGCCAACTCTCTGGTCATCACAGCCTCACATGACCGGTCACAGAGGCCGCAACATCTGAGCATCCTGCCACCGGACCCAGAGTCCAAGCAGTTGGACGCATTGGGTAGGCGCACGTATGCTTCCGCTACCTGTGCCATCAGATCCTTGAACTATTTGACCCATGGTTCAGTTCCAGAGCGCTTTGTCGGAACAGGGTCTGGAAGCGGCTGCAAAACTGCGGAAGGTGAGCAGAAGGAGGAGATGCTTCAGCTCCTCGCTGGGTTCAGGCGTGGGAACCCAAGTGCTCTGAGCCATGTGCGACTCCGCGGACTCATCGGCCCGAGCAGCAGCTTCTGGCGTGTATGTCCGGAGGCACTCTTGGTTACGCGTCTCTGGTTTTACCCCGGACGTCCAGAAGAATATTATGGACGCTCCATTTGAGGGAGAAGTCTTGTTTGGTAATCCTTCGGAGAAGATTAGTACCAGACTTCAAGAGGCCGGGAAGGCGGTAAGGTCGGTTCAAGCCATGTACCGGCCCAAGCTTAGTTCCTTTCGTAGGAACCAAAGCCGTTACATGGGCGGATGCAGAGGCAGCAGTCCCACTCTGCTACACATCAGAGGGGCTCTGGCTTCCGTAGAGCCCAAGGAAAACAGCCCGCCAGCGGAAGCCAGCGTACTCCTAAGCCGGCCCAGCCAGCGGGCCCATCTGCCGCCACAGCCTGACTCCTTTCCGGACCCCACCCCTCAGGATCAATGGGAAATCATGGTCGGGGGTCGCATTGCGAACTTCCTGCTGGGATGGCAGGCTGTTACCACTGACAGGTGGGTTCTTCAGTTGGTCAGTCGAGGCCACTATATAGAATTTGCAGAAAAGCCACCCTCGAGGCCTCCTTTGCTCTCCCGGTATCCGGGTCAGCACAAAGCTTTGATCTGGCAAGAAGTACTCGCGCTCCTGCAAAAGGGAGCGATAGAGTCGTCCCAGAGAACCGGAGGGACAAGGATATTATTCCACTTCTTCCTGGTTCCAAAGAACAGGGGACCTCCATCCGATTCTGGACCTAAGCGACCTCAGCGTGTGATCGCCTACAAGAATTTCGCATGGTGACTCTTCGGGTCTTATTCCTATGCTGAAACAGGGGCCTTTTGGCGTCTCTAGACATGCAGGACGCATACCTGCATATCCCATAGCTCAGGCGCACAAGAGGTTCCTGCGCTTTGAGTTTTCGACCACCACCTTCAATTCCGAGCCCTTCCATTGGACTGTCATCACACTAAGGGTCTTTACCAAATGCATGGCAGTTGTGGCAGCGTCTCTGATGAGACAGGGCCATTATGTGTTCCGTACCTGGACGATTGGCTTCTCATGGCGCCTCAGAGGCGTTGTTTCTTCTTGGTCCAGAGCACCCAGGACCTGTTCCGATCTCTGGGCATCCTAATAAACTACGAGAAGTCTCTCCTGGTACCGTCGCAAAAACTGCAGTTTATAGGTGCAGTACTGGACACTGTTCAGGGAAGAGCTTTTCTTCCAGACGACAGAGCGGAGCGCATCAGATCCCTCATCAGGGAGTTATCGTCGAACAAGACCGCCTCTGCCAGGTCGGTCCTTCGCTTGCTCGGACATATGGCTGCGGCCATTCCTACTGTCCCTTTCGCAAGGCTCCACATGCGGGTAACTCAGTGGATGCTCAAGGTGCAATGGGACCAAAGGCAAGACCACTTGCAGCATCCGGTCAGGATCACGAACACCGTGATTCGAGACTGGCAGTGGTGGCTAGTCCCAGGGTCGCTCTCCATGGGCGTCCCGTTCGTAGCGCCGTCCCCGGAGGTAACCCTCACCACAGACGCCTCAGGTCTAGGGTGGGGGGCACACCTGGACGGTGTGAAGTCCCAGGGTACGTGGACCCCGATGGAAGCTCATCTCCATATCAACGTTCTAGAGATGAGGGCGGTTCTTTATGCCCTGCAGGCCTTTCAGTCAGTAATCCCACCGTGTACTCTTCTGCTCCGGACAGACAACACGGCGGTGATGTATTACCTCAACAAACAAGGAGGCGCACACTCTTACCCTCTTTGCATGGAGGCCATGAGGGTGTGGGATTGGGTAATTGGACACGGCGCGAATCTGATCACTGTGCATGTTCCCGGGGTGGACAACACGATTGCAGACGGTCTGAGTCGCTCCCAGGCCAGAGTCCACGAGTGGGAACTTCTTCAAGAGGTAGCAGAGGATCTGTTTCTTCAATGGGGAACTCCAGAACTAGACTTGTTCGCATCCCCATCCAACGCAAAACTGCCTAATTTTTGCTCGCTAGATCCAGGGCCTGGTGTTTTCTCACGAGACGCGTTATCCCTCTCCTGGGCGGACAGATTCCTCTACGCTTTCCTCCCTTGATCCAGAGAGTTCTTCTCAAACTGCGCAGGGACGCACAATCATGATCCTGGTGGCCCGTTCTGGCCCAGACAGATATGTTCCCTTTGGTGATGCAACTATCCGGGAACCCCCCCATTGCTGCTCAGCTCCATCTCCTGTCTCAGGAGAAAGGTTCACTAGTCCACCGGACTTACGTTCACTGAACCTGCATGCTTGGCTCCTAGAGACATAGCCATCTTGCGTCAGGGTGCGCAAGAGGTTGCAGAAGTTCTTTCTGCAGCCAGAAAGCCAACAAGCATGAGCGGCGTCGCCATGAAATGGTGCCGTTTTGTTGTAATTAGCGCGATATGATTTTTTTCCCTTTAGATTGTCCTGTGGGAGTAGTACTGGACTATCTGCTCTCCCTCTTTCATTTGGGTCTAGCCTACTCCTCTATTAGGTGCACCTTTGTGCCATTTCTGCCTACCACCTTCCGGTGGGACACGATGATGGCTCAATTAGGCGGCTTCTAGGAATTTCTGAGAGGGTGTTACACCTTAGGCCTCCAGTTAGGATCCTGTGCCTCCATAGGTTGCTCTTTGGCCTGGAACAGCTCACTCCCCCCTTCGAACCCGCCGCGGATAGCGAGTTACGTTTTCTGTCGTGGAAGACGTTATTTTTGGTTGCTGTTACTTCAGCGAGAAGAATTTCTGAGCTTCACGCTCTCATGTGCAAAGAGCCTTATTTAGTTTTCCACCGGGACAGAGTATCCCTGAGGATGAACCCTAAATTTTTGCCTAAGGTGGTTTCTTCACTTACCCTTAATCAGGACATTGATCTACCAGTTTACTTCCCGAGTTATTTGAATAGAGGAGAGGCTCTGCTGCACACCCTGGATGTTCACCGCAGCCTGAGGTATTACCTCAACAGAACTAAACCTTTCCGTAGTTCTGAACAACTTTTCGTTTCCTTCTCTGAGAGGATGTTGGGCCAATCTGTATCCAAACAGTCCCTGTCTCGCTGGCTTGTCCAGTGTATTTCATACTGTTATGATATCAAACAAAAGCCCCTCCCGGGATCAGCCGGGGTCATTCTACTAGGGGTGTGGCCACCTCCTTTGCAGCACTCAGAAACGTCTCCACCTCTGCTATATGTGCTGCAGCCACTTGGAGCTCTGTGCATACCTTTATCAGGCATATTAGCCTGGACATCGCCTCTCGGCGAAGAGCCGGTTTCGGCCTGGCGGTGCTACAGGGTCTCCTGTCCTAGGTTCAGGACCTGGAAGTTATTTTCCTTTTTCCTCCTCCCGGAATTTCTGGGAGCGTTACTGCTTGGGAATCAGTCCTAATGGTGTAACTTGCTGCAAGAGCTGTGTCTCGAAGTAAGATAGTACAGTTACGTAAGAACTTACCGTAACAGTAGATCTTCGAGAACAGCTCTTGCAGCAGGTTACACCATTAGGACTGAAGCCGGCAGGCGTCAGGACCCCACGGAAAAATTCTAGCTAGCTATCTTCAGCGGGGACCGCCCCCGACGTCGGTCCCGCCCCCGACGTCAGGCGTGGTACATAAAGAGGCGGTCCTGCCAGATTCCCCAGTTCTCCCGCCGGAGACTCCCGGCCACAGGATGACATCAGAATGGGAGACCGAGGATCCATCGTCAGAAGATGATAAGGGGAGAAAATCCCTGAAAGAAAAGGCAAAGCCATGCCTCCTCCAAGGGGGAAGGAGGGCAGGAAGGTACCTGCTGCAAGAGCTGTTCTCGAAGATCTACTGTTACGGTAAGTTCTTACGTAACTGTACTTTCCTGCCCCTAGGGATCTCAGTCAGAGGTATTGCGCACCCCTGGAGTTTTCATGTTCCATGCCTCATCCGCAGTCCGGATTGACGCAGTTGGATACTCCTGATGGGCTTCGCGCCCTTCACCCGTGACTGGCTCCCAGATCAAGACTCCTTGGATTTTGACTTCTGGGGTAGGAGGACTTTCTACTCGGCACGGTTATTGCTTTCCATTTCTGCACATCAGGCCCACTATGCAGCCTGTGGCAGGTTCTTGTGGTTCAGGCTAGGTCAGCTCCTAGCCTCATTGCCTGATACGGAGCAAACCAGACAAGCCATTGCACTCTCTGCGCGTGGCCTGGAGCTAGCAAGGCACCAAGTGAGGGCATCCTATGATGCCAACGAGGTAGCTACCAGGGTCGTAGGGACAGCGATCTGCACTAGGCAGACGGCATGGCTGCGTCTTTCCCAGTTGTAACATTTGGCCCGGCATAGGGTGATTAACTCCGCTTACCAGAGAACCTATCTCTTCTCCCGTAGAGCGAGATGCCTTTTGTCGGGGCATATTCCTTCCCCCTCTGGGGGGACCCCATCTCACTCTCCCCACTCTCTGGCCTCTCCAGGCCCTGAAGGTTTTCCCTCTTAGTGTGTCATCCACTGAGAGCTAAGGGCTTTGTCCCTTAGGGTGTAAATGAAAACCCCCTTCGGGGGGCTCGGCACTCACCCAACAGTGATGAATGGTGAAGATTAGCATAGATAAGTTATGAAAATTAACGTACCTACTGTAATTGTGATCTTTCTGTGTATCTTCATCATTCATCATGATTGCACCCTCCATCCCCCTGGGGCCTCAGTCTCTGGGTCCCCCTTCCTCTCTGTGCCCATCCCTTACCCCTCTCCTTTCTTTTCAGGAGTGGGGTAAAACGGGCACACAGGGATAATGTTTAAGGGAGAGTAGACAACAGGAGGGGCACTCCTTCTCCAGTGCTTTGGCTCCACCCCTGTGGGGTGGGAGTTGACAGTTGCCCTCCATTCTCTCCTCCTCCCTGTTTCCATCCTATTTCTCCTTTTTTATATATAAAAAAAAAGTTTCCCTTTTTTTCACCAATAATCTTTCCTTGAGAGGGTGTTAATTCTCTGTACCCTGTCCTTCTTCCAGAATAGTCGACTCTGCTTATCTGGAGTGTTTGCCAGCCATTCTGTGCCTTGAATTCTGGCAGAAAGCCTTTGGCTACTCCTTGCAGTTCCTATGTAATCTGGAGACGGACCAGAGTCTGGGATGTTTAACTCCCAACCCCCCTCCTCCTAAATTCTTTACCCACCCTACCTCCCTCTTCCATTTCCAGAGATTGGGGCCCCTCCCAGTCCCTTTAGTTTCTGACTTTTTCTCCCTTTCTGTCCTCAGTCATTATTTCTCCTTTTGGTTTATATATCTTTCCCTTTTTCTGCCCCTTTGACTTCCTTGTCCCACCCTCACTCCCTTCCTCTTACCTCTCCGCGACTCAGAACTGGCAGGCAGGGGAGTCGGCGCGAATCCTAACGGCCAACCCACGAGCGCCCATGCGCAGTGTGTTGGCCTTGGAGGGCGTGCGCCACGAAAGGCCAGCCCGCCACCTAAAAAAAAAAAAAAAAAATCCTCACGGGTCCTGACCTCCGGCCGAATACCCAACAGTGATGAATGGTGAAGATACACAGAAAGATCATAATTACGGTAGGTACATAATTTTCATTTTTAAGAACTGAAATTCCTTCTTTTCCATGTGTATGGTAGGGTCACTAGTTTTTACAGTTAAACTTTTTATTAAGTATGAATTTATACAAAAATACAGTACGGATATGAAACATCCAGACATGGTGTATTGTTCAGACAGTTGCATTACAATATATGAGTGTACTGTACAACAGGCAAGCAGTTGACATCACAGACAGTGCAAGTAATCCTTAGTATCCTTCATATTATATGGTGCATTGGGGGGGAAGAGTATATTACTTCTTTAATAACTGGGCTTTGCAGTAGGGTCACTAGTTAACAAATAATAGTTATGAGTGTCACTCAGTTCTCACTGGGATTTCTCCAGGTAGTAAGTGCAGTCTAGCGCTACTACCGATCCACCCTTGTCCACAGGTCTCACAGTACTTGAGTCCGTAGTGTGCAGTTGTTGCAGTGCTTTAGCTTCTTGCTGACTCGTGGCTTTGTATATGCATTAATTCAGTGTGTGTCAGTTCCACTTCTTTTGATACCAGTTTTTGAAATGTCGACATTGCTGGAAAAAAACAGCTAATGTGAGCAAAATATAAATTTGGATCTGAAAGTCTCACATGTATGAATAAAATCTTTATCTGTGATGTCCGGTGTTAAGTTGTTCAGTTGCTTGAATGCCCAGTCTGTATCCCAACTGCCTCAGTTTCATCTGTCATTATTTCTGCCATTGCTATATTACTGGTGTCAAATATCTCTGTATCTTGTGCTTGAATCTCAAATGAGCTGTTCTGGTTAATAATACTCTGCTGAGGAATGTTAGTATTTGATACTTGCTCTTTTGTTGATAGATAATCAGGGGTTTCTGCTTGTTGGCTTGGGTTTAAAAATCTCATATTTTTTTTATGCATGAAATTTCTTAAGTCTGATTTTTCAAATTTTTTTTTAAATCAACATGGAAGTTAAAGTTTTTTTTGGGGGGTTGGAGGGGTCAGGCACAAATGGAAGTCCTTTAGCTAGGACACTGGACTGTGCTGGTGTCAGAATCACGCTTGATAAGTTGAGGGCTTGTCTCTGATCTTCATTGTGATGGCAGGCCTGGTGTTGGTTTTGAGTGCCCCCCCCCCAACAGCCCCTCTGTGTTTTGTGTCTTTTGTATTCAAAAGTAGTTTTGCTTGCCGGCCCGGTGGCGTAGAGGGCTGAGGCAATGGACGCCTTACCTCGTGTCATGCCAGCAACCCGGGTTCGGGATTGACCTTGAGTTGTCGGAGAGCCAGCATGGTAGGGGGGGAGAGCAGAATTAAGCAGCAGAAATGCAGCTCTCCTCTCCCGGGGAGGTGATACGCCCCCTGTAGTTCCACTTCAATCGGGTGGAGGTCCGATGGGTAGTGTAGGTGGGAGGGGACGGCAGGAATGCCAGCGGTGGGGTGAAAGGGGCCGAGCCGGCACCTGGAGTGAACGTACGCCTCCACGTGCAGATGATTGCCAGGGTCCCGGTCAGGGAGAAAATCGGGGACAAAAATGTAGATTGGAAAAAAAAAGTAGTTTTGCTCATGTATAAGTTGCTCCCTCTGTGGATTCTGGTCTGTCCTTGATGTCTAAAAAAGATACAGATCTGTGTTCAGTAGTGACTCCTGAATTGATATTTGAGTTGCCAGATGAAATACTTGTTCTGATTTGAGAAAGCTGATTTCTTTTGTCTCAGATGTAAAGATCCTAATATGAAATCGACCTCTCTGAGTGCTTGGATTTTCTTTTTCCCCACTGGTAAACATTTTCTTTTGATAATTGTTTGAATCACGCTGAAACTTATGCTGCTTGCGGTTAGTTTTTTGTTTTTTAGGTATGTCAGTTTTATTCTTGAGCCGAGTGATAAGGTCTTGAAATTCTGTAAGTTTCTCTGGTTGTAGCAAGTCCTCTTCACTATCTTCAATTTCTTTTAAGACTGACTAGTTTTCTTGATCTTGATCTATTACAATTTGTATGAATGTGCATGAACACATATTGAGGGCTGTTTCCCAGCTCTGATGGGAAGTGTCTTTTGGGAAGCCTAAATACTATTCAGAAGGTGTGGGCTTAAACAAATGAAGCCACTCTAGAAATTCAATTATTGTATGTTTATTACTTATTACAAGTACTCTGATGTTTCGCCCTATTATGTGTAGCTTTTTCTAGGGGATTTCATTTCAGTATTCTGCAAAAAATTAAACAAAAAAAACATTTAATCCTGCTTTTTAAGTATGCATTAACATAATTTGTATGAAATACCAAGACTAGTACCTTGCTAATGCAGCTCCCACTTAAATGGTCTGCTTGATCTTACTTTGAGAGGGTTCCTTCAGTAGGTCATTACATTTAGGACTAGCGCCGGGCCTCACGGCAGACTTTTCTAGCAATCTGTGATGGGGGACCGCCCACCCGATGTAACGTGACCGACGTCAGCATGGCCGAATATAATGGGCAGTACCCATGCCAGCCCTACAGTTCTATCCGCCGTCGCCTCATGTCAAGTCGCATTGCAGACTTCCATACAGCGATTGTCATGTGAGTTCATATGTCGTTTTTTTCCTTCGCCCAAATTTAATTTATTTGTACTTTATTACTTGATGTCTTCACCTAAGAAGAAGTGCTCATCCTGTGGCACGCAGATCCTGCATAAGGACGGTCACCTAAAGTGTGTGATCTGTTTGGGCCCAGACCACCTTGTCACCTCCTGCTCGGAGTGCCAAACCCTCAACCAGGCCACCAAAAAGAGGAGACAGCAGGCTTTGGAGGCCTAGCTCTTAAAGATCCACTTAGCATCTCTAGAAAAGCAAATGGACCGAATTAGAGAGTCCTGTTCTGAAAAGTCTTCTCCTTCAAAGAAACACCACAAGGAGAAATCTGAGGTGCGTGAGCGCTCCACGGATGAGACCTCATGGCCCTTGACGAGCATGGCCCAGCCATTGCCAAAGAAGCCTTCGGATGGTAAGTCTGACAAAATCTCAGCGGGTCAGTCGATCATCGGCTCCTCCGATGACTGCACCGCTTCGGCCGCTAAGCTGGCCCCCGGCTCCTCCAGGGACTGCACGACCACCCGGTAAAATGGCTCCCAACATTAGGGGACCCACCGACACCAATAAAGTCGGCGGGGCTCCTCACCCGCTCCCGCCCGATTCTGCCTAAGACGCCTGTCTCTGACGGACGCTCAGGTGTGGTTCTCCCGTCGGGTCTAGCAGCACCTCACCCGCGTCCAGCAGAACTAGTGTGAGATGACCCCTCTCCCCCCTCAACCTTCGCCTTTAAACTCCCCTTCACTGGCGGGTACCTCAAGTGAAGGCAACAAGGAACCCCTCAATGTTGTTGACTCCTCGGGGTCTGTCCCGTGCTCCCCTGACGGGGTCATGGAGAAAGAAGCTCCCCCCCCGTCTGGCCATCCAGAAGGCTCCTCCTCCTCCTCCTGGTGTGATTCCTTCGTAGTCGATGATTACGCCGGCCCCAATCCCACCGTCGGACCCAGCAAACCCTACTCCGATGTTCTGACGACTATTCCACAGCCAGGACCCAGTGGTCGGCCCCAGCCTTCGGCTGTGGCTCCAGACCCGGACCGGCTCCGAAGCCAACCCCTCCAACGCTGGATCCGGTGGTGTCAGTCCCCCTGACATTGGCTATTCTGATGCCGGATCCCCCTGCCAATCTATACAACGGCGGGTCTGATGTGGGTACCCCCTCTGTCAGATCTGATGACGAGGATTTACACTAGACCCTGTACTGTCCCACATTACCCTTTTGGGTATCCTGGGGACCACTTCCCAGCTGGTCCTCCTCTTGACTGGAGTTTGTTTGAGCAGTTCTACCCTGGTTACATCCCCTACCATCATTACCAGGGATACCAGGGTTACCATTATCCACCCCAACCGGTTATACCTCCTCCCCCCCCCCAGCCCCAACCTCCTCTTCCTTCACCCCTCCACCTCCTCTGGCTGTGCCAGATTTCAAGACCCTCATCCAGTCTTGGTGGCAGGGGCGCATTCGGAGTTGATTTCAGACCTGGAGACAAGACTCTCTCTGCCACAGTCTCCTAGGTCTGTGTCCCTGAGAAGTTCTTCCCCATCCAATGCATGTCTCTGGGGCAGCTCGTCAGGACATCACGCTTCCAGACATCCATCACCTTCCTGTTGATGGGGCAGACGACGACGATGATGATGATGAGGGGTCGATGACTCGGAGGAGGACGCCCTGGAGGAGCCCGAGGGTCTGTCCGGCAAGGTTCCCCCAAGTCCCCCTCCCCGAGGACCCTGCCTTTTCGGATCTTCTGAGGTCCATGAAGGATTTCTTCAATTGCGAGTCTGTGGATCAAGACCCTATGAGACAGAGACTAGCCGAGCACTTGGACCTTGAGTCTCTGTCTCCGGTCTCCATTCCTACATGGATTGGACCTCACCTCTACAATCTGGCAGATGCTTCATTCTCTCCTGGCTGTTCCGAAGAGGGTGGACTTGATTTACTGGGCGCCAAAGGATGCTCCGTTTCTAAAGACACATCCTAAGGTAGACTTTGTTGTCATCTTTGCTACTCATGACCGCTCTGCTGCACCTCAGCACATGAGCACCTATTCTCCGGATAGAGAGTCGAAGCAGATGGACCAGTTCAGTAAAAAGGTTTATGCTTCGGCCACATGTGCACTTAGATCCCTTAACTATGTGGTCCACATGGTGTCCCACCAGAAGGCTACCCTGGCCAGGTTAGAAGCTTGGGTCCAGGCTATGGAACACCGAGCCTGGAAGAAGTCCATAGGGCCTCTCCCGCTTCCGTGTAGGCATGCCTTGCGAGCTACATACCATTCTGTTGCCTGCATCTCGGCAACTGCCATTGCCCTAAGACAGCATTCCTGGCTTGGCCTCTCTGGCCTTGCCAAGGAGGTCCAGTTGGCAATTTAGGATGCCCCCTTTCGGGGCTCGGTACTTTTTGGTGGGGACACCAAGGATATCATCACTGATATCCAGGACAGAGGCCTCGCCTTCAGATCAGTGAGGTCCATGTACCAATCGGGCACTCAACAGCAGCAGCCCTTCGGAAAGGACTTGGAGGCAAAGGCGGGCCCTGGCTCGGCCCTTGGGGGCAAAAGCGTAGTCCGCAGTTCCGCCACCCTCCAGCCTCCAAAACCAGAGACGAGCAGGGGCCCTCCCCTTAAATGTCCTACCACTTCCCGATGCTCTATGCCCACTATCTCCTTAGTCTCTTGATGGGGAGCAGGTGGGGGGGAGGTTTGCCCGCCACATGCAGGAATGGAGGGAACTATCCTCTGATGCATGGGTCCTGCAACTAGTGTCCATGGTCACACCATAGAGTTTCTGGAACTTCCTCCAGAATCTCCGCCAAAAAAGTCTTCCTGCTCCTGGGATCAGGCTCTTCTCGTCTGAGAAGAAGTTCACAGCCTCTTGCTCAAAGAAGCATTGCAGTGTCTTGTCTCTCAGCAGGTAGCACACTCGCCTCTGAGGCTGAGAGATCAGAAAGGCTGTGGGTTCTAGCCCCATACCTGGCACTTGGGTTAATATCCCAATACTGACACTGCAGTGCAGCATGAGAGGGGTGCTGCACTCCTGAGGTGCCGTCTTTCGGATGAGACGTTAAACCGAGGTCCCATCTGCCTGTTCTCGTGGTAGTTCAGATGGATGCTAAAGATCCTATGGCACTTCTCGAAAAGAGTAGGGGAAGTTTCCCCGGTGTCCTGTCCAAATTTCCCCCCATTCACTAAAAAATACCGCCAACAGCTTGGTCTGGTTCAAGGCCAGCTGGCATTCATCTGTATCCCCTTCCCCTGGGTCGTGCCTGAAAATAGGCAGAATTTGTCTAGTGCACCTATCCAGTTAACAAAAACTAAAATAAAAATAAATAAAATAAATAAATAGCGTGCACTCCCCTAAGGCAAAAGGGCAGGGGGTTTTACTCCCATTTTTTCCTGGTTCTAAAAAAGACTGGAGACTTCAGACCCATTCTTGACTTAAGCAGCCTCAATTCATTTGTCGAGTACAAAAAGTTTCGGATGTTGATGCTCCAGACCTTCCTCCCACTCCTTCTGGAGGATCACTGGTTGTGTGCTGTGGACATGCTTACCTACACATCCCGATCTTTCCCAGCCACCGCCACTTCCTGCGGTTCAATTTCCAGGGGAAACACTTCTAATTTAGAGCACTCCCTTTTGGTCTGTCCTCGGCACCCCAGGTGTTTACCAAGTGCTTGGCGGTGGTGGCGGCCTTCTTGCGCTACCGGGGTATTGAGGTTTTCCTTTACTTGGACAACTGCTGATCTCGGCCCCATCCAGGGACTCTTTAATGGAAGCTCTCTTGGACCTCTTTGGCAGACTAGGGATCACTATCGGTATCCCCAAGTCTTCCATGATCCCATCCCAGAGACTTCAGTTCATCGGGGCAATTTTGGATACGGTCCAATGCAGAGCCTTCCTCCCTCCAGACAGGGTGGAGACCTTGATCCATCGGGCTTCGCGAGTGGCTTCCTCCAGGACCATCCCGACACAGGAGATCCTCTGCCTTCTGGGCCTGATGGCGGCCTCCATCACCTCTGTTCCCCTGGCGAGGCTCCACATGAGAGTTTCTCAGTGGTCCTTGTGCGTGCAGTGGGACCAACTCCTGGACGACCTGGACCATCCGGTTCTGGTCTCCCCTGCAGTTCAGGAAGAACTGCTCTGGTGGAGGGAACCCTGCAATCTTTCCTTGGGTCTTCCCTTCCGGAACTCGGCTCCCTTGGCATCCCTCACCACAGATGCATCGAACATGGGATGGGGAGCACATCTAGGGGAGCACCAAGCTCAAGGACTGTGGTCCAGCTTGGAGGCATCATTACACATCAACATTCTGGAGATGGGGGCAGTCTTGTATGCCTTGCAGGCCTTTCAGACCCTCATTCCCAAGGGATCACTGCTGGTCCAAACAAACAACATGTCAGTAGTTTGGTACCTCAGCAAACAAGGAGGAACCCGACCGTACCCCCTGTGTAGGGAGGCGATGCGGGTGTGAAACTGAGCGGTCCAGCACGATCTGGCTGTTGTGACTGTGCATGTTCCAGGTGTTCCAAACATCTTGGCGCACAGTCTCAGCAGGTCTCGGACCCTAGCTCATGAGTGGGAATTACATCAGGAAATGGCGAAATTCCTCTTCCTAAATTGGGGACATACGGAAATCGACCTTTTCACCTCCCAATACAATGCAAAACTTCCCAGTTTTTGCTCGCTCGTTCCAGGGCATGGTGCTTTCTGGCATGATGCGCTGTCTCTCTCCTGGGCAGGGAAATTTTTGTACGCCTTACCTCCATTTCCCAGTCTCCAGAGCGTCCTTCTCAAGCTTCAGGCAGAGAAGGCGAGGATGTTCCTTATTGTCCCTCTGTGGCCTAGACAAATTTGGTTTCCATTGTTACAACAGCTATCCAGGGAATCACTGGTTCCACTTCCAGTGACCCACGACGTCTTGACCCAGGATCAAGGTCATTTAGTACATCTGGGGCTCAGGACTCTGCATCTTCATGCTTGGCTCCTGCAGACATAGCGATCTCTCGCTTTGGGATTTCCTCCCGAGTCGCTCAAGTCCTTATTGAGGCAAGAAAACCCTCTACTCGTTCCACTTATGCCATAAAGTGGAAACGGTTTTCCATCTGGGCAGGTTCCAAGAGCTGGAACCCTTTCTATTGTTCTGCCCCTCAAATCATGGAATACCTCCTTCATCTGTCAGACTCTGGTCTGTCATATTCCTCCTTGAAGGTCCACCTTTCTGCAAGTTTGGCGTACCACAAGCTGGTGGATGGTAAACCCGTGGCTCACTTGGAAGTCTCTAAAACCTTCCTGAAAGGGATCCTCCATCTGAAATCCCCCATCCGCAGCCCAACTCCACTGTGGGATTTGAATTTTGTGTTAGAGAAACTCACTGTTCCCCCATTTGAGCCAGCTGTGAGCCGTGACTTGCGCTTTCTTTACTGGAAGACGTTGTTTTTGGTTGCCATCACTTCAGTCCGAAGGATTTTGGAGCTTCATGCTCTGGTTTGTAAAAAGCCTTATCTTATTTTCCACAAGGACTGGGCGGTCCTCAGGACAAATCCTAAGTTTCTTCCCAAGGTGGTGTCAGAAGCCACACTGAACCAATCAGTAGAGCTTCCTGTTTATTTTCTGTCCCCCTCTAATTGAGGTGACGCACTCCTGCACACCATAGACATCCATCGGATCCTTCAGTGCTACACACACCGGACCAAGGATTTCCTTAGCTGCGATCAGCTTTTTGTTTCCCAGATCTAAGGGCAAACCAGTTACCAAGCAGGGCCTTTCCAAATGACTAGGCAGCTGCATCCGGTATTGTTACTAAACGTATGAAAAACCTCTGCTGGGTCCCATCAGTGGTCATTTTACTAGAGGTATTGCTACTTCCATGGCTTTCTTGCGAAACATCTCTGCAGCTGATATCTGTGCTGCAGCCACTTAGAGTTCTGTCTATACCGTTACCAAACACAACAGCCTGGACATTGCTTCTAGGTGGAGGGCTGGTTTCGGCCTAGCTGTTTTGCAGGGCCTTCTGTCCTAGGCTGGGTCCATTCTTTTGTCCCAGTTTCTGTTGGAGTTATTTTCTCCTCCTCCCCGGTTTCTCTCGGTCTCTCTTTGGAGGGACTGCTTGGGACTCTGTCCTATATGTAATGACGTACTAAAGGAACCCTCTCGAGAAGTAAGATGGTACCGTAACATAGGAACTTACCATAACAGTAGATCTTCGAGAGAGGTTCCTTCAGTAGGTCATATTTTTCCCTCCCTCCTTCCCCTCATTTTATTTCTTACAGGGACTCCAAATCCTGTTCGCTTCTGCTGTCAGGCCTCTTCCTGGCTCCGGCAGAAGAACTGGAGGGCGGGCGTGGGGACCGCCCATTATATACGGCCATGCTGACGTCGGTCACATGATGTCAGGTGGGCGGTCCACCATCAGGTATTGCTAGAAAAGTCTGCTGTGCGGCCCAACGCCAGGTGGCGCCAGTCCTATATGTAATGACCTACTGAAGGAACCTCTCTCGAAGATCTGCTGTTACGGTAAGTTCCTAAGTAACTCTACTTTTCATTCTAAGTGTCTGTAAAATTCAGCTGTAAAGCAATATAATGCATGTCTCTTAATTATTGTATAGGTGCTTGTAATGATGCTTAATTAGTTTGCACTACTAATACAGAACCATCCTTGCCAATATTTCAGACTACATGCAATCTGTGTGCTTTATACCACATGGCCCAGACATGGATTACCCTCTGTTGGGTTACCTGATGCTACAGGCTCCAGTGTACAACCCACTGGGTTACCCCCATTCCGGGTTCCATACGCCAGGGTATGCTCCTGCATATCCCCCATTGGGCTACCTGTTGACACACCGTCATGCACTAGGCTTCCCAATGCTAGGTTTTGCCCCGGGCTATGCCCCGGCTTAGCTTCCTCTGCCTCTGCAGCCTCCTCCCCAGGCACTGGTAGACTTCCGATCCATCCTGCAGTCTTGGTGGTCGGAAACCAAGGAACAGCTCGTGTCAGTGCTGGGCAGCCATCAGTCTCCTAGGGAGTCCCCTAGGAGCCCAGACAAGTAGCGATGAGATAAGTTCCGGCTCCTCCTCTCTACCCAATGCTGGCCCTTTCGAAGGAACCAGTGTGGGCCAGGCTACTAGAAAAGTTGTGCCTGGGCCTCAGGATCCAGTTCTTCCTGATCCCCGGTCGTCGGAGTTGGATCACAATACAGTGCACCCACTCCACAGCATGTAGTTGAAAAACTAATTATTACTTTTTGTATTGTTACTCTTCCTTAATTTTATTTCACTCCATAGTTTTCACTCTAGAATATAAGCACCGATGATACAGGATTCATGTATCTAAGCAAGTGCTCTCTGATCATGTAGTTCTTATTTTTAGCCCAACGATATCTATTAGCCCTTTAGCAGTCATGCCTGAGTGAAGTTAAGATCTTTCTTTGAGAAGGCTCTTGCAGCAGGTCACACTGGTAGCACTAAGCCATCAGGACCACACGGAAAGCTTCTAGCTAGCAGTCTACCATGGGGGACTGCCCCCTGCCGACATCCGTTAACTGACGTCAGCACAGTCTATATAGGAGGGTGGTCCCCCACACTACCTTGGTTCTTTTTCTGCCATTAGCCCATGCACATTGGACCTCAATGGACCCCACAGGAGGTTTCTTCGCTTCCGCTTCCAGGGAAACTATTACCAGATCTTCCTGGACATAAAGTCTCCACCACTCATTCACACTAATGGGACTACGCCGGAGGTGCTAGGACTGAGTGGGAGTCAAAAATCATAATGAGGGCTGGTGCTGAGGTAGGACTGTGCAAGTGTGGCACCGTGAGGCTGGCTCGCGCCATATAGGCTATCTTGGCGTTGACCCTCCAACCGCATCAGTTCCTTTTTTCCTGCTGTCGAGTGTGCTTCAGTGATGATGTTGCTCACCCACCAGGAGTCAAATCTTCATGTCTATACGATAGCAGCTTTAGTCATTCAGTTTGATTTGTAGTATTATTTATTTGTTTATGTATTTATTTAACAAGAAAAAAAAAATACAAGTTTTTTCATCAAAAGAACACAGAAGTCCTCTTCAGCCCGCCTTTGACAGAGTCGACTATGAATGGGGCCTGTGATGGTAGGAAAACTTTGCATAAAAGCTGTGTTTCCAGCAGGGCTGGGTCTGGTCTGCCACCCTCTACAGAGGGGGGTCAGACTACGGGCAGTGCAGTGCTCGGGAGGAAGGGTGGTCCTCCCAAAAGCACAAAAAGAAGTGGGCCTGTTATCGATCTTCGTCGAGAACTCAGCACTGCTCGGCGTCAAGCTCTTCTTTGTCCCACTGGTCAAAGAAGAAGAAATGGTACTGCTTGAGGTCACCCTCTGGTATGTCTGTCTGAGGATCATGTTAGCAGGGGACAGAAGACCGCCCTTGGGGGCCTTTGGCACTGCCTTCGGGCCCTCTGACAGGTTCGCTGCCATCAGGCCCACCGTCTGCACCTCCGTTGGGGTACTCTCTGTCTGGCCCTCTGTCGGATTACCCTCTATTGGGTTACTTGATGGTTCAGGCTCCAGCATACAACCCACTGGGTTACCCCCATTCCGGGTTCCAAATGCCAGGGTATGCTCCTGCATATCCCCCATTGGGCTACCCGTTGACACACCGTCATGCACTAGGCTTCCCAATGCTAGGTTTTGCCCCGGGCTATGCCCCGGCTTAGCTTCCTCTGCCGCCTCCTCCCCAGGCACTGGTAGACTTCCGATCCATCCTGCAGTCTTTGGTGGTCGGAAACCAAGGAACAGCTCGTGTCAGTGCTGGGCAGCCATCAGCCTCCTAGGGAGTCCCCTAGGAGCCCAGACAAGTAGCCAATGAGACAAATTCCGGCTCCTCCTCTCTACCCAATGCTGGCCCTTTCGAAGAAACCAGTGCAGGCCAGGCTACTAGAAAAGTCGGTGCCTGGGCCTCAGGATCCAGTTCTTCCTGATCCCCGGTCGTCGGAGTTGGATCAAAATTCTGATTCTGGCTCTGACTGTTCCTCATCGGCAGGATCGGGCTTTGAAACCCTGCCTCTTGAGGAGCCTCAGACGAAAGAATCCCCCCTCTGGAGGACCCAGCATTCGCAGACCTGCTCTGCAAAATCACGGAGGTCTGCGAATGGAAATCAGGTGCCCAGGATCCAAAATGGCAATGCCTAGTGGAGCACCTGGATGTGCAGGAGACTGCCCCGGTCCTCACTTCCCCCGGCTAGAGCCACATGAGGATGTGGCATCGACTATTTGGATGATGCCCTCCTCAATTCCAGCATTTGCCAAGAAGGTGGATCACACCTACCGTATGCCAGAGGGGAAGGATCACCTCAGCACTCACCCCAAGGCCAATTCGGTCATCATAGCGGCGTCTCATGACTGGTCCTCTAAGCCCTGGCACATAAGAACTTCTCCCCCTGATAAAGAGTCCTGATAGCTATGAGGGCACTCAGTTACATAGGTCACATGCTGATCTACCAGAAGTTCTTTTTGCCCAGCTGGAGCTGGCTATCGAAGACCTTCCTGATTCGGAATCTAAATCTGTTTTAGCAGACTCGATCTGTTCTGCCAAAGTGGCCTGCAGGCATTCCCTTAGGCAACCTATGATGCTGTCAACTCTTCGACAAGGGGGCCGCCACGATGGTTAGTCTCCGCCGATTTTTGTGGCTGTGGGTGTCAGGCCTGGCCCAGGACGTACAGTCCGCCATCCAGGATGCCCCTTTCCGGGGATCTGTCCTGTTCAAGGGTGATGCACAGACATTATTACTTCCCTGGAAGACAAGGGTAAGGCCCTTAGATTGGTGTAAACCATGTACTGGCCTAAGTTCCTGGTGAAGAAGCCTTTTTGCCGCCAAGGGAAGAAGCAACTTAAAAAATAACAAATGGCCAGACGTCAGAACAAGCGTTGAGCGCAGCCAGACTCACCTGCCCTCTGGCAAAGTTCCAGAGAGCTTCAGGTGCAGCTCTCCCCAGTCCTCCCTCCCTCGCATGACTGGCTATCCACCCACCCTCCCTCCTCGAGATCCTTCCTAGGAGCTGGTGAGCAGAAGATTTGCATATCATCTACATGGGTGGAGGGCAGTGACAACCGACTTATGGGTCCTTCAACTCATAGAGCAGAGCCATACTTTGGAGTTTCTGAACAAGCCTCCAAACAGGCCTCTGGCCCAGTCTCACTTCCCGAAGGCGCACATCCCTCTTCTTCGAGAGGAAATTCAGACTCTCTTGCAAAAGGAGGCAATAGAGCCCATTCCTGCACACCAGGAAAGAAAGGCGTATTATTACCACTTCTTCTTGGTCCCCAGAAAGATTGGAGATCTGCATCCCATTCTGGACCTCAGCACTCTGAACCTGTACATCTAGTACAAACAGTTTTGGATGCTTAGTCTCTTGGGTCTGCTGCCCCTCCTGCACAAGGAACAGTGGCTCTGCTCTCTGGGCATGCTGGATGCTTACCTATGTATCCAGATTTTCCAGGCCCATCGTCGCTACCTTCAGTTCTCCTTTCAGGGAGAACATTACCAGTTCAAGTCCCTACCTTTCGGCCTGTCCTCGGCACCTCACATTTTTACCAAGTGCCTAGTAGTAGTGGCGGCGACCCTCAGGCATCAGAGCCACTGTGTGTGTTTCCTTATCTTGACAACTGGCTTCTGTCAGCCTTGTTGAGGGAAAAACTGGAACTCTCCCTTTCTGCAACCCTGGACCTTTTCAGGCAAGTGGGAATCATTGTGAATTTCCTGAAATCCCAGCTTGCTCCCTCCCAACACCTCCAGTTTATTGTGGCGGTGCCAGACACGATTCAGGGTATAGCTTTCCTCCCTCTGGATAGGGCGGAAACCCCGCAGAGACAGGCCCAAATGGTGGCCTCCAGCAGAAAGGTCTCAGGAAGGTCAATCCTTTGACTGTTACCCACTGTGCCTTTAGCCAGGTTCCACATGTGTATTTCGCAGTGGACACTCAGGGCACAGTGGAACCAGAGGCTGGATGGCCTGGACCATATGCTCATGGTCTCCGATTCGATGCAGGGGGACCTCTTGTGGTGGCAGGATCTTTCCAGTCTCCTCCTCCCTCCCAGACTCTAATGGATGCGTCATGGATGGGTCGGGGTGCTCACCTGGGACACCACAAAACTCGGGTCATGTGGTCTTAGGCAGAGCATCATCTTCACATAAACATGTTGTAGATGAGGGTGGTTCTGTATGTCACAAACCCACTCTGCAGGTCATCCCTCTACTCCCAAAGTGCTGACCTCCGAGCGCAGTCTTGTGAACAGTTAACAGAACAAGGCAACCCTCTTGTCTGTTTTGTGGGTTCAGGTCAACCTTTGGTCTCAAGTCTTGGAGGGATTCAAACTATGAACCTCTTGTTAGCGTACCCAATGCACAGGCTCAGATAATTCTGTCTTCGGAGGGGGCCAGATATCTTTACCTACGGGCGCCTTACCAGGTGTACAGAAATGAACCCTTAAAAACGGTAATAAAAGACATCAGATTTAAAACTCTTACCATTTTCCAGTTTGGTATCACCATTCAAGCTTATGTAAAGTGTCTGTTTTAACCATATGTACTCTACTTGTAAAGGAAAGAAATCAAAAACAGACCAAGTAAGCTCTAAAAATAGTTTTTTACTACAATAGACAAAAAAATATGTAACACACAATATACAGAACTATTGTATCACAAGACATACCAATCTCTTAAACAAAACAGGTTTCAACAGTGCAATTCCTACTACAGTAATTAGATTTGTCTCTGTCTCTAAATACCTGCTTAAAGTGCTCACAGATGTTTCTTTGTCAGAGTCTAGATAGAAGTGTCTCTGAAAGAAAACAGAATAATGTTTAAAAGCTGGTTTTCCCCACCTATTTGCATGTCACCTAGCTCTTCCCTGTCAGAATGTATAAAAAAGTATATCTATATAAAAACAGGATGTCTTTTACAAGTATTAAATTCTGCAACCTCAACATAACTCATGTTCTTCAAATGACTCTCTTTGACCTCATGAGCCTCTTCGCCTTCCCAGGACATCAAGGCATCTTTATAATTTCGCACCAGTGTACTAAACCTGGTTTCCCCCTTGAAACGTCATGAAAGGGATACTGATTTCCTTTTTAGCAGTTAAAGCTATAATTAACTTAGAAAAACAGGAGATTCCTGATTAAGGCTTTCCAGGTAACACCTTCTATCTAAAACCTCTGTGTGTGTGTGTGTGTGTGATCTCACATGCTGTTTCAGCATTTCTCATGGGAGACAGTCCATACACATTTTTTATATTACAAAAAAATCATACAGCACTCAAAACTGGCTGTCCATGTCACACAATCCTCCCCACCTAGACTGAATCTCGGGGCTCTATCCTCTGCATGGGATAAGTTTCCCAACTCTGTTCACTCCTCAAAGACCCTAGACAGCCCATCGGAGTTCTGGTTTTTGGCTTGAGCCCTATGGAGAATTGTCATATTATACCCTTGCAAAGCAAGACTCCATCTTAGCAATCTACCATTGTTCTTTCCCATCTGCGTCAGTCAAACCAGGGGGTTGTGGTCAGTCTACACTACAAAATGTTGCCCATATAAGTATGGCTCTAATTTCTTTAGGGCCCACACTATGGCAAGATATCCGTTTCCACCGTGGAGTATGCTTGCTTCCTGGGAAGTAACTTCCTACTTATGCACACTACAGGGTGATGTGTTCCTTGGCTGGATGTCTGACTCAATACTGCCCCAATACCCAGTCCTGAGGCGTCAATCTGAACTATAAAGGTTTTGCTATAGTCAGGACTTGTGAGAACAGGAGCACTGCACAGTGCCTCCTTTAATCTGGTAAAGGCTTTCTCACAGGCTGGGCCCCAGGTAATTTTCTTTGACATTCTTTTCTTTGTCAGGTCAGATAGGGGAGCAACCAGGGCACGGTAGTTGGGTACAAATTTTCTGTAGTACCCTGCTGTCCCTAGAAAACTCTTGACCTGCTTCTGTGTTTCTGGTCTGGGCCACGCCTGGATTACTTCTATCTTTATTTGGTTAGGACGGAGCTGTCCCCAGTCTACCACATGCCCGAGGTATGCCACTTCTCCCATGGCCACCTGGCACTTCTCTGCTTTGACAGTGAGCCCGTCCCTCTGTATCCTGCCCAGCACTTCTCTAAGGTGGGATAGGTGTTTCTCCCCGGCTGGTATTAAGATGGCAGTGTCATCAAGGTACGCCACACAGTACTCCTCAAAACTCATTACCACCTGGTTCACCAATCTTTGGAAAGTGGCTGGGGCATTCTTCCTTCCGAAAGGCACTACTTTAAATTCAAATAAGCTTATCGGAGTGATGAAGGCCCACCTCTCTCTAGCTCTGTCTGTCAACTGTACCTGTCAATACCTCTTGGTCAGGTTAGTCATCATAAAGTAGGTCACCCCCCCCAACTTGTCCAGGAGTTCGTCCATCCGGGGTATTGGGTGGGTGTCTGACTTTGTGACTGCATTCAGTCTATGATAGTCCACACAGAAACGAGTAGAGACATCTGGTTTGGGCACAAGGACTATGAGTGAGGCCCAGGGGCTTTGGGATCTTTGGATTACCCCTAAATCCAGCATCTCCTCCACTTCCCTCCTGATGTCCTTTTGGACAGCCTCTGACACCTGATATGCTGTCTACTGTATGGGCGTCTGTGTCCCTGTCTCCACATCGTGTATCGCTAAGGGGGTTAGTCCAGGCTTGGCGCTAAACAACGGTGCAAAGTCTGCTAAAACCTCCCTTACTTTCTGGATCTGGTCCTGGGCCAGCTGGGGAGACAATTTAACTGCCTCCACAGAGGACTCCTGCTTACTTTCCTCCAGCAAGTCCTGAAGGGGCTCTCCTTCGTCCGTCCCCTCCCTATGACTACACACTGCAAACACCATGTCTGCCCTGTTTGCATAAGGCTTCATCATGCTGACATGGTACATCCTTTCTGTCTGTCTTCGGTCAGGTTACTCCACAATGTAGTTCATGTTATTTACCTTCCTAACCACTTTGTATGGCCCTGTCCACTCAGCTTGCAGCTTGTCTTTCTAGACTGGAATAAGCACCATGACTTCCTGACCCACCATGTACGAGCGAGCTCTGGCTCTGCGGTCGTACCACACTTTTTGTTTCTGTTGGGCAGCGGCCAGGTTGCTCTGGGCTGTCCCCATAAGCTCCTTCAGCCTTTCCCTAAACCTAAGGACGTAATCCACAATGAGCGTTCCCTGGGTGGTGTGCTTGACTTCCCAGTCCTCTTGGATCAAGTCTAGGGACCCACGTACCCGGCGTCCATATAAGAGTTCGAAGGGGGAAAATCCTGTCGACTCTTGAGGCACCTCCCTGTATGCAAACAACAGGTGGGGAAAGTATTTCTCCCAGTCCCTCCCATGTTGTGCAGCAAACGCCTAGAGCATTGACTTAGCATACCATTGAATCGTTCCACAAGGCTTGTGTGTGATACGGTGTCGTGCATCTGTGCACCACCTCACACTTCTCCCGTAAACATTTCATCAGGTCGGACATGCAGGAACCCCCTCGATCAGTGATTACCTCCTGCAGAAACCCAACACGGGGAAAAAAATCCCGAGTAAGGCATCTGCCACTTTGTCCATCCTCAGTGAGGATAGGGTGACTGCCTCTGGGTACCGGGTGGCATAAACCACTACAGTTAGGATGACTCTCTTCCCTGAGGAGCTGGGGGTATTTAAAGGCTCCACATTATCCATTCCCACCCTCTGGAATGGCTCCTCCACTGTGGGCAAGGGAATCAGGCTGGCGTTGGTTTTCTTGCACACCTTCCCTATTTCTTGGCACCGGTGACAAAACCTGCAATACTCCTGCACCTGCTGGGTGAAATTAGGCCAGTAGAAATTTTGGGCCAACACGCGCTACATGACATGCATTCCCAGATGACCAGACAAGCCGAATATCATGTGCAATTTTGAGCAACCACTCACGATACCCCTGGGGAACAACAAACTGCCTGCCTAGCATACCTCCCACTGTCTGTACAGCCTGAGTATACATAAGTCCATTTTCCCAATAAACCTTATGTCTGCCGTCACCTCCCTGTGCTCCGTCAGAGTCTGCCCAAGCCCTCAGCTTCTCTAAACTAGGGTCACTCCTCTGAGCAGCTGCAAACCCCTCACACAGTCCCAAGGTATGGGACAGGTCCCCTTTAGTCGCTAAACTAGGGTCCCTAGCACTAGCGTCAGGCTCAGGATCACTGTTAATCCCAACCCTCTGACAATGTGCCACCCGTCCCTTTTTGGAGTAACCCTCTGTAGCTGTATGGTTACTTGGTACTGGGGAAATTTCTACCCCCTCTTCATTAATCTCCATATCAGGAGACACAGGCTGGGGAACCAGCCTCTCAGCGGTTTCCACAATGGCTTCTGTGGGGTTCAGGGAACTACAGTTTTCCCTTGCCACTTGGCTATGGGTAACTGCACATACCATCTCCTGTTTGAGATTGTTGCCCAGGATCACATACACTGCTAAGGTTTGGGCTACAGCTACCTGTTGCACAGTTCCCCCTGTTTCACCTCAGTCCAGGAGAACACTGGCCAGTGGCAATGTTTTCTCTTCACCAGTGAACCCTTGGACAGTGACGTATTTATTGGGTATAAGCTGACCAGTCTGTACCAGATCCCCTTTTACCAATGTCGGGGATGCCTCTGTGTCCCTTAACCCCTGTGTCTGTACACCATTCATCATGACTGGGTACATGTGTTCCCTCATGTTCACGGGCATGCTTCTGGGGACACACAAACAACTCACTTCTTTTTTAGCACCACCTTGAATATTATTGCTCGCCTTTTTGGGACACTGCCTGGCAATATGCCCAGTTTCTTTACATAACCAACATTCGCTTCTCTTTTCAGAGAAATCCTTTCTCTGAAACCTAGAACTTAACTGGTTTCGGTGGAGGCAGAGGGGGTTTTAGCTGCCCTGAAGGCGCGCTTTTCTCTCTCTGCGCTGCCATGCTCGCCCCATTTGCTCTCAGAGCAGGTCTACTCTTGACATAGTGGTCCGAGAGTTCAGCAGCCTCTTGCACTGTTTTGAGATCTCTGTCCTCCAGCCAGGTTTTCAGCTCTGCTGGGCACACCCAGAAAAACTGTTCCAATAAAATCACATTTTCAATTTTATCAACAGAGTTTGCCTCAATTACTTCCCACCGTTTTAAAAACTGATGTTGTTTCGTGGCTAGCTCCTCATAGCTCATATCAGTGCTTCTCCTGAGCTTACGGAATTTAGCTCTGTATGATTCAGCAGTTAATTCAAACTTTTTTAATAGTGCAGCTTTAAGTTTGCTGTAATCAAAACTCTCCTCATTGTCCATTTGACCCAATGTGTCCCGAGCTTTCCCGGTAATTAGCGGGGATAGCTGGAAGCTCCAGGACTCTCTAGGAATTTTAGCCTGAATGCAGACTTTTTCAAAAGAATTGAAAAAGGCATCCATATCCTCCCCCTCTTTAAACTCGGCTATTAATTTGGAATTCAGTTTGTAACCCAGTCCTGCAGTCCCAGTTAAACCCAAGCAACTTACCTGCTCTGGTGCCGCTGGTCGGAGTCGTAGCTTCTCCAGTTTGTGTTGCCTCTGGCGCTCCTCTCTGTTCTCCTCTGCATCTCGCTGGCACTCACGCTTCTTACGGTCTGCATCTCTCTGTTCTCACTCTGCTTCTCAGCGTTCTTGCTCCCTCTTCTCCTCTGAAGGTCACTGGTGCTCACGCTCCTCACGGTCTGCCTCCCATTGTACCCTCTCTCTGTCTTCTCCTGGAACTCCAGCTCCATTTGGTGCAACTCAGTTTGCAGCCTGAGTACTTCTGGATCCAGGATACTAGTGACCTTCCCCTGCTGCTGTGGCCCTTCACTGACGGTGGTCCTGTTGCCCTCCTCTTCGGATCTGGACACTGCACTGGCTGCTAGCCCTGCCTCACTTGAGGTCTGGTCCTTTTCATTTACGGTCTGTGACTCGCTGCTCTGGGTATCTGCTACCATCAGGGCATCTATGAGGTTCTGCTTGCTGGCTTTCACCTCAAACAGGACTCTTCTGTCCTTGCACAACTGCCTTAAGTAGTCTTCAGTGTGCCTGCTGTAGTTGGAAGCCATCTTCTTCCCTAACTACAGCTACTCTGACTTGCACTTTAAATAAAAAAATAAAATGGGTAGGACCTTGACTGTACGCCAAGTGATATAGTTCTGTTTCCTTTTTAAAAATAAATCATTGCCTTTTTCTTTCTTTGCAAGTGAGCTTACGGTCTCAGCTGACACACTGAACAGTAAAAGCTTGTGGTACCAAAATTTATGCCACTGCTGCCTACCAATCTGTCACAAACCCACTCAGCAGGTCAGCACTCTACTCCCAAAGTGCCAACCTCCGAGCGCAGTCTTGTGAACAGTTAACAGAACAAGGTAACCCTCTTGTCTGTTTTGTGGGTTCAAGTCAACCTTTGGTCTCAAGTCTTGGAGGGATTCAAACTGTGAACCTCTTGTTAGCATACCCAATGTATAGGCTTAGATAATTCTGTCTTCGGGGGGGCCATATATCTTTGCCTACGGGCACCTAACCAGGTGTACAGAAATGAACCCTTAAAAACTGTAATAAAAGACCTCAGATTTAAAACGCTTACCTTTTTTCAGTTTGGTATCACCATTCAAGCTTGTGTAAAGTGTCTCTGCTTTAACCATATTTACTCTACTTGTAAAGGAAAGAAATCAAAAACAGACCAAGTAAGCTCTAAAAATAGAGTTTTACAATAATAAAAAAATATATAACACATAAAATACAGAACTATTATATCACAAGACATACAAATCTCTTAAACAAAACAGGTTTTAACAGTGCAATTCCTACTACAGTAATTAGATTTGTCTCTGTCTCTAAATACCTGCTTAAAGCGCTTACAGATGTTTCTTTGTCAAAGTCTAGATAGAAGTGTCTCTGAAGGAAAACAGAATAATGTTTAAAAGCTGGTTTTTCCTATCTATTTACATGAGGTCATCTAGCTCCTCCCTGTCAGAATATATAAAAAAAATATCTATATAAAAACAGGATATCTTTTCCAAGTATTAAGTTGTGCGACCTCAGCATAACTCATGATGTTACTTTGAGAGGGCTCTTGCAGTAGGTAATTACATATAGGACTAACGTCGGCAGGCGGCAGGACCCCACGGAAACATTTCTAGCTAGCATTCCCTGGCGGGGACCCCCATTTCAGGTGACCGATTGTCATGTGACGGTATAAAGGCGGTCCTGATGCCATTCAGTTCTTTCCCTCCGTTAGCTTCGTGCAGCACCTCGCGGAAAAGTTCGAGCTAAGTCAGCCCAACCTTCGTCGGTTTTACGGAAGTAAATTTTTTATTTCGACCAATGTCAGGTACATCGTCGGTGTATGTCGTCCCCTATGCCCTCTGAGCATAAAAATAAGTGCGATTTGTGCGGTACCCAACTACCGCACAAGGACGGACATTTTTTGTGCCTGTTCTGCCTAGGCCCCGATCACCCGGTCGAGAAGTGCCAGCACTGCCTCAGCTTCAACGTGGCTACCTGGAAAAGGCGGCAGCGATCCCTGGAAGCCCATATTTTGAAGAAAAAGATGAGTTCAGTGGAAAAGGAGCTCAAAATACTGAGGCAGGCGTCCACTTCCCCCGAAGGCCATCGGAAGAAGAAGGATAAGGAGAGGCACCGGGACAAGGGCTCCTCTACTGCGCCTCTCTCGGGAGCCACCAGGTCACAGGTAACGTCCCCTCCGGGGGACCGCTCCTCAACGGCCGCCTTGGAGGTTTCTGAGGGGTGTCGGCCTGCGCCTCCGGGCAATTGGAGGCCTCCGCCCCTGGTTCAGCCGCAGGCTTGCGGCCTACTGGCGTGGGCGACTCAGGTAAGTTGGGCGTTGGCCCTCCGACGTCTGTGCAGAAAGGCGGTGAGCGCCGCCGCCCTTGGGCGCGGCCTCTCTTCCATCGGACCAGGCCGATCCCTCTCAGTCTGCTTCCGGTGAAGGCTCCCATAAGCCGGATGCCGGCTCCTCCGGTGCCCACCGGGAGCTCGCCGTTAAGCTGCACATCTGTTCATCCGACGCCCGGTCAGTGACGAAACCGACCACGGACTCCCCTATGTCTGTCGTTCCCGGTTCTCCGCAGCCTTCGCTGCCGTCTGGGGACCCAGAGTCCCCCCAGCCCGACCCCGGGGATTTTTCCCCTGCATCCCCGGGCGATGCTGGGGACCTTCCTCCGTCAGACCGTCTCCCTGTTGGTGCGCCGGATCTGACGTCGGCTCCCCGGATGCCGGTACCTCCAATGCCAGGGTCCCCGACGCCGGCCCTGACACCAGTTCTACCGACTCCAGCCAATATCCCGCTTCCAGATGTCCCCTCACCGCCGCACCCTCCGCCCTCCTGGCCCTCCAACGTGGATCTGCCCGTGAGGCCGCTGGCCGGGCCGTCTGCTCCGCGAGTTCCCCCGGCTCCCGGGTACCCTCTGTCCTATCCGACGTCGACGTACCCGGGACCACAGTATCTGACGCTGCAGTACCCAATGCCGGTCTTTTCGATGCCACAGTACCCGACGCCAGGCTATCTGCAGCCGGGTTTTGGATACTCTCCCTACAGGTACAACCCGTATCCTTATCCCCCACCTCCTCCTCCTCCACCGCCCGCACAGCCGCTGGTGGACTTGCAGGAGACTCTGGCCTCCTGCTGGGCTGAGGCCAATGCTCAGCTCACCAGGGAGGTCAAGAGCTGCCTACCGATGATGGTGCCATCTCAGGTTCCCATATGTCCGAGGTGGCACACTCTCTCACCACCTCTGGACTCCAGGGCTGTTCCGTCTGGGTCCAGAGAGCGGCAGGACACGTTTCCCCGGGGGCTTCCCAAGGGGTCCATTCCTCCCCCTGGTCGGGAAAGGGAGTCTTTTTCCTCTTCCTCCTCCTCTTCACCCTTGGACTCCTCGGATTCCTCCGACGGTTGCTCCGAACGGGACGACGAGCCACGCTCTCCGTCGAAGCCCAGGCCAAGGACTCCTCTGAAGTCCCCTCCAGAGGATCCTTCTTTTATGGAGTTGCTAAGGAAAATCCAGGAGGTTCATCAGTGGCACTCCTTGGTACCAGATTCTCAGCGTCTGAAACTCGCTGAACATCTGGATCTGCCCGTGACAGCTCCTCCTTTGGTGCCACCCTGGATAGAGCCTCATGCCGACCTCCTCACCACCATATGGAAACAGCCGTCGGCTTTAGCCCCACTTCCAAGGAAGTTGAATAGGCTATATCAGGCTCCTGAGGGTGTTGATTTCCTAGATTCTCACCCTCGTGCCGACTCGGTCATGATTAGCGCCACTCACGGCCGGTCGGCCAGCCCAAAACACCTCAGCTTGTTGCCACCTGACAAAGAATCCCGCCTTCTGGACCAGTATGGGAAGAAGATCTTTGCTTCCTTCATGCTGGGGAGTAGGGCCCTGAATTATGTCAGCCATATGAGGGACTGCCAGAAGGCCATTCTGACCCAGGTGGAAGCCAAATTGGACTCCCTGCCAGACTCCCAAGTCAAGCAGGAGTTGTCTGATTTTGTCCGCTCTGCACGTTCGGCCAGTCAGCACATGCTTCGTGTGACATACGATGCAGTGGACACTGCTGGACGGAGCTCAGCTTTCGCTGTAGGCCTATGTCGTCATGCTTGGCTCCGCGTGTTGTGGTTGGTCCCGGAAGTGCAATCTGCTATCCAGGAAGTGCCCTTCTGGGGATCGGTGCTTTTTGGTGGTGATGTCAAGGACATCATCACCGATTTGCAGGAGAAGGGGATGGCACTGAAGTCTGTCGACTCCATGTACCGCCCCATCAGCAGCAGCGCCGTCCCTTTTGCAGACGGAATCGGCCAAGGCGAACCCCAGGGAAAGTGGGCCACAAAATGCCGGGCCCCCACAGTTGCTAGGCCCCCCACCCAAAAAAGCAGCGGGTGCTTCAGCTGCGGCGCTGCCCCACACCACCTGACTCCTTCCCTCTCCCACAGCCTCCAGACTCTCTGGAGGAACCGGTGAGAGGGAGGTTTTCCCTCCACCTTCCGGGCTGGGAGAGGATAACATCAGATTCTTGGGTGCTCCAGCTCATTGCAGAAGGACACTTGATAGAGTTTCTTCAGAAACCACCTCACCACCACCCCCACACAAAGTCATCGTATTCAAGGGAACACCTTCTCTTGGTCCAGGAGGAAATTTCAGCTCTCTTGCTGAAACAAGCAATAGAACCCGTCACCCTTCATCTGCAAGGGACGGGTTATTATTCCCATTTCTTCCTGGTCCCAAAGAAGACAGGAGATCTCAGACCAATTCTGGACCTCAGTTCCCTGAATCTCTTTGTGGAATACAAAAGGTTCAGGATGCTCTCTTTGCAGAGCCTTCTGCCCCTCCTCCGGCTGGGTCAATGGCTGTGTGCCCTGGATATACAGGATGCTTACCTGCACATTTCCATTCACCCATCTCACCGCAGATACCTTCGTTTTGCATTCCAAGGGGACCACTACCAATTCAAGGCACTTCCGTTTGGCCTGTCCTCGGCGCCCCGAGTATTTACCAAATGCCTGGCAGTGGTGGCGGCCCACCTGCATACCAGGGGGGGTGCAGGTTTTCCTGTACCTGGACGATTGGCTCCTGGCGGGCTCGTCCAGGGAGGAACTTCTGCGCTGCCTTTCCCAGCAGGTTTTTGCCTGCCTGGGTATTACAATCAGCCGTTCCAAATCTCACCTGATCCCATCCCAGAGACTACAGTTTATTGGGGCGATTCTCAGTACGACCACGGGTAGGGTCTTCCTGCCACCGGACAGGGCGTCCACCCTCCAGACTCAGATAAGTCTGCTGTCCGGCCGCAGGCAGGTCTGTGCAAGGTCGGTCCTTCGCCTTCTCGGGCTCATGGCGGCTGCTATCCCGACAGTTCCTCACGCTCGACTCCACGTGAGGGTCTCTCAGTGGACTCTACGTTCCCAATGGGATCAGTTAGTGGACGACCTAGATCACCCAGTTCTGATCTCCTCGCCAATGCTTCGAGACTTGCAGTGGTGGATGGTTCGAGAGAACCTGTTTCGGGGAGTTCCTTTTTTTCGTCCACTCCCCTCCCAGACTCTAACCACAGATGCCTCGGGCGAAGGTTGGGGAGCCCATCTAGGCCCTCATCGGACCCAGGGCTCCTGGTCTAAGCTCGAACAAGCTCTCCACATCAGTGTGCTGGAGCTTCGGGCAGTGTTGTACGCTCTCCAAGCCCTTCACCAATACATCCTTCCTGGCCACCTAGCCGTTCAGACGGATAACATGTGCGTGGTTTGGTATATCAACAAACAGGGAGGGACTCGGTCCTACCCTCTTTGCAGGGAAGCAGTGAGGGTTTGGAATTGGGCAACACAACACGACCTTCACCTCATGGCCATTCACGTTCCGGGAGTCTACAACACCCTGGCAGACAAGCTAAGTCGCTCTTCTGCTCTGACTCACAAGTGGGAACTGGACCAAGGGCTCCTAGACAATATCTTCCGACTTTGGGGAACACCACAGGTCAACCTGTTTGCGTCCCCTCTAAATGCAAAACTTCCCGTCTTCTGCTCGCTCGTTTCAGAGTGAGGCGCTTTCTGGAGAGATGCTCTGTCTCTAGACTGGAAGGACAGATTCGTCTATGCCTTTTCCCCAATTCCACTTATCCCACGAGTCTTGCAGAAACTAGCTTCAGAAGGAGCACGAATGATCCTGATTGCTCCTTTCTGGCCCAGGCAAGTTTGGTTCTCTCTTCTACAGCAATACTCAGAGGATCATCCTCTTCCTCTTCCTCTATCTCGAGGTTTATTGACCCAGGAGCAGGGGACCCTGGTCCATCCAGGCCTCAAATCCCTTCAGCTGCACACATGACTCCTGCAGACTTAGCTCAGTCCCATTTTGGGGTGTCTCCCCAAGTGGCGGAGATTTTGGTGGAGGCCAGAAAACCCTCCACTAGATCCACTTACGCCATGAAGTGGAAAAGATTCACTATCTGGGCTGCTTCCAAGAACGCGGAACCTTTCTCCTGTGCAGCGGGGCTTCTGCTGGAGTATCTACATCATCTGTTTGACCTGCGTCTCAGTCATTCTTCTCTGAAGGTACACATGGCGGCCATCTCGGCCTATCATGTCCCCTTTGCAGCAAAACTTTTGCTCAATTGTAGGTCTCTAAGACCTTTCTCAGAGGTTCTCCATCTGAGACCCCCTATCCGTACGCCTGCACCCCCTTGGGACTAGAACTTTGTTCTTGAGAAACTTACTCTGTCTCCCTTCGAACCGGAAGCTTCTGTGGATTTGAAGTTCCTTTTGTGGAAGACACTCTTCCTGGTGGCCATTACTTCCGCTCGGAGAATTTCCGAGCTCCAGGCCTGATGTGTAAAATTCCATACTTGATTTTTCACAAGGAGCGGGTTGCTCTTCGCACGAACCCTAAGTTTCTCCCTAAAGTAGTAGCAGAGTCTACTCTAAATCAGTCCATAGAGTTACCTGCCTTTTTCACGCAGTACTTTAATCAAGGGGAGTATTTACTCCATATTATGGATGTTCACGGATTCTGAGATACTACACCAACAGGACGAAGGATCTCAGAAAGACTGATCAATTGTTAGTCTCTTTTGTTCATAAAGAAAGGCAATGCTGTTTCTGAGCAATGCCTATCTAAGTGGTTGGCTCATTGCATCACTTTCTATTATGACAAATACAATAAGACCCTCCGGGTCAGGTGAAGACCCACTCCACCAGAGGAGTAGTTGCCCTCAGACATTTCAAAATGTACGGCAGACATCTGCGCTGCTGCCACCTAGATTTCCGTTCATACCTTTACTAAACACTACAGTTTGGATGTTGCCTCTCGCCATAGAGCAGGCTTCAGGCTGGCTGTTCTGCAAGGCCTCTTATCTTGAGGCTTGCACAGCTAGAACTGCTTCTTGGAGTAGTTTTCCTCCTCCTCCTCCCGGTGCCTCTCTTTATTCCAGACTGCTTGGGATTCAGTCCTATATGTAGTTACCTACTGCAAGAGCCCTCTCGAAGTAAGATAGTACAGTTACGTAAGAACTTACCGTAACAGTAGATCTTCGAGAGAGGCTCTTGTAGTAGGTAATACCTTCCCGCCCTCCATCCCTCTAGGCTTTTTCAGCTCCTTTTCCAGTGATAGAAATATCCGCTCCTCTCTTGTCCAGCCTTTCTGGCCTGTGGCGGGAAAGAACTGGAAGGTGGGCATCAGGAACCGCCCCTTTATACCGACGTCGCATAACGCCGGTCACCTGACGTGGGGGCGGTCCCTCGCAAGGGAATGCTAGCTAGAAATTTTTCTGTGGGGTCCTGCCACCTGCCGACGTCAGTCCTATATGTAATTACCTACTGCATGAGCCTCTCTCGAAGATCTACTGTTACGGTGAGTTCTTACGTAACTGTACTTTCTTCAAATGACTCTCTTTGATCTCATGAGCCTCTCCCTGTTCCCAGGACATCAAGGTATCTTTTTGATTTTGCACCAGTGTACTAAACCTGGTTTCTCCCTTGAAACATCATAAAAGGGATGCTGATTTCCCTTTTAGCAGTTAAAGCTATAATTAACTTGGAAAAACGGGAGATTCCTGATTAAGGCCATCCAGGTAACACCTTGTATCTAAAACCTGTGCGTGTGTGAGATCTCACATGCTGTTTCAGCATTTCTCGTAGGAGACGGTTCATACACATTTTTTATATTACAAACAAATCATACGGCACTCAGAACTGGCTGTCCATGTCACACTGTATACTCTCCAGGCCTTCCAGCATGAACTGCACCAGGGCACACTGTTGGTCCAGTCGGGCAATGTGTGTAGTCTGGTATCTCAACAAACGAGGCTCCCGCTCGTACCCCCTGTGCAGGAAAGTGATGCGGGTTTGGAATTCAGCTGTTCTATATCGGATTCACCTCACAGCAAGCAGTTTGCGTGCCGGGTGTGCAAAACATCCTACATACAGTCTCGGCCGCACCAGAGTAAGAGCCCACAAGTGGGAGCTCAAACAAGAGGTGGCCGACCATATCTTTGACCTGTGGGGTCGGCTGGAACTGGATCTGTTCGCCTCCCCATGCAACTCAAAACTACCTAGGTTTTGTTTGCTCGCTCCAGGGCATGGTGCTTTTTGGCGAGATGTGCTATCTCTTTGCTGTACAGGGAGGTTCTTGTATGCCTTCCCTCCTGTTCTGCTTCTGCGGAGGCTGCTGCTCAAACTTCAGGCAGAAGGGGCCCACAAGGTTCTGATTGCCCCTAGTTGGCCGTGCCAGATCTGGTTTCTGCTTTCTCCAGCAGCTAGCAGTGGAGCCTCTGGTTCCCCTGCCTCTGCAATGACCTCCTGACCCAGAAGGAGGGCACACTGGTCCACCTAGGGCTGAAATCCCTGCATCTTCACGTGTGGCACCTGAGGACATAGCCGTTTCGTGCTTTGGGGTATCATCCAGAGTCACACACGTTCTCGTCGGAGCCAGAAAGCCATCGACGAGAATGACTTATGTCATGAAGTGGAAGCTTTTTTCCATTTGGGCCACTGTGAAGGGCTGGGGCCTATTTTTATGGAGTATCTCCTGCACCTCTATAATTTGGGTCTTGGCTATTCTTCCTTGGAGGTCCATTTTTCAGCCGTCTCTGCCTACCATACTCTAGTGGATGGTAAGACCATAGCCCAGTTGAAAGTGTTCAAGACGTTCCTGAAAGGAATTTTGCATCTCAGACCCCTGGTGCGCAGTCCAGCGTCACTGTGGGATTTGAATTTTGTTCTGGAAAAATTGACACTGCTTCCCTTTGAACCGGCTGGTTCCTGTGACTGCGTTTTTGTCATGGAAAGTGCCCGGGGGAGGTTAAGGGGCATTCCTCCAGGGGTATGGCTGCCTCTACTGCTTGTTTCAAGAATGTGTCAGCCGCTGACATTTACGCTGCAGCTACCTGGAGTTCAGTCCACACTTTCACAGAGCATTATAGTCTGGATATTGCTTCTACGCGCAGGGCAGGTTTTAGCCTAGCTGTGCTTCAGGGTCTCCTGTCCTGATTTCTCTGCCTTCAGCAGAATTATTCGTACCTCCCATGTTTCAGTTTTATCTGATTCACACTGCTTGGGACTCCGTACTCAAGGTGATTACCTACTGCAAGAGCCCTCTCGAAGTAAGATAGTAGTTATGTAAGCACTTACCATAACAGCAGATCTTCAAGAGAGGCTCTTGCAGTAGGTAACCTTTGTCCCTCTATTCCTTCCCCCTAATGTCATTATTTCTTTCTGCTCTTTCTTTATGGGCTCATTCTAGGCTCCAGGAGCCTCTAGTCCTTTCCCTGTCACACCTCCTCAGGTCTACGGCAGGAGAATTGGAAAGCGGGCATGGGGACCGCTCACTATATAGGGTCACTGACATCGGCCACGTGATGTTGGGTGGGCGGTCCCCCGTTAGACATGGCTGGCTAAAGTTTTTGTGTGGTCCTGACACCAGGGGGCGCAGTCCTCAAGGTAATTACCTAGAGCAAGAGCCTCCCTCGAAGAGCGACTCTTACGGTGAGTTCCTATGGACCTGTACTTTATGGTAAGTTCTTACGTAACTGTACTTCCGGCGATATGGCAGGTGGAGGGCTACAGGATCCACCAGATAAAAAGTAAGGAAATCTTACAGGTCAGAATGTAAACAAATTATTTCTCTCTAGGTCCCTCAGTGTCGAGGTGGGAAAGTTGAGGGTTCCGCTTTTAAGTATAAATGCAGCTTCTTCTGTTCAACATGCTTTTGTACCTAATGAAGGAACCTGCGTAGCCCTGAAAGCTTGTTATACTATGCAGTGATGTCCACTTTAAGAACACTGGATATAAGAACATCCCATTTATAAGGACCTTTTTGAAGTCCCAGTGATTTTTGCCCATTACTTTTAGTGGTTTTGAAGTCTGTTCATAGGCATAGTCAGCGCTGTTTTAGGAACAGTTTTTTCAGAGCTAGTGGTAGATGGTCATTATCACTTATGTATGTGCTAAGTCTGGGCTGCATTATGTTCTAGTTTTCTCATTAAACAATCATTTAAATAGTGAATGGACGTATGAAAGATGTCCCAGGAGGAAGGCAGCACACATTCCTTCATGGATAGATGTGACAGTGAATTAACTTTACAGCAATACTCTGTTTGGACAAGAACTCTTAAAAAAGCTATATTATACTGCTTTTTATAATTGTTTCTTTAAAAACTAGTTTGAGCCTGCTTCTTTGTGTTAACTATAGGTTTTACATGAAATTTCATTGTTTTCAATGAAGCCTTCTTATACGAACATCTCTGTTACAAGAACGTTTTTGTCTGGAATTTAGGGAATGTGGCTGTAACAGAGCTTCACTGTATCATCTTTGTGCAAGACGTATGTTAGTCTAATAAAAGGTACCAAACTATCCAGTGATTGCTGTTTCATTCAGAAATTAGTGTTCAAATTAGCAGTCTAAAACGCACCCCTATTGAAATAATTTTATGAAGAAAATAATCTCCCTCTTTTGGTCTTGGCAGTTTGCCCTTTCCACTGTACCACGAGGGTGGGAGTGGAGACGGTGGTGGCCCTCTTGGAGACAGACACAGACACTCCCATCCTGGTAAAGCATTAACGCTGCAGCAGAAGGAAGGTATCCGTATGGTGCGGAAGGTAATGACAGCTATTGATGAAGAAGATGGACTGGATGAGGTCTTCACTTTCAGGTAACTTGTAATTTGATTTAGATTTATATGTTATGGCTCCCTGGCAAATGCTTTGCCCCGGCCAGCCCTGCTCCCTGGACACTGCACCACCGCTATACTTCCAACCCCATGAGTTTACCCCTTGTTGCAGCTCAGGTTTTAATTTTTTTTTGCTTAGTGGTAGTTCCCCTAGGAGAGACGTGTTGTGCTGTGACGCCAAGATGTCATGTTGGTGCCTGTCCATCCCTCCACCTGGAACCTGGCAGGCTCAGGTGGCCCTCCCTCAGCACACCGCTAGGGGCTAGGTGTGCACTGAGTGCTGTAGCCCTCTACCCTCTGGAGAAGGAGAGCATTTTCTTGTAGCTTAATCCCCCCCCCCCCACTGGCCATCTATCCAGTTTCCCTAATTCGCATCCAAACTTGGGTCACCAGAGTCGCAAGTGGTTGCACAACCAGTGCTCTAGCAGGCTGGCTTTTCAGGTAAATTGTAAATCCTTCTCAGTGCTTGCTGAAAATCCGAGGGCTGCATCTTTCAGATTCCATGGGAATATTAAATAAATTGCACCTTATTTATCGTAGTTGTGTTTTTTTTATTTTTTGCACCAATTTTTGACCACTTATAAAAAATATTAGGATCTTACTTGGAGAGGGCTCTTGCAGTAAGTTATCACCTTGAGGACTGCATCCCCTGGCGTCAGGACCACATGGGAATTTTAGCTAACAGTGTCTGATGGAGGACCACGAGACACTATATAGTAGGTAGTCCCCACATCCACCTTCCAGTTCTTTCCCACTGTCGACCTGAGCACGTCGAACCTCACGGAGATCGTCACTGCAATTCGAATACCATTTTCTCGGATGAGTATCCATTTTTTTCTTCTTTTTGCAAAACTCTTACTTCTAGGGACATGGATATGTTGTTCATCCACACTTTCTGGCAGGTTCCTTGCCGCTTTAAATCTTGCCGGAAGGTCTTCAAGCTGGCTCCTCCCACCCACCCAGGTGGTAAAACTCTCAGCTCTGCCCCATGACGTCAGATCTTCCTTACCGCTTGGAAGCTCAGGTTCCCTCCTTAACGCTCTGCGTGTAAGACTGGTTCCTAGTTCTTCGAATTTTCGAAATTAAAAAGTTTTGCTAAAAAGACTTCGGTCTTCTCTCCCTCGCGGCTGCGATGGTCAAATCGACTCCCGGTTTCCGGAGATGCCCTTGCGGGCAGAAGATGTCTCGGACGGATCCGCACTCCACGTGCGTTTACTGCTTGGGCCTTGAGCACGACCCGCAGGCCTGCGACCTGTGCTCTTCCTTTTCGGCCTATGTCCTCGAAGACCGTGCTGCCCGTTTACAACTGAGGCGTCCCGAGAAAAGATTTCCTCTGATTAAGTCAAAAGAGGCCTGGTCGGTGGTGTCCGTGGCGGCGGGCTCGGCGGATCAGCTCGAGCAGATGATCGCCCTCGAAGAGGAGGCGGCGCGGGCCGCTTCTACCTTGGCTGCGGCATTTGTCCAGCTATCTCGGTGCCTCTTATTCGGCTTTTTAAGGAGCTTTGTCTGACCCTCGACAAAGGTAAGGGTCCAACTCTTCTGGACCGTTTTCTCGGTCCAAAAGAGACAAGAGTAAGTCTCACCGTCGGCGCTCTTGGGGGCGGAAAGTCCCTCTCCCTAGTTGTCGGCCGTCGACTTGATCGACCCTCAGCTTGGCCACTGGTTTCACGGTGTCCCCGTCAGGCCAGTGGCCGAGACTCCCATCGGCCGGTCGAGATTTTTCTCGACCCGTTGGACGGGTTGTCGGCTGGAGAAGCTGAGAATCCCCTCTCTCCGGTTCCCCCGGTGGGAGTTGAGGATCCCGTCGGCTCGTCTGTGCCTCCAGTTCCGGAGCCTTCGGTGGAATTGTCCGAACCGAGGGGAGTGCCGATTCCGCGACACCTCCCCACACCGTCCTCGGCTTAGCCGAGGTTCTCGATCTCGAACGTCTTCGCGGTCCAGCCGATCCCGCCGTCATAGGCGGTCTCGGTCTCGGCACCGCGGCAAGCGGCGCCGCCGCTCATCCTCTTCCTCCTCCTCGGACGAGGGGAGGCTTCGGCGCAAGTTGCGTCGGAGGTATGAGGAACTCATGTGGCAACAGCTCCTTCTGACCCGGGGAATAAGCGACACGTCGTCTTCGAGCCATTAAGTGGCTGTCACGGGCGGCTGAAACAGCGCCTCATTTTAGCGAGAGCCTGTTCCCCAGGCCGGTTGTTGCGTAATTCCAGCTGCCCCACCGATTCCGGTGGAACCTCCGCCTCCACAGCCGTTAGTTGGGGCTCCGACCAAAAATTCTCGGTCGGCTCAGGGACTGCCCCATAGGCTGTCTGTCACCCTCCCCTAGACCTCGGCAGGTGGAGGGTGGCTCAGGCCCGAGGCAGCTCTTTGAGGACTCTTCTGGGTCCGAGGATGATTCCTCCCTTTTCGCCAAGCGAATGGACTTGGAGTCCTCAGGAGGACAGTCGGTGGACGATAGCCCTTCGTCCTTCCTAGGATTGCTTGACTCATCTCGAGTCCACCGGGATGAGCTCGAACCCGTTTCTAAAGGGGCCAGGTATCCCCTTACGGAGATTCTGGACCGAGGGGATTCCCCTACGGAGGCCTTTCCGGTGGCCGAGGCCATAGTGGGTCCGGCCTTGGAGCTCTGGCAGTGCCCTGCTTCCTGTCCTGCGCCTTCGGCCAGGATGGCCAGGAAGTATGCGGTCCCTACCGGTTCCCTGTCCGGTTTTTCGGAACACCCCTCGGCTGAGGGGTTGGTTACCGACAGCGTTTTCTGGCGTGTGGGGAATGCTAGGGATGTGGACAAACCTCCCGACAAGGAGTCCAAGAAATTGGACTATGCCAGGCGAAAAGTCTATGCTGCGTCCTCTCTCGGTCTTCGTCAGGCCAGTTCGGCCGTCCTCATGGCACATTTTTCTCATGCCCTGTTGGGCTCCCTGGATGAGGTCGTCCCTCAGCTTCCCGCGGATCTGCAGACTACGGTCAGGCAGGTGCGGGACCAGGGCAGGGCAGTGGCCAAACAGCAGCTCCAGACTGCTTTAGACATTGGGGACTCATGTGCCAGGTCTGTGGCAGCCGCAGTGGCTGTGCGTCTTCGGGCTTGGCTGAGGATATCCACCTTTACTTCGGATACCCAGCACAAGTTGGCGGATGTTCCCTTTTTGGGGACTGACCTCTTCGGCCCTGGGGTGGAAGGTCACCTGCAGAGGATCGAGAAGTCCAATGCTACCTTGGACTCGGTCTCTTCCGCTCAGAAGGACAAAGGCTGCAAACCACAGCCTAAGCCCTTTCGTCCTTCTGCGCCCACGGCGCGTCCGGCCCAGCAACGTCAGGGCCAGCAGGCTCGGGCTTGGCATCTCAAACCCAAGCCCGGAGCTTCCTCCAACAGGAAGCAGGGAGGTAAAGGCCCAGGAGGTCCCTCGGCCGGTCCCTCCTCCAAGCCTGCCCAGTGACGGGCTGAGGGGTGTCACCCCCAACCCCATCACCTCACCCCAGGTTCCCCCCGTGGGGGGATGGCTCCAGCACTTCCTTTCCGCCTGGTCCGTTATTACCACGGACAGGTGGGTACTGGAGGTGGTGGGAAAAGGCCTGCCTCTAGAATTCGAGCAGGCTCTGCCCTTCAGAGCCGTCGCACCTCGGGGGGCCTCGGGGTCCGCAGCCTCACTGTCGGCTCGTCGGGCCGACATCGCTCTCCTCCTCCAAAAGGAGGTGATCAGGGAGGTAGCGGACCCTCCCTCAGACCCAGGGTTTGTGTCCAGGTACTTCCTGGTTCCGAAACGGATGGGGGCTGGCGCCCCATTCTCGACCTACACGACCTGAACAAGTTCCTAAGGTCTCGAACCTTCAGGATGGTCACACTGGCTCAGATAATACCATCCCTGGAACATGGCATGTGGTTCTGCTCTCTGGACCTACAGGACGCGTTCTTTCATGTCCCTATCCGTCCGTCACATCGGAGATTCCTTCGCTTTCGAGCGGAGGGATCCCTCTTGATTCTGAGCCATGCCCTTGGCCTGTCTCCAGCTCCCAGGGTCTTCTCAAATGCATTGCAGTGGTGACAGCCTTCCTGCGGCCGGGGGTCGGGTGTACCCTTACCTGGACGATTGGCTGATAGCAGCCCCTCCAGACAGGAGGTGGGCGGTCCAGAGATCTGGCCTCCAGGTTTGCTCTCAAGTCGGCCTGCTCATCAACGAGGCCAGAGTCGGAACTCGAGCGAAGCAGGTGATTCTGTTTATTGGGGCAGGCTCGACTCACTTCGACCAGGTATGGCTCCGGCGGGATGAGGGCCGAGGTTCTTACCTCCTTTGCCCAATCATTTCTGGTTGGGCAATCGCGCCCTGCCCGGGACTTCCTGCGCCTCCTGGGTCTCATGGCGGCCTGTACCAGCGTTGTCCGTTGGGCACGCTGGCACATGCGCCCCCTTCAGTGGGGACTGGCCAGCCAGTGGTCCCAACGCTGCGATCCATTGAACCAGCTAGTGATGGTGACCCAGGAGATGTGGGCAGCTCTCCGGTGGTGGACCGTTCCATCTCATCTGCAGGAGGCATCCGTTTGTCCGCCCGAGCCGGCGGTCTCTCTATCGACCGATGCCTCTCTGATGGGTTGGGTGCCCATCTGGGGGCACCCGGCGCGGCCTCTGGTCCCCGTGGGAGTCGATGCCACATCAACCTGCTGGAGCTCCGGCGGTCCGCCTAGCTCTCACTGCCTTTGCTCCGTTTCTCCGGGGTCAAGTGGTCCGAGTCCAGACGGACAATACCACGACCATGTACTACCTAAACCGCCAGGGCGGGACGCGTTCCATGCTTATATGCAAGGAAGCTCTCCGCATTTGGTCACTCGTGTGCAGCCTGGAGGCGGATCTCCTAGCCATTCATGTGGCAGGAGCCTCCAACACCCTGACCGATGCCCTGAGCCGGATAGGGGCTGCATCTCATGAGTGGTCTCTCCTGCGGAGGTAGTACAAGATCTGTTCTCCCACTGGGGCACACCTCAGGTGGACCTGTTTGCCTCCAGGAGAGCGCAAGCTGAGCTGTTTCATGCCCGCCCCCCTCAGCAGGGCTCGCTGCAGGGGGATGCCTTCTCGAGGCTGTGGACCCCGGCTCTCTTCGCCTTTCCCCATTTCTCTTGATTTCACAAGGTGCTTCTCAAAGCAAGGAGGGACAAGGCGCAGGTGATTCTGATAGCCCCAGACTGGCCCCGCCAGTTCTGGTACCCAGATCTCCTCAGCCTCAGCTCCAGGCTCCCGAGGCAGCTTCCAGCTCGCCCGGACCTGCTCTCAGTCAATCAGGGAAGGTGTTCCATCCGGACCTTCAATCCCTGCACCTGTCGGCCTGGTTCCTGAGCAGCTAGAGTTCCAGGCCTTGGGTCTTTCCGCACGAGGTCCTCAATGTTGTTGAGGCGTCCCGTGAGAGTCGACCAGAAATGCTATGCCTTCAAATGGAAGAGATTTTCCATTTGGTGTCAGAACAAGAGGCTTGGACCCTTCCTCCTGTCCTTTGGCAAGCATCTTGGACTATTTATGGTCCCTTTCTAGTCAAGGGCTTAGGTCGATGACCCTAAAGGGTGCACCTGGCAGCCATCTCTGCTTACCGGCTGGGCCGGGAGCAGTCGGTGCACAGGAGAAGGTGGTCTGTGCTTTTTCAAAGGCCTTGATCACATTTCCTCCGAGCGAGAACCTCCACCTCCGTGGGATCTACTGCTGGTACTGGCAAAGCTTATGGGCAAGCCATTCGAACCAATGCACAGTGTGAACTCTCTCACCTGTCATGGAAGACCGCCTTCTTGGTGGCTATCCGTCAGCCAGAAGGATGGGAGAACTCAAGCTCTGCATTGAGTCTCCTTACCTGGTCTCCACAAGGACAAGGTTGTCCTCGCCCCACAGAAATTCCTTCGAAGGTGGTGTCGGAGTTTCACCTTAACCAGGTGTTGACTCTGCGGTGTTCTACCCCAATCACACCTTGGAGGCCGAATACAGGCTCCATACTTTGGACCCTAGAAGGGCACTCGCTTATTATAAGGAGCGCACGGCTGAAATTCGGGGAGAGGTTCGCCAGCTGTTTTTCACCTATGCTGTAGCTGCACCTGGCAGACCTGCAGCCAAGCGGACAATAAGCAGGTGGGTCACCTCCTGCATAGATCTCTGCTACAAGTTGGCGGTCATGGAGTCTCCCAGAGGGATAAGAGCTCATTCTACCCGTCATACTGCTGCATCGGTGGCTGCTTCCAGGGACGTCCCTATCCAGGAAACTGCAGGGCTGCTACCTGGAAGTCAGCACACACCTTTATTACCCATTACCACATCGACCTTGAGTCACGCCGGGATGCTGGTTTTGGGGCCTCAGTTCTCCAGTCTTTATTCCCTAAGTAGGGGTGTGTGCCTTGCCTCCCTCCTCCCGGAGAACTGCTAGGAGTCTGCCAGACAGTGTGGATGAACAACATATCCATGTCCCTAGAAGTACGGGTTACTCACCTGTAACAGGAGTTCTAGGAATGGTATATTGTTCATCCACATGACCCACCTGACCTCCCCGGCTTCGACGCACAACCTGAGCTTCCAGTGGGCTAGATCTGGCGTCATGGGGCGGAGCCGAGAGTTTTACCACCTGGGTGGGTGGGAGGAGCCAGCTTGAAGACCTTCTGGCAAGATTTAAAGCGGCAAGGAACCTGCCAGACAGTGTGGATGAACAACATATACCATTCCTAGAACTCGTGTTACAGGTGAGTAACCTGTATTTTTTGTGCATGTCTTCGCCATCATCTGCTGAGTCACACAGAAATAAGTGCGATTTTTGCGGTGAGCAGTTACCACACAAAGATTCTCATTCTCTCTGCCTCTTCTGCTAAGGCCCGTAGCACAAGGTCGAGGACTGTGAGGCCTGTTCCAGCTTCAGTCAGACCACATGGAAGAGTCGCCAGTAGGCACTTGAAGCCCATCTCCTGAAGAAGAAGATGCATTCTTGGAGAAAGAGCTGCAAACACTTAGGAGCACTTCTTCCTCACCAACCAACTCCCGTAAGCACAAGAAGAAGAGGGACAAAGAGAAGCACCGGGACCAGGAACCGTCCCCCTCTCACTCATGGCCACCCTCAGGCCCCTCAGGTGAACAGCGGCTCTCTTCTTGTGGGAAGACTGCTGCTACCACCAGGTCTGTCCCATCTTCCCAGGAGTAGCCCTTGGTTCCCCTGCTACCATTGGTTATCATGGCCTTGTGTGCCTCGACTGGATCTGAGGCTTCTGCCTCCTTTAGACCCCTCTCCACCTCCATGTCTAAGCAAATTGGCGAGGCCGATAAGCCGTTTGTCGGACTCTCCAACGAACACCCGGCCAGGACCGATAAGTCGGCAGAGACTCCGCTACCTGCTCGGCCTCAGTTGATAAGTCAGTCGTCGGGCCCTCTAACAACTGCCTGACTGTTACGCTCATGTCAGGCTCTGGTGTGAGCCCCGACAGTGTCCTGCCAGACGACAGCCTGATGCCGGTCTCTGGACAGCATTCTCCGATGTGTTCTGCCCACAGGGATTCCCCCTCTTCTCCCACTGTAGAGCCTTCCCCACCCTCCCCAGACCAGCCAGGGGATGAGAGTCATCCGTCAGGTGCCGTTGTTCCTACTTCACCCCCAGACCTGATGCCGGAGCTTCCACTGGCCCCTTCTCCAGTTCGCCCGGTGGAGCTGTCAGCACTGGCACCAGCTTTCCCTTCTGCTGGCCCTGTGCCTGACTCTGCTTTGTCGGACACTGTTGGTCCGAGTTTCAGGCCACAGGGTCTCACATCGGCCCCTACTGCTCCTCTGTTGGGGCCTCCGTTGAGCTACACTCCGACAGGTTACCTGCCCTTTCATCATGTTCCTGCTTACCCACCAGGCTACCAGACTTCAGGCTTCCCGATGTTGGGGTCCGCTCTGCCATACCCTTTGCTGGGTTACCCGGCACATGGGTTTCATACGCTCGGGTACCAGGCGGGGTTCCAGCTGGCTTACCAGCCACGTCCATCCTGTCATCGAGGCACAGGTCAGGAAGCATAGGGAAAACTTGGGAGCAGTTGTAAAATTTACCAAAACTTTATTTATAGTAGCAGTAATATAAAAAAAATAAACTTATTCATAATAACCATGTACAGAAGCAAAATAAAATATTTCTTGTAATCTCCCTTGCAGTAGCAGCGTAGCTGTTTTATAAGTCTTTTCAACCCCCAACTTTGCAAACATCTGTTCTCATAAATATCAGGCAGGATGTTTCTGAGGCCCCTTTCGCAAAAAGGCTCAACATTTGCACTCAAGTAACCTCTAGCTTTCTACAGTCATCTCAAATTATAAATATATACACATTTCAACAGTAATACTAAATATTTTCCAAACAAAAGTGGTCCCATTATCAGTTTCATTTCCATACAGTGATTTGTACATATAGATATGCAAGGGAGGGAAAAACAGGCAGCAAGAGAAAACTGAGACACAGTGAGAGGCAAAGAATTGCAAGACTGTTTGGGTTGATCAGGTCCGAGGTCTCACAGGAAAACCTGGTTGCGTAACCAGATAGAGAAGAGACAGAAAAGGAAAGACTACATCCTTGCATTTAAACACTTCCTCCAAAGCAAATGGGACAGGGCCCTAGTCTACCCTCTCACACACACCCTCCACCTCCTTCCCAACTTCAGGAGGATTTTAGGGCTACCCTGCAATCTTGGTGATCCAAGATCAAATCTCAGCTGGTCTCGGAACTGGACAGCCGGCGCCAGTTAAGCCCCCTCTCCCCCCTCCGCCAGGCTCGCCCGGATCAGCCCTCCAGGACTGCTTCCTCTCCAGAGCCACACCAGTCTATGTTGGGCCTGACAAAAGCCCTTCTGTCAGCCCTGGCGTCGGCCAGTATCCCTCCTAGAATTCAGGAAGATTCTTATCAGGACGTTTGCCTGTCGGAACCCCTCGGACTCGGACACTGAGTCCGGGTCTTCTTCCCTGGCTTCGGGGTTTGAGACTCCCCCTACGGAGGAACCTAAACCGAAGGAGTCTCCCAAGTCTCCTCTGGAGGTCCCTTCTTTTGCAGATCTCTTAAAGCAGATTACGGAGGCCTACAGCTGGAAATCTGAAGCTCAGTATCCCAAGTGTCAGAGACTTGTTGAGAACTTGGACATCCAGGAGACTTTCCTTGTCCTCACTCCTCCATGGCTGGAGCCTCACGAGGATTTGGCCTTGACTATTTGGATGATGCCTTCCTCTATCCCAGCTGTGGCGAAGAAGACAGGCAGGACTTACAAGCCTCCTGAGGGTAAGGATCTCCTTAGCATCCACCCTAAGGCCGACTCTGTCATCATCACAGCAGCCCACAACAGGTCCCCCAAGCCCTGGCACATGAGCACCTCCCCTCCTGACAAGGAGTTGAGGCAGCTCAATCAGTATGGGAGGAAGTTTTATTCTTCCTCCACTCCCACCATGTGTGCCTTGAACTATGTGACTCACATGCTGGTGTATCAGAAGATCTTACTTCGAGAGGGTTCCTTCAGTATGTCATCTCATATAGGACTGGCGCCACCTGGCATCGGGCCGCATGGCAGACTTTTCTAGTAGTACCTGATGGGGGACCACCCACCCGATGTCACATGGCTATATATAGTGGGTGGTCCCCACGCCTGCCCACCAGTTCTTTCCCACCGTCGCCTCGGGTTAGTCGCATTGCAGACTTCCTATAGTGATCATCGTGAAAGTTCATTGCATCGGTTATCCCTCGCTGCTTTATTCTCTCAGAATTTGTGTCTTTTATTAATATCATCACCTAAGAAGAAGTGCTTATCTTGTGGCATGCAGATCTAGCACAGAGACGGTCACCCAAAGTGCATTCTCTGTCTAGGCCCGGACCATACAGTCTCCTCCTGTCCTGAGTGCCAATCCCTCAGTCAGGCCACGAAGAAGAGACAGCAGGCTTTGGAAGCCCACTTACTAAAAGCCCGGCTGGCTTCTTTAGAGAAGAAAATGGATCGTCTCCAGGACTTGTCCGAAAAATCTTCCCCTTTTAAGAAACATAAGGAGAAGTCTAGGGAGCGGGCTCGCTCTGCGGATGACACCTGGCCCTCGATAAGTAAGGCCCTGCTGCCGCCCAGGAAACCAGACGGTAAGTCGGACAGAACTTTGACTGATAAGTTGGCTGATAACTGTGCCACCTCAGCCGATAAATGCGGCCCTGGCTCCTCCGGGACCGCGCGGCGGCCGGTAAGTTGGCTCCCCCAGCTGGGGGCAGTCGCGCAGCTCTGGTCGATAAGTCGGCCGGTGGTTCCACCCCTGACTGCCTGACTCTGCCCGCTAAGCTGGCCCTCCCAGACGACTGCATGGGCTGAGTTCCCCCGTCGGGGCCTAATGGCGCCTCACTCAACGTCCAGTGGGACCAGAGGGAGGAAGCCCCTCTCCCTCCTCCTCCTTTCTCACCCCTGTCCCCTCATTCTCCAGCGGACACGTACGGCGATGGCAACGGAGAGCCCTGCAACCCTGTCGATGTTGTGGGCCTCCGCTTCCTGCTGTGGGGTCCAGGAGAAGGAGGTTCTTCTCGGCCTACTGGCCTGTCAGTGGAGGCCCCTCCTCTGCCTTCTGGTGAGCTCCGCATCTCCCCCAGCGCTGGCGATCCCGGCGAGTCCCTCAGCTGGGACTGGCTGACGGCCTTTACCGCTTGGCCCTGACGCGGATCCATCTCGGCGCCAGGGCCCGCCGTCCCGGTTCTGGCCCCGGCCCTCCGGCCGCCCGGATCGAATAGCGCTGGAAGTGATGTCGGTCCTCTGTCGTGGCTGTCCCGATGCTGGACCCTCCTCAGATTTATACAGCGGCAGGTCCGACATGGGTTCCCCGGCGTCAGATCTCTCGTCAGGGATTTATACCCGACCCCGAACTGTCCCTCATTAGCCATTTGGGTATCCTGGGGATCCTTACCTGGGGGGGCCACTCTGGATTGGAGTCATCTGGGACAGTTCTACCCTGGATTTAATCCTTATTCCCACTATGCGGGACACTAGGGTTATTCGAACAACATGAAGTCTTGCTGTATTCTGACTATTGCAGTTAGGTCCTGCCTTTCAACTGCCCCGGAGAACAAAGAGTTAAACTTTCCATGGCCAGCATGAAATGTTCACCTCAAGCTCGGTTGAAGCCCCTGTCTGCTGTTGTTTAAACTCCAACCATCAGATTCTTTACTCCGCCTCACTGAACAGTTGCTTCGGAGATTTCTCCTTTGCATGGTTCAAAAAAGTCAGTTAAAGTGTCGTTTTTCGCTCGGTTTCTACTGAATTTCTGCTACTGAATCTGTCAGTTTAAGTCTCTGTCTGTGGTACCGTGAGTACTAGATAGGTTTTGCATTTAGTTTCTGTGTGGAACTTGTAAATATCGGATTGGTTCGGCTGAACTGATTGGTTTAGGTAAAAAAAGTTTGTGAATTTACTTAGAGTGTGGTAACCAGTCCGTATCGGTTCAAAAAAAAAAAAAAAAAAAAAGGATTTTATTACGTTTTTTCCAAGACCTGTAACACGGTCAGGAACCGATAGGGGAGTCTTGCCTGGTGGATTGCCGAAAAAATGGTAGATTTTGGATAGGATTGGCCATGTCTAAGAAACCCAAGAAAAAAAACGGGCCCACTGGGTTTCAACACTGCAGTGTGTGTGGGGAAGCCTTTGCTAAGTCTGATCCCCACACCACCTGTGTTTATTGTCTGGGGTTTGACCACCTCGATTCAGACTGCCAAATTTGTAAGAATCTTCTCAAAGCTACCCTGGATAGGAGAGTAGGTAGACTGAGGGAAAGGGAGGCCGAGAAGTCCGCTGACCCGGATGGCCAGCCCGGCTCGGTTCCGACTGAACCAGAAGGAGTGCCCTCTGACCAGGGTGATACTTCTTCAGGCAAGAGGAGAGCCGATTCTGAGGAGTCGGTTCCTGTTAAAAGAAAAAGAAAAGATAAATCGTCTGGTTCGGATCCAGAAATTCGTACTCCAACCGCTGATGAGATAGCCAAGGCGATAAGAATAGTGCAGTCGCTTCCTTCAGTTCCGGCTGAACCGGCACCATCTGGCAGGGGTTCGGTTCGGTCGGTTCCCCCGGTTCTGGATTACACCTGAGAAGAATTTTATGAATGGATGAGGAGAAGGGAGAGTATGAGGATGATGATGGTGATTATGAAAGTCTGGATGTGCCTATTGACCCAGACATCTCCCCAGACAGACCTTCAGGTGTTTCTCCTACTAGGCTTTCTGAGTCCTCTTCCCACTTTATGTTTTACAAAAAAGTGGCTGAAGCCCTCCAGCTTCCAATGGAAGCAGCAGTAGAGGATCAGGAGGAGCCTGATTTTGTTGAAATGATGGACATCTCAGAGTCCAGTAGACTGTCTGTTCCCCTCCATTAATCTTTTGGGAAACAGACAAATAAAATTCTTAAGACTCCTAACTCCATACCTCCTGTGGACAGACGAATGGACAAGAGGTACACTCTTTCAGGCTCAGACACAGAGTTCCTTTCTCAGCAATGCAGCCATGTTGGGGGTAGTGCAGGCGCTGCCTGTGGTAAGGCAAATATCCCCTTGGCATCACACTCCCCAGATAAGGACTCCAGGGGGATTGATGCCATGGCAAAGAAACAGTACATGGCAGCATCTTTGGGACTCAGGCAGGCTAACTATATGGCTTACACAGCTAGGTACCAGAAGTCCAGATGGGACACTGTGCTGGATCTGGCTAAACAGGCCCCTGACCAGCTTGCCAAGGAGCTGGAGCAGGTGGCTGCAGATGGGATTGAGGCATCCAAGGTGCAGTTTCATGCTGATGTGGACTCCAATGATGTTTCATCTAGAGTCATGGCTACATCTGTGGCCCTTTGGAGGATGGCTTGGCTCAGATGTACTAGCCTATCACAGGATACCCAGGCTAAGGCCTTATATTTCCCTGTTATTGGTAATTCTCTGTTTGGGGAGCAGACAGAGAACTACATGAAAAAGATGGACGAGTACAGAACCACATACAGGAGTGCACAGACCAAAGAAAGGCAAGCCACTCCTCAAAGGCAGCATTTCAGGGGCAAGGGCAGGCCTTTTTACCAAGCCCAGGCCTCTTCTTCTTCTTATGCTCAGAGGGGGTTCTTCAGAGGGAGAGGCAGACGGGGTACAAGCAGGCCTGCATCCACCCCTCAGCCTAAAGCCCCTGCCAAGCAGACACCCTGTTGGGTCTGCCCGGGCCAATTCTCCAATACCTGTGGGGGGCAGGCTGGCTTACTTTGTCCTGGACTGGAAGTCTCTGACATCAGACAAGTGGGTCCTGGAAGTAGTAAGCCAGGGACTGGTTCTCAGCTTCAAAAAATTTCCCAAGGTGAGAACCAGATCCTTTCCACCTGCAAATCCATCAGAGACCCTTGCCTTAGAGGCAGAGGTTTCTTCCCTCCTGGCTCTCAGAGCCATAGAGAAGGTTCCCTTCCTACACAAGGGCAAAGGATTGTAGTCCAGGTACTTCCTAACCCCAAAAAGGACAGGAGAATGGCGGCCCATCCTGGACCTAAAATATCTGAACAAGCACCTTTTAAAACCAAAATTCAAAATGGTGACTCTGGGAATAATCCTGCCCTCTCTAAGGCCAGGGGACTGGCTAGCCTCCCTGGACCTCAAAGATGCCTATTTTCACATTCCCATCAGGTGCTCCCACGGAAAGTACCTCAGGTTCGAGTTGCCCTCAGTCCACTATCAATTTAGAGCAATGCCCTTTGGCCTAACATCAGCCCCAAGGGTTTTCACAAAGTGCCTGGCAGTAGTGGTTGCTTTCCTAAGGAGAAAAAAAGATCTCCATCTTCCCATACTTGGACGACTGGCTCATAGTATGTCAGTCTCCAGACCAAGTCAAGTCACATTTGCAAATAACTCAGCAAGTGCTCACTTCCTTAGGATTCCTCCTTAACCTTCCAAAGTCAGTTCTCGGGCCAATACAGCTCCTCACCTTTATAGGGGTGGAGCTGGATACAGTAAGGGCAAGAGCCTTCCTTCCCCTGGACAGGGCAAGGACCCTTATGGAACTGGCGTCTTCTTCACCCTACAGGTGTCTCGACCAGCGAGGCATTTCCTTCAACTTCTGCGCCACATGGCAGCCTCCACAGCAGTGGTCCAGGGAGCAAGATTCCAGATGAGGGACATTCAGTTCCACTTAAGAGCCTTCTGGTCCCAAAGAAAGGATTCCCTTACCAAACTAGTCCCAGTGACTCGAACCCTGATCCAGGCTTTGCAGTGGTGGCAGGATCAGGACAATTTGAGACAAGGAGTTCCTTTTGTCACTCAGTCTCATTCAGTGATACTCCCCACAGATGCCTCCCTGCTGGGCTGGGGTGCCCACCTGGGGGGGCAATTCAGAGCAGTGTTTCTGGCTCTGCAAGCCTTTTCCAAATCTGTACAGAACAAGGTCGTCCAGATCAGAATAGACAACACCACCACAATGTGGTACATCAACAAGCAGGGAGTCACTTGGTCTACGGCCGTGTGCACAGAGGCAATGAAGTTGTGGTCCCTGGCCTATTCCCTGCAAACCTCTCTGATAGCAGTTCACCTCCCAGGGAAGGACAGTATCCTAGCAGATGCTCTCAGCAGGATATCCCAGGACCATCACGAATGGACCCTAGATCCCCTAGTTTTGAAAATGATTTTCTTGAGATGGGGCACTCCACAGATAGATCTTTTTGCAGCCCCAGACAATCACCAACTTCCTCTCTTTTGTTGCAGACCCCGAGTCTTGGGTTTAGTCCCCCTGGATGCTCTGATTCTGAATGGGGAAGGGAAATTTCTGTATGCTTCCCCCCCCTTTCCCTCTCCTGTTCAAGGTACTAGTCAAGATAAGGTCACAACCATGCAAAGTGATTCTGATTGCTCCAGACTGGGCCAGACAGCCCTGGTACCCCCTGTTACTGTCCTTAGCAGTCCACCTTCCCCTGTCTCTTCCCAGGAATTTACAACCTGTTGACATCCTCTCAGGGGAGAATTTGGTACCCGGACCTCAGGTCTCTCAATCTCCAGGCATGGCTCTTGAAGAGTTAGAGTTTGCTGATCTGCATCTTTCTCAAGGGGTTCCGGATATCCTTAAGGCTTCTTGAAAGCCTTCCACTAGAAAGACTTACAATTCCAAATGGAAAAGGTTCACTATTTGGTGTTCTAATAAGGATATTTCTCCAGAATCTGCTGAGTTGCCTACGGTTCTGTACTATGTGGTCCATCTCAATGGCCTAGGCCTTAGGCCAGCCACACTTAAAGTGCATTTGGCAGCTGTTTCTGCCTTATTTGTCAGTAGGCAAGCCCTCTCCACTGTCAGCCCATCCTGTGTTTTGCAAGTTCTTCAAGGGATTGCTGCACACCAATCCCCGCTTTAGGGACCCTGCTCCTACTTGGGACCTTAATGTTTGCATTGCTCAGCTTATGCAACCACCCTTTGAGCCTTTGTCCTCTGCAGAGCTTAAGTACTTGACTTGGAAAACTGTGTTTTTGGTAGCCATTACTTCTGCCAGGTGTATTAGTGAATTGCAAGCCCTGTCAGTGGAGCCTGATTTCATCTCTTTCCATAGAGATAAAGTGGTCCTAAGAACTAAGGAAGTTTTGGCCGAAGGTGGTTTCAGATTTCCACCTTAACCAGTCTATGTCTCTCCCTGTTTTCTTCACTGACCATTCCTCCTCTGGAGACAGGAGGCTGCACAGCTTGGATGTTAAAAAGGCCCTCAGCTACTACATAGAGCGCACCAAGGGTCACAGGTTTGAATCCCTCCAATTGTTCCTCACATATGGAGAGGCTGGTTAGGGCAAACCTGCCACTAAGAGATCTGTTACCAGGTGGATTGTTTCTTGTATACAATTATGCTATGATAAACTGGGTAGAACTCCACCCTCAGGCCTGAGGGCTCACTCTACTAGAGGTACAACTGCTTCCCTGGCTGCTGCAAGGGATATTCCTATCTTAGAAATTTGTCAAGCAGCCACCTGGAAAACAGTCCATACATTCACCAAGCATTACTCTCTGGATATCCAGGCTAGGAGTGATGCTCAGTTTGGCACAGCAGTACTTCTGAGCCTGTTTCCAAAGTAGGTTCTGTCCCTCCTCCATGGAGGTACTGCTTGGTAGTCTGCAGCAGTCAGAATACAGCAAGACTTTATGTTGTTTGAAGAAAAAATTACTCACCTTAGTAATGTTGTTTCTTCTAATGGGGTCTTGCTGTATTCTGACCCCCCCCCCTCCGCCTCCCCTCTCAGAACCTGGTTTTTGGGATGTGGGTGGGCAGGAGTAGTGTTTTCACCCTAGGGGTGTCCCTTTTTCACCCTCTTTTATTTTGGGTGAGTGTTGTGTTTTGGGATGCGTTTTGTTTTTTGGGTTTCCTGACTTGAGTCTTTGCTTTGAAACCAAAAAACCCTTTTATATAAATTTAGTTGCCAGTTGGCGAGTGTGAGTTTTACAGTTTCCACACAGAACTTCTAGTGAGTATTGCTCGTAAAGATCTGACGGTTGGAGTTTAAACAACAGTAGACAGGGGCTTCAGCCGAGCTCACAGTGAACATTCCATGCTGGGCATGGAAAGTTTAACTCTTTGTTCTCCGCGGCAGCTGAAAGGCAGGACCTAACTGCAATAGTCAGAATACAGCAAGACTCCATTAGAAGAAACAACATTACTAAGGTGAGTAATTTTTTCTTTTCCCCCACCGATCGCTCCTCCTCCTCCTCCTCCTCCTCCTCCTCCTCCTCCTCCCCCAGCCTCAACCAGCTCCACCGCCACCTCCTCCGGTTGTCCCGGATTTCAAGACCCTGATTCAGTCTTGATGGCAGGTGGCCAGGTCGGAGCTGGTCTCGGACCTGGAAACTAGACTTCCACAACCTCAGCTTCCTAGGTCCCCTTCCCCGAGCAGCTTGCTTACACTGTACATGTCTCGGGGAAGACTCAGCAGTACATTTCCCTTCCAGGTTACAGACACCGTCCTGTCGAGGAGGCGGATGATGACAGCTCAGACAGGAGAGGATTCCACAGAGGAGGAGATCCTGGAGGACGCCGAGAAACCAAAAGGTAAGGCTGCACCGAAATCCCCACCGGAGGATCCTTCCTTCTCTGATCTCTTGAGGGCCTTCAGAGACTACTTCGATTGGGAGTCTGAGGAACAGGACCAATGAGGCAGAGACTCGCGGAACACCTGGACTTGGAGTCTCTGTCTCCCATCCCTGTTCCCCCATGGATGGCCGCTCATCAAGACCTCACTACAACCATCTGGCAGATGCCTCATTCTATCCTGGCTGTCCCCAAGCTGGCGGACAGACTCTACCGGGCGCCGAAGGATGCCCCTTTCTTAAAGTCTCATCCAAGGCTGACTCTGTGGTCATCTCGGCAGCTCATGATCGCTCCTCTTCTCCCAAGCACATGAGAACTACACCTCCGGACAAAGAGTCGAGGCAAATGGACCAGTTTGGCAAAAAGATCTACTTGTCGGCCATGTACGCCCTTCGTTCCCTCAGTTATGTGGCCCATATGGTGTCCCATCAAAAGGTGACTATGGTCAGGTTGGAGGCGAAGGTCCAGTCCATGGATCCTTCACCTTTAAAGGAGGAACTTGCCAAGGATCTCTGCCTCTCCGAGATCTCCTGCAGACATGCTTTACGGGCCACTTATGATTCTATCAATTCAGTGGTCCATACCTTGAGAACTGCCATTGTCCTTAGATGGCACTCCTGACTTCGCCTCTCCGGACTCGCCAACGAGGTCCAGTCGGCGATTCAGGATGCCCCTTTCAGGGGCTTTGTCCTTTTTTTGTGGGGACACCAAGGATATCATAACAGACCTTCAGGACAAGGGAGTTGCTCTTAGATCTGTTAGGTCAATGTACCGATCAGGCTCTCAGCAGCAGCAGCCCTTTTGGAAAAGGACCTGGAGGCAGAGGAAGAACGCTCAGGTGTGCCGCCAAGGGAAGTGTAAAGCCATGGGTACAGCCACCCCTCCTGCCTCCAAAAATCAGAGACATTCAGGAGGTCCTCCCCCTGAACGTCTCGCCACTTCTTGACTCCCCGGCCCCACTGCCTCCTCAGTTTTGCGACGGGGAGAAGGTGGGGGGGGGGTTCGCCCGCCATGCGCAGGAGTGGAGAGCGATTACCTATGACGAATGGGTCATGCAACTAGTGTCCATCGGACACACCATAGAGCTTCTGTAGTTTCCCCCGCGAAATCCTCCGCAGAAGTCCTCGTACTCTTGGGACCAAGCCCTTCTCATTCGCGAGGAGGTAAATTCACTCTTGCTCAAAGAAGTGATCGAGCGCGTCCCCTCAGGGCAAAGGGGAAAGGGATTTTACTCCCACTTTTTCTTGGTTCCAAAAGAGACCGAGGACTCCAGATCCATACTCAACCTAATTCAGCTCAATCAGTTTGTCGAGTACAAAAAATTTTGAATGCTGACACTCCAGGGCCTCTTCCCTCTTCTCATGGAGAACCACTGGCTCTGCACCTTGGATATGCAGGATGCCTACCTGCACATTCCTATTTTCCCCAGCCACCACCGATTCTTGCGTTTTCGCTTCCAAGGGGAACACTTCCAGTTCCGGGCGCTCCCCTTTGGTCTGTCTTCGGCACCATGGGTTTTTACCAAATGTCTGGTGGTGGTTGCAGCATTCCAACGCCTCTGGGGTATTGTGGTCTTCCCTTACCTGGATGACTGGTTAATTTCAGCCCCGTCCAGGGATTCCTTGCTGGAGGCTCTTTCCTTTACTGTGAAGCTGTTCAGTCGATTAGGGCTCACGGTCAGCGTGCCCAAGTTACCCCTTATCCCTGCCCAGAAATTCCAGTTTATTGGGGTGGTCCTGGATACAGTCCAGTGCAGAGCCTTCCTTCCTCCAGACAGGGTGAAGACCCTTAACCGTCAGGCCTCCAAAGTAGCCTCCCTCACGACCATCCTGGCCCGGGAAGTCTTTCACCTTTTGGGTCTGATGGTGGCCTCCATCACTACCATTCTCTTAGCAAGGCTCCACATGGGGATTACTCAGTCGTCCTTGCGGGTGCAGTGGGATCAGCTTCTGGATGACCTGGACCATCAGGTCCTGGTCTCCTCAGTGGTTCAGAAGGATTTGCTATGGTGGATGGATTCTCTCAATCTTTCCTTGGGACTTCCTTTTCGGAACCCTGCACCAGCAGCTACCCTCATCACGGATGCCTCGAATATGGGGTGGCATACTCACCTGGGGGAACATCAAGCCCAAGGACTTTGGTCCGGCTTGGAGACTTCTCTCCACATCAGTGTTCTGGAGCTCTGGGAGGTCCTGTACATGTTACAGGCCTTTCAGACCCTCCTTCCAAAGGGAACACTGCTGATCCAAACGGACAATATGTCGGTAGTTTGATATGTCAACAAACAAGGAGGAACCCGGTCTTACCTTCTTTGCAGGGAGGCGACCCGGGTGTGGGACTGGCAGTTCAGCACCATTTGGCCCTGGTGGCCGTGCACATTCCGGGGGTTTTAAATGTCCTGGCGGACAGTCTCAGCAGATCTCGGACCCTAGCTCACGAGTGGGAACTGCATCAGAAAGTGGCGGAATCCATCTTCTGAAGTTGGGGGCGTCCGGAAATCGACCTCTTCGCCTCCTCAATCCAATGCAAAACTTCCTAAGTTTTGCTCGCTCGTTCCAGAGCAAGGTGCTTTCTGGAGCGACACATTGTCTCTATCTTGGACAGGGAAATTTTTGTTCGCTTTCCCTCCATTTCCCATTCTGCAGAGGGTTCTTCTCAAGCTTCAGGCGGAGAGGGCAAAGATGATCCTCATCGCTCCTCTCTGGCCGAGATAGGTCTGGTTCCTGCTGCTGCAGCAGCTTTCCAGGGAACCACCGGCTCCAATTTCACTGACTCACGACCTCCTTACTCAGGATCAGGGCCGTCTGGTTCATCCAGAGCTCAGGACCCTGCATCTTCATGCGTGGCTCCTGCAGACATAGCAGTATCCCATTTCGGGGTCTCCTCTCGGGTTGCTCAAGTCCTCATTTAGGCCAGAAAACCTTCTACCTGTTCCACTTACGCCATGAGGTGGAAGCGGTTTTCCACTTGGATGAGCACTAAGGGCTGGAACCCCTTCTCTTGCTCGACCCCGCAAGTCATGGAATACCTCCTTTACTTGTCAGATTCTGGTCTGTCTTACTCTTCCTTAAACATCACATCAGCCCAAAGGATTTCGGAGCTTCATGCTCTAGTCTGTAAGGAACCTTACTTGATTTTCCATAAGGACTGGGCAGTCCTTAGAACTCATCCGAGGTTTCTCCCAAAGGTGGTGTTGGAAGCCATGCTGAACCAATCGGTAGAGCTTCCGGTGTATTACCCGCCCCCCTCTAACAGAGATGAGGCACTCCTTCACTCGATGGATGTTCATCGGATTCTCTGGTATTATACCCACCGGACTAAGGAGTTTCGCTCTTGTGACCAGTTGTTTGTCTCCTTCGCCCCGAGATCGAAGGGCAAACCGGTTTCTAAACAGGGCCTTTCCAAATGGTTAGGCAACTGCATTCAGTACTGTTACCAGAAGTACGATAAACCTCTGCTGGGTATCATTAGAGGTCATTCTACTAGGGGCATGGCTGTGTCCGCGGCCTTCCTATGGAACGTTTCCATGGCTGACATTTGTGCTGCCGCTTCTTGGAGTTCTGTCCATACATTTACCAAGCATTATAGTCTGGACATTGCTTCTAGGCGGAGGGCTGGCTTTGGCCTAGCTATCCTGCAGGGCCTACTGTCCTAGTCTGGGTCCTGTTGGGACTTCAGTTTTTAACTTTGGAGTTTGTTGTTTCCTCCTTCCTAGTTTCTCTCGTTCTCTCCTTGGAGGGACTGCTTGGGACTTTGTCCGATATGTGATGATCTGCTGAAGAAACCCTCTTGAAGTAAGATAGTGCAGTTATGTAGAAACTTACCATAACAGTAGACTTTCGAGAGAAATTCCTTCAGTAGTTCATATTTTTCCCTCCCTCCTTCCCCTCATTTTATTTCTTACAGGGACTCTAAATCCTGTTCACTCCTGCTGTCAGGCCTCTTCCTGGCTCCAGCGGGAGAACTGGAGGGCGGGCGTGGGAACCGCCCACTATATACAGTCACGCTGACGTCAGTCATGTGATGCCGGGTGGACAGTCCCCTGTCAGGTATTGCTAGAAAAGTCAGCCGTGCGGCCTGACACCAGGTGGCGCCAGTCCTGCATGTGATGACCTACTGAAGTAACCTCTCTCAGAGATCTACTGTTGCGGTAAGTTCCTACTTAACAGTACTTTGTTGTTCCAGTAGTTGGAGTGCGTCATTGATGCAGTGCTGGACTTGGAATCCAAGACTGTCTTGGCAGACACCATTCGGTCAGCCGAGGTTGCCTTTCGCCACTGCCTAATGGCCACCTATGATGCTGTGGACTCCTCTGCCAGGGGCACTGCTGCTGCTGTCTGTCTCAGGAGATTTTCCTGGCTCATGGTGTCAGGCTTGGCACCCGATGTCTAGGCAGCTCTTCAGGATGCCCCCTTTAGGGGTCTGTCCTGTTCTGGGGGATGCCCAGGACATTATTACCAGTCTCCAGGGTAAGGGCAAGGCCCTGAGGTCGATCCACACCATGTACCGCCCTAGATCCAAAGCCAAACAGCCATTTTATCGCCAGACGAGGCAACAGCAGACAGCCAGATAACAGACCAAGCATTGGGCAACTTCAGCCATGGCCACCCCTCTGGCCAAGACTCAGAAAGCTTCAGGGGCAGCTTTCCCCATCCCTCCGTCTCTTGACTCACAGCCTGCACCCCCCTCCTTTCCATCACGTTAGACTAGTGGGTCCTTCAGTCGATCAGACAGGGCCGCACCTTGGAGTTTATCAAGAACCCCCCGGACAAGACTCCAGGGGTGTCTTGTTATCTGAAAGCACACATTCCCCTCTTAAGGGGAGAAATTGAGGCTCTTTTGCAAAAGGAAGCTATAGAGTCCATTCCATCAAACCAGGTAGGAAAGGGATATTACTTCCACTTCTTCCAGATTTCAAAAAGGACAGGGATTTGTGTCTCATCTTGGACCTCATCGCTCTGAACCTGTACATAGAGTACAAACGGTTTCAAGTGCTGACCCTCCCAGTTCTGCTGACCCCCTGCACAAGGGACAGTGGCTCTGTGCTCTGGATATACAGGGTGCCTGCTTGCATATCCCGTTTTTTCAGGCCTATCGCTGCTACCTTAGGTTTGCCTTTCATGGGGAATATTATCAGTTCGAGGCCCTCCCTTTCGGCCTGTCCTCAGCACCCCAGGTTTTTACCAAGTGCCTTGTGGTAGTGGCAGTGGCCCTGAGGTGCCAGGGCCACTATGTATTCCCCTACCTCAAGGACTGGCTCCTGTCAGCTCCGTCGAGGGAGCAGTTGGAACATTCCCTCTTTGCTATACTGGCCCTTTTTGCACAAGTAGGGATTACTGTCAGCCGTCCCAAGTCCCAACTTGCCCCTTTCCAGCACCTTCAGTTTATTGGAGTGGTGCTGGATACATCCCAGGGTATGGCTTTCTTCCCTTTGGACAGGGCAGACACCTTGCAGAAGCAGGCTTGTCTAGTAGCCTCCAGCAGGTGGGTCACAGCCGGTTCTCCATCTCCTTGGCCTTATGGCAGCGGCCATCCCATCTGTCCCTCTGACCAGGCTCCACATGCAAATTAGCAGTGGACGCTCAGAACACAGTGGGATCAGAGGTCGGGCGTCCTTTCCAGTCCCCTCCTCCCACCAAGACTCTGATGACAGATGCGTCAGGGCTGGGCAGGGGGTGCTTATTTGAAGAATCACAGGACTCAGGGCTGTGGTCTTAGTCAGAGCTTTCCCTGTACATAAATGTGCTGGAGATGAGGGCAGTGCTGTATGCTCTTCAAGCCTTCCAGCATTTGCTTCGCCAGGGCCCACTGTTGTTCCAGTTGAACAATATGTGCGTAGTCTGGTACCTCTGCAAGCAAGGGGGCACTTGATGCGAGTTTGGAATTGGGCAGTTCTGCATCGAGTTCGCCTCATAGCGGTTCATGTTCCAGGCATGCAAAACGTCCTAGCGGACAGTCTCAGCCACACCAGAGTGAGAGCCCACGAATGGGAGCTCAAGCAAGAAGTGGTTGATCACATCTTTGACCTATGGGGTCGTCAAGACCTGGTTCTATTTGCCTCCCCATACAATGCAAAACTACCCAGATTTTGCTTGCTTGCTCCCGGGCATGGTGCTTTCTGGTGAGACGCGCTGTCTCTCTGCTGGACAGGGAGGTTTTTGTATGCTTTCCATCCCTTTTGAGTTCTGAAGAGGGTGCTGCTCAAGCTTCAAGCGCAGGGGTGTTCAAATCAAAATTTTTGGGAGCTGCCTAGCCTTGACTAGCTGACTTTTCATTTACCCCTATTCATTACAATGAAATTAGCTCTGTTTTTGTACTTGCCCTTCAAGGAAATTTACCCTGGACAGGGGGCAATAGGATTTGCACACCCTTGTTCAAGCAGAGCGGGCTCATGATTCCGATCGCCCCATTTTGGCCTCACCAAATATGGTTCCCGCTTCTTCAGCAGCTTGCAGTGGAACCTCCAGTCCCCCTGCCTCTCTGTCATGATCTCCTGACTCAGGTGAGGGGCACACTGGTCCATCCAGGGCTGACATCCCTTCACCTTCATGCATGGCACCTGATAACATAGCTGCCTCTCGCTAACGCAGTCTCCCCCAGAGTGCTTCAGGTCCTTGTAGAGGCCAGAAAGCCTTCTACGAGGACGACTTATGCCATGAAGGGGAAAAGGAAAATTGTTTCACCAGGAAAGGCACACTAAGCTGAAGCTTGTTTCCAGGTGCGACCTGGGAGCACAAGGAAGTTAAGTGACATGCTCAGGGTCACACAGTATACAGCTGGGGGCTGTGGGATTCAAACCCAGGACTCCTGGTTTGCAGCTCAGAACCTTAAACCACTGCACTATATTGCCATGAAATAGAAGTGTTTCTCAATTTTGGCCACCTCGAAAGGTTGGGACCATTTTTTCGTGCCCAGTTCCTCAGGTCATGGAGTATCTACTACACCTCTCTGTCTTGGCCTGAGTTACTCTTTGCTGAAGATTCACTTGTCTGTTATTTCTGCCTACCACACCTTAGTGGAGGGCAGAGCTGTGGCTCAGCTGGAGGTTTCCAAAATCTTCCTGGAAGGGATCTTCCACCTAAAACCCCTGATTCGCAGTCCTGTACCACCTTGGGATCTCAGTTTTATTTTGGAGAAACTGACCTTGCCTCCCTTTGAACTGGCTGGTTGTTACGATATGCGCTATTTATCAAGGAAAGTGCTCTTTTTGGTTGCCGTTACTTCTGCTCGAAGGATTTCTGAGTTTTAGGCCCTGATGTGTAAGGAGCCGTATTTAATTTTTCACAAAGGCCGGGTGGCTCTGCATACCAATCCTAAGTTCATACCGAAGGTGGTTTCTGAGTTCACATTGAACTAGTCTGTTCACCTACCAGTGTATTACCCTGAGCATTCCAATCGTGGAAGCAATTCTGCATACTTTAGACATTCACAGAATCTTACGTTATACCAACAGGACCAAGTCTGTCTGAAAAAATTGACCAACTTTTTGTTTCTTTTGCATCCAAGAGAGAGAGTGTCCTGCAGGTTCCAAACAGTGTTTATCCAAATGGTTGGCAAACTGTATTGTTTTCTGTTACCAAAAGTATGTTAAACCCTCCCGGAGGTGGTTAAGGGTCATTCTACCAGGAGCATGGCTGCTTCTACTGCTTGTTTCAGAAATGTGTCTGCCGCAGACATCTGTGTGGCGTCCACTTGGATCTCCGTCCACACTTTCACCAAGCATTACCATCTGGACATTGACTCTAGATGCAGGGCTGGCTTTGGACTAGCTGTCCTCCCAAGGTCTTCTGTCCTAACCTTTCTGCCTTTCTGCAGTCCTTTACTGCCTCCCGTGTTTCAGTTCCTTCTGCTTCACACTGCCTGGGACTCGGTCCTCAAGGTGATTACATACTGCAAGAGCCCTCTCGAAGTAAAATAGTACAGTTACGTAAGAACTTACCATAACAGTAGACCTTCAAGAGAGGGTCTTGTAGTAGGTAACCTTTTTCCCCTCCCTCCTTCCCCCTAGTTTTTCTTTGCTGCGCTTTCTCTATGAGCTCATTTTGGGCTCCAGGAGCCTCATTTTCCATTTTCCTGTCACTCCTTCTCGGAGGTCTCGGGCGGGAGAACTGGAAGGTGGTTGTGTGGACTGCCCACTATATAGTGTCATGCTGACATTGGTCACATGATGTCAGGTGGGCGGTCCCTCATTAGACCCTGATAGCTAAAGTTTCCGTGTGGTCCTGATGCCAGGGGGTGCAGTCCTCAAGGTGATAACCTACTGCAAGAGCCTCTCTCGAAGATCTACTGTAACAATAATTTCTTACGTAACTGTACTTTTCCTGAACTGTTGCAGATATGGTGGCTGTGTTATGAACAGGTGAATATTTGAAAGTTACCAGCAGCAAAAGTCCATCCTGGTCTATCTAGGCTGGTCGAGAATGCAGATAGCTTCCTATTCAGCAGTTGCCCCACCCCCTTCCCTTCCTTCCTTTACCCTCCCCTTGCCCTGTCCCACCCTTTTTGAAGCAATCCACTGTGTTACATACCACCACCTCAGCCAGCAGTGCGTTCCACTTTGCCACCACCCTCTCCATAAAGAAATGCCACCTCATCTCCCTCCTGAATCTTCCCCCCTCCAGTCTCATGTCATGACCCTTAGTGTCTCGCCATACCCTTCTCCTGAATAGACCCTCTGTGTCTGTTTTGATTAGCCCCTTCATATATTTGAAGGTCTCAGTCATATCCCTCCGTCCCTCCTCTCCTCCAGTGTATACATGTTTAACTCTATTAGTCTGACTTCATAAGGCAAATCACCCAGGCCCTGAATCATCTTCATCGTTCTACGCTGCACCCCTTCCAGCAGCCTAATGTCCTTTTGTAGGTACGGGCGCCAGTACTGCATGCAGTATTCCAGGTGGGGTCTAACCAAAGATCTGTATAACATAGAATAACCTCATTTCTTCTTGAGGTAATGCCCCTTGTAATGCTCTCCAGCATTTTGTTGGCTATTGCTGCTGCCTTTCTGCATTGCACGGAATTGTTTGTTGCTCCCATGATAAGCACCCCCAGATCCTTCTCCTCTTCTGTTACCTCCAGCCGCACACCCCCCCAGATGGTAGCTTCCCCTCTGATTTTTTGTTCCAAAGTGCAGTACCTTACATTTTTTTGCATTAAAGCCCAGCTGTCATCTGTCAGACCATGCCTCTATCCTTGCCATATCCTCCTGTAGCCCCCGCCACCCAACCTGGTTGTCTACTGCCGCTCCCATCTTGGTGTCATGCGCAAATAGGCTGATTTTGCTGCTGCTGCCCTCTGAGATGTCTGCAATAAATATGCCAGACGGCACTGGGCCCAACACTGACCCCTGTGGAACACCACTTGTCACAGGCTTAGGGGATGAGTATTCCCCACCTACCACCACCCTCTGCTTGCCTATCTTTTATTCAGTTCTCCATCCACCCCACCAGTTTTGCTCCTACCCCATAGCTTGCTTCCAAGTCTCCCATGTGGTACTGCATCGAAGGTCTTACTGAAGTTTAGGTACAGGACATCCACCACATGGCCCCCCCATCTATTTGCCTAGTCACCCAGTTATAGTATTCCACAGGTCAGTCTGGTATGATCTGCCCTTGATGAATTCATGCTGCCTTCCGTCCTGCATCCCATTCATTTCCAGTAGTGCCACTATCATCTCCTTTAGGATGGTCTCCATTAGCTTCCCCACTATGGATGTTAGACTTACTGGCCTTTAGAAAATGGGTAGAACAAAACCAGCATCCAGATTGGCTGAAACAGCCTGGCACCCAGGCTGTTATTTCTTAACAATGCCCGCTGAAAGAAAAGTGCCAGTTCAATCATTCCACACTTACTGAGACACCAGCCCCCACCCAGTCCCTGCGGCTCTGCTCCACTGAAATTCCACCGACAGCCTGATATGGCCTCACAAACTGTCTCTGTTTCTCCTCGACACCGCAAAAATAAACAACCATTTTAAAATACTTACAGTGCCAGCTCGCTCCACTACCCTACCTTCTGTGTTCCGTTTTCAGTCACCAAACATACTGACACTCCCTATAAAGCCTCTACTTGCTTTTAAACCAAGCTGCACACTCATGTCAAACTTCTAAGCCATGCCAAATTAAAACACAACTACCTCTATGTAAACAGCAGCAGGCTACATTTCTCCCGTTCCCACACACCGTTGTTCAAGCGGTGTGTGTGTGTGTGTGTGTGTGTGTGTGTGTGTGAGAGACAAACACAAACCAGGAGGGCAAGCTAATCTGAAATAGCATAAAGAAATACACAGCAGTGACTTCTACTGGTAATTCCAACACTTCACACTAGGAACTACTTTACAGCAAACATTATTTCTACTTGCTTTTTACTTATTTTTTTATATGTACATTTTTTTCTTGTATGTTTTCAAAAAATGGCATCTCTAACCCATTTTCTAAGTGTAATATTACTCTCCAGTGTGGGTGTTATGGGATATAACAGACCTTCCAGGGTCTATAAGGCCCTCCATCTGCGGCGTCAGGCCTCATTACGCCCCGGGTGGTCCATTATATGCCAATAGCACCCACCCTGTCGGGTATTATTACTTGCATAGTTCCCCGGTTCATCCTTGGGTCCGCTTTTGTGGAGAGGAACCACATGAGCCAGTCTCCATTCACAGGGTACAAATCCTGTGTCTAGAGATGAATTAAATAATTCTGCCAAGGGTCCTACCAGGACCTCTGGCAGCTCCTTTAGCACTTTTGGATGTACTCCATCCGGTCCTGGTGCCTTGTCCGCCCTCAATGCCCTTAAGCCCTCCAGAACCCTCCCCACTGTGATTTTTCATCCGTCATTCACCCCCATCTGTTTCTATCCTCCCTCCTACTATGGGTAGCACCCCCTCCCTTTCTTTTGTAAAGACTGAACAGAAGTAGTCGTTGAGCACCTCTGCCTTTTCACCCCTCTTCCACCCATCTCCCTTCTTAAGTCTTACAATTTGGTCCTTACAGCTTCTTTTCTCCCTGATGTACCCTATAAGAGTATTTTTCCTTTATTTTATGCCTGTGCCAGCCTGATTTTTCTTGCCACCTTGGCTACCTTACCCCCCGGGTCACCTCTTTGCTCCTTACAGATATTCCTCCCTATCCTCCTCACTCCTGATTTTCTGTATCTCCTATAAGCTGCCCTTTTCCTCCTCACCTTGTCTAACACCCCATTGCTCATCCAGCTGGGTTTCTTTCCCCTAGCCTTCTTAGTCTGGGCCCTAAAGCAAATTTCTGTTGCCTCCACTATCCCCTGTCTTATCGGTTCCCACCTTTGTTGTGTGTCCATACTTGGTTGAGTTTTGCATGGGAACCCCTGTACCACTTCCTTCATCATCTCAAAGTTAGCGTTCCTGGAAATCCAGCACCCTTGTGCCAGATGCCCCCCTCTCTTTAGCCGTCTGTAACTGGAACCATACTGTCTGGGGGTCATTCCTCACCAGTGGCTCCTCCACCCTCACCCACTCCCCGTTCGGTAGTATGAGGTCAAGGGTGTTCCTTTCCGTAGTTGGTTCCTTGACCAACTGTACTAGAAAGCTTTCTTGGAAGGCATCCAGCATTACCTGCTCCTTTCTGTTCTTTGTGGTGGTGTGTCCCACTCCACCCCCGGTAGGTTGAAGTCCCCTACTATCACCATCCCCCCATTGGGTGACCCCTCCCCCAAATAAAAATGGCAACCCTAGAAGTCCCATAAGTAGCTCCTGCTATCACTATCATCATCCTCCCATTAGGTGACCCCCCCCCAATAAAAATGGCAACCTTGGAAGTCCCGTAAGTAGTGTGGATTGAAGGACTTCTATCAGACACTGAAAACTTGGTCTTATTGGCCTGTAATGTTTGACTTTTAAAATACGGGGTCAAATATTAACTTTGCATATTTATAGTTGTATGCGTACTGTATCACTTTTCAAACATTGCCATGTAATCCAACAATCATGATCAAACAATTAGTTTCTGTACTTGTATTTCTAGGAGCGTGGATGTGTTGTTCATCCACACTTCTTAGCATGTCCACTTCCACTTTAAATCTTGCCGGAAGTCTTCAAGCTGGCTCCTTCCACCCACCCGGGTGGTAAATACCTCGACTCCGCCCCATGATGCCATATCTTCCTTTTCGCTGGAAGATACAGGTTCCCTCGTACTTTCAGCAGTTTGTAGGCCTTGGATTCAAAGCATCGGTTTTTACTGAAGTTAGTTTTAAAACTCGTTCGAGTTAGCGATTGCGATTTTACCACATCTGCCATAGAGGAAAAATCTTCCCCCGGATTTCACCGGTGCCCCTGCAGTCGGAAGATGTGCACTGATCAACACTTAACATGCATCTACTGTCTAGGTGTCGGACATGACACCTCCTCGTGTGGGTTTTGCCTGGCCTTCCATTCCATCGTTCTGAATGACTGCATGGTGCTTTTAAGGGAGGCAGTATAGAGCTGTGGTTTAAGGCTCTGAGCTGCAAATCTGGTGACATCCAGCAGACCAGACCTGGGTTTGAATCCCACAGCTTCCACTTGCATACTGTGTGACCCTGAGCAAGTCACTTAACTTTCCTGTGCTCCCAGATCACACCTGTAAAAAAGCTTTCAGCTTAGTGTGTTACTCCTGGTTAAACAACTAGATAAAAAAAAACAAAAAAAAACTGGGGAGACTGGAGAAAAGGAACCCACTGGTGAAATCAAAGAAGGCGAGGTGGGCAGTTTCCACGGGTGTGGGATCCGCTGACTTGCTGGAACAGATGAAGGCATTCGAGGAGGAAGCTGCTCGCGCTTCGGGTAATCAAAGGTTTTTTGTCCCTCTGAACCTTGGCTCCACCTTTTCGGGCTCTTTCAAGGAGTTGTGCCAGTCTCTCCCCACTCAGGGTGAGGCGCCCTTGGGCTCGCACTCCTCCCGCCCTCGGAAGAGGGATAAGGATCCCGGGTCTTCGTCCAAACTGAGACGTTCTTCGGACCAAGAAAGGTATGAGTCCCAAGAGCTCACGGTCTCGACTCGGTCGAGATTGCCTCCTTAACCGCTGGCTTCACGGTTCTTCCGTCCGGGCCAGGTGACTGAGGACATAGCCAGCGGCCTGAGATTGTCCTCGACCTAATCGACTTCTCGTCGCAGGTTCAGCTCACGACTTTGGAAAGGACTACTATCCTTACCTTCCCGGATGAGGAGACCCAGCCTGCTGGTGTCCTGGTCCCGAACCCTCGGTTTTCACTGACCCCGGTGTCTCCCGTTTGACTAAGTTGGCCTCCCTGATATCGGTCGAGGTCCAGAACCCAAAAAAAGAGTCATAAGCACTCTAAGAAGAGGCGATGCCACAGGTCCTCATCCTTCTCCTATGGAATCCTGAAAATCTGCACTATGTATCTATTCTGTATGTATTGATTGTATTGTCTGTCAAGTTAGTGTGAAAATATATGAACTTGAAGTTGTCTATGTTAATGTTATTATGCTTAGTTTTAGTGTGATATGTTGTAGTTATTGTTTTTGATATGATCAATGTAAAATTGATATGAAGAGTAACTGGATCTGGCACTTTGGACCTCACTGTAAAAGAGATTAGGCTCAGTGAAGTTATCCATATTCATTGTTTTGTGAATAAAAATGTTACCTACCTCCTCGGATGAGGAGAGGCTTCGGCAGAAACTCCATTGATGCTACGAAGACCTCATGTGGCAACAGCTGATTTTGACCGGGCAGAAGCCGGCTCCACCGCCTGCCCTGGCCATTACTTGGCCTTCAAATCCTGGGCCAAAGCCAACACCTTCAGAACCGAAGTCTTCGGTTCCCCAGCCCATGGGGCTGGCCCATATCCCAGTTCGGCCTAATCCGGTTTTCCACTGATTCTGGTGGAACTACCATCTAAGCAGCCTCAGGAAGGGGCTCCCTTGAAAGAGGACTGAACAGACACCGGGCTTCCCTGACGTCTGTCGATTACAGTCACCCCCAATTGCCCCCGGCGCATTGAGGGAGACTTAAGTGGGAGACTGTTATATCCCGACTCTTCAGACTTGGACGTCACCGGGCTGCACTCACATCCTGGGGATGATAAGTCATCCATGGCAGGGTTGGAGGAAGGCCCTTTCTCCTTCCAGGGCATCCTCCGCCTCATATCCGAATCCACCGGAATGCCCCTGGAGTCCATCCAGAAAAAGGCAGAGTGCCCTCTTACTGTTATTCTCAAAAGAAGGGACACCTCGACAGAGGCCTTTCCAGTGGCCGAAGCCATTGTTGGCCCGGCCCTTGAGCTTTGGCAGCGTCCTACTTCCTGCCCATCACCGTCTGCCCGCATGGCCCGCAAGTACGCGTTGCCCATGGGGTCCCTCACGGGATTCACAGAGCACCCCTCAGCCGAGAGCCTGGTGGCCGCCTCTGTGTTTAGGCATACTGGTAGCTCAGCCAACACTGACAGACCCCCAGACAAGGAATCCAAAAATATGGACCACTCTGCCCGTGAGGTCTAAGTGGCCTCTTCCCTAGGTCTTTGTCAGGCCAGCGCAGCTGTCATCATGGCACACTTCTCTCATGCCCTTTTTGGGTCATTAGATGAGGTCCTCCCTCATCTCCCAGCGGACATGCAGACCACGGTCAAGCAAGTCCGTGACCGGGGATGTGCTGTCGCGAAACAGCAGCTCCAGATGGCCCTGGACATTGGGGATTCTTGTGCCCATTCACTGACGGCCACAGTGGCCACTCGCTGCAGGGCTTGGCTGAGGCTTTCCTCCTTCCCGGCGAATACTCAGCATAAGCTTGCTGATGTGCCCTTCCTAGGCACCGACTTGTTCGGTCCAGGATTTGGCAGTCACCTTCAGCGCATAGAGCAGTCCAGTGCCACCTTTGATGCTACTTCTGCTAAAGGCTCTTCGGGCAAGAACCAGCAGTAGAGAAAGAAGAAGCCATTTCGGCATTCTTCCCCTGCGGTCAGGCAGCCCTCCTATCAAGGAGGTCTTCAGCAGCAACAGCAGCAGCAGGCTCAGGCTTGGTGCCCACGGCCCAAGCAAGGTCCTCAGCAGCCCTGTAAAGGAGGCCGAGGTGCTGGTCCAGGAACCTCCTCCTCCTCTAAGCCTGCTCAGTGATGGGTCGGGGGTTGCCACCCTTACAACCGTCATGCCAGCTCTGGGTCCTCCCATGGGTTGCCGGCTCCGCCATTTCTTTTCCGCCTGGTCTGATATCACTTCGGACAGGTGGATTCTCGAGGTGGTCAGTCAGGGACTGCCCCTAGAATTCGAGCAGTACCCTCCCAGCCGACCCCATGCCCCTCGAGAGGAAAGGATCTCAGTTTGCACCCAGTTGGCTCTTCGAGATGATGTGGCTCAGCTCTTCCACAAGGAGGGGGTAGCTCCAGTGCTGGATCCCCCTACAGACCCAGTCTTCGTTTCCAGATACTTCCTGGGGCCCAAGTGGACGGGGGTTGGCACCCCATCCTAGATCTCCACGACCTGAATCAATATATCAGGTCTCGCACCTTTCGGATGGTAACTCTGAACCAGATCATACCATCCCTGGAGTGAAACATGTGGTTCTGTTCACTGGAGCTACAGGACGCGTTCTTTCACGTCCCAATCCGTCTGTCCCATCAGCGGTTCCTCCACTTCAGGGTCGAGGGGACTCTGTACGAGTTCCAAGCCATGCCGTTCAGCCTGACATCAGCCCCATGGGTCTTCACCAAATGCATTGCAGCGGTGGTGGCCCATTTTCGGCATCAAGGAGTCAGAATTTGCCCTTATCTCGAAGACTAGCTATTGGCAGGTTCCACCCATCAGGAGGTGGAGAGGTCCAGGGATCTGGCCCTCCAAACCTTCTCCCAACTAGGCCTCCTGATCAGCGAGGCCAAGTCGGAACTCATGCCTTCTCAGGTGATGGGCTTCATTGGGGCAGAGCTCAACTCTTGTCTTGCCAGAGCTCAGCTCCTGGCGGACAGGGCGGAGGTTCTCTCCTCCTTTGCCCAATCATTTCTGGTTGGGCACTTGCACCCTGCCCGGGACTTTCTGCGCTTTCTGGGTTACATGGCGGCGTCCACCTCGGTGGTCTGTTGGGCCTGGTTGCACATGCACCCCGTCCAATGGGAACTGGCTGCCCATTGGACTCAGTGCCACGGTCATTTCAACCAGCTGATCACTGTAACCCAGAAGATGTGGGACGCTCTTTAATGGTGGACCGCCCCAGACCAATTGCAGAAAGGAATCACATTTGTCCATCCCGAGCCGACGGTCATCCTCACGACCAGTGCCTCTCTCATGGGCTGGGGAGCCCACATGGGGGACGACAGGGCCCACGGGTTCTGGACCCCCGAGGAGTCCAGATGCCACATCAACCTGTTGGAGCTCAGAGCAGTCAGACTGGCACTGTCAGCTTTCGCTTCTCAGCTCTGGGGTCAAGTGGTTCAAGTCCAGATGGCCAGTACCACGACCATGTACTACCTCAACAAACAGGGCGGCATGCACTCCCGTCTGCTGTGCAAGGAGGCGCTCCGCACCTAGATCCTCATAAGCCGGTTGGAGGCGGATCTCCTAGCCATCCATGTGGCAGGAGCCTTGAACCAGCTGGCGGATGCTCTCGGCTGATTAGGCCAGACATTCCACAAGTGGTCTCTCCATCCAGAGGTAGCTTACAACCTGTTCTCCCACTGGGGCAAACCGATGGTGGATCTGTTTGCTTCCTGGGAAAACAACAAGCTGAGGCTGTACCATGCCCAGCCCCCTCAGCAGGGCTTGCTGCAGGGGGAATGCCTTCTCGAGGCCATGGACCCCAGGCCTCCTCTACGCCTTCCCTCCATTTCCCTTGATCCACACAGTGTTATTCAAGGTGAGGAGGGATAAGGTAAATGTGATTCTGGTAGCCCCAGACTGGCTGCGCCAGTTCTGGTATCCAGATCTCCTCAGCCTCAGCTGCAGACCCCTGGAGCGACTTTGTAAATGCCCGGACCTGATAACTCTGAATCATGGGAAGGTATGTCATCCGGACATTCAGTCCCTGCACCTGACAGCCTGATACCTGAGCAGCAAGAGTTCCAGGCTTTGGGTCTTTCCGAAGATGTCTACACTGTGGTGGAGGCATCCAGAAAGGACTCGACCAGGAAATGTTATGCCTTCAAATGGAAAAGATTTTCCATTTGGTGTCAGGGTAAGAGTCTGGACCCCTTATCCTGTTCAGTGGCTAACATTCTCGACTACCTTTGGTCTCTCTCAAAGGGGTCTACTATCTCATCGACCCTTAAGGTGCACCTGGCAGCCATTTCTGCCTACAGTGGGCTGGTCAGCCGACATTGGCCCAGGAGACAGTGGTCAGGCGCTTCTTCAAAGGCCTGGGTCACATATCCCCTCCGGTGCATGAACCTCCACTCCGTGGGATCTGTTGCTGGTTTTGGCAAAGTTCATGGGCAAGCCATTTGAACCCATGCACAAGTGTGACCTCTCACACTTGTCATGGAAGATGGCCTTCCTGGTGGCTATCACGTCAGCCAGAAGGACAGGGGAGCTCCAGGCACCTTCGGTGGACTCCCCTTATCTGGTCTTTCACAGGGACAAAGTTGTCCTGCGCCCCTACCCAAAATTCTTTCCGAAGGTGGTGTCAGTTTCACCTTAACCAGGTGTTGACTCTGCCGGTATACTACCCTAATTACACCTCAGACGCTGAGTACAGGTTCCATACTTTGGACCTGTGACGTGCTCTCTCCTATTATAAGGAAAGAATGGCGGAAATTCGTGGAGAGGTTCGCCAGCTGTTTGTCACCTATGCTGAAGCCGCTTCTGGCAGTCCTGCAGCCAAACAGACCATAGCAAGATGGATTACATCATGCATAAGTCTGTGTTATGAGTTGGTAGGCAAGGAGCCTCCCAGAGGGCTAAGAGCTCATTCTACCCACCATACTGCTGCATCGGTGGCTGCTTCCAGGGACATCCCTATCCAGGAAATCTGTCGGGCTGCTGCCTGGAAGTCAGCAAACACCTTTATTACCCACTGCCACATCGACCTTGAGTCACGCTGGGATGCTGATTTTGGGGCCTCGGTTCTCCAATCTTTATTTCCTAAGTAGGGGGTGTGCGCCTTGCCTCCCTCTTCCCGGAGAACTGCTTGGAGTCTGCCAAGACGTGTGGATGAACAACATATCCACGCTCCTAGAAGAACAGGTTACTCACCTGTAACAGTAGTTCTTGGAGTGGTATATGTTGTTCATCCACCACCACCCACCCGACCTCCCTTGCTTCCAGCGGGCTAAGATCTGGCGTCATGGGGCGGAGCCGAGGTGGAAGGAGCCAGCTTGAAGGCTTCTGGCAAGATTTAAAGTGGAAGGGGACATGGCAAGAAGTGTGGATGAACAACATATACCACTCCTAGAACTACTGTTACAAGTGAGTAACCTGTTCATTCTGTATTACCTCGTTGGTTGTGATTAGGGTATTTCTGATGCATTATTTACTTATAGTTTGAATTACATCCAGTAAACATAAAGTTGTTTTTTTTTTTTTTAAATTGGAATTTTTTTGCCAGGAAAAGCACACTGAGTCAATGCTTGTTTTCAGGTGCAGTCTGTGTAGAAAGGGTTACTGGATACAAGTTAAAGAAACAGTATTAGAAAATTACAATGTAGGTAAATACAGATAAAAACCTGGCAATAAGCAGAAAAAAAGCAAAATAATCAACATACAGAAATATAGTGTGTACAGAACATTTAGACACCAAGTGGCACAGGTGCAAAAAGATACAGATATAATGTTGATGCATATTGTCATTGAGGCAAATGTCAGGAAGCATGGGAAAGTCAGGATCAGTTATAAAATTCACAAGTAGCGTTTTATTATTATCAATAACAGTTAAATAAAAAAAAAATTAATTATAGTTTTTATTCAGTCCAAAACACACTTATACCTGCGCTTCAGGTAGGGGAAGACCGTGCGCAGACTAAGGGGGAGGCCAGCCAGTCAAAGGAAACCATTCCAAAAAAACACAGAAACTTTAAAACTTCAACTGATTGCTGATTTTATTTTCCACCTGCGTGAATGCATGAATTGGGGCATTCATGCAGGTGAAAAATAAAATCAACAGTCAGTTGAATTTTTAAAGCTTTAGTGATTTTTTTGGAGCACTAACTATTTGGAACTTTTAGCTTTTATTCAGGCATTCAAAACAAAACAAAGTCCTTCCTCTGAGGCTATTTCCTTCTTTAACAAAAGATTGCTGTCTTTATATATAATGTCTTTTCCTGGCAATTAACTTCTGCATCCTGAACTCATCAAGATACCTCCTATTTCTCACAAAATGTATTGGAACATTGTTAGTTTCTTTTCTTGCAGCTGCAACAAAATAGAACAGTGTTCCTAGAAGTAATATCCTGTTAACAACTCAACAAATGAGCTTCTAGAGGCCAAACTGCATGTCAAGGTTAACCCACTCAGTTCCTAATAGCTTTTTGCAGTCATTTCAACAATATAACTGTATACATTTTTAAACTAGAGAACCCAGTTTCACACAAAGATTCCCATATATTTTATAATTGCAGAATAGCAGGGGGGAAGAAAAGATAGAAATAACAAGTGAAGGCAGAGAGATAACGGGGGATCATGAGACTGTTACAGTGATCAGTTCCTAGGTCTCACAAGAAATTTGACTGTGCAGTTGGACAGACAAGAGACAGAAGAGGACAGGAGAAGATGGAACAGATCCTTGCTTTTATCTCTTTCTACATAACAAATGGAACAGGGTCTTATTCAACCTGTCACACATGTAACAAGGATATTCCACTCCAGCAGTTGCCAATAGAGACCAGTATACAGTGCCAGGGTCAGGAACAGACATGCAAATGTTCAGTGGCAGGTGCCAGGGGAATTTACTAGAGGGGTAATTGTAGGTATGGAACACTAGTGGTGAGCAAGGTAGGTACAGGAGCATCAGTGAACCCTGAAATAATACATAAAGGCTTTTAGGGAGAAAGGATAGGTGGAGGAGCGAAAGGGATAGTAGGGGCGTTCCAGAGATGGGAGTCTGTAAGAAAAGGAGGACTGCCCATCAGAAGTTTTGAAGAAGGGAGGTTTAAAGATACAAGAATCATAGTAACATAGTAGTTTAAGGTCAGAAGGGGCACTAGGTCCATAATGTAGGCCTCCCCCTGCTTCATAAGCATGGATCCATGAACATGCTGCGCAGACGTGTACAAATTGGGCTGCCCCGTGATTCCCTTAAGCAAAAATGTGTTCAGGCTTATCTTGAAGGCCTGCAATGTCTTTGTGTCCTTTGTCTCTACTGGTAGGCTGTTCCATAGGTTCAGCACCTTCTGGGGGAAAAGTGCTGCCTAACATTACCCCTAAATGTGCCACCTGTCTTTTTTTTTTTTAACTTGCTAAAGTTCAGGTAGATGATATTCTTTGCCTGGCCCATGTCCACGGCCTTGGTGACCCAATCAAAGAACTCAGTAAAGTTCGTCTGACACAATCTGTCTGCCACAAACCCATGCTGTTTGCCATCCTGCAGACCATTTTCTTCCAAGTACCTCACCAGCCCCTCTTTCAGTATGGTCTCCATAAAGCTTACATACTATTAAGGGTCAGCCTGACTGGCCCTGTAGTTGCCTGGGTCCTCCTTGGGGAGTGGCACTACATGTGCTGTTCTCCATTCCATTGGTACTACTCCCAGATCTAGAGATCTATTGCAAGGTTAGAAATTGGCACAATGTGGGTAGATTTCACCTTGGGCGGGTAAATCTAGTGTTGTAGAGCCCCCGCTGGGCGCCTTGTGGTAATAGTGCAAAAGTTGACTGTTAGCACGATATACTGTATGGCGCAATAACACGTTAGCCACTGAGTGACACGTATTGTGCTACCGCACTACTGCGGTAATACACCATGCATTTTATTGCACTAATGGTTAACATTTGTGCGACTAGCACTGTATATAGGTGTAACCCCCCTGCAAATGGGGGTTCCCAAAAGACTTCCAGGAGCTTGCTTGAATGCTCCAAGCCTGAATGGTGTTTGGCATTTAAGCCATTTATCAGTGAGTGTTTTTTAGAACCTCTGGTACTGTCTCTTTAAGAGCTGTCTGCTTGCAGACATAATTGAGTTATATGGGGACTGTGTGTTTCTTTGATTGAGTACCACTCAAGCTGCTGCAATTCACTTCATTTTGCAGTCACTAGGAGTGCAAGGAACCTATCTGAAAGATGTAACTGTTTGCCAGAAATTATTTAGAGTAATAATGAAATTACAGTTTGTCTAACCTGCTTTCTTTGCAGTCAGAACTGTGTCTGCTAGTTCCCATTCTAGTTTTGAACTGCTGAACTGGACCAATCAGTGTGGGGTAAGCTAACTCTAAAATGGTGCCTTGGACGAATCAGAACTTGGACTCATAATCTGAGCCAGCCACAAGAGGATTGTATGGGCAGTGACTCTGGGAGATGTAGTTTAGACTTCAGTGCCTTTTGGACCAACAGCAGCAGTCTATTGAGTGACAGCCAATCCAGTCAAGAACTGGGAGGAACTCAAAGAAAGTGCCCGGTTTTGTCGGTTGGAGTTTCAGTTGAGCTTTGGCAGTGAAGAAGGAAGGAGCCCTGTGCTTTTTCAGTGTGCAGTTTAGTCAAAAAGCGTGTATAAGGCCCAGAGTTCGGTCTGCAGCTTGTGTAACAGCTTGTTAGGACTGAATCGTCCTGTGAAAAGAATCAAAGGATCTCTGAAGAGTAGAAACCAGCTCACCCTGTAGAAGACTGGAGGAATAGCTGAAAATTGCACGGTCTGTCAGGAACTGAATCTGCTGTGTGTTCTCCCGGGTATTGTGCAGTAATTGCGATCGGGATACAGATGCAGCCTGCCTGGTATAGTGCTTCTTTTATATGGATGTGTGAAGAGGTTTGTGTACCTCAAGTGAGCCCTGCTGACATTGAAGGACCCTATCTTATTTGGAGGTCGTGAGTACTAATTCAGGGTCGCTCCCTGTTGAATTGCCACATTAAATCCAAATGGAATTACTGTACTGCTGACTGTTTAATTCTCCTTTCTCTGTGGTGAAAGGGCCCCTACCAGCTGCCACGGTTTGACTAGCCACTAGGCTTGGGTACCCAGGGACAGTAACTGATAGGGATAGGCCTGTGCACAGAGCCATAGGTGATTATTAGAGTGATAAGCTAATTAACCTGATTTCCCCTGTCCTTGTTATATCCCCTAAATAAATCAGAGCTGCTTGTTTCAGCAAAGTTATACTGCCTGAGGTATTTGTCTATGTTAAAGTACTGTACTGTGATTGCTGCACTGTATCTCATTTCACAGGAGGTCCCAGTGCGGAACCAGACCTGGGGTAAGTGTATACTGTGAAGGTAATTCTGATATATTGTGTGGGCCACTAGTGGGAAGAAAGGGGGGTTGCAGTGTCCCAGAGGGCTGTGACCAAGTTAGTTTAACTATTGCAAACCCTGACCTCTGGGTGGAGGCACCTGCCATTGGATCCAGGCCCCTCAACCTGTTAGTGGCAAATCAGGCAGGGGTAGTAGCCCCTGGGATAGCGCCATCTAGGGGTTACATCTTGGAGGCTCACCGCTGGGATTGTGTGTCCTCTAGTGGCCATATTTACGAACCACTGTTGAGAAAAAAATGGGTACCCCGACAGAAGTGGCTGTGCACCGGCTGGTGGAGTGGTGTACTGGGGAGGAGATCGACCCCCAAAATGCTATGCTTATCCTGGACATCCCCCTGGGTATCAATACGGACACTGTGCAGGGAGTACTTTCCAAGGTGGAAGGTTTACAAAACCCTGTGGTGGTGGGTCGGCATGCTAATCTGCTCACCCACACTTTCCTGGCCCTAGTAGAGTTTAAGGATCCCATAGATAGCTCCAAAGTGCCACAGACCATTACCCAGAGGAGCCCTCACTGCTTGGAGTGATAACTAAGGACAGTAAAGACCGGGGAATCAGCCCCACCACTATCTGAAACTTTGAGGAGAAATTTGCTGAATGGTTGCTGGGAAGGGAAAACTGTGGAAGACTTGAAGAAACTATTCTTGCCACCTGGGGTGTTCCTCCCCAACACCTCTCCTGCTCCAGTGCCCGTAATGGTGGCTGAACCAATGCAGACTTCTGTTTCTGCACCTGCCATTAGTCACGACTCTTACGAAGGTTGAGGATCTTCTCTGGCACCCTCCCACCCCCAAGGGGAGGATGACTGGGAGACCTGGATAGACTATATTGCCCCCAAGTGCTAGAATGGCAATGCTCGGAGCAAGCGAAAGAGGTTAGTGAGAGCCTCGAGGTCCTGCCCTGGCTACCATCCGTGCTAAACGGGCCAGTAACCCTGAAGCACTGCACAGGCCTATCTTGAGGCCCTGGAGAATGTGTATGGAGCCCAGATTCTGATGAGGACCTATGGTGGAGAGTAAGAAATGCACAACAGTACCAAGGGAGTTGTTGTCTGTGTATGTCTCTCGGCTGTAAAAATTGTTGCAAGAATGCCTCAGAAAGGGTAGTTTGCCAGCGATTGAACTGGACCGAACCAGACTGGACAGAATCCTTAAGTCTGCCCCTTCTCAGAACTGCTGTTGTGCTCCAATTTCGCCTGGCAAATCGACTGGAATCCACCCTCCTATGATGAGTTAATGAGAGAAATGAGGAGTTGAGAAAAGGCGACCCCGGAGGTACCTGCACCAACAGCTGTGGCTACGACCAGTGACTGAGGGTGACCCATCAAGTGAAGTTCAGGGGCAGAGGTTGACAGTCAATGAGTGCTCTGACAAGGAAAAAGATATGCCACAATGGGGCGAACTGTTGAGAGAGATCCGGGAATTCAAAAACAGTCCCTTTATGAAGGCCATGCCTGCAAGTACGGGCCCTGACCTATATCCGACTGCATCTGCTATGGGGGTGGGGGTACCACCCATGTATCTCCTGCTGATAACAGCTCCAAACTCAATTCCTTGACCATGGAAGTGGAGAAACTGACTGAGATGTCTCCAAATGCTTATCACGCACGAGACAGAGATGGCACCAGGATTCCAGTTAGTAATACCCACGCCCTGGCTCCCAGTGTGGCGCCTGGCCAGCTCAAACTCCAGAAAGTATGTTTTGCTATAATTGTGGGAAAGATGGGCACATGAAAAGGAATGCCAGTCCCAAAGACACTGACAAAGTTGCATATAGGCTACAAGGAGAGCTTGGAGAAGAAATCAGTGGTTAAGAGGTGCACGACATGATCCCAGTGAGGGCACCAAAATGCTAATTCACGCGCTGTGGCAAGGTCAGTTGCCCAGGCCCCCACTACCGCCTCTCCAGACTGGTCCAGAATAGTGGGTCCCTCCATGGAGACCACTGTAAAGGTGAATGGAGTGTCTACAAGAGCTGTATTAGACAGTGGCTCCCAAGTGACAATTATGTTCCAGGATTGGTATCAGAAGCATTTGTCAGGTCCCTATACAACCATTAGAAGGACTGCATGTATGGGGTTAAGTGAGAAGGCCTACCCTATTCCGGGTATATCCGATTTGGCTGTCTTCCCCACCTCCGTGGCTGGAGTGGCGAACAAGTAGAGACCCTAGCCTTAGTGTGTCCCCCCACTGGACTGTATGATGGTGTCCCTTTGTTGATTGGAACAAATGCTCATATGTTGGAAGGCTGGCACAGTTGTGTTATGAAAACAGGGTCAAAGACTAGTAGAGCTTTAAGAGTTCCGGCTTTAATTAAGAAGGCCTATGAGGCACAGAGAGATGCTGAAAAAACAGAACCAGAGGAACCGGTCGGAATTTTTATGGAAGAAGGATCCTGAGTCTCTGATCCTGGCGTCAAATGCCCAGTGTACCTTACAGGAGAGGTCCGTATCAGAAAGGATGTTAAGAATAAAATATTAATGTTGGATGCACCAGGCGATGGAGAAAGTGCCAGAGGGACTGCTGGTCAAGCCTAGTATTTTGCCGCTAGAGCCCATGCTTATGCCAGAAGGGTAATGGTCCAAGTTCATAATGTGTCTGAAAGAGACATTCGAGTAAACAGAGGTTGCATCCTGGCTAATGTGCATTGTGCAGACACTGCAGTGCTACCCAGCAGCAAGCGTTCAAGGAAGAATGACAGAGTAAGCGCCTGACTTGTTTGATTTCGCGACTCCCGCTGCCAGCTGAATGGAAAGTGAGGATCAGTGAGAAGCTTGCCCAGAGAGACCAGGTGTTTTCTTTTAAAGGAATGGGATGTGGGATGCGTGCAAGGAGCTGAGCACAATATCCGGCTGCATGACGAAAGACCATTTACGTGAGAGGTCTCGACGCCTGGCACCTGCTGACATAGATGATGTGAGACGCATCTGCAAGAGATGTTAGCTGCTGGTGTAATACAAGAATCCAGAAGCCCTTATGCTTCCCCATTGTGGTAGTGAGGAAAAGAATGGAACAGTAAGGATGTGTGTGGATTATCGCACCTAAACCTGGCGGACTATCCTGATCAGTACACAATGCCCGCATTCAGGATGCTTTGGACTGCCTAAGCGGGAGCAAGTGGTTCTCTGTGCTGGATCTCCGCGGTGGGTACTACCAGATCCCGATGGCCCCAGAGGACCGTGAGAAAATGGCCTTTATCTGTCCGCTTAGCTTATGAATTCATGAGGATGCCTCAATGGTTTCAGGTGCCCCAGCCACTTTTCAGCGATTGATGGGCGTGCAGTGGGACATGAACTTACTAGAGTGCCTGGTATACCTAGATGATGTTATTGTGTTTGGCAGCTCACTGGAGGAACATGAGCAGATTATTTAAGGTATTGGACCGACTGGAGGACTTTGGCCTTAAACTGTCCATTGATAAGTGTCAATTCTTTCAAACATCAGTAAAGTATGTGGGACACATAGTATCCACCGAGGAATAGAGACCGACCCAAGTAAAGTTGAGGCCTTGACCACCTGGCCACAGCCCAAAATCTAAAAGAACTGCAAAGATTCCTGGGATTCTGTGGTTATTATCGGCGCTTCATCAAGGACTATTCAAGAGTGATCCGCCTTTACTTAACCTTACTCAAGGGTATCCCCAACCCACAAAAATACCAAAAGTCAGCGCCCTCAAGACTGAAAGAGTGTATTTTTCATCCAGTGAAGTATTTGGGGCCCGCTGGACTCCTGATTGTGAGACTGCTTTTCATGAGATCATATATCAACTTACCCATGCTCCAGTGCTGGCCTATGCCGATCCAAGAAAACCTTACGTCCTGCACACTGATGCTAGCTTGCAAGGGTTGGGGCTGTGTTGTACCAAGAGCATGAGAATGGTCCGAGACCAGTGGCCTTTGCCAGTAGAAGCCTGACCCTATCCGAAAAGAACTATCCTGTACATAAGTTAGAGTTCCTAGCTTTGAAGTGGGCTATTGTTGACCAATTCCACGAGTACTTGTATGGGGCTAAAATACTAGTAAAACTGACAATAATCCTTTGACCTATGTGCAGACCTCAGCTAGTTGGATGCCACTGGCCATAGGTGGCTTTCTGCATTATCTATATGACTATGCTCTCGAATACCGAGCAGGTCTGAACCACATAGATGCTGATGCTCTCTCCCGGGCCTGTTCCCCAGAATGATTGGGTCCGATTGGCAGAACCTGACATTCGGGCACTCTGCCGGAAGTTTGACAGGGAGGAACAAATGTCCACGGACTGAGTGGACTGCATGGTGGATTGCTTGGGAGCCTCTGAGAATTGCATACCTGCTGCTTATTGCCACTTTCTGCAATAGACATTGGTGCACTGCCTCAGCTGGACAATGACAGTATTGCCGGGCTCAATCCCGCGATCCCATGATCAAAGCAGCTTTAGAAGCCTCTATGCAGGAAAGATGTGTCCAGATTACGCTCCACTGATTTGAGAACTGCACTGTTATACAAAGAAGGTCCTAAGTTGAAACTGATCAATAAACTGTTATACAGAGAAACAGTAGACAGAGGGGACAAATAGACAAACAACAACTGGTGCTGCCCACTGCCTTCGAGACTCAGTACTGAGGTCCTTGCACAACCACATGGGGCACCTTGGTATAGACAGAACACTTGACTTGGTGAGATCCAGATTCTATTGGCCTAAGATGGGGGCTGATGTGGGCAAACACATTCAGACCTTGAGTCGCTGCTTACAGAGGAAAGCTTTCCAGAGGCTGCCCCTTGTTAACATCACCACCAGTGCACCCATGGAGCTGGTCTGTATTGATTTTCTGAGTTTGGAGTCAGATCAAAGAAATATCAGTAATGTGTTGGTGGTCACTGACCATTTCACGAGATATGCCCAAGCTTTCCCACCAAAGACCAGAAAGCATCCAGTGTGGCCAAAGTACTTGTAGAAAACTTTTTGTTCACTATGGGGCTCCACAAAGAATCCATTCTGATCAAGGGAGAGACTTTGAGAGTCGTCTGATCAAAGAGATGCTTTCTCTGTGGGGAGTGCGAAGTCCAGAACCACTCCTTACCACCCCAGGGGACCCACAGCCTGAGCGTTTCAACACACTTTGCTAGATATGCTAGGCACCCTGCACCCAAAGGACAAGCCTAGATGGAGCCAACAAATTAGCACCCTGGTACATGCTTATAACTGCACCAAAGTGATGCCACTGGATTCTCCCCTACCGCCTGATGTTTGGAAGAGAAGCTCGACTACCAGTAGATGTGTGTTTTGGGGTCTCTCCTGATGGGGTTCAAGCTGACAACTATTTACAGTATGTGCAAAAGTTAAAGGCCCAGCTAACCCATGCGTACTCAACTGGCTCAAACCATGGCTGCCAAAAGAAATCTGGCCAACAAAGAAAGGTATGATAAAAAGGTGAAAGCACAGGAACTCCAGGAGGGAGATCGGGTATTACTAAGAAATCTGGGACTGCATGGCAAGCACAAGATTGCTGACAGATGTACCATCTCCCTCACATTGTAGTGGGCAAACTAGATGATCTGCCAGTGTACAAAGTAAGGCCTGAGAATAATTCAAAAGATGTAAAACAATGCATAGAAATCATTTACTGCCCATTGGACAAATCTTAATTGAGTCTGAGCCCTAGAAGATGCCCTCTGGACCAGTGACTAGAGCTGCTGCTAAGAAAAGATCAAGAAAGTCTGCACCTACAGAAGCAAAGTTAAAGTGTTCCCTCCACAAGTCCCAGTTGAGCATGACTGTCAGTCCATATCGGAAGAAAGTGAGAGTGACTTTGAATACTATCCTTCTTACGAACTGAGTCAATTGTTTGAGGCAATCCCTAGTCAATACTGGAGATGAAGCTGGGCCTTCTGGACTGTCTAAGCCCCCAGCTTCATCCCTGGAGCCAATGCTCCCAGAAAGTGAAGTGCAAAGCATCAGATCAGATGAAATGGAATCATTGTGCATGGTTGAACTGTTTGAGCTTTCAGGGAGGAAAATGATAGATTGGGGCAGACTGGTGATACACCGAACAAGAAGAGTATTTTGAGTGCCCTGACAGTCCACTGCCAGTGTCCGAAGCTCTCCCCAGCCAAATGTTGTGGACTCAGAAACTGTAACTCCTGGAGCTGAAAGTGCCCCAAGTTCTAGCCTCTCTACCCCATGGAGACTCCCTGACAAGTGAGGACAATGCTGAAATGAGGCTCAGAGTGCAGAGACTATAACAGTTCCCCTAGAAAGACTGGTCGAGCTGTAAAGCCTGTGGTGCACCTCAGTTATGATTCACTTGGGAGGCCTGTGGACTTGCCTCTCAATGTTGTCCACCATAAAGAGTGTATGTGTCCCGAGCTCATTGCCCAAACTGAGCATCAGTGCTAACTCCAAGTTACTTGTGTTGCCCTCTAAGTATGGTGCCCTTGCCCCATCCAGCCCCAAGGTAACTGATAGGAAGGGCCCCTCTCTTCAGGTTTCATGTACAAGAGGTAATAACTTGAGTTATGGTACAATGTGTATGTAATACTGTGTAAAGAGTGACGTACTGCAATGTTTCAGAAATGTGTTCTTGGTAAAATGATATATTGACTGATGATTACATATAGAGCCTAATGCAAATGTATGGTTGCAGTTGAAACTATAGTACTTGCTTGATGCCGGCGTCAAGCTTTCCCAGGCCAGGAAGGGTGTAACCCCCCTGCAAATGGGGGTTCCCAAAAGACTTCCAGGAGCTTGCTTGAATGCTCCAAGCCTGAATGGTGTTTGGCATTTAAGCCATTTATCAGTGAGTGTTTTTAGAACCTCTGGTACTGTCTCTTTAAGAGCTGTCTGCTTGCAGACATAATTAGTTTGTATGGGGGACTGTGTGTTTCTTTGATTGAGTACCACTCAAGCTGCTGCCAATTCACTTCATTTTTGCAGTCACTAGGAGTGCAAAGGACCTATCTGAAAGATGTAACTGTTGCCAGAAATTATTTAGAGTAATAATGAAATTACTGTTTGTCTAACCTGCTTTCTTTGCAGTCAGAACTGTGTCTGCTAGTTCCCCATTCTAGTTTTGAACTGCTGAACTGGACCAATCAGTGTGGGTAAGCTAGCTCTAAAATGGTGCCTTGGACTGAATCAGAACTTGGACTCATAATCTGAGCCAACCACAAGAGGATTGTATGGGCAGTGACTCTGGGAGATGTAGTTTAGACTTCAGTGCCTTTTTGGACCAACAGCAGCAGTCTATTGTGAGTGACAGCCAATCCAGTCAAGAACTGGGAGGAACTCAAAGGAAGTGCCTCGGTTTTGTCGGTTGGAGTTTCAGTTGAGCTTTGGCAGTGAAGGAAGGAGCCCTGTGCTTTTCAGTGTGCAGTTTTAGTCAAAAACGGTATAAGGCCCAGAGTTCGGTCTGCAGCTTGTGTAACAGCTTGTTAGGACTGAATCCGTCCTGTGAAAAGAATCAAAGGATCTCTGAAGAGTAGAAACCAGGCTCACCCTGTAGAAGACTGGAGGAATAGCTGAAAATTGCACTCGGTCTGTCAGGAACTGAATCTGCTGTGTGTTCTCCGGTATTGTGCAGTAATTGCGATGGGATACAGATGCAGCCTGCCTGGTATAGTGCTTTCTTTATATGGATGTGTGAAGAGGTTTGTGTACCTCAAGTGAGCCCTGCTGACATTGAAGGACCCTATCTTATTTGGAGGTCGTGAGTACTAATTCAGGGTCGCTCCTGTTGAATTGCCACATTAAATCCAAATGGAATTACTGTACTGCTGACTGTTTAATTCTCCTTTTCTCTGTGTGAAAGGGCCCCTACCAGCTGCCACGGTTTGGACTAGCCACTAGGGCTTGGGTACCCAGGGACAGTAACTGATAGGGATAGGCCTGTGCCAGAAGCCATAAATGAATTATTAGAGTGATAAGCTAATTAACCTGATTTCCCCTGTCCTTGTTATATCCCCTAAATAAATCAGAGCTGCTTGTTTCAGCAAAGTTATACTGCCTGAGGTATTTGTCTATGTTAAAGTACTGTACTGTAGATTGTTGCACTGTATCTCATTTTGCAGGAGGTCCCAGTGCGAACCAGACCTGGGGTAAGTGTATACTGTGAAGGTAATTCTGATATATTGTAGGCCACTAGTGGGAAGAAAGGGGTTGCAGTGTCCCAGAGGGCTGTGACCAAGTTAGTTTAACTATTACAAACCCTGACCTCTGGGTGGAGGCACCCGCCATTGGATCCAGGCCCCTCAACCTGTTAGTGGCAAATCAGGCAGGGGTAGTAGCCCCTGGGATAGCGCCATCTAGGGGTTACATAGGCAGTGAAGTTACAGGCATGGCCGCTAGGTGCGGTCAATGGAAACTGCCAATGGGAGCTCGAGAATGCTCCGAGGACAAGGGTGACAACGACTGAAAGCTGGAAAGGAGTCAGAGTATCCTCAGTTGCCTTATCCTGGCTGAGTCTGCTGTGCTGCTGCATCCTAGCTGGGTCTGAACTGTGCATGTCCAGCTGTGTTACAACTGCCCTGTCCTGGCTGCTGATGTCCCTCCTGGATCGGTCTGGTCTGTCTTTTCTTGATAGGTTTGTACTGCCCCATACTCCTTCTCCCTTAAACACTAACTTTACTTTCATGTTCTTGTTGCAGTCCCTTGATAGTAAAAAAAGACAAACACTTCCTTTACATTAAATGTTTAATACTTATTGTTAAAAACTGCAATAAAACTTGCTTTTGGGAAAAAAAATGAAATTTCTAGTAATTACTGTGTTGGGCTAGTGAAAATCCTGTTGGTCCAGTGGGTTTTTCCAGTTACTAGCCCTGCTGGCTAGTGACTGAAAACGTTAGTTTCAGCCCTTGCTATTGAAGAGAATCGTCAGTGGGCATGTTAGCTGTTCTGCAAACTCCTTTAGTACCCTGGGGTGTACTTCATCTGGCCCTAAGGATTTATCCACCCTCAGCACCAGCAGCCCATTCCTCACTCTTTTGATCCCAGTGGTCCCTATTGGGTCTTCCCCAGCTCCCTGTTTTTCTATTCCCACATGTGATAGTGGTCCCTCCTTCTCCTTTGTAAAGACAGAGCAGAAGTATTCATTTAATATCTCTGCTTTTGATCGGTCTTCTACGACCCATTCATTCCCTTTCTTAAGCCTGACTATACCATCCTTCTTGTCTCTCGTTTTCTTTATGTAGTGAAAGAAGGCCTTTTCTCCCATCTTAATCTCCTCAGCTATTTGGAGCTCCTTCTGTGCTTTGGCCTGCTGTACCTCCCTTCTTGCTAGCTTAGCCAACCTCTGGAATTCCTCTTCATCCTTCACGCTAGCTGTTCTTTTGGTTTTCCTATAGGCAATCCTCTTATCCCTCACTATTCTAGTGACCTCCCCGTTGAACCAGCTTGGTGGTCTAGTCCCTACTTCCTTGTCCCTCGTTTTTATGCAACTGCTTGTTGCTTTCTGAATGGCCTCCTTTTTTTTTTTTACTTTTTCTCCCTCCTGGTATTTCTTACCCTCTTGGTCCTACTCCTTCGGGCCTCTCAATACTCTTTTTGCCGTCCCCTAGATCTGCCCTAAGTGCCTCCTCTCCTTCCTCCTGCACAGTGGGGTCTTGTCTGTGTGGCGGTCTGAGGCGGAGGCCGTCATCCAGGACACGAGGAGATTTTCCCATAACTTTTTAGGCCCATCCTGGGGCCTTGGTGCTAGGACTATATCCGAGAGGTGCGTGCTGGCGCACAGGCCTCTCATCGCCATGCGGCGTCCCTCCCGACCCCTAAGTAGGAGTCGCCCGTCCCTTTCAGGAATCGGTGCTTCCACAGATTCCTTTATGGGAATGACGGACGCTGCAGCGTCCCGGGTATCCACCCAGGAGGGCATCCGTGGGGATGCTCAATCCTCCCGCCAGCCCCAGGCTCCCCAGGTCCGCTAATGGAACCCGGTCGCCGGTGTAGCGCGAGGTGTGGCATCCAACGCCTCAACCCTCAGCGCCACCGGGCCCTGAATGGCCCCCTTAATGCTTTCCTATAATCATTCCACCTCCATATCTTCTACTGTGTTCCCCAGGACCTCCCAAATAATTTCTGTCATTGTTTTTTTAAGTTCGCGTTTCTGAAATTCAATGCCCTGATCTTTGTTTGGATGTTCTTCTTGCCCATGTCTAGACTGAACCACACTGTGCTGTGGTTGCTTCAACCCAGGGGCTCCCTAATGTCAGCTGGCTTCTCTTGGGTGTGATGTCCAGGCTGAAACAAGGAATGACCCTTTGAAGCGAAAGCTTCGGATGCACCTCTAAGCACTCTGTGTCTGTTACTGTCCCACATAAGTAGGTTCTGGTAGTTTATTACAAACTGCCTATCCTGTTGCACTTAGTAGTAATGCTGCTTGTCCCAGATCACTGCCCCCTACCATCTGCTTTCCCTTCCCCCTCTTTTAATCACCCCTGACCTTCCCCTTGATCCTTCTGTGATGTCCTCTCTCCTCCCACCCACCTACTTTCGACAGTGCCTTCTTTGGCGGACATGCTCAATCAACAGCACTTAACTCAGATGTATTGTTTTTTATCATGTTGTGCACCACTTGATTTTTTGCACCTGTTGTATAATCTGAAACTCTCCAGAGCCCTTGTGAATGCTATTTGGATACTGTACACTTGTTTGACTCTAATTGCCTTGTGTTGTTCCATTCTTAATTGTACAATACTTATGTTCTTTTCAATTTATGTATGAATGTACAAATACCCTCTGATGTGGAACCTTTGTAGAAGACCTTTCAGCTCAAAGGTACTTGTAATCCGAAATCTTAAATAAATAAATATCTCCTGTACATGCTCCCCATTAGTGAGCACTAGGTCCAGGATTGCTTCCCTCCGTGGGACCTGTCACATACTGTGTCATGAAGCCATCCTGGATTTTCCTGACTTTCTGGCGCAGGATGTGGAGGGAGTGTCTCAGGCCATTTTGGGCAGGTTGAAGCCACCTGTCACTACTACCTCCCCTCTCCCCTCTGTGTTCAATTGCGAACACAGTTCTCTGTCCATCTCCTCGCCTGGTTAGGCAGTCTATATATGACTCCTAACCTGATCTTCTTGCCTCTAGTGTTCTGTAACTTGAACCATAATGTTTCATTGTTCACCATTTCATTCTCGTCTTCCTTCATGCACACTATTCCTTCCTTGATGTATGCTGCTACCCACCCCCCGACTCTCTGTCCCTTCTGTACAGCTTATAACCTGGGTTTGAGAGATTCCAGTCATAGTGTGCTGTGGCCCAGGTGTCTGTAAAGGCTGCTGTGTCCTCTTTTCCCTCTGCTAAGAGGGTGTGCAATTCTGCCATCTTGTTTCCAAGACTGTGTGCATTCAGTGACACCACCCTCCACGATGTTCCTGCAATAACCTTGTTTTTTGGTTTACTTGAATTGTTCTAGTATGCCTCCCCTCCCTCTACTCTTTCTCTGCCACTCAGTTTCCTTGCCCCCCCTTAATTGTTGTCCCCTGCCTTTTGTGGGGCTGTTTCTGGCTCCCGCTTTGCCCCTTAGCAGTTTAAACCCAGTTCCCTTGTCATGTACTCTCCCACCCTATCTTTTAGTGTTTTTTTCCCCCTCCCAGTTTAGGTGTAGCCTGTCATGGCTATTTAGCCCTTTGCTTAACCATGTGTCGCCCCCTCCAATCCCTATAAAACCATACCCCTTTTCTTTACACCACCCCTCCAGTCACCCGTTAAAGTCAGCAATCCTCCTTTTTCTTGCTGTGCTGGCCCTAGGGACCAGAATTTTTTCCGAAAATGCCAACGAGTTCACTGACTCCCTGCATGACTTAGCTATGTCTCTAAATCTATTTTTTACGACTGCTACCTCCTTCCCAGCTTGGTCATTGGTTCCAATGTGCAAAACCAAGTCAGTCTTTCCTCTTTCCTCGCCTACCAGCTCCCTGATGCTGGGTGGTGTTTTCCCTGCCTCCATTCATGGCCTACAAGTTACTTTTGCCCTATTGTGAGGGTCTTCCCTTCTTCCCCATTGTATACCTTTAATTATTGAATCTCCGAAGACTATTATTTTTCTGCTCCTATGGTATCCATACCCTGCTGCCATTTCATCCCTTTTGAAACTACTGCCTCTTGCCCTTGTTTCTTTCCTTTCCTCCCCTCCATGTTCCTTGCTCCTGCTGTGCCTTCTACCCCCTTACTTTTACCTTTGCATCCCTTGATGGCCCCTTCTTCTTCCTGGTTTCTTATCCCTTTTATATTACCTGTGCTCCTTCTTGTCCTATCCCCCTTATCCACAGTATCTGTTCCTAGATTGATCTAGGTACCATCTGCCCTTCCTCCTCTTTCTCCTCTCCAGCATTGTGTGGTACTCCAGCCTCTATTCCTCCTTCTGCCCCTTGCCTCCCCTCTGCCAGTACCGCATATCTATTATTTGTAGGTACCTGAAAGAGGGAGCTATTCTGTTTTCCCCTTTTCCTACCTAGGGTAAGTCCTCTCTGCCCCCTATTCAAACAACATGAAGTCTTGCTGTATTCTGACATATTGCAGTGATGTCCAACCTTTGAACTGCCCCGGAGATGAAAGAGTTAACTTTCCATGCCAGGCATGGAACGCTGAGCTCGAGCTTGGTTGAGACTCTGTTGCTGTTTGAACTCAAACCGTCAGATTCTTTACTCCGCCTCACTGAACAGTCGCTCTGGAGATGTCTCCTTTGCTCGGTTCAAGTTTGTCGGTTAAAGTGCCGTTTTCTCGGTTTTCGACCAAATTTAATCCGTTAACCTGTCGGTTCAGTCTCTGTCTGTGGTATCGTGAGTATAAGATAGGTTTATTTTCTTGTTCTTCTGTGTGGAACTTGTAAACGTGGGATCGGTTCGGTTTGAACCGTTCAGGTTTGTTCAAAAAAGTTTATTCTACTTTTAGAGTGTGGTAACCGGTCCTTATCGGTTCTAAAATAAACGGATTTCATTACATTTTTTTCCACGACCTGTAACATGGTCAGGAACCGATAAGGGTGTCTTGCCTGGCAAATTGCCGAAAAAAGGGTAAGTTTTGTTAGGACTGGCCATGTCTGAGAAACCCAAAAGAAAAACCGGGCCCACTGGGTTTCAACACTGTAGTGTGTGTGGGGAAGCCTTTCCTAAGGCTGATCTCCACACCACCTGTGTTTATTGTCTGGGGTTTGACCACCTCGATTCAGACTGCCAGATTTGCAAGAATTTTCCTGCAGCTACCCTGGAAAAGAGAGTTGGTAGGCTCAGTGAAAGGGAGGCCAAGAAGTCCGCTGACCCGGATGGCCAACCCGGTTCGGTTCCAACCGAACCAGAAGGAGTGCCCTCTGACCAAGGCAAAACTTCTTCGGGCAAAAGGAGAACCGACTCTGAGGAGTCAGTTCCGGTTAAAGGAAAAAGAAGGGATAAATCAGCCGGTGCGGATCCACAACTTCTTTCTCCAACTGCTGATGAAATAGCCAAAACGATAAGGATTGTTCATTCGCTAACCCCGGTTCCGACCGAACCGGCACCATCAGGAAGGGTCTCGGTTCGGTCAGTTCCCCCGGTTCCAGATTATAATTTAGAAGATTTTTATGAACCGGAGGAGGAGGAGGAGGAAGGAGAGTATGAGGATAGTGATGGTGATTACAAAAGTCTGGATGTGCCTATTGACCCGGACATCTCCCCAGACAGACCTTCAGGGGTTTCTCCTCCTAGGCTTTCTGAGTCCCCTTCCCATTTTATGTTCTACAAAAAGTGGCTGAAACTCTTCAGCTTCCTATGGAAGAAGCTGTAGATGACCAGGAGGAGCCTGACTATGTTGAAATGATGGATATCCCAGAGTCCAGGAGGCTGTCTGTTCCCTTCATAAGTCCTTTGAAACAGACGATAAAATGTTAAAGACTCCTAATTCTATACCTCCTGTGGACAAGAGAATGGACAAGAGGTATATTCTCTCAGGCTCAGATACGGAGTTCCTTACCCAGCAGTGCAGCCATGTTGGGATAGTGCAGGCTGCTGCCTGTGATAAGGCAAATATACCCTTGGCTTCACACCCCCCAGATAAGGACTCCAGGAGGACTGATGCCATGGCGAAGAAACAGTACATGGCAGCATCCTTGGGACTCAGGCAGGCTAATTATATGGCCTATGCAGCTAGATATCAGGAATCTAGATGGGACACTGTAATGGCTTTAGCTAAACAGGTCCCTGGCCAGCTTGCCAAGGAGCTGGAGCAGGTGGCTGCGGATGGTATTGAGGCATCCAAGGTGCAATTCCATGCTGCAGTGGACTCCAGTGATGTTTCATCTAGAGTCATGGCTACATCTGTGGCCCTTCATAGGATGGCTTGGCTCAGATATACTAGCCTGTCTCAGGATACCCAGACTAAGGCCATGGATTTTCCTGTTGTGGGTAATTCTCTGTTTGGGAGCAAACAGAGAACTACGTGAAAAATGGATGAGTACAGGACCACCTATAGGGTGCTCAGGCCAAGGGAAGGCAAGCCACTCCCCAGAGGGCAGTATTCCAGGGGGCAGGGCAGGCCTTTTCATGAAGCCTTTCACAAGCCCAGGCCTCCCTCTTCTGCTTATGCTCATAGGGGGTTCTTCAGAGGAGAGGCAGATGGGGTACAAGCAGGCCTGCTTCCACCCCTCAGCCCTAAAGCCCCTGCCAAACAGGCACCCTGATGGGTTTGCCAGGGCCGATTCTCCACCACCTGTAGGGGACAGGCTGGCTTACTTTGTCCAGGACTGGATGTCTCTAACATCAGACAAATGGGTCCTGGAAGTAGTAAGCCAGGGACTGGTTCTCAGCTTCAGAAAATTTCCAAAGATGAGAACCAGATCCTTTCCATCTGCAAATCCTTCAGAGGCTCTTGCCCTAGAGGCAGAGGTGTCTTCCCTCTTGGCTCTGAGAGCCATAGAGAGGGTTCCACCCCTACACAAGGGAAAAGGATTGTACTCCAGGTACTTCCTAACCCCCAAAAAGACAGGAGAATGGCGGCCCATCCTGGATCTCAAATATTTAAACAAGCACCTTTTAAAGCCAAAGTTCAAAAGGGTGACTCTGGGAAAAATTCTGCCCTCTCTAAGGCCAGGGGACTGGCTAGTTTCCCTGGACCTCAAGGATGCCTATTTCCATATTCTCATCAGAAGCTCCCACCGAAAGTACCTCAGGTTCGAGCTGCCCTCGGGCCATTACCAATTCAGAGCAATGCCCTTCGGCCTAACTTCTGCTCCAAGGGTGTTCACAAAATACCTGGCAGTAGTGGTTGCTTTCCTAAGGAGAAAAAGGATCTCCATCTTTCCATACCTGGACGACTGGCTCATAGTAGGCCAGTCTCCAGACCAAGTCAAGTCACACCTACAGATAACTCAGCAACTGCTCACTTCTCTAGGTTTCCTTCTGAATCTTTCAAAGTCAGTTCTAGAGCCTGAGCATGCTCCTCACCTTCATAGGGGCAGAGCTGGGTACAGTAAAGGCAAGAGCCTTCCTTCCCCCTGGACAGGGCAAGGATCCTTATCTCACTGGCGTCTTCATTCACCCTCCAGGTGTCTCGACCAGCAAGGCATTTTCTGCAGCTACTGGGACACATGGCTGCCTCTGCAGCAGTGGGTCAGGGAGTAAGATTTCAAATGAGGGACATTCAGTTCCACTTGAGAGCCTTCTGGTCTCAGAAAAAGGATCCTCTGACCAAACTAATCCCAGTGACTCGAACCCTGATCCAGGCATTACAGTGGTGGCAGGATCAGGACAATCTAAGACAGGGAGTTCCTTTTGTCACTCAGTCTCATTCTCTAATCCTTACTACAGATGCCTCCCTCTTGGGGTGGGGAGCCCACTTGGGGGGACCTGGCCACCCAAGGGTTGTGGTCTCCTCAGGAATCTCTGCTTCACATCAGTCTATTAGAACTCAGAGCAGTGCTTCTAGCACTTCAAGCTTTTTCCAAGTCTGTTTAGGACAAACTAGTTCAGATCAGGACAGACAATACCACCACAATGTGGTATATTAACAAGCAAGGGGGCACTTGGTCTATGGCCTTGTGCACAGAGGCAATGAAGTTGTGGTCTCTGGCCTATTCCCTGAACGCCTCTCTCTTACAGCAGTTCACCTCCCAGGCAAGGACAATGTCCTGGCAGATGCTCTCAGCAGGATATCTCAGGGCCATCACGAATGGTCCCTGGATCCCCTGATTTTGAAGGTGATCTTCTCCAGATGGGGCACCCACAGATAGATCTTTTACAGCCCCAGACAATCACCAACTTCCTCTCTTTTGCTCACGGGCCCCAGTGTTGGGCTTAGTCCCTGGATGCCCTAGTTCTCAGTTGGGAAGGGGTTCCTGTATGCCCCCCTTCCCTCTCCTGTTCAAGGTGCTAGTCAAAATCAGGTCTCAACCCTGCAAGGTGATTCTGATTGCTCCAGACTGGGCCAGGCAGCCCTGGTACCCTCTCTTGTTGTCCTTAGCAGTCCACCTTCCCCTGTCTCTTCCCAGGAATTACAACCTGTTGACATGTGCTCAGGGGAGAGTTTGGTATCCGAATCTCAAATCTCTCAGTCTCAAGGCCTGGCTCTTGAAGAGTTAGAGTTTGCTGATTTGCACCTCTCTCAAGGTGTTCTGGATATCTTAAAGGCTTCTCGAAAGCCTTCCACCAGAAACACTTACAATTCCAAGTGGAAAAGATTTACTATATGGTGTTCTGGGAAGCATATTTCTCCAGAGTATGCTGGCCTGCCCACAGTCCTTGACTATATGGTTCATCTTAATAGCTTGGGACTCAGACCAGCTACATGAAGAGTGCATCTGGCAGCTGTCTCTGCCTTCCTCTCAGCAGGCAAGCAGTCTTCCCTTTCAGCTCATCCTGTATTTTCTAAATTTTTCAAGGGATTGCTTCATACCAATCCTCCATTCAGGGACCCTGCCCCTGCTTGGGACCTTAATGTTTGCATTGCTCAGCTTATGCAACCCCCTTTTGAGCCTTTGTCCTCAGCAGAGTTTAAGTACTTGACTTGGAAAACTGTTTTTCTTGGTGGCCATCACTTCTGCCAGGGCGCATTGTGAGTTACAGGCCCTGTCAGTGGAGCCTGATTTTATCTCTTTCCATAGAGATAAGGTGGTCCTCAGGACTAATAGGAAGTTTTGCCTAAGGTGGTTTCAGATTTCCACCTTAACCAGTCTATGTCTCTTCCTGTTTTCTTCACTGACCATTCCTCCTCTGGGGAGAGGAGGCTGCACAGTTTGGCTGTGAAAAGGGCCCTTAGCTACTACATAGAGCGCACCAGTGGTCAGAGGTTTGACTCCCTCCAACTGTTCCTCACTTATGGTGAGGTTGGTAAGGGAAAACCTGCCACTAAGAGATCTGTTGCCAGGTGGATTGTCTCTTGCATTCAATTTTGCTACGAAAAACTAGGTAGGATCCTACCCTCAGGCCTGCAGGCTCACTTTACCAGAGGTACAGCTGCTTCCCTGGCTGCTGCCAGGGATATTCCTATCTTAGAGATTTGTCAAGCAGCCACCTGGAAAACAGTACACACTTTTACCAAGCATTACTCTCTGGATATCCAGGCTAGGAGTGATGCTCGGTTTGGCACAGCAGTACTTCAGAGCCTATTTCCTAAGTAGGTTCTGTCCCTCCTCCATGGAGGTACTGCTTGGTAGTCTACAATATGTCAGAATACAGCAAGACTTCATGTTGTTTGAAGAAAAAATTACTCACCTTAGTAATGTTGTTTCTTCTAATGGAGTCTTGCTGTATTCTGACCTCCCTCCCGCCTCTCTCTCAGAACCTGGTTTTTGTGATGTGGGTGGGCAGTAGCAGTGTTGGCACTCGGGAGGTGCCCCAACCCCTTCTTTTCTCACGCCTTTAGTTTGGGTGTGTGGGTGTTGTGTTTTGTTTTATTTTTTGGGTTTCCTGACTTGAGTCTTTGTTTTGGGACCAAAAAATCTTTTTATTATATTTAGTAGCCAGTTGGCTAGTGTAAGTTTACAGTTTCCACACAGGACACCCAGTGAGTATAGCTCGTAAAGATCTGACGGTTTCAGTTCAGACAGAGTCTCAACCGAGCTCAAGCTCAGCGTTCCATGCCTGGCATGGAAAGTTAACTCTTTCATCTCCGGGGCAGTTCAAAGATTGGACATCACTGCAATATGTCAGAATACAGCAAGACTCAATTAGAAGAAACAACATTACTAAGGTGAGTAATTTTTTCTTTCCTGCTATCTGCCACCCCTCCTCCCTGGTTCCGCTAGCTTGATAAAAACTTTCTTACTGGTTCCTCTTTGATCCCTGCGCAACTCCTCTGTGTCCTGCCCTGTGTCACCCATTGTTGTTCGGTGCCTGACCCAAGTCCTTCTCCTGATATCCTCTGTTGTCTACTTGTCCCTTTCAAGCCCTCTAGTTTCCAAAACAGGCATCTTATTTCATTATTAAAATTTTCCAAGCTCCTGCACACCGGGCACCCCCCCTCCCCCCAGTTTCCATAGTGTTTCCATGAGCACTGCAGCCCCACACTTGTTACATCCCATAATCCTTCCCCTACTGCCCTGTTTAGTGAGCCCTCCCTTCCTCTCCACTACACTGCTGCCTGTTGCCATTCCTAAACCCCAACATCTTTGATTCAGCCATACAGTACTTTATTTCAATTTTCCTTGACTAGCGTTGTAAATCTTAATTCAATCAACCATATAGTAATCATAAGATAATCTTCCTTCAATCACCCATAAAGCAATCCTAAAAGATTCCACCATCTCTGACCATCAGTATTAAATACGGTTCTGTCAGAGTAATTTTATCACATTAACTAGGCTTAAAAGATACTATCTGTAAAAATATTCAAACATATAGTGCCCGTTTCCTTCCATACTGTATAAGGGCTTAACCCGGCTTAAAAAAATTATGTGTATAAAGATATTCAAACATATACTTAACCTTTTTGTTTCTGTCCTTTTTTAGTTCAGTAAGATCCCTGCCTCTCTCCCTATCTGTCCAATCCCATGCAGTTCCTTAAGAGCATTTTAAGAAGTTGTGGGGAAGTGAGTATGGGGGGGGATTTTTCTGGTTCTCCGGTGCGGGGGGAGAGCAGACAACAACACGGTTCTCCAACCCCTGATCTCTGCTCCCTTGCTTCTCTTTTTAAGCTACTCTGCTCTTTTGTTTCAGTTCAAATTTTGTTGCCCTTTCCGATCTGTCTGCCAGTTGGTTGTGCAGCCGAAAATCCTTAGTTAGAGTGAAATCCTGCTTCTGACCAGAATCCTCCTTGGCCCCGGTTCTGTGGGAGAGTGCTTCTGGTTCTCCGGTACAGGGGAAGAGCAGACAACAACTCAGCTTTCCGACCCTCGATCTCGAAGAATGGACAATAAAGGTGTTAGAGAAATGAAGAGTGATCTGGAAAAATTGGAAAAGTGTGCCAAATTATGGATACTATAGTGTGATGTATAGAAAAGTGCAAAGTGATGCCCACTGGTAGAAAGAACTCTAAAACAGACTACTGGATTTGAGGGGGGGATGAGGATGGTGTTGAGAGAGAGACCTAGAGATTACCATTAATGATAGCCTTCAGTCCACTTCACAGTGCAGCAAAGCTTATGGGAAGGCAAACAGAATGCTGGGATGCATAGGAACGATATTTGATAGTAGGAGGAAGGAGGTGATACTGCCCCTGTTAAGGTCCCTGGTAAGGCCCCACCTGGAGTATTGCATACAGTTCTGGTGTCCACTCCTTAAGAAAGACAAACTGCAGAGACCACACAAAGGAGGGCCACGAAGATGATGCACGGGCAGCGTGGAGGTCATATGAGGAAAGGTCGGCATACATTAACGTATATACACGATAGGCTGGTGGGGAAGGGGGATATGACTGAGACATACAAGTTGTGAGGAAACAATTTTTGTGGATTAAAAGGACTTGTTTATGACAAACGAGGACACAGGTGGAGACTCTTGTGGGGAAGGGGAATTCATGAGGGACATGAGGAAGTTCTTCATGGAGTAGATGGTGGACGAATAGACTTCTTAAAGAAGTGGTTGAAGCCATGACTGTGATGGGGTTTAAACATGGTGGACAGGTGTAAAGGAATGCTGGGACCCACAGGCAGAAGACGGAAAGGGATACTTAGGGAAGGAGGTGATGATCAGTTACTAGGTCAGTAGAATTTCTAAATCCATTCCAATGTTAGGCCATGTATGGTGTGAAGCAGGGAAATTAGCAAACTGGATGGACCTTTGGGTCTTTTTCTGTTGACACAATTTATGTTTCTGCATATTTGATATAGTATGGAATAGTAAAACTTAATTATTGTGGTATAGTAGCAATATAGACGATTGTCTATGGGGAGTCATTCACAACAAGGAAGCTTGAGAGGTCGTCCGTTGCCAAGGATACCTTGAGATCTGTGAAGATCCTTGTTTGTGAATGACTCCCCCTAGACAGTCTTTTATAGTGTATGGGGAGTCCATTCATTTCAAAACAGCGAATGGAAGCAGAATTTTTTAAAAACATGCCTTACTTGGCTTCCGTGTCGAGACTCGCTCCAGTGCTACTAGCTCTCTCGCTGATGCGGCTTATAAATCGCGCATGCACGAAACCGTTCGATCTTGTTGTGCTGCACCGATGATGTACCCAGTGCAGCACAACAAGATCATGACGCACTGAGGCAAGCACAACAACGCTGTTGGGAGCATGGATTTCCATGCTCAACAGCATTCTACCATACACTATTAATGGGTTATTATTTCACTGGTGAAACAATTTTGATAAAATACCTAGATTTTTATACAGGATAGGGCCTTTACGACCATACTGAAGGTTGTGTTTACAAACATCATCTTGTTCTTGGAAAGTTTCATTGACACTTTTATATACACAGATTACAAGCTATAAATACAAAGAACATGCACCATACCAAATATATTAAAATTCCCTGCTGTATTAACTAAGACTAAGCCTCAGTACTATGTTTATGCTTGTAGTTTATTTAGTTTTTAACCAGGTAAGCACACTAGACAAAACAGATGCCTATTTTCAGGTGTGACCCGGGAGATTACAAGGAAGTAAAGAAGGAAGCAGATTACAAAACAGAGCTCAGGTAGATACATATAAAGATATTTCACAGATGAGGCAGGAGAGGCAAAAAAGGAAGCATACAGTAACTTACACAGGAGCAAGTAACTTAATATACAGATATTACAAACTGTGAGCAGAGAGGCTCTTTCAAATACCATTTCTAATACCAAAGAGTGCAAGCACGAGGAACACTGTGGGCAGGTAGGGCTAGGAAGGTATCCGAGCACAGAGGTAGGTGGCCCTCAAAGAAGACCAGTGGTATCTGGTGTGTCATTAGTTTAGGAGGACCACTGGCATCATTAAGTGCAACTGCAGGCCGATGAGAGCAGCAAGTGATCCCAGTGGGAGTTACGGAAACAGGTATGGGAGGGTGTAGTGTGAACAAGGGCCGGAGGGGAGTTCCATAATTTCAGAGCACAAAATGCAAAGGCTCTATCACCCATTTGGGTGCAGGTATTGGGGACCTGGAATATCGCAGGACCATGTAACCTTAGGGAGTAGGAGGAGGAGGCGGAGGCGACAGGTGTGAGGCGCTGTGCCAGACAGGAGGAGTGGCCATTTTTACCACCTTGTCAGTAAAGCAACCTAGGACAAAGCTGCGATGCTGGCCTGGTGGAAGCCAAGTAAGCTTATTGTAAAGGTCACAATGGTGGGTGAGACGCTGGGCTGCAAGGGCAAAGCGGCATATATTATTGTAGGCCACGTCCCATTTTGAGAGGTGAGTTTTAGCAGCGTGAGCAAATGTGATGAGTCCATAGTAGACTGTGGGAAGAAACACCCTATTCGCCAGGGCAGTATGCACAGCTGGGGTGAGATTGTTTTTTGCTTTGTAAGCTAAGCCCAACTTACTATTTACAGCTCTACATACAAGGTGAATATGCTGGGAGAGGTCAAGCAGAGGGTCGAGTGTAACTCCCAAGTATTTGACCAAGTTGGCAAGCATCATGGGGGAACCATCAGCGCCGGTAATATGCAAGAACACAGGGGACGCTTTTAATTTAGCCTGGGAACAGAAGAGCATGGCCTGAGTTTTCCTGAAATTGAGGACGAGCCTACTTTCTTTTAGCCAGGATTGTATATCGCTAAAGTCAGCGTTAAGGTACAGGTTGATGACACTAATGTCACGGGAGTGAGTAAGGATGACCAGATCATCTGCTTATAAGGTGGCACTGCAGTGGGATGGTACAGTGGGGAGATTGTTTGCAAATAGAGAGAACAGGATGGGCCCCAGGACAGACACCGGGGGAACTCCAGATTTGACTGGGGTGAGCTTGGAGAGTGCTTTGTTAAATTATGTAAGTTGCTGGCGTCCTTGGAGGTAATTGAAAAACCAGCCAAGGACAGTGGTGGATAAGCCAAGGGACCGGGAGTTGTGAGCACAGAAGTGCATGATCAGCCAGGTGAAGGCCTTGGAAAGGTCAACGAAGAAAGCACCAGTGAGTTTGCCTTGATCCATTGCAACCCTAACCTCAGAGGTAAGCTTAGCAAGGGCAGTCGAGGTGCTGTAGCCCTTATGAAAGCCATGTTGAACTGGGATCAGCAACTCATGTGACTGGATAGATTCAGAAAGTTGGGAAGCAACAAATTTTTCAAGGAGTTTGCTGATGGCCAATAAGATGGCAGTGGGACGGTAGTTTTCAAGGATTTTAGGGTCACCTTGTTTGAAAACCGGGGCCACCCTTGACACCTTCTAAAGGTCGGGGATAACCCCAGAGGAGAGCGACGAGTTAAAGATTTGGGAGATAGGTAAAGCAATGAAGGGGGCACCAAGGTGGAGGAGTTAGGGTTCCAGGTTATCATGTCCAGCACTAGAGTGAGGGGAGAGACCAGAGAGCAGTCTTTGCATCTCCTACCTGGACACAGCTTTGAAATAAAATGAGGGGCTAGGGACAGAGTCTGACTGGGAGCAGTGAGGCACACCTTGGTTACTGGGATCCAGATGAGGAAATAGGGAGGTATATGTAGACAGGTCAGAGAAATGAGAATGAAAGGCATTAGCAATTGTGAGCGGATTGTTACAGTTTGTACCACCTATAGTCATGTCTGAGACATCCCCTTTAGAGGACCCACTAACTATGTTTTTGATATTTTGCAAAAACATCCTGGGGTCTCTGGCTGTGGATAGCAAAGCAGATTTTCAGAAATTACTCTTTGCTGACCTAATAGCTTTTTTGCACACATTTCTGAGACATCTGTATTCCTGGTAAATAGGTAGGTTGTACAAGGCCTTGAAACTAGCCCAGCATTTATCCCTAGACTTCATAAGGGCAAGTAGGCTACCATGGAGCCATTTGGTAACGGTACACCTTACTCTCCTTTTTATAAGAGGGGCGTGCTTGTCTTGCAGGGCAGTAAAGATGGCAAGAAAATTGCTTAGGGCAGTGGAAGTGTCAGGAGAGTCCAGTACTGGGGACCAATCTATGTGTCCCAGATCTGCATGGAAGGATTCCAAGTTAAAGTTGGAGAAATCCCTCATAAGAAGGATTTTATGTGGAATCCTTGTTGGGGAGACCTTTCAGACACAGAAGATAGGGGTGTGATCCGAGATAGAAGCTGGAATGTACAAGAAAATGCCACCATCTCTGGTCAGTTGGACATCACCCAATTAAGAAGAGTACTTTTACCCCCTGTTGTGGAAAGCCTGGTAGGCTCCTGGATAAGTTGAGAGAGGGAGAGCCCAGCCAGCAGGGGCTCATATTGTCTAGCATTTCCCCTAACCAATTGAGGTTAAGCTCACCTAGTAGCAGCAATTTGTTTTCACGGAACACAGGTGCTATGGAGTCAAGGAGGTATGTTAACCCTTGCATACCACCCTTGGGAGGATTGTATACGCAGACTAAATGCAGTTTTTTTGTATTGCCCAGCAGAAGAAGCACATGAAGGAACTCGCATGATGGCAAGAAGGGCAGCTGGTGGGGGCATAGAGGATACATTTAGGTGATTTTTGTAATAGATCAGTATCCCACTCCCTCGTTTTTTACCAACATGGTCAAACCTGATTTAGTTGAAACCTGGGAGAGCACACGCATAGTCGGGGGTAGTGGACTTCAACCACATTCCGTTAACACCAAGGATGTCAGGCTTGTAGTGACCAATCCAAGCAGCAAGTTCAGCTAGGTTTGGCATGAGGCTACGAATGTTTAGGTGTGCTACTTTCAGGCTTTTTGTGGACAGTCAGCTAGTGGGGCTGGAGAAGTTAGAGGAGACATGTGGAGATGGGGGACCAGGGTTAAGCTCTATGTCCCCTGCCAGGACAAGTAGTAACAATGGAAGCAATATGAGGCATGATAGGGAGTGACTGCTTCGGGGGGTCTAGTTTTGCCTTGGTAATGTTTGACCAACTTTGTGGTGAACAAGATAGATTTAAAAGTCATGCACCAGATAGACCAGAGTTGAAGGTCTGCAGTGGCAAGGAGGTTAGAAAAAGTAAAATCATGCTCTGGGGACTGCTTAGGACATCTACTGGGGCCCACCTGGAGGGGACAGTAATCAACAGTGAGTAATATCAAAAGTAGGGATATAATAATTCACATCAGGGGTGTGCGAGCAGCATAGGGGAGCGTTGACCCTGTGTATACACAGCTCAACGAAGACATGATTAGGAACACACATCGGCAGCTGTTTTGAGTCAGAAATTGTGGAAGGGGACGAGCTAAGTTCAAAGCTACAGGTGCAAGACTGGCAGAGACAATACAGAATTGGCTAGGTAACAATGGAACATCCTAGGTAAGCCTCGGTTTCAAGCTATTCGTGCCCTTAATATAATTATCATAGAATATGGATTTAGTCTTGACTAATACAGCAGGGGATAGGAAATGTACAACATATAAAATCTCTGTAATAGGGAACTGTAATGGAAGTTTCATCATATTACCACGCTCACCAATTGCTGTCTCGGGTGAGCAGAAGAACAGCATGAAACACCTGCCTGCTGTAGCTATATTGCTGGTTTTTATGAGAGATCTGTTTGAACATAAGGGGCTAGATATTCAAAGGGGTTGTGCCTTGCGCAGCTAAGATGCACCAGCGTAACCCCAGAACTGCGCCTCGGGGCAATACTCAAAGGTGGGAATTGGACAGCACAATTCCCAATGCGCTGGGATGCAAAGATAATGTATGCAGCACATCTCCAGGAGGCGGGCCCATGCATATGCGGTACATCCCGATATTCGGCCCGGGATGTGCAGTGCATCTGCTAGCACAACCCAGAGATGTGCCGCATACCTGAACCCAAAGTTGAGCCCATAAAAACAGGCTCAAGTGCAGTCCTCCCACCAGCGGGTCGCTGAATTGCAGTGCACAACGCAGCAATCTGCTGTCCAGGGGTGGCACCCCCCCAACACCGTGCACAAGCACCCCCGTATGTCCCAGGTTGTCTAGTGGAACCCCCCAACTCCCAACCCTCTGATTGCCGAGAATAATACAAACTTCACATCCCTGGTAGTCTACCTGTACCCCGCTCCTCTTCTGACCCACCGATCACTGAGAATAAATAGATTTCCATCTCCCTGGTGGTCCAGTGGTTCCCCCCTCCGTGCCCGTACAGCCGATCACCGAAAATAACCTGCTGTACTGTCCCTGGTAGTCTGTTGGTACCCCCAACCCCGCCAGTAACCACGATCGCCCGTACTGGTACCTGAATGAATCCCTGGTGGTCCAGTGGCACCCCACCCCCACAGGACCCCAGCCTGCACAGCTCCCCCATCATTGGTGGGCAGCAGACCCAACCACATGCCTCCGTGGCTGCCCGCCAAATGACAGTGTACAGTAGCAGCTGCAAGTCAATTGGTCCACACTGTGGACCAATGGGATTGCAGTGCATACTGTAATACTCATTCACAAATATGTGAATGAATATCTTCATTTCTCAGTCTCTTTCATAGCTAAATACCAATAGTTTCCAATTATCAATAGCCAACTTCTGGTGCAGTTTCCAGTTATCGATAATTTTAATTATTGATATTTTTACATGACATTCTTTAAAAACATTTTTTTTTTTTTTTTTACAAATAACATTTTCAAAGATTTCAGATTTTTGGTTCAGAGTCAGGTCAGATAAACTGGCTTCTTATTTTAGGAATCATAGTCTTCTGGAAGTGTACTGCAGTTATGATGCAGAACTTTGCAAAAATCTTGCATTCATGTTCAGGAATCACTGAATCTTACTGTGCTTCTAGTAGAAGAGAAGACATGAGTGAGAAGTTCAGCACAGCAGTAGAAATCGTATTACTGTCAATATAACACCTCTGCCCTATTTCTGTTTATAGGCATAACATCTGCATCTTTGTTGGTTGCTTTCTTAATTACTATTTTTTGTGGATTTCTTTTCAATTTTTTATTATGTCAATTAGGGATAGCTTGGAGCGTCTATCGATCTTTAAGAAAATTGAAAGGAGGCCTATGGCATGGCCTTGCCAGTTAACTATTGGTTCCAGCATCTCCATCAGGATCGTGGGTTACAAAGCAGTAAGTTGCCTACAGTGGTAATTACCTTATTTCCTAACACAGCTATGCCTGACCTTTATAGTTTGTGAGAATTCTCGAGAAGAAAGACCTACATTGTACCATGTTCACCCCAAAGCATTTCATAATAGGGATGTGCCCCTCTTCCCCATGTTATTGCATCAGTTTATGATATGGTGAAAATGTTGTACCAGCTGTATCTTTTCATTTCATTTTAGGTTGCCCATCTCCCCCGTCTTGTAAACTGCCCCTTTCCCCGCCATTTTTAAACTACTGTAATATATGGATAAGCCATAATAATACTATGCTAACCCATACAAAAAATTTCCTATAGTACATTGCTCCTTTGCTGCTAATACTATCACTGAAGCAGTGATAATACCATCGTTCTATGCTGTAATACTATCGTTCAGAACTGATAATCTGATCCTTTTAGCTCTGGATGATAGTATTATCACCGCAGCACAGACGCACGAGAGCAGTGAACGGCACGTGCTAACCAGGAGCCGATTTTCACTCTAACTGTCCCCTACATTGAAAGCCGACTCACCGCTTGTAGGCAAATCAGAAACCTCTAACCTGCAGCAAACAGTAGGTCTCGTCCTCACTCTGAATTCTTAAAAAAAAGTTTTCTTTGTAAACTGCCCCAAAATAAAACCACATTAAATAAAATAAAATAGAGCATCTCCTCAATTGCTCGCTAAGGTGAGCTGCCATGTTGTCGAGATTATTATGTTTGCATAAAGCAAACAAGAACCAATAGAATAACATGCTAGCTCCTTCAAAGGCATTAGGACATTCTAGCATCCATGGCAACACATGGAAAGCAGATCCTCTTAAAGAGGAAACCATACACACTTTACCTCCCTTGGAGCTTCTTACCACATCTCAAGGGAACAGTAAAAATAATTCGGATCCATTTAGTACAAAAAATAAAAGATAATTGAGTATTTCAAGGCAGTAAAACCATCTTGAGGTATTGGACACTTTGAGAACCTCTCAGGCTTCGCTCTCGAGGTTCCAAGTCCCCAAAACCACTCAATGGTATTACTGCCTTGTAGTAAACACTTATCTATCATTTTTTTTTATCTAATCTTTTTATTTAATTTATAAATGCAACAATTTTACAGGCAGCAGTACATCAATTATTAATACCGGCTGATAATATCACAATACATTACATGTATACTTGTAGCAGTCATATTAGGGGAAAATGAATTAACATCTTATTACTTCAGTATCCAGAGAATCATAATTACTAATTTTAAGTTCAGTCTGTAATCCATTCAAATCAAATCAGGCATAGCACGGTGAGCCCTCCCCTATCCCTCCCAGATTTTATTCCCATTTAAATTCAAGGAGCATCCCAGATCACATCCTGAGTATCTTTTCAGTGCAAAAGAAGAGCAAAATTACATGTTAAGTACATAGCTTAAGGGACATAATCATCATATTGATTTAGTTGGTATGATATCCACTTTTGCCATTGTACATCAAATTTTTGAACTTTGTCCATCATCTTGGCCGAGAGTCGCTCAAGGGAATATATCTCCCTGGACAAAACAATCCAGGCTTTTTTAGTGGGTATTTTATTTGTAAACCACAGTCTAGTGATAATTTTGTGGGCTGCTGTTATACATTTTAAAATTTGTTTCAGCAAGTTTTTGTCAATTCACAGACCTTTTGGTTTAATAAAAGTCAATATAAATGTGTGAGTGAATAAATCAGTGGTGTCATAAATTGCACTCAGCTCCTTGAGGATCTCCTTCCAAAACTTGGATAGCTTAGGACATGACCAAAGGACATGGCTCTGATTTGCTCTATCATCCCCACATTCTCTCCAACACTGTCCCTCCCCTAATTCTCCCATACTAGCCAGCAAGGCTGGTGTGCAGAAGTATCGAGAACGGAGTTTCCGCATGTATTCACGCCAGTATGGTGAGAAAAAGATTTTTATAGTTGGTAAAGCAGAGTTGTTCCAGTCCTGCTCACTGATTGATACCTGTAGTTCTTGTTCCCATCTAAACCTGATTGAGTTGGTCGAGTCTCCCTGTCTTTCATTTAAGGACTTAAATATCTTACTAATCAGGTGATCCGAGGTCGTTCCTCTGATATGAGCTTATAACAGTTGTATTATTTGGGTAGGGTTTTCAGTTAGGGCTGCGAGTGACCGTTCATATGGCTAAAGGTATGATTTAAGATGTAAATAAGAAATAAAATATTTATGGGGCAAGTGATATTCCTTCTGAAGGGAGACAAAGGGAAGGAGACCTGCTCTGCCCACTAACTGGAAAACGAATAAAATGCCATGTCTCTGCCATTGAACTACATAGGGGCCTAAGGGACCTGCTGTCAAATTTGCATTATACTTCAGTGTTCCCAAGACCAATTTCTCAGGGAATGTAAAATAATCATTACTGACCTTAAGCCATATTTTTAAAGGTTCCCTGGTGAACTTCGGATAATTCATTATCCCTTGGCATTTGGGGGGGCGTCCCAAAAAGGAGCTCCTGAGTGTTGTATAGGTCTCCCCAGGTTACTTCTAATTGTTTCCAGTGTGCATCATACTGTTTATTTAGCCAGTGTAGGACTACCCTTAACTGTGCTGCCATCACATACTTTTTGAGGTCAGGGAGGTTAAGGCAACCTCTCTCTCTGGCCAGTTGCAGAACAGAATATCTAATTCTGGGACCCTTTCTGCTCCAAATAAAGCGGGATATCATTCTGTCCTATGCCTCAAAATATGTTTTAGCCAGGGTGAAGGGCAGTGTCTGAAGAAAGAACAATATGTGGGGAAATACATTTTGCTTAGTTGTATCTATTCTACTCAAAAAGCTTAGGGGGAGACCTGATCAACGAGATAGATCTTCTGTCAATTTTAAGGTTAAAGGTTCAAGATTTGAGAGCTCTGCATGAATGGGGTTTCTTGTGAGCTTTATTCCCAAGTTATCTCATCTCTTGTGTGCGCCACTTAAAGGGGGAAGTCTCTTTTGAAGTGGGAGGGAGGGAGGCAATTGTATGTGAATACCTCTGTTTTTGATTTGTTAATTTTATATCCTGCTAGCTTACCAAATATTTGTAGCTGTTTCCATACCTCTGGGATGGATTGTTCACCATCGGTGAGAGCCAGCAGCATATCGTCCGCAAGTAGTGATATCTTGAGCGAGTGACCTCCCAATGGAAGGCCCTTTATGTCCCGAGAAGATCTGATGGCAATGGCTAGGGTTTCGAGATATAGAGCAAACAACATTGGGGACATTGGGCATCCCTGGCGGGTGCCCCTAGAGAGTTGGAATGTATCTGAAAGTGCCCCATCCACCTTAACATTTACTTTAGGGGAGGCATAACTATTTTGTAATAACTGGCACATCTTCTTTCCCATAGGAGAACTGACACATAATTCGGTGAACACACACCAGGTTTCCCTCACTGTGTGCATTATTACAGCGCTCTCGTGCTGACTACTAGCAGCTGTTTCCTTAGTATGGCACTGGACCAGCAAAGGCCGCAATCACCCACTTTAATCTCCACACTCACCAAAACAGTCTTTCTTCTTCTTTCATGGCTTTTGTTTTTCTTCTGTGTAAACTGGAAAAAGCTTTGTTTATGACTTCCACTAACAAAACTCAACTCGACAGAATTCATCAAAGGCTAAGGCTGTTATTTAATGTAGTTGCCTTTACTCACTCCAGCCGCTGCAACCCAAATTTCAGTAAATTACCACAAGAACAACAAAAAAATTGAAACGAACTGGGAAGACTTGAAAAATTGAGAGACAGTCTCCTTAAATAAGGGGACCTATTCGGACATCTGTCCCATCTTTTCTGGGGTTCCCCAGGGCTCCATTCTGGGCCCCTTACTATTCTCCCTTTACCTTAACACCCTTCCACGCTCTTGCTCGGGGAACATTCTATTGTACGCTGATGATGCAGTCATCTTTGCCTCAAGTCGTAATCCTACTGTCCTCCAGGACTCACTGCAGAAGTCCTTCACTGAAGCCGAGGGCTGGTTCAAGGAACATAGATTGGTGATAAATCTTAAAAAAACAAAAACCATGTTCTTCACTCATCCCCAAAACAAGTCCTGCAACTTCAAACTCCTCATTCACTCTGGGTCCTCGTTCCCACTCGAACAAGTTTGCTCCTATAAATACCTAGGGATCCATTTTGACCCCTCCCTCTCCTTCCATGGACACATCGCTGCCCTAGCCGCTGCCACTAATATCCGATTGGGCATCTTACATCGGTATAAACACTGCCTCCCGAAGTTCTTGACCATTGATCACCTCCTCTATCCTGTCCCTAGTGGACTATGGACTGCCGGTGTATGGTGCTGCTGATCAGACCGCACTCCATAAAATTCGCACTACTCTGAATAAGGCCTGCAGGTTAATTACTGGAGCACCTAGGATGACACACACCTGTCTACTGTATGCTAAAGCGCTGGTACTTGATCTCGAGCGCCTCAAATATCTTACCTGTACCCTTACAAAAAGACCCTCCTTGGGCTTTCCCACCAGGATTGACCACCACCATCGCGCTCTGTCCCACTAGTTCATACTCGGACCTCTGGGAAAACCTCTCTTGTTATCCCTAGAGCTAGGACCTCTCACGGCCAAAGAGCCTTCAGCTTTAGGGCCCCCTCCTGGTTCAACACACTGCCCCCTCCATCTCCGAAGCTCCAACTATATCGTGCTTCAAAACTTCCTTACGTAACCACCTTATTAACACCCGATGCTGTAACTGCCACTAGTCAAAGCCGTACTCAATACTTATGACAAAGCTTATTACTAAGCTGCTAAGGACGACATAACTCTGGTATTGTTTGCATCCATCCTACCTGTACCAGCTTGTTTGTATCTATGTCTTAATTTTACTGTTACACTTATGTGTTGTACTGCTATACTGTGTATTTTGGTTTGTCTTACTGTGACAAGGTACCTTTGTAAATGAGCCTATGGCTCAAAGGTTTTCCAAACTGCTGTTTAAATAAAATAAAAATAAAATAAATAAATAAGGACAATGCACAGCAGTTCACAGCAGCACCATCTAGTGGCCAGTGAAAACTGCAATTCCAGTAACAAAAAATGAAAAAAAAACTGATGCCAGTAATTAGGCATAACAGTGTTTGGAGATATGTGAGTAAATGGGAAATTATGTGCACTCTTGGTGTGGGATGCTCATATAAACCCCTTGGGCTTTACCCTCGGGGTTTATGTAGCATCCCACACCTCGGGTGCACATAGTTTCTCATTATACACACACACACACACATTATTGTATATGTAATTGTTTTATAAATTGTTCCAGGAATCCATAGTGCTCCAGTGTCTGCCATAAAAAAGACCAGCTGACCCGGTCGAATGCCTTTTCAGCATCTAACCCCAGTAGCACTAAAGGGATTTGTCTTTCTTTGGCATAATCTACTTAGAAATGTGCACGCCTTATGGCATTGTGAGCCTGTCTGCCCTTAATAAAGCCCACTTGATCAGGGTCAATAATAGTTGGTAGTAAATGGTCTAGTCTAGATGCCGTGGCTGACATGAACATTTTGTAATCATAATTTAGCATTGAAATGGGGCAAAATGAGGAGGGGTGTTTAACATCTGTACAGGGTTTAAGTATGGCTGATATGGTGGCATATTGCCATGTGGGTGGGAGGTTCTCCCTCCTGGACCACATGTAAGGCCGGGAGTAATATGGGTAGTAGCAGCTTTTTGAATTTGTTATAAAATTCAGAGGGATACCCATCTGGACTTGGTGCCTTCAGGGTCTGAGCTTTTTTTAGAACTTGGAGTAGTTCTCCCTCTTTGATTGACGCCAGCAAGGCTTCAGCCTGTAGTGGGCTGAGTCGTAGTATTGGTAAACTCTGTAAATATGATTTGATGTTGTCTAGGGGAATTTCCCCTTCTTTAGTGTACAACTCATGGTAAAACCGCTGTAGAGTAAGACTAATTTCCTGGGGTCTTTTTGCTAATCTCCCTGTTTTAGAATCTACCATGCTGATTATGTTTGCTCTGGTTCTCTGTTCTCTCAATTTTCTTGCTTAATTTCTGGAGGCCTTAGGTCCCCCCTCATGATATCTTAACTTTAGATAAAATATTTTTTGTTGTACCGATTGGTCTACTATTTTTTGTAGCTTTTGTTTTACAATTCTTAATCATTGTCATATTGTGGGGTCCTTTTAAGCTGGCCAATGCTGATAAATGTAATAGCTCCTCCTGCAGGTCTTGATGTGTTTTTGCCCTCTGCTGTTTTTTAATGACAGAAATCGTATATTCAAACAACATGAAGTCTTGCTATATTATGACAATTGCAGTTTGTCCCACCATTAGAACTGCTCCGGAGGTGAAAGAGTTAACTCCATTCCATGAATGGAACTTACAGCACGAGCTCTAAAGAGAAGCTCTGTCTGTGTAGTTTCAAACCTGAACTGTCAGATTCTTTACTCCGCCTCACTGAACAGTCGCTCCGGAGATTTCTCCTACTGCTCGGTTCATTTCTCGGTTTAAACAGTGTTTTCTTGGTTCGATTCAACCGAGAATAGTTTTATTTAACCATAAAACCGATCGGTTCAAGCTCTGTCTGTGGTATCGTAAGTAATTCATATTTTAATTCTGTGTGGAACTTGTAAGTTTTATCGGTTCGGTTTGAACCGATCAGCTTGAGTTAAAACTTAAGTTTTAAATTTGAGATTTTAGAGTGCGGTTCGGTTCTTATCGGTTCTAAAAAACCGGTTCATTCGGTTTTTCAATACCGTGACAGGTTGGGAACCGATAAGGGGTGTACCTGGCTGCTGTTTAAAGGCAAGTTTTTCTGGTTAGGCTGGCATTATGCCTGAGAAACCCAAAAGAAAAACCGGCCCACTGGGTTTCAACACTGTGATGTCTGTGGGAAGTCTTTGCCAAGGCTGACCCACACACCACATGTGTTTATTGTCTGGGGTTTGACCACCTCCAGTTAGACTGCCAGATTTGTAAGAATTTCCCTGCAGCCACCCTGGAAAGAGATTGGGCAGGCTCAGGAGGCGAGGACAAAAGTCATGACCCGGATGAGTCAGCCCGGTTCGTTGCCAACCAACTGGAGGAGTGCCCTCTGACCAGGCGAGACTTCCTCGGGCAAACTAAAAGCTGGCTCGGATGAACCAGTTCCAGTAAAGAGAATAAGAAAGTCAGCAGGTTTGGAGCCCAAAATTCTTACTCCAACTGCTGCAGAGATAGCAAGAGCTATTCAGATTGTCCAGCCACTTTCTCGGTTCCATCCGACAACCCTATCTGGTAAAAGTCGGTTCGGTCGGTTCCATCAGTTCAGGAATATGATGTTGAGGAGTTTATGAACCAGAGGAGGGGAGGATGATTATGAACAGTATGAATGTGACTTAGAGGTCTGGGTGTGCACATTGAACCGGTCATCTCCCAGACAGACCTTTTGAATCTCCCCCATGCTTTCTGAGTCCCCCTCTCATTTTATGTTTTACAAAAAGTTGCTGAAACCTCAAGCTTCCTTTGGAGGAAGCTGGACAAGAGGAGCCTGATTTTGTAGAAATGATGGATATACCAGAGTCTAGGAATTGTCTATTCCTTTGCATAAGTCATTTGGAAACAAACAATAAAAATCTTAAAAACTCCTAATTCTGTGCCTCCTGTAGATAAAAGATGGACAGGAGGTACACATCTGGAGTCCTGATACAGAATTCCTTTCTCAGCAATGCAGTCATGTTGGGGTAGTTCAGGCTGCAGCCTGTGATAAAGCTAATATTCCCCTGGCTTCACATCCTCCTGACAAGGATTCCAGGAAGATTGATGCCATGGCAAAAAAACAGTACATGGCAGCGTCCTTGGGACTCAGGCAAGCAAATTATATGGCTTATGTAGCAAGGTATCAGAAATCTAGATGGGATACTGTTATGGATTTAGCCAAACAAGCCCCTGGCCAGCTTGCTAGTGAGCTGGAGCAGGTGGCTGCCGATAACATGAGGCTTCTAGGTGCAGTTTCATGCTGCTGTGGATTTTAATGATGTTTCCTGTAGAGTCATGGCCACATCTGTAGCTTTTCGTAGGTTGTCCTGGCTCAGGTGTACTAGCTTGTCACAGGATACCCTTTCTAAGGCTATGGATTTTCCTGTGGTGGGAAATTCTCTGTTTGGGGAGCAGACAGAGAATTATACGAAGAAGATGGATGAATATAGGACTACCTATAAAAGTGCCCAAGCCAAGGAGCGGCAAGCCACTCCTCAGGACACACCCCAGGGGAAGGGGTAGGCCTTTCCACAGGCCTTTTACCAAACCCAGGCCTCCTCTGCTTATGCTCAGAGGGGTTCTTCAGAGGCAGAGGCAGACAGAGGCGGCAGGCAGGCCTGCCCCACCCTCAGCCTAAAGCACCTGCCAAGCAGGCACCCTGATGGGGTGCCCAGGGCCGGTCTTCTTTACCAGTAGGGGGCAGGTTGGCTTACTCAGTCAGAACTGGGTGTCTTTAACTTCAGACAAGTGGGTTCTGGAAGTAGTAAGCCAGGGTCTGATTCTCAGCTCAAAAAGTTCCCAAAGATGAGAATCGGGTCTTTTCCACCTGCAAGCTCTTTAGAGGCCTTTACTCTAGAAGCAGAGGTCTCAACCCTGTTAGCTCTCAGAGTGGTAGAAAGGGTTCCTCCCCTACACCAGGGCAAGGGTCTGTACTCCAGATACTTCCTTACCCCAAAAAAGACAGGAGAATGGCGGCCCATTTTAGACCTCAGATATCTGAACAAGCATCTTTTGAAACCAAAGTTCAGAATGGTAACTCTGGCAATGATTTTACCCTCTCTAAGGCAAGGGGACTGGCTAGCTTCCCTGGACCTCAAGGATACCTATTTTCACGTCCTAATCAGAAGCTCCCACCGAAAGTACCTCAGATTGAACTGCCCTCAGGTCACTACAGTTCAGAGCAATGCCCTTGACCTTACCTCTGCCCCAAGGGTATTCACAAAATGTCTGGCAGTAGCAGTGGCTCACTTAAGGAGGCAAAGGATTGCTGTTTTCCTATCTGGACGACTGGCTCATTGTAGGCCAGTCCCCAGAACAGAGTAAATCTCACCTGCAAGTCACCCAGCAGCTTCTCACCTCCCTGGGCTTCCTGCTAAATATACCAAAGTCGGTTCTGGAACCAGTTCAGGTACTCACCTTCATAGGTGCAGAACTGGACACAAATCTAGCCAGAGCTTTTCTTCCCTTAGAAAGGGTAAGGAACTTGGTGGCTCTGGCCTCCTCCTTCACTCTGCAGGTCTCTCGACCAGCAAGACACTTTTTGCAGCTCCTGGGGCACATGGCTGCTCCACAGCTGTAGTGCAGGGAGCAAGATTTCAGATGAGAGACATTCAGTTTCACTTGAGAGCCTATTGGTCTCAGAGAAGAGACCCCCTTTCCAAGTTGGTCCCAGTGACCCGAACCTTGATCCAGGCCCTCCAGCGGTGGCAGGATCAGAGCAATTTAAGACTGGGGGTCCCCTTCATTCCCCTTTCTCACACTTTGACCCTCACTCACGGATGCTTCCCTCCTGGGGTGGGGAGCCCATAGGCGATCTCTCCACTCAGGAGTGTGGTCCCCAGGAATCTCTGCTCCACATCAATTTTCTGGAACTCAGAGCTGTCTTTTTAGCACTTCAAGCATTTTCTGCTTCTGTCCAGAACAAAGTGGTACAAGTCAGAACAGACAATACCACAACAATGTGGTACATCAACAAGCAGGGGGACACTCGGTCTTTGGCCTTGTGCACCGAGGCAATGAAGTTGTGGTCTCTGGCCTATTCCTGAACACTTCACTCATAGCAGTTCACCTTCCAGGAAAGGACAATGTCCTAGCAGATGCTCTCAGCAGGATTTCTCAGGGCCATCACGAATGGTCTCTGGATCCTCAAGTACTGGGGATAGTCTTTGCCAGATGGGGCACCCCTCAGATGAATCTTTTGCAGCCCCAGACAATCACCAACTTCCACTGTTCTGTTGCAGGCCCTAGTGTTGGGCTCAGTCCCCTGGACGCCCTTCTCCTGGATTGGGAAGGAAGTTTCTTTATGCTTTTCCCACTTCCTCTCCTATTCAAGGTGTTAGTAAAAATCAGATCCCAGCCTTGCAGGGTGATTCTGATTGCCCCAGATTGAGCCAGGCAGCCCTGGTACCCACTCCTTCTGTCCTGACAGTCCATCTCCCCTGTATCCCCAGGAATCACAACCTATTAACCTGTGCCCAGGGGAGTTTGGTATCCAACCTCAAATCCCTCAACCTCAAGGCCTGGCTCTTGAGGAGTTAGAGCCGCTGACCTACACCTCTCTCAAGGTGTTCTTGAAATCCTAAAGGCTTCTAGGAAGCCTTCCACTAGGGCTTACTTATAATTCTAAGTGGAAAGGTTCTCCATTTGGTGTTCTGGGAAACATATTTCCCAGAATCTGCTGATTTGCCCATTGTGTTAGATTACATGGTCCATCTTAATTCTTTGGGCCTGAGACCAGCTACCCTGAGAGTTCATTTGGCAGCTGTCTCTGCTTTTGTTTCAACAGGAAAGCCATCCTCTCTTTCCGCTCACCCTGTATTTTCCAAGTTTTTAAGGATTACTTCATACTAATCCACCTTTTTCGGATCCGCCCCTGCCTGGGACTTAATGTTTGCATTGCCCAGTTAATGCAACCCCTTTTGAACCTCTGTTTTCTGCAGAGCATAAGTATCTAACTTGGAAAACTGTTTTCCTAGTGGCTATCACTTCTGCTAGACGTAAGTGAGTTGCAAGCCTTGTCAGTAAATTGACTTTATTTCTTTCCACAGGGATAAGGTAGTCCTCAGGACTAACAGGAAGTTTTGCCTAAGGTGGTTTCAGATTTCCATCTTAACCAATCTATCTCCTCCCAGTGTTTTCACTGAACATTCCTCTTCTGGTGAGAGGAGATTGCACAGTTTGGATGTTAAGAGGCCCTTAGTTACTATATAGAGCGTACCAAGGGTCACAGGTTGAATCCTCCAACTTTTCTCACTTATGGTGAGGTTGGGAAAGGGAAACCTGCCACTAAGAGATCAATTGCCAGGTGGATTGTCCCTTGTATCCAATTTTTTATCAGAAACTGGGCAGAGATCCCCCTCTGGCTTGAGGGCTCATTCTACCAGAGGTACAGCCGGTCTCTAGCTGCTGCCGGAGACATCCTATATTGGAGATATGTCAAGCTGCTACTTGGAAAAGCAGTACACTTTCACCAAGCATTACTCCCTGGATGTCCAGGCTAGGAGAGATGCTCGGTTTAGCACAGCTGTGCTTCAGAGCCTATTCCTAAGTAGGTTCTGCCCTCCTCCATGGAGGTACTGCTGTGTAGTCTGCAATTGTCATAATATAGCAAGACTTCATGTTGTTTGAAGAAAAATTACTCACCTTAGTAATGTTGTTTCTTCTAATGGAGTCTTGCTATATTATGACCTCCCCCCAACCTGCCCCTCTCAGAACTTCTACTTGGGTATGGGGTGGGCAGCCTAGTGTGGGTACTATTTTATGCCCTTTTATGTGTTTTCACCCCTTCTTGGGGTTTGGGGGTGTGGTGTTTTTCATTTTTTCCTTATATTTCTCTCATTGTTAAATTATACTATTAGTTCTGGTCCCTGACTTGAGTCTTTTGTGTTGGGACCAGCAATAGGTGTTAATATTTAGGTAGCCAGTTGGCTGAGTGTAGGTTACAGCTTCCACACAGACCTTAGTGAGTTTTTGCTCGTAAAGATCTGACAGTTCAGGTTTGAAACTACACAGACAGAGCTTCTCTTTAGAGCTCGTGCTCTAAGTTCCATTCATGGAATGGAGTTAACTCTTTCACCTCCGGAGCAGTTCTAATGGTGGGACAAACTGCAATTGTCATAATATAGCAAGACTCCATTAGAAGAAACAACATTACTAAGGTGAGTAATTTTTTCATCTTTCCTCTTAATACTACTTTTAAAGTATCCCACAGAACTGTGGGGCAACTGCATGTTTTCTTGTTTAATTCTAGGTACAGCCTCCTGGACCAATTCAAGGAACTCTAGGTCCCTAAGATGGGCAAGGTTCAGGCGCCAGTTGGTTTGCTTATATTGCGTCCAAAGTCCACCCTGAGATATAAGGGAGCATGATCCGATAAGAAGGTGATCCCATGCCATACATCACAAATGGAGTCTAAATGCTCGACCATAGTTATAAAGTAGTCCAGTCGAGCCCCACTTCCCACGTGCGGGGCCTAGCGGATGTATTCTTTTGTCTTAGGAAACAAATGTCTCCAGGAGTCCTCCAAGCCCAGTGTCAGGAGGTCTAAATCTCACACTCAGGTTATTGGCAATATTGGGAATGCAAGGAATCACAAACATGTTGCATAAGAGTGATAAACTTGTTTATTACTACCAAAAGGATAAATCACAGTTGGCCTAAGCAGTTCTTACCAATACGAACTGGGAGCCAATGCTAAGCGTTCCCTATACCTCAAGGTTTCTTCGTGTCTCTTGGGGTCTCTGAGGTATAAGACTCAGTGTCTCACGTTATATACATATGATAATTACTACAGTTACTGTAAGATAGAAACATTTCTAGTTACAGAGATGAGCCCTATTGGCTAAATTAGAGGTGGCACCCTGGTCCAAGATAATAATATACAGTTTTGTAGTCGTCATCACTTTTGTGAAACAAAAAAGTATAGTGTACAGAGTCTTACATAACTCAGTGTAGTAGTACAAATCACCTAAAGGTGGCAATGCCGACTTATATATCATAATCATTCCAAGGACACATATGTCCTAACATCTTATAAGTAAGAAATACACAGAAAATACATAGAAAATATATATATATATATATATATATCAGCAAGCAAAGTGTATTACAATAATATGCGTACAAATTCTGACATCTGCTCTTGTATGGTAGATGCCCATAGCCCTATATGTTAGTATAACATATGCCTAAACACTAGCTGTCTACGGTGTACCAATAAGGGTGTAGGCACCTCGTGTAATACCAGAGTAGTGATGGTTTGTTATGTGTGTTTTTGGAGAGCGTTAGATCTATGGGCCAAAGGGTATCAGGATCCAAAGAGGGGTTTAAAGTGATATTCAAGTCTCCCCCAGCAGCAATTGTCCCTCCATGAGGGACATTAAATTTTCGAAGAATTTTACTGTTAAGGGCTTCCCTGACCCAGGAGGGAAATAGACAAATGCCTGGGTAACGGGTCTTGAGTACAGCTTGCCCATCACTATGGCATAACAGCACTCTGGGTCACTAATCTCACTTTGTTTTTCAAAGGGCATCTCCTTGGAGAGTAGACTCATCATCCCTCTCTTTTTCCCACCCCTATAGGATGATTCAGTTACTACAGAATACCCACACCTCTGAAATTTTTTATGTTTGTCCGAGGACATGTGGGTTTCCTGCAGCATAATAAGCCCCGGTCTCTCTTTTCTGAATAATTGGAATAATTGAGAGCCCTTTATCGGATTACCAATCCCATTCACATTTAAAGATAAAATCAAAGTTGACCTAGCCTTATCTACTTCTGATCAGTCCTTGTATGCATATTTCCTGCATGTTAAAAGTACAATATATCCCCTTCCTACCATACTTATGCCTTTTCACCCCATGCTCAATAATATTGTATTATTAATTGCTTTTTAATATATGGATTGTTAAAATAATATGCTTGAAAAGCATACAAAAAAATCCTGGTAATACCATCGCTCCTGGAGCGATAATACTACTGTTCCTGAGTGATAATACTATCGTTGGGGTGCCATAATACTATCGTTCGGCACCCGAACGATAGTATTATCAACAAAGCTGAAGAGCGCATGTGCAACTCTATCCCCGACGTCTTAAAAAGCGTACCTTCTGATTGGCCGCTTTTCCTCTGTGGGCAGGCAGACTAGTCCGAAAACATGGCAACTTGCTCACTCACTTAGCAAGACAATCTTCACAGCAGCAACCGTTTTTTTTTTTTACTTTGAAAACCATTTGTCTTGGTTTATTAACAATCCAACTCTCTTTGGGGCTCTTGTGCTCGCCCAATACCGCCACCGACAAACACTAAAAAAAAACACATGGCTAAACGAAGCCCACAGCAGCCGCTCATTCACACAGGACTGGGGAACCCTGCCAGCACGCACATCCACCCACTGACTGCAGTTATCAAATGGAGGTGAGTCAATTCACCTCGTATCCATATATTAAAAAAATAACAACTAGTTTCTGGCATAACACGGTAGTAATTCCATCTCGAGGTTCTGGGGACACATGAAACCTCTTGAGCTTTGCTCTCGAGGTTTTCTGTATTCCCAGAAACTCTCGATGGAATTACTACCTAGTAATACACCAGTACCTTTCTGTTATTCTGTTTATGTACTGTCACTGATATAAGCGAATTATAATGTCTGCCTGTTGTTCTATTCAAACACCATAACACTATCCGAGTGTTTAAAAGTACACAAGGATCTAAAAATGTTGGCACTAGGCCTATAACAACTAAACATGTGCAGGCCTGTTGCAGTTTAGCATTATACATGACACTCAGTACTTTTAGGCCTGCCAAAATAACCAAATGCCAACAGGGCATCAACTTTTTGTACCAGCAAATTGTACCTGCTGTAACAGGTCTCTGAACCTGGCAGAAAATTTAAGCGGCTTCCAAGGTAGGGAGCGAACAGATACCTCTCCTTTGAAGGGGCAGATGGATGCGCCCTGATGGGGAGTGTCAAGGCAACGCAAAGGGCCCCCAGCACCACTATTTCCCTGGTACCTAGTGGTGCAGCAGGCCACACTGGAAATAAAAATGAGGAACAGAGACCCCCAGGAAATGGTTCCTGTGTGCCTCATCTCCAGGAAGGCCTTATGGGTACATCGATTGTTTAGGGATGGATTTCTGACCCTATAATATTCAGGTGGGCATGTAGCGCTGCAAAAAATGCATTAAGTCATGCCGTCTCTCCTGGGCTATAGTATAATGAAACAGTAACTATGGGAGGACTATTGGCAAGCTTCGGAGGGGGGGGGGAGATAATCCAAGGGAAATTCAGAAACATCCTTCTGATTCACTGACCTTGTTCCCATCTATAAGCTTGGGAATATAAACAGGATTTCCATTTGCCAATGTCCCCACCCCAAACAAACCTCCCAGAGTTGCATTGCGTAGTCCCTGTATGCAGTCGCCTCCACATCAAGTTACCAGTTTTTAAGTCTCTGCAGAACCTCTCTCACCACTCACTCCAGTGCAGGTCACTGAAATCTTTGTAAAGGTTTTTTCACATCCTCTAGGGTTACTTGACTCTGTCTCTTTCTGGAACCCGGCTCCCTAGCAGTGTCCCAAACAGCATCGCGAAGGCCTTGCTGAGTTTTTCCTGAGTGAGGAGTCTTCCTAGGTGAATTGAACCAGGCCCCTGAGTTGAAGAGCTTTCGTGGCTTCATCTGGTGTCTCAAAGGTTTGGGGGCCATCTGGAAACATGATGACTAGTCGAGCAGGGTATGGAATTGCAAATTTTTGTTGTTGTTGCTTTAAAAGATGGAGTATTGGAGCATAGGCCCTGTGCTTGGCTGAAATAGATGGGGAGTAATCGTTGTCAAAATAAATGCACTTTCCTTAATACTTAGTATCCGTCATTCTCCAGGCTCTGGTAAGGATAGTTTGTATAGTTTTGGTGTGCTCCGTGATGGTCCGGAGTGGTGCTCTGTGGCACTCTGCTCTAAAGGTGGTGAAAAGAGATGAGTGAGGCACTAAGGTCTGAATTATTGTGGATAAGATAACCGTTACCCAGACACGGAGAGGCAGGAGTCGTCCTAGAGGTTCAGTGCCCTCAGGGCATTCATTTTGTACCAGAGGGTAGGGAGACACAGTCACAAGAGGAAGAAGAAGTTACCCAAACAATAGGGCGGTAAACAAGACAGATACTTTATCTATGACTGCTAAAATTATTGCAACAAGAATAGAATAGATGCTGAGGCCTAGTGCCACTCCAACTCTATTATTATACTACAATTCAATAAGCTTAGGTGAAGATCAGATGACATACATGACTCAGAACAGTATTTGGGACAACTATCACTGCACACTTCTACCAAAGTCCAGATGTTACATGAGTCCAGAGGTCTGGCGTCTTTATGTACACCGTTGGTCTGCGATGGTAGCTACGAAGGGGAAGCAAATGGAACAATAGATGCTAACGTAATTCTCAGCAGGGACCTTGTCAAGGCCACTGGGGGGTGAGAGGTTTGTTAAACAGACCATGTGTTTCTTCGGCAAAAGCCCACTCTCTCCAAGGCTGCCGGAATAAAGAACCAGAGCAACTGTTTCCTGAAATAACCCACCGATGGGTTGTCGGATTCCTATTGAAAACAAAGGGTTCCTCGGCCAAAATCCACTTCCAGGGTTGCCAAGGATGAAGAGAAATCAGGACCTGCTTGGCGACGAATCCAATGGAGGACTACCACAACCTGAAGGATGCTGCAGCACACCAAGAGCCAGCTAAATTCTGAATGATCTCCGACAGGACCAGGAACCAGAAGAATCTGAAGAGATGATGGTTGATTCTGCAATCTTGGCATCAGAAACTAGAACAAAACAAAGAAACAGCAGACGCGTCCCTTACTGGGCTTCGACGGACTCGACTTTCGGCGAACGACCAGGGGCGTGGAACAGGTTCTCCAGGATGAGCACACTCTTCTGAGGAGGGCGACCAACTTCGGGACATCTGGAACAGGAACCATACGAAATGACACTGTCACGGCTGTCGTGATGCGCTTCGGCAGACGTACCTTAGAGCTGAGAAAACAGAAACTGTGGAGTACGACATGCGACTGGCGATGGAATACGACCTGTACGGACGACACAGACGGAAGAAATGAGCTGATGGACGATCCCGCTTGAGTGAAGAATGCTGAGAAGACGTCCTCTTCAGGGTAGAGACTGATTCTGAGTGTGGAGTATTACGGACCACACTATGGGACTGCAGTGTGGTGGAAGATTGAGACTGTCTCCATACTGTAGTAACAATATAGCTGAAGATGCACCTTCCTGCACTGCCAAGGGGACTGCGGAATAATCCGATGATTTGCCGAGGAAAGGCAAACTATAAATTTCTGGGTAATTACTACAGGTGGGGCAATTGTTCAAGTGCTTGGAGCAATAGTTCAAATGCTTTGAACAATAGTTCGGGTACTTAGAGCAATAGTTTGGATTACCAGGGGTAATAGTTCAGATAATCAGGGGTAAATAACCACAATCCAATACAACACAGTCTTGGTGCTTCTTAGCAAGTTCACAGTCTTTCAAGTACTTCAGCAATAACAATTGTGTAAACAGTACAATGGTTACAGTAGCTTCACAGTATTTGCGAACTGAGCACCCTGGGATGGACCCCTTCTCCAAACTGTAGGATCCTCTTGAATAGGATCTGGCTACCCCTGAACGTTTTGCTAAGGATGCCCTAACCCCTATACTGAGGATACCACTTGCCCTAGGTTGATTGCCCAGAACACTAAAGTCCTGAACGCCTTGTTCACTATAGAGCCTATATGCCCTACTAAGTGCTAAGTGCTAGGCTGGATTGCCCTAATCCGCTAGGCCGGCGCTACCCTTAGTACCACTAGTACCACTAGGCTGGCTTGCCCTACTACACTAGGCTGGGGCTGCTCTAAGTACCACTAGGCTGGCTTGCCCTAATCCACTAGGCCGGGGCTGCCTTTACTACCACTAGGCTGGGTTGCCCTATTACACTAGGCCGGGGCTACCCTTGAACCCTGCTTTACCTTAGGCCTGATGCCCTACATTTACATCGGGCCTGATGCTCTACAGTTAACTCGGGCCTGATGCCCTAAATACAGTGGGCCTAGTGCCCTTCTTTACTTTGGACCTGGTAGCCCTTATTTCAGTGGGCCTGGTGCCCTTCGAAATACAGGGCCTAGCGCCCTTTTTACTGTGCGCCTGGAAGCCCTGCTTTACAATGGGCCTGAATCGCCCTTTTAAATAATCAGGCCTGGCGCCCTTTTTACCGGTGGGCCTGATAGCCCTACTTTACTTTGGGCCTGGTAACCCTTATTTCAGTGGGTCTGGTGCCCTTCTTTGTATTGGGCCTAGTAGCCCTCCTTATACTGTGGGCCTAGATTGCCCCTTTTAATTGAATGGCCCCTTTAAATTTATACAGCTCTCTGAGAGCTGCAGTCCTCAGTGGCAAAACACACTTCATATCCGCCCCTTATGAATATTTATTAGGCGCTATAGTGGCCTTTGCCTCTTGGTCCTCTCCTTTATGCTGCTGTTATTCCCTACTTCTTCTAAGTATTAAAATCAAGGGTCCTGTCGACCTGGCTGCCCTGCGCGCTAGCTACCTTTCTTGGCCTAGTGCGCTCTTAAATTGAATTAAAAAACCCGGTCTTTGTTCTCGATGGGTGGACAACTGGCGCAGGTGTTGCCGACGACTCGCTCCGACGAGCTGTTCGGGGAATCAGGAGGCAAACGGGAGGCAGGAGGTGTGCTGGTAGCAGGAGGGAACTTGCAGGCAGCTGGGAGGACGGCAGGGGGCTTCCGACGGCCGTCAGTGATACGGGCGTGATGCGACTGGCAGAGCTGCCGACGGGGGACCGAAATAAACTTAAAAATACTTGGGGGGGCTAAAATAATAAAACGACGGGGCTACACAGCCCAGACCACGGCAAACGGCCAATTTTCTTTCTTCTGGTGCCCCGATGGCACCGCGGACCGAAACTGAGCTCTAGGGGGATCTTCACTGGCTGGAGCCAGAGCAGGCACACAGACTGGCCCTCAGAGAACAGCTTCAACCAACAGGTAAGCTCTTTACCGGTTCCCCTTAACCATCTGTGTCCTTTCTTCTCTACAGCCAGCAGGAACTCCTCAAAAACTGTTACAAACTTTTTAAAACTCAAAACTGTAGTTCTGGAATGGCTGGATTGGAATGCTGTGCATGAGCAGCTCAGCATAGCATTCCATCCAAGCCATTGTTGATGCAGCTGCACTAAATTCTGTCTTTTGACCATTTTTAAGTGCACAGGGCACTTTTTCTATTATTTACAGTGGTTTATACTGTACAGGAAGGGGAAACAACTACTGAGGGGCCCCTTTTCACCTAAATATCCTGCAGACTGTACCTAAGGCAGGCGCCCTGGGCTCCTGTAAACCCCTAATCTTTTTTTTGAGGTTTATCTTTGGGGCATTACAGATTCATAGTTTAAAAACTTCATTATGATGGAGCGAGGTCTTCTGTCTGGCTGAGTTGGTTTCAGCAATAGAGCCCGATGGACTCGCTCTATGTCGAATTTAAAAGCTGGGTCTAATTGCAGAGAGTCGCGGAGGAGCTCCTCCACAAATTTTAAAATCTCTCTCCCTTATCTTTGTTCTCCGGAATCCCATGTATTCTCAAATTATTCCTGCGTGATCTGTTTTCCAAATCCTCACGTTTCTCTTTTAAAGCATGCTGTTCATCTAGCAAGTGCACTACCATGCGTTCCAGCCTGTCAGTTAGATCATCTAATTCAGTACGTTGTGCTTCAACTTCAGTAACACGAGATGAAAGTTTAGTGATTTCTGTAGTTAATTCTGACCGGAAAGAACGAACCTCAGTCCTGAATTCTTGCAACTCTGCTAGAATGGTAACATTGCTGGGTTGTTGAGAGGAGGCCCCATTTGGTGCCTCCATGTCTGGTTTAATCTCTGCAGAGCTTAATGAAGGGTGAGAGAATCCTGCTGAATCCTTGCTTCTGGGGGTGCGTACAGTCCTTTATTTGCCTCCCATTCAATGCTGTGGCTCTCTCTGTTATTCGTTTTTGATTATTTTTGCGTTTTATTTGTGAGAGAGTCTGTTTTTAGCCCAGGATCAGCAGAGCTAGGTTATACCCTTGCATCCCGTTCGGTGACATCACCGGAACCACTTATCTATCATTTATTCTATTTTTAATATTTTTTTAGATTTGAAGTAGTGTTTTATTAAATATGACTACTCCCAGGTTTTTATCAGTATGAACAGCTGCATTTTAACATGCAAACATTACTTTTTTTGTAACTAAGGTGAACTAGCATGCAGCAGACTCTGCTCCCCGACTTCATATGGTGATGTCACCAAGCACAACTCCCAACCACAAAACTAAAACACTAACATGGGGAACATAAAGTGAAATTTGGCATCTTATAAAGGGATTTGGCAACTAAAAGGAACAACAGAAACTAACATTAGGGGTTGAATAGGAGAAAGAGTATTATGATAAGAAAAAATGACTCACTTTTGTAATGTTGTTTCTTCTTAAGAGTTTCGTCACTATGTTTATTTTACTTTATGCAGTCATCTTGGCCAAGAGTGATGCCTCAGAAATAGAACCTATGCAGATCGGATAATTTGGAATTTAGGTTCGAACTCAGCAGCTACACTCCACTCTGGCTGAAGCAAAGATCTGTTTCCAAGCTGGATTGGAGCAGCAGCTAATGTAACTGGCTCAAAGGCTACCAAAAATGTTAGAAAAGGGGGCTGGCCCAGTGGCGCAGAGGGCTGAGGCGCTGGATGCCTTACCTTTCGTCACGCCGGTGGCCTGGGTTTAGATACTAACTCTGGTCTTCGGGGAGCCGGGGTAGGGTGAGAACGGGATTGAGCAGCTATAGGGCAACTCTCCTCTAGCAGTGTCTGGTGGGGGACTGCCCACCCAAAGTCATGTGACCGGCATCGTCATGGTGCTATATAATGGATGGTCCCCACACCGCCCTTCAATTCTTTCCCGCCATTGACCTACACATGTCGGACCTCGCAGAATGCTGCTGCTACTGTCGACCACCATTTTCAATATGTATACACTTTGAAATTTTGTTGTTTTCTTCAAAAAATCCTGTAATTTGTCATCGGATCGCATGTCTTATCCAACTCCTTCCAAAGAACAAGTGCACCTGCGGCAAGCAGATTCCTGAGAAGAACAGCCATATGTCGTATCTCCTGTGCCTTGGGCCTAACCACAACACCGAGGACTGTGAGGCCTGCTAGAAGTTCTTAACTGTTGCTAAGAAGGCAGATTATACCTGTACCATGCCCCAGAGGGTGAAAACCACCTCAGTGCCCACCATAAAGCTGATTCGCTGGTCATTAATGCGACTCTAGACTGCTGTACTAAGCCTAAGCATGAGTACCTCCCCTCTAGAGAAGGAGTCCAGGCAACTGGACCAGTATGGACGTAAAGTTTACTCGTCCTCCACGTTGCACTGAGGACTCTGAATTACATAGCCCACATGGTATGCTACCGGAAAGGCTATCCTGGGCCAGCTCAAATCTGAGTTCGAGGCCTTACCAGATTTTGAGACCAAGACCAAGAACTAGCAGGTGGTTAGGACACCGGAGATCAACTGTCCTCATACCCTACGAGCAACCTGTGACACCATCGATGTTTCTGTCCGCAGCACTGCGATGGCCGTCAGTTTAAGTAGACACTTCTGTCTGCGGGTGTCTGTGTTCACCCAGGATGTTCAAGTTTCCATTCTTGATGCTCCCTTTCCAGGCTCGGTTCTCTTTGGAGGGGACCAGGATATACTGACGGAATTGTTAGAGAGTGAGAAAGCCCTCCACTTTGTGCATTTGTTGTACCAACCCAGTACTAAGCCCCGGCAGCCTTTTCGTCACCAGCAAAGGCGTCCGACAAGGCATCAGCCCGCCTAGCGTCAGGGCAAACGTTGGGCTCCCTCAGCGGGTCCCACCCCCTCAGCCAAATCTCAGAAAACCCTCGCTCCACCTCTTGACTTGCAGACTGCCCTCCGTCCTCCACCCCAAGTTCTGGAGGAGCCAGTAGGGGGAAGATTTGCCAGGCACCTACCTAGATGGGAGGTGATCATGGCAGACTCATGGGTTCTTCAGCTTATAGCTCAAGGTCACACATTAGAATTTGTAGCAAGACTGCTGGAAAATCCCCCAGGTCACTCTCACTACCCAAAAGGTCACATCCCGCTCATCAGAAAAGAGAGTGAGGCTCTGCTAGAAAAGTCTGGCACAGAGCCCATTCCTCAGGGCTAAGCCGGAAGGAGGTATTACTCCCACTTCTTCGTGGTGCCCAAAAAGACGAGAGACCTTCGACCGATACTGGACCTCAGCACGTTGAGTCTGTATGTAGAGTATGAGAGATTCCACATGCTAACTCTCCCAGGGCTACTACCACTGCTTCAACAGGGACACTGGCTTTGCATTTCAGATATGCAGGATGTGTACCTGAATATCCCTGTCTTCCCAGCCCACCACCACTTCCTCAGGTTTTCCTTCCAGGGAAAGCACTTTCAGTTCAAAGCTCTCCCCTTTGGCCTTTCCTTGCCACCCAAGGTGTTTACCAAGTGCCTAGCGGTGGTGGCAGTAGCTTTGCAACACCAGGGTCATTATGTGTTCCCGTACCTCAATGACTGGCTCTGTCAGCCCCATCGAGAGACTGCCAGGAAGCTTCTATGTCAGCTGCCCTGTCTCTGTTCCATCAAGTGGGAGTTATGGTGAACTACCCCAAGTCTCACCTAACACCCTCGTCGCAGCGCCTCCAGTTCATTGGAGCGGTGCTAGACACAGCCCAGGGTCTAACCTTTCTCCCCTTGGACAGGGCGGAAGTGCTGCAGATGCAGGCCAGGTATGTGGCTTCTGGCCGCTGGTCATGGCAGCGGCTATTCCCACTGTTCCTCTAGCCAGATTCCACATGCGTGTCATGCAGTGGACTCTTCGAGTGCAGTAGGACCAGAGGTCGGATGACCTGGACCACAGGGTCCTGGTTTCCAACCCCATGAGAAAGGATCTCCTCTGGTGGCAGGATTTGAACAATCTCTGCTGGAGGGGTCCCTTTCCAGTCTGCCCCTTCTGGACCAGACGATGACAATGGATGCCTCTGGTCAGGGTTGGAGTGCTCACTTAGGAAATGGCAGGACCCGGGGATCCTGGTCTTAGCGGGAGCTCTTCTTGCACATCAACATGCTGGAGATACACATGGTATTGTATGCCCTTCAGGCCCTTCAGCCCCTTCTCCTTCCAGGCTCATTGCTGGTCCTGTTGGACAACGTGTGTAGTCTGGTACATCAGCAAGCAAGTAGGCACGAAGTTGTACCCCCTGTGCAGGGAGGCAATGTGTGTTTAGAAATGTTCAGTTCAGCATCGCCTTCAGCTCACGGCAGTGCATGTCCTGGACGTCCAAAATGTCCTAGCGGACACTCTCAGCCTCACTCAGGCAAGGGCACATAAGTGGAAATTGAGGCAATCAGTGGCTGAAGACATATTTGACATTCGGAGTCTCCTAGATCTAGATCAGTTTGCCTCCCCATACAACGCAAAACTACCCAGTTTTTGCTCGCTCATTCCCAGGCCTGGTGTTTTTACGTGAGACGTGATGTCTCTTTGCAGGACAGCGAGGTTCTTATACGCCTTCCCTCCCTTCCTGCTACTGCAGAGGGTGCTGCTAAAGCTGCAGCGGAGGGGCTCACGTGGTTCTGATAGCCCCATATTGGCCATGCCAGATTTGGTTCCCTCTGCTCCAGCAGTTGGCAGTGGAGCCTCTGGTTCTTCTACCTATCTGCCATGACTTCCTGATGCAGGAGCAGGGCACCCTGGTTCACCCAGGTCTCCGGTCCCTTCGCCTTCACACATGACACCTTCTGACATAGTAGCCTCGTGCTTTAGTGCCTCTTCTGGGGTTGCTCAGGTTCTTGTGGAGGCCAGAAAGCCTTCCATGAGGATGATGTATGCTATGAAGTGGAAGAGATTCTCTATCTGGGGAAACTCTAAGGGTTGGGACCCTTTTGCATGGCCTGTCAGGGCTTGGCATAGGCGTTGTTGGGAATATTACAGCAGGTACGTCACCGTTGTCAATGGGGACTCTTATTTTCACCTTCAAGAAGTTCTGTCACTTCACAGGGTTTCCCCTTCCTCTTTTGCAAACAGGAGACTGGCTGTGTTCCCTGAATATGAAGGATGTGTACCTTCCTGTCAAGATGAGGCAACCTCACAGAAAATATCTGAGGCTCCTGTTTCATATTACCAACTCAGAGTGTTGCCCTTTGGCTTATCTTCTGTGCCATGAGTCTTTATCAAATGATTGGCAATGGTGACAGCAGCTCTTCACAGGGAAGATCTGTATGTTTTCCCTTACCTGGATGACTGGCTATTAAAAAGCCACCTCCAAGGACTAACTGCGACTGATCTTAGCTCGAACCAGGCAGCTGTTTGATGCTGTGGGAGTGAAGGTCAACATGTCAAAGTCTGTACTGACACCCTGTCAACGACTACAGTACATAGGGGTAGATCTTACTTTGAGAGGGCTCTTGCAGTAGGTATTCACATATAGGACTGACCCGCCAGGCATCAGGACCCCCACGGAAACATTTCTAGCTAACAGTCTTTGGCGGGGGACTGCCCCCACGTCAGGTGACCGGCATAATACGACACCAGTATAAAGGGGTGGTCCCCCATGCCCGCCTTCCAGTTCTTTCCCGCCATCAGCTTGTGAAAGTTCCTTGCGGTAGAATCAACGCTAGTCAGTCTTTTGTTGGTCCATTAGTTTTCGAACTTTTCGACCTAATTTCTCTATTTTTCGAGTTCTTGTCAATGATTCGCTGTGTATGTCATCCCAGACGCCCTCCAAATTGCATAAAAACAAATGCGACTCATGTGGTTCCCAACTTCCACACAAGGACGGCCACTCCTTGTGCCTTTTCTCTCTGGGTCCAGACCACCCCATGGAGAAGTGTCAGCACTGCCAGAAATTTAACTCTGCTACCCACAAAAGAAGGCAGCAGTCCCTGGAAGCCCATACCCTAAAGAAGAGACTGTCCTCCATGGAAAAAGAGCTAAAGACACTAAGGCAGGCATCCATTTCCCCCCAAAGGTCACAAGAAGAAGCATGACAAGGAGAAGCACCAGGAGTGGGTAACCACCCACAGCAGCCGCGACTTCGGCTGGAGTCGTGGTACTAAAGGTAACATGCCCTCCAGGGGATTGCTTCATGACGGCCATCTTGGTGGTGACCAAGAAGACATCGCCCCCTCCCATCTGGCTCACGTGCGGGCCCTTCAGGAGCCTCTGGGGCAAAGGAGGCCTCCGCTCCCAGGAAGGCCACTTCTACCACGTGGCCTTTGGGTCAGAGTGGGTCTGGTAAGTCAGACGTCAGTCCCACCGATGCCTGCCCGGACAAGGCTGTTAAGCTGCTTACCCCTTCGGGGGGGCACCCAGCCAAATCTCTGCCCGACAAGGCAGCATCCGCGGCACGGCCTTCCTCAGGCAGGGAATACGATAAGTCGGCCGTCAGCTCCTCTGACTCCCACCCAGATTTGGCTGATAAGTCGGACGCCAGTCCCACCGACGCCCGCCCGGCCAAGAAGCCTGCGCCGGACCCTAACGTCCTGTCCAACGCTCCAGGCTGTCTGCAACATGTTACGTTGCCATCTGAGGCCCCTACATCTCCTCAGCTGACCCCCAGGGATTTTAATCCTCCTTTCCTGGTTGTCATGAGGGATACTGAGACGCTGCCGTCAGGGAACCCTCCTTCAGAGCCTGATACCCTGATGACAGACCCTCAGATGCTGGTCCCGACGCCGCATACCTGACACCATCCGGCGGCCCCTTACCATCAGGTCCTTAGGACCCCATCGAAGACATACCCACGCCGGGTCCAATGCCCACGGGGCCAGCATTACCACCGCCTGGCCCACCAGCTGGGCCTCTGACTGATCCCTCTGCTCCACCAGAGCCCCTGGCACCCGGGGATCCAACACTGCAATATCCGATGCCACCGTACCCGACTCGGCAGTATCCGGGCACCTCAGTACCCGGTGCCGCAGTATCCGATGCCGCAGTACCTGATTCCCCAATACCCGACGCTGGGCTACTCACCGTCAGGTTATGGATACTTATTCTACGGATATCCTCAATATCGCATATCCCCCTCCTCCACCTCCGCCGCCCACTCCCCAGCCGCCGGAGGATCTGAAGGAGACACTGGCCTCCTGGTGTGTAGAGGCCAAGGCTCAGCTCACTAGGGAGGTCGAGAGTCGTCTGTCGACACCAGGCCCTGCACAGGATCCCCTGCGTCGGAGACAGAAGACTCCCTCCCCTTTCCTGACACCAGAGGAGAGCCCTCTGGCACCCGAGGAGGGGAGGATAGGTGCCCCAGGGAACTCCCCAAAGGGGCTGTCTCTCCCCCTTCTTAGGGAGGAGTCTTCTTCATTATCGTCAGATACGTCTGACTCACACTCAGAGACGGGATGCTCTGATCCCAAAGATGAGCCATGTACTCCAGATCTCCCCAGGCCAAGGATCCTTCCGAAGTCCCATCCGGAGGATCCCTCCTTTCTGGAGTTACTGAGGAAAATCAAGGAGGTCCATCAGTGGCAATCACTGGAGCCAGACCTGCAACATAAGAAACTTGCTGCTTATCTGGATCTTCCCAAGACCGCTCCTACGCTGATTCCATCCTGGATAGAGCCTCACGTGGATCTTGTTTCCACCATTTAGAAACAACCTTCTGTGTTAGCCCCTCCTTCCAAAGAAGGCGGATAGGCTCTATCAGGCTCCTTAGGGTTTTTATTTATTTATTTATTTATTTATTGAAATCGGTTTACAACCTTTGAGCCAGAGGCTCGTTTCCAAAGGTACCTCGTCACATTAAAGACATACATAGAGTTTTAGGTTACATAGCATAGGTTTGCAAAACAATAGGCATTCAACAGAGGCGCCACGTCACACTGAGGTCAGACAAAATACATTTAGGTTACAGGGTACATGTAATTGAGAACAGGTGTTACACAAGTTGGTATCAAACATTGAGCAATCTAATAGGTATACAATGAAACAGCTGGCACTGGCCAGGCTAGACATAAAGTGCGGTGTGCCGAGAAGCGGTGATGGGGATGGCTGAGGTGGAAGCTCGCCCGTGGCGTTGTTGTGAAGTCGAGGTGGAGGCTACTTTCAGAGACAGGAGCAGCTACGAGTGTTGAAGAGTTGGTTTCAAAGGGTGCTTTTGAACTTGGAGATGGTGGTGGCATTGGTGATGGGGGCAGGAGAGAGTTAAACCAGGATGGGGCTCTGTAGCAAAAGGACCTCTGGCCACGGCTGGTTCTTGATCTGGGGACCATTTGTGGTCTTGTTGGATGACCGTGTTGCAATAGTGGGTGGGATCTGGTGGATGGATGATGTTACCTCCGGGGGGGGGAGAGCCCGAGTACGTTTTTTTTTTTGTAAGGAGGCAGGTTTGATATCGGAGCCGTTCATCCAGGGTAAGGAGTTTAGCCTTGTTATACAGCTGACAGGTGTGTGTGAGCCTGGGGGCACCAGTAATCAATCTGCAGGCTTTATTCAGGGTTACGTGAATTTTTTTGTGCGCAGTCGAGTCGGCAGCACCATAGACTGGTAGACCATAGTCTACAAGGGACAAAACGGAGGACATAACAGCAAGCCAGAGCGCATTTGGGGGAAGGCAGGTTCTATGGCGGAAGAGGATGCCAAGCCGTGTGTTAGTGGCTGATGTTAGGGCATCAATGTGCTTGTGAAATGTGAGGGCTGAGTCGAAGGTAACCCCAAGGTATTTGTAGGAGCAGACTTGTTCCAGTGGCTGTTTGGTACTAGGAAGGATATAGAGTGGGTGGTTGCTAGCTTTGTTTTGGGGGTGGGAAAAGAGCATAGCTTTGATTTTATTAAGATTGATGACGAGTCTGCTCTCCTTAAACCAAGCTTCGGCATTATTGAAAGACTGCTGTAGGGTGTCCTGAAGGGAGATGGGATTGCGGTGGGTGGCAAAAAGGACAGCGTCATCTGCATACAGGAGAATTTTGCCAGGGCATGCACTGGGCAGGGTGTTCAGATAGAGTGAGAAGAGAAGGGGGCCCAGGATGGAGCCTTGGGGTACCCTAGAGTGAATGGGACGGGTATCAGAGAGTATCCCATTGATTTTTACACACTGTGATCGAGCGGTTAGATAGCTTGTTAACCATGCTAGGGGGACAGCCGAGAGACCAGTGTGGCAGAGAGCATTCAGCAGAAGAGGATGGGAGACGGTGTTGAAAGCCTTTGAGAGGTCGATGAACACTGCACCAGCTAGGGAGCTGGTATCCAAGGAGGAGTGTAGGAAGTTGGAGAATTCAATTAGGGCAGTGCTGGTACTGTGACCAGCACGAAAGCCATGTTGCTCTGGGCATAAGACGTTATGCTGAGCCAGATAATCAGTGATTTGAATGGCCACCACTTTCTCCAGGGCTTTGGGGGGGATGGAGATTGGCCGGTAGTTGTTGGCCGACGACCTGTCGCCCCCTTTATGAATTGGTGTGATTATGGCTGTTTTCCAAGCCGTGAGAAATTGTCCCAGGCAGAGCGATCGGTTAATTAGGCTGGTGAGTGGGGCAAGGACTTCATCTAGCACCAGCCTGAGGTTACTGGGGTCCAGTGAGTCACTGCCGGAACTGTTGCTATTCAAAGCTTTGATTAGGATGGGTCTGGCTTCCCAGGCGGAAATCTTGCGCAGGTGGAAGCTGGGGTGCTGGGGGACAGGGGGAGGTTGGCTGGGGGGAGGGTCAAAGAAATTACTAGGGAGTACTGAGCTAAGGTCAGTGAAAGCAGTGTTGAGCCAGTTAGCTATGGTGGCAGGCTCGGTGGTGATAATGCCATTGCTAGTGAGCTGGGATGGGGCAGGGGAGCGAGATTTTCCGTTTAGTTGTTTAATATTATCTCAGAAAGTCCGGACCGAGCCCCAGGAGGAGGTAAGGGTGGCCTGGTAATGGTCGGCCTTGGCTTTCCAGATGGCCCAAGAGCACTTATTCCGGGCTGCATTGTAAGCCTGCCTATCAGACAGCCGACCCGTTTCAGTGGCAAGATGCCAGAGGTTATCCCAATTTCTTAGTAATTGTAGAAGGACAGGGCTAACCCAGAGTGCATTCTGCTTTTTGGACCGGATTTTGGTGAAGGGTGTAAAGAGATCACAGGCCATGTTGAAGGTGTGTGTGAGGAAGGCGAGGGCAGTGTCAATGTCGGTTGCACGATGAATGGGGGACCAGTTTATCTGGGTGAGGAATAGTTTAAGTTTTTGCAGCCCACCAGGGTGGAGGCGCCTGCGGAGGGTGGTCTGGGCTTTGGGTTTGGGATTGGGGACTGCCCAATGAAATAGAATAGGGGAGTGGTCATTAGGGAGTCTGGTAGGACCTGGATGTTTTGGATTTTTTGGATTCGGTTTGTTATAATAACATCCAGAAGGGTGCTGGTACCTAACTTAGGGTTTATTCTCATGGGCTGGGTGACGAGTTGCGTCAGGTCTTGGGCGGCAAATGAGGCTCTGATCGCTGGAAGAGGTGGTGCTGAGCCAATTTACGTTAAGGTCCCCAACTAGGATTTGTTCCGCCTTATGGTGGAGGGAGGCCAGATAGTCAATTAAAGATATCAGGGCCGGGTGCTGGTTCTTTGGGGGAACGTAGGCCGTGGTGAGATAGAGAGGGGTCCGGGGTGAGTTTGAGGGTAAGAGCCTGGGCCCCATTTACAAGAGCAGGGTTGGGGAGTGTGTGTCCAAGTATTGTGTCCCTGGTGTAGATTGCACAGCCTCCCCCTCGTTTGCCTACTTGGTCCTCCCGGTATAAGGTATAGCCTGGGAGGGAGACAAATGAGTCAGGGGTGGATTTGGACAGCCAGGTTTCAACCAGGGCTATGATGTCTGGTTGATGAGCCATGGCCCAGCACTGTAGGGCGTCAAATTTTTCAGCAGGCTGCATATGTTCATGGAGCTATTTGGAGACCAGTGGGCAGTGGGTGGGTGGGAGGGGCAGGGCCTGGGTTGGGATGTATGTTCCCTGTCAGGAGTAGAAGGTGGAGAACTGCTCTGGTCAGAGGGTGGCAGATGGAGAGTTTACACCGGAGCGATAGGATGAGAAAGGGGTTTCTTAGCACGGGGTGGGTAGGGCAGCACAGAAGAAGGCTTGTGTGATCAGATGCCCAAGGAGCCGGGGAGGAAAGGTAATGTCTGGGTGGGGGTGAGGTGGAGAGAGCATAGGGGTGTGTGGAGGATGACGGAGGGAGGAGCAGTGGTATGGAGGAGGGAGGACAGGAGGTAGGTAGGAACACTGGAGTAGTGAGGCCGAGGTTAATAGGGATAATAGGGTTGGCGGAAGGCAAAAGGAGGAGGAGGAGAAGAGAGGGCAGGTGGGCAGGAGGTGCACATGCATAGTCGAGTAAGGTGGGAGAGCTGAAGTGAAGAAAGAATGGGGGAACTAGGATGATAGAGGGGGAGATACTAATGAGGTCACCTCTAAGTGTAGTTGCCACTTTGGTACTGTGGCAGAGCTGGTGCCTGAGGTGCACAGGGCACGAGGTTCAAGTCTTGCCCAGGGTAGCAGGAAGGACCCCAGACAGTGACTGTAGCAGCGGGAGCTGGGCTCAAGATCTGCAGAAACAGTCAGATAACAATTTAGCAGTGTCTGAGGGTTAGAGTGTTTTTTAGCGTTTGAAATCCTTCAGAAAGAATAGACAGGTGTGCTAGCTGGTGGTGGAACTGCTGACTTAGACAGTGAGGGTGCAGGGTTCAAAGCCTGCAAAGGCAGCAGGAGAGAAGTGGTAAAACTTTATATTTTGGGGGGTAAGAGACTAAAAGGCCTAGAAAGTAGGAATAAAATAGATAGACAAAGTGGTTAAGAGGTAGAGCTGCTGACTCTGACTGCAAGGGTACTGGGTTTGAGCACAACTTAGGGACAGAGTGTAGAAAGTTTTTTAATTCAGAAAAGGAGGGAGGAAGGGTTAAGAATTTGAAAGTAGAGGAAGATGTTGGCCTGGTTCATTGGCTTAGTGGTTAGTCAGTAGACTTTGGAAAAAAGGGCACCAGGTTTGAGGCTGCCGGGTGCTTAGTGGTAGGCTGATGGGAGGAGTGAGGAAAGTAGATAGCAGAGAGGATTCAAAGGGAACTGCGGGGACCTCTAGTGGATAGGTTTGCAAACAGTTGCTAGGAAGGGATGGAGAGTTGAAAGAGGAGCTAGAGTGGAGAGTGCAGCAACCCCTTGTGGTTGGTGACTATAAGCTGCAAATGGGAAAGTGGACACTTAGTAAAAGGAAGGCTAGGTCACGTGATGTGACACGTGACCTGCCAGCAGCAATAAATGAAGCGCCGACCCTGGGTGGGGGGGTGGTTGGGGCAGGCGGGAAGTGCTACACAACAGTCAGGCTGTAGTGTAGGACACTTTACCTCTTACAGGCTCTGGCAATCCCTGTGTTCAGGCTCTGCTGCTGGGCAGAGTAGTGAGATTTCCTTAACCTACACCCAAGGTGGACTCTGCCATCGTTAGCGCTGCTCACGGCTGATCCACAAATCCCAAACACCTCAGCTTGTCTCCGCCTGATAAAGAATCCCAGCTTCTGGACCAATACAGGAAGAAGATCTATTCCTCTTCTACCCTGAGTATTAGGACCCTGAATTATGTGGCACATATGGGGGATTACCAGAAGACCATCCTTAGTCAAGTGGAATCCAACCTGGACTCCCTTCCTGAGTCTCAAACTAAGCAGAAACTGGCAGATCTTGTCCATTCTGCTTATTCAGCCAGTTGGCACATGCTTTGTGCCACCTACGTTGCAGTGGACACAGTTGTAAGGAGCTTGGCTTTGGCCGTAGGCCTACGGTGTCAAGCCTGGCTCCATGTGTCGGGTTTGGTCCCTGAAGTGCAGTCCACAATCCAGGATGCCCCCTTCAGGGGTTCGGTGCTGTTCAGGGGTGATGTCAAGGACATTATTACCGAACTGCAAGAGAAGGGCACAGCACTCAGGTCTGTCAACTCTATGTACAGGCTCCCTCAAGGGCGGCACCGTCCTTTTCGTAGGCAAAACTGACAAAGACAAAAACCACAGGGCAAACGGGCCAACAAATGTAGGGCCCCTCCAGCAACCAAGACTCCCCCCAGCAAAAAAGCCACGGGAGCCTCGTCTGCTGCACTGCCCCACACCTCCTGACTCCCTCCCCCTCCCATTGCCTGTGGAGGATCCAAAGGAACCGGTAGGGGGAGAATCTCCTTCCATCTGCCAGGTTGGGAGATGATAACCTCAGATGCTTGTGTACTCCAGTTGATATCAACAGGACACTCAATAGAGTTTCTTCAGAAACCACCCCGAAGACCTCCCCCCAGTCATCTTACTCCCTGCAACATTTTCCTCTGGTCCTAGAAGAAATCACCTCCCTTTTCTCGAAGGCAGTGATAGAACAAGTTCCCAACCATCTTTGGGGGACAGGTTACTATTCCCATTTCTTCCTAGTTCCAAAGAAGGCTGGAGACGTGAGGCCTACCCTAGACCTCCGCTCCCTGAACATGTTTGTGGAGTACAAGGGCTTCAGAATGCTCTATTTGTAGAGCCTTCTACTGCTTCTTCGGCAGGGACAGTGGCTATGTGCTCTGGACATGCAGGATGCCTACCTGCATATCCCCATTTGCCCTCCCCACCGCAAATTCCTTCATCTTTGCTTTCAGGGGGACCACTATCAATTCAGGGCCCTCCCATTTGGTCTTTCTTCGGCGCCCTGAGTTTTGACCAAATGCCTGTCTGTGGTAATGGCCCTTGCCTTGCAGAAATTCAGGTTTCCACGATACTGGGCCGATTGGCTCTGGCTGCCCCATCCCTTTCCCTTACCCTGCAGGTTTTCACCACTGGGTATCACCATCAACTGGGCAAAGTCCCATTTGGTCTCATGCCAACGCCTCCAATTTATAGGGGCAATTCTGGACAAGACCATCGGCAAAGCCTTTTTGCCTCCAGATGGGGTGGACACCCTTCAGACTCAAGCCTGTCTTCTGTCCAGTCGCAGGAGGATCAGAGCCAGGTCAGTCCTTCGCCTTCTCGGGCTAATGGTGGCTGCCATTCTGATAGTCCCACGCGCTCGGCTCCATATGAGAATCTCTCAGTGGACTCTTCGGTCACAATGGGACCAGACCTGGGGCAATCTAGACCAAGAGGTGCTAGTTTCCGATCCCATGAGCAGGGACTTACAATGGTGGATGGTGCAGGAGTACCTATGCCTGGGAGTTCACTTCAGTACCAAACCCCTCTCCCAGATGTTGACGACAGATGCGTAAGGAGAAGGCTGGGGAGCCCACCTCGGGTCACACAGGACTCAGGGAAGCTGGTCCAAGCTGCAACAAAACCTGCACATAAATGTGCTCGAACTAAGGGCAGTCCTTTATGCCCTTCAGGCTCTACACTCCGTTTTCCTTCCCGGCCATCTTCTCATACAATCAGACAACATGTGCGTAGTCTGGTATCTCATCAAGCAGGGAGGAACACATTCCTATCCTCTGTGCCAGGAAGTGATGAGAGTCTGGATTTGGGCAACCCAGCATCACCTTCACTTGTCTGCAGTCCACGTTCCAGGAGTGGAAAACACACTGGCGGACCAACTCAGCCAGATCCCACGAATGAGAATTGGATCAAGAAGTTGTAAAGAACATGTTTCAGCGATGGGGAACACCTCAGTTAGACCTCTTTGCGTCTCCCCAGAACGCAAAACATCCAGCCTTCTGCTCGCTTGCTCCAGGGCAAGACATTTTTAGGCGGGAAGCTCTGTCTGTCGCTTGGAATGACAGATTAGTTTATGCCTTCTCTCCTGTTCCTTTATTTCTGAGGGTCCTGAACAAACTCAGATCGGAGGGAGCTTGAATGATTCTCATCACTCCCTTCTGGCCCAGGCAAGTTTGGTTCTCTCTTCTGCAACAGTTTTCAGAAGAAACTCCTCTTCCTCTGTCACAACAATTGTTGACCCAGGAACAGGGGACCCTTGTTCAGCCAGGCCTCAAATCCTTTCATTTACATGTGTAGCTCCTGCAGACGTAGCAAAAGCCTGCTTCGGAGTTTCTCTGCTCGTAGTGGACATCTTGGTAAAGGCCAGAAAGCCTTCCACCAGGTCCACCAACGCCATGAATTGGAAACTATTTTCTATTTTGGCTAGCTCTAAAGACCTCAAACTTTTGTCATGCCCAGTCAATAAATTCCTGGACTACATGCGTCACCTGTCCAATCTGGGTCTCAGTCATTCCTCTTTGAAAGTCCACATGGCAGCTATCTCAGCCTACCATATTCCCTTTGGAGACAGGACTTTTGTGCAGTTGGAAGTCTCTAAGACTTTCCTCGGAGGGGTTCTCCATTTGAGACCCCCCCCTCCATCTGCATTCCTGCCCCTCCCTGGGACTTGCATTTTATTCTGGAGATGCTTACCCTGCCTCCCTTTGAACTGGCAGCTACAGCAGATTTAAAGTTCCTTTCTTGGAAGACACTATTCCTAGTGGCCATTGCTTCCATTCGGCGTGTTTCCGAGCTTTCGGCCTTGATGTGCAAAATCCCATATTTGATTTTCCACAAGCAACGTGGGGCTTTACGCACCAACCCTAAGTTTTTCCTTAAGGTGGTGGCTGATCTACGCTGAATGAATCCATTGAGCTATCCGCTTTCTTTACGCAACACTAATCAAGGGGAATACCTCTGGCATACTCTGGATGTTCATGGAATGCTGAGATACTACACCACTTGGACTAAAGATCTCAGGAAAACTGATCAGCTTTTTATCTCTTTTGCTCACAAAAGAGAAGGCAATGCTGTTTCTAGGCAATGCCTATTAAATTGGTTGGCTCATTGTATCAGCTTTGTGTTATGACAAGTACAACAAGACCCTCTCGGGTCAAGTCAGAGGTCACTCCACCAGAGGAGTAGCTGCCTCTGTGGCTTGTTTCAAGAATGGGTCAGCGGCAGACATCTGTGCAGCTGCAACTAGGACTTCTGTCCATACCTTTATGAAACACTACAGTTTGGACATTGCCTCTCGACGTAGAGCAGGCTTTGGGTTGGCTGTACTACAAGGCCTCCTTTCATGAGACCCGTTCAGCCTGAGGTTCCATGCTGTGGATGACAATCCTCCTCCCGAGTGCTTTTTCTTGTTCCAGACTGCTTAGGACTCAGTCCTATATGTAAATACCTACTACAAGAGCCCTCTTGAAGTAAGATAGTACAGTTACGTAAGAGAGGCTCTTGCAGTAGGTATTGCCTTCCCCACCCTCCATCCCCCTATGCTTTTTTGGCTCCATTTCCATGGAGGGGGGGGGTATCCTTTTCTCTTTCGTCTTACCTCTTTTGGCCATTGGTGGGAAAGAACTGGAAGGTGGGCGTGGGCCCCTTTATACTGACGTCATGTGACGCCGGTCACCTGACGTGGGGGTGGTCCCCCGCAAGAGACTGCTAGCTAGACATTTTTCCATGGTGTCGTGACTCCTGTCGGGTGAGTCCTGTATGTGAATATCTACTGTTACGGTAAGTTCTTTCGTAACTGTACTTTCTGGATGCGGCCCAGGGGTCAGCCTTTTAGCTGCTAGACAGGGCAGACTGCCCGATAGCCAAGCACAGTTAGTGCGTGACAGCCGTTATATCTCAGCAAAGACATTTCCTATGCCTTTTGGGGTCTCATGGCTGCAGCCGTTGTTACAGTACTGCTGGCTGAGCTGAACATGTGGATACCCCAGTGGATCCTTAGAGCCCAGTGGGACCAGTTGAGAGACGATCTAGAATAGATGGTTCTGATCATGTCTCCCTTGCACAATGTGCTGAAATGGTGGATGGAATACAACAACCTGCTCAGGGGAGTTCCATTCTTTATTCCTTCCCCTCTTCAGATCCTCACCATGGATGCTTGGTATCTGGATGGGGTGCTCACCTGGGCCCTCTACATTCACAAGGTATGTGGAGCCAGGTGAAGCACTTTTTGCACATCAATGTCCTGGAAATGAAAGTGGTCCCTCAGGCCTTCCAGAACCACTTGTATGCAAGTCCTCTGTTAATACTGATGGGCAATATTAGTGTGATGCATTACATCAACAAACAGTGGGAACTCATTCCTATCCTCTGTGCAGGGAAGCAGAGAGAGAGAGTGTTTGGTACTGGGCTGTGGAACATGGTCTAGAACTATAGGGCAGTACATGTTCCAGGCATCCAAAATGTCTTGGCAGACAAGCTAAGCAGGTCACAGTTCAGAAGGCACAAGTGGGAACTGTTGGCCTCAGTGTTCGACCTATTTGAAAGATTGGGTCACCCAGTGTTGGACCTTTGCATCCCCACACAATGCAAAATCATTGCATTTCTGGTTTCTTGCTCCAGGGCCAAGAGTTTTTTGGTGGTCATGTTGTCCTTCTCTTGGAACGGAAGGGTTTTTAGGGACATGGATATGATGATCTTCCCTTGACAATCTTCACCATTCATCACTGCTGGGTGTAAGCCAGAGGCGTGCGCCTGCACAAGAGCTTTTTTTTTTTGTTCTGTTCTGCCGGAGAGGATGAAACAGAAGGGGATAGAGAAATCCAAATAAGAGGCAAGAGAGCCGAGGGATAGGAAAATGAAAGGATATGAACTAAAAAAGGAACAAGTCGACCAGAGGACAATGGGAATATAACTTCTCTAATTGAGAAAGGGAAAGCGAAGGGAAGAGAAAGGAAAGAGAAAGATATGCTCTCTATATATAATCTATATATATATATATATCTATCTATATGGGGGAATAATGGGAGACCCATGCCGTGCTAAGCCAAAAGACCATTGGCCTATCTATAGCCTCAAAAACTTGAGAGGTATGAAGACACAGGTAGACCAAAAATGACCTAAGGCTGGTCAGGACGATGAGGTGTCTCCCATGGCCGGGGGGACAGAATATGCCCCTGTAAGATCCTCTTCGCTCTGCATGAGAAAAAGTGGGTCCCCCAGAGGGTAGAGGAAATCACCTTACACTGGGCAATGGGTGACAGTCTAGACAGGTGAAGCCATGCCGTCCACCTGATGCAGATAGCTGTCCCTGCCTGTCTGGAAGCCACCTCGCTGGCGTCATTTGATGCCCTTGCTTGGTGCCTTGCAAGCTCCACACCCTGTACAGAGAGGGCAATGGCTTGCCTAGATTCCTTCGAATCAGGCAGTGATGCTGACACCTGTGTCAGCATCGACCACAGGTGCATGTTGTAGGCAGTGTGGTGAGCCTGATGTGAGCTGATGCAGAGCAGCCCACAAGCTGAAAAGAAAACTCTTTTCCCCCACCGATCAAACTCAACGCAATCCAGATATGGTGGTCGGTTGTGCGCCGGGTGTTGAATCCTGGAAGGAGTATCTAAAGCTGTCAGCCCCGAGGGTAGGTGAGGCAGAGAACCAAGAGACTTCTGGGGAGCGCAGTACCTCCTCCTGCAGTCTGCTGGGGATGAAGTGGCTGGTGGCTGCCAGGTGCGGATAGACGCTTCCTGGAAGGGAATAGGCCAGGAAGGCACCACCAGGTGGTTCGCACTGAACTTGCTCAAAAAGGAGCGCATCTCGCGCTCGTTATTGCGTCTTATCACTTGCAAAATATATAGCTCCTGAACCAACCTTGAAAGGAATTGCTAATATTCACTGAAATCAGCATCAGATGAAAGGTGGACAGAACGTTCCTCTTCCTCAGATGAGGAAGCCGAGGAGGTAGAGGAGCTAGGATGCTCAGAATCCTCCTGTGGTGGTGGAGACAGGTGAAAGGTCTGTTCATCCAAGGCTCTAACATACCTAGGGAAGGCCACCGCAGTGGTTTTGAACATCTCACAGGTTAAGGATCCCGTAGGGCCCATGTGGCCTGGGAGAGGGGGAGGTGTCTGCAGAGGGATTGGGGAAGGGCACCTAACCAAAAGTGCCTGGCCTCTGCCAGGGCTCTTGAGTCCTCGCAGATCCTTCCACACGGGGGGATCCGGGAGTTGACCCTGTCCGCATATGCTGCAAATGTGAAAACAAATCCTGGCTGAGCCCTGAGGGAGAATCTCCCCTGTAGTGCAACCGGGGTTGCATGGATCCAGAAGGGCAACCCCCAGTGCCGATCACTAAGGGCACCTTTGAAGTCTCAGAGGAGGAGAAGCGGGGCTTTCCACTGCGACTGCTCCCCATCCTCCACAGGGTAGTGGAAGAGGGCCCTGTGCTTCGCCCCAGCCTCTCAACCCCTCGGACTCCGAGGCTGCCCTCTTCCTTGAACCCAGTGCCAAGAGGTCCCTGAGGGAGGCCGCAGAAGAGGGGGTCCCTATTCCAACCTTGGTAATCAGGGCAGCACCAGAGATGACAGGTGTCCTAGCCCCCGAGGTAGAGACCATCACCCCAGGCACCTCAGATCCACTGTCTGCTGCAGGGCCCCCGACACCAGGGTTGACATGGGGGCCTGCAGAGACTGTGGAATCTGGAGTGCCCAGGAGATGAGCACTGGGGCACCTGGTGCTGCGTCCAAGAGGGCTCCCCTTTGAGGAGTCAGGATGCCAGTTCGGGTCGGCCAGTGAATCATCCCTCTCCAAAGGGGAGGAGACCACACATACCGCCAGAGTAGTGACCTCGGGAGCTCACCTACAGACGGCGCTGTGGGACACGACACCGCTGGCTGCGCCACCTCGATCACTGGTGCTGGGCCCAGCAACCGCGGGATGTAACATGGGGGAAGCCTGCACCTCCAAGGAGGTGACTACTGTGGTGGTGCTCCTGACCTGGCACCTCAGGGAACTGAGCCGTTCCTCTGGCACCACGGAATAAACCTCTTCTACTGTAAGGCTAGAATCAGAAGAGGAGGTATCCTCCATACTGGGCCGTATAGACCCAGGAGGGGATCAAGAGGCAGGGTCAAGAGTTCTTGCCTTGGCATCCCTAGAATCTCGCTGTCCTCTGAAAGTCACCAGGGCCCAGCCGACTTTAAACACGTGGATCTCAAGAATGCGGTGGTCTATGGAAAAACAGATGTCGCAGTTATCCATATCGTGGTTGGGACCTAGGCAACGAAGGCAGACATCATGCCGGTCCATCATGGATTAATACTGGCCACAGGGGCACGGCCCACTTTGGATTTCTTCCTAGCCCCTGAGCCAGAAGTGACGCCGAAGGCAATCAGCCAAAACTACAGAAAAACAGTCCCGGCGTCGTCGGTAAGAAAATAAAAGGAACGAGCTTACCAAAATCAATCCTGTCTGATGGGCTCAAAACCGGAATGGCGGAAACAAACTTGGTAACACAGTATCAAAAAACAGGCCAGGTCTGGTGACGCAGTAGAAAACTGGAACTCGTGCAGCAGGTGCACCTTGACAGGGGGAGCAAACAGAACTGTGGAGGAGGAGGAGTGTGCGGCGCGTAATGGCCAACCCTCATGCGCCATGCAGTGCGTTGTCTTCATGGGTGTTGGTGCCGAATCCCACCTTCAAAAAAAAGCTCTCATGCAGGTGCACCCCTCTGGCTTACACCCAGCAGTAATGAATAGTGCCGATACAGGAGAAGATCAAGAATTGCGGTAGGTATGTAATTTTCATATCTGACTTTGAAGGTCGAGGGTGGAGCTCTTGCAGCAGGTAATACCATTAGGACTGAAGCCGTCAGTCGTCAGGACCCCACGGAAAATTTTCAGCTAGCAGTCTGAGGCAGGGGACCGCCCCCGACGTTGGCTATGCCCCGGTATATAGGGGGTAGTCCCTTGGCGCCATCTCAGTTCTTTTCCTGCTGTCGACCCATGTAGTTCAGCTCCTCGGACGCCTTCCTTAGCAGTCGACAGCCAACGAAAGAAAAAAGTTTTTTTATTCTTTGATATTTTCATCCATCGCCTCGTGTATGTCGTCATCCTCCCCACCATGGGGAAAAGCAAAATGTGCTTGCAGGAAGCAGATCCCAGCCAAAGACGGCCATGCGGCCTGCCTCCTTTGTCTAGGCCTGGAACACTGGCCAGACGCCTGCACACATTGCCAGAAGATGCGTGCCAGGAGGGCCAACACACTCAAGATATTTCTGCTTGAAAAGAAGCTTATGGCCATATGGCGAGGATCAGGAGCCAGCTCATCCTCTCCCGCCAGGGATTCCCCACTGTAAGATAAGTCATTGGGGGAAGCATCACCACAGGGATAAGGATCGGGCCAGGTCTGAATCCTGCCCTAAGTCACCAACCAAGCAGGCCTTGTCTTCCGTGACCTACGGCTGAAGGTCTGGTTTGGTTCTGGCCCAGTCGTCCGAAACTTCCCATACATCTAAGTCCGCTCCCGCCTCTTCTCAGGGCAAATATCGAGATTGTCACGTCGGGACACCACACTTCCCTGGCCCATCAACCCCTCAAACCTTCAGGGTCGACCCAGGAAAGCCTGTCCAAGGCTCAGGACAAGCCCGGTTCTTCAGACAAATGCAAGCATTGGAAAGAACCCTCAGGTAGGCAGGAGGCTGCCCGAGCTCGGACGCCTCCCCAGTCTGTGGCTAAGGGGCACCTTCCCCCAGATCAGCGCAAACTTAGTCGGTTGCCTACTCCGTAGTCCCCTCCTGATGCCTGACATGGGGCAGTCGCTGGATGAAGCCCAGCCGTTCACCCCTCCTCCGAGGGACCAGACGCCTGACAGGACAACACTGGATGCCGGACCACAAGACAAAGGCGAACGGTCTTCAGCCCACTGATGCCGGGATCCTGGACCCGAAACCTGCCCCCAGGGAACCTGAGCCTCAGATGCCAGTGCTTATAGACCCAATGCCCAGCCCCTCAAACCCGGCTCCGTGCCCTGCGGTCATCCCAGTAGCAGAAGGTTAGCGCATGGGGTGTCCGACAGTTGCCATTCTTGCAATGTCAATGACATCTTGACAGTATCCCCTCATTTTGAACCTATCCGACAGTTGCCATTCTTGCAGTGTCAATGTCATCTTGACTGTATCCCCTCATTTTGAACCTATCAGACATTTCATCTAGTCCTCTCAGAAAATCAGACTCCTGTGAACAGTTTCTTTTGATCTTAAGAAACTGTGACTTAGGTATATTCCTGATGGTGTGGCGAGGGTGGCAGATGGATGCTAACAAGAGGGTGTTTCTGTTGGTTTCTTTGCGATACAAATCAGTGTTAACAGTGCCATCATCATTTTTGTAGATACAGAGGTCCAAGAAGTTAATATGCTTTGGATCACTCTGTACCGTAAATCTCAAGTTGTAATTTGATTAGTGCAGATAATCAACAAATTCAGAAAGTTCTGCTAAAGTCCCTCACTGCACACCATCAGGACATCATCAACATAACTGCGCTAGAGGTCTATACTGTAAAAATAAAAAGGGTTGTTGGATACATTGTATATCACAGTCTTCTTCCTTTGTCCCCAAAAAAGGTTTGCATAGTTAGGGGGCAAATGTGCTCCCCCCCTGGCTGCTCCCTTTATTTGGTGATCTCTACCCTGAAAATTAAAGGTGTTGTACTTTAGTACGTATTCAGAAAGTTGTACCAAGAAATCAGTTTTTGCCTCATCTAGACTGTTTTGTTCATGTAACCACTTGTGCAATGCCGATAGGCCCCCTTGTGGGGTATATTGGTATAAAGGGACTCATTATGTCCATAGAGACCAAATACCAATTTGTTTCGAGCTGCAGGTTCTCCAGGATGCCCAGAATCTCAGTGGTGTCTTGTAAGTGGGAAGGCAATTCCTTCACAATTCCCCTGATGTGTGAGTCCACATCCTGTGACAGGGGTTCTATAAGAGACCCATTCCCGTGACAGTGGGCCTTCCCGGGGAGGGGGGATTCTGCAAGCTCTTGTGGACCTTTGGCAGCATGTAAATGGTTTCATGAACTGGATGGGCCACCTTCAAGAAATCAAGGGTCTGCTGGGAGATGAGGCCATCATCAAAGGCCTGAGACAAAGTTTCCTTTTTGAAAGTCAAAGCCGGGTCCCTGTCCAGGGGAGTGTAAAATTAAGTACTGTATAATTGTCTTTGTACTTCAAGAATATAATCCTTGGTGTTGAGTACCATGATGGCGCCTCCTTTGTCATTTGGCTTGATTGTAATTTCTCAGTTTTCTTTTGGTGCTGTAAGGGCTTGTCTCTCTAATTTAAAGATATTGCAGAATTGTACATCTTGGGAATCATGAAGGGCATCGATATTGTTTAGGCATGCATCTTTGAAAACCTATATTGCAGCACTAGGGGGTGGATTGAAAGTTAATGGTGGTTTGACGTAGAGTAATAAATTAGATCCACTGCTGTACATGGAAGCTGGTTCCCCAGAGTCCTGCATACTCACTTCAGAAACTCCTGATTGATTTTGATCTACCAGATGTATCCATGCCATTTTGTTAGCTGGGGGTTGGTAAATACATTCTCTGCCTATTAAAGAAAACTTCGCTACTTAGCTTTCTCCGTTCCTGTATTACGAACTGGAAAAAATAGTGCTACATGCTAGAAGAGTCTGTTGGAATCTTACTAGCTTGAAGGCATTTCAAAAGGTGGGCTGTGTCCCACGGGGACTGAGAGTATTAAAATGGCATGGAGATGTACAGTTCTGCAATATCTGTAAATTAGAGAGACAAGCCCTTAAAGAACTAGAAGAAAATCGAGAAAGTACGATCAAGCCGGCTGATAACTGGGGTGCCATCGTGGTACTCAACACCAAGGATTATATTCTTGAAGCACAAAGGCAATTCTGTAATACTTCATTTTATGCCCCCCCCTGGACAGGGACTTGACTTTGTCTTTCAAAAAGGAAATTGACTTGACTTTGTCTTTGATAATGGCCTCATCTCTCAGCAGACCCTTGATTTCTTGAAGGTGGCCCATCCAGTTCATACAACCATTTATGTGCTGCCGAAGGTCCTCAGGAGCTTGCAGAATCATTCTGGAAGGCCCATTGTCTCGGGAATTGGGTTCCTTATAGAACCCTTGTCCCAGTATGTGGACTCGTACATCAGGGACATTGTAAGGGAATTTCCTTCCCACTTATGAGACACCACCGAGACTCTGGGCATCTTGGAGAATCTGCAAATTGATATTTGGCCTCTATGGGCATTGAGTCTCTTTATACCAATATACCCCACGAGAGGGGCCTATCGGCATTGCACAAATGGTTGCATGAAAAAACAGTCGGGATGAGGCAAACACTGATCTCTTGGTGCAACCTTCTGAATATGTACTAAAGTGCAAAACCTTTAAGTTTCAGGGGAGATATCACCAAGTAAAGGGAACAGCCATGTGGGCCACATTTGCCCCTAATTTGTAACCATTTTGGGATATCAGCTCTGTAGCCTATTGTATTATAGATGCCATTGTTTATTGCATTGTATATATATTCCTACTTCGCCACCCCCAGGACACATCTGGAATCGAGTGGCTCTCTGCTCAGTATGCCTTCCTGGTAAAACTCTTACATAAATAAACTATGCAGACCTTTACTTGGGACAGTGGGAGAAGAATGTGATGTACTGTGTATCTATCAACTTTTTTTTTCCCCACAGTATAGACCTCTGGCACCATTATGTTGATGTCCTGATGGTGTGCAGTGAGGGACTTTAGCAGAACTTTCTGAATTTTTGATTATCTGCACAAATCAATTTCCAACTTGAGATTTACGGTACAGAATGATCTGAAGCATATTAACTTCTTGGACCTTTGTATCTACAAAAACGATGATGGCACTGTTACCACTGATTTGTATTGCAAAGAAACCAATAGAAACACCCTCTTGTTGGCATCCAGCTGCCACCCTCACCACACCATCAGGAACATACCTTAGTCTCAGTTTCTTAGGATCAGAAGAAACTGTTCACAGGAGTCTGATTTTCTGAGAAGACTAGATGAAATGTCTGACAGGTTCAAAATGAGGGGATACAGTCAAGACGTCATTGACACTGCAAGAGTGGCAACTATCAACACCCTGTGCTCTAGCCTTTTTAGAGTATAAAATCAAGCCACCTGAGGACTTATATCAGATTAATTTCATTACTACCTACAGTATGGTACTGACTCAGTGGAAATTAAGTCATTGATTGAAAAACACTGGCACATATTGTCCACTGATCTTGCGCATAGGGAATACTGTCACTGTGCCCCCAGAATTGTATATCAGTGTGGCAGGAATTTATCTGACTTGCTGGTTCATTCCTTACAGTCAGTAATCAAACCCACAACACAATGGTTGCCACCACCATCTCTTGTAGGATGTCACACATGTGACCATTGTAAATTTTGCAGTGTGATTTCCAAAACTAAGCAGTTTACATCTGTTACTGTCACTAGTAATTTTGATAGAGGACAGTTTATTAACTGCTTTACTCCTGGGGTTGTCTACCTTGCCACTTGCCATCGCAAGGTGTTTTATGTAGACAAAACGACCCGTCCCCTAAAATTGAGGGAAAGTGAACATTTGAGTGATATCAGGTGTAATGATGAAAGAAATGCATTGTCCAGACACATTATGGTCTCAAATGACCGCAGAGTCCATCATTTCTCTTCCTGCAGCATAGAAAAAGTCTTGGACGGTCCTGGAGGGGTGGATCTTGACAACATGCTCCTTTGCAGGGAAGCCTTCTGATTTTCCAGTTGGGGTCTCCGTTTCAACCAGGTCTTAGTGATCATCTTGACATAACGCCCTTCCTTAAGAAAAAGAGACATTTGTAGTAGTGTTATCTATTTTTTAGTTACTGTGCTGCCAAATCTTACATTTTTACTTACAATAATTTTTACTTTATAGTAACTATCTGCTTGCATATTGCCATTAGCTTTTCTTTCTAGAGCCTTGAAACCTGTTAGCATCTGGAACGTTGTCATGACAACCAGACTTGTATGTGGTTTCTTATTGGTCTCTCAACCTTGGCTAAAAAAGATATGCCATAGCTGATATTTTATCTTGCCTCTGAAAAAATAGCCTTTAGTGGTATGTTGCCATTTAATGAATTATTGTTATGAATGTAGCCGGGTACACTAATGTGACTTTGAACTTGTACCACTATTTTAAACTTAACCTTTTCCATTCAGCTTAGTACTTAATTGGTACACCACACCTTTAAATCTTGCACTACTTAAGTATTATGGTTTCATGGTTAAGGCCGTCACCGAGGAAGCACGCATGTGTGAAACCAGTCGGGCCTAGTGTGAGGTCACACACCTACATGGCACACTTGCTAACATTGTTTTTTATTTGCTTCTACATGCATTAAAAACGTTATGCATTGTACTCGTCTCCTGAGTCCCTGGTGGATGGTGCCTGGTTTCTTTGTTGGGTTGGATATTTTATTACCTTTGGCACATTGGCCCTGGAGCTGCCCTTCCTGCTTCCCTTTCGGAATTTCACCTTAACCAGGTGATTAAACTTCCGGTGTATTTTACCAACCACACCTTGGAGGCAAAGCACAGGCTCAATACTTTGGACCTGTGGTGAGTGCTCACTTACTAAGGAGCACACGGCTGGAATTCGGGGAGAGGTTCGCCAGCTGTCACCTATTCTGAAGCTCATCTGGCAGACTGGCAGCTTAGCAGACGATTGATAGGTGGTTTGTTTCCTGCATTGATCTCTGCTATAGGTTGGCAGGTAGGGAGTGTCTCATAGGCCTAAGGGCTCATTCCACCTGCTATACTGCTGCCTCGGTGGCTGCTTCCAGGAACATCACTATCTAGGAAATCTGCAGGGCCGCTACCTGGAGGTCAGCACACACCTTCATTTCCCATTTCCCTATTGACCTCGAGTCATGCTGGGATGCTGGTTTTGGGGCCTCAGTTCTCCAGTCTCTGTTTCCCAAGTAAGGGGTGTGCTCCTTGCCTCCCTCCTCCTGGAGAACTCCTAGGATTCTACTACAAAGTGTGGATAGAACATCATATCCATGTCCCTAGGAAAAACAGGGAATCTATGACGGTCGGTCAACATTTTCATTGTCGACTGACGTTAGAGCTATGCCTTTATGTCAACCCCATTTGCACAGTTGGCATAAAGGGAATCGCATCAAATTCCACCCCCGCACCCCAGCTACTTAATCAACTCTGAGCTGGAGTTTCTTCGGGAAGGGGGTGCAGTACCCCCAGAAAGCAGTGATGGGGTCACACGCCAACACCACAGCGACCTGGCACTGTTATCGCTGTAGTGTCGGTCGTGGTAAAGTTGTCGATGAAGTGTCTGTATACCAAAAACAGGTTATTCACCTGTAACCTACTACGCCCCACTCTCTCATACCATCGCCTTAACCCCTTGGTCCAGAGTGCTAAGTCCCGCCTTGTCTAATTAACTGGCCCCAACCCTTCTCCTACTAGCCCTCTCGCCCCAAACTCTTTACTCCTCCTTGTCTCTACTCCACACCACCTCCCCCCTCTACTTTGACAACGGGTGCCTGCCCTGCTTGAATATATGTTTAGACTGCAATCGTTCCCCGGCTACCTATCCTCCTCAAGACTCCTTGGATACCTCTGTCTCGAGTCCTCTTTACCTAACCCTGTATCTCCCTCCCTGCCAACATAGCCTACAGGCCCCATGCTCAACTACTTGTGCTAAACTTGCCTATTATCGTGATGTTGTATTGTGATGCTTCCAATGATATCTTATATTTTCTGTTAATTTTGACGCGGAACCTTTGTAAACGAGCTCTCGGTTTAAAGGTTGTAATCCCAGTATGAAATAAATAAACAGTAGTTCTAGGAGTCGTATGTGTTGTTCAGCCACAAAGACCCACCCAACCTCCCCTGGTTTTGGCGTGCACAGCTGCTTCCAGCGGGCAAAATCTGTCGTCATGGGGCAGAGCCGAGGGAGTTACCACCTGAGTGGGTGGGAGGAGCCAGCTTGAAGACATTCCGGCTAAGTCTTAAAGGGAAAGACACTGCCAGAAAGTGTGGTTGAACATCAAATACCACTCCTAGAACTACCGTTACAGGTGAGTAACCTGTTTTTCTGTATGTCTTCCCTACCTTCCTGCTAATTCAAAACATACTTTTCAAGCTGAAGGTGGAGGGGGCAACTCTAATACTCACTGCTCCCCTTGGGCCTTGGCAGATTTGGTATCCTCTGCTACAACAGCTAGCAGTGGATCCCCCTTCATAAGTACCTCTGCACTGTGAAAGGGTTAGCTGTCACAGAAACAGAGAACTCTAGTCCATCTGGACTTGAAGTCCATACATCTGTATGCATGACTGTTGAAGACATAGGCATAGCTCACTTTGGGATATCACAAAATGTGGCAGATTTTCTGATTGATGGCTGCTCGAAAACCATCCACAAGACATGACCTACTCCTTGAAATGGAAGAAGTTTGCTTTACGAGTTGCTTCACATAACTTGGATCTGTTTTACCCGTCCAGTCTGTCAGGTTTTATACTACCTGCTGTCCTTATTAGATGCAGGCCACTGTATCAGCTTTCCATGTACCTGTGGAGGGACATACGGTTGCTCAGCCTGAGGTAGCCCATACATTCTTGTGAGGCATTTTACATATAAAGCTTCCCCATTAGAAATCCAGTCCTGGTTTGGGATTTGAATTTTGCTTTGGAAAAGCTGACTTTGGCTTCTTTTGAGCCAGTTGTAACTTATGCCTTGCATTTTCTCTCTTGGAAGGTGTTATTTTTTAGTTGCAGTCAATTCTGCTCAAAGGATTTCTGAGCTGCAGGCTGTAATGTGTGAGCCTCCTTTTTTGATTTTCCACAAAGACAGGGTGTCTTTGCATACTTATCCTAAGTTTCTTCTGAAAGTGGTGTCTGAGTTTACTTTGAATTGAACCATCCACTAGCAACAGTCCGCTCACCCCACTGGCAATTATGTTCCTGGCTCGGCCTCAGGAAGAAGGGGAGCACCCAAGCAACATTTATATTTGTTACGGGTTCCAGGGCAGACCATGGCACTGGGGGCACTAGAGGCTTGACAGTCCACGCACACAAGCTGTCTACTGATGGAAATAGAGTCAAGCAGTAGAATTTATTGTGACACAAAGCATCTGAAAGAAAACAACGGTTGCCCACTGGGACTGCTGGTGCAGTGACAACAGGTACACAGCCCATGCTTTTCCACAGAAGTAATTTGCACAAAGATATGAAATCCACCTCGTCATCAGGGGCACAAACTGCTTTTTCCCCATCAGTCCCTCTTCTGGGTTATGGACACTGGACAGTCCTGGGATTTACAATCCAGGGGTGACACTTCAAGATCCTCCTACCCAATGTTTCCTACAGGATCCTCCCACTGGACATTGCCTGTCTTCTAACTTGCATGGAGCAGCTGCAGTGAAGCTTATCTCAAAATCTGTGAGATAACTTGCTCCCCCTATGCCAGATCGGGCATATGGGGTTTGTCCCTGGACTGATGGGCATCTCTCTTTTTTTTTTTTTCTTTTCACCTTCAGATCGATGCTGGGGAGGTGCCGCCTGTGCCTGAGCCAGTTCTTACTCAGTGTTTGAATACCCTCAGGAATCCCTAGAGCAATTCCATCTTTTCCCACGCTGGGCAACCCTTTTACTTAGAGTCTCTTACAGGTAGGGACAGACCACACAGCTACTCACTGTTGCAGTACATTAACTCCATAGAGTCTTCACACTCACAAGAGCACAGAATGACTGCCAGTTGTTGCAGCTGTTCAACATCACTCACATTTACCAACTTCGGGGCTAGCCAGGCCAGGGGCAACCTCTCCTAGCCAGCCCCACACTCCCCCTCTGCCAGCAGGCAGAAGGTAACTCCCCCAACTCTGCATTCTGGTAGAAAACTCTCCCTTGCAGCATTCCATGCCAGCATTCCAGTGTGGCTAATGCCACTGCGAGAGTTCCATCCCCTTGGAGCCTCTGCCGTGCTGACTGACAGAAGTTGCCATGGGAACAACAGCAGGGTTTTTTGAACATGGCTGCCCAGCAAACCTACCTAGCAACTTAGTCTACCAGGGTCCTAGTAACCCTGGGGAACTCAAGGGTTGCACATACCATGCCAATCCAGGGAATGCATTGATCCATACCTTAGATGTGCATAGAATACTCGGGTACTATACACACTGTACAAATGACTGCAGAAAGTCCTTTCATCTTTTTGTTTTGTTTGCCTCTGGGAAACAGGACACCCCAGTTTTAAAACAATGCTTGTCTGAATAGATAGCACGTTGTATTATGTTCTGTTACAGGAAGTATGGAAAGGAATTTACTGGTGTAGTTCGTGATCTTTCCACCAGAGGCATGGTCACTTCTGTAGCTTGTTTTTGGAATGTTTCCACTGCAGAGATCTGTGCAGCTGTTACCTAGATTACTGTCCACACTTTCACTAAGCATTGCTCTGGGCACTGTCTCTCACAGACAAGCTGGGTTTGGCCTAGTTGTGCTACAAGACCTATTATCATAAGCCTACACACTGCAGCCGCCCAGACTGTTCACTCTCGGAACTGCATGGGACTTTTTCCAAAAGTGTGGCATGGTGAAAATGATATCCTTAAAGAAGATAGAACAGGTATATATTTACTGTAATAATAGATCTTCGAGGGAATCTATTTCATCAGACCATGCCATCCCACTCTCCTTCCCCCTTTCTTTTTGGGGGGTTGCAACCAGGATTCCTGTGCTGCTGTCTCCAGTGCTACATTTTCCAGCTCTCTGTCTCGACTGGTATGTGAAGGGCTGGGGTCACTTCTGGCTCCCTGTAGAGAGATCCTCTGAGCATGATCTCCAGTGGGGAAATGAGGAAAGGAAAAGCTGCCCACATTTACATATATGCTGACGTTTGACGTCATGGGCGGCCCTTGGCTGACTGCTTGCAAAGGTTTTGGTGTAGTACAAATGCCGGGCGGCTATATGTTCCAAAGGCGTGGCCTGATAAGAGATCCTCTCAGAGATCTACTGTTACAGTAAGTACATAACAGTTCTTTCTAGTGACTCCTGGGGGCTCCATGTGTCACTCTCTGAGAGGTCCTACAAGTGGACGCACCACCCCAGGAGCAAGACATCCATGGTAAGAATATTTGTTAGTGACTGCTGGAGGAAAGGGATGCCCTCTCTGAGGTTGCTTTCTTCCTTCCTTCCACCACTGTAATGATTCCACAAGTGCTTCTGTTTCTGGCACTAGATTTGAAAGTGGATCCCATATTTGTGACCAGTTTTCCCTTAAGTTGTAATGGATATAATTTGGAGTCTGGCCCATGAAGTCAGAGCTGTGGCTGCAGCTGTTTGACCTAGTAACTGTAGAAAGTCTCTTGCTGGTCTTAGCTGACCTGCTGTGGAAAATTCTGCTGTTATCAAAAAGCTGTAACTGTAGGCTGTGGGAGGAAAGCTTCCCCTGTAGGGTGTTTAGCTCTGCTCCTATGAAATCCAGAACTTGAATAGACTCTGTCTTGGACTTCTGCAGGTTTATCAAAAATTCCATGTTCCCCATTGTTCCTTTTACTAACTGAAATGAGCAATGTGCCTCTTGTTCTGTTTTCCCTGAGACTAGCCAGTCATCCAGGTAGGGGTAACTACCATGCCTTATTGTCTCAGATGTGCGCCATTAGCAGCCAGGCACTTTGTGAAAATCCTTGGAGCAGAGGTGAGTCCAAATGGGAGAACTGTGAACTCGTATTGACAGGTCCCTAGCTTGAATCTGAGTTATTTTCTGTGAGACTGTCTGACTGGGATATGAAAATAGGGTATCCATTTAAAATCCAGAAACTCACTTGCCCGATGCTGATATTCCCGATGCGGGGTGCCCGAAACACAGTTGCCCGATCGGGATTTTGCCCACATGAGTTGGAATCTTCAGACGGTGTGTGTGTGTGTGTGTGTGTGTGTGTGTGTGTGTGTGTGTGTGCAGGGGGAGGAGTCCTCACATTGGGGGTGCGAAACATTAAAAAAAAATTTGTCACGGAGAAAATCCTGATGTCAGGCAACCGTGTTTCTGGCACCCAGCCTTCAGGATTATAAGCATCGGGCTGGTGAGTTTCGGCCTTTCATAATATATTCGGAAAATAAGCATCTTTCAGAGCCAGGGATTCCAGTCAATGACCTTTCTGCAAAGATGGTATCACTTTTCTTAATGTGACCATCTTGAATTTTTCAGTTTTTTAATGTTTGTTCAGAAACTAGAGGTCTAGTATGGGTCACCACTCCCCATTTTTCTTGTGGGTCAGGAACTATCTTGAGAATAGCTGCACTTGTGCTGGTTGCTTTCTAAGCAGCAGTGTATTGAACAGACTAGCACCTTTTAGCGTAAATGAAACGTTGTTTTTTAGCTGTATGAAACATTGTTTATAATTGCTTTGATACAACTCGCACCCAATTGGAGTGCTCAGGAGCCCTGCAATCAGGAAGCGATTGCAGGAAGAGTGAGATTGTAGTCCTCTGAGTTTGCCGAGGACTACAGCTCAAGTAGTAAACTTTACAACTATTTTCTGGGCACAATTTCTAGCCAGTGCTCGGTTTCCAATTGTAGGTTTTACCATTTTTCCTATTTTTGGGGGCATTTGAAAGTTATTGTGTGCTTTTAAAATACAGTGTGAGCTTATTGACCTTCCCTATACTTCCGAGACAGCTCAGCACATAAAGCGAGCCCTACAATGAGCAGGGTGAGTAGGCGCACCTACGCACACTTGCATGTGCGAAGACGTGTGTGGCAGCATGGGGAAAGAAGACTGGCCACAGTATTAGCTCAAGGTAGGCGATTGGCAAATTAAAGTACAACAAGGTTCTACCTTGGTAAGGTTCGGTAGCGCAGTGCTTTAAACTCTCCTAAATAGAAAGCTATCTGGTAGGTGTGAGGCCCGATTGTGTTCGAGCAACAACTTATCAGCATTTGTAGCCAATCTTATCTACATCAAAAAATGGCAGAATTCATTATTACAACAGACGGTGATCCTGGCATCAGGTGTCTTTCCTGTAACACGTACTCGTTATTCACAATTCCTAGCAATAAAACAATCGTACTGCATAACTTAAGGTATCTCATATTGCTGGCCCTTATGCTGTCTGGAGATATAGACTTGAACCCAGGCCCTGCAACAGGCATATCACCCTTAATCTGCTCTAGATATAATATGAAAGGCCTTTGCATAGTCCACCTTAATATCAGGAGCCTTCTCCGCAATTAAGCAGATCTAGAAGCCTGGGTGGTTAACCACCAACCAGATGTGCTCTGCCTATCTGAGACATGGTTAAGGCCCTCGATCCCAAATACCTTTTGCCTGCTTCCAAACTACTCCCTTCTTAGGTGGGACAGACCACCTCCTAAACGCGTTGGGGGTGTCGCAATCTATTACAAAAGCAACCTGAGTATGACTATGTTAACAAACAATAAAAACTCCTGATGTGAATATATCCATGCTATACTTAGACTCAGAGAGAGAAAACTCCACATTGTATGTGCCTACAACCCACCTACCAGTGGAACACAAGGCCTAGCTGATTTGCTGGTTCAAACAGCTGCACTTGTGGGGAATAATGAACTCATCATTCTCGGTGGTATAAATCTAAACTGGCTTGGCAAAGCTCAAGACTCACTTCAGTCCCTGGTACAGAGCTACAATTTGCACCAAATCATTACTGAATACACTTGAATATCAGGTAACACAGACTCCAGCACCCTTATTGACTGGGTCCTAACGACCGTGTGGATAGAATTGCAAAATCTGGAACCATGCCTGACAATATCAGTGACCACTCCCCTGTCTTTTGCATGTGGAGCACCTCCACAAACTCCACGTCCCACCAAAACTATATATGCTTCAGAAATTATGCTAACTTAAATCAAGGTAATTTCCTATATGATGTGTCCCACACTGACTGGTCCCCTGTCTTCCACTCTACTAGTGCTGAAGCTGCCCTGCATGCCTTCCTGAGCAGGTTCATCCTCCTTTAGGATGAGCATACCCCAGTCGTCACTCGGCGCGTTCGTGGTACACAAACCAGATGGCTACATAAAGACCTCTCACTGCCCTCAAAAACAGGGATAAATGCTGGAGAAAGTTTAAAGCATCTGGTCTCCCAGCCGATTATAACAACTATAGAGAACAGCGATCAAAATGCAAATCACAAATTAGACTTGCAAAAAGCCAGTACTGCAAAGGCCTCCTGCTGGATGCAGCGGGGGACCCCAAGAAATTTTGGTCTCATGTCAAGACTTTCCTCGACTCTAACAAAAGGCCACTAAATAACGACATGATACTGAAAGGCGTCCATTGCAGTGACCCAGGCACCATTGCCAATGCTTTTAATTCTTACTTCTCCGACCTCTCGAGCTACACAAACACTCTCTCCTCCCCTAACTTAATACCTGAAGTCCCCCACCCAAAAGTAACCTCACAAACGCCCACCTTCTACTTTAAAGCCATATCGAAAAATGACATCGTCAAACACTTAAACTCCATATCAGACAGTACTGCTGTTGGGGCTGACCGCCTTGAGCCTAGACTCCTCAAACTGGCGGCACCTTTCATCTCAGGACCTCTGGCTTGCATATTCAACCTGTCCCTGAGTGAAGACGTGGTGCCCGAGGTATGGAAACTTGCAAGAATCACGCCAGTATTCAAAAAAGGCAACTAAAAAGTCATAGCCAACTACAGACCAATAGCAATATTGTCAACACTAGATAAAGTCCTTGAGAAGCTCATCTCAGCTCAGATCTCGGAACACCTCACAAAACATAACCTACTGCACCCAAACCAGCAGGGTTTCCGAAAAGGTCATAGTACTCAAACTGCTCTTCTGCAGCTGACAAATGATATTCTTCAAACTATGGACCAGGGTCACCTAACTGGTGCAGTTTTTATCGATTTGACAAAAGCCTTCGATCTAGTCAACTACCCTCTTCTGCTTACCAGTCTCCAATCCCTGGGTTTTTCGCCCAATGTTGTAACTTTGTTCCATAGCTACCTATCAAACCGGCATCAAACCATGAAATTCAATTCGGCCACCTCAGAAAAAGCTGTCATCAATATTGGTGTACCGCAGGGTTCTATCCTCGGACCCCTGCTTTTCTCAATGTTTCTTTAACAACATTCCTCAAATGGTATCCTCCTGTTCATCGCTGCTTTATGCCGATGACCTTGTCCTTTATACATACTCAGATAATGTCCACTCTAGTAATCATAAGCTCTCCATGGACCTACAAAATATTCAATCCTGGATCACCAAAAATAAGCTTGCCCTAAATGTTGCTAAGACCAAGGCCATGCTCTTTGGTTCCTCTATTAAATTAAAACAGCACCGTAAACTTTTCCAGATCACCTGGGCGGATAGCTCCCCACTGGAGATGGTAACTTCTTTTAATTATCTGTGGGTCTTACTTGATGAATCCCTCACCTATGATGCCCATATTACCTCCACCTGTAAGGCTGTGAATGCCAAACTGGGCTTAGCCTACAAAACAAGCTACATTCCTACCCCCAGTGCTAGGACTGCCATTGCTAGAGGAATCCTTCTTCCATCACTTTCTTATGGATCTGTAATCTATACAAATACATCTAAAGCTAATCTTCATAGGTGGGATACTACTTACAACAATATATGCCACTATGCCTCTGCTTCCTCCAGGCTAAAACATCACTGCTTGCTGTACTCTGATCTCATTTGGCTTTCTCCCACTGCACAACGTCTTCTCTCTCTTGGGAACCTGACAGACAGTGTACTTCGATCTAGTATGCCCACCTACCTAGCCTCCCTGCTAATCCCTCAGCCCATCTCTTATGGTCTCCGATCTACTGAACTTTCTTTGTTTTGCATTCCCAGATGTAGAACTACCAAAGGGAAATCAGGCTTCTCGCATGTAGGCCCCTCCTACTGGAACTCGCTGCCCCTAGATGTCCGCCTTGCACCTAATCATGCCATGTTTATGGAGGCAGTGGAGGCAGTATAGCGCAGTGGTCTGAGGCTCTGAGCTGCAAATTTGGTGACATCCAGCAGACCAGACCTGGGTTTGAATCCCACAGCTTCCACTTGCATACTGTGTGACCCTGAGCAAGTCACTTAACCTCCTTGTGCTCCCAGGTCGCTCCTGTAAAAAAGCTTTCAGCTTAGTGTGCTATACCTGGTTAAACAACTAAATAAATAAATAAAAAATGTTTAAGAAATTGCACCGCTCCCTCTTTACCACTTGTGCTCAATGTACCTGCTTCAGCCCTCCATAGGTCCAGACTTACCCTGCCGTGGCTGCCTTGGTTACACCTTCTACAGTGTGAGATTACACCTTGCTCCCCCAGCCCCACTACTCCCATCCCAACTTTACCTCTCTTTCCTGCCCCTTCCAAACCAATACCTTCTCATTCTCAGTACCTTGTTATAATGCCGCCGTTCAATTGATGTCTTCTCTATGTACCTCATATCCTTGTTATTACTATGTTAATCCACACTTGGGCACTTATCTACAATTGTTTAATTTTAAACCAGTTATGCCTTGTATCATTTTTTTTGTCCTAAATTTGTCTCACCTTATGCTTGCGATGTATTGCACGGCTCCTGACACTGTATTCTATGTAAATGTCATCTCTCTATGTTGTTTTGACCCCCCAGGTCTTGCCTGAAATGTATTGCACAGCTCCTGACACTGTACTCTATGTAACTGTTATCTCCCTATGTTGTTGACCTCCCGGGTCGTGCCTGAAAATAGTCACTTTCGTGTCTAGCGCACCTACCTGGTTATCAAAAAATAAATAAACTTATAAGTGTATTAAATGTGTATCCAGTGATGAAGTGCAACATGAAGTAAGCACTTTTGGGGCCAGATTACTGATGTTAGAAACCAGACAAAAAGATATGGCTAATAGGTTACAAACAAACAGAGTCATTGAGGAGCAAACAGACTTTACAGGGGGCATGTACTATTGATACTACCACTAAATCAAGTAACAGTGCAACCTGTACCTCCATATTAGAAAATCCCAATATTAATGGACCAGCTATAAATCAACAACAATTAGGCAAAACTAATAGTAACAACAAAAAAAGACACAGGGAGAGTGACCACAATACCAACTTAGATGGTGAATGGTTCATTGTTCAGTGTTCAGGAGCTCCTAAGAAAGTACGTAGAGCAGAAACATTTAGATTATCAATATCAGATTAGTTCTCAACGTTAAGCACCCCAGAAGTAGCCAAGGTATGTAGCACTAATCCAACTGCTGATCAGCAATCTGTGATATCTTTTGAATCTTATCCAATTATTCCAGCAAATGAACTATTCACAGGGCCTACTGAAACACTAGCTGTTCACCTACTTTGTGAAACTGATCTGATGGACTTTGAGATTAATACAACACCCAAATCAATATTTGTATTGCGTGATTCTATAGTAAAACTTCTGGACAGAACGATCTGCAACCCTGATAAAGCAACTCACATATTATTATCATTTAGAAGAGCAAAAATAAGTGATATTACTCTAATGTTGGACAATATTATAACCAACTCAGTCAAGCCCACTGTCATCATACATGCTGGGGGCAAACACTATTTTAAATGAACCATTAATAAAAATAAAGGAAGATTTTGTTGCTATGGCAGATAAACTTACAGAATTGAATTGTGTATTTATTTGCCTTTTCAGAAATTCTGCCTAGTCCAAAGGCCTCCTATTCCAGCCAAATAAAAATCAAGAAGTTAAACAACTAGCTGAGATATTGGTGCCTAAAGCAACCGATTGGCTACACTTCTTACTGGGAAGACTTTTGTGACAAAAACGAGCTGTTCTCATGGGATGGCTTACATCTGAGCAGAAGGGGAAATGCTCTCTTGGGGAAACATATACTATCATACAGCCAAAATACTTTAAACTGATAAATAAGGGGGATATGTCTAATTTAAAGGACTCTCTGAACCATAACATTGCCCAAACTCCCATGCACCTTAGCAATACAACGCCTAGTAAAAACTCCATGGCAGTCAGTAATAAATAAAAACATATAGAGGAAAACATTAAATCCAGTAAAGAACAAAAGTTAAACATGTTACTTGTGAATGCACGCAGCCTATTAAACAAGGTGGATGAACTAAAACAATACATGGAAGCAAATAAAATAGATGTGTGTGGGGTAACTGAATCATGGTTTAAAAATAATGACAAGGGTACACTAAAATTGAAAAATAAATCGCAAGCAATCAAGAGGAGGAGGGATTGTGCTTTTTATAAAAGACTCAATCAAATGTACTCAAATAGATAGCACAAGCTCACAGGAGGATGATATTGAACTAATCTGGACCAAAATCATGCTCACAAAAAATTGCACTATAACAATGGGTCTAGGATATAGAGCTCCAAATTTAAACAAGGAGGAGAATGACTTGTTCATGAATAATATTGAAACTATGATAGATGGTAAAGATTGTATCTTTATGGGTGACTTAAACCTGCCAAACATAAATTGGGGATGTCAACACAGGCAACATTCCTAAGATTATAGATTATTAGATTTAATGATAACAAACAATATGGAACAACTTGTGAAAGACCCCACAAGAGGAAAAAATATAGTACATCTCTTTTTTTCCAACATCGAGGGCACTAATAATCTAGTAACCGTTACCCATCCCTTATCTAGCAGTGACCATAATATGGTCCTGATATCCATGAACCTTGTACATTCAACTACAATAAATGCTTGCACAGAAATAAAACATTTTAGTAGAGCTAATTATCCATCTATCGAAGAATATCTTAATGAATGGAACTGGGCAAAGGACCTTGCTGACTGCATTTTTCACAAAAATTGGGCTATATTTCAGGAAAAACTTAAATTCTGCATCGGCACATGGGTTCCTGCTAGGAAAAAATACAACAACAACGAAAGAACCCCACTATGATGGAATAACAATATTAAAAAAATCCCAACAAAGAAACAAAAATTATATAGAAAATGAAAAAAAAAGAAAAAACAACTACCTTAAAGTGCCAACAATATAAATCAACAGTAACTAAAAAGTAAAAAAGTGATAAGGCAAAAACTAAAATTAGAAGAGACCTTGGCAATTTCAGTCAAAGATAATAAAAAAAGTTTTTACAACTATATTGATTCACTAAATAAGAACAGTCCAACCATAGGACTCTTTCATAACTTAGAAGGTATTCTCACTGATGAGACTGAAATAGTATCCAGCCAAAATGACTATTTTATAAGTGTTTACAAACCTAAATCTATGGATTTGTCACCAAATTGGAACACTGTCATCCCACTTGAATTATAAGTCAAATAGCTTAGCCGGGCCTGATGGCGTATCACCAGTATTCTTAAAAACCCTAGCCAAATATTTGGTTGGACCATTAACTAAATTATTTAATTCTTCCTTAAAGGCGGGTTTAACTGTTCCAGTCTGGAATAAAGCAACAGTTATTCCCTTACATAAGGGAGGCAGCAAAAATCTTTCACAAAACTACAGACCTTATAAGTCTAACTTCTGTTTTCTGCAAATTGATGGAAAGAATTTTAAAAGACAGAATAAACAAACATCTGGCAGAGATTGGATATATAGACATATACCAATATGGCTTTGTTAGAGGTAGAACATGCCAGTCCAACTTACTGAATTTTCTAGAACCAATTAGCGAAACTCTGGATAAAGGTTTGTCTGTGTATATAATCCTTCTCGATTTTTCCAAAGTCTTCGATTCAGTGTCACACCAAATACTTACAGAACAATTAGAATTTATTAAACTACTTCCACTAATTATAAACTGGATAAATGCCTGGTTTTAAAATAGTACCCAGCAGGTCTCAATAAAGGGTTATCTTTCACCTTGGGGACAGGTGACCAGCAGTGTGCCACAGCGTTTGGCACTGGGACCAGCCCTCTTTAACATTCTGATATCATCTATGTGTCCATCGACTAATACTTGTCGGTTGGCTAAATTTGCAGATGGCTGTAAACTAGGAAGTGTTCTAACTGATTCCAATTCTGCCCTCGATTTGCAATAACGATTTATCCCATCTTGAAGGATGGTAAAAAAAAAAAATGATTTACTATTTAATGAACAGAAATGCAAGGTACTGGATTTTGGTAAGAATAATCCATGTTGCACATACACAGTGAACAGTATCATCCTTCAGACAACTGAACATGAAAAAGATCTAGGGGTAACTATGTCAAATGATTTTACTTTTGACATTCACATAAAAAATGCTGTCAAAAATGGGAATGAGATAATGGGCTGCATTCTTAGAAACATAAAAAGTAGGGATAGTAATGTGATTATTCAGCTGTATTCATGTCTTTTTAGACCACACCTGGAATACTGTTCTTCAGTTATAACTCCCCATTTAATTAGAAATAAAAAATTAATTGAAAAAGTCCTGCGTAAAGCCACAAAAAAGTTCTTGCAGTTAAGAACTTGGATTATAAATCAAGATTAAGATCTGTGGGTCTCTACTCGATGGAATATAGAAGACTTTGAGGTGACTTATGTTTAACATATAAAGCATTCAGTAACACCTCAACTCTGAAAACAATAGGATTAACCAGAAACATGTCTACAGCTAATACTAGATCTCATTCCCTGAAACTAAAAAGTACACAAAATAATACACAAAAGAGGAACCAGTGGTTCTCTCAGAGAGTTATAAACTCTTGAAACGAACTACAGAACAGCATTGTCACTAGTACCTCTATCACTTCGTTTAAGACTAATTTGGACCTATATATGGGAGACACAATTTAATTTCTACCAATAATATTGGTGGTGAGTTCACAAAGGGAAGTTCTGCTCACCAAACTCATTAACCTCCTGTGATCGTATGAATAGGTCCCTGCCCCACTGGGAGGCTGGGACATTTTTTGTAGCTTTTGATAGTAACAGTTTTTTTTTACTTTCAGTTTCAGCAGGCGCTTTTCTGTTGGAAAACTTCAGTGATCTTTCTTTGAGGGAGCTCTTGCAGCAGGCAGTAACCATAAGTACTGAGCTGTCAGGCGCTAGGACCACACAGAAAACTTCTAGCTAGCTGTATTCAGTGGGGACTGTTGGCACGCCGATGCCTAACCTCAGATGTAAAACTGACGCCCCCCCCCCAGCCCCATCGACCCACACAGTTTGGACCTCCACAAACTCCTGCTTCAGTTGACCACCATTTTCTATGCATTACAACCGCGATTTGTTGTTTTAATAATGTAACATCTTTCTTTATTTTTCTTCAAGTTCCTATATGTCTTCTTCTCAAGTAACGTCTTCTGACCGGCGAACGAAATGTGCCTGTGGCAAGCAGATCCCCGCTAAGGACAGCCACTCCTTCTGCCTGCTCTGCCTAGGCCCTAATCATGACACTGAAGCCTACCAGCACTGCCAGGAGCTTATCTAGGCCACACGGAGACGCTGCTCTAAGACCCTTCAGGCCTTCTGTCTACAGCAGAAGTTGATGATGGAGAAGGAATTCCAGGGCAAAATCTCTTCCTCCTCCCTGGCTTTCAGGGCTTCTACTTCTTCCTCCCACAAAGAGAAGAGGATGACCGTGACGCAAAAGGACTGGCCCCAGTCGGCTTCCCACTCCAGGTCACCGCACAAGTTGGTGGCCGCTTCTGGATCTTTCTCCAGCGGGGGGTCAGTCTCACCTTCACCGGTTGCCCTCACTCCTTCCGGGCTGCTCATGTCTGGGCCTCCTGTAATCATCATCATTTCAGGTGAAGGCACTTCCAGGCTTCGTCCCCAGCCCCAAAGCCCCTGCAGCTCAGGACCCTTTTCCTAGCGGGTCCTCAGCCAGGTGACTTTAGCGTTTTTTTTGGATGGGGGTTTTTGGCCCTTTGGGCCTGGCGTTGCCTATATCAGTTCTGTGTTCAGGGACCGACGTCTCTGTTTATTTATTTGAATTTTGATGACTGGGTAGGTCAACTGAGACAAAGTCCCTTTTTTCAGTGACGACCCAAGGAATAAAGCATTCCAAGAACAAAACATAATACAGTAATACACATAGAATATTACAGTGAGTCACAATACACAGTTAAGACATAGGTAAATAACGACAGTACCTGGATAGGCTATAACCAAAGGATTCAGGATTACAGGTAGCCAGGGGAGGCAGGAGGCAGATTAACATTTTATACCCCAATATCTGCAAGATCTTCTTACTCCCTACTGCCCCTCTCATTCACTCCGATCCGCTGAACGGGGATTGCTAGAGATTCCCAGGGTTCGTCTAAAGACATCTAGGGCATGTGCATTCTCTTATGCTGCCCCTTCCCTGTGGAATTCTCTACCTCATCGGATAAGAGAATGCCTGGCCATCGAGAGTTTTAAATTGGAGCTGAAAACCTTTCTGTTTTTTTAAAGCTTATGGCGAATGATTTTATAAATGCTTATTTAATTGTCTGTTGTCTTTTAATTGTTTGGTTTTAATTTATCTGTACAGCGCTTTGGTTTTGAAAAGCGCTTAAAAATAAAGTTTTACTTACTTACTTTTACTTACTTACCAAGTGCAGGGACATTTATGCCATTCACATACCAGCTGTCAGCAATTTAAACAGCAAGATAACTAAGAATAGCCAGATTCAACTGCATTTGGTCAGAGACATGGGGTTCAGGTTACAGTCAGATGTTATTCTAGGTAGAGGAGGAGTGGGAAATGGGGAGAGCAGCTTGTCTTTGAGATAGGCGAGAAGGGAGGCTGTTTGTGACCGCTACGGAGCTTGAGAAAGACGCGTAACTTTAGTCACATGTGGCCTTACTTGTTAATAACCGTTACCTCTGCATTGGGTGATTTGAAGAACTTATCCTTGTAGAGTTTTTTGAATTGGTTAATGGTTTTGCAGGAAAGTAGAGGGTGGGGCAAATTGTTCCAAATTCTGGGGGCAGTGACTGCGTAGAATCTTTGGCCTGTGTTTAGCCTGGCCTTCGGGAGCTCCAGTAATGGTAGGCTAGAAGATCTTAGTACACGATGGATAGGTTTTAGGGATAGCAGGCCCATCAGACGGGGGGTTGATAAATCAACTTAAATGTGGTACAGTGCATGGGGAATTCAAAAGTGTTGTCAAAGGTTGACCAACTTAGTTTGTTGAGTACAAGGCAGTGGTGAGTATGGCCGGGGGCCGAGGTGGCAAAGCGAGCTACCCTGTGGTATGTCTATTTTAGCTTGTTCAGTAATGGAGCTTTAACCGAGTGGATGATAGGTGCTGCATAGAATACACCAGGGAGTAGGGTGGCAGAGGCAGTGGTCACTCTGGCATACTTTGAACGGTAGAGTAGCCCAAGTTTTTGGTTAGTGGTTTTGGTGGTGGTGTTTATGTGTGATTTGATCAATAGGTTCTCATTAAGTGTGAGTTCCAGATATTTGAGTGATGAGACATTTTCCAGTGGAGTACTTGAGGAGGTTTTTAAGAGGAAGGGTGTGTTATATGGGGTTTTGAAGGAGGTGTGATGAAAGAGCATAGTTTAGTTTTTTTTCTTATTGAGAACCAGTTGGTTATTTAAGAACCAAGATTCTAGGGCGTGGAAGTCTACCTCAAGATTTGCAGTCATGGTGCAGATTTCCTTGGAAGATCTGTAGAGTATTTCATCATCCGCTTAGAGTTGTGCTAATGCACTACAACAGTTAAGAGGCAGGTCATTGATGAATATGGAAAACAGTTGGGGACCAAGTATTGACCCTTGTGGTACTTTGTCAGTGATTGGTGCTAGAGGAGATAGTATGTTTGCCCGTTTGACACATTGAGAATGATTTGCTAGGTAATTTGAAAACCATGTGAGTTATTTTCCAATCAGATGTGGTGAAGTTTAGCTATCATGAGCAGGATGTGATTAACAAGGTCAAAGGCCTTAGTTAGATCTACAAAGACTGCGCCGGTGGCTTGGCCCAGATCCATGTTATTGAATGAGTCAGAGGTGGCGTGGAAGAGGGCAGAGTCAGTCCCATGGTGTTTATGGAAACCATGCTGAAAGTCTGTGAAGATGTTTGTTTGTTCAAGAAATGAGTACAACTAGTTGCAGAGGATTCGTTCTTGAATTTTTGCAGTAGGGCAGAAGATAGAAATTGGTCTTTAGTTTTTGGCTGTATCAACTGGGCTGGATTTGTGAACAGGTACCACTACCGCTGTTTTCCATTTGTGAGTGTTAGAGTGGGTGATGAAAGATCGATTGATTAGCATTGAGATGGGCAGGGCAAGTGCTGATGCTCCAGTGCAGAGGAATTTAGGGGGCATGGTGTCATGGCCTGGAGAGCTATCACATTTGAGTCTCTTGAGCAACTTTAGGACCTCAAAATTGGTGGTAGTTTTTATATGAAAGGAGGCACGGTTGGTCTCGTGTTGATGTTCGTTGGTATTGTAGTACGAGAAAGAGAGGGGAAGACCGTGTTTGTAGGGAGTAAGGTCTGTAGAGATGTTGTTTATTCCAGTGGCAATGTCCAGAGGTGTTGTGAGAGTAGCTCCATTAGCAGTCATGGTTGGGGGGAAAAATGCGTTCTCTGACTTTTAGTAGGATATTCATCTGGCGCCAGAAGCTTTTAGAGGTGGTAAGGTTTGTTTATAGGGACGTGGATATGTTGTTCAATTCACACTTCTTGGCAGGTACCTTGCCGCTTTAAGATGTGCCGAAAGTCTTCAAGCTGGTTCCTCCCACCCACCTGGGTGGTAAAACCCTTAGCTCCGCCCCATGACGCCAGATTTTCCTTACCGCTTGGAAGCTCAGGTTCCCTCCTTAGCACTCTTGTGTCTCTAGGCCTGGATCCTAAACCTTCGGTCTTACCGAAAATCGTTTCGAAGTTTACGCAACTTCAGTCTTCTCCTTCCTTTGCGGCTGCGATGGATTCTAAATCTACTCCGGGCTTCCATCTGTGCCATTGTGGGCAGAAGATGTCTCAGACTGACCCGCACACCACGTGCGTCTACAGCCTTGGTCTTGGTCATGATCCGCAGGCCTGCTATCTGTGCAAGTCCTTTTCGGCATTGGTTCTCAAAGATTGTGCTGCCTGACTCCAACTGGGGCACCCAGAAAAATGGTTTCCGCCGGTGAAGTCGAAGGAGGCCCATTGGGCGATGTCTGCGGCTGTGGGCTCCGTGGAGCAGCTGGAGCAATTAATTGCCCTCGAGGAGGAGGTGGCCCAGGCCGCGGCTCCATCATCCTTGGCGTCAGCGTTTATCCCGCTCTCCTTGGGCTCCTCCTACACTGCTTCCTTTTGGGAGCTTTGTAAGTCCCTCTCCACCAAGGGAGAGGGGCCTTCCGGGACTCACTTCAGTCGGTCAGAAAAGGACCTGAAAGGTAAGTCCCACCGTCAACATTCATGGGAGCGGGAGAGATCTCGCTCCCTGGACTGTCCTCTTTCAACTTCGGTCGAGGTTGTGGCCAAGGCCTCTGGCTTCTCGGCGTCCCTGTCAGGCCAGCCGACCGAGACACCTGTTGATGCGGTCGAGATTTTCTTCGACCCGTTAGACGTACTGTCGACTGGAAAGGCCAGTAACCCTCTTTCACCGGTTCCCCCGGTGTCTACCGAGGACTTGCCTCGACCTCCCGAGCCAAAGTCCCTGGTCAAGGATCCTGAACCGGAGGATGTGCGGGTTTCCCCCGCCCCTTCTTCGACCCACCATCAGCGACCTCGACAGTCTCAGTCCTCTTCTGTGTCGGGCAAGTCCCACTGATGTCTGCAGTCTCGGTCCCGACATCACAGAAAGCGATGTCGCCGCTCATCCTCATCTTCCTTCTCAGAGGAGAGCCTCTGACGCAAGTTGCGTTGGAGCTATGAGGTTATGAAGTGGCAGCAGCTCTTGTTGGCTGGCAACAAGCTGACTCCATCGCCTTCCCCAGCAATTAAGCGGCTAATGCCCGAGCGGCCGATGTGGCCTCCTGCTCTCGTTTCCTTGGTTGAGGAGCCGACCCTGGCGCCGATTGCTTGGCCAAAACTGGCTGCTCCACCAATTGTGGTGGAACCACCGCCTCCTAAGCCGAAGACTGGGGCTCCGGCCAAGGATTCTTGGTCAAGTCAGGGCTTGCCCCACAGGTTGTCGGTCACCCTCACCCCGATCGATGTCAGTGAGTGAAGGGTGGTTCAGGCGGTCAGCAGCTGTTCGTGGACTCCTCAGAGTCTGACTCCTCCCTGTGTTCCAGACCCCTTGAACTGGAATACTCCGGGGGTCTGTCGGTGGACAAGAGCCCATCCTTGTTCCTCTGCATTCTTCGGCTCATCTCAGAGTCTACTGGAATGCAGCTCGAACTCGTGCAGAAACGGGACAGATATCCCCTCACAGAGATTTTGGATTGAAGGGATTCCCCATACGAAGGCCTTTCCTGTGGCCGAGGCCATTGTTGGTCCGGCCTTGGAGTTGTGCCAGCGGCCTGCCTCCTGTCCTGCACCTTTGCCAGGATGGCCTGAAAGTACGCAGTCCCGACCAGTTCCCTCTTCAGTTTTTCGAAGCACCCCTCGGCTGAAGGGCTGGTGACCGATAGCGTTTTCTGGCGCTCCGGAAATGCCAGGGACATAGAGAAGCCCCCGGACAAGGAGTCCAAAAAGCTGGACTACTCCAGGTGCAAAGTTTACCCTGCCGCCTCCCTAGGCCTTCGACAGGCTAGCTCGGCTCTACTGATGGCACACTTTTCACACACCCTTTTGGGCTCCCTGGATGAGATGCTTCCTCATCTCCTGGCTGACCTTCAAACGACAGTCAAGCAGGTGTGGGATCGCCGAAGGGCGGTGGCCAAGCAACAGCTCCAGACCACTCTAGACATCAGAGACTCTTGTGCCTGGTCAGTAGCGGCCGCAGTAGCCATGTGCCGCAGAGCTTGGCTGCGGAACCCAACCTTCATGGCAGATACCCAGCACAAGTTGGCAGATGTCCCCTTCTTGGGCACTGACTTGTTTGGGCCCGGGTTGGAGGGCCACCTCCAGTGAATTGAGCTGATGATAAATAATCCAATCTGTATGTACCCAAGATCTCTTAAAGGTCTTCCAGACTTTATCATGTGTGCGCATGAGACCCCTCAGGTCATTAGTTAGCCAAGGGGCAGGGAAGTCTTTAGATCTTCTGGTTTTATATGGGGCAAGAGAGTCAAAGGCTGCTGTAAACATTGAGATAAGATAGTCGAGGGCCTGATTTATATCATGGAAGGTGTTGATTGGTGACCAGTCGATGGAGGCTAGGCAGCTGCTGAATTCTTCCTTGGTGAACTTAGTCAAATCCCTGGTTTTGATTATTTTGGGAGGGGGGGATGGAGTGCAGAGCTGTTCCAGACTCAGTAGGTGGGTGAGTGATCTCTCGGAGTCTGGGAAGATACCAGCAGCTTTGATGTTACCTGGTGTGCTGGTTATGATCCAGTCGAGGGGCATGTGTCTCCCAGACTTCATGTTCAGTCTAGTGGGTTGTTCTTTGATCTGCACAAAATTTATGTCAGCCAGAGCAGAGTGATACTGCATGTGTTGTGAGCCAAGCCAGTTAAGGTTAACGTCACCACATACCACTGTGTCGTGTCTGGGGATATTGTCCAGGCTGGTGATAACCTCCTCATAAGAGGATGAGTGTCAAGGAGGTAGATAAATGCAGCCTGACACCAGTTTCTGTGACCCACCAAAAGCGATGACGATGAAGATGTGCTCAGCCAGAGAGTGGATATCCAAGTCAACCATTTTGTCAGCAGTCAGTTCAGTCCTGGCATAGAACACGCACCCCCCCCCTCATTTTCCATGAGCCCAGTCCTTCCTAAAGATGGAGAATCCAGGAAGGATGACCTCATGAGATTTGACATCAGGTTTTAGCCAGGTTTCAGATATACATAAGATGTCAGGTTTATGAACCTGGGTCCTTGCTTCAAGCTCGGGCATCTTACCTCTGATGCTTTGGATATTCATGTGAGCTATTTTGAGGCCTGGTGTGTTGATCCAAGTGGGCAGCTGTCTCAGGGAGTTTGGTATGCTTCCAAAGGGGGTGTTAGTGGTGCGGCCTGAATTCGGCCCATGGTTTAGTTCAATGTCCCCGGATAGCAGCATAGTACAGAGGTGGCACTGCATCAGGGAAGGGGGGGTACGCAAGAAAGATAATTTTCACCACCGTCTGATTTGTGTTGGAGTTAGGGCTGTTGTACATCGCAGGGCTAGTAATTGGAGACACGGACACCGTGAAACTCTAGACAGGAAGGGGTATGATGTTGATTGAGGATAGGGCATTGATTCTAGGTCATTAGGGACTTTGAAGTAGTGAGGGCTGGTGATGGCCCATAGTGCAGCAGAAGTGCTATGCAAATTAGTAACATTCCTGTACCTTTTAAGCGTAGCATGGTTGTAGTATGTAGTGGGATTTTCTGGGAGCTTTTAGTCTGACCAGAGAGGGGCCAGAGGTGGTAGAACTAAGGATTAGTTTGAAGTGTTCAGCCAACCACAACCTAGTTGGGAGTGGCTTATGAGCATTTAATGGAGGTCTGGGATGCGAGTGGGCTGAAAAATTGAGTGCGCTGTGTTGCAAGGACCAGGCGCCACTTCCTACCGGAACCAGGTCTCCTTTACCTGGTAGGGAGATTCACGGCCGGAAGTTTCAGCTATACTGCATAAAGTCCGAAGGAAGCCTCTTTCCAGTAGTTTGTTCTGGCCAATCTTGTTAGGTAGCGTGGGGCTGTGGGCCAATGAGTGCAAAAAACGTAGAACTAGGCGGCAAGCTGTACCTTAGTGCCAGAGGGAGCAGAGTGGGTCTCATCCGTCAGTCGGGTGCAGAGCTTCTGTTGTGGGAACGGTCTGTGGCGCCGCTCGGTCTGCGCTTTGAGGAGGTGTGGGGCTTCCTAGGAGAAAGAGAGTGGAGAACAAGAGATTAGGTGGGGGTTTATATTAAGGGGAAACAATGGAGAATACATGGGCTGGGTAATTTGTGGGCGGAGGTGAGAAGCTTTGAGGTGAAAGTTAAATGGAAGCTACGGTGAGGAGGGGGGTGGGGGTAGCCAGAGAGGCACCAATGCTAGACAAAGAGCAGGGTAGAGCTGTGTGCAGAAAAAAAATAATTCCAGAATAAATCAGGAAGGGATTGTACTTTCACTTATAGAAGTGATTCAGGAATTTCAAAATAAAACAAGAGGGAGTTGTATGCGGGAAATGTACACCAAAAAAAAAATAAAAATAAGCTACAGTAAATTTAGAGGGATTTGTTCATATACTTACTGGGAGTCTAAGCAATGCCCAAAGCATGTGCTCGCCTCTCCCTTGTGTGCAATGACATTGTCTCTGACAGGGGCTGCTCCCCCTATGTAGGCTATCCTTGCACGGGCTGCATCGCCTGACGGGCATCAGCCCCCTTCTCCTCAGCTGACACCAGCCACACTGGCGTCGGTCCCTGCAACACCTTCTCTGTCGTCTGTCAAGCCTCAGCTGGCACCAGTCACTACTTCGAGACAGCCACAACTGACACCTGCTGAACTGACGCTGGGTCCTTCAGGACTGACGCTGGCTTGCCCTTTGCCTCAACAGCCATCATCAGGCCACTTAGTTCCTCAGGGACTGACACAGGTCCGACGAGGCCTCAGGGACTGACACCAGGGGATCCAATACCTTCCCACCCAGTGCCACCTCCCCTTCCACCGTCCTTGGACTACACTGCCCTGTTCACGTCTTGAGTGGAGTTCAGTCAGAGCAAGGAACCCCAGAAATGGTCTCTTACACCGCCTCCGAGGAAGCCTTCCCCCTTACTGGTCAGGGTTACCTCTTCTGCTCCCCCATCTCCCGGTGACAAGGAGGACCGACTAAAGAAGGACTGCCATCCACTGACACCAGTCCCGGACTCTAAACCATCTAGGGGAGATTCTTCCTCCTCAGAAGAGGAGGACTCTGAGGATTCCCGGTTACCCTCTGAACCTGAGGAACCCAGGGATACCCCCAGATCACCTCCTGATGATCCAACTTTCCTTGATGTCATGAGGCACATTCAGTCCCTCATGCGCTGTGACTCGGAGGAACGAGACCCAGAACACTGACACCTGGCAGCCTTCCTCCACAGAAAGAACATGCTGCCTACTTTTAGACCTCCCCTTATTGACTCCTTTGAGGATATCAACAGGCCACCTGGAATCGCCTGTCTTCTGCCCCAGCCCTGTTGAAGAGGGCAGACAGGCTTTACCACACTCCCAGGGATAAGCCTTTTTACAGGGAGCATCCCCGTTGCTGACTCAGTGGTCTTGAATGCTGCTCATGACCGTACTAAGAAACCCAGACACCTCAGCACGCACCCTCCAGACAAGGAGTCTCATCAGGTGGATTTCTTGGGCTAGAAATTCTGTGCTTCAGCCATTTTGGCTGTTCGATCCTTGAACTTCCTAGCTCACATGATCCAATACCAGAATACCCTGTGGGACAAGGTTCTAGAACTGGTGCAAACCCTCCCAGATGAGGCCACCAAGCCCCAGTTGACCAGTTTCTGAAGTCAGGGCTGCACATGGGAAATCGTGTCCGCATGGTGTCCTACAGTACTGCTGATGTGGCAAGGTAGGTGGCGGCCATAGGCATTTGTATTCACCCCCATTCCTGGCTTAGGGTTTCTGGCTTTGCTTTTGATATGCAAGCAAAATCCTTGATGTTCCTTTAAGGGGGTCAGTCCTCTTTGGCAAGGATGTCCAAAACGCTGTCTTCCACCTGCAGGAATCTGGCCAGGCCCTGAAGATGGCTTATTTTTTATACTGTTCTCAGCCAAAACCCCAACAGTGTCAGCCCTTTTGGAGGAAACAGAGCCAGCAGTCTTGGGGACAGCATCCCAGAGGAGCCTTCAAGCATAAGGCCCCTTCCCAAGTCACAGGAGTCACAGCCACTAGAGCCACTAGGGCTTCTCCTGCCGCCCTGCTCATCCCAGGTTTTTCAGCATGACTCCTTGCCCGACCCCCTCCTCCCCAGCAGAGGCATTAGGGTGGGTGGTGGGGGGTTGCTTCTCCCTTTACCTGGACAGATGGCGCAGAATCACCTCGGATCAGTGGGTGCTTCAACTGATAGAAAGGGGTCATACTCTTCAGTTTCAAGAGATACCCCCAGACAGACCTCCCTTGCACTCTCACTATCCTCCAGCTCACATTGCCATTATCCAAGAGGAGATTCAAGCACTGTGGAGCAAAAAGGCCATAGAACCTGTTTCTGTAAACCAAAGGGAAAAGGGTTTCTATTCCTGTTTCTTCCGGGTCCCAAAGAAGGTCGGCTTTCTGTGACCAATTTTTGGATCTCAGCCACCTGAACCTATTTATAGAATACAAATGCTTCAGGATGGTTAACCTTCTGGGTTTTCTGTCCCTCCTTCATCAAGAGGATTTGACTCTGCTCCCTAGATATGCAGGATGCCTACCTCCACATCCAGGTGTTCCGGCCTCACTGGAGGTTCCTATACTTTTGCTCCCGGGGAACCATTACCAGTTCACGATCCTACCCTTTGGCCTTTTCTCAGCACCTTGGGTCTTTACCAAGTGTCTGGCTGAAATGATCGCAGCCCTCAGGAGACTGGGTCTTTATGTCTTTCCCTACCTCGACAATTGGCTCCTCACAGCCCCATCCAGAGGCCTGCTGCTCCGGATGATGGCAGTCACCTTCGGTTTGTTTCGATCGCTGGGCATCACCACGAACCTGCCCAAGTCCTCCCTCTGGCCAAGTCAAAGACTGCAATTCATCAGAGCAATCTTGGGTTCAGTTCAGGGCAGGGTCTTTCTGCCTCCAGACAAAGCACACTGTCTGAGAGCACAGACCCAATTGGTGTCTTTATCGTGCCAAGTCCCGGCCATGTCATTCGTGGCCTCAGCAGGGGCAGCATCTCCACATAAGCATGCTCGAGATACGTGCAATCCTCCTTGCTTTTCAGGACTTTTAGACTTGGCTCCTCCTGAGCATTCTCTTGATCCAGACGGACATCATATCGGTACTCTATCATATCAACAAGCAAGGGGAACTCATTCGTACCCCCTGTGCAGGGAGGCCGTGAGAGTTTGGCATTGGGCCATAGACCACAACCTGGTTCTAAGAGCAGTTCATGTTCTAGGCTTCCAAAACATCTTGGCCACCAGTCTAAGCAGGTCCAGGTCGAAAACACATGAGTGGGAACTTCTGTCCTCCGTGGTCGAGGATCTCTTCGACAGGTGGGGTCATCCCAAGCTAGATCTCTTTACATCCCCACTCAACACAGAAATGACCAGTTTCAGCTTGCTAGATCCAGGGCCTGGTGTTTTCTGGCAAGACATGTTGTCCCTCTCTTGGACAAGGAGGTTTCTGTATGCATTTCCTCCCTTCCTGCTTCTGCAGAAAGTTATTCTCAAGTTGTAATCAGATGGAGCGGACATGATTCTGATAGCTCTGTACTGGCTGCGACAGATATGGTTCCCTTTGTTGCAACAGCTGGCAGTGGAACCTCCTCTCCCTCTGCCCTTTTGCTCCAACCTACTACCGCAGGACCAGGGCATCCTGATTCACCCGGACCTCAGGTCTCTTCATCTTCATGCGTGTCTCCTTCAGACTTAGCCATCGCATGATTTGGGATTTCCTGTAGGTTGGCTGTTGGTTGCAAGGAAGCCTTCCACCAGAGCCACTTATATCATGAAGTGGAAGTGGTTTTCCATTTGGGCTACCCCCCCCCAGCAGCTGGACCCCTTCACTGGCCCAGTTAATCTCATTCTGGAGTACCTCCTTTCCTTTTCAGACTCCGGTCTTGGTTACTCCACTATCAAGGTGCACCTTTCCGCCATCTCTGCGTACAGGGCACCCACTGGCGGAAAAAATATTGCCTGAATGGACCTGTCCCATACCGTCTTGCGGAGCATTCTTTACTTGAAACCTCCCATTAGGGACTCAGTCCCGCCATGTGATTTTTTTTTTTTGTTTATTTTGGAGAAGCTCACTCTTCCTCCCTTTAAACCTGCTGTGAGCTGCGAGCTATGCTTTCTGTCATGGAAAGTGTTGTTGTTACTTACCATTAACTCAGCTCGAAAGATTTCCATGCTTCAAGCTCTAATGTGTAAGGAGCCTTACTTGGTTTTCCACAAAGACAGAGTATCTTTGTGGACCAATCCCTAAGTTTTTGCCTAAGGTGGTGTCTGAGTTTACTTTGAACTAATCCATCCAGCTGCCTGTTTATTTTCCTGAGTATTCTAATCGGGGGAGGCTTTACTTCATACTCCAGAGATTTATTGGGTGCTCTGTTTTCATCTCACTCACCCTTTCTTAAAATCTGACCAGTTTATTTCGTTTGCCTCCAGGAAAGAAGGGGATCCTGTTTCCAAACAGCGTTTATATAACTGGTTAGCTAATTGCATTGTTTCTTGCTACTTCAAGTATGACAAGTCTTTGCCAGGCCAGGTCAAAGGTCATTCTGCTAGGGGCATGGCTGCCTCCTGTAGAAATGTGTCTGCTGCAGATAATTGCGCAGCTACCACTTGGAGTTCTGTCCACACCGTTGTCAAGCATTATAGCTTGGATATTGTCTGAAGGCGTAGAGCCTGTTTTGGCCTTGCAGTTCTCCAGGGTCTCCTGTCCTAGTGTTCCTGTGACTGCTGCTGCCCTCCTCTCAGCTGAGTCTATTCTTCTACTGCTTGGGATTCACTACTTATGGTTATTGCCTACTGCAAGAGCCCCCTCCAAGTAAGACAGTACAGTTACGTAAGAATGTACCGTAACAGTAGATCTTCTCTGGAGCTCTTGCAGCATGCATTGCAGTCCCACCCTCGTTCCCTTTATTTGCTGCTTCTTCTTCGCAGCTCTTCTGCTTTCCTTGTTTATGAGGAACTTCCTCGGTTCTCCTATTTCTACAAATGCTGGGATCTCTGGTGGGAGAACTAGGGATGGACTGGGCGTGCCAACGTTAGGGGTGGTCCCCCGCTGAATACTGCTGGCTAGATGTTTTCTGTGTGGTCCTAGTGCCTGGCGGCTCAGTCCTTCCGGTTATTGCCTGCTGCAAGAGCTCCTCTTGAAAATCTACTGTTATGGTAAGTTCTTACATAACTGTACTTTTTTGCAGGTTTGGAGGGTGTCTGAACTGCAGACACAACCCCCAGCCCACTACTTCCAGTACTCACTTGTCTGTGGTAGTGTTTGCCCATTCCTGGAAGTAGTGTGCCAGTCTTCTTCCCACTGGCAGTTGTTGAGCAACCTGGACAAAATTGTCAGGGGTTTTGTTTTGGCTGTGGCTTAGGTGCTGGAGCTGCAGCATTATGCCTGGAAGTTCATTTTCTCCTTTCCCTATAGTAACCGCTTTGTGATTAGTACTCATAGGGGGCGTAAGAGACGTAGGCTGTTGGGAAATATCCCTGCCTCTGTCGTCCCCTCCATTTGATCTGTAGGAGGTAGAGGCCTTATCCTTCTCATTGTTACTTTTGAAAATGATTTTCTACTCATCCACTTTTTCATGTAAGCCTCTCTTTTTGTCACCAAAGATGAGTCTTCCTCAAAAGAGAAATCCACGGCCTTGTTTTGAGTATCTTTGGACAAGATGGTAGCCCTCTTCCAGGAAAACCTTAAGGACACAGAGCCAAAACTCTGGAAGCGGTGTCATTAGTGTCCACTGCAGTATGGAAATTATGTTTTGTGGCATCCAGGGCTAACCTAACTGTAGCAGTAATGTTGTGTGGCAGACCATCTTCTGCTCTTTCTGCCAGTGCCAGAATTGTGTTACAAAATGCTTTTTGGTACAGTGCTATATGTGCCAAATAAGCTGCCTGCCTGATAAGCAGGGAAGCTGTTGCATAAACATTTTTTTGCATAGTATCTCATTTTTCTGAATCTTTTTTAGGAGGCTGGGGAGATCGTGATTTTTGCTTCTCACAAGCAGCAGCCTGGACCCTACCCCACAATGATCATGATAGGCGTGCAGATATTCCACTCTGTGCTTGCCCACCTGATATTTTCCCTCAGTTTTTTTGTTGATGACTGCAGCTGAAGTGTTTGTAACCATGGTTTTTGGTGTGGCCTTTCTAAGTAGTTTATGTATGGGAAGTAGCATCTTTCTTGGTGGAGCTACTCGCAGCATGTTCATAAAAATCAGCATCCCCGTCTTATTCCTCTGTTTCTAGTAGGGGAATGTTGAGGGTATCAACTAGTTGTCTGACAAATGAGGAAAAATATGAATAATCCTCAGTTTACCTTGGAGGAGATTCAAAATTTTGCTCAGGTGTATCTCTAGCTCCATGGGGTCACCTTCCGTATGCACATAGTGTTGTTCTTCATCCTCCTCCTCAGGCAGATAGGTTGGAGCTGGGGGGAGGGGTGCAGGTACTATATGTTGTTGAAATTTCCCATAGCCTCGACCACCTGGAAAAGTTACCACAGTTTTGATATATCCTCCGATGAGGGCTTTTTTTTGCTGTGCCATCAGCCTGCTTCTTTCTCTGTGCAGGAGGAATGGCAGTGACATTATTTTCTTTCCATTTCTTTTTGGCAGATGCCGATTCCAGTGCTGGCTCTAAGGCAGTCTTATTTTTTGCAATCATTAGATTCGGCGATCTTTCTTTGAGTGGAAACTCTTGCAGCAGGCTGTTACCATAAGGACTATGCCGCTAGGCAGTAGGAACCCATGGCAAACCTAGCTAGCAGTCTTCAGCTGGGACAGCCCTGGCGTTGGCTACGCCCCAGCATCAGCCAGTGGTACATAAGGGGGTGGTCCCCAGCTCCACCTTAGTTCTTTTTGTGCCACCGACCCATCTGCTTCGGCTCTTCAGTCACCTTCTGGTATTACTACTAGTGTTTTCAGACAATTTTCTTTATATTTCGAAGAAAAGTTTGCTTCTCTTGTTTTTTCATCTCTCCTGCATGTCTTCACTGTCATCGATCTCCTCTACAGACAGGAAGAGGACCAAGTGGCCTGTGGTCATCGAATCCCGGCCAAGGACAAGCATGTGGCCTGTGTCTACTGCCTAGGGCCTGACCACGACACCAAGGCCTGTTCTGTCTGCTGTGGCTTTACTGGCCGGACCCGCATCCGCTGCCTTAAGGCACTGAAGGCACACATTTTGGAGCAGCAGTTAGCCATGATACAGGGCTCATCAGCAGAGAAATTTTCCTCTTCTTCCCATCCTTCTAAAGATAAGGAAAAGAAGGAGGGTACGAGTCACCGTAAGTCCCATGAGAAGGACGGGGCATTCATGCTTCCAGTCCCCGCACCACAAATATACCTCTTTGGGATCCAACTCAGGGGGTTCTGATCACTCCTTCCGCCACTCTCATCATTCTTTGGGACGGCAGGACTCCTTCACTCCCACCAAGGCACTCACGTCAGGGAGTGGTAAGCAGGGCTTGGCTCTTCTACCCCTGCCTTGGCTACCCTGAAGGTGAAGGCCACACCCTTGCGGTCACCCTCCACCTCAGGGGTCGGGACCTGTACTCCCTCCAGTGAGGGAACCTCATTCCCTTCGCACAGTCTCCTGATGACGGTCTCTCCCGGGGCTCCAGGTAAGACCCTAGTGCACCGAGGTTAGGACTCGTCGTCTAAGCTGAACTTGGCTCACCGTTCCTCAGTCTCCCTCAAGACTGCGTCCAAGCCAATGGCAGTCCATAAGGCTGATAGCTCCAGACCGTTGACAGCCAAGACCATGGGACATACGTCGGGGCGGTCTCTCTGGCCTTACAGGCTCACTAGTCCAGGACCCTGCTACTCCTGACGCCCAAGGGGATCAGACTACCCCCTCTCCCAGGAACCATCTAGATCACCCTATTTCTCCTGTGGCTCCACCTTCACTGGTTGACCTAACCTCTTGTTTCCTGGTGGGCAAGATTGTTCCTCAATTATCCAAAGAGGAGCTCACAGAAATGTTCCCAATTTTGGTGGAGCCAGGTCAAACGGGATATCCCCCCCCACTGCAGCCATTTCTGAATGCAGATGACGACAGAGACTGGGACCAGGGGTCCAAACAGCCCTCTCCTGCTCTTAAGTCTAAGTCCCGCTCTTTTAGTCCCAGCGACTCCCGTGGTTGGACTTTACACTGTGAACAGCGGCACCGATGTTGCTTCTGCTGACCAAGCATCCACCCTCGTTGCCCTACCAGCAGTGCACGGTCTGATAGCCGTAGGCAGTCGGATAGCTGCCGGTGGCACTCTACCAGCCGTCTCCAGTCCTACAGCTATCGCTGGTCTGATAGCCGGCATAAGTCCTATAGCGGGAGGCTTTCAGAGAAGGGATGTAGGACCTCTTCTAGATCACGATCAGTATCCCTTTCTTCTAGGGACTCTGGTTCAGGCTGTACCGCCTCTAGCTTTGACAGATCCCTTTCCGGGGATGCATTTCACCGGACAGAAAGGACACCCCCAGATCGCCTCCTGATGATCCAACCTTTATGAATGTCATGAGGTGTATCCAAACCTCCAATGGATGGGAGATGGAGAATCTGGATCCAGAGCGCCAGAGATTGGCCAAGTACCTGAGGCAGAAGGAGGCAAAGCCCTTGGTCGTCCCTCCTGTAGTGGATACCTTTCAGGACCTTACCAGGATTACCTGGAAGCATTCCTGTACCACTCTGGCGGTCTCTAAGAAGCCGGACAGGCTGTACTGAGCGCTGAGGGAGGAACCTTTCCTGGCAGAACACCCTCAGGTAAATTCGATGGTCATTACGACTGCTCACGATAAGTTGAAGAAGCTGAAACACCTCAGTTCGCAGCCTCCCAACACAGAGTCCAGGTTTCTAGACCAGGTAGGCAAGAAGATATATTCTGCCTCCACCTGTTCTATTAGATCTTTGAACTTCCTCACACACATGGTCCAGTACCAGAATGCATTATGGGAGAGAGCTCTAGAGGTGGCTCTGGTCTTGCCAGACTCAGCCCAGAAGACCGAGCTCCTGGAAGTTCTTAAGTCGGGATCAGATGTGGCACTCATGTTTTGAGGGCCTCATATAACACTACAGATACAGCGTCTAGGGCAACAGCTTCTGGCGTTTGCCTTAGGCATCATACCTGGCTTAGAGTCTCTGGATTCTCCCAGGATCTGCAGTCCGGTATCCTAGACCTTCCCTTCCAGGGTTCCATCTTCTTCATGGAGGAGACAGAGAAGTTGATCACACATCTCCAGGAGTCCAGGAAATCTATCTGGTCTGTCTGTAAGATGTACAAGGGGGACCAGAGGCCCTTTTAGAAATGGCCATTTCGTAAGTCCTCAGGGCAAAACTCCCACAACCAGTCCCAGCAGAAGGGAGGCTTCAAAAGGAAGGCTGCAACCCAGATACCTGGGAGCTCTGCCTCTAGAGGCCCCAAGCCCTCCCAGCCCTCTCTGCCAGTTCCCGGATCCGCCCAGTGACTCTCTACCTGCCCCCCCTCCTCCAGCGGAGGCCAAGGAGGAGGCAGAAGTGGGTCACTTCTCCTTCTACCAAGAGGGATGGGGCAACATCGCCACAGACCTCTGGGTATTGGATCTCATCAGGAGAGGGCATACTCTAGATTTCCTTCAAATCCCTCCAGATGAGCCACCAGGGTCCTCCCATTACCCTCCTTCTAACATACAGTAACTCTTCTAGAAGAAAAGATTCAGGCCGTCTTGCAGAAGCAGGCAAAAGAGCTGGTCCCCCTGGATCAACAGGGACAGCGTTATTACTCCCATTTTTTTCCTGGTCCCGAAAAAGACCGGAGATCTTAGGCCCATTCTGGACCTCGACTCCCTAAATCTCTTTATTGAGTACAAAAGTTCCAGGTCTCATTCCCCTCTTGCACCTGGGGGACTGGCTCTGTTCCTGGACATGCAGGATGCCTACCTGCACAAACTGGTCTTTCCTCCCCATCAGAAGTTTCTGAGGTTCCACTTCCAGGGAAGGCATTATCAGTTTTGAGCCTTACCGTTCGGCCTCTCCTCGAGTCTTCACCAAGTGCTTAGTGGTGGTTGCTGCAGCCTTGCGATGCCAGGGCCATTACGTCTTTCCTTACCTGGATGACTGGCTCCTGGCAGCTCCTGCCAGAACTCAGCTTCTTTGCACTCTCGGAGACACCTTTACACTCTTCCGAGAGCTGGGGATCACACTGAACCTTCTAAAGTCATCCCCATGGCCCAGCCAACGACTCTAGTTCATCAGAGTGGTCCTGGACACTGTTCAGGGCATGGCTTTTCTCCCAGAAGACAGGGGTAATTGCTTAAAGAATTTGGCCTGGGCAGTATCCATGGCTCCCCATGTCCCAGCCAGGACCTATCTCAGACTTCTGGGGCATATAGCGTCGGCCATTCTCACAGCTCCCTTGGCCAGCCTCCACATGAGGGTCCCCCAGTGGGCACTCTGGGTGCAATGGGACCAAAGGTCAGACGATCTAGACCAGCTGGTCAGGATCTTCGACAAAGTTTGAAGGAGTCTTTCCTGGTGGCTGGATCCCTCCAACCTGGGACCACTGGTCCCCTTCTGGCAGGAGTCCCTGAGACGGGTTCTTACCACGGACGCTTCTGGTCTCGATTGGGTTGCTCGCCTTGAGAACAGGCAGACCCAGGAGACCTGTTCTTCAGACGAGCAGATGCTCCATATCAATGTCTCAGAGATGCGAGCGGTCCTGAACGCTCTGCAAGCATTTCAGTCGGACCTTTCGCCAGGCCCCCTTCTCATCCAGATGGGCAACATGTCGGTAATGTTTTACGTTAACAAGCAAGAGGGCACACGTTTTACCCCCTTTGCCAGGAGGAAGTGAGGGTCGGTATTGGGCCCTGGAACATCACTTAGACCTCACCACTGTCCATGTTCCAGGCATTCAAAATGTCTTGGTCGACAGCCTAAGCTGTTCTTGGTCCAAGGCTGACGAGTGGGAGCTCCTTCAGTTAGTAGCAGACCAGCTATTTGACAGATGGGGCCATCCAGAGTTGGACCTCTTTGCGCCGCCACTCAATGCCAAACTGCCCAGCTTCTGCTCGCTAGAGCACGGGCCTGGTGTTTTCTGACCCAACACTTTGTCCCTCTGTTGGACAGGGAGGATTCTGTACACCTTCCCTCCCTTTCCTATTCTCCAGAGGGTCCTCCTGAAATTGCAGGACGAGAGGGAAGAGATGATCCTCGCCCCCCTGGCCCTGGCAGATTTGGTTCCCACAACTTCAGCAGCTGGCAGTGGAGCCTCCAATACCGCTGCCGCTGAGCTCACACTTGCTGTTGCAGGATCAGGGCACCCTGGTCCATCCGTACCTCAAATCCCTGCATCTTCATGTGTGGCGCCTTCAGACTTGGTCAAGTCCAGGTACGGAGTCTCCCAGGAGGTGATGGACATTCTCATCACAGCGAGAAAGTCCTCACCACATCCACTTATGCTATGAAGTGGAAAAGATTTTGTTTGTGGGCTTCTTCCCGCCACTTGGACCCATTTACCTGTCCAGTGAACTCCATTTTAGAGTATCTCCTCTCCTTGTCAAACCAAGGCCTGAGCTATTCCTCCATTAAGGTGCATCTCTCTGCAGTCTCTGCTTACCATGCACCTGTGGAGGGGAAACCCTCGCTCAGCTGGACATGTCCCGCACTTTTTTGAGGGGCATACTACACATTAAGCCTCCATCAGAGATCCTGTGCCGCCTGGATCTACTGTTTATGCTCTCAGAATCCCTATCTCTTCTCCTATTCAAGCCTGCCGCAGAATGCGAGCTTCACTTCCGTTCTTGGAAAGCGTTATTTTTAGTTGCTGTTGCTTCTATGCTGAGGGTTTCTGAGCTCCAGGCCCTGATGTGTGAGGAGCCTTATTTAATTTTCCATAAGGACAGGGTGTCCGTACATACTAACCCTGAGTTTTCATACTTTACTTTGTAAAACAAATTGCTTAATTGTCATATGAAACGTGTCTGTTTTCCTTATGGACCTGTAAACCCCCTGTTGACGTGGAACCTTTGTAAACGAGCTGCCTGGCGCTCAAAGGTATTTGTAATCCTAGATTGAATAAATAAAATAAATTTTACCCAAGATAGTGTCTAAGTTCACACTTAATCAGGACATTAACCTGCCAGTGTACTATGCTAACCACATGAACTGGGGGGAAGTGATCCTACATACGCTGGATGTCCACAGGTCGCTACGGTACTATCTGAATCATTCTGCTCCATTAAAATGGGCCAGTTATTTGTGGCCTGTGCGCCTTGCTGTCAAGGCGCTCCAGTGTCTAAACAGACCTTATAAAAATGGCTGGTAAATTGCATCGTCTTCTGCTGTGACAAATGTAATAAACCCCTTCCTGGCTCAGTGAGGGGTCATTCAACCAGGGGCGATGTTACTTCCTTTGTTTCAGTGAAGAACGTCTCCATATCAGACATCTGCGCAGCGGCTACCTGGAGCTTGGTGCATACCTTTATCAAGCACTACAGCTTGGACATTGCCTCTAGGCGAAGGGCAGGTTTTGGCTTGTTGTTCCTTCAGGACTTTCTGTCCTGATGCCTTATTCTGGCAGTCATACTTTAGCCTCCTCCCAGACCTATTCCAGTCCTTTTCTTTGGGACTGCTTGGGACTCCATCCTTATGGTAATAGCCTGCTGCAAGAGCTCCCACGCGATGTAAGACAGTACAGTTACGTAAGAACTTACTGCAACAGTAGATCTTTGAGAGGAGCTCTTGCAGTAGGCACTGCTTTCCCTCTCTCCTTCCCTCTGGTGAGTCTATGCATCATTTTATAGCAAGCTTCCTCCTGGTCCGCTTGCCAGCCTCCCCCGTGAGTCTCTGGTGGGTGAACTAAGGTGAAGCTGGGGACTGTCCCCTTATGTACCATTGACCGATGTTGCGGCGGTCCCAGCTGAAGACTGCTGGTTAGAAGGTTTGCTGTGGGGTCCTAATCCCTGGCGGCATAGTCGTTATGGTAATGGCTTGCTGCAAGAGCTCCTCTCGAAGATTTACTGTTACGGTAAGTTCTTATGTAACTGTACTTTCCCCTTTTTGGACACTCTGATATCTGAACCATCTTTACCAAGCCTTTCTGACGGCTGTTTAGTTTTATCTTTTTTCTTGTCACCTTTTATGCTATTTGCTGCTGTACATGAAGAGATGCAACCTTCAGATGCGTGCTGACCACCCTCAGTGCCATTTTTTTTTTTTTTAGGTTACACAGAGGCAGACTGGGAAGGCATGCTTCTCTTTAAAATGTTTACCCTTTTAAATTAGTGTTTTTTTTGGAAAAAATAAGACAGGACCTGGAATTTATGAAGCCATGTTGACAACCTAAATGCTTAAAACAAAAGCGTATGACAGTCTGCCCCTGCCAGAAGCTGAAAACAGTTTGTACAAATTTTTTGTTTGTAATTTCTGATCTTACTTTGAGAGGGCTCTTGCAGTAGGTATTTACATATAGGACTGAAGCCGGCAGGCGTCAAGAGCCCACGGAAAAAATTCTAGCTTGTAGTCTCTGGCGGGGGACTGCCCCCACGCCAGGTGACCGAAATCATGTGACATCAGTATAAAGGGACAGTCCCCCAAGCCCGCCTTCCAGTTCTTTCCTGCCATCTGCTAGTCATAGCGCCTCACAATTAAGTTCCTCTACTCGTCAGTCTATCGTCAGTCTTGTAAACCAAATGTTTCTCTCATTTTTTTGACCTTTTCTCATTTAAACACTGTGTATGTAATCCCCTACACCCTCCGATTTGCATAAAAACAAGTGCGACTTGTGCAGCGCCCAGCTCCCACATAAGGACGGTCATTCCCTGTACCTCTTCTACCTAGGCCCGGATCACCCTGTGGAGAAAGGTCAGCACTGCCAGCTATTTAATGCCACCACCCATAAACGGAGGCAGCAGTCTCGGAGAAGGAGCTGAAGAAGCTGAGGCAGGCCTCCACTTCACCTGAGGGACACTGTAAAAAGAAGGAGAAGCACCGGGACCGGAACTTCAACGGCTACTGCAACTCTGATTGGAGTCGCTGTATTGCAGGTAACATTCCCCTTGGGGGACCAACCCTCGATGGCCATCTTGGTGGTGTCGTCCCTCCCATCTGGCTCACGCTCGAGCCCCTCGTGAGCCTCCGGGGAAAAAGGAGGTGATTGCTCCCGGGAAGGCCGCAGTCTCGCGGCCCTCTGAGTCGAGCGGGTCCGGTAAGTCGGATGCTGGTGCCACCGACGTCTGCCTGGACAGGGCTGATAAGTCGCTGGCCCCTTCAGGGGCGCACACGACCCCCAAGCCACCCACCAAGGCTGCTTCTCCCACACGGCCTTCGTCGGGCGCTGGTTCCGATAAGTAGGACACCGGCTTCTCTGACGCCTGCCTGGATCCCACTGGTAAGGCGGTCATTGGCTCCTCCGATGAATGCACGGCAAAAGAACCAATGCTGGACCCCATCGACCAGTCCGCCATTCCCGGCTCACCGCAGCATTCGCCGCTGCATACTGAGGCTCCAGCGTCTCCCCTGCTTGACCCCGAGGATTTCAGAACTCTTTCCCCAGGCGACACAGAGGATGTCTGTACGTTTCTGTCAGGTCTCCCTCCCTCAGGACCAGATCCTCAGATGCTGGCTCCGACACCGGCCTACCCGATGTCGGGTGACATCCCTTAACCGGACGCCATCCCAGCGCTGGACCCGACGCCCGTGGGGTCCCCTGTTCCTGGCCCGCCCACTGGGCCTCTTTCGGGGTCTTCTGCGCTTACAGAGTCCCTGGTTCCCGGGTATCCAACGCTGTCGTATCTGATGCCGTCTTACCCGTGACCGCAGTATCCTGTGCCGCAGTACCTGATGCCGGGCTTCCCGCCGTCGAGTTACGGATACTTGCCTTACGGATACACTCAGTATCTGTATCCCCCCCCTCCTCCACTGCCCCTCCAGCTGCTGTTAGACTTGAAGGAAACTCTGGCTGCCTGGTGGGCAGAGGCCAAAGCTCAGTTCACCAGGGAGGTGGAGAGCCATCTGCTGACGTTGGACCTGGTACCGGAACCCCTGCGTCGAAGCCGAGAGACTCCCTCCTCCCGCCCGACACCAGAGGTGGGCACCCAGGTGACAGAGCTGGGGAGGACACACTTCCCCGAGGGTTGCCTAAGGGGTCCTTCCCCCCCCCGTGCCGGGAGAAGTCTTCATCTTCCTCTTTGGAGACCTCTGACTCAGATTCAGGGGGTGCTCCTATCCGCATAATGAGCCACGCACTCCAGCCTGTCCCAGGCCAAGGACTCCTCCGAAGTCTCCTCTGGAAGATCCTTCTTTTCTGGAGCTGCTGAAAAAGATCCAGAAGGTCCACTAGTGGCAATCTCTGGAGCCAGATCCACAGCGGAAGAAGCTTCCTGCCCACTTGGATCTGCCCGAAACCACTCCAATATTGATTCCACCCTGGATCGAGCCTCATGCAGACCTTGTTTCCACTATTTGGAAACAACCGTCCGCGTTAGCCCCCCTTCTGAGGAAGGCAGATAGGCAATACCAGGCTCCTGAGGGTGTGGATTCTTTGAATGCACACCCGAAGGCAAACTCAGTCGTGATTTGTGCCGCTCATGGCCGTTCGTCGAACCCTAAACACCTTAGCTCATCTCCACTTGACAAGGAATCCCGTCTTCTGGACCAGTACGGGAAGAAGATGTACGCTTCTTCCACGCTGCGGATTAGGGCTCTGAACTACGTAGCACATATGGGGGACTACCAGAAGACTATCCTGAGTCAGGTGGAATCCAAGTTGGACTCCCTTCCTCAGTCTCAGACCAAGCAGGAAGTGGCTGACCTTGTCCGGTCTGCTTGTTCAGCCAATCGGCACATGCTCCGTGTCACATGTGATGCAGTGGATGCAGCAGGTCGGAGCTCGGCTTTCACCGTAAGTCTTCGGCATCATGCTTGGCTCCGGGTGTCAGGTTTGGTCCCTGAAGTGCAATCTGCTATTCTGGATGCGCCCTTCAGGGGTTCGGTGCTGTTCAGTGGGGATTTCATGGGCATCATCACGACCTGCAAGAGAAGAGCACTGCACATAAGTCTGTTGACTCTATGTACAGGCCTCCTCAGGGACAGCGTCACCCTTTTCGCAGACATTCTTGGCCTAAAGCGAAACCTCAGGGTGAGCGGGCCAACAAACATTGGGCCCCTCCACCTGCCAAGCCCTCCTCCGCCCAAAAAAGTGGCCGGAGCTTCAGCCGCGACACTGCCCCACACCTCCTGACTCCGTTCCTCTCCCACAGCCTCTGGATCCCCCCAGAGGAACCAGTAGGAGGGAATTTCTCCTTCCATCTACAGGGTTGGGAGAGGATCTCATCAGATGCTTGGGTGCTCTAACTGATAGTAGCAGGACACTCAACTGAGTTTCTTCAGAAACCACCCAGAAGACCACCCCCAAGTCGACTTACTCCCCGGAACATCTTTCTCTGGTTCGGGAAGAAATTTCCTCCCTTCTATTGAGGGTGGCAGTAGAGCCTGTCCTGGCCCACCTGTGAGGGACAGGCTACTATTCCCATTTCTTCCTGGTTCCAAAAAAATCCGGAGACGTGAGGCCTATTTTAGACCTCAGCTCCCTGAACATGTTCGTGGAGTACAAATGGTTCAGAATGCTCTCCCTGCAGAGCCTTCTGCCATTACTTCAGCAGGGACAGTGGCTGTGCGCTTTGGATATGCAGGATGCTTACCTGCATATCTCCATACGCCCTTCCCACGGCAAATTCCTCCGGTTTTCACTCCAGAGGGACCACTAAAAGTTCAAGGCCCTCCCATTTGGTCTTTCCTCAGCGCCCTGAGTGTTCACTAAATGCCTTTCGGTGGTTGCGGCCCACCTGCGTACCTAGGGAGTGCAGGTATTCCCGTACCTGGATGACTGGCTCCTGGCAGCCCCATCCAGGAAGGATCTTCTGCACTGTCTTTCACTTACCCTGCAGGTCTTTGCCAGCCTGGGTATCACCATCAACCATGCCAAGTCCCATCTGGTCCCTTACCAAAGGCTTCAGTTCATAGGGGCTATCCTGAACACGACCCTCTGCATGGCCTTTCTGCCCCTGGACAGGGTGGATACCCTCCAGGCTCATGCAAGTCTGCTGTCCAGTCACAGATGGGTCAGCGCCCCCGTCAGTCCTTTTCCTACTCGGTCTCATCGCGGCTGCTATTCTGACAGTCCTGCCCACTCGGCTCCATATGAGGATCTCTCAGTGGATGCTTCGGTCTCAGCAGGACCAGACATTAGGCGACCTAGACCAGGAGGTTCTGGTCTCCGATCCCATGGTCTGGGACTTGCAGTGGTGGATGGTGCAAGAGAACCTTTGCCGGCGGGTTCCCTTTTGCCTCGAATCCCCCTCCCAATCATTGACTACAGATGCCTCGGGGAGGGCTGGGGAGCCCATCTAGGGTCTCAAAGAACTCAGGACTCCTGGTCCAGACTCGAGCAGACTCTTCATAGAAATGTGCTTGAACTCAGAGCCGTTCTGTATGCTGTCCAGGCTTTGAACTCTTACATTCTTCCCGGTCATCTGACTATCCAGATGGACAACATGTGTGTAGTCTGGTACATCAACAAGCAGGGAGGAATGCATTCCTACCCTCTGTTCAGGGAAGCAGTGAGAGTTTGGAGCTGGGCAGTTCAGCACAGCTTTCACCTGATGGCAGTTCATGTTTTGGGTGTCGAAAACACGCTGGCAGACCACCTCATTTGGTCCTCAGCAAAGGCCCACGAATGGGAACTTGATCAGGAGTTGGCAGACGATATCTTCCTGTGCAGGGGAACCCCTCAGGTAGACCTGTTTGCGTCTCCTCAAAACGCAAAGCTTCCCGCCTTCTGCTTGCTCGCTCCAGGGTGTGGCATTTTTTGGTGGGATGCTCTGTCTCTTGACTGGAAGGGCAGATTTGTCTATGCCTTCCCTCCAATTCCCTTGATTCTGAGGGTCTTGCACAAACTCGGCTCAGAAGGAGCTCAAATGATCCTCATCACTCCATTCTGGCCCATGCAAGTTTGGTTCTGTCTTCTGCAACAATTTTCAGAGGAACCTCCTCTTCCTCTTCCTCTTTTGCAGCATATGCTGACCCAGGATCAGGGGACCCTGATTCATCCAGGTCTCAAATCCCTTCAGGTTGCATGCGTGGCTCCTGCAGATGTAGCCCAGGTCCGATTCAGGGTTTCTCTGCCCGTGGCCGATATTCTGGTGGAGGCCAGAAAGCCTTCCACTAGCTCCACCTATGCCATGAAATGGAGGCGGTTCTTGATTTGGGCCTCTTCCAAGGATTTTGAGCCATTCTCTTGCCCTGTCGGGAGAATCCTGGACTACATGCATCATCTCTTTGACCTGGGTCTCAGTCATTCCTTCTTGAAGGTTCATATGGCAGCTATTTCTGCCTACCATGTCCCTTTTGGAGACAGAACTTTCGCACAGTTGGAAGTCTCTAAGACTTTCCTTCGAGAGGTTCTCCATTTACGACCCCCTTCTTGGGATCTGAACTTTGTTCTTGAGAAGCTTACCTTGCCTCCCTTTGAGCCGGCAGCCTCAACAGACTTGAAGTTCCTCTCGTGGAAGACTCTCTTCCTAGTGGCCATTGCTTCAGCTCAAAGGATTTCCGAGCTTCAGGCCTTGACGTGTAAAATCCCGTGTTTGGTTTTCCACAAGAAACGAGTGGCTCTGTGCACTAATCCTAAGTTTCTCCCTAAGATAGTGGCAGAATCTATGCTGAATCAATCTATTGAGCTATCTGCCTTCTTTACACAACACTCCAATCAAGGGGTGTGCCTCTTACATACTTTGGATGTTCACAGAATACTGAGATACTGCACCACTCGGACTAAGGATCTCAGGAAGTCTGATCAGCTTTTTGTCTCTTTTGCTCACAAAAGGGAAGGCAATGCTGTTTCCAAGCAATGCCTGTCGAAATGGTTGGCTCATTGTATCACTTTCTGTTACAACAAGACCCTGCCGGGTTAGGTCAAAGGTCACTCCACCAGAGGAGTAGCTGCCTCTGCAGCTTGTTACAAGAATCTCAGCGGCAGACATCTGCGTAGCCACAACTTGGACTTCTGTCCACACTCTTACGAAACACTATAGTTTGGACATTGCCTTTCACTGTAGAGCAGGCTTCGGGTTGGCTGTTTTGCAAGGTCTTCTTTCTTAAGACCCTTACAGCTGGAGGTTTATTGATTGGTAGTTTTCCTCCTCCCAAGTGCTTTTCCTTGTTCCAGACTGCATGGGACTCAGTCCTATGTGTAATTACCTACTGCAAGAGCCCTCTCGAAGTAAGATAGTACAGTTATGTAAGAACTTAACCTAACAGTAGATCTTCGAGAGAGGCTGTTACAGTAGGTAATACCTTCCCTCCTTCCATCCCCCTTAGCTTTTTCAGCTCCCTTTCCTGGAAGGGAAATATCCGCTTCTCTCTCATCTTGCCTTTTTGGCCCTTGGCAGGAAAGAACTGGAAGACAGGCATGGGGAACCGCCCCTTTATAATGATGTCGCATGACGTCGGTCACCTGACGTGGGGGCGGTCCCCCGCCAGAGTCTGCTAGCTAGACATTTTTCCATGGGATCCTGATGCCTGCCGGCTTCAGTCCTATATGTAATTACCTACTGCAAGAGCCTCTCTTAAAGATCTACTGTTATGGTAAGTTCTTATGTAACTGTGCTCCCCTCATCTCCGGTGCTGTACCCAACTGCCTGCCTGCCACTGCTTCCCCCAAGGACCCCCAATGGAACCTTGGTTTACCTCCCAGGTGGGGAAGATTAGGGGCCTTACCTTGTACCTTCATTCATCTCATCGGGGTCCTCTATGAGGTTCTATGTGAGTGGTGAGGTAAATCTCAAGCACGTCACATTGGTGTTGCACTGGGACTGAGTTTTCTGATACCCCGAGGCATGACTGTGTTAGGATGCCAAGGCACGTGCTGACATTAGTCATGCCTCTCACCCTACTAGAGACTACAGGCTTGCTGAACCTCTGGCCACTGCCAGAGGTCAGGCATGCACCGGTTAGGTGCCCCAGAATTGATGAGCAGTCCGCCGGATGCTCAGGCCCCCCGCTGTTCCTCTGATGACCCGGCTGCTTCCTGAACCCGGGTCACCAGCGTCAAGTGGTAGTGCTACCACTGCGCTGGCAGACTGGCCTAATTTGTACAGTTTTTGGAAAGTCCACAAGGTCTCTCTGACATACCAGTTAGAAAGCAACTTGAAATTAATCAAACTGATTCCCAAAAAGCAATGCAGTACAAGAGCCCAATAATGGAAAAAAGTCGCTTGTACTGAATAAACTGTTACAAAGGTAAAATTGTGTCTCCCATAGCAGGAATCGATTATTTAAGGTGAAAGGGCACGGACAGAAATGGAAAGAGAAAATGCTCCGCTCTGTTTTCTGTAACTTGGATAGCTAAAAATAGTAAACCACTAAAATTTAGCAAAAGTAATGTGATTTACTAGCCAAAATAGTCAAGATAGACAAGTAAGATATTCTCTTGGTCCTGGGAATCAAATGATAACTGTAGAACCCATAATTTACGGAAAACCCTAGCTAAACACAGAGTAACTGAGAAAACAAATTAAGTGCACTTTTTTTTTTTAACTCTGTTTTTGGCTCCGCTTGAGCCCCGGAGAACTCTCTCAGGCATACACTCACCTCCAGCTCTACCTCCTGGCCTGAAACTCACCAGCATCCTGGCACCAGCCAGGCTATCCCCTCGGTTCTGAGCCCTCCCGAGGTGGGGCCGCCCTATGCTCCCAGGGCTCTCTATCTGCAAATTCGGGCCGGGCTGGGCTCGGCTCAGTGGCTGGATGAGTTCGGCCAGTGGAGTGTGGCTGTAGGGTGGTGCCTTCGCCTATCTCCGGGAGTGGGGATTTTCTTGTTTTCCCCCTCGTTACGCCCTCCCTGGTGGAGTCCTGACATGCAGTGATGCCAAGGGACGTCTTGCCGTGACTCCGCAGCCCTCTACGTTGGCCCTGAAGCATTGCGGTACCTCCGGTCTCCACCAGAGGTCACCGCGGTGCCGGTCATAGTCCCTGGATCCCCATGAGGAAGGAGAGCTGTCCTCCGGACGCTTAGTCTTTCCCCTCTCCTGCCGACCCTCGACGATCCAGGCTCGTTCCCGAACCTGGGTCGTCGGCGTGGCATGAGTTGTGACGTCCAGTGCCTCAACCCTCGGAGCCACCGGGCCGGCTAAAAATGCACTTTTTTTTTTAAATATAACCAGGGCTAGAAATAATTTTTTTGAGATGCCTGTCCGAGAGACAGGTGGAATGTAAATGTTGCCTGTCCGGACAAAGTTTTACCTGTCCACATTTTTGTTAGGTGAATTTTAAACTTAAAACATAAAATGGACTGTAAAGTGGAAATAGAGAAAACTGTTGATTTTTGGGGGGTTATTTTTCAAGGTAAAACACTGATTGAGGCTAGTCTATTTCTGAATCAGAACTTGAATCTAGTCTGCAGCCATATGGTCTCACATGAGGTCTTCTTTTGTTTTCCAGATTTGAACCATAGTGTTATGGCATCCTGCAGGTCAAATGTAGCAACGCTAGCATCTGACAGCTTGACACGATTAGTTCAGATGTAGTCATAGGAGACAGACAGGACCGCCAGTCAGACTTCACTCTGCCCATCAAGCTGAATCCTCTCTCAACTACTGCAGTTTGGGTTGGGATCAGTAGAGCTATTGTGACTAAGACCAGAATATCAGGGAATCGCTGTTCATGTGCATCATTATGGAGAATTTTTTGCCAGAAATCCAAATAGTGAAATTTCGGAGACAGCTCATTCAGTGATTTTTTCATAAGTGGTTTAAGCTCTAACCAGGGTTAAATATACTGAATGACCGTAGGACTTTGTCTGTTTTAAAATTGGAAAATCGTGAGTTAATACTTTCAATTGTTGATGTAAGAAGGCTTGTAACATCACGCAACACTGCCTGTTTGGTTCTATCTATAGCATATCCCCTTTCTAAGCTAAGGAAGATATCAGATCCACGGTACTGAACCTGAGCAGTGGCTGAGCCTGTCAGTCGACTTGTGCTAGTGTCACTGTCAGCTGTGTCAGAGTCAGGGAGCAAGAGCAATTCCTAACAGACTTTGTCAAGTTTATTCTGCACAGGGTAGTTCTCTAGCCAGAGCACTGTGCTTTCAACCTTACTGACTATTGTTTCTACTGTTGAGCTGTCTCTCTGTAGAGTTAGACTGAAGGCCATCATGACAGAAAGGTATTCAGCAAGAAACTGAGAAAAGAGGACAAATCTCACAGTACTTATTGTTTTGAACAACCCACTGGCCTGATCTTTTGTTTGCCCTGGTGTGGAAGCAATGTGCTGTAAATGTACAACTAGGGCCTTGTAGCTGGACAGAATAACAGACAGAGCCCTTTCTCTGTGCGCAACCCACCGGGTCCCTGACACGTTAACTGGTTTGTGAATGGTGTAACTCATATTACTTGCTAACTCTTTGAGACCGGCCCAGTTTTTGGGAGACTTATGGTATATTTTATAGATACCCATTAAGACTTCATCTGTTGTTTTCATGTATGGAATAGATGTTGCTGATTGCTTTATAGCAAGCTCCAACTTGTGGGCACTGCACTGAATCCCTAGCAAATGAGGTACATTTTTCAAAATCCTGCCAAACACCCCAGTCACTTTACCCAACATGACGGGTGCCCCATCAGATCCAAAAGCAACAATTTTTTCTTTCCAGTCTTTACAGTCCAAGGTGAATTCTAAGGCATCACCTATTGAGTTATAAATGCTTTCACCATTTGGAATAGAGACTGGCTGAAGGGAAACAAATTTGTTAACTGGACGGAAATTTTCCATTGTCCTAATATATACTTCCTCCTCTTCTATTACTGAGGCATCAGTGTTCGAGTCACATAAAACAGAGATAAAAGTGTTACTATTAACCAGTTTTGCATCTTTTATCCTTATTGATTCTGAAATAAAATGTGTGAACGTTGCTGCCTGTTTGTCACTTCTATAACTGACTCCGACATTTGTACCATTTACATGTTGTAATTTAAGATGCCAGGAAATCTGTGAATGGCGTTCTGAATTAATCAAATAAAGAGTTGTTCTAAACAAATGTTCTACTTGTGTCACCTCATTTTTTCCATTTATTATTCCTCGTTCTATTGCTAAGTTGGAAGGTTCAGTGTTAGACACAATATTTTTTCATTGGCTAATTTATGAGGTTTGGAGTTCATGAGCATGTACATTTTCAAGTCTCATGCTCTTACAGCCACTCATGAAAGTGTTTGTCTCCTTAGTATTTTTGCAATATGAGCAGGTCATGCCTACATCAGGCTCATATAGTAGCCACTCCTATTTTTCTTCCAGGTTTCCTGGAACCCCTTTTTCTTTTGTCCCACTTTCAACAGTAGTCAGAGTTGCTGGCATATCAGCACTGGCAGTGGCACTGCAAGTTGTCACATCTGTGGCCACAATGGTGGGGTGAATAGTTGGTGCTAATGAGTCTATCAGTAATGGGAAGCAATACACATGAGGAACCAGAGCTTTCTCCTCCTCTTGGCTTGAAACTGAAGGCTTTCCTATTTTTTTAAAGCCAAACTTTAACAAAGACATTTTTTCCCCTTTTGGTTTACTTTGCTAAGAATACTTAACTTAGTAGAATTTAAAGTACAGTAAGCACCTTGGAAGACAGTGGACACTACAGCCTTATCTCTCAAGCAGAAGCACTGCAGGAACTCCTTATACTTTTGATTTAGTATTTCTTTTTTATCCACAAAACAAAACCCCAAAAATCTGAAATATGTGTCCCTGCCTAATCCCTTCTTATAGTTCTTTTCTTTCTTTAATTTTATATATCAATCCTCTCCCTCTTCACCAGAAAGCCTAGCACACACCAGCCCTCAAGTTATATAGTCCTCTGATTTAGTGAGATTCAGGGCTCTTTCTTGGTGTTCCTTAATTTTTCCCAAATTCAGACTTAGAATATTGTTCTTTTTATATGTTCCTCTGAGCTCTGATTGAGAGACAGGGTACTTTCCCCCTCCTCAACCAGATGTGGAGAGAACAGCCTGCCTAATAAATCAGATTTCAAGGCAGCCCTACTCTGTGTTTTTTCTTCAACACAACGTTATTTTTATTAACAACCCTGCTATTTGTAGGCTTTTCCCCCTTTTATAAGGTGCAGGTAGTAACTTATAAGTTCAAGCTCTCAGACTCAGACAGTGCTATTCCCCTCCTTAGCCCCTCACTAGCCTGAGAGTCTGACAGCTAATTCTTTTTGTTGTACAGTGGCGTAAACATGGACAGTATCTGTATCAGGCTTTTGCCTGGTAGAATGGCACTGAATTATAGCGTTGGCTGACCGTTGGCTAAATACTCGCTCTGCTCTCCATCCGTCTCCTACAAGATCTGTGGTGAAAATGAGCAGGCGGTACTGGCGTCAAGCTGCGCATGTGCAGCAAGTGATCTGCATGCGCGGTTGACGAGAATGCCCGTTGTTGCAGCAGCTCTTCCCGCCCGACCACCAGAGCAGAGAGACAGACGTCAGGTGACTAAGGCAATGGTAAGTCACCTGACATTGGCATTGATGGGCAGGGCGGGTGGTCGGTCAGATGGTCACACTATGCACACTGCTCCTCCACGGCTCCGATCTCCACTGGGTCCTAGTGCCCAGCACATCCCCTTGCTGTAAAGACGGAGATTCGGGATTCAGCGCTAGTAAAGCGCTTGCCAGTTAAGCGCCTGTCCCAGGGACAGGCATTAGACCACAACCAGCTGTCCCAAGTGAAAACGGGCTGTCCCAGACAGGCGGACAGACGGTTATTTCGAGCCCTGAATATAACTACAAAGTAAAAGCCTGACTGGAGTACCAGTTAATCTTCTTCATGGATATCTCTTTCATCAGGCCACACCTATGGAACGTACAGCCGCGAGGTGCTAGGACCACACAGAAACTTTTACTAGCAGTCAGTCAAGGGCCGCCCACTACGACGTCAGACATTGGCATATGCATACACATTGGTGGCCCCTCCTCTCCTCAGTTCGTTTCCTGCTGTAGATCAGATTTTTTAGACCACTATAGGAAACGCCACTGTAATAGGCACTGTTTTTATTTTCTTTATACTAAAGTAATCACTCTTGCAGTGATTTTAGATGACCTGTGTCGAAGGAACCATTAAAACACGTTTTGTACTGAGAAAGTGGAGACAAGATCTACACCAGTCACTCCGCAATGTCTGTGTCTGCTGCCTAGGTCCAGACCACAACATGAAAACCTGCAAAATCTGCCAGGGTTTCAATTCAGCAACCATGGGACACCATAAAGGGGCTCTGGAGCTGTGGTCCTGTGCAGAGGGGGATCAGGAAAAGAGAGACATCCTGAACAAATACTTTTGGTCAGTATTCACAGGGGAAGGAAAAGGGGAGGGGCCACAGAACAAAAACTTGGGAGGGAGGGAGGTGGACACTAGTCGTTTTTTGGAGGTGAGAGTCCTGAAGGGACTTGCTAATCAGAAGGTGGACAAAGCAATAGGGCCAGATAGGGTCCATCCAAGAGTATTGAGGGAGCTCAGGGAATTACTGACTGCATCTCTGTCAGGTCTGTTTAGCAGCTCACTGGAAACAAGAGTGGTTCTGGAGGACTGGAGGAGGGTAGATGTAGTCCTACTACACAGAAGTGGTAGCTGAGAGGAGGCTGGCAATTATGGGCCATCAGCCTGACATCGATGGTGGGAAAGTTAAGGAATTCGCTGCTGAAGGAAAGGATTGTGGAACATCTTGAATCCAGTGGGTTACAAGACCCAAGGCATCATGGTTTCACAGGGGGGAGGTCATGTCAAATGAGTCTGATAGATTTATTTGACTGGGTGACCACTGAACTAGCTCAAGGTTGGAGCAGTGGACATGGCCTACCTAGATTTCAGTAAGGCGTTTGACACTATTCCATATAGGAGACTAGTAAGCAAGCTAGGTAGCTTAGAAGTGGGTCCAAAGGTGGTAAACTGGATAAGAAATTGGTTAGGGGATAGGTGACAGAGGGTGGTGGTAAACTGAGTTTAGTCCAAGGAAGGAAGGGCGAGCAACGGGGTACCTCAGGAATCAATATGCTGGGACCAGTCCTCTTTAATGTCTTTATTTAGTGACATTGTAGAAGAGCTAGAAGGGAAGGTCTACATTTTTGCGAATGATACCAAAATCTGCAATAGGTGGACACTGGGGTGGGGGTGGAAGGGTGAAAAGGATGAGCACAGACCTAAGAAAACTAGAGGTGTGGTCAAGGGTGTGGCAGCTAGGTAAAATGCGAAAAAGCGCAAAATGATGCACTTGGGGCACAGAAACCTAGGGGCAGATTACAAAATAGGTAGAGTGGTATGGACGTCCACCAAGCAGAAAAGAGACCTGGGGTAAGCATATCTGATGACCTAAAGGTGGACAGGAAGTGTGACAAGGCAGTAGGGGAGAGCAAGTGAAATGCTGGGGTGCATAGGGAGGGTTATCACCAGCAGAAAGCGGGAGGTGGTGTTATCTCAGTATAGATCACTAGTAAGACCCCACCTAGAGTATTGTGTCCAGTTCTGGAGACCACATCTCCGGAAGGACATATAGAGAGTGAACGGGGTTCAGATGAGGGCAACTAAACTGGTGCAGGGTCTGCATCAAAAGCCCTATGAGGAAAGACTGAAGGACCTCAGTATGTACACCCTAGAACAGAGGAGAGATATGATAGAGACCTTTAAGTACCTCACCGGGGATTATGGTACAGGAGGTGAGTATTTTTCAGAAGGAAAGGTGCTGAAGAACAAGGGACATGCTGTGAAGCTGGAGGGGGGTCGATCCAGGACAGAAGTAAAAGTGAGGAAGTACTTCTTTACAGATGGAGTGGTGGATTCCTGGAACAGTCTTCCAGCAGTGGTGGTGGGGGCGAAAACAGTGGTTTGGTTCAAAAATGCATGGGATAGGCCCATCGGTTGGATTTCCGCTTGCGATGCCAGCGATCCAGGTTCGGAAACAGATCCAGGTCATCAGAGGGCCTACCAGGGGGACAAGGATCCCTAGGACTGCTCTCTTTCTCCGGGGAGGGGGGTGGTGTGTGTTCGGTGCAGGGGCGACACCTGGCGAAGACTGGGTTGTCGCCTTGTACTGACGAAGGAAGCAATTCTGGGGTGGGACAGATGCGACGTCATTGCATGTCCCAGCCTCAGTCTACAGGGGAAAATGCTGCCCCGGCCGTCTCCATGAAACCCTGCTCTCCGGACTTCAATTAGCCACCTAGCCATCTCTCCCAAATAGTTACCGGTTTCACGGCACTGTTGGCCTGTACAGTGTCATACCCTGCCCTCTTGGGGGTAAGCCAGGGGTAACCAGGAGAGCACAGACAGATATGGGAGGTGGAAGTCCATGGGGCGCCGTGACCAGGGCAGAGACCTGACGACCGGAGGCAGGAAAAAATTAAAGCAAATTTAAAAAAATTAAAAAAAATGCATGGGATAAGCACAAGGGAATCATAGTAGAATGGGAGAAAGAGCTGTAGATCTGGCATGGTCTGTGGTAATGTAAGTAGGGAGAAATGGGCAGACTGGATGAGTCAAGCAGTCCTTATTTGCTGTCAGATTCAATGTTTCTGTGTTAAGGAAGTGAGGCCCATTGGTATTGGATAGGGTGGGCGGCAGTGCATGGCATCTCTTCCCCCCAGCTGCTGGATGACCATGTGCTGGTGGCGGCATCAGCTGTGAGAGGGTGAGTGTACACACAAAAGCAGAGAAACCAAGCACTTTGGGAATAAACATCAGTGGGACTCAGCATGGAAATGTCTTTTTTCACAACATGACCCATCACGTGGAGTCTCTGTTTCATGTATGAATGACAGCAAGGGCACATCCACTGCACTTCTATCCCCCAGGAGACTGGGACATGCACGTTAAGGTGTCACAATCTGAACATTTTCATGGCATGATAACCTTGAATAGTGAGGAAAAAAAAATCAGTTATCATACTATTCCGATATAAAGCTATCTGGTTTAGATTTTGTAGAAGGAACCCTCCACACCATATATTTTGTGGGTGAAACTGGGTGCTTTTTCTCACATGATCATAATATATCATCTGAAACGGTTATTGTTATAAGGAGAGTAAACACACTGACAGTAGCATGAGTGAAAATTTACGTGGTTATCGCAGAAGTCGATTATCCTGACGTTGCTAAATCGGCATGCATAACGAAATACTACATATGGCATTGCTTAACTTGAGCTACTTTAAGAGGCAAGCTTCTGTAACCAGTGCTGTTTGAGTTGTAGCATTTGTAGTAGGGGCAGAGATGGAAAAAAAAAAAGAGGCAGGCAGAAAGAAAATGTCAAGCAGGTCCAGGACCAGGGCTGAGTGGTGGCTAAGCAGCAGCTTCAGATAGCCATGGACATTGGCAGCTCATGTGCCCAGTCTGTGACTGCCATGGTGGCTATGAGCTGCAGAGCTTGGTTGAGGATCTCAGCCTTTATGGCAGATACCCAGCACAAGTTGGTGGATGTCCCCTTCTTGGTCACTGACTTGTTCGGGCTGGGGTTGCAAGGACACCTTAACTTGCATTTAGAAGACCAGTGCCACCCTGAACTCAATTACCTCCTCCCAGAGGAGTCCCAAAGGCTCTTACCTCCAATGGAAGAAGCTCTTTCAGCCCCTCTCTGCCCCTGTGGTCAAGCTGTCCCAGCCCCCAGCTGGGAAGCAGGCTCAGGCTTGGTGTCCCCAGCCAAAGTCGGTTGCTTCGGTTGTCCGAAAGCCAGGGTAGTCGAGGCCCTGCTGCTTCCTCAGCTGCTCCCTCCTCCAAGCCTGCCCAATGATGCAATGGGGGTGCTTCCCCCATAGCTGTCCTGACTCCTCCCATGGGGGGCCGGCTCTGCCACATCCTTTGCACCTGGTCCGCAGTCATCTTGGATAGGTGGGTCCTTGTGGTGGTTGATCAGGGTATGCCTTTAGAGTTTGAGGCCTTCCTGTCTTGCCGAGCCTGTGGTCCATGGGAGGACATGGCTTCTGCCGACATACTGTCAGCCCTTCCGGAAGGCATTGCCTGTAGTGGCTCCAGTCCCAGACCTTTTAGTGAACCCAGAGTTTGTCTCCAGGTACTTCCTGGTGCCAAAGTGGATGGGGGGGGGGGCTGGTGCCCCATCTTAGATCTGCACAACGTGAACAAATTCCTTCGGTCATGCACTTTCAGGATGGTCACACTGTCTCAAATCGGTCCATGTCTGGAGCAACATATGTGTTTCTGCTTCCTGGATCTTCGGGACAAGTTCTTCCACGTCCCCTTCCGTCCATACCACCGCCGGTCCCTGCAGTTCCCTGTGGAGGGAGTTCTCTATGAGTTCCAGGCCATGCCCTTTGGCCTCTCCTCAGCTCCCAGGGTCTTCACCAAGTGCATAGCAGTGGTGACAGCCTACCTGAGGTGCTGAGGGGTCCATGTGTACCCCTGTTTGGACAACTGGTTTATAGCGGGTCCCTCCAGGGAGGAGATGGAGCGGTCCAGGGACCTGACCCTCCAGTCCTGCTTGTCCCTTGGGCTTCTGCTCAACGAGGCCAAGTCGGAGCTCATACCTTCTCAGATGATGCAGTTCATCGGGGCAGAGCTCTACTCTTGCAGAGCCAGGACTCGGCTTCCGGCAGACCAGGCGGAGGTTCTCTTCTGTTTTGCCCAGGCATTTTGGGTTGGGCTGTTGCACCCTGCTCAGGACTTCCTGTGCCTCCTGGGGTACATAGCGGCATGCACCAGCGTGATCCACTGGGCCCGGTAGAGAATGCGCTCTCTGCAGTGGGAGCTTGCCCTCCATTGGTCTTAGCGCTAGCGCCTCTTCAAGCAGCTGGTCACTGACCCAGCCGGTGTGGTACACCCTCCAGTGGTCGTTAGCCCCAGAACATCTGCAGGAAGGGATCCCATTTGTCTGCCCAGAACTGATGGGTCATGACCGATGCTTCCCTGATGGGCTGGGGAGCCCACCAGGTGGACTACAGAGTCCATGGATTCTGGACCCCCAAGGAGTTCCAATGCCCTATCAATCTGCTGGAGCTTCAGGCAGGTTGACTGGCACCGACAGCCTTTGTGCCCCACATTTAGGTTAAGATCATTCAGGTTCAGATGGATAACACCACGGCCATGTACTACCTCAACAAACAGGGTGTTACGCACATCTTTCCTCTGTGCAGGAAAACTCTCTATATCTGGATCCTCTTGCTCAGTCTGGACACTGATCTCCTGGCCATCCATATGGCCGGCATCTCCAGTCAGCTGGCAGATGCCCTCAGCCATGTGGGTGAGGTGTCTCACAAGTGGTATTCTCATCCAGATGTACTACACAGCCTGTCTTCCCACTGGGGCACCCCTCTGGTGGACCTGTTAGCTTCGAGGGAGAATGCAAAGCTGAGACTGTATTTTGTCCCCTCCAAGCAAGAAACGCTACAGGGGGATGCCTTCTCGAGGTCCTGGACCCTGGGCTTCCTCTATGCCTTCCCTCCATTCTTCTCTGATCCACAGAGTGCTGCTCAAAGCCAGAAGGAACAATGCACGGATGATCCTGGTAGCTTTGGACTGGGCCCGTCAGTTCTGGTACCCCGAACTTCTCGCCCTCAGCAGCAGGCTCACGTGGCATCTTTCTCTCCTCACGGACCTGCTCTCTTGCAGTCAAGAAGACTCACCATTTATATAGTGCTTTTTCATACACAGTGTATCCCAAAGCTCTTTACAAGCAGTGCTAGACTGATAGTGAAGTGACTGAATGTGTAGTGGTGGCCATATTGCACATCAACACCTGCACATAGACTGGACAGCTGGGGTCAGGGGAAGGTACTTCTTGCAGACCTTCAGTCCCTGCACCTGAGTGGCTAGAATTCCAGGCTTTGGGTCTCTCTGAAGATGTCCTCACCATGGTCGAGGCTTCTTGGAAGGAATAGACCCGAAAATACTACGCCTTCACATGGGAGGGGTTCTCCATGTGGTACCAGAGCAAGGGGCTAAATCCTTTATCTTGTATGGTGGCTAGTACTCTCGACTGCCTTTGGTCCCTCTCTCAGTCAGGCCTTCGGTCAATGATTCTCAAGGTGCACATGGCAGCCGTCTTGGCATAAGGGGCGCGCTGGCTGGTATGCTGTCAGTGGCGAAGGGGAAGGCGGTCTGGTGCTTTTTTAATGGCCTTGATCACATTTCACCTCCGATGCGTGAATCACCACCACCTTGGAACTTGTTGCTGGTGTTGATAAAGATCATGGGCAAGCCATTCGAACCAATTGCCAGGTGTGACATCTCTCCCCCCTGTCATGGAAAACCGCCTTTCTGGTGGCTATCGCATGAGCCAGAAGGATCAGTGAGCTCCAGACACTCTTGGTGGAGTCTTCTTACCTTGTCTTCCACAAGGACAAGGTTGTCCTTCGCCCCAACCCAAAGTTCTTCCTGAAGGTTGTGTCGGATTTTCACCTTAACCAGGTGATTAATCTCCCGGTGTACTTCAACCACACCTCGGAGGCCAAGCACAGGCTCCATACTTTGGACATAAGGTGAGTGCTCACCTATGACAAAGAGTGCACAGCTGGAGTTCGGGGAGAGGTTTGCCAACTATTTGTCACCCTACATGAAGCCGCACCTGGCAAACCAGCAGCTTAGGGGACGATTAGTAGGTGGGTTGTATCCTGCATCGACCTCTGCTATAGGTTGGCGGGTAGGAAGCCTCCTGTAGGGCTAAGGGCTCATTCCACCTGTCATACCGCTACCTCGGTGGCTGCTTCCAATGATGTCCCTATCTAGGAAATCTGCAGAGCTGCTACCTGGAAGTCGGCACACACCTTCATTTCCCACTACCACATCAACCTTGAGTCATGCTGGGATGCTGGTTTTGGTCCTCAGTTCTCCTATTTCTGTTCCTAATATAGGGGGTGTGCGTCTTGCACCCTCCTCCTGGAGAACTGCTAGGAATCTGCCAGAAGTGTGGCTAGTACATGATATCCATGTCCCTAGAAAACCAGGTTACTCACCTGTAACAGTAGTTCTAAGAGTGATATATGATATACATCCACACTGACCCACCCGACCTCCCCTGGCAAGTGACACACTGATCTCGCCTCCAGCAGGTAAGATCTGATGTCACAGGGCGGTGCCAACGGAGTTACCACTCCAGGTGGGTGGAACGAGCCAGCTTGAAGATGTTCTGGCAAGCCTTAAAGGGAAAGAAACACTGCCAGAAGTGTGGATGTACGTCATATACCACTCCTAGAAGTACTGTTACAGGTGAGTAACTTTTTTTTTTTCTATCCACTATCCCATCACCCCCCACCCCCCAAAAAATGAACATCTTTGATGTCGAGGATCTCTTTCGGCAAAATCTAAACCAGGCAGCAGTGGCTCAGAGGTCTGAGACACTGGGCACCTCACCTGCCATCATGCTGGCAAATCAGGATGGACCAGGGTCACTTTTGGGCCTTCCTGGAGAAAGAAGATTGAGCGTCCTTAGACAGTGCACCTCTTTTGGGGAGGGGAACAGTGTGTACCACTGCTTTACTGTCACCTAGCTAGGTGGCCCAGCAGCAGTTGCCTACCTAGTTGGCTGGGAGCAGGCACAGAAGTATGATCCATCTTAACCTAGTATGTGCATTGAATTGCATGCGTTCCAGCCAAGGTCGGAGAGAAAACAGGGAAAAACACTTGCCACTAGCAGGACGATGCTGGCCCCCTCACACTAGCAGGACGATGCTGGCCCCCTCACAGGCCCCACAGCACCTGCAGAGATGCCTGCTTACCTATAGAGGTAAGGAAGCAGACTGGGTAAGTACCGGGTACAGTGGGTGATGGGACTGGAGATTGCTACCAGGAGGAGGTCAGTGGGGGAGGAATAATGAGACAAACATATAAAGAAAAATCTAAACCAGACATTGTAACATGATGATGGTATAATAACTGTGATATTTTTTTTAAGGATATCGTACTGTAATCATTTTTATGCCATAACTTCCCGAGTCGTCTGTTAGTTAAGAAGGCAGAGGTGAAAACCAGGCGGATCAGGTTTGAATTCCACCACGGCCACTTACTTTGTGACCTTGAACAAGTCACATAATCTCCATCTGCGTAACCTCCTCTCTGTCTGTACTCCCCCCATGCTTCTCTGTCCTTAACTTTTCCAAATGTTCCTTAACCTCTCTGTGCATGCCTAATGAGTTCTGCACTTTCCAAGGTTTATACTGTGAGATACAGCTTGTATACAAGGCACTGTATAAAACATAATTATTTTTTTCACTCATTCCACCTCATCTTTACATTTTGTTTGTGTGAGAGGGGGTGGGCAAGCAAGCATGCTTTTATGTAGGAATCTTCCTTTTTTTTTTTCATTTCTGTTTTATTTCTATTTATGCCCTCTTCTCTCCAGCCCCTTCTTATGCTCAGAACCTCCCGGCACCTCCTGATCCCCCTGCCTTCCACAGCCACAGCCTCCTACTTCCATGGAGCCTTGGCTATACCCCCCAGGCGGAGTCAGGGTAGGGGGGCATGCCCCCAAGCTGCTGCTAGTTTTTATCAGGTGGTGCAGTTACATTAGGGAGGCGGGTACTCGGAGATACTGAAGCCTTTGTCTTGGAGGTGCTAGGGTCTTGATTTTTTCTGTTTTTCCTTCCAGCCCCTGGAGACGCTGCCTACAAGGATGTCAAGGCACGTCCGCACATGCTGCATGTGTCAGCCTGCCAGCATCAGCGATATCCCTGCCCTTGGTCCTCCAGCCCTACTACCACCAAATTTACCCAGGTGGCAGTACCTTGGCGGAGGATGGAACCCTCCCTCTCTGGAGGAGAAGGAGAGTATCCTCTGGGAAGCTCAATCCTCATCTTCCTGAATGGCCCCTGACGACCTGATGTCATACCTGAACTTGGGTTGCCAGCATCGCAAATGGCAGCAATACTGTAGTGCTGATGGGCTGCCACTGTTCCTTTTGTTTTTTCGTAAGTACTTTTGGTCAGTAATACAAATAGTAATGATATACCTGATGGCCCACCGGCAAATCTAATTTGTATCAGTATCATTGATTTATACATCACTCTGCGGTGGACACTTGCTTTAAAAAATAACAAGGGAAAAATAGATTTTTAGCTTTTCGGGAGGTTTGAGGGAGGGTGTGGATGAGATAGTTTGCCAAGCAGGTAGCTGTAACAGCATTTTTTGTGCAGTATTTTAAAAAGTAAATGTCGTAAATGAATGTTTAGTGTGTTTGGTTGTCTTGGTTTGCTTTTGTAACAAATATTCTGGGTTTAATATTTGGGGGGGGGGGGACAGTGCATAGACAAAAATGTAAGCTATCCCAGTAGTGGTCTGTGCTGTTTGTATTTTATTTTGTTTTTTTGATAGCCCCACCCATCTGCATGTTCTTCTTATTGTACAATGACAAGCATAAATGTTTCTGTACTAATAAAATGTTTTCTCTTGCAAATGAGGTCACAGTGGAAAGGGTGAAAAAGTCCTGGGCCTCAGTGGATGCCAAGACCCTGAAAAAGGAAGATGTTCAGCGGGAGACAGTCAACTGTTTGAATGATGATAATGAAACTGAAATTTCAGCAGATGAGATTATTCAAGGTAAAATACAGTGAGAGATTAGACGTCCCCCCATCCCTGCCTCCTCGCAGTGTACAGCTACTACAGGTAGCATGATGATACTTGTTGAATAACATTGTCCTTTACTGTCCTCAGTCACTGTTCTGGCAGTGTCTTGTGACATTATTAGCCTGGCTAATTGTTACAAAAGAAAAAAAGTCTTACTTATTTATATCTGTTTTGTTCATTTTCACTGGACGAGTCATTTACTGTTCAGTGTTTTGTGTGACAGCATGCAACTACTTTAATCCCAGGTTCTGTTGGAAGTCTGGGTGTTCTGCCAGTCTGCCATTTCATAAAATATTAAGGGCGTAGGAGACAAAAAATATTCTCAAAAGTTTTTTTTTTTTTTTTTATCTTCCTGCTAGCCTGGTGTCTAAGGTAAGTTTGGGCATCTTTTTTCCTCTCAGAACAGTCCCCAGTCAATGTTGCTTGTGTGTCGGGATTTCTCTCAGTTCAGCTGGTGCTTTGTAGAATTTTTAGTTCTTTTGGGATACACTGTAAGTTCCTTCTGAGCATCCGGCTGTGCACCCTCCACAGTCTCAGGAATGAGTGGATGCACACAAGAACTCTTTAAAAGACCAGAAGCTAGGGCATAGAAAATCCTTTTTTGTAAAACAAAATTGAGCTTATACAAAAATAATAAGCATGAGGATGCCAAACCACATGCCCTGAGCAGCAGATGCCACCAGTGGTGAGGCTGAAGCCATACGCCTGGTCTGCACCAGAGGATACCTCAGTGTCATCGTCCAGTGCTGCTCACGCTGTCGTCACTGTTCATGGTGGTGGTGAGTCAAATGGCACTGGATATGATTGCAGACCCCCCCCCTCTGACATGATTCATGATGTCGGCAGAGGGACTGGGAGAGGCCACTGTGCATCCATTTGCCAAGGCGGAGGTGTTCTTTCTCCTGGTGTCGCTAGTGGCACCAAAGGGAGGACTGTGATGCCCCTGGCAACAGGCACAGTAACTACCATGATGTCAGTCCTGGGCTCGGCACAGGATGTGTCACCAGTGACGGTGTCATTCCTGGGGTTATCCCCAGGGCCGGGTTGGGTATGGCTCGAGGGTCAGCGCAGGGCAGATCCCGGCACCAAGGGTGGTGCCAGCCATGGTGACCGGGGTGAACCTGTCTACGAGGATGTGGTGGACCCTGAGCCCAACACTGGAGATGACACTGGCTCAGTGTCTGATGGTGGCCTGGGGCAGCTGGTGGACGCCACCATTAGCGAGGACTGGGGTCACTCTGTGGGGATTGTATGGCACTGCTCTCTTAGACTGGGGGAGCCCCCCCATGGGCACCGACCGGGTCGCTTCTGTAATGTAGAAGGACCCTGTTTGGGTGACTCTGCCAGTCCCCCCTCTCGGGTGAGGCCACCTGTGCAGTTCCTCAGCCCAGGTAGAGGTCTTTGTCCACCACCAGGGCCTCACTGCTTCTTAGAAAGATTACTGTGTTCATAGGCCTCATGGGGCCACCTACGTGGTAGCAACACAGAGAGCTCATTGGTCCTTAGATACTTTCCGCAGGGATTCAGTCAGGGCCCAGCTATGGCCCTTCTCGGCACCAACAATCTCTGGGGTCTTTCCCTTTTCTTTGTCACCATCCTCCTCAGAAAACAACAAATCATCTTCCCACCTTTCAGCTGTGCACCTAGCATGGCCAGGTGTCCTTTGGGGTGCTTCTCTGTCTAATCTCGGAGTCCGTGTTGGTACTGCTAGAGTCAGTCCAGAAATGGTCTAGGTACCCTTTTAAGGACATTTTCATCTGGCACAATTCCCTGGAGGTTGCCTTTCCCATGGCTGAAGCCATTTTGGGAACTGGCCCTGGAGATTTGGCAGTATCTAGCATCCTGCCTGGCACCCTCTGCCTGTATATCCACAAGTATACGGTCCCTTTCTGGGTTCTTGGACTACCTACCCCTCTGCGGAGGGGCTGGTCATGGATTCAGTTTTCTTGATGCCCGGACACTGGGAGATGTGGACAAGTCTCTGGACAAAGAGTCCTGTAAGATTGACCATGCCTCAGAAAGGGTGTACACACTGCATTCTAGTGTCTCAGTCAGGCTAGTTATGCCATGATGATGGCCAACTTTGCTCATTCCTTGATGGGAGTCTTTGATACAGTCCTTCCTCACTACTCTGGTGGTCAGCAGTTGGCAGTGAGGATCATCAGAGACCAGGGTCAATCACTGGCTTAACACCAGCTCCTGACGACCTTAAACATGGGTGAGCACCCATGCTGTAGCGGCGGCTGTCTCCAGGTGTCACAGTTTTTGGCTGCATCTGTCCACCTTCACAGCTGACACCAAACAGAAGCTGACCAGTGTCTCCTCCTCCTCCTTGGGCACCGACCTGTTTAGCTGTGAGGTGGAATGACATCTCACCCATATCCAGAAGTTCAGTGCCACCTCGGATTCTGTGGCATTGTTCCAGAAGAACATGAAAAAGAAGCCTAAGAAACAAACTTAACAGTGTGGATCCTTTCAGCCACAGCCTGCTCGGCAACAGCCCCAACAGGGGCAGTACCAGGACTGGCACCCCAAGCCCAAGTCCGGTGGTCACTGGATATGCAGGACGCCTACTTGCACATTGCGGTCTTCCCTCCTTACAGGAGGTTTCTCCACTTCGCCTTTCGGGGAGAACATTACCAGTTCAAGGTATTGCCCTTTGACTTGTCTTCTGCACAGCGTGTCTTTACCAATGCTTCGCAGTGGTCACAGCAGCTCTCAGAAGAGAGGGACTATATGTCTTTCCATATCTGGATGACTGGCTTCTCAAGGCCCCTGTCCACTCTGGAGCGAACTCCCTCTCTCTCCCCAGCTTTCCTCCCTGAGTCAGATCTTAACCACGGATGCCTCAGGTCTCAGCTAGGGAGCCCACCTGAGTCCCTTCCAAACTCAGGGATCCTGGTCCCAGTGGGAAGCCACCCTGCATATCAATGTCCTGGAAATGAGAGCAGTGCTTTATGCCCTGCAGGCCTTCCAGAATCATCTGGCCCCTGACCAGTTGTTGCAGTCAGACAATCTGAGTGTTATCTACTATATCAACAAGCAGGGCAGGACTCAATCATGCCCCCTTTGTAGGGAGGCCATGAGAGTGTGGTATTGGGCATTGGACCACAATCTGACACTATCTGCTGTACACGTGCCAGGCGTTCTAAACACCATGGTGGACAGCCTCAGCAGGACTCAGTCCAGCATGCCTGAATGGGAGCTCCTCTCATCCGTAGCAGAAGGTCTGTTCAAGAGAAGGGGTTTTCCAGAGTCTGACCTTTTTGCATCTCCACATAACGCAAAACTGCTTGTAACAGGGTGTGGGATTGATAACACAGACACAGAAAAATGCTGTAAAACGCACCAGAGTGTGATATTTATTTTCTCCAAAAAATAATAAACTAAAATAAAAAATAAGCAAAGTAAAACATATATAGCTACAACAGGTAGCTTTCCACAGTACTGATCTTTACATTCAGATCCTTCCTGCTGTGGTCAGTCCTCAGCTACTTCTCCAGTAGCTCCTTACACTTTGGAAGTCAATAGGCTCAATTGCCTATCCTCTCCTCTCCTCTAGGAGGGGTATTTATAGTGACTGGCTGGGTCACCTGACCTGCTCCTTAACGATATACAGTTTTCTGGCTATATATGTAACAAAACAGGTATAATTACCTATAGACATAAGCATCTGTGGATTTTCTATAAAATGAAGCAAGTTAGTAAATAATAACACACACCCCAGACCTTCAAACAGTTGTGCATATTTAATTCAGCTTTAATGAGCTCTTAGTCCCGCCCACTCTTTAGTGAGTGGCAGCTCTATACCGTATAAAACAAGGCATGTGAGGACGTGTTTTCTCTTTACTTGTTCATTTTCTTTGGCTCCTGGATGCAGGAGGGTCTGGCACTGGGGCTTGAGTAGGGTATAGAAAAATGAATACCTATCGTTAAACATGTTTTTACTTTCCTCAAAGGGGTGTTTTATGTATAGTCAAACAAAAGGAGCTTTTATCTGTTTCATCACCAGTGTTAAGAACAGTGTTCACAGGCTACTCTAAACATTTTTGTATCCTTTTTCTTGTTATATTTTACACTCCCTATTTGTTTTGTAAAATTAGTTTCATCTGTTTTTTTTGGGTTTAACTGTAGAAAAATAAGAGAGACTTTCTTGTTTTAATCCCCTGGCTTACTTATAACTGCAGTATTTACTGAAAAAAAAAAAAGAAGCAACCACTCTTTTTCCCAGTTTACTTTTCAACTGTTTTTTTTTTTTTATACCCACTCTTCCCTTGAGGAGCAATCGGGAGGCATCCATGACCCCCCAGGGATCGTCCGGTGGGACAAGCTAAACAAAAGCCCACTCCTCCCTTGAGGAGCCACTGGGTGACATCCGCAACCCCCCAGGGACTGTCTGATGGCACAAGCTAAACAAAAGCCCACTCCTCGAGGAGCCACCGGGAGACATCCACAGCCCCAAGGGACCGTCCGGCAGCATAAGCTAAACAAAAGCCTACTCCTCCCTCGAGGAGCCACCAGGAGACATCCGTGACCCCCCAGGGACTGTTCAGCTGCACAAACTAAACAAAAGCCCACTCCTCCCTGAAGGAGCCACTGGGAGACATCCACGATCTCCCCAGGGACCGTCCGGCAGCACAAGCTAAACAAAAGCCCACTCCTTCCTCGAGGAGCCACCAGGAGACATCCGCGACCCCCCCCCCCGGGTCTGTCCAGTGGCACAAACTAAGCAGAAGCCCACTCCTTCCTTGAGGAGCCACCGGGAGACATCTGCAACTCCCCCCAGGGACCGTCCCATGGCACAAGCTAAACAAAAGCCCACTCCTCCCTCGAGGAGCCACCTGGAGACGTCCGCTATCCCCCCCAGGGACCATCCAGTGGCACAAGCTAAACAAAAGGTACAGAGTGACTCCTTGTCTCCAGCATAGGGTTCGACAGAATTTTGGCACCTTTTTCAAACGGACACCACCACAGCTTTGTTGAGTCTTAATAAGTCTTGAGTTTGCTACAGCGTTGTTAACTCAATTTCGGACCAGCAGTATTCTCTGCCTGTGCTTACTGCATTTTAACTCAGTTAGTAAACTTAATTCAGAGCCAAGTTATAAAACTTATTTGGGAGCAGTTTTGGAGAAGCTGCATTCTCAGCCTGTGTTTACAGCATTTGCAGCATTCTCTTTAAGTCAGGAGCTCAATCTGAATGTAATCTGATTTCATTCGTTTTAGCCTGCAGGTCTTTGAATTCTGTTTGTCTTATTGGACAGTGCAAGTTAGTCTGCATTTGTTTGCCTAATGTACGTAGCCAGGCTGTAGACTTTTCCTCTCTACCTGTAATGTGTTTTTGTACAGCTTTAAAGAGCTGGTGACATGTTCAGGAGAACTTTAACAAAAACTAATATTTAGACACAATCCAGCTTGTATTTCCATTAGCGCTGTTTTCCTCCTCCCCATTATGAGGTCATTTGTATGAAAACAGGATCTTTGCTCCTGAAGAGTTTGTCTATTCTTGCTGCATTCTCCCTTCCTTAAGTCATAGAGTGTTGCTTGTGGTATCACAGTTGCTCCCATGGCAACAGACTGTGATGTCACAACAGAGGACTATGACTTGAAGTAGGGAGTCAGCTATATAGGCAGATGGACTCTATAGCAACTCTAAGGGATAAAGATCATATATTTGTGCACATTTCCATAGTAATAAATAATGAGGAGGAGAAACAGACAAAATATAAATGGAATGCAGGCAGAATTGTACCTAATTATTATGTTTTTTTAAGTTTTCTTTGACGTGTCGGTAGCTGTTTAAGTTAACTAGCTCTGACTGCATCAAGTAGTTACAGCCATCTGCAGACTCTCCCCTCCTAAGTGTAATAAAAGTTTACTGCCCTCCTAACCCGACTCTTATTTCTCTTTTCTGTTTCTGATCTGTGTTAATGCTAGGCTTCTGCTGTACACCCTCTCCTCTTTCTTCAACTTGCTCTATTTCTTTTTTCCCCCGTTACAAGGCATAAATTGGAGTTGGAGGCTTGATTAGTGTCCTTCACTAATCAGAGTAAAAAATGATTAGCAATTGACCAAAGTTGATTAACAATTACCCAAAATTTATATTTTTGCTCAAAACTCCATAAAATGTACTTCTCTTGCTCTACATTGATAAAATACACATTTACACAAGTTTCTGAGACTGATACTGTTTTATTTAGCCATTTCCAGAGAAATACAGCAATTGTACAGCAGCACACATACATTTTAAGAGCAGAGATAGGATGTCTGCCAAAGCAGATATGAATTTGTGAGCGTGATCATGAGTTGTGACAAATTAAACATAATGAACCCCTGCCCCAGCATAAAAACTCCAGCACCTGAGACTGTGATTGACCACACAGTTACCAACAAGGACTGGGTGCGATCTGTTTTGCTACTCTTCTCCACCAGGCATGTAGCCGGTAATTCTCGCCTGTTTTTTTGGGGGGAGGGACTTGGGGGTGGTCCACCATCTTCAGCTGCCAAATCACCAGGACATCTTGGTTTAGCACTAAAAGATATGTCTACAGCCCTATCTGGGTTGAATTCAGCTGGAGGGGGGCCCTGCTTTTTAATGTGAATCAATGTTTCTACAGTATTCTCTGCCAGTCTTGCTCTCCAGTCAGTTTTTACCTTGTTCATAATTGAAAGACACCTTTCTATGATTGCATTAGACACAGGAAATACTCTCAACGCATTGACAAGCTTCAAAAGATTTGGATAAGAATTTTGGAAATCACATGCCAGCTTTGACCAGATAGCAGAGGCAGAAAGATTGATGAAATTGGTTTGAGTAAAAATCTTAAACTCTTGCCATTCTGCAAGTAGCAGAGAACTGTCACAGTCAGGTGGCATGCTTGCTGAAAAGTGGTCAGCTACTGCAGTAATGTCACTGTTACCATACAGCTCCAGTTCTTTTCTGTCTGCAGCTGCTGGCCAAAGTCTGATATCTAACACTTTTGCACGGTTTTTGATATTCATACCTCTCAACTGCTATGTATTTTGCATAGCGCTATGATTTTCACACTCAGATTTACCCTTGCTCCACAAAAATTTACTGATGTTTCTAACAATGTCACAGCTATTACTGGAAACATAAACTATCAAATCATTCAGCTAACTTGACAGAAACATTCCTTAACACCAAATATATGGGGCCCACTATTTAAAGACATGTTATTCTTTAAAATAAGAAAGTACTACACATTCGAGCTATTTACTCTGATTTTTTAAGGCCAGTGCTATGAATTTTAATGCCTCGAGGTTGAGAGATATGTAGATATTACTTTCATCAGTCAAACCGAACCTTTGTTCACAACAATTCTCAATGTTTGTGATGTATTTCTTAGTTTGCTGTTTAAAAGTTTTAACAACTTGGCCACTAAAATATGTTAATTTCACACCCTTGTATGTGACTTGAGCACATACTCCTGAAAGAACATCAGACACATTTTTTAAGAGAATGTCAAGTTCACTGCCACCTATGAGACCACTCCGCTTATCATGGTCAAGAATGTTTCTCTAAATTTCAACAGAGCTAAGTAGCTCTGGCATTTCAACTACTTCTTTTTGAAGTACTAGTGAGCACCTGGCAAGTGGCTGAAGCAGCTGTTCAAAACACAAAAGGTGTGCCACCATTTGGAATTTAGGCATAATTTTCAACGCTCCCTTGGTTTTGGCCTGGTCATGAGTTGGGTCTGTAGCCATAGATTCTAAATGGGCACAAATTACGGGGAATGATTTGGTAACAGCACAGGAGGCAAGAAGTTTATGCTGTACCCAATGTGTGCCATGGGCCTTCTTGTGCTTTTCACCTGACATCTCCATGGCCTGGGGCAAGGGACCATAACTCTCTGAGTCTCGTAGGACTTTTCTGATAGAGATAAAACAATTGGACCAGAACAATTGAACCATCGTTGAAATAGGTGTTATCCAAAGCATCTTTTATGGCCAGTTCTAATCTGTGTGAGAAACAATGAACACCAACTAACCACTGTATGTCGTCTCTTAAAAGAGCAGCAGGACCCCATCTTACACCCATGTTGACAGATGCCCCCATCAGCCCCAAACTCAACCATGTGTTTTATACTAAGATCAGACTCAGTAAAAATGTCTAAAAGGAGATTTTTCAGTCCCTCACTTGTGCCATCTGATACAGCTTTCATTCATAAAAACGTAGTCTCCACTTGACCATTGATGGGATTTACATAAATTATGTAAACCAGTTCCTTTTCAATTACACCACTGTCAGTACTACCGTCCATAAGCACTGAAGAATAATTTGCATTTTTGACAGTTGCTTGCAAGTTTTCTTCTAGGTGCTTGCCAATACACATTGTGAGTTCTTTCCTACGAACAGCGTTAATGTATTTATTGCCCAAATGAACTCCATGGCACTTCTCTTGTTCTGCTGTTGCTTCAAACTTTTTAATAGGGATGTCCTCTTTGGCCATCACATACAGGATCTCCATCAGCCTGCCTAGAATCTTTCTGTGCTGTTCCTCTGCATTACTGAAAGCTCTCCTTGCAAATAAATACGTTTTAAGTCTTGCTCGAAACCCCTAACACCCCCCCATTTTAAACTTACCAATTGTGGCATGGCAATATATATAAAGTGGTGACCTTGTTCTACCAAATTTGAAAATGTTCACAGCTTTCTTGTGCTGCTCTGTCAGAAGATGTTTCCGGATGGTGTCAGCTTTTAGCTGGGGACCTGTAATCCCTGCAATTAATGCCTCACTGAAGTTCCTCAACCCACGTAGCTCATCTCTGTACTCGCAGCACAATTTGCAACTAACATGCACTGCACAGTCTCCCTCACTGCTAATCTGTAGCCATTTTTTTTCTGGATCATATTTTTGGCGCCATCCCTCTGCAGTTACTAATTTAACTCCAGCCATGTCGGACTGTAATTATTAAAAAGTTTGAAGTTAGCAAAACAAGACTGTCAAGCTGTGTACTTAAAAATTAACACATCAAGTTACTGAATCTGGCTAACTCTGTAAAAAAAAAATGGTAGCTGCAGATTTACTGGACCTAAACCCTCCCAATAATGTCCCCATCTGTGCCATAGGCAGGGCACACACTTAAAGTTTCAGACTGTGAACAGAACACTTCCCCAAAGTTCACTGCTGCAGGAAAGCACGGGCAGCAGGGCATAGTCTTACTTGTCCCCAATCTCTGCCATAGGCAGGGCATACACTTAAAGTTTCAGAGCTGTGAACAGAACACTTCCCCAAAGTTCACTGCTGCAGGAAAGCTCTAGCTGGCAGCAAGGCTAGTGTCTTAATTTGTAATGTCCCTCTGGTCCGATGGGCAGGGCACACAAGAGTTATAACTTCCGTAGTGCAACAGAGCCAAGCAGGTGTATTTTTATTTTTGTCCCCTTCATGTCTGCCAAAGCAGGGCACATAGTCCTTGGATTTTCTCTGGAAAAACTAGGGCAGAATTCTTATTTCTTTTCTGTTCCCAAACAGGTTTGCAAGAGCACAGTAAAGTTTGATATTTACCCCCATCAGATCAGTCACTGGCATTTGATTGGGCTGGGCACAAAATAAAGATGTTTACACCTGTTCACTCTCTGCTAAGCAATAGTTCACATTTACTTTCCTGTTGTTTCCTCTCCCTGATTCCTCTTTGTTAATTTTTGCCCATGAGGTGCCTCTGCCCAGCTCTCCCCAGTCATGCCACTGCCCTGCTGCATGCTTTCCCATTGAGCTCACTCCTGCAGGCTCCATGTACAACAAATTGAAAGTTTGTACTTTTTTTTTTTTTTTATGTAGAGACTCCCCAATTGTCAGCTCAGTTCCTTTTCTCCTCCACTGAGTTGCTCGGCGAGTATCGTCGCCTGCTCGCCCCTGCCACAGTGCTTCACATGGCTGGTCCCGGTACCTGCTTCGCCGTCTTGGCCTCCTGGCTCCCCTGCTTCTCAGTGTGCACTCCTCCCTGCAACAGAACACAAATAAAATAATTAATATTACCGGACACCACCACCGAGCTAAAAAATGCAAAAAAAAGGAAACTGGAACTTACCTTAAGTTTTGCTCTGGCTGGAGCTTTTGAACCTGCTTGCTTTTCTCCTAGGGTCATGCTGCAAGAGGATGCTGTAACGTTTCTCCCGCACAGAGACTGGGTGGGGGTGGGGTTGCTGGCCAGTCAGGAGGGGGCATGGGGGAGGAGAACAGAAAAAGAAAATGAGGGGAAAAAAAATTAAAGAAACATGGCAAAAAATGCCAAAGGGGGTATTTTTAAAGGACCCAGGACCAGTTCACAGTGATTAGCAATGAAAGCTAATCATTCAAAAAGTTGACTCACTTTTTCCCAATCTTGGGTCACAAATTGCGATGCAAACCCTTTTATTTTATGCCTTGTGTTAATGGCAGCATTTTCCTTCTCTGTATGTAATTTAAATCTCCTGGATTGCCCTAGTGTCTAACAAGTTCTGTGTGATAACGGCGAACGCACATCGGCAACAATCAGTTTCACCGATGTATTCCCCGGCGCATGGCAAAAGGGCACCAGGGCCGTACATTTTTAATGTTTATGCGGGGGCTGCACCCCCCCTCACTATAGGATTCTAAACTCCAGGGTGGTGCATGTAAAGGGGGTTGTCCATACCTGCGCAACGCACTCCCTCTCGACTGTGGAATAGGCCTAATTGTGGGATCGAGAGCACTCTCAGGCCTCCGATTCCTGCACTTCTTTGGAGGGTCTGACTTCAGTCGGTTCTTTGACCTAGGCCTTCAGCCCTATGGTCTCCCTGTCGGGCTAGTTGGATGAGACACACGTTGATCTTCCGTCCAAGATATTTTCGAGCCGGTTGACCCGTTGTTACTGGAAGAGGCTGACACCTCCCTTTTTAGGACCCCGGTCCTACTGCTCATTTAAAGAGGGATGGATCTGTTCTCTGATTCTCCACCTATTGACCCAGAGCCTCCGGACCAGGAGGAGAACTGGCTCTTGCCGGCCTCCTTTGATATCCACTGTTGATGGCCCGATAGTCGAGGTCCCGCTCTTGGAGTCCTGAGTTGAACAGATGCCCGCTCACTTGATGCTCGGCTAGGTGGCACTGTTGCTATACCTCATCCTTGGGTGAGGAGAGACTCCAGTGCAGGGTGTGTTGGCGCTTCGAGGATTTAATGTGGCTGCTAATCTTTACCAGGGTAAAGCCCATTCCAACTTTGACCCCAGCCAACATGTGGCTTTCTCCACAGAGGCCACAGCCTCCCCTGCCTTGGCAGGTGCCAACCCATCAGGTTTGTGAGGTTCCCATCATGGCAATGCCTTGCCATGTTGTGGGCATTAAAGAAGTTAGAGCCATACCTATACAGGTGGCAATTTGGGGTGCAAACAGATCACAACCCACTGGTTTGGCTGGTACAAATGGGTAAAAAGAAATGGTAGGCTGCTAAGGTGGAGCCTTGCCTTGCAGGGGTGTGACAGGACTGTCTCACACAGGGCAGGGGCAGCAAATGAAAATGCAGATGGGCTATCGTGCCAGATTGAGCAATGAACTGACTTTGGGGAACTCATCCCATGCCTAGGAATAGATTCCCCCAAATTCAGTCTAGGAGGGAGGACTGTGACGCTCTACCTATCTATTTGTCATTATATTGTATCATATTTGTGATATAAATATATGTTTACGTGAATGTCTGCTTAGGGAAATGGCAGCCAGCAGCTTTTAAAGGTGCCTGACGTTTTGACCCCAAAGGTCCTGACTTGCTGAAAACAATTGGCTATGTAACACTGACCCAGTGAATGAATTAATTAAGAGGCTTCCTTTTGACATTTCCTGTCATGCCTGTGTTAGCTGTTTATATAACACACTGTAAAGCTTCAATTACTTTGAAGTCCAGGAAAGCATAGAAGGCAGCATCTTTTACGACATCCTAGTAAGCGACAAATTATTATTTTTTTCTTCAATTTAATATGCTTCATTAACATTTTCAAAACAATCAGTACATACAGTACATCTCACTATGGCATTTTAACATATTGAATTGTAAACTCCCCAAATCCCCTCTCCCTATCCATATTCTTCCCCCACCCTGGTCTCCCTCATCCACATAAACACTGTTACCTCAGTCCAAGAGCCTTCCCCCCAGACTATTTACCCCCCCCCCCATCACAGGTCTATATATAGTATCTGTCACTTGACATTTGTTAAGGACATATTACAGTGATATATAATAAACTTGGTCTATACATATCATCCCCTTTTATGGAAGTTGGACCATTGGTATCCTAAGGACCCTTTGACCTCTCAGCTAGAAAAGAGGAAACTTGCTCCCATCTCCTGTTAAAATTGTTTAACACATGGAATTGTGAGGCTGTCAACCGTTCTGCATAGAAGACTGTATGAACTTTCTGTAACCATTCTCTAAAGGGGGGTATTGTGCCTTTAGTCCAATATCTCATGATAAGGAGCAAAGCAACTGTGGAGGTGAGAGCCACATAGTACTTATGTGTTTGCAAGGATATAGCTGAGAGGTTGCCTACTACACATGTTTCGATATTGAAGTTACATGTCCCTTTGAACAAGGGGTTCAAAAATGTTATTTGTTGCCAGAAATTTTGAATTTTGGGGCAAGACCATATCAGATGTTTTAGAGAACTGGGCTCTTGGTGACATCTTTGACACACCCCACTTTGTAACTTACCTACAAGCTTAAGTTTAATTGGTGTATAATATAAATTGTGAAGAATATTAAATCTAATCAAATGCAGTCTGTCCTGTTTTAAAAATCTATAGTTATTTCTCTAGATCTGTTTCCAGGTTGAGGGCTCATAAGAAAGGTCAGCAGTATAATAAAATGCCATCAGAGAATATTTTGCCCCGGCCTTGTCAGACAAATATTTATATATTTGAGAAATAGGTTTAGATTGGGTGGCCAAATGAAGTAGTGTGTTTAAAGTTGCAGTAGTCTCCGAGGACCAAGGAGGAAGTCCTAAACTAGATTGAACACATTGTTTAACCTGCAAGTATTTAAAAAGGGGACATTTTGATAAATGGAAAGTTTGTTGAAATTCTCTAGGAGGAGCCACTTTATTATTTGAAACCAGGTCTGACAAAGTGGCATCCTTTAGATCGTTCCAAAAGGGAGAAGAAAGGATTCTGTTTCCTATTTGTAAGTTCAGATTATTAAACAGAGGTTGACCCAGGTCTCGTCTATTGTCAAGTTTAAAGTATGCGCATAACTGAGTATGGGCATTCGCTGCCCTTGCTATAGTAGTATGGTTCCAAGATTGAAGTAACATCTTATGGGGGTATAAAGTAATGACACTGGAGATAAATGATGGTCAAGAGCCATACCTCTTTCTGTTTTAAGCCAAGCTAACTTTGGCAAAGGGCATTCCAGAGGGGTCAACCAATAGAGGTATTTACAACTCTGGAAGGCTAAATAATAAAGCAAGAGGTGAGGGATACCAAGCCCCCCTTTTTCCTTCCCTGCAGTCAGTTTAAGTATGGATCGTCTAGGTCTTTTGTCCTTCCACAGAAAAGCTGTCCAAATGGAATCTATCTTTTTAAACCATGATCTTGAAAGAGGTATGTTTAACATAGAGAGGGGATGCATTAATCTAGGGAAAATAACCATCTTAATTATATTGCATTGTCATATCTTTAGGTCTTGTTGCATCTGTGTCACTACAGGATCTATGTTAAGTGATTTTAAATTATTGATATCCGAAGTAAGTTAAATTCCTAAAAAAGTGATAGAATTAGACGTCCATCTCAAACCCAGCTCCTCCTCCTCTCTACTAGTGCAAGCTGATGTCAAAGGTAATACCATTGTTTTATGATGATTCAGCTTATAACCAGACAATAAACCAAATTTCTCTATTATTTTCAACACTGCCCTTAAATATTCTTGTGAGAAAGAGAGGTGTAGGAGAATGTTGTCTGTGAACATTAACATTTTAAAGTTATCTAGTCCTATTGTTATTCCCCTTACCTCTTCTGCTACATTTAATTTTCCTAGCCAAGGGTTCAATATATAAATTGAATAGCATGGGGGACAAGGGGCAACTCTGCCTAGTACCTCTTGTCATCATAAAACTATTAGAGGTAGCCCTGTTACATGATACTCTCGCTGAAGGGGATGTATATAAAATTGCAATCCATTGAATATACTCTGAAGGTAGTCTATATCTTGGTAACAGGTCAAACAAATAGTCGCAGCTAACTCTGTTGAATGCTTTTTCCGTGTCGAGGGATACCAAAACCTTATCAGGATTGGCATCCCTCGAAGCGGAAAGGAAATGACAGATCTTTCTGAAATGATCACTGGAATGTCTTCCTGAGACGAATCCCAGTTGATCAGGTCCTATAAGACTATCCCATACCTTTTTAAGGTGAAAGGCTAATCTACTTGTTAATAACTTTATATCAATATTCAGTAATGATATTGGTCTATAGCTTTCTGGACTGGATAAGTCTTTCCCCGGCTTAGATAGAACCACAAATCCAGCCTCGAACACCGCCAGTTCCCTGATAGGAAAGGAATATAGATAGTTAAATAAGATTCTCAAATAAGGGTCGAGCTATTCCTTAAAAAACTTTCTAGAGAATAATCATCAGGGCCAGGCACTTTGTCTGTTGGCAGCCGTTCAATTGCTTCTTCAATTTCCTGGATAGTAACTTTCCCGACTAACTCTAATTGTTGAGATGTTGTAAGCCTTGGGAGTTCTACATCATATATAAAATGCTCCAAGTTTTTGCTGTATTCAGGATCTGAAGGTGGAGCTGTATATAAGTTTGCATAATACTTTCTAGAATTATTTATTGTACCCTCAGGGTCTGAGATAAATTTCCCTGTATTACTGTCCTGCAGTGCAGATGCCCAATTAGCCTCTTTTGGTTTTTTTTTCAATATCTGGGCAAGCAACTTCCCTGATTTTTCCCCTTGCCCTGTGTATGTGGCTTTCCATTTTGCCGCCGACTTCAATGTAAGGTTTAGATTATGAGCTGCATACTTGGCTCTCAATGAATGCAGTTCCCCCCACTTGCACTCATTTGTTGTTTGATTTAAATGAGTCTCCAAGTACCTTATCCTAGCTAACCATTCCTCCACCTGCTTTGCCTGTTTATGTTTCCCAGTAGTAGCGAGTCTAATGAACTCACCTCTCTATATAGTCTTAATGGCACCCCATAAAATATCTTTTGCCTGTATTGAGTCATGATTAAAGTTCCATGACTCCATAATAAACAATCTCATATGTTCCACTATTTCCTCCTCAGCTAGCAGTTAATTATTGAGGGACCATGAATTCGAGATCTTTTGAGAATTTAAGAATCTCAGTTTAAGCCAAATTGGTGAGTGGTCAGATAGGACTCTGGGATATACTGTATCTGCGCATCCTCGACCCCATGTAGAGCTGATGAACTAAGGAGGAAATAGTCTATATGAGAATACACCTTATGAGGTGGGGAATAAAATGTATAATCTATCACTTGAGGGTAATGAACTCTCCATGGATCAATAAGACTGGAGTCTTTCATCAGTTCCCACAAAGCCCTTTGTGCAGGGGATAATGTAGCTCTCTTGCTATAAGATCTATCTAAGTCAGTGGTATATACTAAATTCCAGTCTCCCCCCAAGAGGCATGGAATATTAGGGAAAGAGGCAATAATAGTAGCCGGGGGGGAGGTGTTCTGTATTTGGGCCATATATAGAACCAAGTAAAATTTTTACACCTGCTAGGTTCCCCTGAGTGAAAATATATCTCCCTTCTGGGTCGTACCAAGATTTTATTTCTTGGAAGTATATATATTTTTTTTTTATAAGAATAGCAACTCCCCCTCGCCTAGCACTTATGCCCGCTCCAAACACCTGGCCCACCCAAAGTTTACGCCATCTCAACAGTTGGTCAGTGGTAATGTGAGTCTCTTGCAGCATAACTATGTGTGGGTGGTGTCTATTAAGATGTCTTAAAATTGTATACCTTTTTGAATTATCTTTACCACCTTTAATATTTCATGAGATCATATTCCAACTTCCCATATGGCCTCAATATCTTTAGCCAAAAATAAAAATGTCCCACATGTCCAGTTTCACCCTATTCGTATATTAGAAACGAAATAAATTGTTTCAGTCTTCCCCCTCCCAATCTATCCAATCCTGTAATAAGTTCCCTCCACCCTCTCCCTTGCCCTGCTCCCCGACTTCTCTAGGCCAAGTGTCTCCTCCGAAACATTTTGGCCGTTATGCCCTCTAGGCGCAGCCTCCGCAATATTAATATGATATCCTAAAGGGATATACAAATTCCACCTTCGGCTCTTTTTGTCATCACAGTAGGAACGGGGAGGAGACATCATAAAAGTTTAGTAAGAATATAAGATGTCAGCAATCCCAAAAATATCCCCCGCCCCATTAACATTTTGTTTCAGCGGAGTGTCATACAACAAAGTAATAAGTTTCTCCTGCCGAAATTAGTTGAAAAGTATCTTTAAAGGTAATTCCTTTAACATTTGTCCCCTAGAACTCTAGCGAAGTTAACACATTCAGGATCAATACTTCCTGGTAACAGTTGAAAAGTCCACTTGAATACTAGATAACACAATAAAAGGGAAAAAAAAAAGACAAAGACCACAGAATTAAAGTTAATGTAATGGAGCATCCCTTTGACTTTAAGAGTCCAGATGATCAATAAACAATAAATCAAAAAAGAAAAAGAAAAGAAAAATTTCCAGGGCTGTAAGGGATTGCACTGAAAACATCTATAATTAGAAATATCGCTTGATGGCGTTCACACCATTTTCCATGTCGCAAATGCTATTATAGGCCTGTATATCTAAAGACCTCTTCACAGGGGAAAAAGAAAAATGAATGCAAGCCCCCTAATATGAACCTCCATGATATTTTGGGCCCTCAAGTCTAATCCCTGCAGTACCCGACGGTCTCCCAGCATCCTCTGGAGACTCGAGAGTCCGACTCATTACACAGCAAAAGTAAATAGTTCCACACTCAAGTGACTTTGCATGTAAGTTCTCCTTGATATTACTCATATTGTAAAGCTCGATGTAAGCACCTAGATTATTTTCAGGGAAAGCTCACCCGTCCTTTCCGAATAATTCAGGAAGTCTTATTTTTAGGTCAGCGGCAGCCTGTGTGGCAGAGTCATAACGCTGGTTACCAGTGGGTAAAGAAACCTCCAACCTTGCAGGAAAGAGCATTCTGTGCTTTATCTTAGCAGCCCACAGTTTAGACAGGAGTGATCGATAGGCTGCCCTTTCTTGTCGAACCTTAAATGTGAGATCAGGAACTATTCTTAATTTCTTGCCTTCCCACTCTGTTTTGTCCGTATTTCTGGAAGCCCTCAGAATGTGATCTCTATCAAGATAATTTAGTACTTTAAATATAATAGAGCGAGGAGGTTAGTCTGATGAAGGTTTCTGCCTAATTGACCTGTGGGCCCGCTCCACCGCATATGTGGGGCCATTAGGAGAGGGACCTGCAGTGCACACACACAACTTCTGAATAAAGGCCAATGTGTTAGTCCCTTCTTCTCCCTCCAGAAGCCCTAGCAATACCAAGTTATTACTCATGGATCTTCCTTCAAGGTCATCGACTTTGTCCTCCAATTTCCTAACAGCCTTCTTTAAGCTTGAATTCTCCTTTTCCATTTTTATCTATTCGATCTTCTGTCGATGAGATGCGAGCCTCCGTATCGGACGCTCTTACAATCAGCCCAGATACGGTTTTCTTCCACTCTCTGAAGTCAGAAATAGGTGAAAATAGTACTGTTTTAATCATGGAGATGTCCTCTTGAATTTGATCAGATGCAATATTCGGAGCAGTCACATTAGGGTTTTCTGTCGGCGACGAGCTCCTGCGGGTCCTTTTCACTTCCAGTCCCCCCGCATCCTTTTTATTTTCTTCTTCGGAACCACTGCGAATCGTCTCTCTAGGCGGCTCCATGACAGTTGCCATCCACAGTTCAAAAGTCTAGAACTCCTTTGAGAACTAAGGGAGCAATGAAGAGGTATCTTTTTAGGTGGAAAATGAAAGTTTTATTGGACACAGTTGCTGAGCTGCCTCAGCGTGCTGCTTACTCCACCGAGGGCATCACGCAACTCAAGAAGCGACAGAGTCGTAACAGCTATCTGTTACATCTGTCACCACTAAATGAGAACTGTTTGTCAGGATGTTTTTCTGAGATCAAAGGTGATTGCTCTGATCAAAGAGACTATATAAATTACTATTGCTCTCTACAGATTTCCAGAAGAACTCGAGACTAATAGGTGATTCGGACCCAAAACAGACAGGAGGGTTACCCTGTTTGTCTCCTGTTCACATATTGCACTTTGAGGTTTGGCACTGTGGGGGCAGAGGGCCTGACCTGCGGAGTGCGTTTGTGACACCGGTTTACTTACTTTTTTTAATTTTTAAAAAGTCCAGCAATCCACAAAATGGCGCTGGCTGTACATCTCCATTTCATTGCGAAGTGTGGCACTGCACCACTCGGCTCCAGTACACTTGTGAAAACACATTTTGGCCTGGATTTGAAAAAAGGCAGCTGTCACATTCTTGAGGTAGTTTGAAAAAAAATGGTTGTGCTGAAAATAGTTGGCCAAAATATTGAAAAGTATCACTGTTACAAAGTTACAAGTGTGCGTTGAAAATTTGGGGTGAAAATATTGAAAAGTTCCAGCATTGCAAAGTTACAAGTGTGCGTTGAAAAATTTCAAAGTACGTGTTGAAAATGTTCAAAGTACACTCATAACTTTGTTGTTCTTTGATATTTTTACCCCAGATTCTCAACTTAGCCTTCTTATAACTCCAGCTCATGAACAATCCTGTTCAAAAGGTGATTTTGTGCAGTTACCGCAAAATCACTTTTTGGGATTGATTCACATAAGTTCACTTACTACCCTTGTTCAGGAGATGGGGTCTCTAAAAGGCCACGTTGAAAAGTTGGGGAAAAATATTTAAAAATAACCAAGTTATGAGTATAAGTTCAAAACCCATTGAAATACATTGAATCATATACCTGATTTCCTCAGTTCCTGGTCCGGCATTCGACAATGAAGATGTGTGTCCGGTCCAGAGAGGTTAATAGCATTGGACATCTAGTAGGTAAGTAAGGTGTGTATCTGTCTGATGATGAGTAATGAGTGAGAGAGTTGGGTGGGGTCAGGGTAACTGTAGTAGTGGACCTGCGGCAGCAGATGTCGATGGACATTTTTTACTTTTTTACAGAATGTATGAAAAAAGACTGTGAGGGATGGTTTGCTTTAATTTAGGTATTGATGCTGGGGATAGGGCACCCCATTGTTGGTTTTAACCTCTGGGGCATTGGAAGTGACGGGGTGGAGGGATAGTAGGGTGAGATTACAGGGAATGAGGGATTATTTCTTTATATCCGGTACCTGCACCTGGGATTGTCGCACATTGGAAATGGATGGGCTGGTGGGAGGACTAGCCAGCACTGGGATTGGGCACCCCAGTGTCGGAAAGTTAAGAAGGAAGGGGGAAACAGTGGGAGGAGGGAGGGATATGTGGCAGAAGGTGTTAGGGATTGTTTTTACAGATGCAGTGGCCGTGGCCCTGCAGATTTTTTTAGTTGAGAAAAGGACTCCCTGCATAAATTACCTTCCAAACAACATGATACGGTGTTAAAAATAGTCTCCTCCGCTGCAGCCTCATTACCGTGCTGCCTGTGTGTGTAAGGCAGTTGGAGAGCACTATTTTTCCTCTGGCTTGAGAAGTTATTTGAGCCCTCACCAGTACTGCCTTTTTTTTGTAAGTTGAACCTTCCTCCATAGTGTTTTATGGGCCTTTTCTTTGTTTCAGTGATTAAGTTGAGCCGTCCCCGGTACTGCCTTTTTTTGCAAGTTGAAATGTCCTCCATAGTATTTTATGGGCCTTTCCTCTGGCTTGAGAGAAGTTAATTGAGCCCTCCCAGTACTGCCCTTTTTTTTTCAAGTTGAAACCTCCTCCATAGCGTTTTATGGGTCTTTTCTTTCTTTATGTTTCAGTGCTTAATTTACTATCATTTGCAAGCTGAGAAATTGTTTTGCTGGTATCCCCTCTCCCACTCATCCTGAGGTGTGAATTCCTTTGTTTCCTAACGATGCTGATTGATTTTACTTACTTCCCTCATAGTAAGAATGTGAAACTAAACTTGTGTTATTTTAAACAATTGATAAAGTGACATGTTCAATTTGCATCTCTTGGGGATAAAGCTGTATCCCTTTACCTGTATGGAGTAATTCACTTGCCATCAGTTCTTAAGACCTCAGCTGTAAGATGCATCATGCATGTAAGGTGATATATGAAATCAAATTGCATTCATTGAAAAACAGGTTAATTTCTCTTCCCTACCTCTGCAGCCACACAAATCCAACCTCTTATCTCTCTCTCACTGTGATACCTACTGCTGGACAACACAGTTGTGTAAACAAACAAAGCTGTTTTTTTTTCTTAAAAAGTAGGAGGTTTTTTCCTGCTTGTTTTAAGTGCCTGGATAAGCCACAGGAAGACATTTCTACTGCCAGGGATATATAACAAGTCGCAAGATATCTGTAGAGAGAAGGGAATACAACACTTTAATGGTTACTGCTGCATTAGACTACAAATGCAGACCGCAACGCAACGTTCTCATGAAATGATTCAATGTTAAACTAATTGACTTTATATTTTTTGTGCTTCTCTTTATGTTACTATGATCTTTATTTTTTCAGATTATATAACCAGGTGAGACACACTAAGCTGAATGCTTGTTTATCGATGCAACCTGGGAGCACAAGGAAGTTAAGTGACTTGCTCAGGATCACACAGTATGCAAGTGAGGGCTGTGGGATTCAAACCCAGGTCTCCAGATTTACAGCTTACAGCCTTAAACCACTGCGCCATACTGCCTGTTACTGTTACATACTGTTGCAGTCATTTGTTCTGGAGGCCCCAGCCATCTCAGAAAATATATAGATTGGGCGAAGGCAGTACAGAAAAGGGCAGCCAAAATGGTGCATGGTCTGCGCCAAAAGCACTATGGGAAAGACCCAGGGAGCTAAATATGCACTGTCTAGAGGAAAGGAGGGAAAGGGGAGATATGATAGAAGCATTCAGATACATCAGAGGTATCGATAAAGTACAGGAAGGTTCAATTCTGCTGAGAAAGATATGTTCAAGGAAAAGTGGGGCATGATATGTAGCTGGAAGGGAGGAGGCTTAAAGGGAATGCGAGGAAATGCTTCTTTATAGAGAGGGCAGTGGACACCTGGAACAGCCTACCAGCAGAGGTAATGAGTACTGAAATGGCAAAAGGTTTCAAACGTGCATGGGTTACGCATAAGGGTGACCTAGGTAACAGGGCTGGTGTGCGGGGTTAAGACTGGAGATCAGTTATGGTCCATGGCAGCACAGTAGGTAGGGATTTTAGGGCAGGCTAGGTGGGCTAGGAGGTCCTTTACTGCCAATAACTTCTATGTTCAACGTTAAACTAATTGACTTTATATTCTTTATGCTTCTCTTTTCTTAATGTTACTGTGATCCCTGTTTGCTGTTGCAGTCATTTGTTCTGGAGGTGTCAGCCATCTCAGAAAAGCTATAGATTGGGTGAAGGCTGTACAGAGAAGGGCAACCAAAATGGTGCATGGCCTGCACCAGACGCACTATGGAGAAAGACTCAGGGAGTTAAATATTTACTCTCTAGAGGAAGGTAAGGAAAGGGGAGACATTATAGAAGCAGTCAAATACCTCAAAGGTATCAATAAGGTACAGGAAGGTTCCGTTCTAGTGAGAAAGAGATGTTCCAGAAGAAGGGGGCATGACATGTAGCTGGAAGCGGGAGATTTAGAAGGGATGTGAGGAAATACATCTTTACAGAGTGGGTGGTGGACATCTGGAACAGCCTGCCAGCAGAGCTAATGGGTATTGAAACCGTAACAGGTTTCAGACATGCATGGGATACACATAAGGGGACCTTGGTAATAGGGCTGCTGCGACCGGGGGGGGGGGTGTTAAAGCTGGAGATCAGTTATGGTCCATGGCAGCGCAGTAGGTAGGGACCTTAGTGCAGACTAGGTGGGCTAGGAGGTCCTTTTCTGCCAGTAGCTTCTATGTTAGTAAATAGCTGGTACATGAACATTATTCATATGTGTTGACATCAATTTTAAGATGTTAAATATAAAGCCTATGGTACCAGTAAGACAATGCCATTAACAAGTACTGCTCAAATATTCAAAATCCATGGACTGAACCTCTTGTCGATTTAAATCTTACAGAAAAATGAGAGAAAATTGGAAACAAACACAGAAAAAAAAGTTTTCATAAAATAAACCAAAGCAAGGGGAAGGGGGGAGATAATATGTATAAAGCAGGAGAGCAGCACTGAAATACATTTTTGTTATACTTGTGAAAGGTTGAAAGCTTAAGTAAAATATAACTTCTAAATATAGAAAACAGTTGAAAGAGATAAAAAGGAAGGGAAAGGGTCCTAGATGCACTAGAAAAGAACAAAACAACCAAAAGAATCAAAGAAATTGACTGGCATAAAATTTAAAACAAGAAAACAGTTAATGATATTTGGCAGATTATAAAGGGCAACATATTATCATTTGCAATATTTACATTAAACGGATCAAGGAATATAACAACAGATGATTACAAGCAAGATGGCTAAATGAGGACGTGAAGAAAGTTACTCGACAACAAAAAAAAAAGCTAAACATGCAATAAAATATCTGAAAACAAAATCCATGACATAACCACATGTTCAGAATATTAAACATTTTTTAAAGAATCATTACAGCAAAAGTAACCATTTCAAAAAGAAAATGGAACTAAAACTTGCAGCAGATGTTGATAAAATCATCAGCAAGGGGTTGTGCAGTCACAATAGCCTAAACAAAATAAATAAGAATATAATTAATGTTATTATTAAAGGGGAAACAGTAAAAAATCCAGTGGAGATAGCAAAGCGATGTGATGAATATTGGTTCCTTATTTTGGGTTCCTTATTCAGACCCAGTCACAGCTCAGTCCCTTGCCCCTGTACATTACCATGAATACCAACAGAATTACTATAAATACAGACAATATACTGCAGAAAATCCAAAATAAAAAATCACAGTGCAAAGTTTCCACTAAAATGCTGAAATTAAATATTGGAATAATTGATGACCAGGCACCCCTCAAAATATATATTTTTTTAATTGATAAATACAGGTTCTGGGTAACATTCTAGAATCACTACTTAAAGCTACGTTAGCTACATGTCTGACAGTGATTTCAGTGACAGAGAGCAGCAGGGATTCACAAAGGGACAATCATGTACCACAAATGTAATCTGTCTCTATGAAAATGTGGCCCAATTCTTGGGTAGTAATACCTCATAGACATCATTTCTGTTATACTTTTGCAAAACATCTGCCACTGTACCACATTTGTCAGTCGTTGAAAAAATGTCTTCCCTAGCTATTCATCCCTGTATTATAAACAGTTGAACCCAAACCAGCCAAACCATATGAGGATTCATCACTGTAGGCCTTGTGTATTATGCAGATTGTGATAATTGACACTTGCAGGGTAAATTGGTACATCTGGACTATTTGCTGCATATACATCTGAATTGCTATGGGGTCCTGACCATGTTCACCCTTTCTCAAGCCAAGCTAGCTGCAGTATGACATACAACTCCTGGTAGGTGACATCACTTTATCTATACTGTGGCAAGCTGTGAATTTCTTTTTTTTTTTTAACTTTCTTTTTTTTTATCCCACCTGCCTGTCCCCTCGGCCCACTCCTTCAGACCATTGATCTTAGGTCGCTCCCACAGGATCTGCCCCAGAGTGCCAGGCTTACTCCAATATTCCTCCTACTTTCTTCTTCTTCCTTGGAGTGCCTGCACAGTGGAGTCTGTCCTGGGTTGTCAATCCCAGAGGTAGATTGGTCGTCATCTTGGCCTGAGGGGGGTTCTGTTTTTCCTCCCACTTAGTCCCTCTACCCTCTGAGGATGTCGGCACGTAGGACTGACGTCCAGTCTGATGGCGTGCTGTCGCACCGGGCAACAAATGCCGCAACATCCTCCTCCCTCCTGACTCTTCTCTGCAGAGCTTTGTGCACTGGCACCCGTGCTTCCACCGGCACAGGTGTGTCGGGTGTGCGAGGCACCCCAGGATCCCACCCTTGGAGGAGAGCATCCGTTGGGATGCTCAATCCTCACTCCCTCCCTCTGATCCCTGACGACCCAAGTCCGTTCCCGAACCCAGGTCACCAGTGTGGTGTGGCATCTAGCACCTCAGCCCTCAGTGCCACCAGACCAGCCGTGGCAAACTGCTATTTTCAACAAGAAGTTAACATTTTAAAAAGACATTGATGTAGACTGAGAAGCAGGTTGTGCAGATGAGTCATCATGCTAGCCTAGATATTTCCAGGTTGCATTCAGTTAGCCTAACCAGTGGGAGCAGAAGGGGAGCGGGATACAGATCTAAAATAGAACCGTTTAACTCATTTGTCATTTAAAGTTGCATTACTAAAATGCGATCTCCAGAACTGGACACTGTATTTCAAATGAGGCCTCATGAGTGATCTTCACAGTGGCATCACCACCTCCTTCCTTGTGCTAGTGATACCTCTCCCTGTGCACTCAGTATCCCACTGGCTCTCCCCACAGCCTTGGTGCATTGTTTAGCCACCTTTTAGGTCATCCAGTATGATCACCCCCAAATCTCTTTCCTGTTTGGTGACCATCAGTTTCTCCCCCTCCTCCTGTAATCCTCCTCTGGGTTCCTGCAACCCAAATGCATGATTTTGCACTTTTTTTGTATTAAATCTCAGCTGCCACACTTCGGACCATTCCTCCAGTTTACCTAGGTCCTCCTCACTTTTTCCACCTTTCCTGGAGTGTCCACCCTGTTGCAGATCTTAGTGTCATTCGCAAAGAGGCACACTTTCCCCTCCAGCCCCTCCACAATTTCACTTATGGAGACATTGAACAGGACTGGTCCCAGGACTAATCCCTGTTGCACCGTGCTGGTCACACTCCTTTCCTTAGATTGAGCACCGTTTACCATGACTCTCTGTCTTCTATCATTAAAACCAGTTCCTAACCTACTTTACCACCTTGTGACCCACTCCCAGGCTGCCCAGCTGTTGACAAGTCATATGTGGAATTGCATTGTCAGCCATACTAAATGCAATTCATGTTTGTGTTTAAGCCCATGTGTGACAGGGTTGAATAGGGCCCTGTCCCAGTTGTTCTGGTGAGGGTGTTTGGATGCAGGGATCTGTTATGTTCTCCACTTTTCTGTATCTTCTCTGTCTGGTTGTGTGGCCGGGTTTTATTGTGAGACCTAGGACCTGATCACCCCGATGGTCTTGCAGATCTTACTTCGAGACACAGCTCTTGCAGCAGGTTACACCATTAGGACTGAAGTCGGCAGGCGTCAGGACCCCACGGAAAAATTCTAGCTAGCTATCTTCAGCGGGGACCGCCTCCGACGTCAAGCGTAGTACATAAGGGGGCGGTCCCGCCCGATTCCCCAGTTCTTTCCCGCTGTCGACTTGCATGTCTCAACCCTTCGGTTCAGTTTCTAGCGCGCAACGCATGGTAAAGTGCTTTCCTACGGGAAATTTGTTCTCCGAGTTCAGTTTTCTCTCTGATGTCCTCCCTGACCTCCGGTCACTCCTCGAAGTGCGCCTGTGGGAAGCAGATCCCATTTAAGGATCCGCACTCGGCCTGTGTCCGGTGCCTAGGCCAGACCATGACACCGGTCCTGCACTTTTGCCAGGGTTCAACAGCAGAACCGGATCCGTCGCCAGAAGGCCCTACAGGCGTTCCTGTTAGAGGAGCAACTCAAGTCCATGGCTTCCAAGGGGGATTCATCACAGAAGGCCCGCAAGCATGCTGAGAAGCACAGAGAGAGGTCCTCTTCCAGGTCCCCTTCTAGGGCCTCCGACTCGTGCAGCTCTGGCTCCAGGTCCGACCGCTCTCCTTCCCGGGCCAGCTCTCAGCCTCCCCCCACTGCAGTGAGAAAATCTTCTTCCTCTTCTCAGGCCAAGACTCCCAGGCCTTGCTCATCTTCCAAGGCCCTGGCTAAGTCGGGGGATCGCCACCATCACCACAAGTCGGGTTCCCGCCATCCGGAACCCGACGTCAGGTCTGCTTCCTTGCCTCCTCGGAAAACCAAGGAGCTCACCTCACTCAAGAGGCCTCAGGACCCGACGCGGGTTCGTCTGACGTCGGCCTCTCGCCACAGATCCCCAGAGCCGTCGTCTGCCAGAAAGCCGTTGCCAGCCAGGCCTACTCATCCCCGGACGCCGGTAGGGAGACCGACGCCCGCTCCAGTCGAGAAGAGGACCCCGACGCCTCCGACCGACGTCGGTCAGGAGACCATCACTGAGGAGGAGTTAACCCAGCCCGAGGACCAGACGGGCGACCCCAGTCCTGTCGAGACTCCCAGGAACCCTACGCCCGCAACCCGAGCCCCCTGTGGAGCCAACACCGGGCCCCAACGACCATCCACCAGCGCCCGGATCGTCGTCGGGCCTTTCCTTTACAGAGGTGAAGGAGCTTTTCACTTACTGGTGGGATACCATCAAAAAGGACATGGTCCACACTCCACCTCCGCTTCCTCCTCCTCCTCCTCCACCGGTTGCTCCTCCGGTTCCTGCGCCCCCGTCCCTGTCTGGGTCTGCAGGCCGGTTACCTCCTCCCCGGGAGCCCAGGACCCCTCAAGGGGAGACTCGATAAAAGGAGACCTCCGTCCAGATCCTCTTCTAGGTCACCCAGTCCCAAGAGACCCAGAAGACGCTGCCGTTCGCCTTGGACGGAGGACACGGGATCAGAGTTTTCTACATCCAGATCCCCATCTCCCCTCTCCATCCCTTCTCCGGACCCACGTGAGCTGCCAAAGTCTCCTCTGGATGACTCTTTATTCTCGGATATTATGAGACACATCCAGGAGAACATGGGACGGGATGCGGAAGAGTTAGACCCGGAAAGGCTGCGCCTCGTGAAGTATCTTCGGCAGAAGGACCCCAAGCCTGTGGTGGTGCCACCCTTGGTTGACACTTTCGTGGACGTCACCAAGGCCGCGTGGAAGCGTCCACATTCGCTCCCAGTGATGCCAAAGAAAGCTGACCGGCTGTACAAGGCTCCAAGAGAAGACCAGTACTTGACCCAGCATCCTCAGGCCGACTCTCTGGTCATAACAGCCTCTCATGACCGGTCCCAGAGACCGCAACATCTGAGCACCCTGCCACGGACCCAGGAGTCCAAGCAGCTGGACTCCATGGGTAGGCATGCGTGTCCTAAGCTACCTCGCCATCAGATCCCTGAATTATTTGACCCACATGGTGCAGTTCCAAATGCCCTGTGGGAGCAGGGTCTGGATGTGGCTGAGAAGTTGCGGAAGGTGAGCAGAAGGAGGAGATGTTACAGCTCCTCTGTGCGAGTTCGGACTTCCGGGAACCCAGGTGCTACAGAGCAGCGTCGACTCCGCGGACTCCTGGCCAAGCAGCAGCTTCAGGCATATGCCTCGAGGCACTCTTGGCTCCATGTCTCGGTTTACCGGACGTCCAGAAAAACATCATGGGCGCCCCATTTGAGGAGAAGTTTTGTTTGGTAAACCCTCAGAGAAGATAATTACCAAACTCCAAGAGGCCGGGAAGGCGGTGAGGTCAGTTCAGGCCATGTACCGACCCAAGCTTAGTTCCTTTCGTAGAAACCAAAGCCGATTTCCTGGACAGACGCAGAGACAACAGTCCGGCCCCGTTCCACAGCAGAGGGGCTCGGTTTCGCAGAGCCCAGGGAAAACAACCGCGGGTCGGAGCCAGCGCAGCTCCTAAGCCGGTCCAGCCAGCGGGACCCTCAGCCGCTCACAACCTGACTCCCTTCCGGCCCCGCCCCTCAGGATCAGCAGGACGTCATGGTCGGGGGGAGTCGCATTAATTCCTGCGGGATGGCAGAATATAACCACTGACAGGTGGGTTCTACAGTTAGTCGGAAGAGGCCACTTTATAGGAGTGCGGAAAAGCCACCCTCGAGGCCTCCGTTGCTCTTCTGGTACCGGGACAGCACAAGTCATTGATCAGGCAAGAGGTGCTCGCTCCTGCAAAGGGGCGATAGAGTACATCCAGAGAACCAGGAGGACACGGATACTATTCCACTTCTTCCTGGTTCCAAAGAAAACAGGGACCTCCATCCGATTCTGGACCTCAGCAACCTCAATTTGTCGTGCGCCTACAAAGATTCGCATGGTAACTCTTCTAGGTCTTATTCCTTTGCTGAAGCAAAGCGCCTTTTAGCATCTCTAGATATGCAATCGCTTACCTGCACTCCTATAGCTCAAGCGCACAAGAGGTTCCTTAAGCAGGTTTCGGCCATCATCTTCAGTTCCGAGCCCTTCCATTCGGGCTGTCATCAGCACCTAGGGTCTTTACCAAATGCATGGCAGTCGTGGCAGCGTCTCTAAGGAGACAGGGCCATTATGTGTTCCCGTACCTGGACGATTGGCTTCTCTTGGCCGCCTCCAGAGAGGCGTTGTTACGGGCGATCCAGAGCACTCAGGACCTGTTTCGATCTCTGGGTATCCTAATCAACCACGAGAGGTCTCTCCTGGTACCGTCGCAGAAACTGCAGTTCATAGGCGCAGTACTGGACACCGTTCAGAAAGAGCATTTCTTCCAGGCGACAGAAGCGGAGCGATCAGATCCCTCATCAGGGAGCTTTCAGCGAACAAGACCGCCCCAGCCAGGTCGGTCCTTAAACTTGCTTGGACACATGGCTGACCACCATTCCTACTATCCGTTGTAGGCTCCACATACGGAAGTAACTCAGTGGATGCTCAGGTACAATGGAACCAAAGGCAAGACCGCATGCAGCATCCGGTCAGAATCACGAATACCGCGATTCGAGACTGGCAGTGGTGGCTAGACGCAGGGACACTCTCTTTGGGTGTCCTGTTCATAGCGCCGTCCCCGGAATGATCCTCACCACAGGCGCCTCAGGCCTAGAGTGGGGAGCACACCTGGAGGGTGAGTCACGAATGCGTGGACCCTCGAGGCCACCTCCATATCAGCGTCCTAGAGATGAGGCGGTCCTTTATGCCCTGCAGGCCTTTCAGTCAGAAATCCACCGAGTACTCTCCTCTTCAGACAGACAACACGGCGGTGATGTTTACCTCAACAAACAAGGCGCACCTCTTACCCCCTTTGCAGGGAGGCCATGAGGGTGTGGGATTGGGTAATCGACACCGAGCGCGAACCTGATCACAGTACATGTTCCCGGGTGGACAACACAATACAAGACGGCCTGAGTCATTCCCAGGCCAGAGTCCTCAGTGGGAACTTCTTCAAGGAGGTAGCAGAGGATCTGTTTCTTGATGGGAACTCCAGGAATTGGACTTGTTCGCTTCCCCATCCAACATAAAACTGCCCAATTTTTGCTCGCTTGATCCAGGGCCTGGTGTTTTCTGGCGAGGCGCGTTGTCCCTCTCCTGGGGACAGATTCCTCTCGCTTTCCCTCCCTTCCCTTTGATCCAGAGAGTTCTTCTCAAACTGTGCAGGGAGCATGCGAGTATGATCTTAGTGGCCCCATTCTGGCCCAGGCAGATCTGGTTCCCTTTGCTAATTCAGCTGTCCCGGGAACCTCCGCTTCCGTTGCCATTCAGCTCCCACCTCTTGTCTCAGGAGAAGGGTTCACTGGTCCACCCGGACTTACGCTCACTGAACCTGCACGCATGGCTCCTAGAGACATAGCCATCTTGCGTCACAGGGTCTCGCAAGAGGTTGCGGAAGTCCTTTCTGCAGCCAGAAAGCCGGCAACGTATGCCATGAAATGGCGCCGTTTCTGTCTTTGGTTGCAAGCACGAGGTCTTTCCCCTTTAGATTGTCCGGTGAAAGCAGTGTTAGAGTACCTGCTCTCCCTTTTCCGTTCGGGTCTCGCCTACTCCTCGATTAAAATGCACCTCTGTGCCATTTCAGCTTATCACCTCCCGATGGGACAGCACACAGTGGCACAATTAGATGCCTGTCGAGAATTCTTAAGAGGGGTGTTACACCTTAGGCCGCCCATTAAGGACCCAGTGCCTCCTGGGGACTTGCTGTTTCTGGAGCAACTCGCTCCCCCCCTTTGAACCTGCAGCGGATTGCGACTGCGTTTTCTGTGATGAAGCGGTATTTTGGTTGCTGTTACATCAGCAGAAGAGTTTCTGAGCTTCAGGCTCTCATGTGCAAGACCTATTTAATTTTCCACGGGACAGAGTATCCCTGAGGGCCGAATCCTAAATTCTTGCCTAAGGTGGTTTCCCACTCACTCTCAACAAGATATTGACCTGCTGGTCTACTTTCCTAATTACTCTAACAGAGGAGAGGCGCTGCTTCACACCCTGGATGTTCACCGCAGCTTGAGCTACTACCTGAGCAGAACTAAGCAGCTTCGCACTTCGGAGCAGCTTTTCATCTCCTTTACTGAAAGGATGAAAGGCCAACCAGTATCTAAACAGTCCCTGTCTCGCTGGCTTGTTCAGTGCATCTCTTACTGTTATGATATCAGACGAAAGCCCCTACCAGGAGCAGTCCGGGGTCATTCCACTAGGGGCATGGCCACATCTTTTGCAGCACTTCGAAACGTCTCCACTTCTGCCATTTGTGCTGCAGCCACTTGGAGCTCTGTTCATACCTTTATCAGGCATTATAGCCTGGACATCGCTTCACGGCGAAGAGCAGGCTTCGGCCTGGCAGTGCTACAGGGTCTCCTGTCCTAGATTCAGGACCTGGAACGTTCTTTCTTATTTCCTCCTCCCAGAGTGTTTGCAAGCACTATTGCTTGGGAATCAGTCCTATGGTGTGTAACCTGCTGCAAGAGCTGTGTCTCAAAGTAGATAGTACAGTTACGTAAGAACTTACCGTAACAGTAGATCTTCGAGAACAGCTCTTGCAGTAGGTACTTTCCCGCCCACCTTCCCCCTTGGAGGAGGCATGGCTTAGCCTTTGTTAACAGGAATTTTCCCGTTTGTCTTCTGACGGTGGATCCTCGGTCTCCCTTTTTGATGTCAGCCTGCGGCCGGAAGTCTCCGGTGGGAGAACTGGAGAATCTGGCGGGACCACCCCCTTATGTACTACGCTTGACGTCGGAGGCGGGACCGACATCGGGGGCGGTCCCCATTGAAGATAGCTAGCTAGAATGTTTCCGTGGGGTCCTGACGCCTGCCGGCTTCAGTCCTAATGGTGTAACCTGCTGCAAGAGCTGTTCTCGAACATCTACTGTTACGGTAAGTTCTTACGTAACTGTACTTTCTCTGCCTCTCAGTATCGCTCTATATTCACTTGCTGTTCTGTCTTTTCTCTCCACTTGCATATCGGCTAGTATAAAAATATATGTGAATCATTATGTGGAAATGTAACTAATACTGGGATCCCTTTTGTTTAAAAATATGTAGTTTTACTGTTTAAATGTGTTTTTTTTACTGTTGCAATGATTGCAAAACGTTGTTTGAAACTCAAGGGGTTAACCTGTTTGCAAACTCTCTGAGAAGGTCACAATGTTCTTTTTGCTGCTCTTGTTGAAACTTACAAGAACACTATGTGAGAAGCATGCTGTTTTCTTAACAAGTGGGGGTTGCAAATCTTATAAAAACAGAGCTGCAATTTCTTGCAGGGGAGAGACACAGAAACGCAGAGACTGTGATTGGAAATTGAGAAGAAACCCATATGGAGTTTCTCTGTTTATACTGCTTTTGTAAATAGTTATGCTTAATATTTTTTTTTTATTTTACTGTTAATAATAAATCACTTGTTCCAATTTTACAACTACTTCTGGTTTCCCTATGCTTCCTGACCTTTGCCTCAATGACAGATGGTGTCAGCTTAAGTGGGAATTTCGACATGCGTACTTTAAGCCAGGGGGTTTGTGCATGGGTACTAGACCTAGTACCAGGGAGGCATAGAAGAAAGGTATGGATTCTACAGCAGCAAGCCCAAGAGTGGTTACTAGGGGAATGGCAGCCAAACTAGCAGAGACAGAAGTCCAAGCTGAGACTGTACAGCTAGTACCAGTTATAGAAAAAGAACAGCAGTGACAGAACCTGAAAGCCTGACTGCCTTTTTCAAATGGTGGACTATACAACAAAAAGAATTGGAGAAACAGAGAGAAAAAGAGATTCAACATTTAGAAGCACAGAGAAAAGAAGAAATGCAACAACTTGAACAGCAAAGAAGAGAAGAGATGCAGCAGTTGCTGGATGCCTTGCAGTCTCTGAAAGCTGGAGGATCTGGCACTGGTCCAGCAAAGCAACAAGATACTAACAACTTAAAATACATTAAACTTACAAAGTTGTGTCCCTCGGATGGTATTGAAGCATATCTGATAACTTTTGAAACATTTGCCACCACCTGCCAGTGGCCAAAGCAGCAATGGACAGTCAGACTGGTACCTTACCTGACAGGGAAAGCTCAACTTGCCTACAGAAATATGGACAACTCACAGTCAGAAAACTATGACCTGGTGAAAAGCAAAATCCTGAAAAGGTATGACATCTCAGGAGAGACTTACAGGCAGAGATTTTGGTCTCTGAAGTACAACTCAGTCAACCATCTTCGAGAAGCATTCACCCGACTCTGAGAACTCCTGATAAAATGGCTCCAACCAGAGAGCAAAACAGTTCCACAGATCGACACATTTGCAATGGAGCAATTCATCAACATCCTGCCTACACATGTGCAGCTTTGGATAAAAGAACACTAACCAGAAAGTGGGGAAAAGGCTGTTTCTTTGGCTGTAGACTACTAAATGACCAGACAGATGCCACAGCAGCGAGATTATAGTCAAGACAAGTAAGAAATTTTTTTCCCATTTAAGCTCCAAGCCTGATAAGAACTGTGGTGGGGGTAACAAATCTGTGCCCAAAGACGTTATCTGCTATAACTGTAATAAACCAGGTCATACTGCAAGAAATTGTCATAAGAAGAGTGACACTTGGGCAGATTTGTCCTTAGCAAATTGGAGCAATTACTTAACAGATGTGAAGGTGGAAGATAAGACTGTGAAGGGGCTTATAGGTTATGAGTTGAAAAAACACCAGAAGCTGTTTTGCTAGTTTTACCAGAAACTGATAAAGAAGATATTGATGTAGCTTATGATAGACTGGAGCAAACTGTTACTGCTGATGCTGTAAAGTTGAATGTTTCCTTAACCTCTGAACAGACTGCAGAAATATGTAACTTGCTGAGGAAATTTAACAGTACTTTTACCATAGTGCCAGGCCGAGCTAAAGGTGTTGAGCACATAATAGGGACAAAAAATGCTCACCCTATTAGGCAAAAGACTTACAGATTACCAGAGCAGTTAAGAGCAGACATGGTTAAGGAAACACAAAAAATGAAACAATTGGGTATCATAAAAGAGTCAAGAAGCGCTTGGTCATCACCAGTGGTGACTGTAAACAAAAAAGGAAACTTAATCAAGTGTCATAATTTGACAGTTATCCTATGCCTAGAATAGATGATTTGGTGAACAGACTGGGGAGTGGCAAGTATATCAGTACCCTTGATCTCACCAAGGGTTACTGGCAAATTCCCCTAGCTAAAGAATCCAGAGACAAAACTGCATTTGCCACCCTTATAGGATTCTGTAAGTTCACCACCATGCCCTTTGGTTCACATGGCGCTTCTGCTACATGCCAACGTTACATGGGTGCACTGTAATTTTATCTCATACTAGGTATTGTGCTGCATACCTGGATGATGATGTGGTGTACAGTCCAGACTGGAAAAAACACCTGGAACACCTACGAGCAGTTATCCAGTTGATCAAAAAAAGCAGGTCTGACAATTAATCCTACCAAGTGTGCACTGGGCATGCAGGAAACCAGATATTTGGACTATGTTTTAGGAAATGGAGAAGTCAAGCCTGAGGTTTCTAAGATAGAAGCTGTAGCTAACAGCCCTGTTCCTAAAACCAAGAAACATGTCCGGTCATTTTTAGGACTAGCTGGTTATTATCAGAGATTTGTTCCCAACTTTGCAGAGTTAGCTACTCCCTTCACAGAACTCACGAAAAAGTGGTACCCGAATAATGTGAAATGGACCCCAGAGTGTGATGAAGCTTTTTGAGCTATTAAGGCTACATTATGTTCAGCCCCTGTTTTAAGAAGCCCAGACTTTGAGAAACCATTTGTGTTACAAACAGATGCATCAGAGGTAGGCCTCGGCGCAGTCTTGAGTCAGCATATAGATATGAAAGAACATCCTGTTCTCTATGTTAGTAGGAAGTTACATGACAGAGAAAAAAGGTACGCCACCATTGAAAAGTAATGTCTTGCAGCAAAGTGGGCAATGGAGTCGCTAAAATTTTACCTACTAGGAGCTGACTTTGTACTTGTAACATATCACAGTCCTCTCTGTTGGCTTAACCAAATGAAGGATAACAATTCTAGAATCATACAGTGGCACCTGGCAGTGTAGCCATTTAAATTTGAAGTGATGCACAGATCTGGGAAAGAGAATGCTAATGCTGATTTTCTGTGTAGATAAGGATCAGGAATTGAGAATTCCGAAGGTTGAAAAAAAATGTGTGAGTTGAATCTTCTCTGTTTGATACGCTGCATATGCACTGAACTATAACGATTATAAGCTACTGTCATGTTAAAGGAGAATTTAAAGAAAGTTTTGTAAACCTGTTTTTGTAAAACAGGTTCCCTCTTAAAGGGGGGAGTATCTGACAGAGTTGAATAGGGCCCTGTCCCAGTTGTTCTGAAGAAGGTGTTTGGATGCAGGGGTCTGTTCTGTTCTCTCCTTTTCTGTCTCTTCTCTGTATGGTTGCGTGGCCGGGTTTTCTCGTGAGACCTAGGACTTGATCACCTCGATGGTCTATCTCTCTATCTTCACTTACTGTTCTGTCTCTCCCCCCCCCCTTGCATATCTGCTGGTATAAAATGATATGTGAATCATTATGTGGAAATGTAACTAATACTGGGACCCCTTTGTTTAGAAATGTATATAGTTTTACTGTTAAAAAGGAATATAGTTATACTGTCGAAACTATTGCAAAAAGCTGTTTGGAACTCGGGGTTAACCTGTTTGCAAACTCTCTGAGAAGCTGTAAGCAAGAGGTCAGTTCTGGGTCACGGTGTTATTTTTGTTGCACTTGTTGAAACTTGCAAGAACACTGTGTGAGAGGCATACTGTTTTGTTTTCTTAACGAGCAGGGGTTGCAAAGACTTATAAAAACAGAGCTGCAGTTTCTTGCAGGGGAGAGACACATAAACACAGAGACTGAGATTGGAAATTGAGAAGAAACCCAGATGGACTTTCTCTGTTTACACTGCCTTTGTAAATAGTTACACTGAAATTCTATTTTTTATTTTACTGTTCATAATAAATCACTTGTTCGAATTTTACAATTACTCCTGGTTTTCCTATGCTTCCTGACCTGTGCCTTGACGACACCATGAAAACACCCTTATCTAAGTAATGTATTTGCATCCAGAGTGGCTCTGCCAGAGTCTGTTTTGTTGAGGGAAGAGGACCACAGCAAGTCAATCATGACGCTGATTAGCTTTGATTGCTGAGCTGCCTTATGCAGATCAAAGGAAGAAGTCACCCTATGATTCGGGTGGCTCTTTCCTTTGAACTACATGAAGTTTGTGCCCAACAGGGCCAGAAGAGTGAGTGTCATGATTAGCATAGATGATAATTGGTCTGACACTGACGAGCCCCTTGCAGACTGCCCTGCGCTAGACAGACAGTGACACAGCTCTCAAATCCACTATCATACCAGTATGTTTGCCTTGTGTAGCGCAAGGGCGAATTTAAAAAAGGCCCCGTGTAGGTCTCAAGTCTTGTGTAATGAAAATGTTGTTTAGTCCAATCAAGTTTCAGATTTCTGGCTGTGTCTACCCTTTGCATTAGGGTGACATTTTTAAGTTTATTTGTTTCAGTAATTGGGAATTTTTTCCCTGTTACATAATGATGATGCCTGAATGAATGAGTAGTCATTGTCTTTGCTGCAGGATTCCGCTATGGTAGTGATATTGTTCCGTTCTCAAAAGTGGACCAAGAACAGATGAAATACAGACACGATGGGAAGTGCTTTGCTGTGCTGGGTTTCTGCAGGTCTTCTCAGGTAATCCATAATTTACAACATTTACTGTGTATTTTGTTTGTATGTTAAGTCTTTATACAGCAGCCACCTTCACCATTCATTAACTTCATGGTTGCAGTCAGCCATTTCTGTATTTTTTTCATGTACACAGGGATTTGCATACCCTTTATGCCTTGCACTGTTAATGAGGCTTTAGGGTATATGTGTATGGGTTGGCAAGATGAACAAAAGCAAATAATAATAATTAGTAGTTTTTTATTATGTTTACCATTTATTTACAAAGGCTAGCCAGCTGAGATGCAGTGTCTCATTTTCAGCATGATCCTGCTTCTGTATTATAGCTGGGAGGACATGAGGCGTGTGTAAGGCCACACTGTGAACTTGGGGTAACGTCAGGATTTAAACCTGAAACTTTAGGTGCATTTACAGACTTTAGTTTTTGGCACCGTTACATAATTTCTGTGTGATGTACACTGTTGTGGCCATTTCCGGTGCATCCACACACATGATATGTATATTTTTATTTAATTTTTGACCGGAAAAGGCACACTTAACTGTTACAGCTTGTTTCCACTTGAGTTTTGGGGGCGGGCTACATGCATGTGTTTTTTTTATTTTTGGGGAAATGTTGACCAGGACACTGGGAACCCCCCCCCCCAAACTCTTCCTCAGTAAGTGCCATGGGATCTTTTCCTTACCCCTGGACAGTAAATGGAGAAAGTGGAATGGACCTCGGTTTAATGTCTCTTCTGAAAGACAGAACCTTAACAGTGCAGTGCCCCCCCTCGTACTGCACCACCGAGTTAGTTATGGGTATTACCATAAGTGACTAGTAAGGGGCTCGAACCCTCAACTTATGATCTTCAGGCCCTAGAGGTAAGCATACTACCTTCTGAGCCACTGACACTGAGTAAGCATTGCAGAAGTTGTCGAAGTGTTGCAGGCAACCTAGCTCCCCCCACCTCTGTTTTATGTAAGGTATATCCTTCTGCTGGCTTCCGGCACGGAAAGTGCATCACTTCAGTTGGTGGGGAGAGTGCACACAGGAAATTAAACCTCTTGCACTATTTCATGTTCCCACCACTGCTGAGTTTTACAGAAGCTGAAACAGATCGACTTGAAATGCTTTCAGACTTGTTTTCACTCATCCTGTGGCAGCAATTCAGTTATTATCAGCACCACTAACACTGGTGCAGAATGCTTTGTGTAAACAGGACTTTACTGTTCTCCTGTTTCTAAAGGCTGGCCCAGTCTATATTTCCTCTGTCATCCCATTTGGTGTAGCATGGGTCTGTGCAAGGAAGGAGGGTGTGCTTTAAAGTGGGTAAAACATCAGTGGTCAGTGCTTGTCCAGATCATGATCACCATCCCCTCCTCCACACTTACTGTCCCAGTTTAGGGTCCTTTATGTCCCTGCTCCAATGCACAGGATCCAGTGGACTTGACAGGAGTTCTGCTGTGTGCGGTGGGGGCGCACAGGTAGAAATGGCAGGAAATGCTGAATGCCACTAGTGGGGAGGAGTAGGCTGTGAAACAGAGTGGGCATGAAGGAATGGAGCCATGGCTGAAGGTAGGCTGAGCCCAATAGTTTTTTTTTTAAGGGGGGAACAGCAATAAAAAGAGTACTACTGTAATAATAAAGATGACAATAATGTGTTGGCGGTAGGACTTGTAAAACCTGGAGGCAGATATTTAAAATTTAGCGTGAGCAGTAAGGGGTGTGTGCTCGTGCTAACTGGGTGTTGCTCCCAATTTTTGGCTAGAGTCTATATTCAGACATCCCCACAGCATGGTCGAAACTCATAAGCCCCCAATCATTAAGTTACTGTTACACCCATGCAAATGAGGGGGTCCTTCTTGGCATACAGGTGCAGCAGAATATTGAGAGGTATGTACAGCTGGTAAATGCCACCAAAATGGGTGCAAGTTACTTCCTGTGCAGACACCGACTTACCATGTTGTAAGGCCCTGCTGGTGGGCAGTGATACTGCAGTCCTCCACCTCCTGAACCCCAGCTGAGAAAATCAAGGGATGCCTTGGTGTCTAGTGGCACCCCCTGCCCTCCAATCACACGTCCCATAATTGCAGTGACATTCTGTGATGTCTAATGGCACCCCCACCCTCTGGTCCCCTGGTCTGACATGCCGTGTGAGACCCTGGTGTCTCATGGACCCCCCCACCACTGAGCGACTGTCCCGGTGCCACCCAGCCTCCCTGGTAGTTTGCAGTCACTCCTGCACTGCGTGTACCACTTACCCAACCTCCCCTCCTTGTACCTCTACAGAAGTTGCTGCAGTGAGGGTCTGATATGGTGACCGACAGCTCTCCACTCATCTCCTCAGCTGGCTGCCATAGGGCATGATGGGAAGCGAGTCTACACTGCGGACAACTGCTGCTGGGAGCACAACAAGTAATAATACCTCCCTGGGGCATTCAGGCAATGTTGACACTTATATAGGCTGCAGTAGTACCTGTTATTCTTAACTATAATTACTTAATTCTAGCAGTGGGTGACTGGAGGGCAGGGGTGCCACTTGACACCAGAGACAGCTTGCTACTTATGGCGGCATATGACCAGTGGGTGTGGGGTGCCATTGGGCACTAGGGAGGACACGTCACTTGCGAGGATGGATGTTCAGAGTGCTTGACATGAAAGGCGGCCACAGGAGGGGCACAAACCTGCTGCCACTTCATATGCAGATGAGACCATAATGAGCATGCATATGGTCCTTAGTGCCTTGCATGCCCAGTGGGCTCATTTGCATCTTGCCAGCTAAATATTACGCTATGGCTCCTGGCGTTGCCAGGTCTGGGGGTGCAGTTCCGTGCACTTTCCTGCGGGCTGCATACAGCCCAGATCCATGTCATGGCAGCACTGCTTGACTTTGTGCTGCTCCAGCATGGCCTTATATTCAGTTGGAAAGCGCCTTCCAAAAGGAATTAGTTGCAAAAAAAATGATACTGAATAAAAAAAGAAAAAAAAAGTTAATGAAATGTTCAGGGCCAGGGGAAAAAATGAGAAGCTAGTTTGTCTTGGACTGATCTGAGGAAGGAACCAATAGAGGCTGTTGATAATTCTAAATATTTAAGGGTTATCCCATACAATACCCTTTTTTTCGAGCACCATGTCAAACATGTAACTGGAGTAATACATCAAAGACTGGGACTCTTATTGAGAATCCACAAATCTTCCTCGAGGATATCTCTTTCATTAGGCAACACCTTTGGGACTATAGCTACCTGGTACTAGGACCACACAGAACATTTTTGCTTCTTAGAAAGATTTTTGCTAGCAGTCCACTAGGGACTGCCTGTTATGACGTCTGATGTCAGCGTCTGCTGTGGATCCACCAAGGGTTCTGACTGAGAGGTCATGAGGGCCGTTGTACTTGCCCTTCCACACCCCCCCAAGAGAAATTGCCAGAGACACAGATCCACCGAAGGTCCTGACTGAGAGGTCATGAGGGCCGTTGAACTTATCGTCTCCCACTCCCTCGAGAGAAATTGCCAGAGGCACGTATCCACTGAGGGTCCCGACTGAGAGGTGGTGAGGGCCGTTGAACTTGCCCTCCCCAACCCCCTCGAGAGAAATCACCAGAGATACAGATCCACCGAGGGTCCCGACTGAGAGGTTGTGAGGGCCGTCGAACTTTCTCCCCCCAACCCCAGAGAGAAATCGCCAGAGGCGGATCCACTGAGGGTCCCGAATGAGAGGTCATGAGGGGCGTTTAACTGCCCTCCCGAGAGAAAATGCCAGAGACACGGATCCACGAGGGTCCTGACTGAGAGGTCGTGGGCTGTTGAATTTGCCCTCCCATCCCCAGAGAAATCGCCAGAGGCACGATCCACCAAGGGTCTCGACTGAGAGGTCGTGAGGGCTGTTGAACTTGCCTTCCCCTACCCCCCGAGAAAAATCGCTAGGTAAATCTCAGAAAGAGCCAGCGCCAGACTGTGGTGTTGAGGCCTGCAAACTGCTATCAAATCCGAATTCGAACTTGGCGCCTTTTTTCTTGAACTCTTTGCTGTGAGACTGCCGCGCACTATTAACAGTAAGCGTAGTAGTGGAGATAGTTTATTTTCTTTCAAAATTACCACCTACCTACTTGCATTTATACTGTGTAGTGGAGGGTACCTTAAGAGATTGCTCAAATAAAGTAGCTTTCTTTCAAGTTACAGCATTACTTTAAAGATGTCCTTGGCTGTCTCTCTCACTGCTTCAGCAGCATTAGAATGTGCATGGGTATTTAAAGGAATTTCACTTGATATACGCAGTTGGAACGCTATTTAATGTTATTTAAAAAAATTATTTAAAAGGCATTTTACTTGTTATATGCACCCTGGGGTATATTTAACTTTATTTAAATCAAAATTAACTGTGCTGTACCTGGTTTTAAACTACACTGTCTGTTAGTACTGTTAGTGATGAGTGATGAAAGCTGCTTTTCTGTGACCCTTTCCCTACCAGCACAGGCCCCTTCTTCTACTCTCACTCCTAATCTATCTCCTCCCCCTTACAACTGTATTTAAGTCTTACCTGCCTTTTTGTTTTCCACAGAGACATGGATCCACCTAGGGTCCCGACTGAGATGCCATGAGGGCCTTTGAACTTGCCCTCCCCAACCCCCCTGAGAGAAATCGGCAGGTAAATCTTGGAAAGAGCCAGCGCCAGACCGTGGTGTTCAAGCCTGCAAACTGCCATCAAATCCGAATACTGGACCCTGCCAACGCGTTGCATTGGCTCCCACCTCCCCCACCACCACCCTTGCTCAGCTTGTCGTTATATAGGCGGTGGCTGAACCAGTCAGCCCACTTTTACATCTGCAGCCTATACCCTGTCACCACTAGAGGCATCTCTACTCTATTTTGTTCTGTTCTGTCCCTTACTACTGACCATCACTCACCCTACCAACTCCCTCCTCCTCACCATGCTTCTTTTTATCCTTTCTCTCTCTTCTTCTCACCCTTGACCTGGCTCTGCTTTACCAGTTTAAACATTGCCTTACCCAAGATGCCCTCAGATTTGCAGTCTTGTCCTCTATCCTCTCCCTCTTCGACTACGGCATACTCATGTATAGCGCTGCCACCACCTCAGCCCTCAATAGGCTCCGTCTCTCCCTCAACTAAACCTGCCACTTGCACTGATCATACTGCCCCACGCATACCTGCTCACTTTATAACTCAACTAACTGGCTTGACTTAGAAAATAGGATCCAATTCCACACCTGTCTTATGGCCAAAAATATCACCCTAGGTCCCCCCCAAGGCCTCGCCTCCTTAATCTCTCAGGCTACAGCCCCTAAAGTAACTCATAGCTCCGGCAAGAAGCTGTTCACAGTTCCTCGATGTCAAACCTCCCTATTTCAAAGGTGCTTCTGCTTCAAGGCCCCCTCATGGATGAATGGCCTTACCCAGCTTCATCACACACGAAAATTCTATCGACCTCTTCAAAACCCACATTAAGACACATCTCCAGTCCTCAAACTACTGCGACTGCTATTGAACCTGTTTCCCGATCCTCCCCCTCAATGACAATGGCCTCTGGCTGGCTTACCCCCGTCTTACTATATACTTATCTGTGTCACCTAAGTTTCTCTGGTCCTGATTAAGAGCCTCACATTGTACTTTTACCATGTATCTAGCTTATTTTGTATTTATACAATGTATTTAGCTGTTCTGTTTCCAGCACTGTATGTTGACCTTAATACTGTACTGTCCAAGTTTTGTGACGTGGAACCTTTGTAAATGAGTCTTTGACTCAAAGGTACTTTCCGAATCCTGAATAAATAAATAAATAAATAAATATGAACGTGGGCGGTCACTCTCCCTTCTCAGTTATTTTCTTGCTGTTGACCATACTTGTTGTAATCCACAGAGACGCTGCCACATCAGTCAACTGCCAAATCTCTCATTTTTATAATTTTTTCTTTCCCCAGTAGATGTCACTTTACTTTAAAGTGATTTCTTCATCATGTATGTCAATGAAGGATGCCGCTAGACTCTTCCATTCCTTCAAGTGTGGTGGAAAACTGTACTCAGGTAATGACCAAGACGTCTGCCTGTGCCTTCTCGGAGAGGCCTATGATGTTAAGGCCCGTGAAGTTTGCCTGGGGTTCAGCCAAGCTGATGGGCAAGCCATTTGAACCAACGCACAAGTGTGCGATGTCACATTTGTCGTGGAAGACCGCCTTCCTGGTGGCTATCACATCAGCCAGAAGGACTGGGGAGCTCCAGGTGCTCTCGGTGGAGTCTCCCTATCTCATCTTCCACAGGGACAAGGTTGTCCTGCTCCCCAACCCGAAATTCCTTCCGAAGATGGTTTCAGGAGTTCCATCTTAACTTGGTGCTGACTCTGCCTGTGTTCTACCTGAACTACACCTCGGATGCTAAGTACAGGCTCCATACTCTGGACCTGAGGTGAGCGCTCTCTTATTATAAGGAGCAGACAGTGGAAGTTCGGGGAGAGGTTCGCCAGCTGTTTGTCACCTACGCTGAAGCTGCACCTGGCAGACCAGTAGCAAAGCGGATAATTAGCAGATGGATTACATCCTGCGTTGATCTCTGCTACCAGAGGGATAAGAGCTCATTCCACTGTCTATAATGCTGCGTCGGTGGCTGCTTCCAGGGACATCCTTATCCAGGAAATCTACCAGGCTGCCACCTGGAAGACAGCAAACACCTTCATTACCCACTACCACATTGACCTAGAGTCACACTGGGATGCTGGTTTGGGGGCCTCAGTTCTCCAGTCTCTGTTCCCTAAGTAAGTATAGAGGGGGTGTGCGGCTTGCATCCCTCCTCCTGGAGAACTGCTTGGAGTCTGCCAAACAGTATGGATAGAACATCATATCCACGATCCTAGAAAAACAGGTTACTCACCTGTAACGGTAGTTCTAAGAGTGGTATATGTTGTTCATCCACATGAACCCACCCGACCTCCCTGGCCTCGACGCACAACCTGAGCTTCCAGCAGGCACAGATCTGGCATCATGTGGTGGAGCCAAGGGTTATACCACCCAGGTGGATGGAAGGAGCCAGCTTTAAGACTTTCTGGCAAGATTCTTAAAGTGAAAGGACATGCCAAGCAGTGTGGATGAACAACATATACCACTCTTAGAACTACAGTTACAAGTGAGTAACCTGTTTTTCTAGGATCGTGGATATGCTGTTCATCCACACTTCTTGCCATGTCCCTTTCCCCTGTAAATCTTGCCGGAAGTCTTCAAGCTGGCTCCTCCCATCCACCCGGGTGGTAAATACCTCAGCTTCGCCCCATGACGCCAAATCTTCCTTTTCGCTGGAAGATACAGATTCCCTCATGCTCTTGCAGCAGTCCGTATGCCCTGGATTCAAAGCATCATTTTTGGCCGAAATTTACTTTAAAACTCGTTCGAGTTAGTGATTCCGATTTTACCGCATTGGACATGGAGGAAAAATCTTCCCTTGGATTTCGCCAGTGCCCCTGCGGTCAAAAGATGTCACGCACCGATCCCCACCTAGGTGTCGGACATGACACCTCATCATGCACTTTTTACTAGGCCTTCCATCCCTACATCCTGGACGACTGCTTGACACGTTTAAAGCTGGGGAGACCAGAGAAAAGGAACCCGCAAGTGAAATCAAAGGAGGCGAGGTGGGCGGTTTCCGCGGCTGCGGGATCCGCTTAGCAGCTGGAACAAATGAAGGCATTTGAGGAGGAAGCAGCTCAGGCTTCGGCCAATTGAAGCTTTTTTGTTCCACTTAACCTTGGCTCCACCTTTTTGGGCTCCTTCAGGGAGTTGTGCCAGTCTCTCCCCACCAGGGGTGAGGCACCCTCAGGCTCGCACTCCTCCCACTCTCGGAAGAGGGATAAGGACCCTGGGTCTTCGTCCAAGTGAAGATGTTCTTGGGACGAGAAAGGTCTGAGTCCCAGGAACATGGGGTCTCGACTTCGGTCAAGATCGCATTCTCGGCCGCCAGCTTCACGGATCTTTCATCTGGCCAAGGGACCAAGGAAGTGGCCGATGAGGCTGAGATTATTCTCGACCCAATTGAACCTCTGTCGCTGACCCCCTTTCGACGACTCTTTGGAAAGGACTCTGGTCCTTGTCTTTCCTGATGAGGAGACCCAGCATGCTGGCGTCCCCATTCAGGACCCGGTTCCGGCACCTCGGTTTTCACCAACCCTGCTGTCTCCCGATTGACCGGGTTGGCCCGCCTTTTCCTGGTCGAGGTCCAGAACCCCCTCGACCCATCAACTGAGGAAACACAAACATTCAAAAAAGAGGCGCCACAGGTCTTCATCCTCCTCGGACGAGGAGAGGCTTCAGCGGAAGCTCCGTCGATGTTAGGAAGACCTCGTGGCAACAGCTGTTTTTGTCCGGGCAGAAGCCGACTCCGCTGTCTACCCCAGCCATCACTTGGCTCCTGCCTCTTAGGCCGATGCCAACCCCTCCAAAGCCTAACCTTTCGGTCCCCCCGCGGCCGGCCTGTGTCCTGGTTCGGCCTGCCTCGGTCTCTCCACCGATTCTGGTGGAACCACCACCTAAGCAGCCTCAGGGAGGGGCTCCCTCGAAAGAGGACCGATCAGACACCGGGCTTCCCTGAAGTCTGTCGATAACGGCCACCCCCGATCGCCCTCGACGTATCGAGGGAGACCCAGGCGCAAGACCATTGTATTCCGATTCTTTGGACTTGGACGCCACCGGATTACACTCCCATCCTGGGGATGACGAGTCATCCGTGGCAGGATTGGAGGAAGGCCCTTCCTCCTTTCAGGGCATTCTCTGCCTGATCTCCAAATCCACCGGAATGCCCCTGGAATCCATCCAAAAAAAGGTGGAGCACCCCCTTATGGATATCCTCAAAAGGGGGGATACCCCGATGGAGGCCTTTCCAGTAGCCAAAGCCATTGTTGGCCCGGCTCTTGAGCTTTGGCAGCATCCGGCTTCCTGTCCAGCACCGTCTGCCTGCATGGCCTGCAAGTACACGGTGCCCATGGGATCCTTGGTGGGCTTCATAGAGCACCCTTCAGCCGAGAGCCTGGTGACCGCCTCTGTGTTCAGGCGTACTGGTAGTTCGGTCGACAGTGACTGACCCCCGGACAAGGAGTCCAAGAATATGGACCATTCTGCCCGTAAGGTCTATGTAGTGTCTTCCTTAGGCCTTCGTCAGGCCAGCTCGACTGTTATCATGGCATACTTCTCTCATGCCCTTCTGGGGTCATTAGACAAGGTCCTTCCTCACCTTCCCGCGGACGTGCAGACCATGGTCAAGCAGGTCCGTGATCAGGGCTGTGCTGTTGCAAAACAGCCCTGGACATAGGTGATTCCTGTGCCCACTCTTTAGCAGCCGCAGTGGCCTCTCGCTGCAGGTCTTGGCTGAGGCTGTCCTCCTCCCTGGCGGATACTCAGCATAAGTTAGCTGATGTGCCCTTCCTAGGCACCGACTTGTTCGGTCCAGGAGTGGCCAGTCACCTTCAGCGAGTAGAGCAGTCCAATGCCACCTTGGATGCCACTTCTGCCAAAGGTTCTTCAGACAAGAACCAGCAGAAGAGAAAGAAGAAGCCTTTTCAGCACTCTTCCCCAACGGCCGGACAGTTCTCCTATCAAGGAGGTCGGCAGCTTCAGCAGCAGGCTCAAGCTTGGTGCCCACGGCCCAAGCAGGGTCCTCAACAGTCCCGTAAAGGAGGCCGAGGTGCAGGCCCAGGAGCCTGCTCCTCCTCTGAACCTGCTCAGTGACGGGTTGGGGGTTGCCATCCCTACACCAGTCACGCCAGTTCTGGGCCCTTCCGTGGTGGGACGGCTCCACCACTTTCTTTCCGTCTGGTCTGATATCACCTGGGACAGGTGGGTTCTCAAAGTGGTCGGTCAGGGACTGCCCTTAGAGTTCGAGCAGTATCCTCCCAGCCGAGCCTGTGCCCCTCGGGAGGAAAGGATCTCAGCTTGCACTCAGTCGGCTCTTCGAGACAACGTAGCTCAGCTCCTTCACAAGGAGGCAGTAGCTTCAGTGCCGGATCCTCCCACAGGCCCAGTCTTCGTGTCCAGGTACTTTCTGGTGCCCAAGTGGATGGGGGGTTGGCGCCCTATCCTAGATCTCCATGACCTGAATCAATATCTCAGGTCCTGCACCTACCAGACTGTAACTCTGAACCAGATCATTCCATCCCTGGAGCGAAACATGTGGTTCTGTTCACTGACTCTACAGGACGCATTCTTTCACGTTCCAATCCATCTGTCCCATCAGTGGCTCCTCTACTTCAAGGTTGAAGGGACCCTGTACGAGTTCTGAGCCATGCCGTTCGGCCTGTCATCAGCCCCACGGGTCTTCACCATGTGCATTGCAATGGTGGCAGCCCACCTTCGGCGTCAAGGAGTCCAAATTTACCCTTACCTTGACGACTGACTTCTGGCAGTTTCCTCCTTTCAGGAGGTGGAGAGGTCTAGGCTTCTGGCTTTCCGAATCTGCTCCCAACTCGGCCTCCTGATCAACGAGGCCAAGTCAGAACTCGTGCCTTCTCAGGTGATGGGCTTCATCGGGGCAGAGCGTGACTCTTGTCAAGCCAGAGCTCGGCTCCCAGCAGACAGGGCGGAGGTTCTTTCCTCCTTTGCCCAATCATTTCTAGTTGGGCACTTGCACCCTGCCCGAGACTTTCTGCGCCTTCTGGGTTACATGGCTGCGTGCACTTCAGTGGTCCGATGGGTCAGGTGGCACATGCGCCCCCTCCAATGGGAGCTGGCTGCCCAGTGGACTCAGCGCCACGGTCATTTCGATCAGCTGAGCACTGTAACCCAGAAGATGTGGGACGCTCTCCAATGGTGGACCGCCCCAGACCGGTTGCAGGAAGGGATCCCGTTTGTCCGTCCGGAGCCGACGGTGGTTCTCACGACCAGTGCCTCTCTCATGGGCTAGGGAGCCCACATGGGGACAGCAGGGCCCATGGGATCTCCTAGACATCCATGTGGCAGGAGCCTTGAACCAGCTGGCGGATACTCTCAGCCACATAGGCCAGACATTCCACGAGTGGTCTCTCCATCCAGAGGTAGCTTACAGTCTGTTCTTCCACTGGGACAAGCCGTTGGTGGACCTTTCTGCCTCCAGGGAAAACATCAAGCTGAGGCTGTTCCATGTCTGCCCCCCCTCAGCAGGGTTCGCTGCAGGGGGATGCCTTCTCGAGGCCGTGGACCCCAGGCCTCCTCTACGCCTTCCCTCCATTTCCCTTGATCCGCAAGTGTTACTCAAGGTGAGGAGAGACCAGGCGAAGGTGATCCTGGTAGCCCCAGATTGGCCGTGCCAGTTCTGGTACCCAGATCTCGTCAGCCTCAGCTGCAGGCCCCCGGAGTGGCTTTGCACACGCCCAGACCTGATATCAATGAACATGGGGAAGGTATGCCATCCAGACCTTCAATCCCTGTACCTCACAGCCTGGTACCTGAGCGGCTAGAGTTCCTGGCTCTGGGTCTTTCCGAGGTTGTCTGCACCGTGATGGAGGCATCTCTTAAGGAATCGACCAGGAAATGTTATGCCTTCAAATGGAAGAGATTTTCCATTTGGCATTAGGGTAAGAAACTGGACCCCCCTTATCCTGCTCTGTGGCTGACATTCTCGACTACCTTTGGTCTCTCTCCAAAGGGGGTCTGTGGTCATCAACCATTATGGTGCACCTGGCAGCCATTTGTGCTTACCGGGCACAGGCCGGTCAGCCAACATTGGCACAAGAGACAGTGGTCGGGCGCTTCTTCAAAGGCCTGGATCACATATCCCCTCTGGTACATGAACCTCCAACTCCGTGGGATCTACTGCTGGTTATGGCAAAGCTCATGGGCAAGCCATTCAAACCCACTCACAAGTGTGAGCTGTCACACTTGTCATGGAAGACGGCCTTCCTGGTGGCTATCACTTCAGCTCCAGGTGCTTTTGGTGGACTCCCCTTATCTCGTCTTTCACAGGGACAAAGTTGTTGTGCGCCCCACCCAAAATTCCTTCTGAAGGTGGTGTCAGAGTTTCACCTTAACCAGGTGTTGACTCTGCCTGTATACTACCCTGTCTAAACCTCGGACGCCAAGTACAGGCTCCATACTTTGGACCTGTGACGTGCTCTCTCCTATTATAAGGAGAGAATGGCAGAAATTCATGAAGAGGTTCGCCAGCTGTTTGTCACACTGAAGCCACTTCTGGCTGACCTGCAGCCAAGTGGACCATTGTAAGGTGGATTACATCATGCATAGGTCTGTGCTATGAGTTGGCGGGCAAGGAGCCTCCCAGAGGGATAAAAGCTCATTCTACCTGCCATACTGCTGCATCAGTAGCTGCCTCCAGGGACATCCCTATCCAGGAAATCTGTCAGGCTGCTACCTGGAAGTCAGCAGACACCTTCATTACCCACTACCACATCGACCTTGTGTCACACTGGGATGCTGGTTTTGGGGCCTTGGTTCTCCAGTCTTTATTTCCCAAGTAGGGGGTATGCACCTTGCCTCCCTCCTCCTGGAGAACTGCTTGGAGTCTGCCAAGAAGTGTGGATGAACAACATATCCACGCTCCTAGAAGAACAAGTTACTCACCTGTACCATTAGTTCTAGGAGTAGTGTATGTTGTTCATCCAGACGCACCCACCCGACCTCCCCGGCTTCAGGCGCACAAGCTTGCTTCCAGTGGGCTAAGATCTAGCGTCTTGGGGTGGAGCCGAGGTATTTACCACCTGGGTGGGTGGGAGGAGCCAGCATGAAGACTTCCGGCAAGATTTAAAGGGGAAAGAGACATGCCAAGAAGCGTGGATGAACAACATATACCACTCCTGGAACTACTGTTACAGGTGAGTAACCTGTTCTTCCTTGCTGTGACGTCACGGAGGATTTCTCTTTTCTGCTGTCATGAACACTAAATTTGCTTTTTGTCTGAGTGAGTCTTTAAAGCATGCTTAGTTTATATGGGGTAACCGAAACTCAGATACTGGTAGTGTGAAGAAATCATAAGGAAGGGAAATGTACACTGTAGTGCAATATTATGTACAATAACAACATATCCCAGAACACTTTATATGGAGAATGTTTCAGTGACATTAGAAACAAAGTAAGCAAATCTCTAAATTATAAGCTTATAAACATATAATAAAAGGAGAACAGAAGAAGCTACGTCTTTTATGAATAAGCAGTGAAGAATTACTAATGCAAAGAACTATGATATGTATTTTCTGTTTACACATATTTGTGTATAACACGTTTGTTTCCAGCTTATAGTACTTCTTGGTCCCGGCAAGAGAATCCCTTCCAACTTACTTGGGGTGAGGGATAGAGGCAAGGAGAAAATATGGCGAAGTTTGTATATCATAAACATTTTGATGTTGTAGAGTTTTCCTATGAGCATGGTATATGGTCATCTTTATGTCTGCTTTTACGACTTAACTTTAAAAATTCAGATATTTTGTATTTTTCTGTGACATGCCCATCTGTTTCTTAACTTTTCTGAAAGTAGTTCTTTTTAATGCCACTTTTTGTATACTGTAAATATAAAAAAATCTTGCCAGAGGAAAACTAGTAATTTTATATATTTGGTTTAATCAATTTTTTCTCCTGTTTAATCTGACAGGTTTATTATTGAGGGATTTTAAATTCAAAATATCTCTTTGCTTAAAGGTCCTGAGGCAGCACTTTATGGGGTACCAAGTCCTGAAAATCTTTGCACCAAAAGATGATGAGGTAAGAGAGTTCCTAAACCCACACAGACCCAGTGCCACTACAGATACTTCCCAAAGGTATATTATAAAGGGAGTCACTTCACTAGAGATATATTCAAAAATTACAGTATCAGGAAAATTACTACACTAGAGATCTGTTAACAGTAAAGTATAAGGGAATTACTACACTAGAGCTCTGTTAACGGTACAGTATCCAGGGGATTCACTACACTACAGATCTGTTAACAGTACAGTATCCATAGGGTTCTGAAAGAACTAATAAAATTGACAGTTGGTGAGACCCCATCTGGAGTACTGTGTGCAGTGCTGGAGACCCCATCTCCGCAAAGACATAGAGTGGAGGCTGTCCAGAGGAGGCAACCAAAATGGTGCAGGGTCTGCACCAGAAGACATACGAAGAAAGGCTCAAAAGAGGTGGCAGGGAAGGTTAAGGAGAAAAGGATAGCATTCAGGAAATATAAGGAAACACAGAAGGAGCAGGACAGAAAACTTTATCAGTTAAAGCAGAAAGAGGCTGGGAAGGCAGTCAGAATAGCAAAGGCCCAAACCAAGGAAAGGAAAGCCAATTCTGTTAAGAAGGGGGATAAGACCTTTTATAGGTACATTAGGGAGCGAAGAAAGACCAAAGGAGGGATACTGAGGCTTAATAAAGGGGAGGGAATGTGGGTAGAGGGTGACAGTGAAAAAGCAGGGATAATGAATGAATATTTCTGCTTAGTATTCACAAAGGAAGAGGAGGGGAGGTACCTAAACCAAACAAGAGAAACACTCTGAAGACGGGGTCGATACCAGTCCATTTACAGAAGAAAGGATTCTGAAAAGAACTAATAAAATTGAAGGTGGACAAAGCAATGGGGCCTGATGGATTCACCCAAGAATTCTAAAAGAACTAAGGGTAGAACTAGTGACACCGCTGACTACTCTCTTTAACAAATCATGGGAGGATGGGGTGGTACCTGAGGACTGGAGGAGGGCAGATGTGATTCCTCTTCACGAAAATGGGAGCAGGACAGAGGCAGGAAACTACAGACCAGTTAGTTTGACCTCAGTGGTAGGGAAAATGATGGAATCGCTTCTGAAGGAAAGAATTGTTGAGTACCTAGAGGCCAGTGGGCTACAGGACTCAAGGCAGCATGGATTCACGATGGGAAGGTCATGTCAGACGAATCTAATAGATTTCTTTGACTGGGTGACCAAAGTAGTAGACCAGGGAGGGGCTGTGGACATGGGCTACCTAGATTTTAGCAATGCATTTGACACAGTCCCACACAAAAGAGTAATACACAAGTTAGCCAGTCTTGGAGTGGGTCCCAAGGTGGTAGCCTGAATAAGAAATTGGCTAGACAACAGGACACAAAGGGTAGTAGTAAACGGAGTCCACAGTGAAGAAAGGAGGGTTACTTGCGGGGTACTGCAGGGTTCAGTACTGGGACTGGTCCTTTTTAATGTCTTTATAAGTGACATTGCAGAGGAACTGGAAGGAAAAGTATGTTTCTTTGCAGACGACACAAAGATCTGCAACAGGATTGATACACAAGATAGAGTGGAAAGGATGAGAAGGGACTTGGCAAGGTTGGAGGACTGTTCAAATGTACGTCAGCTCAAATTCAATGCAAAGAGGTGCAAGGTAATGCACCTGGGAAACAGAAACCCAGGGGAAGAGTACACAGTGGGGGGTAAGATACTGACAACAGTAAAAATGGAAAGGGACCTGGGGGTAATTATATTAGATGACCTAAAGGTGGGCAAGCAATGTGAGAAGGCAGTAAGGAGGCTGGGGGGATACTGGGATGCATAGGGAGAGGCATCAATAGTAGAAAACAGGAAGTTGTTATCCCTCTGTACAGACAGTTGGTGAGACCCCATCTGGAGTACTGTGTGCAGTTCTGGAGGCCCCATCTCTACAAAGACATGCTCAGAGTGGAGACTGTCCAGAGAAGGGCAACCAAAATGGTGCAGGGTCTGCACCAGAAGACATACGAAGAAAGACTAAAGGAGCTTAATATGTATACCCTTGAAGAAAGGAGGGAGAGAGGGGACATTATAGAAACTTTCAAGTACCTCAAGGGAATCAGATAAGTCCAAGAGGGTAGCAACTTTCAGAAAAAGAAATGTGCAAGAACAAGGGGGCACAATTTGAATGTAGAGGGGGGACAGCTCAGAGGTAACGTGAGGAAGTATTTTTTCATGGAGTGGGTTGTGGATGCATGGAACAGCCTCCCTGAAGTGGTCGTGGAGTCAAGAACAGTGGGGGAATTCAAGAATGCATGGGACAGCCATAAGACAGTCCTAGTGGGGGGTAGGAGGAAGTAAGCTGTTGGTTAACTAGGATCTGCAGCTTATCTGTTAGGTAGGAAAATGGGCAGAATAGGTGGGCCAAGCGGTCCTTATCTGCCGTCAAATTCTATGTTTCTATGGGAGTCACTACAGTATCTGTTCAAAAGATACAGTGTTAGAGGAGATCTTACTTCGAGGGGCTCTTGTAGCAAGCAGCACTCGTAGGACTGAAGTTTCCAGGCGCCAGGACCACATGGAAAACTTCAATCAATCAATCAAATCTTTATTTATCCAGGCGATCACCATTGAGCAAGCTCATTTACAAGGTGGACCTGCTGTTGGCAGAGAAAGTTGTACAGTTACGTATAAATATACATAATACAAAAGGAACAACATGTTTACAATACTGATAGGAGCAGAGTATTTACATTCCAAGTCACATGTACAAGAAAGATATACATAACACTACCCGAACTTTATATATATATATATATATATATATATATGTATATATACACATACATATACACAATTCCCACAGGAGCAGGATGTGTATGGATGTCATATACATACCATAGAAGAAAAAAGAAAGATTATTTATAGTCCTGTCCAGCAGAAACGTGTTACAGGCCTGGATGGAAATTCCTAAGCTATGGAGGTGTGCATAACAGTGTGTAAGCCTTAGGTAAATGCGACAGAAGGGGGGTGGTGAATGAGAGGGATGCAGAGGGTGCTAAGGGCAAGTGGGGCAGAGGAGGGGGGAGTAGTTGTGGCAAGGGCTGATTTGGATAAGCAGCTGGGACTAGTGTTGAAGAAGAGAGGAACAATAGTCAAGCTGCTAGCTAGCAGTCACTCGGTCAGCCTCTTGCTCGCCGCAGAGACAGGCAGCTGTCTCCGAGTCCTCCTCCTGTGGGGGGTCAGCCCCTTCTGTCCCATCACTTCACTTCCCTGTCACTTCTAGCTAGCAGTCTATCACGGGGGACCGCCGATGTCCGTACACTGTCTGCCAGTCCTATAAAAGGGGCGGCCCCCCTACCCACCCCAGTTCTTTACCACCATTGACCCACTCATGTCGGAGCTTCAAGGCCATCAGCACAGTCGACCAGCATTTTCTTGTGTTTCACCTGCGCTTTTATTTTTTCTTGTTTTAGTGATATAAACATTGAATTTTTGGTGTTTTCTCACCTGGGTTTGTGTCTTCTTCTCCAGCCTCATCTTCCAATCAATCGATGAAGTGTGCCTGCGGGAAGCAAATTCCCACTAAGGATGGCCACTCTGCGTGCCTGATCTGTATAGACCCTAGCCATGACATCAAGGCCTGCCAGTACTGCTAGACTTCAACTAGGCCATATGAAGACGTCATTTGAAGACCTTAGAAGGTTATCTGTGCAAGCAGAAGTTGGCCACAATGGAAGAGGAGTGGCAGGCCCAAAGTTCTTCAGCCTTTCCGGCCCAGTCTTCTGGGGCTGCTGCTGCTTCTTCCCAGAAGGAGAAAAAATCGAACGGGAAGCACAAGCACTGGGACTGTCCTCGGTCAGCCTTCCGCTTGCCGCAGAGACTGGCAACTGTCTAAGGTTCCCCCTCCTGTCCCATCAGCCCTTACCTCTTCCGGTCTGCCGGTGATCCTGCCACTCACCCGTATCTCCATCTCGGGTGGTGGCTCTTCTGGGCAGCAGACATCGTTCCCCTGCTTCTCAGCCCCTGATACTCAGGCCCTTAGCACCCACTGGCTTTCAGCCAGGTAGCTCGACTGGGGGACTGGATCTTCATGCAGTGGGTCTCTGACCATCGCTCCCCACCCGGCTAAGGTGTTGCCTTCATTGGTACCCGACTCAGGGGCTGACGCTAGTCCTGCCTGGCATCGCCTGGAGCAAGCGCTCTCTTCTTCCTCTACTCAGGTGTCACCTCTGCTCTTGCCTCAGGGGCCTTCATCCACACAGCCACCACCTTTATCAATGGGGCCTACATCAGCTTCCTCCCAGGACCATCTCCAGCCTTCGCCACTCAGGCCGGTGCCGGCCTTGCCGACGCCTCAAATGATGACTCTGCAGCCATCATTGCCTCAGCCAGCACCACAACCAATGCCTGCTGGACCTCCTTGGGATCCACAGCCAGCACCAGGTGGGTCTACACTTGGGTACTCTACGCCTGCTCCCTTGCCGTCATACCCATACCCCCTCCATGGTATCCTTATTCTCCAGTATACAATCCACCTTTGCTGATGTATTATAACCAGCTCTTTTCTGCGTGGTGGTCCCTCATTCAATATAAAGACACTGGGAGACCTTGTCCCCCTTGCCTTTCCCAGGACCCCCCACTTCAGGACCCAGACTGGGCAGGACCTAACGACTTCTGTACATGGGGTCTTCCAGAGGGCGACTTGACCTTGACTCACATTTGGAGGACTGTCGCCCCCAGACGCAGTCCCTGACAGTGACTTGTCAGGCAATGACTCTTCCTCTTTGGAGTCCTCCTAGGGCTCTGGGGACTCCTCCTCCTCCCCCCAGGACCCCCCACTTCAGGACCCAGACTGGGCAGGACCTAGCGGCTCCTGTACATGGGGTCTTCCGGAGGGCGACTTGACGTTGGCTCATATTTGGAGGAAATGTCACCCCCAGATGCAGTCCCTAGCAGTGACTTGTCAGGCGATGGCTCTGTCTCTTTGGAGTCCTCCGAAGTCTCTGAGGACTCCTCTGAGGGGCAAGACCAGCCTATGGGGGCTCCTAAGTCCCCTATTGATGTTCCTACCTTTCTTGATGTTATACATCATATCCAGTCCCTCGTGGTTGGCAAGCAGAGGAAATGGACCCAGAGTGCCTGCATTTCTCCATCTATCTGCAAAAAGAGGATACCCTCCCTCTGGGGTTACCTCCTTTAATCGATTCATACGAGGATGTTACCAAGGTGGTGTGGAACCATCCATCTACTTTTACCCAAGAAGACTGACCACCTATACCATGCGCTGATGGGTAAGCTCTTCTTAGGGGAGCACCACACAGCTGGCTCCGTGGTCATGAATGCAGTCCATGACCACACTAAGAGACCCAAACCCCACAGTACCCACCCTCCTGAGAAGGGGTTTAGACAGCTGGATCAGTGGGGCAAGCGAATGTATGCCTCTGCCACTCTGGTCATTTGGGCAGTGAACTATTTAGCCCATATGTTGCAGTACCAGAGCACCCTCTGAGATCAGGTGAGGGAGCTAGTTGGGACTCTTCCTGAGGATCCCACCAAACCGCAGTTGGCCCAACTCTTAAAGTCAGGCTCAGATGTGGGCATTGATATCCTGAGAGTGGAATATGATACTGTTGATGACTCCAGGTGTTGGGAGGTGACCGGGATCTGTCTTTTTCGCCATCCATGGCTTATAGTATCTGGCCTTGCTCTGGATGGTGAAGCCAGCATCTTGAATGCCACTTTCAGAGGCTCTGTCCTGTTTGGGGTAGATGCCCAGGACATTATCTCTCGCCTCCGGGTGTCTGACAAAGCACTTAGGTTGATTCATTCTCTCTCTACCTATTTCAGCCTCTGACTGCCTGGCGTCAGTCATTTCATCAGTCCTCTCACCAGCCTGCCAAGGGGCCCCTTCAATAGTAAGGTTCAACCCCCCGCAGCGGCTGCTCCTAGGGCCCCACGAGCACCCTCGGCTGCTCTGCCTACCCCCGGGTCCACCCCCTGACTCACCGCCCTCCAGCAGAGGCCTTGGAGGAAGTGGTCGGGGGTCAGTTCTCCCTTTACCTTTGAAGGTGGCGAGCAGTGACCACAGACCAATTCTACAACTTATCGAACCCCATCACACCCTAGAGTTTCTGGAACCCCCTCTTGAGAACCCTCAATTGCCCTCTCATTATCCTACGACCCGCCTCTCCCTCATCTGGGAAGAGATGCAGTCTCTTCTGCACAAGACAGCCATAGAGCCCGTCCCTCTGGCTCAAAGAGAAAGAAGGTTCTACTCCCACTTCTTCCTCGTCCCCAGGAAGACAGGGGATCTGAGGCCAACCCTGAACTTCCGCTACCTGAACCTGTACATAGAGTACAAACGCTTCAGGATGGTCACCCTCCAGAGTCTACTACTTCTCCTTCACCAGGGGGACTGGCTGTGCTCCCTGGACATGCAGGATACCTATTTTCATATCCAGGTCTTTCTGGCCCACTGCCGTTTTCCTCTGTTTCAGTTTCGAGGAGGACCATTTTCAGTTCCTGGCCCTTCCTTTTGGCCTTCGGTACCTCAGGTTTTTACCAAGTGCCTAGCGGTATTGGCTGGAACTCTGCATAGACGAGGCTTTTATGTGTTCCCCTACCTGGATGACTGGCTACTAATATCCCTGTCTAGGAACCTCTTGCTGCAGACCTTGAAATGCACCTTTTGAGCCATCACAGTCAATCCACCAAAGTATTGTCTTCATGTCAGCACCTCCAGTGTATTGGGGCATTCCTGAACTCTTCCCAGGGCTAAGCTTTCCTGCTAGCAGACTGGGTAGAAGACTTGCTAGAGCAGGCCCGTCTCATCTCCTCCAGCTGGCAGCTCCCAGTTAGAGTGTTCCTCTGCTTGTTGGGGCACTTGGCGGCGTCCATAGCCACAGTTCCTCTTGCCCACCTGCATATGAGGGTTCTCCAGTGGACCCTTCAGGCTCAGTGGGACTAACACAGAGATGCCCTGGATCAGCCAGTAATGGCCTCTGATCCGGTGAGGAAGACCTTAGAATGGTGTCAGAACCCTGCCAATCTCCTGCGAGGGGGTCTCCTTTTGGGCAGTATCCCCTCAGCAGATCCTCATGACGGATGCCTCGGGTCTTGGCTGGGGTGCTCACTTGGCCAACTGTCAGACCCAGGAAGACCTGGTTGGAAGCAGAGCAGCATCTCCACATCAATGTGCTGGAGATGCGAGTGGTTCTTTACACCCTGCAGGCCTTCCAGACCCACATTCTTCCTTGCCTACTGCTGGTACAGAGACAGACAGCATGTCCACTGTGTACTACATCAACAAACGGGATCACTCACTCATACCATCTTTGTCAGGAAGCAATGAGAGTCTGGTTCTGGGCAATTGAGCATGACCTGGAACTCTCGGACGTTCATGTTCCATGAGCACAAAACATCCTGGCTGACAGCCTAAGCTGGTCCAGGTCAAGGGCTCAAAAGTGGGAATGGCTGGCCTCAGTGATCAAAGACCTCTTCGACCAGGTAGGACCATCCAGAGTTGGACCTTTTTCCATCCTCACTCAGCACAAAACTGCTGCTTTTCTGCTCGCTCAATCCAGGGTCTGGAGTTTTCTGGTGTGACACGTTGTCCCTCTGCTGGAAAGGGAGTTTCCTGTACACCTTTCATTCCTTTCTGCTCCTGCAAAGGGTTCTTCTCAAGCTTCAGTCGAAGGGGGCAGAGATGATTTATTTAGTTTTTTTTGACCGGGTAGAGTACACTAGACTTACATATGCTTATTTTCAAGAATGACCCGGGAGAGTACAATACAATATTTTTGACAAATTTGGAGAGTACAGTACAACATTTTGGGAAATATACAAGGCAACAAATAATATAACGAGAATAATACAGTTATACATGTAACCTTGGGTATCCAAAGAGCAAGTGGAAGACAGACATTAACAGTAAGAGTAATATCACAGGACAATATTAAGATACATTGAGAGACCACTATCAGTGCAGAGGTTGCGAGCAGGGGAGGAGAGGCATAATTGTTCTTGCAAGGAAAGAGTGGCTAGAGTGCTTAGTTGGGGCAGTATGAGGGGGTTAGTGTGATGTATTGAAGATTGTTAGGGACATGCACATATTGAACGATGTAGCAGGGTGGGTAAAGCTGCCTTTTGAAGGTGTTAGGTTCTATGCCAGGAGCGTGCAACAATGGAGAGGCTGTTCAGCTAGGTAGGGGCAGTAGAGGAGAAAGTCATCGAGCCATATATGGTTTTAGATCTGGGATGAATAGTTGTCCAACTCCAGATGACCTGAGGGTGTAGTGGTTTACATTGGCTGACAGGAGGGTGGCTAGTGAGGGTGGCTTCTGTGTGTATAGGATGTTGAGAACGACTTTTACAAGAGCGTAGCCAAGCAGGGCTGCCGGGGAGGGCCAGCCGAAATTGCTATAGAGTTGATCCTCATAGCCCCGTATTGACCACATCAGATTTAGTTCCTTCTGCTGCAGCAGCTGGCAGTGGAACCTCCAGTACCCGTGCCCCTGGGCACCGGCTTGCTCTCCCAGGAACGGGACACCCTGGTCCACCCAGACCTCAAGTCCCTGCATCTACATGCGTGGCTCCTGCAGACCTAGCTATCACCCATTTTGGGGTTTCCACCAGGGTTACTGATGTCCTGGTGGCTGCTAGAAAGCCTTCCACTAGAGCCACCTATGCCTTGAAGTGGAAACGCTTCTCCCTATTGGCCACTGCTCACCATCTGGATTCCTTCACTTGCCCAGTAAATTTGATTTTGGAGTACCTGCTCTCCCTTTCAGGCTCAGGCTTGGGGTACTCTTCTTTTAAGGTGCACCTTTCCGCCATCTCTGCGTCGGCAAATCTGTTGCCCAGCTGGAGCTATCCTGCTCATTCTTGCAGGGTATCCTACCTAGATTGGTTAGGTCCAAATTAAACTAACTACCTTAATAGTCAGTACTCTCAGATGCTAACTTAGCACAATTAAGTAATAAGCCCACTAGACTCAATCAGAAAACAGGAAACCAAAGCCTGCTGGACTGGATGTTAACTAATAATAATCAAAACATCAAGGCTGCAGGAGTTCTCCCAGATGCCCTAAGCGATCACTTCCCCACCTTCTGTGTCTGGCAGAATAACTTCCATAAACCCCCTCCCAAATTCATAAAATCATGGGACCGTACAAATTTCACTGCAGCTGCTTTCATACAGAGCCTTAACTCTGTTGACTGGACCCCAATCACTACCCTTCCTGATGTAAATCAAGCACTAGATTACTTCGTTAACACCTTCTCCTTCACTCCTGACTGCCTTGCCCCTCTTAAGTTAAGGAGGGCCAAAGGAATTCACTCCTCCAGCTTTCGCAGGAACTAAGAAACCTAATGCATTCTCGTGACAGAGCTTGGAAAGCCTACAAAAACACTGGACAAGCATCTGACTGGCTATCCTACGAACAGCTGAGGAATGCTGTAAAACAAAAACCAGCAAAGCAAAGCATGACTATCTTCATTCCCTACAAGAAAATCATCTTACCAACCCCAAAAACTTCTGTTCCCAAATCAATTCGCTACGTAAAGGAAAGGAACACAACCCCACTCAGTCCATAACCACCAAAGACACCATGTTAACAAACCCCACATATATAGCTGCCCGGCATTAACCTCTTCTTTACCGACCTGGACAAATACAAACCTAGTCTCCCTACTGTCCCCAATGACCAATCTGTCTCCAACCCTGACAACTCTTTTCCCTCCTTCCATCTAAAGCTTGCAGTGAGGATAGAAGTTCAAAAATTGTTAAATGGTCTCAACCCAGACAGCTCTCCAGGCTTTGATTCCCTCCAGCCGAAATTCCTTAGGCTGGAAGTGCCTGCCATTGCTTACTCAGTCATGCTCTTAATAAACAAATCCTTCCTCACTTGGACTATACCAGTTAAATGGAAAACTGCAGTAGTTGTCCTTGTGCATAAAAGCGGCCCAGCAAACCTAGTTGAGAATTGCAGACCTATTTCTATTATATGTCCCTTAGCAAAAATCCAAGAAAGAATCCTCTACAACCAGTTATACTCCTACCTAGAACAGACTAATGCCGTAACCATCCACCAGCATGGCTTCCGAAAACTACATGGCACTGAATCTACTCTCTTGCATGTAACTAATGACATCTTTCAGGTCATGGATCGCGACGAAGCAACTGTTGCGACGTTCGTGGATCTAACTAAATTCTTTGACTTAGTCAGTCATCAGCTTCTCCTAACAAAACTCTGCATCCTAGATCTCGATAGTTTTTCCCACTCTTGGCTATCCAGTTATCTGACCAAAAGGTTACAGTGCATCAAATGGTCAGGCGCTATGTCACCCCATCCCCGATTACAGATGGAGTACCCCAGGGATCAATATTGGGTCCTCTCTTATTTTCCATATTTATAAGTGAGCTCCCCCAAAACTGCTGTGGGGCATCAATTCTAAAAAAAAAAAACTAGCTGAGGCACCATGGTAGGCCAGTTATAGCACATCAAGATCTGACTTCGGAGGTATCTTTTGCAGCAGGTCACACCTATAGAACTATAGCCATCAGGCACTAGGACCACACAGAAACTTTTTTAGCTAGCAGTCTACCAGGGGGCCGACCACTCTAATGTCATATGCTGATGTTGACCTGTCCTGTAAGAGTGGGCGGCCCTCGCACCCTCCTCAGTTCTTTCCCGCGGCCGTCCACCGCATGTCGGACTTCTTGGAGATCCACCAGCTTCAGTCGACCGCAAGTTTCACTGCATTTCTTGCCTTTTCTCTCCCTGATGTGGATTACTTTACTGATAAAGCGATTTTCCCTCTTCGTTTATGTTGAAATCTGCCTCTGAGAACCTCTTTAAAAAGTATGCCTGCGGGCAGAAGATCCCAGAGGATGACGACCACAAGGCCTGTGTCTGCTGCCTAGGCCCGGAACATGACACCCACCCCTGCAGCATCTGTTGTGGCTTCAACCAAGACACCAGGGAGCATTGCAGACCCTCAAAACTTTTCTGCTGAAGCAGAAGGTCACCCAGATGGAGAAGGAGCTTGAGGCTCAAAGCTCCTCTGTGTGCTCGCAGTCTTCCAAGGCCTGGGACAAATCCATGGGGAACCATAAACATTGAGATAAGGGCCATCCCGTGGACAGAACCCAGTCCCCTTCTTCTTGATCCCGTTTGCCAATTTGTGTGACAGCTGCAAATGGCCTTTCTCATCATTGGTGGCGGCCCCTTCTGCATTGCATGCCCTTTCTCCTGCAAGGCTACCATTGGCAGCTCCCCCCACCAATGTCTTGGTGGCTGAGGTTGGTTCTAGGGGCTCTGGTGTGCCACTGATTTGACAGCTCCTGCTGTTCAGGCCCTTATTTTCCACAGGCACATAGTCAGGTAGATCTGTTGACTTGTTGTAGATGGGCTCAGCATCGGGGTTGCCGGATCACAGCCAATACCCCAGCCACTGACCACAGATGTTTCTTTGGTCATTGCCTCAGACCTGAAGCCTCTACCTTGGAGTCACCCTGGCCTGAGCCCTGTTCACCGTCACTATCATCGATGCCAACCCATGCCGATGGGCACCCCTGCAGACCCCAGCCTGAGCAGCCACCCTTCACAGTGCCGACTCCTGCACCAACACCAGTGGGTCTGATGTCGATAGTGGTGGACTTCTACTCTGTCCTAACCACCTTATGGGATTTTATGCAGGCTAAGTTTGCTTCTCCATAAGGCCCAGTTCTGCTGTGCCCCCCTGCTTCTCCAGCAGGTCCCAGTCCACACCCCAGAACACTGGGCCCTTGCTCCCTTCTCAGGACTCTTGAGTACGAGGGTGGGTCTCAACCAGACCTCATTCCTTCCGATGAGGATGGCGACGACGACAATGACAATGGAGGAGCTACTCCCTACAACTCCTCCTCCATGATATCGTCCAACAGCAAGGAGACCCCCAAGGTATATCCCATATCCTCCCCCACTGATGATCCTCTTTTGTCTCGGGTCATGAGACAATTACAGTCTGCCATGGGCTTTTACACCGAGCAGCAAGATCCCACTCGACGTCAGCTAGCCACTTATTTAAGGCTTCCAGATGCCCCTCTTCTAGTCATCCCACCCTTACTTGAGCCTTTTCAAGAGGCTACCATGGCCGCCTGGCATCAACCCAGTTTGATACCGCTGTGCCTAGGAAGGTGGAAAAATTATACCAGGCTCCAGCAGGAAGGCCTTTCTTCGCCAATCAGGCTCAGGCGGATTTGGCAGTCATCAGTGTCGCCCATGACTGTGCCAGGAGGCCCAAACACCTCAGCTCCATACCACCGGACAAGGAGTCACGGAAGCTGGATCACATTGGCAAGAGAGCCTTTGCCTCTGCCACACTGACCATTAGGGTGTTAAATTACATTGCCCATATGATCCAGTACCAAAACCAGCTTTCGGACCAAGCCTTTGAAATCTGCCCGGGCCCTCCCAGAAGACCCCCTAAAGCAGGAGTTGCTGCAGCCTCTTAAAGCCAGGTCTGACATGGGCACTTACCTTCTTAGGGCTGCTGTGGTGGGCATTTGCCTTTGTCAACACTCTTGGTTGAGGGTGTTGGGCTTTGCTCAGGATATTCAATGGTCCGTCTTGAATGCCCCTTTTAGAGGCTTCAAGTTGTTTAACATAGATGTGCAGGACAGCTTATCACAACTGCAACCCTCGGGCTGCACTCTGCATCCTGTCCACTCTATGTACCACACCAACCAGCCAAAAAGTGGTTAGCGCGTTCCCTTTTGTCAGTCTGTTCATAGATCCAAGCCCTTTAGCAAACTTTAGGGTAAACACCAAGCCACCCTTGCTATGCCCACCCCCTCCTCTACCATGGGGGAAAAAAGTGATGGAGGAGCAGCCCTGGCTGCCCCTGCCGGTTCAGCCTGACTCCTTGCCCAGCCTCCCCCCCCCCGCCTGTAAGACAAGAGATGGTGGTATGGAGTCACTTTTCCTTATACTTGGACAAGTGGCAGGAAATCACCAGAGATGCTTAGGTACTACAGATCATAGAAAGTGGTCACACTCTGAAACTTCTGGAGTGGCCTCCAGAAAGATCCCCTGTTCTGTCCTCTTACCCTCCAGACCACGCTCCGGTGCTCTGGGAGGAAATTCGCTCCTTGTTGCAAAAAGGTGCCATAGAACCCGTCCCAGAAGCTCAACAGGGCAGCGGGTTCTGTTCCATTTCTTCCTGGTGCCCAAATGCATGGGAGATCTCAGGCCTATTCTGGACCTCCGAGAACTCAGTCTGTTCATCCAGTACAAAAAGTTTCAGATGGAGTCATTCCATGGTCTGCTGCCTCTTCAATACCAGGGAGAATGGATTCTGTCCCTCAACATGAAGGATGCCTACTTGCACATCCAGTTAGTATACATGCCTCCCACATGCAGTACCTAAAGTTCCATTTCCAGGGGGTACCCTTCCAGTTCCGGGCCTTACCTTTGGCTTGTCTTCATAACATTGGGTGTTTACCAAATGCCTGGCAGTGTTGGCAACTGCCCTCAGGCAGGAGGGCCTTTATGTAGTTCCCTACATAGATGATTGGCTTCTCAAAGCTCAGTCCAGGGAGGGCCTCTTACAGACTCTGGAACATACCACCCATGTATTTCAGGATCTGGGCATCACAGTTAACCTGCCTAAGTCAGTCCTGACCCCCTGTCAGTGCCTCCAGGACATAGGGTCAGTCCTGGATACCCCTGAAGGCATAGCCTTCCTGCCCCAGGACCAGGCAGACTGCCTTATAGCTCAAGCCCACCTGTTATACAGCAGCAGCTGTGTCTCAGCCAGAGCTTTCCTCACCTTTACCAAGCACTACAGTCTGGACATTGCCTCTAGGGATAGGGCCAACTTTGGCCTAGTTGTCCTCTAGGGCCTTCTTTCTTAGACTCAAGATTTCCTCCACCCAGACTGTGCTGTCTGATGGACGGAACTGCTTGGGACTCGTTCCACAGGTGTGGCCTGCTGCAAGAGATACCTCTGAAGTCAGATAGTACAGTTATAGAAGAACTTACCGTCACAGTAGGTCTTGTGAGGGGATCTCTTCCAGCAAGCCATGCTGTCCCTACTTACTTCCTTCCCCTTACGCCTGGGAAGTCTTTCTGTGTCTGTACTTCTTTCTCCACTATTTTGTTTTTTGGGGGAACCTTCGGTTCCTCTTCAGTTCCCTCTGCTGGGGGTAGATGGCATATGGTCTCTAGCAGGAGAATCGAGGAGGGCATGGGGGCCACTCATTCTTATAGGAAAGGTTGGTGTCAGAATATGACACCAGCATGGGTGGCCCCCTGGTAGACTGCTAGCTAGAAAAGTTTCCATATGGTCCTAGTGCCTGGTGGCTATAGTTCCATTGGTGTGGCCTGCTGCAAGAGATCCCCTCGCAGATCTACTATTACGGTAATTTCTTATGTAACGGTACCATGAGAGCAAGCCATGTTCATGTGTGATTGTGGATCACCCAATCTGCTCCAGGACAGCCTATGGTCAGTGGTTGCTGCAGATGCTAGGGATTTCAGGCTAGGCCGGGGAGGTGCACGTTAATGAAAATGAAGAAAAGATGAAGCCACAGTAAGAAAGATTAATGACCAAGTTAAAGATTTATTCAAAATGAGAAAACTAAACTAGGAAAGAGTGAAACAGAAAAAAGAGAAATAAGCACACTAACTCTGCAGATGCTTATTTTTGGGGGTGGCAGTATGTGCAGCCTCTGTTTCCCCAGAGCCTGCCACCTCCAGCTGCGACTGCATATGGGCCCCCTGATAAGTGTTCACAGAAGAGGGGCAGTCTCGGGTTGCCTGTGGCTAGGCTGCTTCAGGCTTCCCCGTGGGAAACAACTATTCAGCTGTCTGTTTGCTCCCAGAAGGTTGGGAGGGGGTGCCTGCCAGTAGCCATTAATGTTGCATGCAGTGACACTAAGTGCTAAAAAGATTTAGCTAAATGCGGAGAGCCAGAACAGCTGCTGGAAAGCGTAAAACTGGATGTTTAAGGTAAATGATGTAACTTATGTGGTCGGAGTTAGGAGTCCTACTCACAGGCCATCCTTGCTGGGTCTTCCAAAACTGTAATGCAGGCTCTCTATTATTTATTAATGTGCCACACAACTGTACTTAACTGTGCTGCAGAAGTTCAGAGTTTCTGCTGCAGAACTGAGTCTGCAGTGCCACAGAGAACAGGGGGTCTTGCACTTGGAAACTGTTTTGTTACCAGTACGGTTATAGTATTAGGGGAGTCACTACAACAGAGATGTCTTCAGAAGGTACAGTATCAGGGAAATTACTACACTAGAGATGTTAACAGTACAGTATCCAGGGGAGTCAGTATATCAGAGTTTTGTTAGCAGTACAGTATCCAGGGTAATCACTACACCAGAGATCTGTTAACAGTACAGTAGCCAGGGTAGTCACTACACCAGAGATCTGTTAACAGTACAGTAGCCAGGGTAGTCACTACACCACAGATCTGTTAACAGTACAGTAGCCCGGGTAGTCACTACACCACAGATCTGTTAACAGTACAGTAGCCAGGGTAGTCACTAGACCAGAGATCTGTTAACAATACAGTAGCCAGGGTAGTCACTACACCAGAGATCTGTTAACAGTACAGTATCAAGGGGAGTCAGTACACCAGAGATCTGTTAACATAGAGGATAATGTATGGGCATCGATGAACAACAACGCTGTGTGAGCCTCGAGTGGTTTCCCTGTAAACCCAAGTAAACTGAGGCTGGCTGAGAGGTTTACCTTGGTTGTCGAGAGGCTGCGAGGAGGTTCACTTAGCGTTGGTGTTCATCGATGCCCATACATTGTCTTTTATAGTGTATGGGCATCAATGTGCATCTGAAAAAGACGAATTACACATTTAATGTGTCGCAGTGGTCACCTTACCTTATTCAGATGAGAACAGGATTGCGTCGCTCATTTCACGTTTCCTTTTATTTTTAATAGTAACAGCAGTGTACATTTCGTGTTATTGTATTAGTTTACATCAACAGAGTTAACAAAAAAAACTTATCTCTGTAATATTAATGAGAACAGCAAAAAGACGGTTATCGGGGTTAAATGTCTTGTGGCATCCAATCAGCCTTGCCGTAAAGTGGTTGAGAAGGGGTTGTGCTGCAAGTGGCAAACGTTGGGAAATATAGTCGGCGATTTTTTCCTTCAAACCTACGGGGAAACTAGAGACATCACAAGAAAAAAGGACAACTGGTTAGTAAATCAGTTTGTATGAACAAATGCTGATTGTATGGTCATGGGCTTAAAGGCTTGGAAAATGTTGCTGCTGCCATTTACGCGACTGTGTGCTTTTGTGTTAATGCTCACTGCGAATATGACAGTTGCAGTGAATTTTGAATCGCGCGGTCACAGTTCTGGTGCTGGAATTTTATGCGCATGTTAATTCCTTTTTGTTATGCCATCGATGTGACGTATTATCGATGGGTTAACAACTTCATCACGTCACAGCGATGGCATAACTACATGAGGAAAAGATAAAAAACACTAGATAACGTTCCACCATACATTATAGTACAGTATCCAGAGCAGTCACTACACCAGAGATATGTTAACAGTACAGTATCCAGGGTAATCACTACACTACAGATCTGTTAACAGTACAGTATCCAGGGTAATCACTACACCACAGATCTGTTGACAGTACAGTATCCAGGGTAATCACTACACCACAGATCTGTTAACAGTACAGTATCCAGGGTAATCACTACACCACAGATCTGTTAACAGTACAGTATCCAGGGGAGTCACTACACCAGAGATATGTTAACAGTACAGTATCCAGGGTAATCACTACACCACAGATCTGTTAACAGTACAGTATCCAGGGGAGTCACTACACCAGAGATCTGTTAACAGTACAGTATCCAGTGGAGTCAGTACACCAGAGATCTGTCAACAGTACAGTATCCAGGGTTGTCACTACACCTGCGATTTGTTAACAGTACAGTATCCAGGGGTATCAGTACACCAGATATCTGTTAATAGTACAATATCCATGGGAGTCAGTACACCAGAGATCTGTCATTAAGCTAGAGAGGGGATGGGGAACAACAGAGAGATTGAAGTAAAGACATTCCTGTAAAGGCACAGAAGAAAAAAAAAAGTACAGAATTGCAGTGTACATAGGGTTTGAAAATTACTGTGTGGAGTGGTACAGTAGGTTCTATACACAAGGCCCTGGAGGGCACTGATAACTCATCATCTGCTTTACATTAACAGGAAACATAGTCATAAATTACATACAGAGTTCATGATATACAGTTGAAAGAACTTAAATGCCCCGGAATGGTACAGAGGGACTAAATACATGGTGCAGGGCCGGTCCGGTGGCGCTGAAGGTTGAGGCACTGGATGCCACACCTCGCTTCCCGGGGTTGGCAGGGCAGAGAGGGATTGAGCGCCTGAAGGCTGCTCTCCCTCTCGGAGGGTTCAGTGGTGGGTGCATTGGCGCTAAGCGGAGGCTGGGGGGACTTTGCACTGACGTTGTGCTAGAGGAAGGGAGTTGGGGCCGGTGCCGGGAGGTGCAGTGGACGCTGCGCGCGCTTCCTTGGTGTCATTGCACGCTTCACTCACACAAGCCACTAGTAGAGGAGTAAAAATGGTGACCGATCGTGGCGGCTTGATGGCTGTCCACTGGATGCTCGACCTCGGGAGCACCACTACAATGCTGGATCCTGTGTCGGCAGGAGTAAGGGGGACACTCTGCCACCCCGCCGTGGGAGTATTTGGCAGCGGGGGCTCCATAGGGGCTGAAGTGGACCAGACGGTAGCTGGATGACTGGGGATGCCAAGACGTAATGTGCAGATCGGGAGTCACAAGGTAAAAAGTAGCAAGAAATACATGGTGCAGGGCGAGGGGGCAGAAGACAAGGACACAGCTCGGATTATTCTAAGTATATCAAGATAAAGCACACTACAATACCATATGTAGCATTAGTACTTGGGTAGGAATCTGTCTTCAAGCCAGAGTCAGATCAGGATTACACCTAAAATCAGACTAACCCTCTAGGGGGACCTACGATAATTTAAAAAATATTTTTTTAAGGGCTGTTTCTAGAGCAGGGTTTCTCAAATGATGAGGCCAGCCTCCCTAGGGAGGCCCCAACCTTTTCCAGGGGAGGCTCAACCAAGTCTGAAAAAGAACTATATTTAAATTTTGAGTTTTAGGTGTTTTGTGTGACGGGATGAGGCAATCTGAAAAAGGATAATAGTAGGTGGATTTATGTATTTATTTACAAATTGGTGACCAGGAAAAACACTCTGACCCAAGGCTCATTTCAACTGTACCTTGGGAAGTGTAGGGAGTGAATAACATTTAAAAGGCAACTACAAAACAAAGCAATACAAATCAATAATAGTGCAAACAAATAGGGACAATGAACAAATAATGAAAGGGAACGATTGATCAGTTAGACTCGTGGCTGAACAATCCAAATACAAAGCTTAAACAGAGACATTGTAGGAGCAAGAGCAGGAGGAAGCAAAATGATCTCTGAGAGGATGCTTAAGAACAGGGGAAGAGGGAGACAGGTGGGTAGAATTGTTATTCCAGATAGAGGGGAAACAGACAGAAAAAGCAGTCTGACCAATAAAGGCACTGCAGCAAGGGGTAACAATTGTTTGAGAGTCAAAACAGTGGAGCAAGTAGGCTGGCTTGGGGGGTTACAAGGAGTGGTACAATAAGTCGTATAAAATGAGAGGTAACTACTCAAAGGAGTTTCATTTTATTCCTGAGGCACTGTGCTAAGATGTTATTTTTTTATGGGGCGGCCCAAGGCTACTTCAATGGGGGAGGCTCAAGATCTTTTCCATGGCTTTGGGGAGGCTCACCATGACAAAGTTTGAGAACTAATGCTCTAGACACTTGAGAAAGGCCCTTCCCACCACAGCAGCAAGAAAAAGGCAAAGTAATCCTGCTGTCGATCATGGGACCAGGAACAAGCACACTCTTTCCACTCCTGTGAATCCCATGACTGCTCGATAGCCATCGAGCTCTTGGCTTCGACCAAGCCTGTTTTGGTTGAGAGTCGGGCCGCTAACTACATGGTAACCCCATCGGACTTGTTGTCTGTGACACAGGCTGTCCCCATGTAGTCTGTCCATCTTTTGGATTACCCCCCCTCCCAAAGGTCTCCCTGTCTTTTTGTGTCACATTTCCTTTGTATCTATCCCACGCGTTTTTGAATTTGCTAACTGTCCTGGCTTCCACCATCTCCTCAGGTAGCCCATTTCATGATGCCACCACTCTTTCCATGAAGAAGAACTTGAGTTTGTTGCTCTTACACCTTCTCCCACCCTCCAACCCTAGGCCGTGACCGCATTCAGCTGGAACAGCTCATTGGGTGAGGTTTCACATGAGTGGTCCCTGCATCAGGAGGTGGTATACCACCTGTTCTCCTGGTGGGACATTCCCCTGGTCGGCCTGTTCACCTCGTGGGAGAATGCCGAGCTGAGACTGTTCTGTGCCCACCCCCCACAGTGTGGGACACTGATGGGGATGCCTTCGCGAGGCCCTGGACCCCAGGCCTTCTATATGCTTTCCTTCCCTTTGCCCTGATCCACTAAGTGTTGGGTAAGGTAAGGGGGGACAAGGTGCGGATGATTCTGGTAGCCCCAGACTCGCCATGTCAGATCTTACTTGCAGTAGGTAATTACATATAGGACTGAAGCCAGCAGGTGTCAGGACCCCCATGGAAAAATTTCTAGCTAGCAGTCTCTGGCGGGGGACCACCCCCATGTTAGGTGGCCAACGTCAGACGACGTTAGTATAAAGGGGTGGTCCCCCACGCCCACCTTCCAGTTCTTTCCCGCCGTCGACTTGTGAAAGTGCCTCGCGGTTAAGTTCCCTCTCTCACCAGTCTTACGTCGGTCTAGTTTACTGAGCTTTCTGGGAATGTGTATTTGACCTTCCAAATTCGTCTAGCTCCTCCCTGGCTCAGACATCAAATCTCTTCAATGTCCATTCTGGCCTCTCACCGACACCCCACCCCACAAGTCCTTCCTGGCAACTATGCAAGTCAAAGGATCTCCCTGAGGGCATTAGAAAGTGGATACTTTGGTTTCTGCCTTCAAAGAAAATTGAACAAAGGAGTTGCCTTTTAAATAGCTGCGGACTCAAACCACCTCCTGTCATTTGAACTATCCCTGGGGGGGTCTTGATGTGTCACTTCCAGTAAGACAGCCTTTTCCTCTGCCACAGTCATCATGCATTAATTTCTTCTATTTACTGCAACATTTTTACAGGGATCGGAATCAGTGGTCCAAGTGTGACACTCCCGAGTGCTTTTCTTGGTTCCAGACTGCTTGGGACTCAGTCCTGTATGTAATTACCTACTGCAGGAGCCCTCTCGAAGTAAGATAGTACAGTTATGTAAGAACTTACCGTAACATTAGATCTTCGAGAGAGGCTCTTGCAGTAGGTAATGCCTTCCCACCCTCCATCCCCCTCAGCGTTTTCAACTCCTTTTCCAGGAAGGGAATCATCCACTTCTGTCTCTCGTCTTGCCTTTTTGGCCTTTGGCGGGAAAGAACTGGAAGGCGGGCGTGGGGGACTGCCCCTTTATAATGACGTTGGTCACCTGACATGGGGGCGGTCCCATGCCAGAGACTGCTAGCTAGAAATTTTTCCGTGGGGTCCTGATACCTGCCGGCTTTAGTCCTATATGTAATTACCTACTGCAACAGCTTCTCTCGAAGATTTACTGTTACGGTAAGTTCTTATGTAAATGTACTTTTTGGTACCCAGATGTCCTCAGCCTCAGCAGCAGACCTCCATGGCAGTTACCCCTTATGCCTGGACCTGCTGTCTTGTCACAGGAGGAAGGTCCTGCATCCAGATCTTCGGTCCCTGCACCGGACAGCCTGGTTCCTGAGTGGTTAGAGTTCCAAGCTTTGGGTCTTTCCTAAGACGTTATTCATGTTATGGAGTCTTCCTGGGAAGAGCCAACCCATCAGTGCTGTGCCTTCAGATAAAAAAAGTTTTCCATTTGGTGCCAGGGCATGGAGCTAGACCCCCTGGTCTGCCATTTGGCTAGCATTCTTGACAACCTGTGGTCCCTTTCCCATTCAGGACTGAGGTTGATGACCTTCAAGGTGCACCTGGCATCCATCTCTGCATACTAGGCGCGGGCTGGTATGCCAGTGGTGGCACCGAAGAAGGCAGTTAGGCATTTCTTTAAAGGCCTGGAACACCTGTCCTCACTGGTACATGAACCACCACCATTTTGGGACTTGTTGGTGCTGGCAGTGCTCATGGGCAAGCGCTTGCTTATTCCAAGGAGCTCCTCAGGTGGCACACTAGATGTGTGCTTGCTTTACAAGCAAAGGGTCAGAGGTTTGATTCTAGGTGAGGGAATATATTTAACATCTTATCAAGAATATTCATAAAAAGGCTTACCATAGCGAGTGGACTAGTCATATACATTCTGTGTGTGGTGCTTGTGACTACTTATTTTGCAAACCTCACATGAGAGGTATTATTTTTAGATCTGTGTGATGGCAGTACCAGTTTATTCTGTTCTCTCTGGGTATGTGAGGCAGTAGCAAACACTTGTGTGCTGCTTTAGCTGCAATTCAGCTTATTTGTTTACTCAAAGAAGGCTGCAGTTACTCTTTAACCCTTCTAAGGGTGTATGGGGCACTATACAATATTTTAAATATAACAAAAAGTGACTTTTGATACTTTGCCGAACTGGAAGTAACCGGCACGGTGCTTCCAGTTGGACACTGTTAAAAGGCTTGCCTTTGTGAGCGGAAGCAAGCGTTGTTCAGAGGCGACGCTGACAGAGGCAAGCCGCATTTGCCGGCATCAGCCGGGGAAGTGAGGGAAGCCACTATTGACAAAACATGAGCAAACAACGTACTACTTAATATAAGATATAAAAGTTCTTCCTGTAAATATAAGCATCACAAGATAATGGCACAACAGGTTAATGTAGAAGATATGTTAGTCCTACTAGTTCAGGAAGGATCTGTGACAAAATGCACCAAATGTGGAATGTATTCCCCAAAAACAGCAGAAAATACTGCGAAGCACACTTATACAAAGTGTGCATTAATACAAACACTTCAAAAAGAAAATGAAGCTTTAAGAAATGAAGTACAGGAAATTAAACAAATAGTCAATATCCAGCAGTCTGTACAGTCACTAGATAGTGAACAAGTGACTATGATAGGAAGAAAGGGTAAAAGAATGAGGGGAACCCAAAGTCCAACTGAAAGGGAACAGATATTTAAAAAAAAATCACGAGAACATTAAGGAGCAAGATAGAAAACAGTTAACAATAAGAAGGAAATTAAAACCTAGGGAAAATGGGTCCCTAGAAAATGGAATACAAACCACCAATAGATTTATCCTGCTACAAGATCTAGAAGACAGACATAGATTCAGAAGGAGAGCAGGGAGAGAAAATATTTGGAGACCCTATTATTAAGTATTGCGACTAACATATATGCAAAGATGATAAGGAGAATATACAGCATTACTGTGTTACCCAGCGGCTCAAATACATGACATTGAGGATAATATAAATAAGCAAAACATCCCTAATAAATCAACCATCATTCTTCACGTGGGCACAAATGATATTGGGAGGGAGCACAAAAAGGAAATCTGTCTAAACTTAGTAACTCTAGGAAAGAAACTGTTTAATCAAGGCCACAAGATAGCAATTTCAAATATCCTCCCTGTCCCTAGTGCACATAGAGAAAAAAAATAATACAGTCAACGGAATTAATTTAAGACTGTCAAACTAGTGTGCTGAAAAAGATATTTGCTTCTTAGATAATTGGGACGCATTTTACAACAAAGGAGAAATGTACTGTAAAGATGGGCTGCACTTAAGTGCAAAAGTTACTAAAAATCTTGCTGACAGCTTCAAACAATTTCAGCAACCCATCCATTTAAACTGGCCACAGGGGGTGACTCTCATCAAGCTGACGCAAAAATAAGGGAGGCAAATAAAATACCTATTACACATAAAAACAATAATGTAAGATCATATATAAGGCCATGCTGATTAATGCTAGAAGCATAAATGACAAATTTGATGAACTCAGAGCACTTATAAATAATAACCCCACAGAAATAATAGTAATAACAGAAATGTGGCGGACAAATGAAAATGTGCAGTGGGGTATTAATATAGATGGATACCAACTTTATAAAAAGAATAGGACTCACAAAAGAGGGGTGAGAGGTCACCATTTTTATAAAGGACACCATTAAGACTATTGTTATTTCCAATAAAATCAAGACAGATCACACAAATGAATCAGTCTGGATTAAAATCATTGGAGGATTAACAGAACCAATGATAGTAGGTATACTCTCTCGACCACCAAATTGCCAATTGGAAACCTCAAAATGAATAAGGGAGGAAATAGCTGAAGCCACAGAAATGGGTTACCTTATACTTAAGGGGGATTTAAACCTGAATGATATAAACTGGGACACTAACAAGGCATCTACAACAACTAGCAGACAGTTTCTTGAAACATGTCATGTAAATAACTTGAAGCAGTATGTAAAGCACCCAACAAGAGAAAAAAATATATTAGATTTTGTACTTTGCTCAGAATCCATTATAATTAAAGAGTGCATAGTAGGGGCCCCACTGGGAAACGGAGACCACAGAAATGTGCAGTTTAATATAATATACAAATTTATGCCACACAACAGTTGTATAGAAATATATTTATATAATAAAGCTAATGTTGTTTTACTACATGGAATGTTAGAAACCATCAACTGGGACTCAATAATAAAAAACAAAACAGTAGACGATATGTGGGATTCATTTAAAGAAATCATTTATAATATTGTAAATGAAATAATTCCCACAATCAAGAAAAATACAAGAAAAAATGGCCAAAATGGATGAGCCATAACATTAAAAAAACTCATCAAGAAAAAAATAAATTATATACAAGATACTAACAGTTGGGAACTGCCACTATTTACAAAAAATGAAAAAAAAAAGCCAGAAAGGCCAGCTCGGTGGCGCTGAGGGCTGAGGCGCTGGACGCCTTACCTCATGTTGTGCTGGCGACCCGTGTTCAGGAATGGACATCGGTCGCTGGGGGTTGGCAGGGAGGAGAAGGATTGAGCGTCCCCAGGACTGCTGTCCTTCTCCAGGGAGGGGGTTAGTAGGGTCCGGCGATTGCCTGCCCCCTAGCAAAGGCTGGGAGGTGTCACGTCAGCTCTAAGAATGTGGGAGGAACTGAAGCAGACACTTGGCGAGGTGCGCACAGGAGGCGTCGTGGCAACGCCCGCTGGGCGCCATTGCCCGCGACCTCTCAGGGAAGAACCGGAAAAACAAGAAAATGGGAGTCCCTCTGCAAGGACGATGATAGTCCCCACTGCAACAGGCTCCAGGAAGGCACCTCCCCGAACACACATCTGGTCCGTGGGTTGAGTCAGCTCCCACCGCCACCACGAAGGGTAAGTCGTGGGGTTCAGGGAAGAGGGCCTCATACCTGGTGTCTGTGTGGGGGGGACGTCAGAGGAGCAGCAAAGGACTCCAAGGGGGAGAAAAATAGTAACTAAAAAAAAAAAAGCTAGAAAGAATATAAACAAAATATAAGAATAGCAAAAAGGAGAATGGCACATTCTTTAGCAAATAAAAGATAACTGTAAAGAGTTTTTCTCATACATAAATTCACTAAAGAAACCACAAAACAATATCGGTCCAATAACACACAACAATAAAATTAGAAAGGATAACAAATAATTGTCTGAACTTTTTAATTCATATTTCTGTGGAGTATACTCCAAAGATAAAAGAATATTATCATCAAAGACCACTAAGGAAAATGGAAACATACAAATAACATTGGAAGAAATAAGTACAAAAATTAAACTTCAAAGAACTCATACTTCCTTCGGTCCAGATAACATTTTTGCAAAAATGCTACAATTAATGCCTGAATTTATAACACCACTAAGACATCTGTTCAAGGAATCATTTAAACACAGGGAAGATACCCTTAGATTGTAAAATGGCCTATGTCATTCCAATCCTGAAAGAAGGCAACCCCGAAGAGGTACAGAATTATAGACCAGTAAGCCCAACCACTGTGGTGGGAAAAATATTGGAAAGTATTATTAAGGATAGACTTTCAAACATAGTAGATATGTGTCGTGATGAATAACATGGTTTCAAGAAGGGAAGAAGCTGTACTACAAACCTTTTGTGCTTTTATGAGAAGATTTTTATTTATTTTATTTATTTATTTATTAAATTCTCGGATTACAAATACCTTTGAGCAGAAACAGCTCATTTACAAAGGTTCCACGTCAAAGGATGAGGGTCAACATACATACAGAGGTAGTAAAAGAATGCACAATAAACAACCAAAACAACTAAAAGAAAAAATAAAGATACTCAGTTATAACATGCTTTGAGATAATATTCATATAACGAGCAGCTCGAGTAGGCAGCTGGCTGCGGTAACAATAAGAGATAGAGGGCACCATAGGCAGTTAGTATTGCAGGCGTGCGACCGGGAGAGGAAGTTGGCAGGCTAATGGGCCACTGTCCAGTGGTGGTGGAAAATGTCTTGTACCAGTGGAGATGCGAAGCAGGAAAGGAGTCACAAGGAAGGCCCGGTGCCAGAGGGAATGAGACTGGGAAAGGATGGGCTGTGAGACATGAGTGAGCTGGGAGGTGTTTAGAGAGATCTCTGTTCAGAGAAGCAGTCACATTGAGTGGTAGAGGTGAGGTAAAGTTTGAGATTCCTTTTGAAGGGTCCAAGTGTAGTAGAGGAAAGTGCTTCTTTATTGAGGGAATTGAACTATTGAGCGGCTCTATAGATAAAGGACCGCTGACCCATGGAGTTACGACATCTGGGAACCTGAAAGGTTAGAGATTGGGCACCACGTGTTTGTTGAGTGCCACTGTAGGTAGTAAGGAGTGAGCTAACACCAGGTGGCATGAGACCGAGGAGAATCTTTTTGGTAAGTAAGCAGGCCTGGTATTGTATTCTGCTGAGTAGGGGTAGCCAGCTGGCCTGTGCATAGAGGTCACAGGTGTGAGTTTGTCGGGCCGCACCCGTTAGTAGTCTACAGGCTTTGTTGCGAGAAACTGAGATCCTGCGGAAGGCACTTGTTGAGGCAGAGCCATAGATGGCAAGGCCGTAGTCCATGATAGAGGTGACAGAGCTGTAGATGGCTAGTTTAAGGGCATCCGCAGGCATACAGTGCTTGTGTTTGTGTAGTAGTCCAAGCCGTATATTGGCGGTCTTGGCAACAGTGTCAATATGCTGAGTGTAGGAGAGGGTACTATCCAGGATAATACCAAGGTATTTGAACTCCTTGACATGTTCGAGTGGGTTCCCACTGTGGTTCTTGATGGTGAGGGACAGAGAGTTGTGCCTGCTCCGTCGGCTACAGAAGGACATGGCTTTAGTCTTGCTGTGGTTCAGGACAAGTTTATGAGAATTGAACCAGTCTTCAATGCGCTTGAAGTCGAGCTGTAGCTGGGATTCAAGGACTGTAATGTCATGGTGGCTGGAAAACAGGACTGCATCGTCTGCGTATAGTAATATTTTTTGGTGGCAGGCACTGGGGAGATTGTTGATGAAGAGGGAGAAGAGTAGAGGGCCCAGAATAGACCCCTGGGGGACTCCGGAGCGGACCGGTTTCTCATCCGAAGAGATCCCTGCAACCCTTACACGTTGGATCTGATTATCGAGGTAGCTGGTGAACCATGAAAGGGCATCGCTGGAGATCCCAATGGAGGACAGTTGCTTGAGCAGTAGGGGGTGGTTAACTGTGTCGAATGCCTTGGTAAGGTCTATAAATACTGCCCCTCCACAATTCCCTCTGTCAAGCGTGGCATGGATGAAAGTTGTAAATTCCAGAAGTGCAGTGGTGGTGCTGTGCCCTTTTCTGAAGCCATGCTGCTCTGGGCACTGTACATTGTACTTATCCAGGAATTCAACTAGTTGGTCCGACACTATTCGCTCCAGCGCTTTAGATAGTGGAGGGGGAGGAGTGAGATAGGTCTGTAATTGGTGTGCAGCATCCTATCTCCGCTTTTGTGAACTGGTGTGACAGTGCCTTTCTTCCAGAGAGAGGGGAAATGGCCCAACCTAAGCGAGAGATTGAAGATCTTTGTAAGTGGTTCTGAGATTTCATTGAGGACTTGTGCCAGCAGTTTCAGGTCAAGGGAGTCATCACTGTACCCTTGTTTGCCGATGGCCTTTTGAATGTATTTTCTAGCTACTTGTGGTGGGACCTCCTTAAAAAAACTTTGGGGTTGTACTTTCTAGTTGGGGGTAACTTGGGAGGAGCTGGAGGGAGGTCGTCGAAAAATTTGGTGGAAGGACACTGTCCAGGTTTGTAAATGCATTATTAAAAGTGCTGGTGATGGTACCTAGGTGAGTGTAGGAGTGCCATGAAGGTTGAGCATAGTGGGTGGTGCTTTAGGATCCTTGCCTGTGAGTTCTTTCATGTTGTTCCAGAATTTGTTTCCTGGCCTAAGAGTTGGTCAGAGCCTCTTTGTAATAGCTGCGTTTAGCATTCCATATTTTCGAGTGCAATCATTTCTGGCTGCTTTGTATAATTGTATGTTTACTTGCGCCGAGTTGCACGAGCACAATGCCAGAGGTGGTCTCTGGCTTGAGTAGAGTTAAAAGGTCAGTAGTAACCCAGGGGTTGGTCTGTCCTTTGACCTTCATCTTTTCACTGGTGCATAGATGTCACAGGCTTCGTTGAAACGTTTGATAAATAGGTCCAGAGCTTTGTTGGTGTCACTGAGGGAGTCGAGCACTGCCCAGTTCAGCCTGGTTAGATGGGATTTTAACAGCTAGAGGTGCCCTTGTTTGATAACCCTGGCACAGATAAGCTTGGGAGGGGGCTTGTGGTATTTTTTTGACCAGGAGCAGATGACAGGCGAGTGGTCACTTATTGTATCCGGGAGTACAGAAACATTGGAGATGCGTTCAGTGCGGTTAGACAGAATCCAGTCTAGAAGCGTAAGGGAGCCTGTCCTATAGTTACACCTAGTGGGGGCATTGACCAGTTGAGTGAGGTGATGTGCCGTGGCTGCATCCTTATAGGTAGCAGCCTCAGCGGAGAGCCAGTTAATGTTAAAATCACCCATGATTATGGTTTCAGAATTATGTTGCTGGATTCTTAGATATTCCATGATGCTATGGAAGCCAGCAGCCTGGTCTCTTGGGGGTAGGTAAACTGAGATGACAGTGAGTTCCTTGTTATGTGCACCAAGGAGGATTTTGATTGTGAGGACCTGAGAGGAGTTGCTCAGGCTAGGGGATGGGATGATGTGACCCATAAGGCTGTCCTTAAGATAGATGGCGCAGCCCCCGCCCCGTTTAGCAATCCTGTCTTGCCTCAAAATGCAGTAGCCAGGGATAGAGAGGTTTACCTAGGTTGCCAAGAGAATCACAAGATGCTAGCACAGTGCAGTTGACCACCGATGCCCATACATTGTCTTTTATAGTGTATGGGCAAGGTGTGGATCACAGCTCGGAAGTGAACAGATAATTTGCCTACCTTGCGCAGAAGATTATGGGACGCTGTTTCAGTGCCATAAATTAAAACGCTTAACATTCCGTCAATCATAACACTTTTATTTTAATTCAGAGTATTACCAAGCAATTTAAACTGCTAGGCTGCAAAAAGAAAGCGGTCAAAAGATGCATGTCAAGGGTCAGGTAAAAACCATGTGACTGCTGCTATCAATAGTTAGTTCAGTAGGATTTAAAGTCACGTGGGTCAAAGTCACGCATTTTTGTGCTGTGAAATGGTGGAGATCTTCGGCTCGTTCGGCTCGATTCTTAGGCGGTTCATTGTGATCTGTTGAGAAAAGAAAAGGCAAGTTACACTAATTTTAATTTATACTACTATGGCTTGACTGGATGTACGTCTTTACCTTTTACTCTTCACTGTCGGATGAGTTCACTGGTTTAGAAAATGTTGCTGCTGCCATGTTTCATATTACAACAGTTTGTTTTTTGAATTTTATGCTTCGAATAACTGCAGGACTTCGAGTCTGTTTGAATCGCGTGCTGCCACAGGCGTCCTTAGAGACAGTCACGAGGCTGAATTGTTTGTTATGCCATCGATGTGACGTGTGAACGATGGGTTAACAACAGTCACACGTCACATCGAAGGTATAACAACATGAGTAAATGATGATTTTCTTGGGTTAACTGCGTTCTACCATACACTATATTAAACAAAAGCAAATGCAAAGTAATACATTTAGGTAGAGGAAACCCCCTTGTATACATATACTTCAAATGGGGCACTGCTAGAGACCCTTTCATGTGAAAAAGATCTTGGTGCATTCATGACTAATGATTGTCGTACTGATAAACAGGTATCAGAAGCTATATCAAAATCTAACAAAATATTTTGATCAATTGAGAAAAATATTTCTAGAGCACTCTATAGGGGTTCCATAATTGGGAGGAGTATTAAAGCTGTGGTCATACATAGGCTTTGTGTAGTGGAATCAAAATGTTACTCCTCCCAATTATGGAACCCCTATAGAAAGGATGAGTGAGTCAAAATGGAAAGAATACAAAAAAAGTACACAAAAATGATAAAGGGCAAGATTGAAATGAATATGAGGAGAGACTTGAAACCATTAAATGTAATGCCCCTGGAAACAAGACAAACAAGGTGACATTCTCTTCATGCATGATATAATGCAGCACTCTATTATTAACAAAGCTGAACATAGAGTTCAGATCAGGTGAAATAGAAACAAGAGGGCATCCATTACAAATAAAAGGAAAGAGATTTAGGGGTAATATGAGGAAGTATTTTTTTCACCTCTAGAATTGTCAATGTATGGAATGCTCTGCCAATAGAGGTGGTGATAAGTAGAACAAAAAATAGAATTTTAAATCAAATTATCTGGAGGCATTCTAAGATATTACTTATGAAAATAGTATATGAGTATATATGGGCAAAATACCTTTAAGTTCCTTATATTCCATAGTATGTTCCTACGACTGGAGTTCGGGGAAGAGGTTCGCCAGCTATTTGTAACATACGCTGAAGCCACATCTGGCAGACCGTCAGTAAAGTGGATGATTGGCAGGTGGCATGTCTCCTGCATTGACCTCTGCTATAGGTTGGCTAATTTGGAGCCTTCAGTAGGGCTTAGGACTCATTGCACCAGACATACTGCTGCTTTGGTAGCTGCTTCCAGGGACATCCCTATCCAGGAGGTCTGCAGGGTTACCTGGAAGTCAGCACGCAACTTCATTTACCACTACCACAACAACTTTGAGTCACGCTGGGATGCTGGTTTGGGGACCTTGGTTCTCCAATCCCTGTTTGCCAAATAGGGATGTGTGCCTTGCCCACTCCTCCTGGAGAACTGTTAGGAGTCTTCCAGAATGTAGATAGTGCACCATAGCTACATCGCTAGAAATGGGGCTTACTCATCTGTAACCATAGTTCTAGAAGTGGTATATGGTGCACATCCATACAACCCACCAGACCTCCCCTGGCAAGTGGCACACAGATCCCTGCTTCCAGCATGCAAAATATGACTCGGGGTGGGGCCGAGGAGTATTATACCCAGGTGGGTGGGAGGAAGTTAGCTTGAAGATGTTCTGACAGGTTTTTTTTGTGTTTTTTTATCACTACTGTGTTTTCTCCTTGCTCCTTACGGCCCCCATCTGACCGACTCCCCCAGCTCCGTCCCCTGGAATTACCAAAAGGCTACTTTATGCCCGGTCCGGGAGTGGTGCCTGTGGAGAGTCAGTCGCCATCTTGCTGCCGGTTGCCTTTTTCCGTTTTCTCTCTATTTTCCAGAGGGCCCCAGGAAAAGGATGCATGTGTGTGGAGGCACGCATGAGCCTTACAGCCCCGGTAACGGCCCTCCTCCGCCCACCCCATTGGCCTATCACTGGCACCCTTGCTTGTGCAGCCCCTTGGCCTCCACCAGGGTGTATCCGTGAGCGAGGGATGCCACCCCACCTCCCTGGAGAGGAGAGCTGCCTTTACAGCCGCTCCATGCTGCTCTGCTGCCTCCCCCTCGTGGCGACCTCAGATGACCCAGGCTTTCTCTCGAACTCAGGTTGCCGGCGTGTTGAGAGGTGAGACGTCCAGCGCCTCAACGCCACTGGGCTGACTCTGTTCTGACAGATTTAAAAGGAAAGGAAGACTGCCAGAGTGTGGATGTGCACCATATACCACTCCAATAACTTTGGTTACAGGTGAGTAACCCTTACTCCAGGAGTCCTTCAGCATCAGTAACTAAAGCAGTTAGCTGGCTAGGTGCAACTACCCCAGAGGTATGCCTTTAAGATAATTAGAATAAAGAGCTTGGGCATCAGCCAGTCAGAAAAAAGGAGGGGAGTGTGCTCAGAGGGAGCAGCCTGAAGGGCTTCAGAATTTTTTTCTCCACTAACTGAGCAACATTGTCCCAGAGGTATCGCTCGACTTTCCTTGTTGACAGCATCTTTTTTACTTATCTTGGTAAAGCTTTCCTCACAAACTTAATTTTTTAGTGTGCTGAGTGTAGTTTTATTGTTTTTTAGTGGTTTTTTTTTTTTATTTTCCACATACCCACTGAGTTTTTTTTTTACCACATCTGCATATTTTATACGTTATTTTTACCGCAACTGTTTATTTTATATATATATTTTTTTTTACTGCAGCTGCGGATTTTTGACTGTTCCTGTCACTATTTTACGGTTTATTTAGGGAACCATCGAATTTTGATGTTTTTCCTTATTTTTTACCTCAGAACATGCGGGTCCTTACCTCGAGGTAACTGTTTGGTTTTCAAATATTGCTGGGTTCTCTGTGGATTGGCTTGTCAGAGATTCCCAGAACTAAAAAGAAATCTGGACCTACAAGAAAAAAAAAAGTGTGTGTTATCTGTCACAGGACTGGCTTAACAGCGTTTTCAGCAACCTTAGCCTCAGCTGTTTTTGGTCCAGATCTACTGGTTCTCTTTGCACAAATTTGGTGAGAAACTGAGCAAAGACACCTAAAATATATATATGGCTGAGGAAAAATCAAAGGCTACTGATGAGGGGCCATCTAAATTTAATAACAAAAATTCAAGCAAGTCCCAGCCAAAAAAATAAAGCTTCCAAAGGAGCTGATAAAGTTCCTCACAAATTAAAAAAAAAAAAAAAAAGGGTGCTGATGAAGTGTCCAGAAAGGAAACATGATAAAACTGCTGATGAAATGGCTAAAAAGATAGTCTGTAAAGACAAAAATGCTCCTGTTGCTCCTGGGAAACCTGTTGGTGAGACAGCAGGTGGTGTAAACCATAAAGAAAAAAACAAACATACACAGCCACAGTCTGTGCAGGATCTCCCATCTGTGCAGGACAGTGGCAAAAGCATGGCGCGTCTTTCAGACCCTACAGAAGATGGGGTCTATGTTTACAGGGGCTGGTGAACACTCTTCCACAGTTCTCTCTTCCGGAGACTGTGAGGGTGATACAGATGATGACGAATACGTTTATGATGCCCCTGACATGAATTTGGAGGTCCCAGAACCTTATGTGTCCACTACCCTCTTTTTTGGAGCTCCCTCTCCTAACCAGGAGGATCCCCCCTCTATGCAAAACAGGTTAGACACCCTGGACCTCCCTACCCAGGAGTCCATCCAGGATGAGGATAAAGATTATAGAGAGATGAAAGGTCTCCCATCTTCTAAAAGACTGGTCGTGCCTATCTATAATAACAAAATATAAATAAAAATACCATGAAACTGCTTTAAACCCCCACTTCTGTGGCAGGGATTGACAAGTGATCTGAAAAAAAAAATATATATATATATATTTAATTAAATAAATGTCAGTTGTCTAAAAACAGTGCTGGGTTTTACCAAATCCAACACCTACTGATTAAGTGGTTTGATACGTCGTCCTCGTCTATTGACCAAGGGGAATTTATCCTTACGATCCGAAGTTTAGCATGGCAACTACATGCAGTGTCCTACATTATGAATGCCCTATATTGCAAAATATTCACAGAGATTTCTGGACATTCGCACTATTAGTCTGCTAGGTTCCCCACAAGGACATTGGACTGGGACCACATCTGGGATGACCTCTATCGCTATACTAAAAATGATAAATTACGTCTTACCCAGTTCTGTGTCCTACACAACATATACTTTACCCCGGCTAAACTCCCCTCCACTCTTTGCACTAGATGCAACCAAGCCGAAGGATCTTTATTTCATATATTGTGGGATTGCCCCAAAGTTATACATTTATGGGACATGATAAAGCACAAGACAGACCCCCTTCTTGGATTGGCAGCACACTTCACGTCTGAGATTTGCCTTCTGGAGGATTACTCTGAAATTAAGGTTAAAGAAAGGAAGTACCCTTTATCCATGATTGCGCTTTCTGTTAAAAGAGTGGTGCTTCACCACTGGAAAGATCAGTCAGCCATACCTTACACTGAGTGGCTTAACGTGCTGCTGACTAACCTCCGGCTTGAAAAAGTGATAGTCTCGGTAATAAAATGGATGGTTTTAATAAGAAATGAGGCAAACTGTACACCTTATTTTCCCTTTAACCTTCCCTTGGAGTGTAATCAAGTAACAGAATAAATGGTTCTCCTCCCTAAGACTCTCTGTTGGTTACATATTGGGGATCGTCTTTCAATGGTTTTATTGCTATCTTATTTTCTGTGGCAGATTTAAGATGCTAGTTCTGGTTCTCCATGGGGGCGGTTGGGAGGGCTATGGAGGTGGGGTTTTGTGATCATTGTAGAAGTTATATCAGTTAGCTTTGTTTGTTAGTATTGTGAATGCGTTTTGTTTGTAGTGCATATTAAAATCAATACAGCGCATTGAATTAAAAAAAAATAAATAAAAACAATGCTTTGTGCCTGTCTGTACATCCCAGCCATGAAAGTATAGTGCAGCAGGCAGCTTTCGAGAAAGCTGGGGTCTCCTTGTCCTCCTTACCCCGGACAAGGACTCCAGAAAAAATAGATTTCATAACAAACCACACAGACTTTCTTGTACTTGGCTTTCACGGCCAAATATCAGAAAGTACTGTGGAATTTTGTCCTGGCCATTACCTGCAAGGGATTGGATACAGTGGTACAGGAGCTGGTGGATACGGCAAAAACTGCCCTGGAAGCTATGTAGTACCAATTCCACATGGCAGATTATAACAAAGTTGCCACTTCCACAGCCATGGCCCATGCCATCTCTCTCAGGCACTTTGCCTGGCCTAGAACTACCGGTCTAACCCCAGTCACCCAGCCTAAGGCCATGAACTTTCCCGGTGATCAAATCATATTGTTCGACTACAGAACAACTGACTGCAACAAGGCCTCTTGGCTAAACCAAAGCCCCCTGTCCCACAGAAATTCCACCCGCGGGCAGTAGGGGCAGAGGTTAATTTCTCAGGCCTTACATTCCCTACTCACAGTAAGTCTGACTTCTCTCAGTACAGGGGTGCTTTCAGAGGGAAGGGCAGAAAGGGCCAAAGAGGGCCACGTCTACCCAGCCAGCAGCTTTGCATTCTAAGCCCTGATGTGATGTATACAGACCTCAGGTGTACCCAGGTGTCAAAGCCTCTAACCCCAACACAGGTGTTACTGTTGGAGTTGGAGGTAAAAAACCTAGATTTGCGAATGGTGGAAAGGGTCAAGGACCACGAAAAGTGGCAAGGGCCTCTACTCCAGGTACTTTCTGACACAAAAGAAAACTAGGGAGTAGCGACCTACCTTGCTGTTAAAACCCAAATTCAAGATGGTCACTCTGTTACTAGTCATACAGTCCTTACAGCAGTGGGACTGGCTAACCTCCCTAGACCTAAAGGACTCCTTTTTTCCATATACCCATAAGGAGGTCTAAAGGAAATTTCTCAGGTTTAAACTCCCTTCGGGCCACTGTCAGTTCACTGCGGCCTTTTGACCTATCCTCGGTCCCAAGAGTCTTTACAAAGTACCTGGCAGTGGTAGCAGCAGCACCTCAGGAAGCTGGGCATCTATCTACCCTTTTTTGACGATTGGCTCATAGTGCCAAAGTCTTCTAGTCAGGATAGGGAGTCCCTTTCCCTTGCAGGGCTCACTCTGGAGTCTCTGGGTTCCCTAGTGAATCTAAATAAAGTCTCCATAGGAGCTCAGCTGGACACCCAGAAAGGATATGCCTTCCTTCCACAGGTGAGAATTCAGACTTTCCCGCAGTAGCAGATTCTTTCATCCGGGGACAGCCAAGACCAGCCAGAAATTTCCTCAGGCTATTGGGACACATGGCTTCACTGCTTGCAGTGGTCCCAGGAGTCGGGTACAAGATGCCAATCCTGCAAGCCTATTTTAGAGCTTGCTGGTCCCAAAGAAGCAGCAATTTTTCATAGCTAATACCGGTGACAGAGCAGTCCCTTCAGTCCCTGGTTTGGTGGAGGAACCATGCAAATTTGACAGTAGTGATCCCCTTCCAAGTTCCATTTCCCACAGAGGTGATCCCCACAGACACCACCCTTTTGGGCGGGGGAGCTCATCTGGACAGTGCCTCAGTGAGTGGCACCTGGAGTCTCCAAGAGTCACAGTAACATATATACCTTTTGGAACTCTGAGCAATCTTTCTAGCTCTCAAAGCATATGCTCCTATCATAAAAAGTGTGGACTGGACAAATTCAAGCAGACACACCACTGCAGTGTTTTACATAACCAAGCAGGGTGGTACCAGATCAGGAAATACTCTGTTCGGGGGCTCTGACAATGTGGTCTCTCACCTTCCCCCTGGGAGTCTGCCCTTCAGCTAGTCACCTCCCAGGCAAGCAGAATATCCTGGCAGATGCTCTAACTCGCATCAGTCAAGGTCAGAGCGACTGGACTCTGAACAAGCAAGTACTAGCCACAGTGTTCAGGCGTTGGGGCACTCCAGAAGTGGGTCTGTTCACCTCTCCCCTCAATTTCCAGCTTCATCAGTACTGTTGTAGGCCCCAGTTCCAGGAATGCATCCCTTGGAAGCCCTGATCCTGGACTAGTCAGGGAGGTACCTATATGCAGTCCCTCCCTTCCCCCTAATACTTAAGGTATTGCTGAAGCTCAGACTACAGCCTGCATCAATGATTCTGGTGGCTCTGGATTGACCCAGGAATGCTTGGTGCCCTCTCCTTCTATCACTGTCCTGCAGCAGGCCCATTCGCCTGCCACCAACGCATTCTCTGCTGACCCTTCCCCAGACAGGAGTGCATTATCCAGACATACATTCTCTTCATCTCAAGGCCTGGTTCTTGAGGGGTTAGAGTTTCCATCCTCTCAGTACTCTGAGCAAGTCCTTATGACCCGGATGGCTAAAAAAACCTAACACAAAGAAGGACTTATGCAGCCAAATGGGAAGCAAGAGCAAAAAGGTCAATGCTCTTACAGCTTCAGACTCCCAGCTGTTGGATTACCTGGTATATCTGCAGGTATCAGGCTTGAAACCCTCCCCTCTCAAACCACACCTGGATGCAATTTCAGCCTATCTTTCGGTGGGGAAGAAAAAGTCAATTTTTCCTGCACCATATTCAAACAGTTTGTCAAAGGCCTCTTGCACCTCAAGCCTCCAGTCTGAGAGTCAGTCCTCCTTGGAGCCTGAATCTTTGCATTGCCAGGCTCATGAAAGCACCCTTTGAGCCTATGGCCACTGCCCAGCTCAAGTTCGTAACCAGGAAATCTGTCTTCTGGGTGGCCATTACCTCTGCCAGTAGGATTTCAGAGCTCCAGACCCTGTGCACTGAGCCTAATTACATCATTCCTCACAGAGACAAAATTGAGCTTCAGTGGCTCAGTAGGTAGCACACTTGCCTCTGAGGCCGGGAGATTAGAGGGCTGTGGGTTCAGTTCCCACATCTATCACTTCGGTTAATATCCCAATACTGACACTGTAGTGTAGCATGAGAGGGGTGCTGTACTTCTGAGGTGCCGTCTTTCGGATGAGACGTTAAACCGAGGTCCCATCTGCCTGGATTGGTGGTAGTTCGGGTGGATGTTAAAGATCCCATGGCACTTATCGAAAAGAGTAGGGGAATTTCCCCGGTGTCCTGGCCAAATTTCCCTCATTCATTAAAAAAAAAAAAATACCACCAACAACTTAATCTGTTTCAAATTCAGTTGCTTACCATCTGTATCCCCCCTCCCCCCGGTCACCCCTGAAAAAGGGACTTCTAGGCCCAGTGGGCTTACCGGGTCAACGAAATTCAACAAAACAAAAACAAAACAAACAAAAAGAAAGTTCCTGCCTAAGTGGTCCCTGAATTTCACCTTAATCAGTTTTATTACTCTGCCTGTCTTCTCTACTGAAAGATCCACTCCAGGCGAGTAGAAGCTCCTCAGTCTGGATGTCAAAAGAGCTCTCTATTACTATCTAGAGCATACTAAACAGGTCAGTGGCCCTTCCACTCAGTTGTTCTATCTTCAATAATGACAATGTTTTGTTGAAACATTAGAAGCAACTGTTGTAGATCTCTGAGCCTTAGCTATACACTTATGTGGTGACCATTAAATGGACTGGTTTAAGTTGTTTGAAGCAATCGTTTGAATACCTAGACGTTTTGAATATGTGGGGTGTGCCGTGACTGCTGTTCCTTTGTTAAATATTTTACAGGCAACTTTATTTGTAAGATAAAAAAATAAAATAATTCTTGGGTGTTAACATCTGTTACAGCCACATTGTGAAACAGGGCATCCCCATCACATTCTGAAATTCCGTGTCCATGCTACAATGTGTTATTGCATGTTGCCACTACGGTCTGAAGTAGAGCATCACCACCACATTCTGAAATTGTGCATCACCACTGCATACCAAAATTACGTATCCATAACTCATTACAAAATTGCATACCCCTGCCACATTTTGGAACTGTGTCTCTCCCACATTTTGAAATTGCATATATCTGCCACATGCTAAAAATGTATGACATTGCCACATTCTGAATTTCACCTACTGCTGCCACAATCTAAAGTTACGTGTCCCAACTACTTTCTGATATTGCATCATTGCTGCATTCCACAGCGGCAGCCTGGTGGTATTGTGAAACCTCATACCTGCAGTACACTAAAACTGTGCACAACTTGGGCATTCTAAAGCCATGTTTCCTGCTGCATTGCATCCTCATCACATTCTCAAGTACCTTGCATCTGCATGTTATAGAAATGCATGCCCTGTGCCTACCCAGTGTCAGCTATCATTTTTCAAAGGTTTAAACTACAACTACAGCTTTATGTAAGGTGGGAGAAATAAGTCTTATAAGGTAGCTTGCAGGTAGGACTAGGATATGAGTTCTGGTTATGACATCATCAGAAGTTCTTCTCAGAAACTGGCTGTTTTTAGCATGCAGTGGAATTAGGGTTCCAACTTTTTTTTTTTCCTTTGGTAACTGGGTAAGACCACATGGCACACGGTCCATTTACAGGGGTGACTCTGGACCACTGTGGAGGTTAAAGGAGTAGTAGAGTCAAAATCTGTAAAAATGTATGCTGTGCTGAGTGTTTGGATTAGTCTGTGTAGTCCTGGTGTGTCCTTCCTTTTGTTTGATATTAAAGAGATTTTTCTAAATTAACCCCGCTAATTATATGGTGGTTTTATTGCTGCTGTGGATCTCCATCTTAGCAAGCCTTAGTGCTCTTCTTTTTCCTACATTGCCTTCTGCTAGTGTGACAGTGATACATCCGGGACCTCAGCAAGCACTAAAGATAGGAGCCTGATGTTCTGGCCGCCACTTAATAGCTCTAACTCAATATTTTTGTTTTCTACATGTGTGTTGGGTCTAGCCAGCAGGATCAAATGTTTGCTTTTAAAACTTTTCATTTCATCAAACTACACAGCCATGAAAAGCACACAAATCACTGCAGATCATCAGTGCTATAATTAGTAAAGACTCTAGCTGTTATCATACGGAATATCCCACTCAGTTAGCCCTCAAATATTTGCTAAACTGTAAATGTGGCCATTACTGCTCACTGGATAAGGAACGTTACTTAATATCACAGCTCTGGTGTTGTAAATTGACTCTAAACTAGTGCTTGCTGAATCCGTGGTCCCAGATACATCACTGTCACATGAGATAGGATGCATTGTAGGAAAAAGAAGAGCAATAAATGATGCTAAGATGGAGATCCCCAGGGGCCATAAAACTAGCAGGCTAATTTAGAAAAAATCTCCTAAAAGCAGACAAAAGGTAGGACACGCTAGGAATACACACACAAATCACAGCACTGCACAACAGACATTTTTGCAGATTCTGACTGTACTACTCCTTTAAATGACTTGCTCAGACACACACAGTGTATAAGAGAAGGTTGTGAGAATCGAACTCAGGATGTACCAAGCTCATTCACAGCTCGTTGTTCTAACCTCTAGGCTGTACTGCTAGACCAAAATAACTTGTAACTTAGAGATCTCATTTTTTGCATGAGACTTACTGGAAATATGATGATCTAGGTAGTGAATTTATTGATGCTGAAATTTTGTCCAGACTCCCTCTTTAAGGGTACGGTATCGGGAAGTCACTACACTAGGGATTCAAAAGGTACAGTATCTGGAGGGTCACTATACTAGAGCACTGTTCAAAGGTACAGTATCAAGAGAGTCATTACACTGGGGATCTGTTCAAAAGGTACAGCATCCAGGGAGTCAGTACACTAGAGATACAGCGGCACCCGCCAGGATCATACCGTACATAGCCTGTTGTGTCATTCTGTATTGTTGCCTATTTGCTGCACTGTACTTATTGCCTTTGTAATACTGTTATTTGGTCTGTATTTTGTACTAGGCTCCTTTTCTTCCAGGTTGTACCTGAGAACTGGCTGTGAATTAGTGTGGTTTTCCTGGCTAAAATGTCTAAACAAGTTTACTGTGGAAGGAAGCAAAATCAGTTGGTAAAACAGCACTTTTGGAAGATGTTGTGAAACTTACACAACAAAGAGTTTTTTTCCTGTACAGAACCCTGGTGCAGCGGCACCTGGAATAGTGTGCAGTTTTGTACCACCCCCCAAGGAAGGACATAAACAAGCTGGAGACTGTGCAGAAGAGAGGACCAAGATGATACATGGCAGTAAGGGAGGACGTACAAGCAGAGAGGTTGCAGAAGAGAGAGGGGGTACATGATTAAAACATTTAAATTCTTACCTGGCATAAGTGAAGTGGACATAAGCAAGCTGTTCACATACAGTAGCAACATTTATTCCATGGAAAATAAGAGAAAACTGTCATGGGATTGGTTTGAAAATAGCAATTAGAAAACATTTTTTCACACAGCAGGTGGTTGTTGGGTGGGATAGACTGCCTAAGGATCTGGTCAGTGCAAAAACTGAGCAGATCCAGAAGAGAACAGGACAGACATCATTGGGTGGTTAAGGGAACTGGGGGAGGTGTGTGTGGGGGGGCGGGGAGTCATGAACCTCTAGAGGGGCCAGTACCACCTCTCAGAGCAGACCTGGTAAACTGTAAGGCCTTAGTCTGCCAACAGTTTTTCCCCCTTTCCAGCAGATTGCCTATCGAAGGGTCTGCACGCTTTAAAACATATCTAATAAAATGTAAAAGCTGAATAAATTATACTGAAACAAATATATGGGAAAGAGAATCCTGCTTAGAGAGAGAGTTTCCCATACATGCAGTACTTTGAAGTGGCAAGTAAAATTCTTGTTCATCTGATGTGTTCAACCAGCATTATGTCTGTGTTTGTACTATTGCCTGTGTTTCCCCAACAGCATGCATCAGTAGCTCTTTCAACCCTCATTCACGCTTTGGATGAAACGGATATGGTGGCTATAGTGCGTTATGCATATGACAAAAGAGCTAACCCACAAGTCGGTGCAGCCTTTCCCTGTATCAAGGACAAATATGAGGTATTTTTTTTAACAGATTTATCCTGTTGCAATATTTGAAAGTGTATTTATATAGGATCACCCAGCTGAGATGTAACCCATGCTTCTCAGTGGGGAGCTGTAGACCTTAGTGCCGTCCATGGGCTTAGCTGTGGTTCTTCGATACAGTTGTAGTTTAGCTGATGGAATTCCAGTACAGCAGTACCTGTGCAAGCAAAGTAGCAATCCTCATTTCTGCATTAGGCTGAGTTGGCACTGCTTCTCACAGTAGCCATGGTAACCATGCATACTGTCATACCGAAACAACTGTACAATACTCCTTGGTTTCCTGTTGGTCTTGCTATTGTTTTATTCTTACAAATAAAAAAAAGTGTCTGCTCCTTTAGCCAGCCAGATGGTATGGGGTGTCCTCCCATGCTGACTGGAGAGGGTTAAACAGTCTGGGAGAAGTCTTAGGACACTCCCCTTCCCAGACACCTTTAGTCTTTTTCATCCTGTCCTAGCTGGCAGACAAGTCCCTGCTCAATAGGGATACTTTTTTGATCAGCATGTGAATTTTATATTCCCTGCTGGAAAAAAAATCACAGTAATTGTTTTCTTTAAAATTATCACGCAACATAAGAAACCGGGAAGTATTGTTATAAACCATCCTGACTTTCTCACCTCCACTGCTCTTGCAATATTGTCTCTCTCTGGGCATGACCAAGATTTGTGATCCTCCATCTCTCCCCAATCAACTTTTCATGCTTTCCTAAACAATAGAATGCTATATATTATCCAGATAATCAATATATACTGTACTGTGGTGTTGCTTTTTGCACATACAGTGAGAAACTCAAACTTGTTATCATGACATCCCTAGCATGTAGTTTGTGTGGTGTAGCAGTTGGATTTCGTATTCTTAACCCTAATGTTGTTCTTTCTTTTTTTTATTAAACAAGTGCCTGATATACGTTCAGTTACCCTATATGGAAGATTTGAGACAGTTTACCTTTGCTTCTCTGAAAAATAGCAAGAAGCACGTACCTTCAGGTGAGTGGATGCCATTATCAGTGTTTTTCTCCCTCAGATAGAACAAGAGTTACTGCTTCTATCCAGTTTTATACTAGGAGGACTGAAGCTTCAGGAAATTAGGTGGCTTGCTCATGGTCAGTGAGTTGGGTGGCTAGCTGAATCAAGATCACACAGTGAGGGAGCTCTGATGGAATTTGAACCCAAGTCTCCCAAGTTCCCAAGCCATCTCTGTCCCATTCTGAAAGGAATTTTCCGCATTTTTTTCCGTTTTCAAATATCTCTTTGAGAATACTGTACTTGAAGTGTGAAATTAAAAAGTGAGCAACCAATATGCTGATAACGGAGTTGCTGTGTTCAGGAAAGTGTCCCAGGTAGGGGTATTCCATCAGGAGTGTCCGAGTACTGCCCACTGTTTTTTGCTGTTTTACTTCGACTGACTGTATAGTGGCTGATAATTAATGACGAGTTTCTTGCATTTTGCCCTGAGAATGATTGCTTGGAATGTTACCTGCCTGAATGGAGAGTGTGCTGATGCTGTGAAAAAAATTCTTCCCAGCAAGGGCTGCAGTTGCATTAGCCCAAATAGAAGGAACGGACATAACAGTGCAATAATGATTTGGGATGCTTCGCTCCAAGACAAAAAAAAAAAAAGATGTGGGAAAGAGGAGTGTTGTATATGAGAAAAGGTAGTCTGATCAAAGAAGTGCAGTGTGGTATTACACTACACGTGGCCCCTCTCCTCCAATCAAATGGCAGAGCTACAAACTGATTTATCCTACAGCAAACTCATAGCAGGCTCAGTAAAATGACAGTAGTGACATCATTATCTTACCTTACATTTTTTTTTTTAATTCAAGTTTATTATTTTACAATTACAGAACAGCTTCACAATCCACAGTTATATAACATGGTACATACTGCTTGCTCTCCCATCCCCTCATCTCGCATACAGTCAAGTATGAAAACCAAAAGTACTAACAGTCTATTAGTTATCGAGGATATATTTCAGGTACAAATAAATCAGTAATACAGGATTAAACCTTATAGTACCAGTAGTACAGTTCCGCGCCTATATTAAGTAGAGAGTATATAAGGTCTCCCGTGTTTTTGAGTACTTTGGAAGGCAATTATTAATGCTGGCTCCCATTTTCTCCACTCCCAAGTTGAAGAGAAGTTCCCGATGCCATTCAAGATATGTTAACGGTAGATCATCTAGCCAATGCCTTAATACCACCTTTTTGAGCGAGGAGGAAATGGCCATGTAGTATTTCCTAGCCTTCACCTCTATTCGTGTATAGTCGCCAAGTAAACAAATTTCTGGTGTGAAGTAATCTTCAATGCCAAGTAAGGGGTCTGCTTTGTTTTTAATCGTACGCCATAAGGCGTTCACTGATGGGCAGTCCCAAAAAATATGTCTAAGAGTGCCTTGCTGCAGATGGCATCTGTGGCAAATGGGGGAGGAGATTCTGCCTAGCTTGTGAAGTTTAACTGGGGTCCAAAATAAGTTATTCAGGAGTTGGAATTGTCAGATCTTACCTTACATTCTAATTGAGGAAAGTGTAGAAAAAATTAAAAAATTTTCAACATGAAGCTGAAGCACAATAGCAGTAATTCGATAGTGGAGTCACTTATCATTGGCAGTAATCCAGTTGTTTAGTGAAAACAAAGTTCTCAGCCTTCGGCCTTCTCATTTATCCACTCTACAATCTCATATAGTGAATCCACCATAGAGGATAGTGGATGGGCAACAGTGAACAACAACACTGTTGTGCACTTCGAGAGGTTGTCATGACAACCAAGTAAACCTCGAGAGCAAAGCTCGAGAAGTGAAAAACAGTGTTGTTGTTTACTATTGCCCATCCACTGTCTTTTATAGTGTATGGGCAAAAGTAAAACAAAACAGCTTGTGACTTCCTCCACGGTCGCGCCGTGGTGTCGGGGACCCCCGGCCCTGCCCGTGAAAACACTCCATTCCTTTCTGGTCCACAAAGATACTGTTAGTTGATAAATTTAAAAAGAAATATGGGTGTCCTGCTCTGTGCCAGCTACTACTTAAAAAATCAGCACTTACTGACAGATTTGAACTTCCTCCTGTGACTTCAGTGAACTGCTGTGGCCATTTTTGGAACGACTATGAACTGCAACTTGCTCATGCGCAAACGCAGTCAGAGCTGTTGTACCATCGCTGTGACGTACTCATGATGGTACAGCAACATTGTGATGTCACATCGATGGTACAACAAGACCAGGGAAAGATAGATTTTAAGGGAATACAACGTTCCAACATACACTATATCATATTATTGCTTAAAGAAAAGCTGTGAATAACACTGAAAAACAGTGCAGAGTATTTTGTGATGGCCAAAAACAGACCCCTACAGTCATTTACTGCTCATCCATTGGATAGCAAGCATAAATGTCAAAGAAGGTCTCTACCTCACCTCCCCAAACCACATTAATGGGAATTTCACTTTTATCTGAATGGTTATAGTTGCTGCTTTTGGGATTAAGGGTCTCTGGTTCGATTTCCAGCAGTGGCTGGAGGTGTATGTGCCCAAATAGAATTGACTCTTATAACAATAACAAATACATCTGTTGACTTCAGTTTCTCTGCTGTGGAGTGGGGTGTCTCTCTGTCCAATCTAAACATTGATTTCAGAGTCTTTTTGCCCCCAGTTTCCAGAGCCTTGTTTACGTAGGAGAAACTGCTGTTGGTCTTCTGTAAGAAAAATCCTCCAACTAACCCCCTTTTAGAGGGAAGAAAATCTGCATGCCCAGTATATATGAAATCAGACTGGTTCTGTATGTGGCTCTAAACAAACAAATCTCAAGGCGGAAGCAATGGGCCTAAAGTTACTTTGGCATAAAACTGATTGGGCTGATTACCAAGAAATCTTCTTTGGGGATATCTGTCATCAGGTCACACCTATGGAACTTGGCCCTCAGGCGCTTGGATCACATGGAAGCTTTTCTGTAGCATTCTAGTAGGGGCCGCCCACATCGATATCCTGCTCCGATGTCACAGTCCTATATAAGTATGAGCGGCCCCACTCCCTCTTCAGTTCTTTCCCACCATCAACCATTAGCACACGGACTCCTCGGAAGCTTCATTGCTCAGTTGACTGCCAAAACTTTACTTACTTTTTCTTTTGTTTTACTTTTGAATCACTTTATTTTAAAGTGATTTATTTTATGTTTGTATGTCGAAAACTACTCTTCATCAACTCTTGTCCACCTCTGCCGCTGCGGAAAGAAAATGTATTCAACCGATGACCATGAACTTTGTGTCTGCTCTCTCAGGCCTAGGAACAATGCTGTTGCCTGCGAGCTTTCCCTGAAGTTCAGTCTCACCACCCAGTGATGATGCAAAAAAGCCCTGCAGATGTTCCCTATGCAGCAACAAGCAGCAGCAAAGAGCAGAGGTCTTTCGGGACTCCTACCTCCCAGTCGCTGGCATCCTCTTCAGGCTGTTAGGCTGCCAAGGCCCAGGACAAGTCCTCAGGGAAACATTTTCATCAGGATAAGGATTGGCCAATGGACCGCTCACCCCGACAGTGATCCCAGTCCCTGTTGTATTCCTCGTTTTATTTGCCTGGGATCGCACCATCGCTTTTTCTTCAACACCTCCCTCTGTGCAGGCCTTTGCTCCTATCAGGCCCCCCATGGTGGAGAGTTCCCCCAGCCTTCCTAGGGCTGTGGAAGAGCCATCGGCCTCTAGTTAGTCGTCCCCAGCCCCACTGTCAAGACCTCTTGAACAGCGAGGTCCGCAGGCACTGGGCCCCACCACATCTACTGTAACTAGTGGTGGTTCATTGGAGCCAGACCCTGCACCACCTTCGTCGATACCTGTGTCAGCAGTGGTTCCTTACCCTGCCGTCAACCTTAATGCGGTTCGTACTTCTATAACCTCGGCTCTCAAACAACAGTTTGTTCCACAGCCTGGGCATTCGTTGCCCTCGCAGTCGGGCGTTGCTTCGGTGTTGATGCCAGTTCAACCTTCCTGCCCCGTGCCCTCCAGAGAGCCATCAGTATTCCGGTCATTGGTTCCTGTTGCAGAACAGGCTGACATAAAGGAGGAGTATCACCCTGATCTCATCCTTCCTGATGAAGAGAATAAAGAGGAAGATGTTGAGGGTGATTCCTCTGACAGGTCCACTGTCTCCTCCAGGAGTGAGGACTTGGTCAGACATACCTCAAGGTCTCCCACGGAGCACCCCTCCTTCTTTAATGTTATGAAACACCTCTCCTCCACCATGGGGTTCCAGACGGAGGAGGAGGAGGAGGAGGAGGAGGATGTCGCAAGGTGGAACCTGGTGGATTTCTTGGAGATCCCAGGATCTCCACTCAGAGTTAATCCTCCTCTACTTCTAACACTGCATGATGCTGCCAGTGCTGCCTGGCGCAGGCCCAGCCTGATACGTGCCATGCCCAGAAAGGCTCATGAGCTTTACCAGGCGCATTTAGGGCTGCCTTTCTGTGCAGCCCAGTCGGAAACCGACTCAGTGATAATTAAGGCAGCTCGTGACCAGTCTAAGGTGCTCAAGCACCTTAGTTCCCTACCCCTGGACAGGGAATCTCGAAGGATTGACCTCTGGGGCAAGAGGACTTTTGCCTCATTCACTTTGGGCATTAGAATTGCCAGCTACTTGGCTCATATGATCAAGTACCAGAATACCATCTGGAGGAAGGGCAAGGCTGCTGCTCAGGCCCTTCCTAAGGGCACCCAGAGACAAGAGTTTCTCAAAGTTGTTTAGGCCTCAGAAGATGTTAGTAAGAATCTCCTCAGAGCCACCTGTGATATAGCTGATACTACAGCCAGGGCAGCTACCACTGGCATTTGCCTTAGAAGGCACTCCTGGCTTAGAGTCTCTGGCTTTGCTGCTGATGTCCAGCAAAAGGTGCTGAATATCCCTTTTGTGGGGCACAAACTTTTTGGCCCTGATGTGCAGGATATAATTAATGACCTGCAGGCCTCTGGCAGGTATGTTAGGTCTGTCCACTCCCTTTATCATACTAAGCCTAGAAGCAGATCAAGGTCCTCCTTTTGTAAAGTCTCTCAAAGGTCGGGCTCTGGAACCAAGCTCCAGGGCAAGCACAGGGCCAACTCTGCCTTGCCTGCCCCCTCCTTCACCACTGGTCCCTCTGCTAAGCACCCAGGGGAGGAGTAGCAGCCTCAGCCACTTGTTCTGCCTCAGCCTGACTCCTTGCCAGACCCCCTCCTCTTGTTCCAAGCCAGGAGGTGGTGGTCGGAGGTTGGTTCTCCCTCCATCTGTCCCAATGGAGAACCATTACCACAGATGCTTGAATCCTGCAAATTATGAAACAAGGCCATGCTCTTGAACTTCTAGAACAGCCTCCAGATGTTCCACTGGTTCCCACTTCTTATCGTCCAAACCACAGAGCGGTGCTTAGGGAGGAGGAGGTGTTCACCTTGCTGTGCAAAAGGGCCATAGCACTAGTGCCCAGGCAGCAGAGGTACAAAGGGTTCTACTCCAGGTTCTTCCTGGTTCCCAAAAGAACCAGGGACTTGAGGCCCATTCTAAACCTCAAGGAGATGAATCTTAACATTCAGTACAGAAAGTTCCAGATGGTGACCCTACATGGCCTTCTTCCTCTACTCAAGCTGGGCAACATGTAGGATGCCTATCTGCATATCATGGTTTGCCCCCCTCACAGGCGGTACCTACGGTTCCTCTTCCAGGGGGAGCATTACCAGTTCAGGGTGTTGCCCTTTGGCTTATCCTTTGTGCCATGAATATTTACCAAGTGCTTAGCGGCTGTAGCAGCAGCCCGCCAATGTAAAGGCCTTTTCCCATACTTGGACAACTGGTTACTGAAAGCCCAGTTCAGGGAACTGCTTTTGCTGACTCTGGAACACACCCTGCAGTTTTCCCAGTCGTTGGGCATCACTATCAATTTGCCCAAGTCTGTGCTGCCCCTTTCCCAGCCGTTGCAGTATGTAGGAGTGGTTCTGGACTCTACTCAGGGCAAAGTCTTCCTACCATGTGACAGGGTGGTCTGCATCATAGCTCAGGCCCAGGCTGTGGCTCAGTGCCGATACATTCTAGCCAGGATATTTTTTAGACTGCTGGCTTAATGTCCTGCAGCCATTGTTATGGTCCCTTTGGCCAGGCTGCATATGAGGATCCCTCAGTGAACCCTCCGGGTCCAGTGAGATCAACGCTTCGATCTAGACCAGCCAATCCTTGTGTCCTCCCCAGTGTGCAAGGTGCTTCAATGATAAATGGACCCAGACAATCTCTTGAAAGGGATCCCCTTTCTTATCCCCACACCTCATTAGGGATGCAGTGGGTCTGGATTGGCGAGCGCACCTGGGTCCGTATCAGACCCAGGGGCTTTGGTCCCAGTGGGAGACGGCCTCCACATAAACGTTCTAGAAATGCGGGCAGTTCTGTATGTTTTACAGTGGTCTATTACATCAGCTAGCATGGGGGGGGGACTCATGTTTACCCCTTGTACTGGGAGGCGATGAGAGTCTGGTACTGGGCTCTAGATCATGGTCTAAAACTGTCAGCTGTCCATGTGCCAGGCGCCCAAAACACCTTGGCGGACAGCCTGAGCCGTTCCCTGGTCACGAATGCACAGGTGGAAACTGTTGACCTCTGTCTTAGAAGACCTGTTCGACAGATGGGTTGTCCAGCGTTAAACCTTTTTGGTTTTTTGCGTCCCCATTCAACACAAAACTGCTGTGTTTCTGCTCGCTAGATTCAGGGCCTGGAGTTTTTGGTGAGATGCATTGCCCCTCTCCTGGAAAGGGAGGTTTCTTTACGCCTTCCCACCCTTTCCTCTGATTCAGAGGGTGCCGATCAAGCTACAGATGGAGGGAGCCACTCTTAATTCTGGTGGCTGCATTCTGGCCTTGTCAGATATGGTTTTCATTACTGCAGCAACTGGCTGTGGAACCTCCAGTTCCCATGCCTTTCTGCCGGGACCTGTTGGCACAGGCACAGGGACCCTGGTCTATCAGGACCTCAAGTCCCTCCATCTGCATGCATGGCTGCTGAGGACCTACCCGTTGCTCAGTCTGGGGTGTCTGAGAAGGTGGCTGATGACTGCCAGAAACATCCCACCAGGGCCACTTACTTTATGAAGTGGAAGCGATTACTATCTGGGCTGCTTCCCATTGCCTGGACCCCTTTACTTGTCCGGTGAACCATGTTCTGGAGTATCTCCTGACCTTGTCTGATGCAGGCCTCAAGCACTCCTCTTAAAGTGCATCTGTCAACTATATCAACCTTTCATGTGCACATTGATGGCCATATGGTGGCCCAGTTGGATGTGGCCCTTATTTTTCTGTAAGGCATTCTCCACTTGAAGCCCCCTATCCGTAATCCATTTCTGGCTTGGGATCTGAATTTCATTCTGGAGAAGCTGACCCTGCCTCCTTTTGAACCAGTCATGTCTTACAAGCTATGCTTTCTGCTGTGGAAAGCGTCATTTTTAGTTGCTATTACTTCTACTCGAAGAATTGCAGAGCTGCAGGCTCTCATATGAGCAGCCTTATTTGATTTTCCACAAAGACCGGTCTTTTTACGTACTAATCCTAAATTTCTTCCTAAGGTGGTGTCTGAGTTTACTTTAATCTGTCCACCTGCCTGTTTATTATCCAGAGCATGCCAATCCAGGGGAAGCATTGCTCCATACTTTGGATGTACATAGGATTCTCAGGTACTATACGCACCATACAAAGGACTGTAGAACGTCCTGTCAGTTGTTTATTTCTCCCCTGGCAAAGAGTGTGCTCCAGAGTCCAAACAGTGCATGTCCAAATGTTTGCCCCGCTGTATTAATTTTTGTTATAGGAAGTACGGTATCGATTTTCCTAGTGTGGTTCATGGCCATTCAGCCAGAGGCATGGCCACTTCTGTTGCCTGTTTCAGGAAAGTGTCAGCTGCAGAAATTTGTGCAGCTGCCACTTGGAGTACTGTCCATACTTTCACCAAGCACTACTCCGGACATTGCCTTCAGAAGAAGGGCAGGCTTGGCATAGCTGTGCTCCAGGGCCTTCTCTCTTAGGCCTCTTGCCTCCTGCCACCCAGACTGTCTTGCGCTTAACACTGCTTGGGACTTGTTCCATATGCGTGAACTGATGATGGAGATATCCCCAGAGAAGATAGGACAGTTACGCAAGAACTTACCGTAACAGTGGCTCTTCGAGGGAATCTGTGTCATCAAGTCATGCCTTCCCTCCTTCCGTCCCCTTTCTCTCTCTCTCTCTCTCTCTCTCTCTCTACAGCACAGCTGTCCTGTTGCTCCAGCCTTTTTACTAGCTGGGCACCTTCTCTCTCTCTCCTCAGTTCCCTGGTGGGACTCCTGTCTCTTATAGCTTCCCGCTAGAGAAAGAACTGAGGAGGGAGTGGAGCCCCGCATGGTTATATAGGGCTGTGATGTCAGAGCATGACGTTGCATGGACGGCCCCTCTAGACTGCTGCAGAAAAGCTTCTGTGTGATCCTAGCGCCTGATGGCTAAGTTCCATAGGTGTGACCTGATGACAGAGATTCCCTCGAAGATCTACTGTTATGGTAAGTTCTTGTGTAGCTGTTCTTTCTTCTTTCTGACAAGCTAGCCTTGGAATGTTAGATCTTCCAGGATATCTCTTTCATCAGGCCATACCAATGGGACTTATATGACCACACAGAAACTTTTGCAAGCAGTCCAACAGGGGCCGCCCGTGGTGACATCAGACATCGGCTACTACATAAACGTGGACGGCCCCTGCGGTCCTGGAAAAATTAAATTAGCACCTACCGCAAATCAGAACTGAAATTAATTTGCAATTGCTGGTTTTTGATTCGCAAATTGCAATGCGAACCCGCTTATTTTATGCCTTGTACCAGACAACCAGGTAAGGGCAAGAAGCAGGAGCCTTGCCCACCCCAACAACCACTCCAGGTGCACTGTCAAAGGACCCTAGAGGTGATGGCACAGCAGAAGCCACCACAACTGGCTCTGCCTTACTCCTTGTACACCCCTCAACCACTGTTACCTCCAGGAGTGGTTGTTGGGGGTCGTCTCTCCCTCTACCCAAATCAGTGGAAGGAGGTGACATCAGATGCCTGGGTTCTGGAAATTGCAGCACAGTGTCATGCTCTGGAACTTCTAGAAACACCTCCAGATGCACATATGGACCCCTAAGTGGACCGTAAGAGTCCAGTGGGACCAGCTCACAGATGATCTAGAATGAAGGATTCTAGTAACCGCTCCTGTATACAGAGTGCTCAAGTGGTGGATGGAACACAGCAACCTGTTAAAGGGGGTTCCCTCCTTGATCCCCCTCCTCTCACCAGATTTTAACTACAGATGCCTTGGAGATGGGCTGGAAGGCACACTTAGGACCCCATCAGATGCAGGGTGCATGGACCACAGTGGAAAGCACTCTGCACATAAATGTTCTAGAAGTGCGAGCCATCTTGGATGACCTGTAGGCCTTCCAGGCTTATCTGTCCCTGGGTCCTGTATAGTACAGACGGATAATGTCAGTGTCATGTATTACATCAACAAGCAAGGGGAAACTCACTGTTCTAGGGACATGGATATGTTGTTCATCCACACTGTCTGGCAGGTTCCTTGCCGCTTTAAATCTTGCCGGAAGGTCTTCAAGCTGGCTCTTCACACCCACCCGGGTGGTAAAACTCTCGACTTCGCCCCATGACGCCAGATCTTCCTTACCGCTTGGAAGCTCAGGTTCCCTCCTTAACGCTCTGCGTGATAGACTGGATCCTAATTCTTGGTTAGCCCGAAACTCATTTTACTTTATTTTCAAGACTTGGTCATCTTTTTTCTTTGCGGCTACGATGGACAATCGACTCCCGGTTTTGATTGCCCTTGTGGGCAGAAGATGTCGGGATGGACCCACACTCCATTTGCGTCTACTACCGGCCTAGAACACTGACCATGAGCCTGCAGTCATGCCGTTAGTTTTCCAGGCGTCCTGGAGGACGCCTGCCGGTTACAGCTTGGGCACCCCGAGAAGCGCTACCCACCGGTTAAGTCAAAGGAGGCCTGTTGGGCGGTTACTGCGGCGGCTGGCTCGGCTGAGCAACTCGAGCAGATGATCGCCCTCGAGGAGGAGGCGGCCCTGGCCGCATCATCCTCTTCCTCGGTCGCGGCATTTATCCTGCTCTCTCTGGGTACCTCGTATTCAGCTTCGTTCAAGTAGCTTTGCCAGTCCCTTTCCACGAAGGGAGAGGGGCCATCGGGACATTCCTCTCGGTTCAAAAAGAAGGACTCAAAGGGTAAGTCCCATCGTCGGCGCTCGTGGGAGCGAGAGAGGTCTCCTTCCCCGGACAGCCGACTGTCGACTTCGGTCAAGGTTGCAGCTAAGGCCGCTGGCTTCACGACATCCATGTCAGGCCAGCCGGCCGAGACTCCCGTCGACGCGGTCGAGATTTTTCTAGACCCGTTCGACAGGCTGTCGACTGGTGAGGCCGACAACCCTTCTTCACCGGTTCCCCTGGTGGAGACCGAGGATCTGCCTGTGCCCCCGGTGCAGCAGTCCCCGATTAAGGCTTCCGAGCCGAGGGAAGAGTGGGTGTCCCCCGCTTCTTCCCAGACCCGTCCTCGGAAACACCGATGATCTTGGTCTCTGACTTCTTCTCGGTCCAGCCGATCCCGCCGACATCGGCGGTCTTGGTCTTGGCACCGAGGTAAGCGGTGCCGCTGCTTGTCCTCGTCTTCCTCCTCGGAAGAGGAGAGGCTTCTGCACAAATTGCATCGACGCTACGAGGACCTGATGTGGCAGCAGTTACTTCTGTCCGGGAACAAGTCGACGCCGTCACCTTCCCCGGCCATCAAGTGGCTGTCACCCGGCGGCCGAAACAACCCCTCGCTGTAGTCGAGGTGCCCAAGCCTGGGCCGGTTGTTCGGCCGAAACCCGCTGCCCCACCGATTGTGGTGGAACCTCCACCTCCACAACTGAAATCGGGGGCTCCGACCAAGGACTCTCGGTCGGGTCAAGGCCTGCCCCACAGGTTGTTGGTCACCCTCACTCCCGACCGTCCTCGGCAGGTGGAGGGTGGCTCAGGCCCTAGGCAGCTCTTCACGGACTCCGACGACGACTCCTCCCTGTTCTCCAGGCCGGTTGACCTGGAGTCCTCCGGGGGACAGTCACTGGACGAAGGCCCATCGTCCTTCATGGGTTTGCTTCGGCTCATCTCGGAGTCCATTGGGATGCAGCTCGAGCCTGTATCCAAACAGGCCAAGTATCCCCTGACAGAGATACTGGACCAAGGGGATTCCCCCACGGAGGCCTTTCCGGTGGCTGAAATCATTGTTGGCCCAGCCTTGGAGCTTTGGCAGCGGCCTGCTTCCTGCCCTGCGCCTTCGGCCAGGATGGCCAGGAAGTATGCGGTCCCTAGCGGCTCTTTGCCCGGGTTTTCGGAACACCCCTCTGCCGAGGGGTTGGTCACCAACAGCATTTTCCGGCATTCCAGGAACGCTAGGGACATGGACAAGCCCCCTGACAAGGAGTCCAAAAATCTGGACTACACCGGGTGCAAGGTGTACGCTTCATCCTCCCTTGGCCTCCGCCAGGCCAGCTCGGCCGTGCTCATGGCACACTTCTCCCATGCCCTCATGGGCTCCCTGGATGAGGTGATCCCTCATCTCCCGGCCGACCTACAGACCACGGTCCGGCAGATGCGGGACCAGGGTAGGGCAGTGGCTAAGCAGCAGCTCCAAACAGCACTGGACATAGGAGACTCCTGTGCCAGATCGGTTGCGGCTGCGGTGGCCATGCGCCGCAGAGCATGGCTGAGTATATCCACCTTCATGGCGGATACCCAGCACAAATTGGCGGATGTCCCTTCCTGGGGACCCGACCTCTTGACCCTGGGTGGAAGGTCACCTCCAGCGGATCGAAAAGTCCAATGCCACTCTGTACTCGATCACCTCCACCTAGAAGGACAAAGGCCACTGACAGCAGCAGCGCAAGTCCTTTCGCCCTTCTGCGCCTGCTGCACGTCTGGCCCAACAGCACCAGCACCAGGGCCAGCAGGCTCGTGCTTGGCATCCCAAACCCAAGCCGGCGGCTTCCTCCAATAGGAAGCAGGGAGGTAAAGGCCCAGGAGGTCCCTCGGCTGGTCCCTCTTCCAAGCCTGCCCAGTGACGGGTTGAGGGGTGTAGCCCCAGCCTCGTCACTCCCCCTTGGGTTCCCCTGTGGGGGGACGGCTCCGCCACTTCCTTTCCGCCTGGTCCGCTATCACCATGGACCACTGGGTGTTGGAGGTGGTAGGAAAGGGCCTGCCTCTGGAGTTCGAGCAGGCCCTATCCTTCCGAGCCGTCGCCCCTCGGGGGGCCATGGGGTCCGCAGCCTCTCTCTCGGCCCTCCGAGCCGATATTGCCCTGCTCCTCGAAAAAGAGGTGATCAGGTAGGTGGCAGATCCTCCTCCAGACCCGGGGTTTGTGTCCAGGTACTTCCTGGTCCCAAAACGGATGGGGGGCTGGTGCCCCATTCTCGACCTGCACGACCTGAACAGGTTTCTAAGGTCTCGGACCTTCAGGATGGTCACTGTGGCTCAGATAATCCCATCCTTGGAACGAGGCGTGTGGTTCTGTTCCCTGGACCTTCAGGACACGTTCTTTCACGTCCCAATCCGTCCGTCCCACAGAGATTCCTCCGCTTCAGAGCGGAGGGATCCCTTTATGAGTTCCAGGCCATGCCTCTCGGCCTTTCCCTAGCTCCCAGGGTCTTCACCAAATGCATGGCAGTGGTGACAGCATTCCTCGGCGCTTGAAGGGTCGGGTGTACCCCTACCTGGACGACTGGCTGATTGCAGCCCCTCAGAGCGGAGGTGGGCGGTCCAGAGATCTGGCCCTCCAGGTTTGCTCTCAGGTTGGCCTCCTCATCAACGAGGCCAAGTCAGAACTACGTGCCAAAGCAGGTGATACAATTCATCGGGGGCAGGCTCGACTCTCTACGAGCCAGAGCACGGCTCCCGGCGGACAGGGCCAAGGTTCTTTCCTCCTTTGCCCAATCATTTCAGGTTGGGCAGTTGCGCCCTGCCCGGGAGTTCCTGGGCCTCATGGCGGCCTGCACCAGCATGGTCCGTTGGGCTCGCTGGTACATGCGTCCCCTTCAATGGGGACTGGCCAGCCAATGGTCACAGCACTTCGATCCACTGGATCAGCTAGTGACAGTAACCAAGGGGATGTGGGACGCTCTCCAGTGGTGGACCGTTCCAGCACATCTGCAGGAGGGCATCCCATTTGTCCGCCCTGAGCCGACGGTCTCTCTGTCGACTGGTGCCTCTCTGATGGGTTGGGGTGCCCATCTGGGGGAGCACAGAGCGCACGGCCTCTGGTCCCCTCGGGAGTCCCAATGCCATATCAACCTGCTGGAGCTTCGAGCGGTTCGTCTAGCCCTCACCGCCTTCGCTCCATTTCTACGGGGTCAAGTGGTTCAGGTCCAGATGGACAGTACCACGATCATGTACTACCTAAACCGCCAGGGTGGGACGCGCTCCATGCCTCTGTGCAGGGAAGCTCTCTGCATTTGGTCACTCGTGCACAGCCTGGAGGCGGATCTCCTCGCCATTCACGTGGCAGGTGCCTTCAACACCCTGGCCGATGCCCTAAGCCGGATAGGGGCTGCGTCTCATGAGTGGTCTCTCCGGCCGGAGGTAGTACAAGATCTCTTCTCCCATTGGGGCACGCCTCAGGTGGACCTGTTTGCCTCCAGGTAGAATGCGAAGCTAAGACTGTTTCATGCCTGCCCCCCTCAGCAGGGCTTGCTGCAGGGGGATGCCTTCTCGAGGCCATGGACCCCGGGCCTCTTCTACGCCTTTCCACCATTTCCCTTGATCCACAAGGTGCTTCTCAAGGTGAGGAGGGACAAGGCGCAGGTGATTCTGGTAGCCCCAGACTGGCCCCACCAGTTCTGGTATCCAGATCTCCTCAGTCTCAGCTCCAGGCTCCCGAGGCGGCTTCCAGCCCGCCCGGACCTGATCTCAGTCAATCAGGGGAAGGTATTCCATCCGGACCTTCAATCCCTGCACCTGACGGCCTGGTTCCTGAGCGGCTAGAGTTCCAGGCCTTGGGTCTTTCCGACGAGGTCCTCAACGTCGTTGAGGCGTCCGTGAGAGTCGACCAGAAAATGCTACGCCTTCAAATGGAAGAGATTCTCCATTTGGTGTCAGGACAAGGCCTGGACCCTTCCTCCTGTTCCTTGGCAAGCATTCTGGACTACCTGTGGTCCCTTTCTCAGCAAGGGCTTGATCGATGACACTAAGGTGCACCTGGCAGCCATCTCTGCTTGCGGGCACGGGCGGGAAGCAGTCGGTGGCGCAGGAGGAGGTGGTCGGGCGCCTTTTCAAAGGCCTTGATCACATATCCCCTCCGGTGCGAGAACCTCCACCTCCGTGGGATCTACTGCTGGTATTGGCTAAGCTCATGGGCAGGTCATTCGAACCGATGCACAGGTGTGATATATCTCACCTGTCGTGGAAGACCGCCTTCTTGGTGGCTATCATGTCAGCCAGAAGGATGGGAGAGCTCCAGGTGCTTTCCATCGAGTCTCCTTATCTGGTCTTCCACAGGGACACGGTTGTCCTGCGCCCCAACCCGAAATTCCTTCCGAAGGTGGTGGCGGTTTCACCTTAGCCAGGTGTTGACTCTGCCGGTGTTCTACCCAGTCACACCTGGAGGCCGAATGTAGGCTCCATGCTGGACCCTAGAAGAGCTCGCTTATTACAAGGAGGCGGATGGCTGAAGTTCGGGAGAGTTCTCCAGCTGTTTGTCACCCTCGCTGAAGCTGCACCTGGCAGACTTGCAGCCAAGCGGACGATAGGCAGGTGGGTCACCTCCTGCATAGATCTCTGCTATAGGTTGGCGGGCATGGAGCCTCCCAGAGGGATAAGAGCTCATTCTACCCGCCATACTGCTGCATCGGTGGCTGCTTCTAGGGATGTCCCTATCCAGGAAGTCTGCAGGACTGCTGCCTGGACGTCAGCACACATCTTCATCACCCACTACCACATCGACCTTGAGTCATGCTGGGATGCTGGTTTTGGGGCCTCAGTTCTCCAGTCTTTATTCCCTAAGTATGGGGTGTGCGCCTTGCCTCCCTCCTCCCGGAGAACTGCTAGGAGTCTGCCAGACAGTGTGGATGAACAACATGTCCATGTCCCTAGAAATACAGGTTCTGGGACATGGATATGTTCATCCTATCTGGCAAGCTATCCTACCACTTTAAATCTTGCGGAAGGTCTTGAGCTGGCTCCTCCCACCCACCGGGTTGCTAAAACTCTGGCTCCGCCCCATGGCCTAGATCTTCCTTACCGCTTGGAAGCTCAGGTTCCCTCCTTAGCGCTCTGCGTATAAGACCAGTTCCTAATTCCGGTTTTCCGAATTTAAAGTTTTGCTTAAAAGACTTGGTCTTCTATCCTTGGACTGTGATGGACAAATCGACTCGGGTTTTTGGTGCCCTTGTGGGCAGAAGATGTCTCGGATGGATCCGCACTCCCGTGTGTGTACTGTTTAGGCCTCGAACACGATCCATGAGCTTCGACCTGTACTCTTCCTTCTCAGCCCTCGTCCTTGAAGACTGCCGCAGCTTGTTTACAACTGGGGCGCCCCGAGAAACATTTTCCACCGGTTAAGTCAAAAGAGGCCCGGTCGGCAGTTTCTGCGGCGGCGGGCTCGGCGGATCAGCTAGAGCAGATGATCGCCCTCGAAGAGGAGGCGGCGCGGGCCGCATCTTCCTCGACCGCGGCTTTTATTCCGCTTTCCCTGGGTTCCTCTTACACAGCTGCCTTTAAGGAGCTTTGTCTGTCCCTCTCCACTAGGGGAGAGGGACCAACGTCTGCTGGACCTTCTTCTTCTCGGTCCAAGAAGAAAGACAAGGGTAAGTCTCTTCGTCGATGTTCTTGGGAGCGGGAAGGTCCCTCTCCGAGTTGTTGGCCATCGACTTGGTCGATCGTTCAGCTAGGCCACTGGTCTCCACGATGTCCCGTCAGGTCAGTTGGCCGAGACTTCCGTCGACGCGGTCGAGATCTTTCTCGACCCGTTGGGCGGGTTGTCGACGGTGAGCAATCCCTCTCCGGTTCCCCGGTGGGAGTTTGAGGATCCGTGGGCTTGCCAGTGCCTCCGGTTCCGGAGCCTTGGATTTTCCCTCTGAGCCGAGGGAGGGCGGTTCCACCTGTCCCCTCTCCGCTGCGTCCTTGGAAAAGCCGAGGTTCTCGGTCTCGGACTTCTTCGCGGTCCAGCCGATCCCGCCATCACAGGCGGTCTCGGTCTCGGCACCACGGTGAGCGGCGCCGCTGCTCATCCTCTTCCTCCTCCTCGGATGAGGGGAGGCTTTGACTCAAGTTGCGTCGACGATACAAGGACCTCATGTAGCAACAGCTCCTTTTGACCGGGAATAAGCCGACGCTGTCGCCTTCCCCAGCCATTAAGTGGCTGTCACCAGAGCGGCTGAAACAACCCCCCCCTGTTTTACCCGAGGAGCCTCTTGTCAGGCCGGTTGTTCGGCCGAACCAGCTGCTCCACGATTCGGTGGAACCTCCGCCTCACAGCCGCGGTTTGGGGCTCTGACCAAAATTCTCGGTCGGCTCAGGGTCTGCCCCATAGGCTGTCGGTCACCCTCACTCCCGATCGCCTCGGCAGGTGGAGGTGGCTCAGGCCAGGCAGCTCTTTGCGGACTCTTCCAGTCCGACGACGATTCCTCCTTCTTCTCAGCGGTGGACTTGGAGTCCTCTGGAGGTCAGTCGCTGGACGACAGCCTCCGTCCTTCCTGGGGTTGCTCAGACTCATCTCGGAATCCACCGGGATGCAGCTGAAACCCGTATCCAAAGCGGGCCAAGTATCCCTCACGGAGATATTGGACCGAGGGATTCCCTAGAGTCTTCCCTGTGGCTGAGGCCATTGTGGGCCCGGCCTTGGAGCTCTGGCAGCGTCCTGCTTCCTGCCCTGCGCCTTCGGCCAGGATGGCCAGGAAGTATGAGGTCCCAACCGGTTCCCTGTCCGGTTTCTCGGAACATCCCTCGGCCGAGGGGTTAGTTACCGACAGCGTTTTCCGGCATGCCAGAAACGCTAGGGACATGGCCAAACCTCCCGACAAGGAGTCCAAGAAATTGGACTATGCCGGGCGAAAAGTCTACGCTGCGTTCTCCCTTGGCCTTCGTCAGGCCAGCTCGGCCGTACTGATGGTGCATTTTTCTCACACCCTGTTGGGCTCCCTGGATGAGGTAGTCCCTCATCTCCCCGCTGACCTGCAGACCACGGTCAAGCAGGTGCGGGACCAGGGCAGGGCAGTGGCCAAGCAGCAACTTCAGACTGCTTTGGACATCGGTGATTCATGCGCCAGGTCAGTACGGCTGCAGTGGCTATGCGCCATCGGGCATGGCTGAGGATATCCACCTTCACAGTGGATACTCAGCACAAATTGGCGGATGTCCCCTTCTTGAGGACCGACCTCTTCGACCCTGGAGTGGAAGGCCACCTCCAGAGGATCGAAAAGTCCAATGCCACCTTGGACTCGGTATCATCCGCTCAGAGGGACAAGGGCTGCAGACCTCCAACCCAAGCCCTTTCGTCCGTCCTGGCCCCCGGCACGCCTGGCCCAGCAACACCAGGGCCAGCAGGCTCGCGCTTGGCATCCCAAACCCAAGCCTGCGGCTTCCTCCTCCAGGAAGCAGGGAGGTAAAGGCCCAGGAGGTCCCTCGGCCGGTCCCTCCTCCAAGCCTGCACAGTGACGGGTTGAGGGGTGTCGCCCCCAACCTCGTCACCTCACTACAGGTTCCCTCCGTTGGGGGGACGGCTCCGGTACTTCCTTTCCGCCTGGTCTGCTATTACCACAGACAGGTGGGTGTTGGAGGTGGTAGGAAAGGGCCTGCCTCTGGAGTTCGAGCAGGCCCCACCCTTCAGAGCCGTCGCACCTCGGGGAGCCTTGGGGTCCGAAGCCTTGCTGTCAGCTCGCCGAGCCGACATCGCTCTCCTCCTCGAGAAGGAGGTGATAAGAGAGGTGGCGGACCCTCCCTCAAACCCGGGGTTCGTGTCCAGGTACTTCCTGGTTCCGAAACGGACGGGGGGCTGGTGCCCCATTCTCGACCTACACGACCTGAACAAGTTCCTAAGGTCTCGAACCTTCAGGATGGTCACTCTGGCTCAGATAATCCCATCCTTGGAACACGGCGTGTGGTTCTGCTCTCTGGACCTACAGGACGCGTTCTTTCACGTCCCTATCCGTCCATCCCATCAAAAGTTCCTTCACTTTCGAGCGGAAGGTTCCCTTTTCGAGTTCCAAGCCATGCCCTTCGGCTTATCTCCAGCTCCCAGGGTCTTCACCAAATGCATGGCAGTGGTGACAGCATTCCTGTGGCGCCGAGGGGTCCGGGTTTACCCTTCCCTGGACGATTGGCTGATAGCAGCCCCCTCCAGACAGGAGGTGGAGCGGTCCAGAGACCTGGCCCTCTGGGTTTGCTCTCCGGTCGGCTTCCTCATCAACGAGACCAAGTTGGAACTCGAGCCGAAGCAGGTGATTCTTTTCATCGGGGCAGAGCTCGACTCTCTTCGAGCCAGAGCATGGCTCCCGGTGGACAGGGCTGAGGTTCTTTCCTCCTTTGCCCAATCATTTGTGGTTGGGCAATTGCGCCCTGCCCGGGACTTCCTGCGCCACTTGGGTCTCATGGCGGCCTGTACCAGTGTGGTCCGTTGGGCCCGCTGGAACATGCGCCCCCTTCAGTGGGGGCTGGCCAGCCAGTGGTCACAACACTGCGATCCATTGGACCAGCTAGTGACGGTGACCCAGGGGATGTGGAATGCTCTCCAGTGGTGGACCATTCCAGTTCATCTGCAGGAGGGCATCCCGTTCGTCCGCCCTGAGCCGACGGTCTCTCTATTGACCGATGCCTCTCTGATGGGTTGGGGTGCCCATCTGGGGGAACACCGAGCGCACGGCCTCTGGTCCCCGCGGGATTCCCGATGTCACATCAACCTGCTGGAGCTCCGAGCGGTCCGCCTAGCTCTCACCGCCTTTGCTCCGTTTCTTCGGGGTCAAGTGGTCTGGGTCCAGACGGACAGTACCACGACCATGTACTATCTAAACCCGCCAGGGCGGGGCGCTCCATGCTCCTATGCAAGGAAGCTCTCCGCATCTGGTCCTCGTCTGCAGCCTGGAGGTGGATCTCCTAGCCATTCATGTGGCAGGGCCTCCAACACCCTGGCCGATGCCCTAAGCCGGATGGGGCTGCATCCCATGAGTGGTCTCTCCTGCGGAGTAGTACGAGATCTATTCTCCGTTGGGGCACCTCAGGTGGACCTGTTTGCCTCCAAGGAGAATGCGAAGTTGAGGCTGTTCCATGCCCGCCTCCCTCAGCAGGGCTCTCTGCAGGGGGATGCCTTCTCGAGGCCGTGGACCCCGGGCCTCTTCTACGCTTTTCCCCCGTTCCCCTTACAGGTCTGCTCAAGGCAGGAGACAAGGCGCAGGTGATTCTGATAGCCCCAGACTGGCCCTGCCAGTTCTGGTACCCAGATCTCCTCAGCCTCAGCTCCAGGCTTCTGAGGCAGCTTCCAGCTCGCCGGACCTGCTCTCAGTCAATCAGGGAAGGTATTCCATCCGGACCTTCAATCCCTGCACCTGGCGGCCTGGTTCCTGGCGGCTAGAGTTCCAGGCCTTGGGTTTTCGGCGAGGTCCTCAGCGTAGTTGAGGTGTCCCGTAAGTCGACCAGAAAATCTACGCCTTCAAATGGAAAAGGTTTTCCATTTGGTGTCAGAACAGGGCCTGGACCCTTCCTCCTGTTCCTAGCGAGCATATTGGACTATCTGTGGTCCCTTTCTCAGCAAGGGCTTAGGTCGGCGACCCTTAAGGTGCCTGGCAGCCATCTCTGCTTGCAGGCGCGGGCGGAAGCAGTCTGTGGCGCAGGAGAAGGTGGTCTGGCGCTTTTCAAGGCCTTGATCACATTTCCCTCGATCCGAGAACCTCCACCTCCGTGGGATCTACTGCTAGTACTGGCAAAGCTCATGGGCAAGCCATTCGAACCAATGCACAGGTGTGAACTCTCTCACCTGTCGTGGAAGACCGCTTTCTTAGTGGCTATCACGTCAGCCAGAAGGATGGGAGAGCTCCAGGTGCTTTCCATCGAGTCTTCTTACCTGGTCTTCCACAGGGACAAGGTTGTCCTGCGCCCCACCGAAATTCCTTCGAAGGTGGTGTCGGAGTTTCACCTAACCAGGTGCTGACTCTGCCGGTGTTCTACCCCAATCACACCTCGGAGGCGAATATAGGCTCCATACTTTGGACCCTAGAAGGCTCGCTTACTATAAGGGCCAGCGGCTGAAATCGGGAGAGGTTAAGCCAGCTGTTTGTCACCCTACGCTGAAACCACATCTGGCAGACCTGCCAAGCGGACGATAGGCAGGTGGGTCACCTCCTGCATAGATCTCTGCTATAGTTGGCGGGCATGGAGCCTCCCAGAGGGATAAGAGCTCATTCTACCCGCCATACTGCTGCATTGGTGGCTGCTTCCAGGGACGTCCCTATCCAGGAAATCTGCAGGGCTGCTACCTGGAAGTCAGTACACACCTTCATCACCCATTACCACATCGACCTTGAGTCACGCCGGGATGCTGGTTTTGGGGCCTCGGTTCTCCGGTCTCTCTTTCCCAAGTAAGTATCAGGGGTGTGCGTCTTGCCTCCCTCCTCCTGGAGAACTGCTAGGAGTCTGCCAGACAGTGTGGATGAACAACATATCCATGTCCCTAGAAATACAGGTTACTCACCTGTAACAGGAGTTCTAGGAATGGTATATGTTGTTCATTCTCACGACCCACCCGACCTCCCCGGCTTCGATGCACTATCTGAGCTTCCAGCGGACCAGATCTGGCGTCATGGGGTGGAGCCGAGAGTTTTACCACCCGGGTGGGTGGGAGGAGCCTGCTTGAAGACCTTCCGGCAAGATTTAAAGTGGCAAGGATACCTGCCAGACAGTGTGGATGAACAACATATACCATTCCTAAAACTCCTGTTACAGGTGAGTAACCTGTATTTACTCACCTGTAACAGGAGTTCTAGGAATGGTATATGTTCATCCTACCGACTCACCGACCTCTCCGGCCGGCCTTTTGCAACCTGGCTTCCAGCGGGCTAGATCTGGCGTCATGAGGCAGAGCCGAGAGTTTTACCACCCGGATGGGTGGGAGGAGCCAGCTTGAAGACCTTCCGGCAAGAAACCTGCCAGACAGTGTGGATGAACAACATATACCATTCGTAGAACTCCTGTTACAGGTGAGTAGCCTGTATTTACCCCCTGGACATGGAAGCAGCGAGGGTCTTGTATTGGGCTCTAGAACATGATCTAGAAGTGTCAGAAGTACATATTCCAAGCTCCCAAAATGTCTTGACAGACAGGCTAAACTGGTCACAGTCCTGGATACATGAGTGGGAACTGCTGACCTCAGTGGTAGAAGATCTGTTTGACAGATGGAATCATCCAGAGTTGGACCGTTTTTGCATCCCCACGCAGTGCAAAACTGACGCTTTTCTGCTCCCTAACTCCAGGGCCTGGAGTTTTCTGGTGAGATGTGTTATCCCTCTCTTGGATGGGGAGGTTCCTGTATGCTTTCCCTCTGTTCCCTCTAATTCAGACTGTGCTACTCAAGCTCCAGATGGAGAGGGCAACTCTGCTCATCATTGCTTCCCTATAGCATTGCCATATCTGGTTCCTTGTATTGCAACTGCTGGCAGTGGAATCGCCAGTACCCCTGCCCTTTTGCCAGGGCCCACTGTCACAGGAACAAGGAATCCTGGTCCATGCAGACCTCGTATAGTTTCATCTTCATGCATGGCTCCTGAAAACATAACCACTGCCAGATTTGGGGTTTCCCAAAAGGTAGCTGATGTCCTGGTGGCTGCCAGAAAGCCTTCCACAGGTCCATTTATTCCATGAAGTGAAAGCGGTTTGCTCTGTGAGCCACTTCTCATCAATCAGGAGAGAGAGAGAGAGAGAGAGAGAGAGAGGAAAAAGGGAGGAGGGGTGGCTGTCTATGTGAGGGAGGGCATAAAGGCAATGGAGGCACAAGGATTGTGGGGGGTAGAGACACTATGGGTCACCCTGGAAACAGGCAGTGGCACAGCCATACAAACTGGTATAATCTACAGACCCCCTGCACAAAGGGAGGAGATGGACAGAGATCTGATGGAAGCCATCCATAAGATGGCAGCAAAAGGGGGAGGTGTTGCTGGTAGGCGACTTCAGTTTACCAGAAATTGAGTGGAGCATACCAGCGGCTGCAACAGCCAGGGGCAGAGACATCCTAGACTCCCTGCTAGGGGCAGGTCTCAAGCAGCTAGTGCTCGAGCCAACCCAGGAGAAAACCATTTTGGACCTGATTCTAACTAATGGAGACAGAATTTCAGATGTTAGGGTGGGTGACCATTTGGGGTCCAGTGACCATCGTGTGTGTGGTTCAGGATGAGTACTGAAACACAGTCCTGCCACACAAAAGCAAGGGTTCTGGGCTTCAAGAGGGTAGGTTTCATAAAGATGGGGCTGTGTCTTAGGGACGCCTTGGCAGGGGGAGGAACTATGGTACCATCTTAAAGGAGCCATAGGGGAGGTAACAAGCCTTTGCATTCAGGACATAGACAAAGGCAAGAAGAAAAGAAAACCACTATGATTCACGCAAGAAGTGGCAGGGAAAGTAAAGGCAAAAACAGTGACATTCAGGAAATATAAGGAGTAACAAAAGGAAGAGAACAGAGCAATGTATCTTGAAAGGCAAATAGAGGCAGGGAAAACAGTCAGAAGTGCCAAGGCAAGGATAGAGGAGAAAATAGCAAAAGAGGTTAAGAAAGGGGACAAGACTTTTTATTGCTATATTAGTGAAAAAAAGAAAGCAGGGGAGTAGTATAAGGCTAAAAGAGGAAGAAAGAGAGGAAGCGGAAGGAGACCAGGATAAAGCCTCAATCCTGAACAAATACTTATGTTTAGTTTTCACAGAGGAAGATGAAGGGGAGAGAACACAGCTAAGACACAGGACTGATATGGAGGCGGACAGCAGTCCATTTACAGAGGAGAGAGTCCTAAAGGAACTCACTAAACTAAAGGTGGACAAGGCAATGTGACCAGATGGGATACACTCTAGGGTATTAAAGGAGTTAAGGGAGATACTGGCGGCCCCACTGACATCATTGTTAAACAAGTCATTGGAAACCGGGGAGGTTCCAGAGGACTGGAGGAGGGCCGATGTAGTCTCCTCCACAAGAGTGGGAGCAGAGAAGAGGCTGCTTACTATAGGCCTGTCAGTCTGACCTCAGTGGTGAGGAAAATAATGGAATCGCTGCTAAAACAAAGGACTGTGGCGCACCTGCAGTGGAGACCAGGGAGGATGCTGGGCACCTTCACAAAGGAGACCCACAGGAGGGTGGCATGGGACCCCACAGGGGATGGAAACAACTCCTGGTGGGGGACTCAATCATTAGGGGGGTAGAAATGGGGGAGGAAGGGAGGTAGGGTGCCTTCCTGGCACCACGGCTTGGAGGGACAGGAAGCGAATCCTCAGGATTGTGGGAGGAGCTGTACAAGGGAGGGAGCTGGATGTCATTGTCCACCTAGGGACAAATGACCTGGCTAGAAATGGGATCAGAGCAGTGCAAGAGGTTTGTAGAGTTGGGAGGGGCCTTAGACAAGTAGCGCATCGGTAACCTTCTCGGAGTGCTGCCTGTCTATGGCAAAGGGTGATGCTAGGGCACTCCTCACTAGGAATTCAATGAGTGGTTGAAAAACTGGTGTGGAGCTCAGGGTTTTGTCTTCATTGGGGACTGGGGAGCCACCTGGAGGGATGCAGACCTATACTGGTGCGATGGTCTGCATATGTCGGGGGGACCAGGATCCTAGGTGAGAGGTTTAAATGCTTCATTGGCAAGCATTTAAACTAGCCAAGGGGGGAGGCACTGAAAAGGAGCTGGGAAATCCCAGCCTTCCCAACAAAACATGGTAATTAGTGAGGTAAACACCAAGGTAGAGAAGTTATTAGGGAGCAGAACAGAGGTAAATGTAAAAAGGCAAAGGCAGTAAGGACAGGAATGGGGCTAAAGGGTGAAGCTATCAAAAGTGGAGGTGATGAGTACCAATGCCGTGGTCTGTGTAACAAGCTCCCTGAACTAGTGGCCTTGATGGAAGGGTTGCCTGGATATTGTGGCAGTCACAGAAACATGGTACACAGAGAACCATGACTGGGATGTCAGCATACCAGGATACACAATCTACAGGAGGGACAGGGAGGGTAAAAGAGGAGGAGGAGGAGGAGTAGCTCTCTATGTAAAGGAAGGGATCAAAGCAACACAACTAAAGAGTAAACAGGGAGCAGATGAGGCACTCTGGGTCACCCTGGAGACAGGAAATGGCACCACAATCAGCATAGGGATTGTATACAGACCCCCATCTCAGGGGGAGGGAATGGACAAGGAAATTATAGAAGGCTTCCTTAGAATGGCAGGAAAAGGGGAGATATTGTTGATGGGGGACCTGAATATGCCAGATGTTAACTGGAGCACCTTTGCTGCAGGCACATCCAAGAGAAGGGTCATTCTTGATGCCCTACAGGGGGCATGCCTCAGACAGCTAGTATTGGAACCCACTCAGGAGGGAGCAATCTTAGACCTGGTACTCTCAAATGGGGACGGAGAAAGAATCTCAGATTTAGAAGTGGGTAGCCATCTGGGAACAAGCGACCACCAAACAGTGTGGTTCACGATAAACACAGCCATACAATCAAGCCACACAAAAGCAAGAGTATTGGACTTTAGGAGGGCTGACTTTGAGAAAATGAGAGAGTGCCTCAGAAAAGCACTAGCAAACAGGCAAGAAGGAGGGGTGGAGGAACAATGGGGAGTAATCAAAACAGCCATCACAGAGCCAACAAGCCTTTGTGTAAAGCAAATCAATAAAACACAATGAAGGAAAAAAACGCTATGGTTCTCAAAAGAGGTGGCAGGGAAGGTTAAGGAGAAAAGGATAGCATTCAGGAAATATAAGGAAACACAGAAGGAGCAGAACAGAGAACTTTATCAGTTAAAGCAGAAAGAGGCTGGGAAGGCAGTCAGAATAGCAAAGGCCCAAACCGAGGAAAGGATAGCCAATTCTGTTAAGAAGGGAATAAGACCTTTTATAGGTACATTAGGGAGCGAAGAAAGACCAAAGGAGGGATACTGAGGCTTAATAAAGGGGAGGGAATGTGGGTAGAGGCACAGTGAAAAGCAGGATACTGAATGAATATTTCTGCTCAGTATTCACAAAGGAAGAGGAGGAGGTACCTAAACCAAACAAGAGAAACACTCTGAAGGCAGGGTCGATACCAGTCCATTTACAGAAGAAAGGGTTCTGAAAGAACTAATAAAATTGAAGGTGGACAAAGCAATGGGCCTGATGGGATTCACCCAAGAATTCTAAAAGAACTAAGGGTAGAACTAGTGACACCGCTGACTGCTCTCTTAAACATATCATGGGAGGATGGGGTGGTACCTGAGGACTGGAGGAGGGCAGATGTGATTCCTCTTCACAAAAATGGGAGCAAGACAGAGGCAGGAAACTACAGACCAGTTAGTTTGACCTCAGTGGTAGGGAAAATGATAGAATCACTTCTGAAGGAAAGAATTGTTGAGTACCTAGAGGCCAGTGGGGCACAGGACCCAAGGCAGCATGGATTCACGATGGGAAGGTCGTGTCAGACGAATCTAATAGATTTCTTTGACTGGGTGACCAAAGTAGTAGACCAGGGAGGGGCTGTGGACATGGCCTACCTAGATTTTAGCAAGGCATTTTATATAGTCCCACACAAAAGATTAATACACAAGTTAGCCAGCCTAGGAGTGGGTCCCAAGGTGGTAACCTGGATAAAAAATTGGCTAGACTACAGGACGCAAAGGGTAGTAGTAAATGGAGTGCACAGTGAAGAAAGGAGGGTTACTAGTGGGGTACCGCAGGGTTCAGTAATTGGACCGGTCCTTTTTAATGTTTTTATAAGTGACATTGCAGAGGAACTGGAAGGGAAAGTATGTCTCTTTGCAGACGACACAAAGATCTGCAACAGGGTTGATACACAAGATGGAGTGGAAAGGATGAGAAGGGACTTGGCAAGGTTGGAGGAATGGTCAAATGTATGGCAGCTCAGATTCAATGCAAAAGTGCAAGGTAATGCCACTTAAGAAACAAAACCAGGGAAGTGTACACAATGGGGGTGAGATACTGACAACAGTAAAATGGAAAGGACCTGGGGTAATTATATCAGATGACCTAAAGGTGGCAAGCAATGGAGAAGGCAGTAAGGAAGGCTGGGGATACTGGGATGCATAGGAAGAGGCATCAATAGTAGAAAACAGGAAGTTGTTATCCCTCTGTACAGACAGTTGGTGAGACCCCATCTGGAGTACTGTGTGCAGTGCTGGAGACCCCATCTCCGCAAAGACATAGACAGAGTGGAGGCTGTCCAGAGGAGGGCAACCAAAATAGTGCAGGGTCCGCACCAGAAGACATACGAAGAAAGACTAAAGGAGCTTAATATGTGTACCCTTGAGGGAAGAAGGGAGAGAGGGACATGATAGAAACTTTCAAGTACCTCAAGGGAATCAACAAAGTCCAAGAGGGTAGCATCTTTCAGAAAAGAGATGTGCAAGAACAGGGGCTAATTTGAAGATAGAGGGGACAGCTCAGAGGTAATGTGAAGTATTTTTTCACAGAGAGGGTTGTGGATGCATGTAACAGCCTCCCTGAGGAGGTTGTGGAGTCAAGAACAGTGGAGGAATTCAAGAATGCATGGGACAGACATAAGGCAGTCCTAGTGGGGGGTAGGAGGAAGTAAGCTGTTGGTTAACTAGGATCTGCAGCTTAGCTGTTAGGCAGGAAAATGGGCAGACTAGGTGGGCCAAGCGGTCCTTATCTGCCGTCAAATTCTATGTTTCTATGTTTCTAGCGACTGTCACTCCCGAAGGTGGAGCAGGTCAAGCGGACATCGCTCCTGATGTTGGAGTAGGTCCACCGACCGTAACGCCGAGCCAGTGGGTGATTACAGTGGTTCCTTCTGCCTTACGACTCTTCCGAGGACGACCGCCCTCTGCCTTCACCAGATCCAAGAAAGGATTCACCTAGGTCTTCATCTGATGATCCCACCTTCCACGAGGTTATGAGGCATATCCAATTTCTCAACCAGCGGGAAATGGAAGACCTGGACCCGGAAAGGAGACACTTGGGTAAATTTTTGGGAGCTACTGACCCCAAACCGCTAGTCATCCCCCCATTGGTGGAGCCATTCCAGGATGTAAAAAAGCTGGCATGAAAGCATCCTTCAACTACTTCTGCGGTGCCCAAAAAGGATGACTGCCTATACAGGACCCCCCGAAACGAGCCCCACCTCGGTGAACAGCAGCTCACGGCAGGTCACAACAACCTAAGCATACCAGCTCCTAGCCACCAGATAAGGAATCAAAACAGAGTGATCAGGTTGGGCGGAAGGTGTACACCTCTTCCATCTATACTATCAGGTCTCTAAATTTCTTTGCACATATGGTCATGTATCAGAAGTGCCTATGGCAGAAGGCTATTGACCTAACCAGCGCCCATCCAGATTCTCCCAACAAGTCAGACCTTTTGGCGGTCCTGCAATCTGGGGCAGATGTGGGCAAACATGTCCTCAGATGCTCGTACGATGTGGCAGATACGGCAGCCAGAGCCACAGCCTCAGGAGTATGCCACAGGTGACATTCGTGGCTTCGTGTCCAGGTTCAGGCAGGAGTTGCTGGACACTATCCTAGATCTGCCATTCCAGGGCCCTGTGCTGTTTGGCCAAGAAGCTGAGAAGATCATCACTGGCCTACAGAACTTGGGGAAGGCTGTCTCCAAAGTACACAAGATGTATAAGTTGGAACCTTACCCCCTTTCGGAGGCATCAGGAACAGTGAGCAAAGAGACAGCAACAAGGAGTGTTCAAAAAAAAAAAGCACTGCCTCAGACACCAGGAACTCTGGGACCGTGAACAGCAAAGCAGTCCAGAGCCTCTCTCCCCACCCAGTCAAACTCCGCCTGACTTCATGCCCTCCCCCCTGCCAGTAGAATCGATAGGGGAGGCAGTGGGAAGGTGGTTCTCCCTTTACCTCGCAGGTTGGGAAAACATCACGACAGACCAATGGGTGCTGCAACTTATAGAGCGGGGCTGCACTGTGAAGTTTTCTCAATTACCCCCGGACAGTCCACCAGCCCCCATGTTGTGCTCTCCATCCCATGCAGGTCTCAGTCAGGTGGCGATACAGGCCTTCCTGTCAAAGCGAGCGATTCAGGTAGTACCGGAGTCCTCGCTTCTTCCTGGTTCCAAAGAACACAGGGGACCTTTGCTCCATCCTGGACCTCAGTCAACGGAACATCTTTATAGAGTATAGATGGTTCAGGATGGTGACACTCAAGGGGTTGCTTCCCATGCTATGCCAAGGAGATTGGCTCTGCTCCCTGAATGTGCAGGACATGTACATGCACATAAAGATCCTGCCATCCCACAGGAAGTGTCTCCAGTTCACATTTAAAGGAGAGCACTACCAGTTCAGGGCCCTTCCTTTCGGCCTGTCCTCGGCACCTCGGATATTCACCAAGTGCCTGGAGGTAATGGCAGCAGCTCTCAGGAGGCAGGGTCATTACATTTACCCCTACCTTGGCGACTGGCTGCTATCTGCCCCATTCAGAGAACAGTTATGTCAGACCCTGGAGTGCACGTTCAAGATGTTCCAGGACCTTGGGATAACTAAATCTCCCAAAGGCAGCCCCATGGCCATCTCAGAGACTTCAATTCATAGGAGCAGTCCTGGATACGGTCCAAAGGAGAGCCTTTGTCCCTTCAGACAGGGCAGATTGACTTCTGGCACTGACCAGGAGATTAATCTCTGCAGACTGGACTCTAGACAGAATGGTACTACAACTCCTGGGTCACATGGCTGCTGCCATAGTGACCGTGCCTCTCGCTCGCCTGCACATGAGAATTCTGCAATAGAATCTCCAGGTGCAGTGGGACCAGCAAAGGGACAATCTCAATCAGAAGATCAGAATCTCCAAGGCAGTACAGTGCTTCCTCGATTATCTGCCCCTCAATTATCCGCCACCCTTTATTACTGCCAGCTTTACCATTTGCACCAATCGTCTCCCATGTTAATTACGTCATTTATCCGCCACCCTCCATGTCCACCATCCATCTGGTCTTTCAGCTTGCTCTGTGTGTGTATTCCTCCCATGTTAACCACCCTCTGCTGTCTGCCATCCACATCCATGGTGTTGGCTGTGTTTACATCATCATCGTCGACGTCACACCCGTATGTTACAAGTTCTCTGGGGAAGGGATTATTACAAATACTGGTGAGATGGCAGCTGTGCTAAATAAGCATTTGTTGGGAAATTTCTTACCAAAGGAATATAAATTACGTATAAATCAGGGGATAGTTTTAGATAAGATGGATATAGTAATCTCAGAAAAGGCTATAAAGGCAAGATTGCTGAAATTAAAATCTGGCAAATTAGCCAGACCCGATAATGTGCACCCAAGATTATTGGTTGAACTGGCTGAGGAACTAGCAGGACCAATAGCAACACTGTTTTCTGCATCAATAAATGAGGGAAGTGTGTTAGAGGAGTGGAGGGAGGCTAGTGTGACGCCTCTGCATAGGGGGGGAAGTAGGCAGGAGGTTAAAAACTATCGCCCTATAAACCTGACCTTGATTCTGGGTAAGATTTTGGAGGGAATGTTACAGGAGTATTTACTCATTCAGATAAGGATACAAGGGCATCAGGACATTACGCAGAATGGTTTCGTGCAGAGTCGCTCATGTCTTACAGACCAATTACAGTTTTATGAATCGGTCAGTGTTGCATTAGATAAGGGGTTATCGGTGGATGTCATTTACTTGGATTACACTAAGGCATTTGACAAAGTCTCCCATAATCTTTTGATTGATAAATTAGTGGAATTAGGAATAAGCACAAATATAGTCCTATGGATAGAGTCATGGCTGGAAGGGAGAAAACAAAGAGTTGGAATAATGGGGCACTACTCAGATTGGGGAGAAGTGACGAGTGGAGTGCCGCAGGGTTCGGTGTTGGGACCAACCCTGTTTGGTATATTTATTGCATCTATGCAGACATCAAGTCATTCTTGGATTGCAAAGTACGCGGACGACAGTAAAATAGGTGCTATCATAAATAATGCTGAGCCTGTAAGAAACCTCCAGGAAGATTTATACAAAATACAGGAGTGGGCGAGAAACAGTAAGTTGAGTTTCAATGAGGAGAAGTGTAAGGTATTGCACTTGGGGAAGGAGAACCACAAATACCAGTACATCTTAAATGGCAGAAGGATTGATGAAGCAGGGGAAGATATGGAGTGGATGGGGCACGAACTGTCTCAAGACACTCGTAAAGTCAAACGATCACCCAAGCATGCTGAGCTGGAGGAGGCACTCTTTCTATGGTTTTCAAACGCAGGGGCAAAGAACATCCCAGTTATTGAGGAGCTGATAAGGCAGAAAGCTAAGTATTTTGGGGCTCAGTTTCATGCGACTGACTTCTCATACTCAAATGGGTGGCTACAAAAGTTTAAATGTAGAAACAATATTGCCTGTCATATCATTTCTGGAGAAAGTGCTGGTGTTAATAAAGAACTGATAAATGAAGGCATGCTGAGTGCTAGAAGGATACCAGAGCAGTATGATGAAAAAGATTGCTTCAATATGGATGAGACTGGCCTATTTTTCAAAATGCTGCCAGATAGGTCACTGACCCCCAATGAATTTAAAAAGGGGTAAAAAGGTGCAAGGACCGTATCACTGTGGTTCTCTGTTGTAAAACTGATGGCAGTGAAAAATTAAAACCCCTTGTTACTGGGAAGGCTGTTAATCCCATATTTATTTTTTTTTTCATTCAAACCTTTGTTTACGTGGTAAGCAGTATGAGCCAAAGGCCCTTTTTCAAGTGCGACTCGGGACCATAAATTAAATACAGTCAAGATGTTAGTAAAATAGTATCCTGAATGTACATAAACAAACAATAAATACATTAGAAACAATCACATTTCAATAAGTTTAAAAAAATACTGTCTCACTGATACTTTAAAAGCATCGTGGCTTCCATAACTTTAATCATATACTTTATGTCAGCTATAAATCAAATAGAAAAGCATGGATGGATTCTGCAATTTTTGCTCAGTGGCTGCAACACCAGTATAAGAAAAATAAAAATTATGTTAATGATGGACAATGCACCCACCCATATTGTCCCTAAAGCATTTAACAATGTGAAAATTCACTTCCTACCACCCACCACGACAAGTCACTTGCAGCCACTAGATGCAGGAATCATCCAGTCCTTTAAGGGTCACTATAGGAGGCAGCATCTGGCACATATTATTGACTGCATAGACAATGGTAAAGACCAAGCACTACTCATAAGTGATGCAGTCTATTTCATAAAGGTTGCCTGGGACTGTGTAACAGCAGACACAATCAAAAATTGCTGGGTCCATACTGGCATCGTACCATGCTGTTCTGGCTCAACAGCAAATGAGGAGGATGACAGTGAGCTTAATGCCCTTATCAGGACAGTGGGTGATGCCCTTTCAATTCATTCTGAAACTAGAATTTCGGCTGCAGATTGTCACTTTTGAAAATGACTGTGAGCTTTTTGAAAACTTGAGGACATTGTCAGTATGGTTAAAAATGAAAAGGAAACAGATGATACAGTTGATGAGACACCTGATGATGATACCACAGAACAAAAAATCCCTTCTGTGCAGGAGGCCAAAGAGGCAATTAACACAGCCCTCAGGTTCCTTGAATCTTATGAGTTCACAGAGGAGTCTGATATATTCGCAAGTGCTTAACACTTGATAACAAAATTAAACAGCTTGCACCCACTAGAGCAAAGCAAAGGACTATAACTGATTTTTTTTAAGTTGGCCTAATGTGCATTGCGCAGTGTGTTAATCAATATTTATCATACTGCTCTGCTACCTTTATAACCCAGTATTGCTGTTGCTATTTATGCTGATTTATGCTTTAAAAAGTATTTTTAAGATTTTTTAATTTATAAAGTGCAAAAATAAAAAGTAATAAAGTAAAACAATTAAATCTCAAACAGCTGTCATATGCCTTTTATGTTCATTAGTTCAGAAATAAGCACTGTAATAGGTTCACTAATAACATCAGCACAGAGCCGGGCACTTTATTAATGCACACTCAGTTATCCACCACCCTCTGTTATTCGCCAGTTTTCCACTGTACCAGAGTGGGTGGATAAAAGAGGGAGAGCACTGTACATCAAACCCTGGTATGGTGGCTGAGCCCCTCCTGCTTGGTGGTAGGGGCTCCCTTCAGTAACCCCTCCCTTCAACAGGTCATCACCACAAATGCTTTGGGCATGGGATGGGGTGCTCACTTCAGGAGCAATCAGACCAAGGGGTCTTGGACTCAGACAGAGCACTCCCTGCACATAAACATCCTGGAGATAAGGGCTGTGCTGTATGCCTTACAGGCATTCCAGGTCGGTCTCCATCCAGGCCCAGTTTTAATCCAGATGGACAACATGCCTATGGTCTTCTATATCAACAAGCAGGGAGGAACACATTCTTATCCCCTTTGCAGAGAAGTCATGAGGGTCTGGTACTGGGTGATAGATCACAGCCTGGAACTGTCTGCAGTACACATCCCAGGTCTTCACAACACCTGAGCAGACCACCTCAGTTGCTCTCAATCCCAAGCTCACAAATGGGAAGTACTACAAGAGGTAGCAGACGACTTATTCTAAAGATGGGGAACTCCAGAGCTAGACCTCTTTGCATCCCCACTAAATGTCAAACTGCCCATTTTCTGCTTGCTAGAAGCCAGGGTCTGGTGTTTTCTGGTGAGACGTGTTGTCCGTCTCTTGGACAGGGAGGTTTATCTATGCCTTCCCGCCCTTCCCCCTTCTGCAGAGAGTTCTTCTCAAGCTGCAGTCAGAGGCAGCAGGCATGATTCTGATAGCATCGTTTTGGCCCAGGCAGATTTGGTTCCTGCTGCTACAGCAGCTAGCGGTAGAACCTCCAGTGCCACTTCCTTTGTCCTCCCAGTTGCTTTCCCAAGAGCAGAACTCTCTAATTTATCCGAACTTCAAATCTCTGCATCTCCATGCTTGTCTCCTGCAGACTTAGTCAGGAACAGGTATGAGGTGTCCAAGAGGGTACCCGAGGTATTAGTGACTGCAAGGAAACCATCCATTAGGGCCACATACACCATGAAGTGGAAGTGGTTCAGCCTCTGGGCCGCTGCCTATAACATAGACCCATTCTCCTGTGAGGTGAACTGGGTCCTGGAGTATCTCTTATCCCTGTTTGATTTAGGTCTCAGCTACTCGTCCACAAAGGTACATCCCTCGGCTGTCTCTGCCTATCATATACCGGTGGACGATAGGACCATGGCACAGCTGGATCTGTCACGTACCTTCCTGCGAGGTATCCTACACATCAAACTTGCCATTCGGGACCCAGTTCCCCCATGGGATCTTTTGTTTATGCTAGAAAAATTAACATTGCCCACCTTTGAGCCAGCTGTGAGTTGCGAGCTTCGCTTCCTCTCTTGGAAATCATTACCTTTAGTTGCTATTGCTTTGGCCCAGAGGATTTCTGCGCTCCGGGCTGTCATGTGTAAGGAGCCATATTTGGTTTTTCACAGGGACAGGGTGTCCCTTCGCACCAATCCTAAGTTTTTCCCGAAGGTGGTGTCGGACTTTACCTTCAGCCAAGATATTCATCTGCCTGTTTACTACCCTGAATATTTCAACAAAGGGGGGAGGCATTGTTACATACTCTGGATGTTCACAGAATCCTTAGGTATTGTGTTGACTGTACCTGGTCCGTAAGGAAGTCAGAGCAATTGTTCATCTCCTTTCCCCAATGAATGCTAGGAGCGCCAGTTACCAAACAGACTATGTCCAAGTGGCTAGTCAATTGCATCGTATTCTGCCACGAAAAGTATGGCAAACCCTTGCCGGGCCCAGTTAGGGGTCATTCAACTAGAGGGATGGTGACTTCTTTCACATCTCTCAGAAATGTATCAGCAGCAGACCTCTGTGTCGCAGCCACCTGGAGTTCGGTACACACCTTCGTCCGGCACTATAGTCTGGACACTGCTTCCAGAAGGAGGGCAGGTTTCGACCTGGCCATCCTCCAAGGGTTACTGTCATAGGAGCACAGGGATACCTATATATCCACCACCCTTCTGACCGTGTGTTATCTCAGTACTGCTTGGGACTCAGTCCTAATGGTTATTACCTGCTGCAAGAGCTCTGTCTTGAAGTGAGATACAACAGTTATGCAAGAACATACCATAACAGTTGATCTTCGAGAAGAGCTCTCGCAGTAGGTATACTTTCCCTCCCTCCTTCCCCCAGTGCTTCTTCTTGTATGTCCCTATCAGGATGACAAAGCCTCCTTGGTTTGTCGTATCTTTTATGCTAGCTGGGTCTACGGCGGATGAACTGGGGTGACGCCGGAAGACCACCTCCTATATACTGAGGATGACTGGGCAGGAGCCAATGTTGGGGGGCAGTCCCCCATCTTGGACTGCTAGCTAGAAGTTTTTCGTGGGATCATAGTACCTGGCGGCATAGTCGTAATGGTTATTACCTGCTGCAAGAGCTCTTCTTGAAGATCTACTGTTACAGTAAGTTCTTACGTAACTGTACTTTCCTTTACACCTTCCCTCCTTTCCTCTGATTCAGAGAGTACTCATCAAGCTCCAGATGAGGGCACTGCTCTGATTTTGGTGGCCCCATTTGACCTCATCAGATTTGGTCTCCACTGTTGCAGCAGTTGGCTGTGGAGCGTCCAGTGGCTCTTCCTCTGTGCCTGGGCTTGCTGTTACAAGAACAGGGAACCCTTGTCCATCTGAACCTCCAGTCTCTTCACCTGTGTGCCTGGTTCTTGAAGACGTAGCCATTGTCAGGTTCAGAGTCTCCCCTAAAGCAGCTGATGTCCTGGCGGCAGCCAGAAAACCTTCCACCTGGTTGACTTATTCCATGAAATGGAAGCGCTTTGCTTTGTGGGCAACGTCCCATCACCTGGATCCCTTCACCCAGTGAACCAGATTCTGGAGTATTTACTGTCCTTGTCAGATGCTGGACTAGAATATTCTTCACTAAAGGTGCACTTGTCTGCCATATCGGCTTTCCATATGCCCATTGAGGACTGTTCGGTGGCCCAGTTAGACGTGGTCCGTACTTTTGTAAGAGGCATTCTGCACTTAAAGCCTCCCTTCCGAAACCCAGTCCCAGCTTGGGACATGAATTTTGTTTTGGTGAAGCTGACTTCTGCTCTTGTTTAGCCTTCCACGACTTGTGAGCTACGCTTTGTCGTGGAAAGCATTATTTTTAGTTGTTATTGCTTCTGCTTGTAGGATCTCCGAGCTACAGGCACCGATGTGTAAGCAGCCTTATTTGATTTTCCACAAAGGCAGGGAGTTTTTGCACACTAACCCTAAGTTTTTGCCAGAGGTGATTGCTGAATTTACTTTAAACCAAACCACCCACCTACATGTTTATTACCCGGAGCATACCAATCCAGGAGGAACATTGCTTCATACTTTAGATGTGCATAGAATTCTCAGGTGTTATGTTCATCGCATGACACAGATTGCAGGAAGTCCTTACAGCTGTTTCTTTTGCCACTGGGAAAGAGGGTGTGCCAGTCTCTAAACAGTGCCTGTCCAAATGGTTGGCTAACTGCATTATTTTATGTTACAGGAAATACGGTAAGGAACTTCCTGGGGCTGTTAAGGGCCATTCTGCCAGAGGCATGGCCACCTTCGTTGCCTGTTTTTAGAAGGGTTTCAGCCACTGAGATTTGTGCTGCTGCAACTTGGAGAACTGTCCACACTTTAACTAGGCACTTTAATCTGGACATTGCTTGTAGAAAAAGGGCGGGTTTTGACCTAGTTGCTCTACAGTGCCTTCTTTCATAGACCCCTGCCTTCCAGACACCTAGACTGTTCTCCTCTGCAGTACTGCTTGGGACTTGTTCCTAAAGTGTGACCTGCTACAAGAGATATCCTTGAAGTAGATAGAACAGTTATGCAAGAACTTACCATAACAGTAGATCTTCGAGAGAATCTCTTGCAGCAGGTCATGCCATCCCACCCTCCTTCCCCCTTGCTTCTGAGTTCTTCCTTCCTGTTCTCTTTCTTTCCAGGATGGTCAGCCTTCTGTTTACCATGCTTCTTCTGGTGGGTATTTCTGGCTCTCCCTCTGTTCCCTCGGGAGTGCATCCTTGGTGGATGGTCTCCAGCTGGGAGCTGAGGAGGGCGTGGCACCGCCCACAGCTGCATAGAGAGGGCGTTGGGGTGGTGATGTCAGCATGGACGGCTCCAGATAGACTGCTAGCAAAAACATTTCCATGTGGTCCTGGTGCCTGATGGCTATAGTTCCTAAGGTGTGACCTGCAAGAGATTCCCTCGAAGATCCACTGTTACGGTAAATTGTTACATAACTGTTCTTTTACAGTATCCCAGTACCGCTGAAGACCAAATGTGGGATAGAATTGGGGAGCTAGTCATAGCTTGCCATTAGCCATAGAGCCAAAAACACCTCGATTGCTCCTGGGCTACAAGGTGAAAGCTGAGTACAGCCACAGAATTGGGAGCAGACACAGAACAGCACAAGGGAGCTGCACGCCAAAACACAGTTGGTGGGAATACTGTTGAGACAGAAAGGTGCAAAATGCAGGCTCAGTGAGCCATTTTTTGCAGAGCACAAAGACATAGCGCCATACTCACCACTGGAAAACTGCACTGTACCTGTTACTGATCCGCCAAGTTGCAACCACAGTAAGGTTACGCTGCAACAAGATTATTACTATGCCTAGTTGCCCAGGGGCACGTAAATTGATACACACATTCTTAACACCATTTAATGAACACTCCCGAATGAAAAGATGCTGACCTCTATATCTGACTGTTTTTCTCTGCAGTACTGCTTGGGACTTGTTCCTAAAGTGTGACCTGCTACAAGAGATATCTTCGAAGAAGATAGAACAGTTGTGAAAGAACTTACCATAACAGTAGATCTTCGAGAGAATCTCTTGCAGCAGGTCATGCCATCCCACCCTCCTTCCCCCTTGCTTCCGAGTTCCTCCTTCCTGTTCTCTTTCTTTCCAGGATGGTCAGCCTTCTGGTGGGTATTTCTGGCTCTCCCTCTGTTCCCTCGGGAGTGCATACTTGGTGGATGGTCGCCAGCTGGGAGCTGTGGAGGGCGTGGCACCGCCCACAGCTATATAGGGAGGGCGTTCGGGTGGTGATGTCAGCATGGACGGCTCCAGATAGACTGCTAGCAAAAATGCTTCCATGTGGTCCTGGTGCCTGACAGCTATAGTTCCTAAAGTGTGACCTGCTGCAAGAGATTCTCTCAAAGATCCACTGTTACGGTAAGTTTTTGCATAACTTCTTTTACAGTATCCTAATACCACTGAAGACCAAATGTGGGGTAGAATTGGGGAGCTAGTTATAGCTTGTCATTGAGAAGCCATAGAGCCAAAAACATCTCGATTGCACCTGGGCTACAAGGTGAAAGCTGAGTACAGCCACAGAATTGGGAACAGAACAGTACAAGGGAGCTGCATGCCAAAACACAGTTGGTGAGAATACTGTTGAGACAGAAAGGTGCAAAATGCAGGCTCAGTGAGCCATTTTCTGCAGAGCACAAAGACATAGCACCATACTTACCACTGGAAAACTGCACTGTACCTGTTACTGATCCGCCGAGTTGCAACCGCAGTAGGGTTACGCTGCTGCAAGATTATTACTATGCCTAGTTGCCCAGGGGCACGTAAATTGATACACACGTTCTTAACACCATTTAATGAACATTCCCGATGAAAAGATTCTGACCTCTATATCCTGCATCCTTTCTGGCCTCTTTGTTATCTACTACACCATTCCCACCCAGCCAGTGTTACCCATCCTAATCTACTGCTTTACCCACAGAACAGTTACCACAGATGACGCTGCAGTTCAGCAGTTCCCTCTTACTTCATTATCATTCAAGATACAACATAAGCTGAAGTGTCAACTTATTGTACACTTCAGCTAATGTGGTCCTTTGAAACAGGGTAGTGCTGTTTTGCAGTACCTTAAAGAACAGGAGTTGCCTGCTAGAGGACCTAAACCATCTCTATATTGATTTTTTTTATTCAGGCATTAATAAGATATTTAATTTACTTACCCACAATCTCGCTTCCATATTCCTCAAAGCCTGAAAACAGATTTTTGATTATGTTAAGTAGGGAGTGGGCTGCAGGATTACCAATTGCTATAGATAATAATCGGGTGGAGTGGCATCCTGTTAAAAACTGTATTAATACTTGTAGAAGTGTGCGAATACATAGACCTTTTCATCCTTGTAATTGTTGACCCTGTGCTTTGTTTATTTAAACCTGGTTACAACCACAAATGTATATTTGAAATTCATTGCAAAAAACTTTGTTAATGCATCAGTTAGGGTTCTTAGTAAAGCAACAAAAGTAGGGAAATGTGGTGTTAGGGTTCCCGACACCGACAGGCATTGGGGGGGGGGGCCCTTGGAGTCGTCAGCCCTAACGCTCACCCCATTCCAGAAGTAAATAAGCCAAGATAGGTACAGTATAGGAGAATGGGGTGAGCGTTATGAATGGAAATGGGAGGGTGGATTATGCAAAAATATGCCATGTTTCCTGTGACACCATGTGACTTGGTCCCGAAAACAAAATGCCTTTCCATGAAAACAAAAGTGTTTTTGCACGGGACATTTATTTTTTTCCCATAGGAAATAATGAAAAATTAAAAATGTAATAACTTTTGAACTGATTAATATTTTTTCACCAAACCTTCAAAAGGCACATCTGTGAGGCAAAGGCTTTCCACCCTGAACATTTCAGACCACAACCAAAAGCCATTTCCAAGAAACTGCTGTCAAAACAAAATCCCCAAAACCATTCAAATGTTGCATTTTTCACCACTCTAGCTCAAAAACCACGAAAGGGATTCACACGAAATTTGGCACGTTAAGAGACCTGCCCTTAGCAGCAAAGCCTGGCAAATTTCGTGCAAATCCATTGAAGGGTTGCAAGTTATTAAAGTGCAGAATTTGAGGTTTAACATTAAACTGCCTTATCAATGTTAACTATACTGGTGCTCTCGTGCCAGTGTAATATGTTTTTGCCAACATAAAGATTTTTCTGTTTGGATGTGAGTTCATTTTGTTTTCTTTTTGCATTGACGTGTCCTTCTCTGTCACGTTTTTGTCCTGTTACGCGTTTACTGTGGTGGACATTTATGACTACTCCTTCCTGCCTTGGCTAAATTACAGGAACGCATTGTTCTATCTTGGCTTACTTCCTTTCTTGACAGCTCCTCCTTTTTCACTCCCTTTCAATCTGGTTTTATGAAATTCCGCTTCACTTCTGCCTTCCTCCTTCAGCTCACTGATTCCATACAAGTATGGATATAGCACTGATGACTTCTGCCATTTTTGTTGATGTTGCTGAGGCTTTTGACACTGTGGCGCATCCCCTCCTACTGAACAAAATTAAAGCTTCTGGCTTGTCTGTTTTCTTCAGTCAGTTGGTTCTGTTCCTACCTTGAAGGCAGGTCTCAAGCTGTCTGGATAGGAAAATCCATTTCATCTTCACTTCCCATTACTTCAGGTGTCCCTCAACGGTCTGTCCTGGGTCCTGTTCTCTTTTCAGTATTCCTAAATGACCTACCCTCTGTCTGTTCATGTGTATGCTGATGACACCGTTGTTTTTGCATCTGGCTCCTCTCCCCATGACCTTACCTCCTGACTTCAGTTGGAGTTTGATAACATTCACTACTGGTTGAAGGATAATCAACTGTCTCTTAATGCCAAAAAAAACAGTCTCTATGACTTTTGATACTATCAGAGGCTTGCCAAACTTACTTCTGCCCTGCTATTTAATATCCTTGATGGTGCTAATATTGAAGATGTCTCCTTCTTTAAGTACCTCGGGGTCTGCCTTGACCGGCATCTTCAGTTTTCTGTGCAGATTGATGCAATTCACCAAAAGCTTCACCTTAAGCTTGGTGCTTTATACAGGAATAAAGCAAGTATACTGCTCCCTGCCCACCGAGAAATTGTCCTAAGAATTATCCGTCCTATTTTTGACTATGGTGATTTAGTCTACAGTAGTGTCCCTAAATTCTCCCTTGTCAGACTGGACCCCCTTTCTCGTTCTTTCTGCTGCTTTGCTTTAGATTGCCCCTCTTGTACTCACCACTGCTCTCTTTACTCAGCTCTTCCTCTCCCCTCTCTTGATGCTAGGTGCCTTTCCCATTGTGTCTCTTTTTTTATCCAAATTCTGATTCGGCACTCTTCCCTCTTATCTCAAATCCCTTCTTTTCCCTCCTCCTTCCTCCTACTCTCTCCGCAACAATACTTTCCATTCTCTCTTTTCTTTCTAGAAAATCTATTGTTAGCCAATCTGCTTTTTCTTACCGCTTTCCAAAACTTTGGTCCTCCCTTCCCCTTCCTATTCATTGTGCCTCTTCTCCTTCCTCCCTAAAGTCTCTTCTTTCTGACCTTTGTCACCCTACGTGCAATTGCTTGTGACTCTTCCTCTTTTTCTCCATTCTGTAGTCTTGCCCTCTTATTATTGTTATGCTGTTTTTCCTTTCTGTATGTATTAGAGTGTGTGTTAGTTTTTAGATGCCTTCATTTACTATTCTGTCTATAATATTTATGATTCTGCTTGTAAAGCTATATTATTCTATTTTACCTTTTTGGTTTTTTATTGTTAGCTATCCCCTACTCCCCTCTCCCCCAGGACACATCTGGAAATGAGCTGTTTTCAGCTCAGTATGTACTTCCTGGTTAAACTTTTAACTAACTAACCAACTAACTAAATAAAGTTTTTGGAATTTAGCTCATTAAACTAGAATATTTTTTTCAGGGTTGTTGTATTCTGTTTTGGACATGGAGAAAATAAGATGAAAATACAAAAGAATTTAAATACTGTGCTTAATGCACTTTCTGTTTTTCCCCCCTTCCCCTAGAGGAACAACTCTCAGCAGTGGATTCTCTGATTGACTCCATGAGCTTGGTTTGGGATGGTGACGAGGAAGTGGAAGATATGTTTAAAGTCAGCAAAATCCCGAACCCCCAGTTCCAGAGGCTGTTCCAGGTCAGCGACTGTAAATGAAAACAAAATACCAAAGTAATTCGTATTATAGTCTTGTTACTGCTAGAATGCCTTTACCCAGGGTAACCCAACAAAGAAGAGACATTGCACGAGGCTAGAAGTTCTGAGAAAACTTTGACAAATATATAGACTAATGTATGGAGACCATACACAGCAATGCTGTGTTTCTGTCGAGGGGTGACCTAACATCAAAGTCCTCGAGAACAATGTTTGAGTGATCTCTAGGATGTCATCTCAGCCCAAGGTGGAAACATCAGCTGTGTTGTATATGGTTACATAGATACATAGACAGTGTCAGCAGATAAGGGCCTACGGCCCGCCCAGTCTTCCCATTTGAGCTTGTAAGTTTACTTTATGTTTTCCTAGAAGTCTGTTGCCCCTTAACCCTGACCTCCAGAATTCCTTTATGTCTATCCCATGCATTGTGAAATCCCGTGATTGTTTCAGCCCCCACCACTTCCTCTGGCAGGGTGTTCCACTTGTCTGTGAAGAAATTCGTCATTATGTTTCCTCTGAATTGTCCTCCCTCCAACTTCATCTCATGCCTTCTAGTCCTGGAACATCTTTTTCACTTAAAAATAGTGTATTCCTGCACCCTGTTCCTCCCTGTAAGATACTTGTATGTCTCTATCACATCCCCTCTCTCCCTCCTCTCCTCCAGGGAGTACATATTTAATTCCTTCAACCTGTCCTCATTGGACTTGTGATGCAATGCATGTACCATCTTTGCTGCCCTCCTCTGAACCTTCTCTACCCTGTCTATGTCCTTATGTAAGTAAGGTCTCCAGAACTGTACACTGTACTCCAGGTGGGGCCTCACTAGTGTCTTGTATAGTGGAATTATGACCTCCTTTTCATGCTGGTGATGCCCCTGCCTATGCATCTTATTTGCTTTACCTGCTGCCTTGTCACACTGATCTTACTTCGAGAAACAGCTCTTGCAGCAGGTTACACCATTAGAACTGAAGCCGGCAGGTGCCAGGACCCCACGGAAATTTTCTAGCTCGCAGTATTCAGCGGGGACCGCCTCGGCGTCAGTCCACCCGGCGTCAGGCGTAGGTACATAAGGCGGTCCCCATAATCCATAGTTCTTTTCCCGCCGTCGACTACGCCAGCATCGGCCTCTTGGTCTCTTTCTGGCGCCACGGCGACTACAGAACTTTGGCGAATTTTTTCTCCGCACAACTGATGTCCTCTCCAATTCCATCTCTTGAGGGTCACCTTTCAAAGTGTGCCTGTGGAAAACAGATCCATTTCAAGGATCCTCACTCTTCCTGTGTGCGTTGCCTAGGCCCGGACCACGACACCAAGGCTTGCACCTTTTGCCAGGGTTTCAATAGCCGCAGTCAGAAGGCACTTCAGGCATATCTCCTCGAAGAGAAACTAAAAAGGATGGACCAAGAACCTTCCTCCGGGGAGAATCTTCTTCAGAATCCCACAAACACCGGGACAAGCACCGGGAGAAGGTGAGGTCTAGGTCCCCAACTGGGGCCTCGGAGTCCCACAGCTCTGGCTCCAGATCGGACCGCTGTCCTCAGGGCTCGGTCGCAGCCCCCGGTTAAGGTCAGGTCTTCAGGCAGCTCTTCCTCGCTCTAGCCGATTAAGACATCGAGGCCTCGGCTTCCTCAACCCCTTCCAAGGCCTCTTCGAAGTCTGCTGCGCGCCATAAGTCATCTTCTTCCACCTGACATCGGGACACCGACGCCAGGTCAGTCTCCCAACCACCCAGAGGTCCTGATCCTGTACCCAGAAAGACCAAGGAGCTGACGTCCCTGAAACGGGCGTCGGACCCGACGTCGGCCAAACATTCCAAATCGGCTCGGCGCTCACAGGAGCCAACAACACCTGCTAGACACCAGTCGCCGGCCAGGTGTATGCCAGGTCTGAAGGCGTCGGCCAGGGGACCGACCTCAGCATCTCCGGAGCGGAAGACCGCACCCTCGTCACCGGCGGACGCTGGTCGTATGGAATCGACAGAGGAGGACACCCCACAGCCCGAAGACCAGGCGGGCGACACCGAGGATGCCGGGCTCCCACGGAAACCCATCCCCGGACCGGTAGACACCCGGGGACCCGACTCCGGCGACAGACCACCGGCGCCAGGCCCGTCGTCGGGCATGAATATCGCAGAAGTAAAGGAGCTCTTTACTTTTTGGTGGCACACCATCAGGAAGGATGTGGTCCTCGCCCGTCCTCCTCCTACTCCTCCTCCTCCTCCTCTACCCCTTCACCTCCTACACCCCCCTCCTCCACCTAAGGGGCCAGTAGGACGACCACCATCCCCCAAGGAGCAGAGTCCACCTCCTAGGGGCAGATCTACAGACAGGAGAAGGCCTCCCTCCAGATCTCCATCAGGGTCACCCAGCCCCAAATGACCCAGACGACGCCGGTATACTTCGTCAGAGGAGGATTCAAGATCAGACACTTTGGAATACTCCAGATCTCCTCCGCTCAGCATCTCCTCTCCTGACCCACATGACCTCCCCAGGTCTCCACTGGATGATCCCTCTTTCGCTGAGATTATGAGGCACATCCAGGACAACACAGGGTGGGATGCTGAGGACCTTGACCCTGAACGACAACGCCTTGCCCCGCTACCTTCAACAGAAAGACCCAAAGCCTGTGGTAGTGCCACCCTTGGTGGACACCTTTGTGGACGTCACCAAGGCTGCGTGGAAGCGTCCGCACTTCACTCCCGCGGTGCCGAAGAAGGCTGACCGCCTGTACAAGGCTCTGAGAGAAAACCAGTACTTGGCAAAGCAACCTCTGGCAGATTCCCTGGTCATCACGGCCTCACATGACAGGTCTCAAAGGCCCCAGCATATGAGCACTCAGCCATCGAACCAGGAATCCAAGCAATTGGATGCCCTGGGGAGGCGCACATACGCAGCTGCTACATGCGCCATCAGGTCTCCTGAACTACCTTACCCATATGGTACAGTTCCAGAACGCCCTGTGGGAACAGGGCCAGGACCTGGTCAGACTTCACGATGGTGACCAGAAAGCGGAGCTCCTCAACCTACTCCGCACTGGGTCAGATGTGCGGACCCGAGTGCTTAGAGCCGCTTACGATTCCGCGGACTCTTCGGCCAGAGCTGCAGCTTTAGGCGTTTGTCTCCGGCAACACTCCTGGCTCCATGTCTCCGGCTTCACCCCGGACGTACAGAAGAATATTCTAGACATCCCGTACAATGGTGAGGTACTCTTTGGTGAATCCTCAGAGAAGGTCATCACCAAGCTCCAGGACGCAGGGAACGCAGTCCGATCTGTACAGGCCATGTACAGATCCAGGCCTAGTTCCTTTAGTAGGAACCAAGTCGTTTCGCGGCCTGCTACAAGGCAGCAACAGCGTTCTGGCCAGCAGCAGAGGGCACTTTTTTTTGTGCAAGGCCCAGGCCAAGTCGTCCCCAGGCAGAGGCCAGCGTTACGATGTCGGCGAGCCGCGAGGGACCTCGCTGCACAGCATGACTCCTTTCGGCCCCGCCCTCGTCTGGATCAGCGGGCAGAAAAGTTGGAGGTTGCATTGCTCGCCACTTTTTAGGGTGGCAATTGATCACCACTGACAGGTGGGTTCTCCAGTTGGTCAAGAAAGGCCATTGCATAGAGTTTCTAGACGACCCACCTACAAGACCTCCCCTGCTCTCCCGTTACTTGGGTCAGCATGCCCTGCTCATAAAGCAGGAGGTGCTCACACTTCTGGAAAATGAAGCTATAGAGCACATACCAAGGAACCAGATGGGACTAGGGTATTATTCTCACTTCTTTCTGGTTCCAAAGAAAACAGGGGACCTCCGTCCAATACTGGACCTCAGCAACCTCAGTGTCTCAGTCTTGTACAAGCGCTTCCGCATGGTGACCCTCCCGGGTCTGATTCCCTTGCTGAAGCAGGGCGCTTTTCTAGCGTCCCTGGACATGCAGGATGCCTACCTGCATATTCCTGTTGCTCAGGCGCACAGGAGGTTCCTGCGCTTCGAGTTTCAGAGTCGCCATTATCAGTTCCGAGCTCTTCCCTTCGGACTGTCATCAGCACCTCGGGTGTTCAAGAAGTGCATGGCGGTCGTAGCCGCATCTCTGAGGAGACAGGGCCACTACGTGTTCACCTACCTGGATGATTGACTTCTCATGGCGCCCTCCCGGGAGGCCCTGATGTCTGCCATTCACTGCACTCAGTCTCTGTTCGAGACGTTGGGCATTATCATCAGTTACGAGAAGTCATGCCTGGTTCTGTCCCAGATTCTGCAATTCATAGGAGCAGTTCTGGACACCGTCCAAGGGAAAGCTTTCCTCCCCCCAGACAGAGTGGAACACATCAGATCCCCCCATCAGGGACTTTTCGGCGAAGAAGACTGTTCCTGCCAGACTGGTCCTTTGCCTGCTTGGACACATGGCTGCGGCCATTGCAACAGTCCCGCTAGCCTGTCTCCACATGCGGGTAACCCAGTGGATGTTACGGGTACAATGGGACCGAAGACAAGACCATCTGCAGCATCCAATCCGAATCACGAAGACCGTAATTCGAGATTGGCAATGGTGGCTAGATTCGAGGAATCTCTCGTCGGGAGTCCCCTTCATAGCGCCGTCCCCGACTGTGACACTCTCCACAGACACCTCAGGGCTCAGTTGGGGAGCACACCTCGACGGTGTCCGGTCTCAGGGCCTGTGGAAAGACCAAGAGTCTCGTCTCCACATAAACATCCTGGAAATGAGGGCAGTTCTTTACGCCTTGCAGGCCTTCCAGTCGGAGATTCCACCGGGTACACTTCTGTTACAAACAGACAATTCCGCGGTGATGTATTACCTCAACAAACAAGGAGGCACCCATTCCTACCCGCTTTGTAGGGAGGCCATGAGAGTGTGGGATTGAATCTTACAACATGGCGCAAACCTTATTGCCGTTCATGTTCCGGGAGTGGACAACGTCATCGCAGACAGCCTGAGCCGCTCTCAGGCCAGAGTCCACGAATGGGAACTACTGCAGGAGGTGGCAGAGGATCTGTTCGCGAGATGGGGTACTCAGAGCTAGACCTTTTAGGTGTCCCCATCCAGCAAAACTGCCCAATTTTGCTGGCTAGATCAGGGCCTGTGTTTTTCTGGCGAGGCAGCGTTGTCCCTATCCTGGGCGGGCAGATTCCTCTATGCCTTTCCACTTTCCGTTGATCCAGAGAGTTCTTCTAAAACTTTGCAGGGAACAAGCGGCCAGTATACTAATCAGCGCCCTTTGGTCCAGACAGATCTGGTTCCCTCTCTTGCATCAACTACCCGGGAACCTCAGTGCCTCTACCAATCAGCTTCCATTTGCTGTCTCCAGGACGGGTTTCTTAGTCCATCCAGACCTCGTTCCCTGAACCTGCATGCTTGGCTCCCTAGAACATAGCCATGATGCGACGAGGTGCTCACAAGAGGTGGCAGGCGTTCTCACTGCCACCAGGAAACCAACTACCCGTGACCTCATGCATGAAGTGGCGCGGAGTTTTACTTATGGGTTCAAGCGCCGCCTATCACCTTTGGACTGTCACAGAAGCTGATACTGGATTACCTGCTGTTCCTTTTCCTCCGGTCTGGCTTACTCCTCGATTAAGGTACACCTCTGTTCCATTTCAGCCTACCACGTCCTATAGGCCCAGCACTATAGCTCAACTGGACACGACCGTGCCTTCTTGAGGGTGTCTTCCACCTTAGGCCCCGATAAGGATCCAATCCCACCATGGGATCTACCCTTCGTCTTGGAGCAGCTCACGCTGCCACCTTTTGAACCAGCCGCGGATTGCGAGCTACGTTTTCTCTCTTGGAAAACGTTATTTCTAGGGACATGGATATGTTGTTCATCCACACTGTCTGGCAGGTATCCTTGCCACTTTAAATCTTGCCGGAAGGTCTTCAAGCTGGCTCCTCCCACCCACCCGGGTGGTAAAACTCTCGGCTCCGCCCCATGACGCCAGATCTTCCTTACCGCTTGGAAGCTCAGGTTCCCTCCTTAATGCTCTGCATATAAGACTGGTTCCTAATTCTTTGAATTATCGAAATTAAAAGTTTTTTGCTAAAAAGACTTCGGTCTTCTCTCCCTCGCGGCTGCGATGGACCATCGACTCGGTTTCTGGAGATGCCCTTGCCGAAGATGAAGATGTCTCGGACGGATCCGCACTCCGTGCGTCTACTGTCTGAGGCCTGGACGCGACCCGCCCAGGCCTGCGACCTGTGCTCTTCCTGTTCGGCCCTCGTCCCCGAGGCCGTGCTGCCCGTTTACAACTGGGCGTCCGAAGCGATTTCCTCGGTGAGCAAAAGGGGCTGGTCGGCGGTACTCCGCGGTGGTGAGCTCGGTGGATCAGCTCGAGCAGATCGCCCTCTCGAAGAGGCCAGCGGGGCGCTTCTACCTCAGCGCGACATTTGTCCGGCTCTCGCGGTGCCTCTTATTCAGCTTCTTTAAAGAGCTTTGTTTGACCCTCTCTACTAAAGGTGAGGGACCAACTTCTTCTGGACCATTTTCGGTCCAAAAAAGAGACAAGGTAGTCTCACCGTCGGCGCTCTTGGGGGCGGGAAGATCCCTCTCCCAGGTTATGCCGTGCGACTTCGATCGACTGCTTGGCTTCAGCCACTGGTCACGGTGTCTCCGTCAGGCAGTTGGCCGAGACTCCTGTCGGGGGCGGTCGAGAATTTTCTTGACCCGTTGGACGGGTTGTCCGACAGGACAAGCGAATCCCCTCTCCGGTTCCCCGGTGGAGTTGAGGACCCGTTGGCTCTTCTGTGCCTCGGTTCCGAGCCTTGGGTGCGAACCCTCGAACAAGAGAGTGCGATTCCCGACACCTCCACCCGTCCTGGAAACTGAGGTTCTGGGTCATGGAACTTGCCCGGCGGTCAGCCGATCCGCCGTCATGGCGGTCTCGACACAGCGGCTTATGACAAGCACGCCGCTGCCGTCCTCTTCAATCCTCTCGGACGAGGGCTTCGACCTGAAGTTGTCAGTCGAAGATATAAGGAAACTCATGGCAGCTCCCTTCTGACCCGGGGAATAAGCGGCGTGCGTCCGATCTTCCCGACCATGAGTCGCTGTCACTGGGCGACGAAACAACCCCTCGTTTTATCCGAGCCTGTTCCCAGGCCGGTTGTTCGGGCCAAAACCAGCTGCCCCACCAATTCTGGTGGAACCTCCGCCTCCACAGCCGTTAGTTGGTGCTCGACCAAAATTCATCGGTCGACAAGGGACTGCCCCATGGGCTGTCTGTCACCCTAAACTCAACCTCGGCAGGTGGAGGGTGCAAACAGGCCGAAGCAGCTTCTTTGAGGACTCTTCCGGTCCGAAGATGATTCCTCCCTTTCTCAGCGAAGATGGACTTGGGTCCTCAGAAGACAGTCGGGTGGACGTTAGCCGCCGTCCCGCTTCCTCAGGATTGCTTCAATGCCTCGAGTCCACGGGATGAAGCTCGAACCCTGCTTAATCGCGGGCCAGGTATCCCCTCACGGAGATTCTGGACCGAGGGATTCCTCACGGAGGCTTTCCGTGGACGAGGCCATAGTAGGCCCGGCCTTGGAGCTCTGGCAGTGCCCTGTTTCCTGCCCTGCGCCTTGACCAGAATGGCCAGGAAGTATCTTGATCCCTACCGGGTTCCTTGTCAGTTTTGGAACACCCCTCGGCGGGGTTGGCAGGTTACCGGCTGTGATTTTCGATGCCGAGAACGCTGAGGATAATGGACAAACTCCTCCGACAAGGAGTCAAGAAATTGGACTATGCGAGCGAAAAAGTCTACGCGTCCTCCTCGGCCTTCGCCAGGCCAGTTCGGCCGCCCTCATGGCACATTTCTCTATGCCCTGTTGGGCTCACTGATGAGGTCGTCCCTCATCTTCCCACGGATCTGCAGACCACGGTCAGGCAGGTGCGGGACCAGGAGCAGGACAGTGGCCAAACAGCAGCTCCAGACTGCTTGGAGACATTGGGGATTCATGTGCCAGGTCTGTGGCGCCGCGAGTGGCTATGCGCGTCACCGGACTTGGCTGAGGATATCCACCTTCACCGGATACCCAGCACAAGTTGGCGGATGTCCCTTTGGGGACCGACCTTTCGACCCTGGGGTGGAAGGTCACCTGCAGAGGATCGAGAAGTCCAGTGCTACGCGGACTCGGCTCTCTTCGCTCAGAAGGACAAAGGCCGCAAACCACAGCCTAAGCCCTTTGCGTCCTTCTGCACCCGCTGCGTGTCCGCCCAGCAACATCAGGCCGAAAGCAGGCTCGGGCTTGCATCCCAAACCCAAGCCGGGCTTAATCCAACAGGAAACAGCGAGGTAAAGCCCAGGAGTCCTCGGCCGGTCCCTCCTCCAAGCCTACCCAGTGACGGGCTGAGGGGTGTCGCCCCAACCCATCACTCACCCCAGGTTCCCCGTGGGGAGGCTCCGCACTTCCTTTCCACCTGGTCCGTTACCTGGGACAGGTGGTGCTGAGGTGTGGGAAAAGGCCTACTCAAATTCGAGCAGGCCCGCCCTTCAGAGCCGTCCACCTCAGGGGGCCTCGGGGTCCACAGCCTCACTGTCGGCTCGCTGAGCCGACATGCTCCTCCTCCAAAAGGAGGATCAGGAGGTGGTGGACCTCCTCAGACCCGGGTTTGTGTCCAGGTACTTCCTGGTTCCGAAACAGGACGGGCTGCGCCCATTCTCAACCCACACGACCTAAACAAGTTCCTAAGGTCTTGAACCTTCAGGATGGTCACTCTGGCTCAGATAATACCATCCCTGGAACACAGCGTGTGGTTCTGCTCTCTGGACCTGCAGGGGACGCGTTCTTTCACGTCCCTGTCCGTCCGTCACATCGGAGATTCCTTCGCTCGACGGAGAGATCCTTTCGAGTTCGAGCCATGCCGCCCTGGCCTGTCTCAGCTCCCAGGGTCTTCACCAAATGCATAGCAGTGGTGACAGCCTTCCCTGCCGTGCCCGGGGGTCGGGTGTACCCTTACCTGGACGATTGGCTGATAGCAGCCCCTCCAGACAGGAGGTGGAGGCGGTCCAGAATCTGGCCCTCCAGGTTTGCTCTCAAATCGGCCTTCTCATCAACGAGGCCAAGTCGGAACTTCGAGCTGAAGCAGGTGATTCTTTCATCGGGCAAAACTCGACTCTCTTGAGCAGAGCACGGCTCCGGCGGACAGGGCCGAGGTTCTTACCTCCTTTGCCCAGTCATTTCTGGTTGAGCAATCGCGCCCTGCCGGGACTTCCTCGCCTCCTGGGTCTCATGGCAGCCTGTACCAGCGTGGTCCGTTGGGCACGCTGGCATCGCCCCCTTCAGTGAGGACTGGCCAGCCAGTGGTCTAGCGCTGCGATCCATTGGACCAGCTAGTGACGGTGACCCAGGGGATGTGGGACGCTCTCCGGTGGTGGACCATTCCAGTTCATCTGCAGGAGGGCATCCCGTTTGTCCGCCCCGAGCTGACGATCTCTCTATCGACCGATGCCTCTCTGATGGGTTGGGGTGCTCATCTGGGGGAACACCGGGCGCATAGCCTCTGGTCCCCGCGGGAGTCTCGATGCCACATCAGCCTGCTGGAGCTCCGAGCGGTCCGCCTAGCTCTCACCGCCTTTGCTCCGTTTCTCCGGGGTCAAGTGGTCCGAGTCCAGACGGACAATACCACGACCCTGTACCTTCTAAACCGCCAGGCGGGGCCAGCGCTCCATGCTTCTATGCAAGGAAGCTCTCCGCGTTTGGTCACTCGTACATGGCTTGGAGGCGGATCTCCTAGCCATTCATGTGGAGGGGCCTCCAACACCAGCCCGATGCCCTGAGGCGGATAGGGGCTGCATCCACAGTGGTCTCTCCTGCCGGAGGTAGTACAAGATCTGTTCTCCCATTGGGGCACACCTCAGGTGGACCTGTTTGCCTCCAGGGAGAACGCGAAGCTGAGGCTGTTCCATGCCCGCCCCCCTCAGCAGGGCTCGCTGCAGGGGGATGCCTTCTCGAGGCCGTGGACCCCGGGCCTCCTCTATGCCTTCCCCGCATTTCCCTTGATACACAAGGTGCTTCACAAAGCAAGGAGGGACAAGGCGCAGGTGATTCTGATAGCCCCAGACTGGCCCCGCCAGTTCTGGTACCCAGATCTCCTCAGCCTCAGCTCCAGGCTCCCGAGGCAGCTTCCAGCTCGCCTGGACCTGCTCTCAGTCAATCAGGGGAAGGTGTTCCATCCGGACCTTCAATCCCTGCACCTGGCGGCCTGGTTCCTGGCGGCTGGGGTTCCAGGCCTTGGGTCTTTCCGTGAGGTCCTCAATGTAGTTGAGGCGTCCCGTGAGGAGTTGACCAGGAAATGCTATGCCTTCAAGTGGAAGAGATTTTCCATTTGGTGTCAGGGCAAGGGCTTGGACCCTTCCTCCTGTTCTTTGGCAAGCATCTTGGACTATTTATGGTCCTTTCGTCAAAGGGCTGTAGTCGGCTGACCCTCAAGGGTGCACCTGGCAGCCATCTCTGCTTACCGGGCGTGGGCGGGGCAGTCGGTGGCGCAGGAGAAGGTGGTCGCGCTTTTTCAAAGGCCTTGATCACATTTCCCTCTAGTGCGAGAACCTCCACCTCCGTGGATTTACTGCTGGTAGCTGGCAAAGCTCATGGGCAAGCTATTCGAACCAATGCACAGGTGTGAACTCTCTCACCTGTCGTGGAAGACCGCCTTCTTGGTGGCTATCACATCAGCCAGAAGGATGGAGAACTCCAGGCGCTCTGCATCGAGTCTCCTTACCTGGTCTTCCACAGGGACAAGGTTGTCCTGCGCCCCCCGCCGAAATTCCTTCCGAAGGTGGTGTCGGAGTTTCTCCTTAACCAGGTGTTGACTCTGCCGGTGTTTTACCCCAATCACACCTCGGAGGCCGAATACAGGCTCCATACTTGGACCCTAGAAGGGCGCTCGCTTATTATAAGGAGCGCACGGCTGAAATTCGGCAGAGGTTCGCCAGCTGTTTGTCACCTACGCTGAAGCGCACCTGGCAGACCTGAAGACAAGCGTGACGATAAGCAGGTGGGTCACCCTGCATAGATCTCTGCATAAGTTGGCGGGCATGGAGCCTCCCAGAGGGATAAGAGCTCATTCTACCCGCCATACTGCTGCATCGGTGGCTGCTTCCAGGGACGTCCCTATCCAGGATATCTGCAGGCTGCTACCTGGAAGTCAGCACACACCTTCATCACCCATTACCACATCGACCTTGAGTCACGCCGGGATGCTGGTTTTGGGGCCTCGGTTCTCCAGTCTCTATTCCCTAAGTAGGGGGTGTGCGCCTTGCCTCCCTCCTCCCGGAGAACTGCTAGGAGTCTGCCAGACAGTGTGGATGAGCAACATATCCATGTCCCTAGAAATACAGGTTACTCACCTGTAACAGGAGTTCTAGAAGGTAGTATGTTGTTCATCCACACGATCCCACCGTCCTCCCCGGCTCGACGCACACCCTGAGCTTCCAGGGGCCAGATCTGGCGTCATGGGGCGGAGCCGAGAGTTTTACCACCCGGGTGGGTGGGAGGAGCCAGCTTGAAGACCTTCCGGCAAGATTTAAAGCAGCAAGGATACCTGCCAGACAGTGTGGATGAACAACATATACCATTCCTAGAACTCCTGTTACAGGTGAGTAACCTGTATTTTTAGTTGCCATTACTTCGGCCAGAAGAATTTCTGAAATGCACGCACTTATGTGCAAAGAACCTTATTTGGTTTTCGACCAAGACAGTATCCCTAAGGACTAATCCTAAATTTCTGCCTAAGGTGGTCTCAGCTCTCACCCTTAATCAGGACATCGATCTACCAGTGTATTTCCCGAAATACTCTAATCGAGGAGAAGCCCTTCTGCACACTCTTGATGTGCATAGGTGTCTCAGATACTACCTGGCCAGAACCAAACACCACCGAAAATCGGACCAACTTTTCGTCTCCTTTGCCCATAGGATGATGGGAGCTCCTGTTTCAAAGCAGTCGCTGTCCAGGTGGCTTATTCAGTGCATTACGTTCTGTTACCAGAAGCGCAGCAAACCCTTACCGGGCGTGGTTAAGGGTCATTCCACTAGAGGGGTGGCTACCTCTTTTGCGGCTTTAAGGAATGTATCCACCTCGGCTATTTGTGCTGCAGCTACTTGGAGCTCCATACACACTTTCATCAGGCATTACAGCCTGGACATCGCATCGAGGCGAAGAGCAGGGTTCGGTCTAGCAGTCCTTCAGGGACTTCTGTCCTAGGCTCGATGTAATTCGAGGATTTCTACCTTTCCTCCTCCCGATGGTGTGTGATTACCAGTATTGCTTGGGAATCAGTCCTAATGGTGTAACCTGCTGCAAGAGCTGTTTCTCGAAGTAAGATAGTACAGTTACGTAAGAACTTACCGTAACAGTAGATCTTCGAGAACAGTTCTTGCAGCAGGTACTTTCCCTCCCACCATCCCCGCTGAAGGTAGGTTGTAGTCACAGCATCCTTCTCCTAGGATAAGGCATTTACTGCCTCTTTGTTTGCCATTTGATGGCAGATCCTTGGTCTCCTCTTCTGATGCCATCCAGCGGCTGGGAGTCTCCGGCGGGAGAACTGAGGATTATGGGGGACCGCCTCCATATGTTCTACGCCTGACGTCGGGGGTGGTTCCCGCTGAATACTGCTAGCTAGAAAATTTCCGTGGTGTCCTGGCACCTGCCGGCTTCACTCCTAATGGTGTAAGCTGCTGCAAGAGCTGTTCTCAAAGATCTACTGTTACGGTAAGTTCTTACATAACTGTATTTTTCCCTAACTTGAGGTCATCAGAGATGATAACCCCAAGATCCCTTTCCTGCTTGGTGTATGCTATATCCTCACCCCTTCAACTGATACATTGTGCCAGGGGTTTTTGTGTCCCATATGCATTATCTTGCACTTCTTTGCACTGAACTTCAACTGCCAAACCCCTGACCATTCTTCAAGTTTCTGCAGGTCCCTTCTCATTCTGTCGTCACCCTCTGGTGTGTCTACTCTGTTACAGAGCTTTGTGTCATCAGCAAACAAGGAAATTCTGCCTTCTAGGTCCTGCGCAATGTCACTGATGAAGATGTTGAATAGGACCAGTCCCAGCACTGATCCCTGTGGTACCCCACTGGTCACTCTTCCCTCTGTGGAGTGACAGCCATTTACCACCACCCTCTGTGTCCTGCCACCCAGCCAGTTACCTACCCACTGCACCACTGTCCTGCCCACACCCATATTCCCCAGTTTGTGTAATAGTGTTCTATGTGGCACAGTGTCAAAAGCCTTGCTGAAGTCCAGATAGGCCATGCCTACTGCCCTCCCCGATCCACCTCCCTAGACACCCAGTCAAACATTCAACGAGGTTGGTCTGACATGACCTCCTCCTGGTGAAACCATGCTGCCTTGGGTCTTGTAGTCCAGTGCCAACCAGATGTTCCACCAATCTCTCCTTCAGTAGTGCTTCCATAATCTTCTCCACTACTGAGATGTGGCTGACTGGTCTGTAGTTCCCCGCTTCCTCTTTGGTCCCACTTTTGTATAAGGGGACTACATCTGCTATCCTCCAGTCTGTGGGTACCTCCACTGTTTCCATTGATCGGCTAAACAGGATTGCCAGAGGTTCAGCCACCACCTCTCTTAGTTCTTCAATGACCCTGGGGTGCACCCCATCTGGCCCCATTGCTTTATCAACTTATATTACTTGCAGTTCCTTCAGGACCCTTTCTCGTGTAAAGGGACTTTTGTCCATTTCTGCACCATTCCCGCCCCTTGTACTCCCTTCAGACCCTTTACCTGCCTCTCCCTCAGTAAAGACTGAGCAGAAATACCTGTTCATTATGTCAGCTTTACTGTTGTCAACCTCCACGCGGCCCCCATCCTCCCCCATCAACCTCACTATCCCTCCCTATACCTTTCTTTTTTCACTTATGTACCTGTAAAATGTTTTGTCCCCTCTACCCACTGATTTTGCAATGTGCTCTTCTATCTGAGCTTTGGCTTCCCTTACTGACCTCCCTGCCTCCCTATGCTTCTCCTGGTACTTCTCCCTATCCCCTTCTGTCTGTGTCTTTTTGTATTGCCTGAATGCAGTCTTTTTGGCTTTCACTTTCTCCTCCACCTCCTTGGAAAACCATAATGGCCTCCTCTTCCTTTTCCCCTTGCTAACCTGCTTAATGCATAATTCTGTTGTTCTTGTAATCCCCATTTTAAATACTGCCCAGTGTTCCTCAACCCCTGATTCCTGCCCCATTCCCCTTAATGCCTCTTTCAAGCATCTCCCCATTTTCCCAAAGTCTGTCCCCCTAAAATCCAGGATATGTGGTTTTGTGTGGTTTAGTTCTGCTCTTTCTGTGATTTCAAACCACAATGACTGGTGGTCACTGTTCCCCAGGTGCTCCCCCACTGTTATCCCCATCACACTGTCCCTGTTTGTGAGCACAAGTTCCAGTATTGCGTTCAGCTGAGTTGGTTCCATGACCAGTTGCTTGAGGAAGGCACCCTGAAGGGAGTCCAGGATAAATCTGCTCCTAGTTGATGCTGCTGCTGGGATGCTCCAGTCCACGTCTGGAATATTGAGGTCTCCAACCAGCACTACCTCACCCTTGTCTGCCATCCTTTGGCTGGCTACCATCAGCTCCCCATCTGTTTCTTCCTCCTGGGCTGGTGGTCTATAGACCACACCTGTGTGGATGGCTGGCCCCATTTTCCTTTCCAGCTTAACCTACAGTATCTCTCCCCCATTTTGTTCCTCCTGGATCTCTGTGGCCCTTATGTCATTTTTCACATACAGTGCCACTCCTCCTCCCTTCCTACCTACCCTGTCTCTTCTGAATATGTTGAAGCCAGGTATGGCCATCTGCCAATCATGGTTACCATTACACCAGGTTTCTGTGATGGCCACAATCTCCAGGTCTGACTTCACCATGACAGTCTCCAGATCCTCTATCTTGTTGCTAAGGCTCCTGGCATTGGCACACATGGCTTTCCATGATTTGACCTCCCTAGACTGTTTAGCTGTTCTACTCCAGCCCCTTCCCTGGTTGTCCTTTATCCCTGGTTCTCCTTGCTGTCTGCCCTTCTGTTAAATCTTGCCCCTTTTCTGCCTTTCCACCTCTTGGGCACTTATCTCAGCAAAAGGAAACTGGGAAGGCAGTCAGAACAGCAAAGGCCCAAACCGAGGAAAAGATAGCCAACTCAGTTAAGAAGGGGGATAAAACCTTTTATAGGTACATCAGGAGCGAAGGAAGACCAAGGGAGGGATAGTGAGGCTTAATAAAGGGAGGAGGGTGGGCAGAGGTGACTGTGAAAAGGCAGAGATACTAAACAAATATTTTGCTCAGTATTTACAAAGGAAGGGGAGGTACCTAAAACAAACAGTAGAAACACTCTGGATACAGAAGTTGATACCAGCCCATTTACAGAAGAAAGGGTTCTGAAAGAACTCTTAAAACTGAAGATGGACAAAGCAGTGGGGCCTGATGGGATTCATCCCAGAATTCTAAAAGAACTAAGGGTAGAACTAGTGACACCACTGACTACCCTCTTTAACAAATCATGGGAGGATGGGGTGGTACCCGAGGACTGGAGGAGGGCAGATGTGATTCCCTTCACAAAAGTGGGAGCAAGACAGAAACAGAAACTACAGACCTGTTAGTTTAACCTCAGTGGTAGGGAAAATGATGGAATCACTTCTGAAGGAAAGAGTTGTCGAGTATCTAGAGGCCAGAGGGCACAGGACCCAAGGCAGCATGGATTCACAGCGGAAGGTCATGCCAGACAAATCTGATAGATTTCTTTGACTGGGTGACCAAAGTAGTTGATCAGGAGGGCTGTGGACATGGCCTACCTAGACTTTAGCAAGGCATTTGACACAGTCTCACACAAAGATTAATATACAAGTTAGCCAGCCTGGGAGTGGGTCCCAAGATGACAGCCTGGGTGAAGAATTGGCTGGAGAATAGGACACAGAGAGTAATAGTAAATGGAGTCCACTCTGAAAAAGGGGGTTACTAGTGGGGTACCAGGAGTTCAGTATTATGACCGGTCCTCTTCAATGTCTTTATAAGCGACATTGCAGAGGGACTGGAAGGAAAAGTATGTCTCTTTGCAGATGACACAAAGATCTGCAACAGAGTTGATGCACAAGGTGGGGTGGAAAGGATGAGAAGGGACGCAAGGTTAGAGGAATGGTCAAATGTATGGCAGCTTAGATTCAATGCTAAGAAGTGCAAGAGTAATGCACCTGGAAAGCAAACAGGGAAAGAGTACACAATGTAGGGTGAGATACTAACAACAACAAAATGGAAAGGGACCTGGGGGTAGTCATATCAGATGACCTAAAGGTGGGCAAGCAATGTGAGAGGGCAGCAAGGAGGGCTGGGGGATACTGGGATGCATAGGAGAGGCATCACCAGTAGAAAACAGGAAGTTATTATCCTCTGTACAGACAACTGGTGAGACCCCATCTGGAGTACTGCATGCAGTTCTGGAGACCCAATCTCCATAAAGACATAGACAGGATGGAAGCTGTCCAGAGGAGGCAACTAAAATGGTGCAGGGTCTGCACGGAAGACATATGAAGAGAGACTTAAGGAGCTTAATATGTATAGCCTCGAGGAAAGGAGGGAGAGGGGGACATGATAGAAACTTTCAAGTACCTCAAGGGAATCAAGCAGAAGTCCAAAGAGGTAGCATCTTTCAAAAAGAGGTGTGCAAGAACAGGGGCACAATTTGAAGATAGAGGGGCGCTCAGAGGCAATTTAAGGAAGTATTTTTCACAGAGAGGGTTGTGGATGTATGGAACGGCCTTCCGGAGGAGGTTGTGGAGTCAAAAACAGTGGTGGAATTCAAGCATGCATGGGACAGTCATAAGGCAATTCTAGGGGGTGAAGGTAGGAAGAAGTAGGCTGCTGGTTAACTAGGATCTGCAGCTTATCCATCAGGTAGGGAAATGGGCAGACTGGGTGGGCCAAGCGGTCCTTATCTGCCGTCAAATTCTATGTTTCTATCTCCATCTTTTGCACACTGCTTTGTAGAGATACCCACTCCTCCGGTTCACTGGTTCCACTGCTAGCTGTGGGGGGTGGGCAGTTAGGTACCCTCTTTGCTGGCCTGTCACCCCCCCTTGGCTAGTTCAAATGCTTGTCAACGTAGCATTTAAACTTATCATTGAGTGCTTGGATTCCCCCCCAAGGATGGATGCAGGCCGTCAGGCTTGAACAAGCCTCCATCCCTCCAGGTGGGTCCCCAGTCACCAATGAATCCAAATCCTTCCTCATAACACCAGTTCTTCAGCCATGAGTTAAAGTTCCTGATGCATGCACCCCTATGCTCCCATGCCTGCCATGAGTAGTACTTCCAGAGAGAGGGTGACAGAAGTAGCTACTTGCTTGACACCCTCCCCAAATTTCTCAACTCTTCCTGAACTTCCTTTGGCTCCCCATTTGCCAGGTCATTAGTACCTAGGTGGATAATGACATCCAGCTCACCCTCCCGTTTTGCCTTCCCAGCGATCCCCAGGATCTTCCTTCCATCCCTCCATGCCGAGGCACCTGGTAGGCACCTCACCTCCCTGTCTTCCCCCTCCTGTGTTCCTAGCTGGATCCCTCTTATGATGGAGTCCCCCACCAGGATTCGCTTCCTCCTCCTCTGGGGTCCACTGCTCTCCTCACTGAGGTCACCGGCTTGGCTAACCTCCACATCCTTTCCTTCCACTTCTCTGGGTACCTCTATTTGGTTGTCCCCATTTACCAGTGTGGAATATGAGTTCTTGAGTGGAATAGGATTTGGGATGTGCCTCTGCCTAATCGCCCTAACCCTCCCTGAGCCCACTGTTATCCAAGTGCTCCTCGTTCTCGGCATCTTTTGCGGCAGCAGCGTTGTACTGGGTGGTCTCTGGATACGGGTGATGGTACTCCTGACTCAGTTTACTTCCACTCTGAGTCTGGCTACCTCATCCTGCAGTCCAGAGAGATGCATGCAGATAGGGCAGCACCTCAGCGTCCAGAAGGTCTGCCTGAATATGGCTGCCCCGCTGCCACTGCATTGCACCACTCCCCACATTATACTACACTTACACTGCTGTTCCAGTACTTGTCTATTACTGAAGCTCTCCTAGTTCCATTTTTATTAATTTACTGTCCTAAAAATCCTGCCACTGCTCCTCAGATACTTTTCTTTAAAAAAGAAAAAAATAAATAAATGATTCAAAACACTTGTCGTGCTGAAGGTGGGCTTCTTCCCCCTTATGCCCCTCCTAATCCACAAACCCTACTGTATCCTGTGCTTAGCTCCTGTCAGACAGATTTTGGTTACCAAATACAGTTTCCTTGAATCAATTTACTTTCTTTCTAACTCTGTCTAGAACTGTAGTCGGATAAACAGAAGACCCAGCAAAAAGGATAAGATTAAAATATAAGATCAGATTTGCGGGTATTATAGCCTAGGGGTTATTGTAATGAGCTGTGAATGAGCTTGGTACATTCAGCAGATATGGGTTTGATTCCCACAACCTCCACTTGTGTACTGTGTGACCCTGAGCAGGTTACTTAACCTCACCAGTGCTCCCTGATTGCCCCTGGAAACAGGTACATGTGCCTAGTGAGCCTTACTAGGTCAACAAAAGAATTAGCGGGAAAAAAAGTAATAGCTACGTGAGCCGGCAGCATTTCTCATAGTTCATCTTCTAACAACTGTTCACTTAGGGTGTTTTCAGTCTTGCTGATATCTTTGTTAAGAGGAATCTGCAGTATACATAAGCTTGAGGAATAATAACAGAAATGGTATTATGTGCTCACTACTATGGTACAATAGCATCTGGAAGTGTATAGTTTTCCAAACACAACAATAATGCACCACATGCTATATAATATTTCGACACCAGTCATTTTGTACTGCATAATCTTTAAGGATATCTCTGTCATCAGGTCACACCTATGGAACTTAGCTGTCAGGTGTCAGGATCACATGGAAGCTTTTTATGCAGCAGTCTATTAAGTAAAGTAAAGTAAAATTTATTTCTTAAGCGCCTTTCAAGTGCCAAGGTGCTGTAAAATAAATTACATGAACAATATAATCAAATAATAGACATCCATAATTAAACACCATCAGAAAAAGCCTGATAAAACAAATATGTTTTGATCTCCGATTTAAAACTCGAGACAGGCAGGCATTCCCTTAACCGACGAGGTAGAGAATTCCACAGGGTAGGGGCAGCATAAGAAAAAGCACGTGCCCCAGATGTTTTTAACCAGACCTTGGGAATCTCTAGCAATCCCTCGTCGGAGGATCGGAGTGAGCGGGAGGGGCATTAGGGAGTAAGGAGCTCTTTCAAATACCAGGGTCCCTGTTCATGTAGGGCTTTATAGGTCAGTAACCCGAACTTAAAGGTGATCCGCCACTGTACTTGCAGCCAGTGCAGTCCACTCAGCACAGGCATAATATGTCTGGTCCTAGATGTGTCAGTCAAAAGCCTGGCCACTGCATCCTGTACTAGCTGCAAGCAACGGATATCAACCCCCGGAAGCCCTAGGTAGAGAGCATTGCAGTAGTCAAGGCGGGAGGTTATGAAGGCATGGACCAATGTAGGAAGGTCAGCCGGAGGAACCAGGTGTTTCACCCGGGCGATATTCCTTCGATGGTAAAAGGATGATTTGACAGCGGCAGACATCTTTAATTTCAGGGTCAAACTGCTGTCAAAAATAACGCCCAGGTTACGCACCTGGTCTGAGGTCTCGAGCTGGATACCATCAAGCCATAAGTCCGAAGGGTACCCAGCCCCACCTCTTGATGTCCTAGGTCCACAGCCAACACCTTGGGCTTATCCGTATTCAACCTCAGCCAGCTAGTGCTCATCCAGTTCTTGATCTTGGCTAGACAGTTGTTAAGCACGGAGATCGCATTATCTTGTCCAGGAATAAAGGACATATACAGTTGAGTATCATCTGCATAGCAGTGAAAACCCAAATTGTATCACCTAATGATATCTTCTAATGGCAGCATGTACACTACAGACAACATGGGCGCCAATATGGAGCTCTGCTGCACCCCACAGGACGGGGAGAGCATCAGAGGAATAAATTCCAGTGACAGCCCTCTGTGACCTGCCCGTGAGGCCGCCCACACCAAAATCAGGCTCCAACGTCACATGCCCTGTATAAGCGCGGGCAGCCTCGCTCCCTCCTTATTTCTTTCCCGCCATCAACTATTTGCGTATGGACTCCACAGAAGCTTCATTGCTTAGTTCGACTGCCAAAACTACTTACTTTATCTTTTGTACTTGCCTTTCATTTTAAAGTGATTCTTTTTGTAGTTGTATGTTAAAAACTACTCCTTCGTTGGCTCTCTTTCATTGCTCTGGAAAGAAGATTTCTTCAGTTGACGATCACAAACTTTGTGGCTGCTGTCTTGGGCCTGGCCACTATGCTCTCTCGCCTGTGAGCTTTGCCTGAAGGTCAACCTCACCACCCAACGCTGACGCAAGAAAGGCTTGCAGAAGTTCCTCACGGAACAACAGGCAGCCAGCGGAGAGCAGGGGTCTTCCGGCCCCCTTCCCCAATCACTGGTGTCTTCTTTGGGCTCTCAGGCCACCAAGACCTGGGAAAATTTCTTGGGGAAACACTCTTGTCTGGATAAGGACTGACATAAAGACCGTTCTGACCCCCCCCCCCAGTGGTGATCCCAGTCCCCATTGGACTTTTCCTCCTCTTCTCCTAGGATCGCTCCATCAAACACTTCAGTGCTGGTGACTCGCTCTGTGCAGGCCTCTGCTCCTGTCAAGCACCCCACTGAGGAGAGTTCAAGCCTTCACAGGGCTGCAAAGGGACTGTCAGCCTCTGGGTCATTGGCCCCAGCTCCGCCGTCAAGACCTCTCAAATCTCAAGGTCCACTGGTGCTGGGCTCCACTGTTTCTTCTAAAGTTAGCAGTGGTTCATCGGAGTTGGGTTCCATGCACCTTCCATCCATACCTTTGTCAACGATGGTCCCCTTTCCCGCCATCGACCTTAATGCTGTTCTTTCCTCCATTACCACGTCTCTCATACAACAGTTTATTCCACGACCTGGGCCTTCATCACTGTGCTCTTGTGTGCTGCCTCGGCATCAACACCAGTTCGGCCTGTCCTCCCCCGTGCCTTCTGGAGAGCCGACCGTACTCTGACCATTGGTCCCTGCTTCAGAACAGGCCAACATCATGGAAGAATAGCATCCTGATCTCGTCTTCCCTGAGGAGGAGGAGGATGAGGAGGAAGACATTGAAGTGGACTCCTCTGGCAGGTCTGGTGTTTCCTCCAGGAGTGAGGACTTAGTCAAACACACTCCTAGATCGCCTCCATAGGACTCCTCCTTCTTCATCGTCATGAAGCAGCTCTCCTCCACTATGGGGTCCCAGACTGAGGAAGAGGATATCACAAGGAGGAATCTGGTGGATTTCTCGGAGATCCCAGAATCTCTACCCAAAGTTATTCCTCTCCTGCTGCCAGCACCGAATGATGCTGTCACTGCTGCGTGGCACAGGCCCAACCTGGTACCAGTCATGCCCAGAAAGGCTGAAAAGCTTTAGCAGGCACCTCGGGGGCTATACTTTTATGCAGTCCAGCCGGAAACTGACTCAGTGGTAATTAAGGTTGATGATGACAGGACTAAGGCCCCTAAGCACCTTAGTTCCCTGCCTCCTGACCTGGAATCTAGGAGGTTAGACCTCGGGGGTAAGAGGACTTTTATCTCTGCCACTGTGGACCTTAAAATTGCCAATTTTTTGGCTCATTTGATTAAGTATCAGAATACCCTCTGGAGGAAGGGCAAAGTTGCTGCCCTGGCCCTCCCTAAGGGTTCCCAGAAACAAGCTTCTCAGACTTCTTCAGGCCACAGAAGATGTCAGTAAGCATCTCCTCAGAGCCCCCTATGATATTTATTTATTTATTTGACTTTGGTAACCGGGTAGGTGCGCTGATCCCAGGGACCGTTTTTACTGTGGCCAAAGCATGTTACATAACAATAAAAGATAACTAAAGTACAATGTAAATCACAAATGTCAAGCATCAGAATCACAAACACATGAAATTAGCATGCAAAAGTCACAGATAATACAGTGGTTTGAAATAGAAAAAAATGCTAAGATGGACTAACAGTACTGTGTTGAAAATAACCAGTTGGCAATCCAGTGGGTATATTGCGTAGACAAGGTTCAAAGGTGAGTAAGATAGGACTCCAGGATAAGCAAGGCTGGAGGTGGGGGAGAGGGAAGGGATTAGGCAGTAGGAGAAGTGGAGGGATACTAGTCAAGTGGGGGGTGCTACACCCCAAAGCATTTGCAGGTGGATGTCAACAGGAGCCAGTCCTTAGGGTGGGTTTTGCTGGCAGTGTGTGTCAGTAGTGCGCAGTTAGGTAGACAGGTTGTTCCATAGATAGGAGCTGCCACAGGTAAGGCTCTACTCCCCATGTTAGTGGATACCCTGGGGATGTGCAGGGGGATACAGCTGGAGCGGAGGCTGTGATGCATGGTGCAGACAGAGAGAAGGGGAGAAAGTGGGGATTCCTGGCCAATATGGATGGCAGAGTCAACCGTTTAGTGCAGGGCGAAGTTGAAATGGGCTTGCAGTGGGAGCCACCCCAGGGAATTGAAGAAGGCACAGTGGTGAGTCACATAGGGAGTCAACAAGGTGAACTGACAGCCACTGTTGTAGGCTTTGGAGAGTTTGGACATGCTAGTTGCGGATGTCCTCGAATATATAGGGGAGCAGTAGTCCAGGATAGGGAGAAGATTACCCTGGACGATGGCAAGGTGGGCCTCTGAGGTGAGGTATTGCAGGGTTTTAAATAATTGATCGGCAGTTTTTTTCTTGGGACAATGCTAACTGTACAGAAAGTATTTATATAGGTTTTCTAGAAACGTTATGTTTGTTAAACACAGTGAGACAAGTGAAATGCATTTTCAGAATGTTTTAGCACTTTTATGAGCAAAACGCTAATCAATTTTTGGAGTTAAATAAAACCCTGTATTGCTGGATTCTGAAGGCGGCACCTAGTTTTTGGTGGAACCTTAGGACTAGAGAGTCTATGTGATCAGAGAAGGAGAGGGAGGGGCCAAGCACTACTCCAAGGTATTTGAAATGGGTGACTTCCTCAAGGGCATGACCATCAGGGGATGCGATGTTTAGAGGGGAGCCTGACTTGTGTTTAGCTAGGAAGGGCTTGGATCCAAACAGCATTGATTTAGTTTTTTTTGGCATTGACCAGAAGGAGGTTATCGGCAGACCAGTTATGGGCAGCCGCATAGTTTAGTGAGAGAGCGGAGGAAATGAGAGTAGTGGATTTGTCACTGCAGAAGAGCACAAGGTCATCAGCATAGAGGAGTGAGTGACAGCTGAGACTGTCCAAGGGAAAGGAGTTAATAAATAAAGAGAAAAGGAGGGGGCCAAGGATAGAGCCCTGGGGGACACCTGTGGAGACTGGCTGGGTGGGGGAGCAAGCAGAGCCAATGCACACAAATTGGGAGTGATCGTGAGGTAGCTTTTGAACCAGGCTGTGACCTCTAGAGAGCAGCCGAGGCAACTAAGTTTGGAGAGGAGGAGGGAATGGTTTACCATATCAAAATCTTTGGAGAGATCAACGAAAACCGTGACAGTGGCATTTCCGTGGTCCATGTTTGTAAGGATGTGATCTGTTAGAAGTGCTAGGGCGGTGGTGGTGGAATAGTTCTTGCGAAAACCATGCTGTTGACTACATAGGAGGTTGTAATTGCCTATGTAGTCAGCAAGATGGTGGTGGATGGCTTTCTAGACCAGTTTGCTTAGGTGGGGAAGGATGGAGATGGACCGGTAGTTGTCCATGGATCGAAGGTCACCAGCTTTGAAAATTGGGATTACCTTTGCAGTTTTCCAGGGATCAGGCATGATGGAGGAGGACAGAGCGAGGTTGAAAATAAATGTGAATGGAGTGATGATGGCAGAGGAGATCAGCTTAAGGAAGACGGCGATAGTCCATCGGCTCCAGGGGATCTATGGTTAGGGAGGCTGTTTAGGAGTTTGGCTGTATCAGAGGGCGAGAGTGCTCTGAAGAAAAAGGGGAAGTCAGGGGCACAGAGGTAGTCCCAGAGGTGCTGGCTGGGGGGGGGGGGGTAAGGTGGGTATCTGGGGTGTTATGCAAGCCGTTTGGGAGTTTGCTCAGATACATGGTAAGGTCATAGAATTTGTCATTAAAGGCTCTGGCCACATCCAGAGGGTCCATTATAGGGCCGTCCGTGGCATTTAGCTGTAGGGCATACTTGCTGGAGGGAGCCGATGGAAGCCTAGAATTTTCTGGGGTTACACAGTTTAGCTTGTTGGAGGTTTCAAAAATGAGTTTGTTTTAGTGATTTGGCCAGGTGGTTAGACAAGTTTCTCCTACACCTATAATCGTTCCAGAGGACCGGGGATGGGAATGCTTTGTAGGAGGACCCTATCCTTCATAAGGGTAAGGAGGTCTTTTGTGACCCAGCGTGAGCGGCCACCTCTGACCCTTCCATTGGTGATTGGAAAACGTCGGTCCTGTAAGGTGAAGAGTGTCCTGGTGAAACAGGTTGCTGCCTGGGTCACATTTGAAAATGAGAAGAGAGCAGACCAGTCCAATGTTCTTGTCTCAGAAAGGAGTTTAGGGGTGTCTGGGCTCTTGAAATTACGGAAGGACAGGTATTTTGAAGGGGGGGGGGCATTTCAGTTTGGATGACCAGAGGAGATATGTGGGGGAGTGATCACTAAAAGAGCAACACCACCGCCCTTTTTTTTGCCAGGCCTGCCAAGTCGGTTGGAGAAGTACTCAGGCAGTTGATAAGTATTGACATCATGGTGGGGTTTCAGCCAAGTTTTGGTGAGTCCCAGGACGTGAGGTTTTAGAGCTCAGTCCAAGCCTCCATGTCAGGGAGTTTGGAGGGAACGCTGCATATATTGATGTGGACAGTTTTCAGCCCAGAGGCATTTGCCCAGATGCTATCGGAGTGCGTGATGTGGGAGTTTGGTGGACTGGGGTTACACTCACATCTCCAGCTAGGAGAAGGAGGGATAGAAAAGGGATATATGGGCATGAAGGAAATGCAGTGGAACAGGATAGGGAGGCCAAGTAGTGGCCGAGAAGCCGATGTTCAGAGTTGGAGAGAAAAGAGAGGGTGATGGGGTCAAAGGGGGAGCATTCCCATGAGGAGGTGGGGTGGGGAAAGCTGGGGAGGGTAGTCGAGAAGTAGGCAAGGTATTCTTGGTCCTGAGCCAGTAGTGTGGTGCAGGAGTCAGTCAGCATCAGGAGAAATGACAGTGAGGGTGCGAGCAGAGTGAGCTGTAGCAGTTTCATTGTGGCAGTATGGGAGGATAAATTGGGGAGGAAAGAAAATGCCCAGAGGAAGAGGAAAGCTGGGAGCAAGTTGCTTTAATGGTGCAGATGGGCTAGAGAGAGACAGAGACAAAGAGCGGGGGGTGGCTGGTGAGAACCAAAAGTAGGACTGTAACTTTAAGAAGAGCTCAAATAGGCAGGAGCCAGTAGGGGATAGAAGTGGGTAGGAGAGCGGGTGGCTTGTACTAATTTAAAGAGTGGTGGTGGAGGGTGGGTGGGCAAAAAATTCAGCCGAAACCCAAAGCAGCCTAGGAGAGCCAGGTTCGAAATCCAGGCTGTTACCTGATGCTTGGTCTTGGGTGCGGGTGGCAGCAGGCTCCTCGCACCGGGAGGCGCTATGTATGAGATCTTACTTCGAGACACAGCTCTTGCAACAGGTTACACCATTAGGACTGAAGCCGGCAGGCGTCAGGATCCCACGGAAAAATTCTAGCTAGCTATCTTCAGCGGGACCCTTGGCGTCGGTCCCGCCTCCGGCGCCAGGCGAGTACATAAGGGGTGGTCCCGCCAGATTCTCTAGTTCTTTCCCTACCGTCGACTTGCATGTCTTGACCTCGGGTTCAGTTTCTAGCGCTACGATTGGTAAAGTGCTTCTCTACGGAAATTTGTTCTCCGAGTTCAGTTTTCTCTGATGTCCTCCCCGACCTCCGGTCACTCCCAGTGCGCCTGTGGAAGCAGATCCCTTAAGGATCCGTGACTGCCTGTGTCCGTGCCTAGGCCCAGACCACGACACACCCGGTCCTGCTCTTTTTGCCAGGGTTTTAACAGCAGAACCCGGATCCGTCGCCAGAAGGCCCTACAGGCGTTCCTGTTAGAGGAGCAACTCAAATCCATGGCTTCCAAGGGGGACTCTTCGCAGAAGGCCCGCAAGCATGCTGAGAAGCACAGAGAGAAGGCCCCTTCCAGGTCCCCGTCTAGGACCTCCGACTCACGCAGTTCTGGCTCCAAGTCCAACCGCTCTCCTTCCCGGGCCAGCTCTCAGCCTCCCCCCCACTGCGGTGAGAAAATCTTCTTCCTCTTCTCAGGCCAAGACTCCCAGGCCTTCCTCGTCCTCCAAGGCCCTGGCTAAGTCGGGGGATCGCCACCATCACCACAAGTCGGGTTCCCGCCATTCTGAACCTGACGTCAGGTCTGCTTCCTTGCCTCCTCGCAAAACCAAGGAGCTCACCTCACTCAAGAGGCCGCAGGACCCGACGCCGGTTCGTCCGACGTCGGCCTTCTCGCCACAGGTCCCCAGAGCCGTCTGCCAGAAGACCATCGCCGGCCAGGCCTACTCATCACCGGACGCCGGTAGGGGGACTGACGCCCGCTCCAATTGAGAAGAGGACCCCGACGCCTCCGACCGACGTCGGTCAGGAGACCATCACTGAGGAGGAGTTAACCCAGCCTGAGGACCAGACGGGTGACCCCGGTCCTGTTGAGACTCCCAGGAAACCCTCGCCGCAACCCGAGCCCCCTGTGGAGCCGACGCCAGGTCCCGACGACCGTCCACCGGTGCCCGGACCGTCGTCGGGCCTTTCCTTTTCAGAGGTGAAGGAGCTTTTCACTTACTGGTGGGATACCATCAAAAAGGACATGGTCCCCACTCCACCTCCGCTTCCTCCTCCTCCTTCTCCTCCTACACCGGTTGCTCCTTCGGTTCCTGCGCCCCCGTCTCCATCTGGGTCTGCAGGCCGGTTACCTCCTCCCCGGGAGCCCAGGACCCCTCCAAGGGGGAGACTCGATAAAAGGAGACCTCCATCCAGATCCCCTTCTAGGTCACCCAGTCCCAAGAGACCCAGAAGATGCCGCCGTTCGCCTTCGACGGAGGACACGGGATCAGAGTTTTCACATCCAGATCCCCATCTCCCCTCTCCATCCCTTCTCCGGACCCACGTGAGCTGCCAAAGTCTCCTCCGGATGACCCTTCGTTCTCGGATATCATGAGACACATCCAGGAGAACATGGGATGGGATGCGGAAGAGTTAGACCTCGAAAGGCTGCGCCTTGCGAAGTATCTTCGGCAGAAGGACCCCAAGCCTGTGGTGGTGCCACCCTTGGTAGACACTTTCGTGGACGTCACCAAGGCAGCATGGAAGCATCCACATTCGCCTCGGCGATGTCAAGAAAGCTGACCGCTTGTACAAGGCTCCAAGAGAAGACCAGTACTTGACTCAGCATCTCAGGCCGACTCTCTGGTCATAACAGCCTCTCATGACCGGTCCCAGAGACCGCAACATCTGAGCACCCTGCCACCAGACCCAGAGTCCAAGCAGCTGGACTCCATGGGTAGGCGCACGTATGCTTCCGCTACCTGCGCCATCAGATCCCTGAATTATTTGACCCACATGGTGCAGTTCCAAAATGCCCTGTGGGAGCAGGGTCTGGATGCGGCTGAGAAATTGCCGGAAGGTGAGCAGAAGGAGGAGATGTTACAGCTCCTCCGTACGGGTTCGGACGTGGGAACCCAGGTGCTACGAGCCGCGTACGATTCTGCGGACTCCTCGGCCCGAGCAGCAGCTTCAGGCGTATGCCTCCGGAGGCACTCTTGGCTCCGTGTCTCCGGTTTTACCCCGGACGTCCAGAAAAACATCATGGACGCCCCATTCGAGGGAGAAGTTTTGTTTGGTAAACCCTCAGAGAAGATAATTACCAAACTCCAAGAGGCTGGAAGGCAGTGAGGTCGGTTCAGGCCATGTAATCGACCAAGCTTGGTCTCTTCAGAGGAACCAAAGCAGATTTGTGGACGGACGAGACAACAGTCCCGCCCATTCCACAGCAGAGGGGCTCCGTTTCGCAGAGCCCAGGAAAACAACCTGCAGGTCGGAGCCAGCGGCCCTAAGCCGGTCCAGCCAGCGGGACCTCAGCCGCCACAGCCTGACTCCTTCCCGCCCCGCCTCAGGATCAACGGGACATCATGGTCGGGGTCGATTGCAATTTCCCGCCGATGGCAGACTATAACCACCGACAGGTGGGGTTCTACAGTTGGTCGGAAGAGGCCACTTGAGCAGAATTCGTGGAAAGCCACCCAGGCCTCCGTTGCTCTCCCGGTACCCAGGTCAGCACAAGTCATTGATCAGGCAAGAAGTGCTCACGCTCCTGCAAAAGGGAGCGATAGAGTACGTCCCAGAGAACCAGAGAGGACACGGATACTATTCCCACTTCTTCCTGGTTCCAAAGAAGACAGGGGACCTCCGTCTGATTCTGGACCTCAGCGACCTCAATTTGTCGGTCGCCTACAAAAGATTCCGCATGGTAACTCTTCCGGGTCTTACTCCCATGCTGAAGCAGGACGCCTTTTTAGCGTCTCTAGATATGCAGGACGCTTACCTGCACATCCCTATAGCTCAAGCGCACAAGAGTTTCCTGTGCTTCGAGTTTCTCGGCCATCATCTTCAGTTCCGAGCCCTTCCATTCTGGCTGTCATCGGCACCCAGGGTCTTTACCAAATGCATGGCAGTCGTGGCAGCGTCTCTAAGGAGACAGGGCCATTATGTGTTCCCGTACCTGGACGATTGGCTTCTCATAGCCGCCCCCAGAGAGGCGTTGTCACGGGCGATCCAGAGCACCCAGGACCTGTTTCGATCTCTGGGTATCCTAATCAACCGTGAGAAGTCCCTCCTGGTACTGTTGCAGAAACTGCAGTTCATAGGCACAGTACTGGACACCTTTCAGGGAAGAGCATTTCTTCCAGACGACAGAGCGGAGCGCACCAGATCCCTCATCAGGGAGCTTTCGTCGAACAAGACCGCCCCAGCCAGGTCGGTCCTTCGCTTGTTCGGACACATGGCTGCGGCCATTCCTACTGTCCTTTTCGCAAGGCTCCACATGCGGGTGACTCAGTGGATGCTCAAGGTGCAATGGGACCAAAGGCAAGACCACATGCAGCATCCGGTCAGAATCACGAATACCGCGATTTGAGACTGGCAGTGGTGGCTAGACCCAGGAACACTCTCTATGGGTGTCCCGTTCATAGCGCTGTCCCTGGAGGTAATCCTCACCACAGACGCCTCAGGTCTAGGGTGGGGAGCACACCTGGACGGGGTGAAGTCCCAGGGTACGTGGACCCCTCTGGAGGCCCACCTCCATATCAACGTCCTAGAAATGAGGGCGGTCCTTTATGCCCTGCAGGCCTTTCAGTCAGAAATCACGCCGAGTACTCTCCTGCTTCAGACAGACAACACGGCGGTGATGTATTACCTCAACAAACAAGGAGGCGCACACTCTTACCCCCTTTGCAGGGAGGCCATGAGGGTGTGGGATTGGGTAATCCGACACGGCGCGAACCTGATCACAGTACATGTTCCCGGGGTGGACAACACGATTGCAGACGGCCTGAGTCGCTCCCAGGCCAGAGTCCACGAGTGGGAACTTCTCCAGGAGGTAGCAGAGGATCTGTTTCTTCGATGGGGAACTCCAGAATTGGACTTGTTCACCTCCCCATCCAACGCAAAACTGCTCAATTTTTGCTCGCTAGATTCAGGGCCTGGTGTTTTCTGGCGAGACGCGTTGTCCCTCTCATGGGCGGACAGATTCCTCTACGCTTTCCCTCCCTTCCCGTTGATCCAGAGAGTTCTTCTCAAACTGCGCAGGGAGCATGCAACAATGATCTTGGTGGCCCCATTCTGGCCCAGGCGGATCTGGTTCCCTTTGCTAATTCAGCTGTCCCGGGAACCTCTGCTCCCGTTGCCATTCAGCTCCCACCTCTTGTCTCAGGAGAAGGGTTCACTGGTCCACCCGGACTTACGCTCACTGAACCTGCACGCATGGCTCCTAGAGACATAGCCATCTTGCGCCACGGGGTCTCGCAAGAGGTTGCGGAAGTCCTTTCTGCAGCCAGAAAGCCGGCAACGCATGCGACATATGCCATGAAATGGTGCCATTTTTGTCTATGGTTGCAAGCACGCGGCCTTTCCCCTTTAGGTTGTCCGGTGAAAGCGGTGTTAGAGTACCTGCTCTCCCTTTTCCGTTCGGGTCTCGCCTACTCCTCGATTAAAGTGCACCTCTGTGCCATTTCAGCTTATCACCTCCCGATGGGACAGCGCACAGTGGCACAATTAGATGCCTGTCGAGAATTCTTAAGAGGGGTGTTACACCTTAGGCCGCCCATAAAGGACCCAGTGCCTCCTTGGGACTTGCTCTTTGTCCTGGAGCAACTCACGCTCCCCTTTGAACCTGCCGCGGATTGCGAGCTGCGTTTTCTGTCGTCGAAAACATTATTTTTGGTTGCTGTTACATCAGCGAGAAGAGTTTCTGAGCTTCAGGCTCTCATGTGCAAAGAGCCCTATTTAATTTTTCACCGGGACAGAGTATCCCTGAGGACGAATCCTAAATTCTTGCCTAAGGTGGTTTCCACACTCACTCTCAACCAGGATATTGACCTGCCGGTCTACTTTCCTAATTACTCTAACAGAGGAGAGGCGCTGCTTCACACCCTGGATGTTCACTGCAGCTTGAGGTACTACCTGAGCAGAACTAAGCAGCTTCGCACTTCAGAGCAGCTTTTCGTCTCCTTTACCGAAAGGATGGAGGGCCAACCAGTATCCAAACAGTCCCTGTCTCGCTGGCTTGTCCAGTGCATCTCTTACTGTTATGATATCAAAAGAAAGCCCCTCCCAGGAGCAGTCCGGGGCCATTCCACTAGGGGGGTGGCCACATCTTTTGCAGCACTTCGAAACTTCTCCACTTCTGCCATTTGTGCTGCAGCCACTTGGAGCTCTGTTCATACCTTTATCAGGCATTATAGCCTGGACATGCTTCACGGTGAAGAGCAGGCTTCAGCCTGGCAGTGCTACAGGGTCTCCTGTCCTAGATTCAGGACCTGGACGTTCTTTCTTATTTCCTCCTCCCAGAGTGTTTGCAAGCACTATTGGCAGGAATCAGTCTAATGGTGTAACCTGCTGCAAGAGCTGTGTCTCGAGTAAGATAGTACAGTTACGTAAGAACTTACGTAACAGTAGATCTTCGAACAGCTCTTGCAATAACTCTCCATCACCTTCCTTGGAGGAGGCATGGCTTAAGCCTTTGTTAACAGGAATTTTTTTCCCGTTTGTCTTCTGACGGTGGATCCTCGGTCTCCCATTTCGATGTCAGCCTGCGGCCGGAAGTCTCCGGCGGGAGAACTGGGGAATCTGGCTGGATCGCCCCCTTATGTACTACGCCTGACGTCGGAGGCAGGACCAACGTCGGGGGCGGTCCCCGCTGAAGATAGCTAGCTGGAATTTTTCCGTGGGGTCCTGACGCCTGCCGGCTTCAGTCCTAATGGTGTAACCTGCTGCAAGAGCTGTTCTCGAAGATCTACTGTTACGGTAAGTTCTTACATAAGTGTACTTTCTGGACCGTGGAGGCATTGATAGCCCAGAGGGCTAAAAAGGACGTCTGAGGAGGAGAGGGAAGACGGGTTAGATAGGCAATTAAAATGGTGTGTGGGATTTTGAAAACAAAAGCACAAAAGGAGCTAAACTCTAAATTGCTGATAAATGGTGGGGCGGGTCACAGACGGCGAGCTAGGCGCCATTGGATCTGTGGAGGGAGAAGGGAAACAATGGGGCTAGGAATCGGGGGGGGGGCAGGCAGAAAAAAAAAATATTGCTGATACTACAGGCAAGGCAGCTGCCTCCGGCATTTGCCTCGGAAGGCACTCCTGGCTTAGAATCTCTGTCTTTGCAGCTGACGTCCAGCAAAAGGTGCTGAATGCCCCTTTTGTGGGTCACAAACATTTTGGTCCTGGTGTACAGGATGTTATTAATGACCTGCAGGCCTCTGTCAGTGCTATTTGGTCAGTTCACTCCCTTTATCATACTCGACCCAGGAGCAGACAGAGGCCCCCCTTTCATAAGGTCTCTCACAAGCCTGGTTCCAGAACCAAGCTTCAGGGCGAACACAGGGTCAGCACTGCTTTGCCTGCCCCCTCCTCCACCACTGGTTCCTCTGCTAAGCACTCCAGAGGAGGAGGAGGAGGAGGTGCGGCCCTGGCCGCTGGATCAGCCTCAAACTGACTCCTTGACAGAACCCCCTCCTCTTGTTCTAAGCCAGGAGGTGGTGGTAGGAGATCAGTTCTCCCTCCATCTGTCCCAGTGGAGACCATTACTACAGATGCTTGGATCCTGCAGATAATCGAAAAGGGCCTTGCTCTAGAACTTCTAGAATGGCCTCCAGATGTTCCCACCTCTTATCCTTCAGACCATGCAGAAGTGCTCAGAAAGGAGGTGCTCAACTTTTTGCACAAAAGGGCAATAGAACCTGTGCCCAGGCATCAAAGAAACAAGGGGTTATACTCCTGGTTCTTCTTGGTTCCCAAAAGAACAGGGGACTTGAGCCCCATTCGAGACCTCAAGGAGCTGAACCTTTTTATCTAGTACAAAAAGTTCCGGATGGTCACTCTGCATGGCCTTCTTCCCCTGATCAAGCATTGCAACTGGCTATGCTCCCGTAATATGCAGGATGCCTGTCTGCATATCATGGTTTGCCCCCCTTCGCATGTGATGCCTTCGGTTCCTGTTCCAGGAGGAGCATTACCAGCTCAGGGTATTGCCCTTTGGCTTATCCTCTGTTGCACGGGTATTTACCAAGTTCTTAGCAGGTGTAGCAGCAGCCCTCTGGCGTGAAGGCCTCTGTTTGTTCCCATACCTGGACGACAGGTTACTGAAAGCCCAGTCCAGGGAGCTCCTGTTGTCAGCTCTAGAGCGCACCCTGCAGTTGTTCCAGTTCTTGGGCTTCACTGTCAATCTGCCCAAGTCTATGCTGACCTTGTCCCAGTGGTTACAGTACAGAACAGTTATGGATTGTACTCAGGGCAACGCCTTCCTCCCCCAAAACAGGGTGGACTGCCTCATTGCCCAGGCCCATGAGGTGGCTTGGAGCTGGTATGTCCCAGCTAGGACATTTTTGAGGCAACTAGGCTTAATTGCTGTGGCCATCATTTCAATCCTCTTGGCCAGGCTGCGCATGAGTGTCCTGCAGAGGACCCTCAGGGTCCTTTGGGATCAGCGATCAGACAATTTAGATCAGCTGGTCCATGTCTCCTACCCAGTCTGCAGAGTGCTCCATTGGTGGATAGACCTGGCCAACCTCCTAAAATGGGTCCCCTTATTTATCCTCACTCCTCAGGAAATCCTCACCACAGATGCCTCGGGTCTCGGTAGGGGTGCCTGCTGATCACTCGTAGCAGCTGAGGTGTTTGACAAAAGGTCCAAGGGCTGCTGCTGGGTCCGGTTGGCTTTCTTACCTCGTTGTACTCCCATGCTCCTACCCCGAACTTTATACCATCGACAGTGATCTAGTTCTTTAATCACCTGGGGGGCCAAAAGGTCATGAACTGCAATATTCCATTGTTGGAAGAATTTTTTTGCCTCTGAAGTGGTCGGAAACAAATGTACTCCTGAGTCAGGTTACCCATAAGGTAGTTGGGTAGTCTAGACAATGACCCTCCCTTTTCCCTAGGCAACTTCAAGACTGGCAAAACTTTCTCCCTACGGTCCATTGTTATTGGCGCATAGTCATGCTCAAAATAAAGATGGGTATCCCCAACAAAATCTCTTTTTTGCCAAGCCTTTTGGAGGATCTCCATTTTCACTCTGTAATCCAGAAATGCAACAATAACGGACTGGGGCCCAGAGAACGATGTGTACGAATGATATTGCGTGCATACTCCTGATCCAAATTCAGGATTTATTTTATGAAGCTGTCCATAAATTTTACCATATCTCTGGATTCCGTTCCCTCGGGAGTGCCATGAATTCTTAGGTTTCTCTGCTGTGACCAGTTCTCGATGTCTTCAGACGTTTGTTGTAACCAGATCTCCTGATCATGAAGTTGCAGGATAGCGCCCTTGTGAAGGTCTACTGTGCTGGAGACATCTGTGACATGTTGCTCACGGTCGGTGAGTTGTTTCTGCTGTTTCTCTTGATTTGATTTAATATCCAGTAGCTCCCATTGAAATTGGGAAATATTATCCCCCCAACCGCTGCAGCTTTCAGCATAATTGTCTGGCGGTTATTGTAATAGCCTCTTTGTCGTCTGAGCTGGAGTCGGCAATTGAGTTGTGGGCTGGAGAGGTGGCTCGGCTACAGGCCTCGTGGTCCATGCTGCCTGACTGTCTGTTCGGCCAAAACCTCCTTTTCACCTGCACTGGCTGCAGATTCCTTTAATCGGCTGCGAGTGTTGGCCATTATGATTTCCAAATGTGATTTTTTTTTTTTTTTTTTTTATTGCTGGTAGCCAGAATTAAAAGCTGGATGGTGCCAGATTGTGGTCAGACCCAGGGGAGCCTCAGAGAGACTAGACCGCCATGCAGGGAGGCGCACTGGAAGTCTCCATCATAGATCTTTGAGGGAATCTCTGTCATCAGGTCACACCGTCCCGCCCTCCATCCCCCTTTCTCTCTCTCTCTCTACAGCTCAGCTATTCTGTTGCTCCAGCCTTTCTGCTAGCTAGGCACCTTCTCTCTCTCTCTCTCTCTCTCCTCTGTTCCCTGGTGGGTCTCCTATGGCTTCCAGGTACAGAAAGAACTGAGGAGGGAGCGGGGCTGCTCACACTTATGTAGGGCATGTGACGTCAGAGATTGACGTTGGCGTGATCAGCTTGTAATAGGCTGCTGCAGAATAAGCTTCTGTGTGATCCTGATTCCTGATGACTACGGTCCATAGATGTGACCTGATGACAGAGATTCCCTCGAGGAGCTAGTCTTATGGTAGTTCTTACATAACTGTTCTTTGTCTGCATTTCTCCTCTCTTTGCTCTTCACTGCTGTGTTCATTTATACGGACACATAATTTTTGTCCTCTTCAGTTCTTGTGATTCTCCTGCTTCATCCTTTACTGACTTCAGACACCTCTGTTTGAGACATCACAGTTTGTTGCTGTGGAAGTGATTATAATGTCATGGTGGATTGTGACCTCAGCAGAGGATTAAAAACCAGGAGTAGATCAATTGTAGGGGGGCAAGGATCCTTATTTCATGCAAATTTGCCTAGTAATGAACAATACAAGGAAAGTAAATTCAGAAAATCTAAAAAAAAAAAAAAGATAAACCGCATTTACCTGTAAATGTGCCCAGCAAATCCAAAACTGGTGCAGTGGGAAATATTTCTGGGAGAATATAGCTGAGCGCATTGGCAAGAGTGAAAAGCAACCCCCTAGAATGCTAAAAGTTGACAGGATTGAGATCCTGGACCAGTCAGAGATAATAAACAAAGTTAGCACAGCCTTTACAGACCTGAATTCCTTGATCCCAGCCAGCGTCACATAGACAACACGAAACAGTAGCGGGACAGGTGTCTTTTGCAGACATGACCCTGAGACAGGACATCCACAATCTGACTTTGGGGGTATCTCTTGCAGCAGGTCACACCTATGAAACTATAGCTGCCAGGCACTAGGAACACATGGAAACTTTCCTAGCTAGCAGTCTACTGGGGGGCCACCCACTCCGACGTCCTACATAAACATTGGCATATCCTATAAGAGTGAGCATCCTCCGCGCACTCCTCAGTTATTTTCCCGACATTGACCATCGTGCATCGGACTTCATGGAGATCTGCCAGCTTCAGTCAATTGTCATTTCACCAATTTTCCTCTTTGAATTTTAGTTTTTATTTTTCTCTCCCTAGTGTGCATCACTTTAGTGATAAAGTGATTTTCCCTCTCCGTTTATGCCAAATTCTGCCTCTGGGAACCTCTTCGAAAGATGTGCCTGTGGGAAGAAGATCCCTGAGAAGGATGACCTTGAGGCCTGCATCTGCTGCCTAGTCCCAGACCACGACACCCAGGCTTGCGTGATCTGCTGCCGCTTCAACCAGTCTACCAGGAAGCACCAAGAGCAAGCCCTCAAAACTTTTCTGCTGAAGCAGAAGGTCACCCAGATGGAGAAGGAGCTTCTGGCTTGAAGTTCCTCCACTTCCCCCACAACATCCTCAGGTTCACAGCCTTCCAAGGCCCAGGTCAAGTCTACGGGGAAGCATAAGCATCGACACAAGGACCGTCCCAAAGAAAAAACCGGCTTCTTCATTTCGATCACAGTCGCTGCTTAGTGCACCAACCGCGGCAGGGCCATCACCAGAGCGGTTCTCTGTGCCTTGCATGCCCTTTCCCTTGCGGGGCTACCATTGGCAGCTCTCCCTACCAATGTATCGGTGGCAGGGATCAGTTCCAGGGGCTCTGGTGCCCCATCGACTTCACAGCCCCTGCTGTTCAAGCTGTTGTTTTCTGCGGGCACTCAGTTGAGTGGCTTGTTGTCGATGGGTTCAGCTGCGTCGGTTGCTGGAACACAACCTATTCCCACGCTGCTGACCTCGGCCGTTTCTTTGGCTGTCATCTTGGGCCCGGAGCCTCTACTTCTCCGGGATCACCCCGGCCTGAGTTTCATTCGCCATCCCTGATGACAAACCATGCCAAGGAGCTTCCCTGCAGGCCCCAACCTGTACAGCCACCCTCCTCGGTGCTGACCCCGGCGTCGACCCCAGTGTTCGCTCAGCCGACGCCAGTTGTGGTGAACTTCCACTTCATCCTTGCCACCTTATGGAATTTTATGCAGGCTAAGCTTGCTCCTCCCCAAGGCCCGTCCCTGCAGCAACCCTCTGTTTCTCCAGCAAGGCCATGGCCCACACGCCAGAACCCTAGACCCTTACTCCCCTTCAGAACTGGGGGATGAGGATGGGTGCCATCCAGAACTCATTCCTCCCAATGAGGATGATGATGGTGACGACAGGAGCTACTACTTACAACTTCTCCTCCATGGTCCCGTCTGACAGCGAGGAGTATATTCCGTGGCCCCCGTGACCCTCTTTTGTCTTGATTATGAGACAGTTACAATCGTCAGCCATGGCTTCAACACTGAGGAGCAAGATCCCACTCGATGTCGGCTGGCAACTTATTTATGGCTACTAGGTGCCCCTCCTTTGGTCATCCCTCAATTAATTGAGCCTTTTGAAGATACCACCATGACCGCCTAGCATCGGCACAATTTGATACCCGCCGTACCAAGGAAGGCAGACAAATTATACCAGGCTCCAGCAGGAAGGTCTTTTTTTCATCAGTCAGGCTCATGCGGATTTGGTGGTCATCAAAGCCACCCACAACCGCACCAAGAGGCCCAAACATCTCAGATCTTCTTTGGGGATATCTCAGTCATCAGGTCACACGGTAAGAACTCCACCGTCAGTGAAGCAGGATCCACACGGAAGATTTTCAGCAGTACAACTGGATTTCCCATGCTAACATCATGTGACAGTGTCATCAACCCTATAAAGGTGTGAGCAGCCTTGCTTCCTCCTCAGTTCTTTCCTGCCATCGACCTCATCTACACGGGTCTCCATGGAAGCTCTGATGCAGTTTTGCACCCTTTTCCCCTATGGCTTTTTTCTGTGCTTTGCCTTGGAATATCTTTCTTACAGAGATTCCCTTATTTTGTTTTTGTCGAGAGACAATCCATCTATCTCTCTCTCTCTCTTCCATCGCTTCCGCTGCGGAAAGAAGATTGCCTCCACAGATGAACACTCACTCTTTGTCTGCTGTCTTGGGCTTGACCACAAAATCTCTTGACTGTGAGCTCTGCCAGAAGTTTAATGAAACAACCCTCAGGCAACAAAAGAAGGCTCTTAAAATGTCCTAATGGAACAACAAGTAGCCAGTTCTGGGCAGGGGTCCTCCGGGTCCAAGCCTCTCAATCGCCAGCAGGGTCGTCGAGCTCTCAGGCCGCTAAGGCCTGAGGCACGTGCTCACGGAAAAGTCATAAGAGAGACTGAGATCAAGACTGCTGCCCTCAGTGGCAGTCCCGCTCCCCGACGGCTTCTTCCTCTTCATCCAGTGGTACTCTGTCGACAGCTGTGGCAACGACGCACAGATCTGTTGTGCAGGTCTCTGTGCCTACCAGACCCATACGGGCAGCTCCACTGTCCGATTCCCAAGGCGGCCGGTTGTTGACCTCCGGGTTGTCAGCCCCTCCATCGACGACGGGCCTGTCGTCGATGGCCCTCCCGATGCAGCCTGTTCCTGCCTTATGCAATGGGCCCCTCGGGCTCCCAGGGCTCGACTGATCGGTCGCCACTCCCAGTTCCGTTGATGCAGGGTTCGACGGTTGTCGATCTCAATGAAATCCTTATCAAGCTTACTTTGGTGGTTTTTCACCAAACTTGGTGCCTTTAGGTTTACCTCACCTGCGCTACCCTCCTGCCGGTCACAGGCTGCTCCCTGTGAGTTGATGGCGGCGCGCCATACGTCGGACCTGGACCTGTAGGAGGTTGATGTCGAGGAGGAGTAGCACCCTGACCTCATTCTGCCTGATGAGAAGGAAAAGGAGGAAGATCCTCTCACTTCAGACAGGTCCAGTGCTTCTTCTGTCAGCGAGGACTCTGTCAAACATACCTCTAGGTCTCCTCCAGAGGACCCCACCTTCTTCAATATTATGAAGCAGTTGTCCTCAGCCATGGGGTTCCATACTGAGGAGGGGGATGTCACCAGAAAAGATTTAGTGGACTTTCTGGAGATCCCAGAGTCTTCTCCAAAGATCATTTCTTCTGTTTTGCCTGCATTGAGGAATGCTGCTACTGTAGCCTGGCACCGTCCTGACAAGTTGCTAACTATGCCCAGGAGGGGAAGATAAACTTTACCATGCCCCTCAGGGGTTCCCTCATTATGTTGCTCAGCCTAAAACAGATTCAGTCATCATTAAGGCAGCTCATGGCAGGTTTAAGGTGCCCAAGCACCATAGTTCCCTTCCCCCAGACAAGGAATCCCGCAGAATCGACCTTTGGGGCAAGAGGGTTTATGCATCCTCCACCTTGGGTTTGAAGATTGCTAATTACCTATCTCACATGATGAAATACCAGAATACTAACTGGAGGAAGGGCAAGGCCACTGCCCAGGCTCTTTCAGAAAGCACTCAGAAGCAGGAGTTTCTCAAATGCTTGCAGACGGCTGAAGATGTCAGCAACCACTTCTTGTGGGCACTCTATGACATGTCAGATACTATTGCTAGGGCAGATGCCACAGGCATTTGCCTCTGTAGGCATTCCTGGCTCAGGGTCTCTGGCTTTGCCACTGATGTCCAGCAAAAGGTGCTTAATGCACCCTTTAATGGGGCTAAGCTTTTTGGTCCAGATGTTCAGGAGATCATTAATGACCTGCAGGCATCTGGCAGGGCTATAAAGTCTGTCCACTCGCTTTATTACACACAGCAGCAGAGGGGCAGACAGTGCCTTCCCTTTCCTAGGGTGCCCGATAGACAGGGAGCAGCCTCTCTGCCTTAAGCCAAGCAAAGAGCCTCCTCTGCCCTGCCCGCGATGGAGCTGCAGCCAAGCGCCCCAGTGGAGAAGGGCCAGCCCCCCCCCCAAGCTGGATTTGCCTCTCCTTGCCAGGCCCCCCTCTTCCGGTCCCCAAGCAAGAGGTGGTGGTCGGAGGTTCGTTCTCCCTCCATCTAAACCAATGGAGAACCATAACATCAGCTGCTTGGATTCTGAAAATTATAGAAAGGGGTCACACCTTGGAGCATGTTGAGCACCCTCCAGAGTCTCTCCCTCTGTTCTCCAGCTATCCCCAGCCCATCTGTTTGTAATCCGGGAGGAGGTACAGTCCCTTCTGCACAAATAGGCCATCGAGATAGTGCCCAGGTGCCAGAGAAACACAGGGTTCTAGTAGCATGGATATGTTGTTCATCCACACTCTTTGCATGTCCCCTTCCACTTTAAGATCCACAGGAAGTCTTCAAGCTGGCTCCTCCCACCCACCTGGGTGGTATATACCTTGGCTCAGCCCCATGACACCAGATCTTCCTTTCCGCTGGAAGATTCAGGTTGCCTCCCTCGTGTTCTCGCATTTAGTAGGCCCTAGCTTTTAAACCTTCGGTTTTACGGAAACTGCATTGTTCATATTAGTAGTCAAGTTTGCAAGCCTGATCATGGAAGAAAAATCTTCCCCGGATTTTGTAGCCGTGCCCGTGCAGGCCAGAAGATGTCGGTACCGATCCCATCCGCATGTCACTGCCTCGTGTGTCAGCTATGACACCTCGACTTGCAGTCTATGTTTGGCTTTTCATCCCAACATCCTTAACGACCGTCTCACATGCCTGAAACTGGGGAGGCCGGAGAAGAGGAACCCTCCGCTGAAATCCAAAGAGGCTTGGTGGGTGGTTTCCACGGCTGTGGGATCTGCTGAGCAGTTGGAATGCATGCAAGCATTCGAGGAGCAGGTGGTTCGTGCTGCGGTGTCTTCTCGGAGCTTTTTCGTTCCGCTCAACCTGAGCTCCACCTTCTCAGGTTCCTTCTGGGAGTTGTGCCAGTCTCTCCTACCAAGGGAAAGGCACCTGTGGGCTCGAACTCCTCTCGATCCCATAAGCGGAATAAGGATCTGAGTGCATCTTCGTCTCCATTAAGACGGTCTTGGGAGCAGGAGAGATTTCGGTCCCAGGGACATGCGGTCTTGACTTCGGTTGAGATCGCTTCTTCGGCTGCTGGCTTTTCGGACTTGCCGTCAGGCCAGCCGATAGAGTGCTTGGTCGACGATGTGGAAATAGTCATCAATCCTATTGACCCTTTGTCGCCAACTCCGGTCGCCGGCTCCTTGGAGAGGACTCCGGTCCTTGTTTTCCCTGATGAGGAGACCCAGTCTGCTGGAGTACCTATCTAGGAACCGGTCCCGAACTCTGTGAAGTCACCGACTGAGTCGGCCTGCCCGATCTCGATCGAGTTCTAGAACCCCCTCGACCGACAGGCCGAGGAAGTGCCATAAGTGCTCCAAAAAGAGGTGATGCCATTGGTCGTCCTCGTCCTCCTTGGATGAGGAGAGGCTCCGGCGGAAACTCCGTCGGTGCTACAAGGATCTTGTGGCAGCAGCTGATTTTGTCCGGGCATAAGCCTACCATGGCTTCCACCCCAGTCATTACTTGGCTTTCGCCTCCCAGGCCGAAGCCGACTCCTTCGGAGCCGACCAAATTGGTTCCCCAGCCCGCGGAGCCAGCAAGACCACCTGTTCAGCCCAAAACGGTCTCTCCACCTATTGTGTTGGAACCACTGCCCAAACAGCCTGTGGGAGGGGCTCCTTCCAAGGAAGACAGACCGGACACCGGGATTCCCCGGTGATTGTTGGTCACGGTCACCCCAGACCGTCCCTGGCAAGTCGAAGGTGACCTGGGCGGTAGGCCGTTGTACCTTCGGATTCGGACGTCACCAGTTACATTCGCATCCAGTTGATGATGAATCAACCGCTGGCCTAGAGACGGAGGAAGGTCTCTCGTCTTTTCCAGGGATCCTTCACCTCATCTCTGAATCTGCAGGGATGCCCTTGGAGCCAGTCCAGAAAAAGGTGGCGTACCCTCTTACGGACATCCTTAAGAGAGGGGATACCCTGACGGCGGCCTTTCCTGTGGCTGAGGCCATTGTTAGGCCAGCCCTAGAACTTTGGCAACGTCTTGCCTCTTGTCCAGCTCTGTCTGCTCACATGGCACACAAATACATGCCCATGGGGTCCCTAGCGGGGTTCACAGAGCACCCTTCGTCGGAGAGCCTGGTGGCCGCCTCTGTGTGCAGGCATACTGGCAGTTCTGCCAACACTGACCGACCTCCTGGTAAAGAGTCCAAGCTCTTGGACCATTCAGCCAGGAAGGTCTATGTGGCTTCCTCCTTGGGCCTTCATCAGGCAAGTTTGGCCATCATCATGGTACACTTTTCTCTCACTAGATGAAGTCCTCCCACATCTCCCCATGGACATGCAGACCACGGTCAAGCAGGTCCGGGATCAGGGCTGAGCTGTTGCCAAACAGCAGCTCCAGATGGCCTTAGACGTTGGGGATTCTTGTGCCCGCTCGATGGCTGACGTAGTTGCCTCTCATCGCAGGGCTTGGCTGAGGCTCTCCTCTTTCCCGGCGGATACCCATCACAAACTAGCTGACGTGCCCTTCCTAGAGACTGACTTGTTCAGCCAAGGAGTGGCCGGTCACCTTCAGTGCATTGAGCAGTCCAATGCCACCTTGGACGCTACCTCTGCCAAGAGTTCTTTGGGCAAGAACCAGCAGAGGTAAAAGAAAAAGCCTTTTCGGCATTCTTCCCCTGTGGCTCAACAGTCCTCCTTTCAAGCCGGACAGCAGCAGGCTCAAGCTTGGCGCTCTCAGCCCAAGCCTGGTCCCCAACAGGCCCGTAAAGGAGGCAGAGGTTCCGGTCCTGGAGCCTCCTCCTCCAAGCCTGTGCAGTGACAGGACGGGGGCTGTCATCCCCTCTCCCGCCACCTCAGCTCTGGGTCCTCCCATGGGGGGCTGGCTCCACCACTTCCTTTCCCCCTGGTCTGCTGTCACTTCAGACAGCTGGGTTCTCAAGGTGGTCGGTCAGGGACTGCCTCTGGAATTCGAGCAGTACCCTCCAAGCCGAGCCCGCGTCCTTTGGGAGGAAAGAGATTCCGCTCATACCCAGTTGGCTTTCCAGGACGACATTGCTCAGCTGCTCCGCAAGGAGGCAGTAGCTCCAGTGCCAGATCCTCCAACAGACCCAGGCTTTGTTTCCAGGTACTTTCTGGTGCCCAAGCAGACGGGGGGCTGGTGCCCCATCCTAGATCTCCACGACCTGAATCAATATCTCCGGCCTCGCACCTTCCGGATGGTCACTCTGAACCAGATCATACCATCCCTGGAGCGAAACATGTGGTTCTGTTCACTGGATCTACAGGACGCGTTCTTTCACGTCCCAATCCTTCCATCCCATCAGCGGTTCCTCCACTTCAGGGTCGAGGGGACCCTGTACGAGTTCCGAGCCATGCCGTTCAGCCTGTCATCGGCCCCACGGGTCTTCACCAAATGCATTGCAGTGGTGGCAGCCCACCTTCAGCGTCGAGGAGACAGAATCTACCCTTACCTCGACGACTGGCTCTTGGCAGGTTCCTCCCTACAGGAGGTGGAGAGGTCCGGGGATCTGGCCCTCCAAACCTGCTCCCAACTCGGCCTCCTGATCAACGAGGCGAAGTCGTAACTCATGCCCTCTCAGGTGATGGGCTTCATCGGGGCAGAGCTCAACTCTTGTCAAGCCAGAGCTCAGCTCCCGGCAGACAGGGCAGAGGTTCTCTCCTCCTTTGCCCGATCATTTCTGGTTGGGCACCTGCGCCTTGCCTTGGACTTGCGCCTTCTGGGTTACATGGCAGCATGCACCTCAGTGGTCCATTGGTCCTAGTGGCACATGCACCCCCTCCAATGGGAGCTGGCTGCCCAATGGACTTAGCGATATGGTCTTTTCGACCAGCTGATCACTGTAACCCATAAGATGTGGGACGCTCTCCAATGGTGGATCATCCCAGACCGGTTGCAGGAAGGGATCCCGTATGTCCTCCCCAAGCAGGCGGTTGTCCTTATGACTGATGTCTCTCTCATGGGCTGGGGAGCCCACATGGGGGACAACAGGGCTCATGGGTTCTGGACCTCGAGGAGTCCGGGTGCCACATCAACCTGTTGGAGCTCAGAGCAGTCAAACTGGCACTGTCAGCTTTCGCTCCTCAGCTCTTGGGTCAGGTGGTTCAAGTCCAGACGGACAATACCATGACTATGTACTACCTCAACACACAGGGCGGAATGCACGCCGGTCTGCTGTGCAAGGAGGCGCTCCGCATCTGGACTGTCGTGAGCCGGTTGGAGGTGGATCTCCTAGCCATCCATGTGGCAGAAGCCTCGAAACAGCTGGCGGATGCTCTCAGCTGCATAGGCCAGACATCCCACAAGAGGTCTCTCCATCCAGAGGTAGCTTACAGCCTGTTCTCCCATTGGGGAAAACCGATGGTGGGCCTGTTTGCCTCCATGGAAAATCCCAAGCTGAGGCTGTATCATGCCCACCCCCCTCAGCAGGGCTCGCTGCAGGGGGATGGCTTCTCGAGGTCATGGACCCAGGCCTCCTTTACGCCTTCCCTCCATTTCTCTTGATCCACAAGATGTTACTCAAGGTGAGGAGGGACAAGGTGAAGGTGATTCTGGTAGCCCCAGATTGGCCATGCCAGTTCTGGTACCCAGATCTCCCCAGCCTCAGCTGCAGGTCCCTGGAGTGGCTTTGTACACGCCCGGACCTGATATCTCTGAACCAGGGGAAGATATTTCATCCAAACCTTCAATCACAGCACCTCACAGCCTGGTACCTGAGCAGCTAGATTTCCAGGCTTTGGATCTTTCCGAAGATGTCTACACCGTGGTGGAGGCATCTCTAAAGGAATCAGCCAGGAAATGTTATGCCTTCAAATGGAAAAGGTTTTCCATTTGGTGTCAGGGAAAGGGTCTGGACCCCTTATCCTGTTCTTTGTCTAACATTCTCGAATACCTTTGGTCTCTTTCCAAAGGGAGTCTATGGTCATTGACCCATAGGGTGCACCTGGCAGCAATTTCTGCTTACCAGGCGCAGGCCGGTCAGCTGACATTGGTGCAGGAGACAGTGGTCGGGCGCTTTTTCAAAGGCCTGGATCACATATCCACTCCAGTGCGTGAACCTCCACCTCCATGGGATCTGTTGCTAGTTTTGGCAAAGTTCATGGGCAAGCCATTCAAACCCATGCACAAGTGCAAGCTGTCACACTTCTTGTGGAAGACGGCCTTTCTGGTGGCTATCACTTCTGCCAGAAGGACAGGGGAACTCCAGGCGCTTTCGGTGGACTCCCCTTATCTGGTCTTCCACAGGGACAAGGTTGTCCTACGCCCCCACCCGAAATTCCTTCAGAAGGTGGTGTCAAGGGTTTCACCTTAACCAGGTGTTGACTCTGCCGGTATACTACCCTAATTGCACCTCGGAGGCTGAGTACAGGCTCCATACTTTGGACCTGAGATGTGCTCTCTCCTACTATAAGGAGAGGACAGTGGAAATTCGGGGTGAGGTTTGCCAGCTGTTTGTCACCTACGCTGAAGCCGCTTCTGGCAGACCTGCAGCAAAGCGGACTATTGCAAGATGGAGTACATCATGCATTGGTCTGTGTTTTGAGTTGGTGGGCAAGGAGCCTCCAAGAGGGATAAGAGCTCATTCTACCCGCCATACTGCTGCATCGGTGGCCGCTTCCAGGGACATCCCTATCCAGGAAATCTGCCGGGCTGCTACCTGGAAGTCAGCAAACACCTTCATCACCCATTACCACATCAACCTTGAGTCATGCTGGGATGCTGGTTTTGGGGCCTCAGTTCTCCAAACACTGTTCCCTAAGTAGGGGGTGTGCGCCTTGCCTCCCTCCTTCCGGAGAACTGCTAGGAGTCTGCCAAAGAGTGTGGATGAACAACATATCCACGCTCCTAGAAAAACAGGTTACTCACCTGTAACAGTAGTTCTAGGAGTGGTATATGTTGTACATCCACACAGACCCACCCGACCTCGCTGGCTATGGACGCACACAACCTGGCTTCCAGTGGGCTAAGATCTGGCATCATGGGGCGGAGCCGAGGTGTATACCACCCGGGTGGGTGGTACGAGCCAGCTTGAAGACTTCCAGTAGATCTTAAAGTGGAAGGGGACATGCTAAAGAGTGTGGATGAACAACATATACCACTCCTAGAACTACTGTTACAGGTGAGTAATCTGTTTTTTTATTCCAGGTTCTTCCTGGTCCCCAAAAAGACTGGGGATTTGAGGTATATTTTGCATCTAAAAGACTTCAATCTGAATATGCAGTACAAAAAGTTTGGATGATGTGTTTGCCCAGTTTGCTGCCCTTACTCAAGCAGGGAGACTGGCTGTGCTCTCTGGACCTGCAGGACACTTACTTGTATATCTCTGTCTTTCCTCCTCACAGGAGGTTTCTCCGGTTTCTTTTTCAGGGTAAACACTACCAGTTCAGGGTGCTGCCCTTTGGCTTGTCCTCTGCACCATGGGTCTTTACAATGCGCTTAGCAGCAGTAGCTGTGGCCCTCAGACAAGAAGGAATGTACGTCTTTCTTTATCTGGACGATTGGCTTCTAAAGGCCCTGTCCAGGGACCAGCTGCTGGGGACCTTAGAAAGAACTCTCCAGTTATTTCTCTCCCTGGGCGTCACCGTTAATCTGCCCAAGTCTGTTTTGGTCCCATCTCAGAGGCTGCAATACATAGGGCTGTTCTAGACTCAGCACAGGGGAAGGCCTTCCTGCCTCAAAACAGAGTAGAGTGCCATATTGCCCAGGCTCAGGAGGTGGCCCAAAGTTGGTATGTCTCCACCAGTGTTTACTTGAGGCTGTTGGGTCTGATGATGGGTGCCGTTCCCACCATCCCACTGGCCGGACTCCACATGCGTATCCACCAGTGGACTTGCAGGGTGCAGTGGAACCAGCAGACTGACAAGCTGGACCATTTAGTCCTGGTCTCCTCTCCTGTCTGCAAAGTGTTTCAGTGGTAGATGGATCCCCAGAACCTCTTGCAGGGGAGTCCAGTCCAGATCTGCTCCCTGTGGCAGATCCTCACCACGGATGCTTCCATGTTGGGGGGGGCCCATCTGGGCCTTTTTCAGACTCCAGGCTTCTGGTCCCAGATCGAAGCCTCCTTGCATATCACTATCCTGGAGATGTGGGTGGTTCTGTATGCCATACTGGCCTTCCAGAACTATCTTCTTACGGGTCAGTTGCTGATTGTCAGACAACCTCCGTGTGGTTTATTATATCAATAAGCAAGGGGGAATGCATTCGTACACTGTATTCATGGGGGCTATGAGAGTGTGGAATTGGGCTCTGGACCATGGTCACACCCTCTCAGCAGTCCACATCCCCGGAGTGCTAAAACTCTCGCAGACAGCCTCAGCCGGACTCAGTCCAGCATGCATGAGTGGAATCTCCTCTCATCCGTCGCCAAAGATCCCTTTGACAGATAGGGCCATCCAGAGTGGGACCTTTTTGTGTCCCCACTAACGCAGAACTGCCCAATTTTTGCTCGTTCGATCCGGGGCCTGGAGTTTTCTGGTTTCTGGTTGTCCCTCTCTTGGAGCGGGAGGTTTCTTTACGCCTTCCCTCTGATTCAGAGGGTGCTCATCAAGCTACAGATGGAGGGGGCCCACATGACCCTGGTAGCTCCATTCTGGTCTCGCCAGATATGGTTTCCTGTACTTCAGCAGCTAGCGGAGGAACCTCCGTTCCCCCTCCCCTCTGCAGGAATCTGTTGACCTGGGATCAGGGGACCCTGGTCAATCCCAACCTCAAGTCCCTCCATCTGCACGCTTGGCTCCGGAGGACATAGCTATCACCAGATTCGGGGTCTCTAATAGGGGTGGCGGACATCCTAGTGACTGCCCAGAAGCCTTCCACCTGAGCCACTTATACCATGAAGTGGAAGCTGTTTGCCATATGGGCTGCCAAGCATAATCTGGACCCCTTCACCTGTCCGGTGAGCCAGATTCTGGAATAACTGATCTCTTTATGTGATTCAGGTCTCCAGTACTCCTCCCTCAAGGTGCACCCTTCAGCTGTTTCAGCTTTTCATGAGCCCATGGGTGGTGACTGTACCATAGCTCAGCTGGATGTTTCCTGTACCTTTCTGAGGGGCATCCTGCACCTGAAACCCCCAATCCGTTCTGCAGTCCTGGCTTGGGATTTGAATTTTGTTTTGGAGAAGTTGACCCCGTCTCCATTTGAACCAGCTGCAACTTGCGAGCTACGCTTTCTTTCTTGGAAAGCGTTACTTTTAGTTGCTGTTACTTCTGCTCGAAGAATTTCAAAGCTTCAGGCCCTCTGGTGCGAGGATCCTTATTTGATTTTTCACAAAGACAGGGTGTTTTTGTGGATGAATCCTGAGTTTACATTGAACCAATCTAGCCACTTCCCTGTTTATTTCTCAGAGCATGCCAATCCAGGGGAAGCACTGCTCCATAAGTTAGATGTGCACAGAACTTTGAAGTATTACCTGCTACGAACCAAGGAAAGCAGGAAGTCGAAGCAGTTGTTTGTTTCTTTCACCCCAGGTAGAGAGGGTGTCCAGGTTTCTAAGCAGTGTTTATCCATATGGTTGACTAATTGCATAGTGTTCTGCTACAATAAGTACGGCAAAGAATTGTCTGGTGCTGTCAAAGCTCATTCCACCAGAGGTATGGCTACTTCTGTGACATGTTTCCGACGGGTCTTAGCCTCGGGCATTTGTGCGGCTGCCACCTGGAGTACTGTCCACACCTTTACCAAGCACTACAGTCTGGACATTACCTCTAGAGACCATGCAGGATTTGGCAGGGCTGTGCTGCAGGGCCTCCTGTCTTAAGTTTAAGGCTGGCCTTCCTCCCAGACTGTCTGTTTGCACCTGTAAATGCTTGGAACTTGTTCCTACAGTGTGAACTGAGGACTAAGGTATCCCCAAAGAAGATAGAACAGTTGCATAAGATTACTCTAACAGTAGATCTTTGAGGGGATCTCAGTCATCAGGTCTATTTTCCCTCCCACCATCCCCCCTTTTTGAGGGGCTCCTTTCTGGAACTGGCTATTTGGTGTATTCAGCCTTTCTTATAGGCCTGTGCACCTCTCTCTCTCCTCGGTCCCCCATGGCTAGAGCTATGCTCCCTTTGTCTCTGGGGAAAGAACTGTGGAGGGAATGGGGCAGCTCACGCCTTTATAGGGTTGGTGACATCGTCACATGGCATGGGCAGCCCCAGTTGTACTGCTGAAAATCTTCTTTGTGGATCCTGCTTCACCAATAATGAAGTTCTTACGGTGTGACCTGGTGACTGAGATCCCCGCGAAGATCTACTGTTACAGTAAGTTCTTACGTAACTGTTCTTTCCTTGCCCCCTGGATAAGAAGTCACGGAGGCTGGGTCACATTGGCAAGAGAACCTTTGCCTCTGCCACACTGACCATCAGGTGTTAAATTACATTGCCCATATGGTCCAGTACCAAAACCAGCTTTGGGACCAAGCCCTTGAAACTGCTCGGGCCCTCCCAGGGGATCCCCTAAAACAACAGTTGCTGCAGTCTCTTAAAGCCAAGTCTGATGCGGCACCCACCTCCTTTGGGCTGCCTACGATGCCGTAGACACTTCGGCTAGTTCTGCCGCAGCAGGCATTTGCCTAGGTAGACACTCTTGGTTGAGGGTGTGTGGCTTTGCTCAGAATGTTCAATTGTCCATCCTGAATGCCCCTTTCAGAAGCAGCATGTTGTTTGAAGAAGATGTGCAGGACATACTGTCTCAACTGCAAGCCTCTGGCCACACCCTACGATCGGTCCATTCCATGTACCACACCAGCCAGCCAAAAAGTGGTCAGCGAGTGTCTTTTCATTGATCTATTCATAGACCCAAGCCCTCTAGCAAACCTTAGGTAAGCTGCCCCTGCCTTTCCCATCCCCTCCTCCACCACAGGAAAAAAAAACCAGAGGAGGCAGTGTGGCCTTGGCAGCCCCCCGTCGGTTCAGCCTGACTCCTTGCCCAACCCCCCCCTTAAGGCAGGAGGTGTTGGTGGGAGGGAGTCGCTTCCACCTGCACTTGGACAAGTGAAGGGAAATCACCAGAGTTGCTTGGGTACTGCAGATCATAGAAAGCGGCCACACTTGTGGAGTGGCCTCTGGAGAACCCCCCCCCCAGTTCTGTTCTTACCCTCTAGACCACATTCCGGTGCTCTGGGAAGAAATTCACTCCTTTTATAGAACCTGTCCCAGAAACTCAACATGGCAGAGGGTTTTATTCTCATTTCTTCCTGGTGCCCAAATGCACAAGAGACCTCAGGCCCATTCTGGACCACCTGGAGTTAAATCTGTTCATCCAGTATAAAACATTCCAGATGGTGACACTCCAGGGTCTGCTGCCCCTTCTGCACCAGGGAGATTGAGTTTGCTTCTTCTACATGAAGGATGCTTACCGGCACATCCAGGTACATGCTCCCACAGACAGTACCTAAGATTTCATTTCCAAGGGGCACACTTCTAGTTCTGGGCCTTGCCCTTTGGCTTGTCTTCAGCCCCTCAGGTGTTCACCAAATGCTTAGCAGTGGTGTCAGCTCACCTCAGGCGGGAAGAATGCTATGTCTTTCCCCAGCTGGATGACGGCTTCTCGAAGCCCAGCCCAGAAGCACCTAATTCAGACTCTGGAACTTACCACCTGCCTATTCCAGGATCTGGGCATTATGGTCAACCTGACCAAGTCAGTTCTAACTTCCTGTTAATGCCTTCAGTACATAGGGGCAATCCTGGATACTTCTCAGGGCATGGCCTTCCTGCCCCAGGACCGAGCAAGACTGCCTGGTAGATAGCTCAGATCTGCCTGCTGTACAACCATTTTGTCTCAGCCAGAATCTTCCTGCAGCTCTTGCATCTGATGGCTACTGCTGTAGTCACAGTGCCCCTAGCCAGACTGCACATGAGGATACCTCAATGGACACTGAGGGCCCAGTGGGATCAGCATATCAGCGACCTGGAACAGCCGGTCCTGGTCTCCTCTCCAGTGAAGAAAGTTCTGCTTTGGTGGATGGAACCCAACAACTTGTTCAGTAGGGTCCCTTTCCTCATTCCTTCCTCTCAGGAAATCCTAACAACCGATGTTTCGGAGTGGGGGTGGGGAGCGCATCTAGGGCCCCACCAAACATAAGGAACCTAGTCCCATCTGAAATCCTGTCTCCATATCAGTATCCTGGAGATGCCGGCCATTGGAGGTTTCTGTATGCATTTCGCCCCTTCCCTCTGCTTCAGAGGGTTCTAATCAAGCTCCAGATGGAAGGGGGCATGATGGTCCTCATTGCCCCCTTCAGACCTCATCAGGTCTAGTTCCCTTTACTGCAACAGCTGACAGTGGAACCTCTGTGCACTGGCTTGCTGTCGCAGAACCGGGGAACCCTGGTTCATCCAGACTTCAAATCACTGCTCCCTGCATGTTCATGCCTGGCTCCTGGGGGCATAGCCATGACTTGGTTCAGGGTGTCACGCAAGATAGCTGATGTCCTGGTGGTGGCTAGGAAGTCTTCTCCTAGGGCCACTTATTCTATGAATTGGAAATACTTTGTGCTGTGGGCTGCTTCACATCAACTGGATTCCTTCACTTGTCCAGTGAATCAGATTCTGGAGTACTTGCTGTCTCTTTCAGACTCTGGCCTGAAGTACTAATGTCTGCCATCTCTGCCTTCCATGTGCCTATTGATGGCTGTACGGTGGCACAACTGGAGGTGTCCTGTACATTTCTGAGAGGCATTCTTCACCTGAAACCTCCTATCTGCAATCCAGTCCCACCTTGGCACTTAAATTTTGTGTTGGAAAAACTTACTTTGGCTCCGTTTGAGCTGGCCACGACATGCGAGCAACACTTTCTTTGTGGAAAGCATTATTTTTAGTTCCTATTACTTCTGCTCGAAGAATTTCAGCGCTACAGGCACTTGTGTGCGAGCAGCCTTATTTGGTTTTCCACAAAGACAAGGTGTCTTTGCGTACTAACCCTAAGTTGTTTACTAAGGTGGTGTTTAAGTTTACTTTAAATAAGTCCATCCACCTTCCTTTTTTATTATCCAGAGCAAGCCACTCCAAGGGAAACATTGCTTCACACTTTAGATGTGCATAGAATTTTGTGTTACTACACCCACTGTACGATGGACTGTAGGAAGTCCTCTCAGTTGTTTGTTTCTTTCACCCCCGGAAATAGGATGGCCCTGTTTCAAAACAATGCTTGTCCAAATGGTTGGCCAATTGTATTACTTATTGCTACAGTAAGTATGGAAAGGATCTTCCGTGTTGTTCGTGGCCATTCCACCAGAGGCATGGCCACTCCTGTTGCCTGTTTCAGGAATGTGTCAGCTGAAGAGACCTGTGTTGCTACTACTTGGAGTACTGTCCACACCATTATCAAGCACTACAGTCTGGACCTTGCCTCTAGACATAGGTCCAACTTTGGCCTAGCTGTTCTCCACCTACTTTCTCAAGCTCAAGGTTTCCTCCACCCAGAGTGTGCTGTCTACTGATGGAACTGCTTGGAACTCATTCCATAGGTGTGGCTTGCCGCAAGAGATGTCCCCAAAGTCAGATACTACAGTTACGTAAGAACTTACTGTAACAGTAGATCTTCCATGGGATGGTCTCTTGCAGCAGGTGATACTTTTGGGTAGTCGCCAGAAGTTGCTGTGGTGCATGGCAGCTCTTATAGCATTCTTTATCATTCTACTACTTATATAAGAGTGGGCAGTTCCTGGTATCCTCAGTTCATTTTCCCGCCATCTTCAGCTCGCATGCAGCAGCTATTGCAAAGTGTAGGCAGTCATCGACGAGAAACTGAGCAAACAGGAACAGTTTCTCCCATTCCCTCTTCTTCATCGACAGATGTCAGAAGGACCTTCAAACAAATCATCTTTATTTCACTCCTGTCGTTGCGGTAGAGAAATCTACTGTTTCGACAATCATTCAGTCTGTGCCGCTGTTTGGGACACACGACTCATTTTCCTGTGAACTTTGTCAGGAATTCAACCAAGCAACTCATCAACAATGATTGCTTTATAGCCAGGCTTACCTTATGGAACAAAAGCCACTCTCTTAGAGAAGCAAGGGGCCCATCCCAAGGACATCCATCTGGTGCTTCACACAAGAAGCACAGATGTGAAAAGGATGCTCCCACTGCTTCCTCTTCCAGGTGCTCATCGGCGACAACCACTTCAGGTCTCCCCTTGTCGACGACGTCTGCTAAACCTGCCTCCTCGTCGATGGGAGTTTATTCTCTCTCGTCGACAGCACTTTCCAGCGTTCTGTCGGCAGTTTCAACAGAATCTTACGTTACTACCATTGCTGCCACGTCAACAGTGACTCATCTCTTGTCGACGTTGATGGCTGTTAAACATGTCAAATCTTACTCTGTCTTGGCCCTGTCATCGACAGGCCCTGGGACTCTGGGGAATACCATGGATTTTCCTTTTTCAGCTGCCCCCTCCAAGGGCTTTTGTTCATAGAGGCCAGCCTGATTGGGACCGGGACCCCGAATTGTGTCATCCGGGCTCCAGACCTGCTTTGCTTCATGTCCTCTCTCCTCTATTATTCGCTTGTTTCACAAAACCATCCCCCCACTGTTTCTATGGACATGGATACTGTAGTACAGCAGGTTCTGAAGGTATAAGGCATTCATAGCCCCTCGGCTCCTGATACTGGGATCACCCATCCCAGTCGCCCACACCTCCACCAAAATGTTTTCTTGGTGAGCGGCCCACCTCCCCACCTGGTTTCCCTTCAGATTATGAGGAAGAATACTACTCTGAGGACTTAGAATTCCCGGATGACATACCAGAGGATCTGGAGAATACTGATATTCAAGAATGGGACTCTCGTCCTCCATCTTCTCTCTCTACTATATCATCTCTGCACGAGGAACCACCCGCCATGCAGCGGCTTCCCCACCCGACAACCCCTCATTTCATGATGTGATGGTTCAGATACAGAAAATTATGAGTTTCTCTACTACTGAACATGATAAGCAGAGAAAAGACATGGCAGACTATCTTGAACTGCCAGAGGACCCAGTGGCTGTGGTACCGCCACTCATCCAAACATACCAGAATGCGGTGCTTGTGGCTTGGGATCAGCCTTCTGCTTTCCAGGCTCTTCCTTGGAAAGTGGATCATTTGTACCAGGCTCCCACCGATCACCCATTCTTCTCCTATAACCCCGAGGCTGATTCAGTAGTTATTGCCACCGCTCATGATCTTACTAAACACCCCGACACATGAGCTCCTTAACTCCAGATAAGGAATCCCATTGCCTAGACTACCTAGGAAAGAAAGTCTTCTAGGCAGGCACACTGAATCTGAGTATCTTGGACTGTATGGGACATATTGTGAAATACCTACGTACTCCCTGGTCCTCGGCTATTGAAGTAGTCAATAAACTCCCTCCTTCACAGGAGAAAGACCAATTACTGGCTACCATATCCACTGAGAATTCCATTTCCCGACATCTCCAACGCTCGGGATATGATGCTGTGGATACATTGGCCCACGCAGCAGCTACGGGCATAACCCTCTGCCGTCATGCCTGGCTCCGTGTCTCAGGTCTACAACCAGATATTCAACACAAACTGGTTAATGCCCCATTTAATGGTACTAAACTTTTTGGCCCAGGCACCCAAACGCTCTTGAATGATCTCCAGGCGTCGGGCCGCACTCTCCGCACAATGCATGGCATGTACCATACCCCACATTCCTCATGCCAGTACCATTCACAAAACTTTCAGAAATGGAGAGGCAATACTAGTGGGGCGTATCGAAGCGGTTCCTGGGAACATTCTTACACCTCTTCCAGGAACGCCACACCTTCATCGACGGGGCCCCGCTCCCACCCTCTGGGTGGTGCAGGCCAGCCCCTTGACAGTGACCCATTAGGGCTTGCCCCCCGCTTCCTTCTTCAGGCCTTGGAAGCTGTATGGGGCCATTTTGCCCTTCATCTGGAGGCCTGGCTAGCCATTACTTTGGATGAGTGGGTACTTCAAATCATACGTACAGGGCATACACTAGATCTTACATCTCCACCTCCCCCGCACCCACCCCACTCAGTCCATGATCCACCCAATCGTGGTCCTATTCTCCAAGGGGAACTTCGGGCTCTTCTACACAAAAAAGCTGTGGATCCTGTTCCTCCTTCGGAGCTACATCAAGGATTCTATTCCCATTATTTCCTGGTCCTCAAACATACCGGAGACCACAGACCAATATTAGACCTAAGATAACTGAATTTACACATTCAGTACAAGAGGTTTCGGATGGTCATATTACCGTTCATACTACCGATGTTAAGAAAGGGGGATTGGTTATGTGCCTTGGACATGAAAGATGCTTATCTGAACATCCCCATCCACCCTGCCCACCACCAGTTCCTCCGCTTTCAGTTGCTGGGAAACCACTACCAATTTTGAGCACTTCCTTTCGGACTCTCATCGGTTCCGAGAGTCTTCATCAAGTCCCTTGCCGTAGTGGCGGCGGCCCTGTGAAGAGACAGACACTTCATGTAGACGATTGGCTGTTAAAAGCAAATTCCAAACAGGATCTGCTTCTCTCCCTCCAGGCCACCCTTACCCTCTTCCAAAATCTGGGCATTACCATAAATCGTCCGAAATCCAACCCAAAGCCTTCCCAGTCACTCCAGTATATAGGAGCACTTCTGGACACAGTTTCAGCCAGGGCTTACCTCCCTGCCAATAGACAAGACAAACTATCTCTGGCTTTGTATGCTCGATCCCAGCAGTACATAACAGCCAGAAGTCTCTTACATCTTCTGGGGCACGTGGCGGCTGCCATCCCCTCAGTGGCGTACGCTCATCCTCATATGAGACCAGTGCAATGGGTGCTTCAGAATCAATGGCATCAATGGTCGGGTGACTTTGATGACATTCTCAAAGTCACCCCATCCCTCCGCTCCGCCCTAATTTGGTGGACACATCAGCACCACCTGTCTCAGGGCATGCCTTTTCAGGCTTCTCCTCCCCAGCAAACGTTGACCGTGGATGCTTCCCTGGATGACTTCGCTCCGGACCCTTTCTAATCCAGTCAGACAACACCTCAGTGGTGTTCTATCTGAACAAACAGGGAGGCAGCAGATATCACACTCTCTGCAGGGAGGCGCTGAAGGTTTGGCAGGAAGCCACATTCCAACAACTTAGAATAATTGCTGTGCATCTTACAGGGCGCCACAATACCCTGGCAGACATTCTCAGTCGCCAGTCCTCCATTCACGAGTGGACCCTTCATCACAAAGTTCTTCAGATGATCTTCCACTTCTGGGGACCCCACACCTAGACCTTTTTGCTTCCCCAGACAATAACAGACTCCCCAAATACTTTTCCATTATCCCGAACAGAAGGGACTGCTTCATCATGCCCTGTCCCAACCATGGACAGGACACTTTATATGCTCCCCCGTCCCACTCCTGCAACGGACTCTACTGAAACTACAACTCGAACCTAACATGATGATCCTCATAGCCCCACTATGGTCCAGGCAGGTGTGGTTTCCCCTACTCCAGCAGCTTTCCGTGGCAGACCCCATTTCGCTGCCAGTCAGACCAGATCTCCTGACTCAGGAGCGGGGCACTCTTCTTCATCCCAACCTGAAGGCTGTACACCTTCGTGCTTGTCTCCTGAGGATGTTTTCATAACATGTCTTCAGGTCTCCTCGCCTGTGGCCGACATTTTTTTGGCCTCACGAAAACCATCAACCAGGGAAACCTATAATGCCAAATGGAAACACTTTTCCATATGGGCTACTTCCCTTTCCATAAATCCAATTTCATGTCCTTTACCCAAAGTACTAGACTACTTGGCTTCACTTGCCAATAAGGGCCCTAGCTTTTCCTCTATTAAGGTTCATCTGGCCTCCATTCCATCCTATCATGAACCCTATGGAGGCAAATTACTGTATCAACATCATCTTGCCAAGATGTTCTTAAGAGGTATGCTTCATATTCAAACCTCCTATAAAGCGTCACCCCCAGGATTTGAATTCCATACTACAGAAACTCTCCCTGGCACCCTTTGAACCAGTGGCTACCGCCTATCTCCGCTTCCTCTCTTGGAAGATGGTGTTTCTAGTGGCCATTACTTCAGTTCAGCGTACCTGCGAGCTTCAGGCTCTGATGTGTAGAGAGCCTTACATAATCTTCCACAAGGATAGGGTGGTTCTCCACACCAACCCTTCCTTTTTGCTGAAAGTGGTTTCAGAACATATATTAAACCAGACCATGGAATTGCCCGTATATTACTTGTAACATTCCAATCAGAGTGAACATCTACACACCTTAGATGTTCATCGTATTCTGAGGTACTATATAAACCTTACCAAATCCTTGAGAAAAACGTCTCAATTGTTTGTCACCTTTGCCTCTTCGAGAGAAGGTTCCCCAGTTGCCAAGAAAACCATTTCCAGTTGGTTGGCTAATTGCATCACATTTTGTTACAAAAAATACAACAAACCCCTATCGGGAATAGTACAAACTCATTCCACTAGAGCCCAGGCCTCCACAGTGGCCTGTTTTAAAGGGGCCTCGATCACTGATATCTGCAGTGCAGCCACGTGGTCTGCCATTCACACTTTCACAAAGCATTACAATTTAGATATTGCTTCCTGCAGTAGGATGCCTTTGGCCAAGCAGTCCTACAGGGCCTCCTATCATAATTCCACCCTCTCTGGGTACACTGCTTAGGATTCATCCCAAAAGTGTTACCTGCTGCAAGAGACCATCCCGTGGAAGATAGTATAGTTATTTAAAAACTTACCATAACAGTAGATCTTTGAGGGGATGTTTCTTGCTGCAGGTGTGTTCCATCCTTCCCTCCGTCCCCCTCCTTCTCTAATAGAATGACTTTGTTCCACTTAGCACGTGGGAAGGGACACTTTTGGTGCCTCTTATCCCCTCGGTCCTCGCTTAGCCAGCTGAATCCGGCAGGGAACTGAGGATACCAGGGACTGCCCACTCTTATATAGGTATCAGGATGATGATGTCATCAGTGGGGGGCCCCTGGTAAAAGACTGCTGTAAGACCTACTGTGCACCACAGTGACCTCTGGTGACTACCCAAAAGTATTACCTGCTGCAAGAGACATCCCTTAAAGATCTACTGTTATGGTAAGTTTTTACATAACTACTACCTGCAAGGCAATCTCTTGCAGCAGGCTATGCCATCCCTCTCTATTTCCTTCTCCCTGGACTAGGGAAGTCTTTCTGTCTGTACCTCTTTCTCCATTATTTTCTTTTTGGTGGGAACCTTCGGTTCCTCCTTGATTCCCTCTGCTGGGCTAGGTGGCTTATGGTCTCCAGTGGGAGAACTGAGGAAGGCACAGGGGCCACCCACTCTTATAGGATAGGCCGACATTGGTGTATGACTTTGGAGTGGGTAGCCCCCTGGTAGACTGCTAACTAGAAAAGTTTCCATGTGGTCCTAGTGCCTGGCGGCTATAGTTCCATAGGTGTTGCCTGCTGCAAGAGATCCCTTCTTAGATCTACTTTTACGGTAAGTTCTTACATAACTATACTATTCTGCTTCAAGCCTGTCTCCACGAAAGATATCATAGATTATGTGAAAAGGGTGCTAGGTAAAACTAGGATATTGAGCAATGCGCTGGATATGAAGCTGCTAGCCTTGGCCTTTGGGGAGCTAGCCCCCTCCCCTTTACCAAGATATGCAACTTATCACTATAGTACTCTCAGTTCCCTAGGGTATAGAAAACCATGCTGTTGACGCCGTTATTTAAAAATGGTGATCACTCCAACCTGGCTAACTATTGGCCTGTTTCAACCCTCTCCCTTCTGTCCAAGACCCTGGAGAGAATCATATCAGACCAACTTGTGAGTTACCTGGAAAAATACAATATCCAGTGCTCACAGCAGCATGGATTCAGAAAGCTTTATCGCACCAGTATGGCCCTGGCAGAATATATTAACTACCTGCAGGAGGCCCTGGACAATGGTTACTTGGTTGGAGCCATATATATCCATCTGACGAAAGCCTTCTACCTTGTCAACCACAACCTTCTGTTTGACAAAGTTCTCTCCTCCCTGGCCTGTCCCAGGACATAGTTGCCCAGCATATGAAGATCGATGGCTTTCTGTCTGATGATAGGAGTGTCTCCGTAGGGGTACCCCAGGGGTCAATACTTGGCCCTCTCCTATTTGGTCTGTTCATCAACAGCCTACTAGAAGCCTGTCAGTTTCCAGGGATACTCCTATATGTGGATGATACCGTCATTTTCACCCACAATGTAGACCATGTTATTATCTCAGCTGACCTCTAGACCAACTTTGAGACACTAGAAAAATGGTTCACCTACAAAAAATTGGTGCTGAATTACTAAAGAGGAAAAAAACATGCTATTCCCTGGCCCACAAATGAAAAGAGGGTTCCACCTCTGGTCATCCTTGATGCAAAGGGCCAAAGTCTATAACAGGTAAAAACCTTTAAGTACCTTGGTATTACTCTGGATGATACCCCATCATTTGCCCTATATGTGGACAATGTGCATTACCTTACCCTTTCTTATTGTTGTTGTTTTACTTATGGTTTATGCCCCAGTCATGTCTTCAGCACTGGCCTTCCCTCAGGAACTCCCATAGCATGGTTCGTGGCCTCAACACCCCTTACCAGCCAGTTACTGTTCTTCATGGAACCTTGGCTTACATCACCCCACCCCCTCTGGTGGGGACAAAAGTAGGAGGGGATTTATCCCAGTTTTCTTACTGTCATCAGGTGATGACACTGGTGATACAGTGAGACCTTGAATCTCGTATCAGGGTCGAGCTGTTGTCTACTGTGTTGGGGGCTATTTTCCTCTGTTTCTGCTCCTCACACAGTACCAAAGGAACTGCGTTACATTGTTGGTTTTAATATGAATACAAACAGATTTTTACTATTCACTGTGAACAGCAATAAGTACCCCCACACTGACACTGATGTTTCATGGAATAGACGTGTCAGCATCAGACAAATAAACATCAGTTTGTATTCATATTAAAACCAAGATTGTGTTTTTTGGTCCTTGTGTAGTGTAGTGCAGTTCCTTTAGTACTGTGCTGGCTGTTTTCACGCTGTGGCTCTGGCTAATGCTTCACTTGAGCAGCCTCCCAGTGACAGAAGAAAGATTTCTGCTCCCTGCCCTCAGAACTTTGGCACACACAGGGCTCAAGCACAGGCATACATGGTGGTGTGCCAACTGTGAGCCCGGCCAATGTCCATACTACCCATTCTCTCCCTGCCGTTGTGCTTCTACCAGTGGTCAGCCAGGTGACAGCTGTGCAGCGGGGGCCCTCCCCACAATATAGAAACATAGACTTTGACAGCAGATAAGGACCGGTTGGCCCACCTAGTATGCCCATTTCCCTGCCTGTTGGATAAGTTGAAGATCCTAGTTAACCAACAGCCTACTTCCTCCTACCCCCCCCACTATAATTGCCTTATGTCTGTCCCATGCATTCTTGAATTCTCCCACTATTTTTGACCCTACAGCCTCTCAGGAAGGTCGTTCCATGTGTCCACCACCCTCTCTGTTAAAAAATACTTCCTCACATTGCCCCGAGCCATCCCCCCTCTATCTTCAGATTATGCCCCCTTGTTCTTGCATATCTCCTACTACCCTCTTGGACTTTGTTGATTCCCTTGAGGTACATAAAGGTTTCTATCATGTCCCCTCCCTCCTTTCCTCAAGGATTATACATATTAAGCTCTTTTAGTCTCTCTTCGTATGGCTTCTGGTGCAGGCCCTGCATCATTTTAGTTGCCCTCCTCTGGACTGCCTCTATCCTGTCTATGTCCTTGCAGAGATGGTGTCTCCAGAACTACATGCAGTACTCCAGATGGTGTCTTACCAACTGTCTATACAGATGGATAACAACTTCCTGTTTTCTACTGGTGATGCCTCTCCCTATGGATCCCAGTATCCCCCCAGCCCTCCTTACTGCCTTCTCACATTGCTTGTCTACCTTAAGGTTGTCTGATATGACTACCCCAGGTCCCTTTCCATTTTTGTTGTTGTTAGTACCTCCCCTCCTCATTGTGTACTCTTCCCCTGGGTTTTTGTTTCCCAGGTGCAACTGTGAACCCAGCCAGTGTCCATACCACGTATTCTCTCTCTGCCACTGTACTTCCACCAGTGGTCAGCCATGTGACAGCTGTGCAACAGGGGCCCTCCCCAGAAGAGGAAAAAGTTCCCTGGATCCCTTCCCCAGTGTCACAGATGAAGATGTTAATGAGGACCGATCCCAAGATCGAGCCCTCTCGTACCTACTGGTGACCACCTGACCTTTGAGTACTGTCCATTGAGGACAACCCTCTAAGTCCTCTCATTCCACTAATTGCTTTCCTGACATTTAGTCCTATTCCCTGCCCTTATGTTGCACAGTCTTTTAACATGCTATCTGTGTGGGATAGTATTGAAGGCTTCACAAAAGTCCAGGTATAGAACGTGAACTGCCTGACCCTTGTGTACTGCCTCTGTCACCTAATCAAACTTAACTTACGTAACCTGTGTATTAGACTTTCATGGTTAATTGATTATATGTATACATTCTGGCCTGTGAGACTGACTTTTAAATTGTCATCATTGGTATGGGCTATATAAACAAACTTGTAGTGGATGTTCCTTGCTGTGAATTCTTGATGATGTTAGTGCTCAGCCATGGTGATGCAATTATTTATGTGTTTTAGGTTTTGATTGGCTGTTAATATTTCAGCATTGTTTTGAACTTTATATTTTTTAGAGAATGATATCTGATTGTGTTGAATCTTGGTATGGATATGTTTTTCTGCTGATTTATGGTGTTATCATAGACCTATTATTGTGATCTAGGAAAATTATTGAGAACAGGTTCATTTTAGGCTCCACATCAGAGATAACATACACTTGGACAGTGAAAAAATAACAGTAAAATGATGATAATTGTACACACATTAAATAAACCTGTATGTACAATCAGGATAGCAGCAGTCCTACAAAGGTTAGTGATTCTAAGGTATATAACAGTAGGATGACAATTATGGGGCAACAGTAGAGAAGGGAAAGATGCTATAGGTGGGGAGAGTAAGTACCCAGTGGGCTTTTGAGAAGTACTAATGTACAGGGAGTAAGTTCAGTCAGAGGTAGACTACGTCTAAATGAAAAGGGGTAGTTACGTAGCAGAGTAAAGTAGGCAGTGAAATGAAGAATTGGGGGTGAGAAGGACAGGGTTCTATGGAATTGATAAGAGAAGGGGGTTAGTAGAACAAGTAGATTAGGCAAGTGCAGAAGAGGAGCAAAAATTGATCAGTAAAGGTAAGGACGTAGAACGGCAAGACAGCCGTGTATTAGATAAAGCAGTCACAGTTGGACAAGGAGATAAGGTGGTTCCTAAGTTCCCATTTGAAAGTGCCAATCTTAGTTTCCGAGGTCAGTGCTGGAGGAGGATTAGTAGTCCATTGGGAGGCCTGGTCGGTGAAAGCTCTTTGCACCAGGGCAGTATGACAGTGTGGTACTTTAAAGATCATAGTGTCAGAACTTTTAGTTGGGCAGCTGCAGTCGAAGGGGTGAGGAGTTTCAGCACCGTTGGTGGCATGAGGCCCAGAGTAACCTTCTTTGCCAAGAGACAGGTTTGGTACTGTATTCTGTCTGTGAGCTGGAGCCAGTTAGACTGAGCTTAAAGATCACAGGTATGTGTCAGTCTTGCTGCCCCAGTGAGGAGGCAGCAGACTTTGTTCAAAGCGGTAGCAATACGACGAAGAGCTAAGTCCATCACTGAACCATAGACTACTAGCCCATAGTCCACTAATGACTCTACAGAGCTCAGTATTGCCAGGTTGAGAGCATCAGACGTGAGGCTCTTCCTGTGTCTGTAGAGCAGACCAATGCAGGTATTTGACTGCCTTAGCTGTAGCATCTCTGTGAGAGACAGAAGACATGGTACTGTCCAGGATGACTCCCAGGTATTTGAAACTGGGAACAAGTTGTAGCGGTGCCCTGCCTTTTTTTTTATATACTGAGAGGGAAATTTCTATGTCTATTTTGTGGGTTGTGGAACATCACGGTCTTGGTTTTCTTTCATTAGTTCATTACAAGTCTGTGGTCCTTGAACCAATTCTCAGTTACTATGAAATTGTCCTGGAGGGACCACTCAAGTGACTGAGGGTCCTTGTCACTTTCGAAGAATATTGTGTCATCCGCATAGAGCAGAATAGGGCAGTGGCTGGCAGAGGGAAGTTGATTAAGGAATAGCCCAAACAGTAGGGGCCCCAGGATAGAGCCCTGGGGCACCCCAGAAAGGACAGGTCTACTGTCAGACACCATTCTGTCTGTCTTCATCTGTTGTGATCGATTGGTGAGATAGCTTTTGAACCATCGAACTACATCCTGCGAGAGTCCAGTAGATGCCAGATGTTCAAGCAGCAGGACATGGTTTACTGTGTCGAAAGCTTTCACCAAATTTATAAACATTGCTCCAGTAAGGGCTCCTTTATCAAGAGTGTTATGGATGTACCCTGTGAACTCTAGTAGGGTGTTTGTGGTACTATGCTCTCTCCGAAAACTGTGCTGCTGCTGAGAACATTGGAGTTTATACTTGTCCAAGTATTCAGTTAGTTGGTCTGCAACTATTTTTTCTAGGGCCTTGGATAGTGGCGGGGAGAATTGAAATGGGTCTGTAATTCTCTCCTAGTGCTCTGTCTCCGCTGTTTAACATGGGTGTCACTAGGGCAGCTTTCCATTGGGGTGGGAATTGAGAGAGACATAGCGAGGCATTGATAATGTGCATTAGAGGTCAAAGAATGTCATCTAGGGTGAGCCCTAAGAACTATTACAAACCAAGGAAACATGATCTCTGGTGTCACTGGAAGTGTGACTCACATAGTTTGTGCATTAAAGGGGGCAGAGTCTGTCAAATTATATTGCACTATAACTGTACAGTTTAAAGCAGATATTTTAGTTTGTGCTCCGTGTCTGAGCAAAGTGAAGCCTCACCAGGCAGCATCTGCCTCCAGCTGCCTGGAGGTTCTAAAATTTAAAATCTCCTCCTGCTTCCGCATCCAACCCCCAAACCCTATATCTTAATTCAAAAGATGTCTGTATGCCCACAACATCTTACCCACAAAATACATTGCCAGCCAACTGTTGTGTATAATGGGCCAAGCCCAGGCAGCATCTGCCTCCAGCTGCCTGGAGGCTCTAAAATTTAAAATCTCCTCCTGCTTCCGCATCCAACCCCCAAACCCTATATCTTAATTCAAAAGATGTCTGTATGCCCACAACATCTTACCCACAAAATACATTGCCAGCCAACTGTTGCGTATAATGGGCCAAGTCCAGCTCTTCCCCTTTTCCCAGACCTCACTTGAAAAAACAGATTCACCACATGTGAAAAGAGGATCTCTGTAAGCAGTTTAGATTAAACCCTGCTATATAAAATTCTGAAGTCTAGAACACCTGCCAAAACTAAGTGTTAGTTTGACAGATAGTGAACCCAGTTGAAAAGAATGAACTGCTACTAGTTATGGTTTGATTTTACATTTACAGCAGTTGCATTCCTGCTGTGATCATGGCTTGATCATTTAACTCCAGTTGCTGCCTCTGGCTTTTGCTAATGTTGGATTTAAGTAGTACAGGAAGAATTTTACTTCCATTGGACTGCCTCTTATGCTCCAGCATTGCAGATAACCATTCCTGCAGTTTGTAAAGGTACAACAATTAAATGGTATAGGTACTTGACTACGAGAACACTTCGCTATGAATAATTGTCTAAACACTGGTGAGACCTCATCTGGAGTACTGTGCCCAGTTGTGGAGTCCGCATCTCTGGAAGGACATAGAGTAGAAGCAGTTCAGAGAAGGGCAACAAAAATGGTGCAGGGGCTTTGCCAAAAGTCACATTGGGGAGACTGGATAATCTCAATATATATTCCCTGGGGGAGAGAGGGGATATGATAAGAGACTTTCACATACCTAAGGGCGTAAATAAGGTCCGGAGGGTAGCATCTTTATATAAAAAGAAAGGAAAAAAAGATGTTCAAGAACAAGGGGCCATGGTGTGAAAATAGAGAGGGGTAGACTTAGGGATAATGTGAGAATGTATTTTTTCACAGAAAGGGTGGTGGATCCATGGAACAGCCTCCCAGCAGAGGTTGTAGGGGCAAAAACGGTAGGGCAATTAGAAAATGCATGGGACAGACATAAAGGAACTCTAGCAATAGGAAAGAGAGGGTAGGCCGCAGATCATTTAGGATCTGCGGTATATGAAACAGGTATGGACAATGGGCAGACTAGGTGGGCCAAGTGGTCCTTATCTGGTGTCAAATTCTATGTTTCTGTGTCTTCTGAGAGCCAGTTGATCCTGCTGCCTGGAAAACCTGCGCATTCAACCCTTTGTTGGCCCTCCTGAGGAGGAAGGATGATGGACTGATGCCTCTGTTGCTTCACTTGAGAATTTCAGGCTAAGACTGTGACCAGTTTGAGAGGGAGTGGGTTAAACGTTTGTGCTGACCTCAGGGTTAGGCTTGGCTTGGCCTGGCCTGGTGAGCATCCCTTTTGTGCACTGAAGGAAGCAGGGAGATGTGTTCTCACTTGAGTGTCTCTTCCTTCTGAAGACCCAGCTGGCATTGGCAGGGCATCACTGAGTAGACATTTAAGCAATTTATCCCTCCAGGGTGTAGGTACACTGGAGGATTTACCACGGCTGGTGTGATTCGGTCACGAGGCGCAGCCGAGTGACCGAACCACACCAGTCGTGTTAAGTCCTCCAGAGTACCCACATCCTGGAGGGATAAATTTATATTATACAATGGCAAATGTTGTTTCTTTAATGTTTTTTAACTATTTTCTGACTCACTGAGGTCCCTACACTTCAAAAGAGGATGTCATTTTGTAAACAATTTACCCGCGGTGTTTAGTGAGCGGCGACAGGACAAATCGCGGCAGTTTCATTTGAAGTGAAAGCGACCGGATTAGCACGATATAAGGTTGTCTGGCACTTTTTCCAGTGGGTACACTGGAGGATTTATCACGGTGGTAATTGTGCCAGCCAACCAGTCAGGATGCAGGATTTGGGATATTGGATTTACCACATTGTATAATTAACAATATTACCACAGGTGCCATTGAGTACTTGTGTGTGCTTGTGGCAGTTACATCTGAAAATGGGGCTGTTCAGAGTAAGGAGCATTGAAGGGAATGTGAAGCATTGAAATATTCCCAATTATATTTGGTTGCCTGTGTTCTGTCTCTGCACATTATATGTATCTTTTTGTTGTTTTGTGTCCACCTGGTCTTTAAACCAAGCTCTGTATGTAACCTTTTACTGCACCATTTTTGTTCTACAACCAGTGACATCATCGGCTCTTGATGTCGATGCGCTACTGGCATGGGCTACTATATTGGTGAAAATGGAGAAACTTTTCAGAATACCCAGGTTTCGTCAAAGTAGCAACTTGCACAAGTAGCAGAATCGGTGTCCAGTGCTATTGGGGTAGCACATATGTATTGAAAGACAAAGGGAAACTGCCTCAATCATATGAAAATGCTTTGCTGACGGTTTTTTCTCCTCACACCCGCCAGTGTCTCCAGCATAAAGCTTTTCACCCTGATGACCCCCTGCCTCCTACAGACCTGCAGCTCCTGAGCATGCTTGAGAGACCCCAGGAGGTGACCACAAGGTGTCAGACCCAGCTGGAAGCATTAAAGAAATGTTTCTCTTTGCAAGATGCTGGCAAGAAGAAGGAGCAGAAGACAGGTCAGGAAGTCTTCAAAGACATGTAAGTTATATGTGGGTCGTGAAAGGGCACTTAGACATGTCTGGTACACACACGTTAGACAGCATTCTAAAGTCCAACACAGCAGGGGCCAATTACATTGCTCCAGTGACCTGACATGAAGGTATATGTGTGTCTGGGGGATAGGGAGGCTGCTACAATAGTTTCTTATACCTCAAATCCACAGTCTGATTTTTACATTTTAGAGAGACCACAGTTAATGGGATCACCGCTGAATTTTTTTGTATATTTTTCTAATGTTGGTTATTATGGCAGTACAAGTCTCAGTCTTTCAAGATGGCAGCCTCGCTGGGTCAGCCACTGAGGGCTACTAAGAGTAATTAGTTTTAAGTTTGAAATTTAAATAGTTTAAAGTTAAAGTTTATTAGCCTTATTTTTTGATTTTTTTCGTTAATCGTATCTATTATGCTATCTGGATACTCGATATCTATTACCGCTTCTGTCGGAATCAAGGACTGATTATACAAACTGTGCGGATTAACTTTAGGTTTGCTGTTTGATTTGCTTTGTTTCTGACTCTCACCATCTCGCCAGGATACGTGGAGCTTTGGATTTGTCTAAAGAATTCGTAACAAGGGAAGGAGTTTGGTGTTGGAGCTGTGGATTTGTCTGGAAGTACTTGCAACAAGGGAAGGCTTGTTTTAATCAGCGGGCTTAAGCAGGGTTTGCTCTGGCAGATACTGATCGAGCGGAGATCTATTTCTGAGAGCTACGGGACCGACGGCCGCCGTTTCGGTCTTCGACCAGACAGGAGTCGCCTCGTTTATTCCCTAGCGAGCTGGGGGAAACTGGGGCTTCTCCTAAGCTGCCTTAGGGTTCAGCTGTTGGGCTGACTGCTGAGGCGTCTGTAGCCACTGGTCGTCAACCGGCTGGGGGTGTCTTTGCTTCTGTTAAGCGGAGGGGCTTGTGTGCCTGCCTGTGACTGTTCCTTGAGTGATTGCTTGCTCGCAGTTTTCCGGTTTCTGGATCGTGCTGCGAGGATCAGCTGCCGGGGGATTGTGTTGAGAGCTGTTTGGCCTTCCCTGCCTGGATTTGATTTGGATCCCTGTTTTGTGACTGGATCTGCTGGAGAAACTAACTTGCCTTTCCCTTGCTTGGATTCGATCTCGATTTCTGTTTGTGTTTGGATTTGCTGGAGAACTGACTTCCTTGTCCCTGCCCTGTTCCTGGACTTAGGGGTGGTGAGAGTGCGGTGCACATTTATTTTCTTTACAGTCATGGACTAATGTATGGATTCATTTTATGAATGGTCCCCCACCATGTGAGAGGTGGTATTGGGGGAGTATACAACATCTTTTAATATACTGATGACTTGCTGGATTGTTGCACGTGAGAGGTGCTGCATTGAACTTTAAAATATAAATTTTGTTTTCTTTTGTTAGTCATTTTAGTTTTAGTCTGGGATCAGTATCCAGTAGCATATGATAACATTGACATTGTGTCCTTTGGACAATTTGATGTTACTTTATTATTATATTTTTTGTTATTTGGGTTATTTTTGGGTTGGGGTTTAATTTGTGGTTGGGTGGGGTTCTGTTTTATATTTTTGCCATATTGCTTGTTTTATTCTGCTCCCCCTCTGTGAGAGAGAGTGGAGAGTGTTTTTATCCATAGGTTTGATATTTATAGGTTTTTGTTTTATTTTTGGTTTCTTTATAGTTGATTTGATTAATTAAAATGTGTTGGACAGGCACAGAGACGGTTGGACATTATTCCCCCACTAGGCACAGGGAATTACGTCCTTTTGAATGCCTACCACTGTCATCCGACACCTGTTTTAGGTGTCGTGCGTTGGGCATCCTGAGGAAGCGTGGACGAAGGTGGAGAGCCGGGCCTGGTGGGGGACAGGAAGGGGGAGGGCGGATTGGGGTTTTGGGGTCCAGGAGTCACCCTGGGGTGAAATGGGGTCAGGATAGAGGTTACTCTTGTCTTGTCCCCATACCCAAGGGTTCCGAAGCAATTGGACAGGTGCCGAGGTCTTCCCCGACAGCTCATCCCGCGTTGGCAGTGTTATGCAATTCCAGATCAATTAAGAACAAGACAGCTATTATTGCTGATCTTGTTGGATCATCTGATCTGACTTGCATCACCAAGACCTGGCTGGATGAAAATCCAGGCCCTATATTGGCCTCGGCAACTCCAGCCGGGTTCTCGGTGATACACCGTCCAAGGCTGGATCGTAGGGGCGGGGGTGTGGCCATTATGTTTAAATCTGAGCTGGGCCTTGTGGATGTGCCATTGAGAAACACCAGTTCCTTTGAATATATCCTGGGAGAGGGTATAGGCTGTGGGATTCTCCTCGTCTACCGTCCACCAGGTGATGGTGGAGAATTCCTGCAGGAGATAGCAGACTTCATCGTTGACCTGGTGCTGAGGTTTCCCAGACTGATAGTTCTGGGCGACTTCAATGCCTGGGTCAACGATGAACTCTCTCATTTTGGTCAAAATCTCCTCCAGCTGATGAATATGCTGGGCCTGACACAGGTTGTTACCTCCTCTACCCATATAGGGGGTCATTCATTGGATCTGGTCTTTCTCTTGGGTATGGAGATCACTGATTTGGGGGTGGAACCTGTCAGTTGGTCTGACCATTACACCATAAGGTTCAGTTTCAGGGCCCCCTCTAATAGGTCTGCCCCTACGGTGATGGTTCAGTACCGCCCTTTAAGGAGTGTTAACCCCAATGACCTAATGGCGGTACTGGATCTATCGAGCTTGTCGGGTGAATGCATGAGTCCAGATGATCTTGTATTAGCCTATAATAAGGCTGTGGGAGATGCTCTGGACAAAATTGCTCCTGTTCGTGTTCGGCCTCTCACCCTCCGTCCAAGGAGCCCGTGGTTTGATGGCACCTTTAAGGAGTTAAGTCGAGTTGGCCGAAGGCTGGAGAGAGCCCGGCGGAAGTCGGGCCTTGATGCCGACAGGCTTAGATTGATGGCACATTATGATAGCTATCATTCAGAAATCACTCGTAAGAAGGCAGAATTCCTGTCCAGAGAGATTTCTGCTGCACAAAATCGACCGGCTCATCTTTTCAGGACTGTGGACAGACTGTGCAATCCAGTCTGTCTTCAGCCCAGAGAAGCTTTTTCTCAGCTAAGATGCGAGGAGTTTGCTTGTTTTTTTGCGGATAAGGTTGCCGGCATCAGGTCCGGCATCGGTCCGAGCTTTCCTATGGAGGATTGTGGTGGTCGACTAGAAGTGGCTTGTCCTCGGTCTGTCTGGTTAGATTTTCACCGGCCGGAATTCGGGGGCATTGTGAAGATCATCCAAACAATGCGACCAATTAGTTGTAGTTTGGATCTGGGTCCTACACCTCTTTTAGTAGGTTGTGTAGAAGTTATCTACCCAATCCTTGCAGACATTGTCTGGAAGTCTTTGGAGAGGGTTTTTTTTCCTGACCCCCTTAAGGAGGCAGTAGTTCAACCACTCCTTAAAAAATCTTCCTTGGATCCAGATTGTCTAGCTAACTACCAGCCTATCTCTAACCTGCCATTTGTTGGTAAGGTTATTGAAAAGGCAGTTGCGTTGCAATTGGATGATCACCTTCCATCTCACAATGTCTATGATACTCTCCAGTCTGGCTTCAGGAAAAGGCATAGTACAGAGACTGCCCTTGTCCGGGTATTGAGCGACCTCCTTATGGCTAGAGATTGAAAGGCGCGTACCATTCTGGTCCTTCTCGATCTCTCTGCTGCATTTGACACTGTAGACCATGGAGTGCTATTGGAGCGCCTGCGGGTCTTTTGTGGGCTGTCTAGTACAGTCCTCAAATGGTTTCATTCTTACCTCACGGACAGGTCTCAGAGAGTTGTCACCGGAATTTATTCCTCTGGCGCTCACTCCCTGCCTTGTGGGGTACCACAGGGCTCCATTTTAGCTCCCATGTTGTTTGCAGTGTATATGCTCTCATGGGGAGAAATCATCAGGCGATACAGTCTGGGTTTTCACTGCTATGCAGATGATACTCAGCTGTATCTGTCCTTTCTCCCCGGTCAGGGTGATGCACTCTCTGTACTTAATAACTGCCTTGATGAGATCAGACTTTGGATGAGTTCGAGCTGGTTGAGGCTCAATCTGGATAAGACTGAGGTATTGGTTGTGGATCCAGGTCGTCCGGGGGCGGCTGTGGGAGCTGGACAACCATCAGGTTTATTACTTGGTGGTGTACCGCTCTCTACCTCTGAACAGGTGCAAAATCTGGGTGTTATTTTTGATGATGGTCTGACCCTGAAATCTAAGGTGTCAGCTGTTGTCAAATCCTCTTTTTATCATCTGAGGAATATCGCCCGGGTCAAACATCTGATTCCCCCGGGGGACCTTCCAACATTGGTCCACACCTTTGTCACTACTCGTCTGGACTACTGCAATTCCCTCTACCTAGGGCTACCAGGGGTTGATATCCACCGCCTCCAGCTGGTGCAGAACGCGGCAGCCAGGCTTTTGACTGGGACTTAGAACCAGTCATATTACGCCTGTGCTCGCGAACTGCACTGGCTGCCTGTTTGGTGGCGATCACCTTAAGGTTGGTTTACTAACTTTTAAAGCTCTACATGATCAGGGACCCGGTTACCTGAAAGATCTCCTGATTCTCTACTGCCCCCTCCGTCCTCTCAGTTCCGCCAACGAGGGATTGCTGGAGATTTCCAGGGTTCGATTAAAGTCATCAGGATCTCGTGCCTTTGCTTTTTCAGCACCAACCCTGTGGAATTCTCTACCTCGTTGGTTGAGAGAATGACCAACCGTCGATAATTTTAAGGTTGCCTTAAAAACATATCTTTTTGATTTAGCATACTCTTGTTAGTTGTGGCTGACTTTTAAATGTTTGGATTTTATTAATTTTAATGTTTTTGTACAGCGCCTTGGTTTCGAAAGGTGCTATATAAATAAAATTGAATTGAATTGAATATTATGCTATTGCATATTATTAAAAGGAATAAAGAACTACAGTAGGCAGTACAGTGTAGAAACAGAAAAATTGTCAGCAGATAAGGACCGTAAGCCCTACACTTGCATGCGGCTACTGACCCTATCCGGTCAATGGCCCCTTCCCTCTCCTCCCCACCTCAAGGTTCCCTTATGCCTGTCCCAGGCATGTTTAAATCCCTCCACTGTCCTCGCCCCACCACCCCCTGTGGCAGGCTATTCCATGCATCAGTCACACTCTGTGACGAAGAACTTCCTTGCATTTCCCCTCAACTTCCCCCTTCTAATTTCATATCATACCCCCTTGTTCTCATACTCTTCTTAAACTAGAAGGTGTCTCCCCCTGCTCCTTGTTAATACCCCTGATGTACTTGAATGTTTCTGTCATGTCACCCCAGTCTCTCCTCTCCTCTCCAGCGAGTACATATTGAGGTCCTTGAGTCTCTCTTCATATGTTTTCTGGTTTAAGCCCTGCACCATCTTTGTTGCCCTTCTCTGAACCGCCTCCACCCTGTCGATGCCCTTGTGAAGGTGTGGCCTCCAGAACTGCACACAGTGCTCCAGGTGAGGCCTTACCAGTGTTTTGTACAGTGGCATCACCACCTCCCGCCTTCTGCTTGTGATGCCTCTGCCTATGCACCCCAGCATGCCAGTGGCCTTCCCTGCCGCCTTTGTATACTGTTTGGACACCTTTAGGTCATTCAAAATGGTAACCCCCAGGTCTCTTTCCTCTTTGGTGATGGCCAACAACCCCCCTCTAATCCTGTAGCACTCTACAGGATTCCCTCTTCCCAGGTGCATTATTTTGCACTTATTTGAACTGAACCTTAGTTGCCACTTCTCAGAGCATTTTTCAAGCTTCCCCAGGTCCCTCCTCATTTTCTCCACCCTGTCGGGTGTATCCACCTTGTTGCAGATCTTGGTGTCATCTGCAAACAGGCACAAGTTTCTCTCTAGCCCTTTTGCAATGTCACTAATGAAGACATTGAATAAGACTGGCCCCAGGACCAATCCCTGAGGTGCCCCACTGGGCACTCCTCCTCTCCCCAGATTGGATACCATTTACCACCACTCTCTGCCTCCTGTCTGTTAGCCAGTTTCTAATCCAGTTTGCCACCATTTGCCCCATGCCCAGGCTACCCATTTTGTTAATCAGTCTTCTATGTGGGACCGTGTCGAAGGCCTTGCTGAAGTTGAGATTGGCGATGTCCACCGCCCCACCCTGATTTACCTCCTTTGACACCCAGTCAAAAAAAGTCTATCAGGTTAGTTTGACACAACCTTCCTGCTGCAAATCCATGCTGTCTTGGACCCTGGGCATTGATGGATTCTAAGTATGCCACTTTTCTTTATTTAAGCAGTGCCTCCATGATCTTGCCTACTACTGAGGCGAGGCTGCCTGGTCTATAGTTCCCTGCCTCCTCCCTACTTCCACTTTTGTGAAGAGGGACTACATGTGCCCTCTCCCAGTCCTCTGAAACCACCCCTGTGTTGAGTGACTTGGTGAACATGGCCACCAGAGGCGCAGCTAGCTCCCTTCTCAGTTCCCTTAATATCCTCAGGTGTATGCCATCTGGCCCCATTGTCTTGTACACCTTCAGTTTTGTGAGCTCCCTCAGTACTCTCTCCTCCGTGAATGGACCTGTGTTTACCTCACCCCTTCCTTCGTGTCTGTTTTCCAGCCATTGTCCCTGACCTTCCCCCTTCTCAGTGAATACTGAACAGAAGCCGTACAGCCGGTTTTCCTTCTTTCGCTGATTAGCTAAAGGAAGTCTTGTTCCCTTTCCTCAGTCTTCGCCTTTGTGCTCCTAACAGCCTTCCCCACATCCTTTAGATTCTTTAGGTTCACCTCCCTGTCTTCCCCCCTTTGAGTCTCTTTATATTTTCTGAAACTCTTCCTTTCTGCCCTTTGTCTGCCACCTCATTTGAGAACCATAGTGGCCTCCTCCTTTTCTTGCATTTGCTTACCATCCTAATGCATTGGTTGGTCACCTCCTCTGTGGCTCCCTTCAGTTGTTCTCACTGCTCCTCAACCCCCCCCCATCTCCCTCCTTGCCAGTGCCTCTTTGATATCCTGCCTCATTTTATCAAATCCACCCCCCCTAAAATCTAAGACCCTTGCCTTTGAGTGACTTGACTGTGTCACTGTCACCATGTTAAACCACACTATGGTGGTCGCTGGATTCCAGCAGACCTTCCACCCAGACATCTGTGATTCTGTCCCCATTGGTCAGTACTAGGTCTAGAATCTAACATTCAGAGCCTGCATTTGTTGGGTAAGTTCAACCACTGACTTGTTCAGACAAGTTACTACTGATGTGGGCGAGTTTAATCCTTTCTGTATGTCAGCCTTTAATTCATTTTTAAACTGGTTTAAAAGCTCAGTGGTTATTCCAACATGGTTATCGGTAAGATATTCTGCGATTCGGGCCTCCCTCGTTATGTTGTTTCTTAGCTGTAGCTTGTAAGTTAACTGTAAACTGAACCAGTGTAGCCATATCGTTAGCATCAGCATTAACAAATTTGTTATTATTTTTTTGAACGGTACCTTCATTTTGTTCCTTCGCCATGCTGGGTGCTTGGTTTTCTTCAAAGCTGGCGTTTGTTTACTGCGTGTCATTCTTGTTCGGGATCTGGTCATCCATCTTTGTTTCTGTCATTGACTGTGCTGATTGTGTTGACTCCTTGGGATTGGTGTCGTTGCTGTTTCTCGCGGTGTATGTGGTAAAGGTGATTGTATGGGGTGTAGCTGTGGTTGCATGGAGATCTGGAAGAAATTAATCTTCTGTTGTTGAAGTCTGGTCCTTGCAGGTAAACTTTTGTGTTGTAGAGTTTCATTCTCCGTTGACTTGATTGAAGTTTTATCTGCACGTTTCCTGGTCCTCTTGTGCCCTGAGTCCGTTAATTCTTTAACACTTTTGTGTGCTTTAGACATATTCTGCTTTTCCATAAGTTACTGTGTGAAAGGTTAGTACCTTGGCTTAACATGTCCATTTTATTGGTTCGGTGTTAGTGGCCGTGTATGTATTTACACATTTTCTATCTCAAATAGAGCAGTGTTCAGAGCGTTGTTGCATGGCTGTCCCTTACATGACCATCTTGGATCTTCTCAGTCCGGGTCTACGACTCACCAACTGCCTCCCCCCTTTGTTAAACAAAACGCGAACGGTTCCTAAACAGAAACAGGAACCAATTGCAATCCAATCTTAATAATAAAATGTTTTTTAAAAACCAAAAACCAACCAGTTCCTTGCTAAGAATGGGAACTGATCATGAGTATAAACAGAGTTGATTAAATTTGTAAATAAATAAACACTTTAAACAAAGCGCTAACGGTAATACCAATACCAACCCCTAGTTTTAAAATGAGCAGCTCTGTTCCAGGGATCCACTAAAACAACTAAATAATATACCACTAATCTAAACTTTTAGTAAAAACTACTAGAGGCAGAGTATGAACAAAATAGTGAAGAAATACCACTTTTTAATAAAAATAAAGTCTTGCAGCAAAGTTGCTTTGAAGCTTTTGGGGGAAAGTCTTGCTGACTGAACGCAAAAATTGAATCTGGCAGTTAGTTGGGAACACAGTCCACCTAGAGGCAGAAGTTTTGAATGATGCATTCCAAATTCACTAATTTGCATACATTCTATCTCAAAGTTCCGGGGTCAGTCAGCAGCTCTGGACTGACTGCTAATTGTCTAATACTACTAGGAGATTCCTGGGGTTTGAAACTTTTTGCAGGCTGAGGTCACCCATGTCAACGTGCCGCATTCGGGCCTATATAATGTTGGTGTCCCCAGCATATCTTAGTTCTTTCTCTCGTTGGTCCACCGCTACTGAGGAAGGTCGTTGAATGTTTGCATGCATTTCAGTTTTGCTGTATACTTACTGCTGTTATTTTAAAATATATTTTATGCCAAGTACGCACATAGAACTTTTGTTCTGCTATTGACGTTAACACTAAGGCCTGCAAAATCTGCCTAGGCTTTAACCAGGCAACCAGGAGACACAGAAGGAAAGCTTTGGAAAACTTTCTTTTAGTACAAGAAATAGAGAAACAGGCCACAGTGCAGACTGCTTCGTAGTCATCATCCGCTCCTGTTCCCAGTTTGCTATCGTCCTGTCGATCTCAGCAGTTGACGGTGGCTGATAGTGAATCCTCAAAGAAAAGAGACAAGGACAAGTTGTCAATGTTGGCAGATAAACACACCCATGCTGATAAAGAGAAGTACTAGAAGGAAGAAAGAAGCTTCTTTTGATCCCTCTCATTTGCCACTTAGATGGGGTACGTCACTAGAAAAAGACAGGACCCTGGCTACAGTCCTGGGTCCTGCCACCCCACCCCCAGTTGTCTTCATGGACCAAGGTCAGAGTTCATCCTCCCCATGCGGGCATTCGCAGCCTGTACCACCGTCTGACACTGTCCCATCTACACCAAAGCCATTGACGACCTCTCCGGGCTCCATTGACACTCAGGCTTTCTATCAGACAATATCTGAGCTGTTTTAGAATATAATGTTGCCATTAATAGTGATTCTGTCATTGGCACCTCCAGCTGGTGTGTGGTCGGTGGTTCAGTCGGTGCCGCTGGATTCAGGTGGACTGCTGTTGACAGGTCATCCATTGACTGTACCTCCCATGCTTCCGCCTCATGTCATCGACCTACAGCCTATACCATTGGACATCGACGATGACCTGGAATATAATGTAGAATATATGGAGGAAGAAGAGGACATAATAGATGTGGTTTGATAAAGTTCCACTCTGTCATCTTGCTCTGAGGTGAGTGTGGTAAATACACCCAGTTCTAGGGGCATAGATATGGTTCACTATCCACACTCTGGCAGTTCCACTGGAACAGTCTGATTGGCTGCACATCTTTAAGCTAAGCCTTTCCCACCACCCTGTCGGTATATCCCCTGACTCTGCCCCGTGACATCAGAGCTTTTTTTCTGCTGGAAGAACAAGTCACCTCCTTCACGCCTCCCACTTAGATTTAGTGTGCCGTAGGTGAACTTTGTCTTTGAAGTTTTTTTAATTTACTTACCTTTTTCCCTCAGTTCCTTTGACTCCCCTCGTCAGTCTGCAATGGAGCAACAGAAGAGGGGTTCGAGTTTTGTGTTTCATGTCAGCAGAAGATGTCAGTCACTGACCTGCTTGACATGTAAGTGTGCAGTCTGGGTGGGCAACATGACGTGGCCGGCTGTGGCCATTGCTTAAACATGCTTCCAGAGTCCCTCAAGGGCAGGAAGCTCTGGCTCTCAGTGGGTCAGCTTTCAGAACAGGATGCCCTATGGGTTGCAAGACAGCCTCGGCTCTGGCCGGGTCAGCTCAGCAACATGCGGTCCTCGATGCAGAAGTGGTAGCGGCCGTGGTGAGCACCTCCTCTGTCTTGACACTGTTCCCTGTTGGGACCAGCATTGGAGGGTCATTACCGGAGGGTTCCGGGACGTGTTCGGCCCTCTAGACACTGGGGGAGAGCCCTGCCAACTGTAGTGATAAGAAGCACAAGTGGCCTCAGTTATGAGACCAGGAGAGATCGTCGTCCTCCAGTCCCTTGACTCTCCTGACTGCTCAGTGACTGTCAAGTTCCTTGTTGCTAAGGGGCAGGTCAGAGGCTCTTTGTGTCCCCTGTCAAACCAGTAAGCTTCAACTCTGGTCGAGCAGGTCAACAAGATATTTCCCGAGCCTGTCAACCAGTTATTGGAAGAGGTTAAGGAATTAATATTGCAGACCCTGGTGCTCCCAGTCCTCACCCAGGAGGACGTGGTCCGGTCGGTGTTCCCCTCTGGTCCTCGGCAGTAGCCACCTCCATTGGCTGTCGAGCCTTCCATGCCCAGCCTGCTTGATGAGGGCCAGTATGTGGTTTACTATGATCAACTGGGAGGCTCCCCTCACCATTGATCGGCCGGTTGACAGTCAAGGTCACAGTCAAGATCTTGATTGTGCATTCCAGTTCTTAATCCCGCTCGACCGGGAGGCATTGCTGTCGACGCTTCATGACCTCCTCATTCTCAGGTGAGGAGTAGCACCTTCACAAGCTGAGATGGTGTTATGAGGAGCTCCTCTGACAGCAGTGAACCATTGTGAAACAGGGTAGGGCTCCACCCTGTGGACCTCTGGTCACTTGGCCAATGCCAGGGGCACCCCGCTGGTCCACAGCTTGCAGGTGCCTCCCACATCTGCTTCTGCACCTCATCGAGTGGAGCTGCCACCACCGCAGTCAACAGTGGGCACTTCGACCAAGGAGGCCCATTCAGCCACCAGCTTTCCAGGCTGGTTGTCAGTGAGGATCACCCCGGGAGAAGATACCCTGGAGGACTGTGGTGAATAATGGTTGAGGGCCATTTTTGAGAGGTCTTTGGATGACTCAGATCATGAGTCCATGGCTTTTCTGGGACTCCCCTCCTCAACTAGGGATTGGACGAGGTGCTAATCACCAATCATGACCCGGTGTCCTTTGGGGCACTTCTCCGACTCATCTTGGAGTCCAAAACAGGGCCACATATCCTCTTATGGACATTTTAGACCAGGACGAATCCCAAGGGGTTGTTCTCCCTGTGGCTGAGGCCATTTTGGGACCAACCCTTGAGATTTGGCAGTATCCGGCATGCTGCCTGGCAACCTCTGCCCATATGGTCCACAAGGACGCAGTCCTTACAGGATCCCTCTCTGGGTTCTCAGACCACCCCTCTGCGGATAGTTGGTCATAGATTCAGTGTTCTGCATGTCTGGACACCAGGGGGTTATACATAAAAACAAAAAGGGCAGCACAAGAAATGGACATGCTAGTTCCCAATAGTACGAGCCACAGGAAAAAAGAACAGCACTGTCCACCAGACATATACAAAAGTAACAACTTTATTATTCATGGTAAGAATCAAAATCCATGCCAAACAGGGGTAATCACACCAAAAATCCACAGGCCAGACCGGTTTTGCGCATGCGTGCTTCGTCAGGGATGGTCCGAACCCTACACCGCTCTGGCTTAAATAATTAAAACATCTAAAGTGATAGTATACCAATAACAGTATAGGTGAAGAAAGATTTAAATGGAAAGGGTTAAAAAAGCATCAAAGCTGTCACGTATTCTGACCACACCCAACTATCCAAGAATAAAAAAAAACTCTGTAATTAATTATTGACCTTACATGACTTGATACAATCCAGTGCTTGCAAATGGTATAGCATCCTTATTTTGGACCATCTCAAAATATAAGTCATCATTCTTAATTAGTGAGAGGTCCATGGGAAATAGATACGATAAGCCAAATAAAGTGCCTTATGTTACATTGTCAACTTATGAACTTAGATCAAGCAGACAGCTGGAATGAAGATGGCGGTTATAGAACATCATTTCCTAAGTTAGCCTTAAAAATGGAGAAATATCAATAGAATCATTCAGGCCAGGGACCCAAAGAGCTCCTAAATGATATATCCAGAAGGCCTCCCTTCGTAGTAACTTATCTCCAGTTGCCCCCGGTCCAATATCCACTTTTTCTATACAATTCTGGAGGTTTTACCAAAGTAAAAGGCACTGCAAACACATGTTGCCAAATAAACCACTCCAGTACTTGAACAGTTGTTAAACTGCCTGATTTCATAATCCCTGTCTGAATGAACGGACCTAAAGTGAGTTCTCTTTGAGTTAATTTCACAAAATATGCAGTGCCTACATGGAAAATTGTCCCTTGTTTTTTTGTGGCAACCAGTGCCTAGTAGGTCTCACTACTGATTGCAATGAATGTACGAGGTGATCAGCCAAATTATGACCTCGTTTATAAACTATTCATGGAGTCATGCCAGATTCTCTCTCTTTTGCAGATTCTGCCCTGAGAAAGTGCCAGTTTTTTTTTTTTCAATTATCTGTTCAACCTTCGTAGAAAGTGGACTATAGGTTGTGACAAAATTCAGGGACTCATTATTAGATTCCTGCTTATCTCTGTACTCAAGAAGGGTTTCTCGTGGCATGTTTTCAACTGCATCTGCTGCCTGTTGCATAGTTCTAATCCCATAACCTCTATTCCATAATCTGCTTTTCATGTCTTGCGTACCTCTGTGGAAATCTGAAACTGCACTACAGTTGTGTTTAAGATGCATAAATTGTGATTTCGGGATATTTCTGTTGGTACGGCAGGGGTGACAGCTGGAAGCATATAAGATGGTAATCCTATCCATACTTTTACGATATAGGTCTGTTTCCATAGTACCATCAGCCAGCTTGCAAATGTTAAGATCCAATAAACTGATCCTCTTTAAATCCGCTTGTACTGTGAAACTGCAGTTATGCAAGAACTTACCGTAACAGTAGATCTTCAAAAGAAGCTTTTGCAGCAGGCCACGCCAGCAGGACTAAGCCATCAGGTGCCAGGACTATATGGAAAACTTCTAGCTTGCAGTCTACCATGGTTGACTGCTGACGTCAGTCAGCTGATGTCAGCCTGTCCTATAAAGGTGGACAGTCCCCCACACCTACCTCAGTTCTCTGGCCAGAGACCCCGAATGGGCAGTGAATAGAGAACCAAGGTGGTGCCAGAGAGCCAAAAGAAAGGCAGAAGCATACGAGGGAAGCAAAGAGCAGCAGTAGGAGGGAGGTAGGGAAATTGGGGCCTGCTGGAAGAGCTTCTCTCAGAGATCTACTATTACAGTAAGTTCTTACATAACTATACTATCTTACTTCGAGGAAGGCTCTTGCAGCAGTCCACACCAGTAGGACTGAGTCCCAAGCAATGCTGGGTACCACCAGGAAGGAACACCGGGAGGAGGACAAATCAGCAGCCAAGAGCTCAGGAAAGAAGGCCCTGAAGTATTGCTGGGCCGAAATTGGCCCTGCGCCTAGAGGCAATGTCCACACTGTAATACTTGGTAAAAGTGTGAAAAGAACCCTACGTAGCAGCTGAACAGATGTCCGCAGCAGACACATTTCTGAAAGAAGCCATGGAGGCGGCCATACTCCTGGTGGAATGGCCCTTGACCACTCCAGGAAGAAGCTTGTTGTACTTGTGGTAGCAGTAAACAACACAATTCACTAACCACTTGGACCAGCACTGTTTGGAAACAGGAGCGCCCTCTCTCGTGGGGCGAATGAAATAAACAACTGGTCAGATGTCCGTAAAGGCTTGGTGCGGTTTGTATAGTACCACAAAATTTGATGTACTTCTGAAGTATGGAGCAAAGCCTCCTACTCCTGATTAGAATACTCAGGAAAATAAACTAGAAAGTGGATGGATTGATTCAAAGTAAACTCTGACATCACCTTAGGTAGAAATTTATGATTAGTACACAAAGACACCCTGTCTTTGTGAAAAAAACAAATAAGGCTCTTTACACATAAGAGCCTGAAGCTTGGAAATACTTTGAGCAGAAGTAACAGTAACTAAAATGATCGCTTTACATGACAAAAAGTACAGCTTACAACTCGCGTCTGTTTCAAAGGGAGGTAAAGTGAGATCTTACTTCAAGAGGGCTTTGTGCTGGCTCGTCAGCCGCAGCGTGTTGATTTCCGCGACACCAGCAACACGGGTTCGAAATTGACTCGGGTCGCTGAGAGTGCGGGAGGAGAAGGCTTGAGGCCCCGCGACTGCCCGCCTTCTCCGTGGAGGAGAGTGGAGGGATGCGGCTCTCTGTCTGCTGCCTCCTGGCGGAGGTCGTGGGAGAGCAATGGCTCAAGCGAGTCCCATCATGTTATTGTGGGGCGCAGAACATCGGCTTTGGCCTAGGATGTCCATGGCAACCACACCCCAGAGAGAAAACTGGAAACCCCAGCCTCCTGGTTGGCCGGATGATGGCTGCTGGCTCCTGCCGACTTGGGTGCCCTGATGCCCGGAATCCACCTCAGCAGCGCCCAGGGACTGATCGAGTAGCGTGCTTGTTTCCCCTCCTGGCGCCTTCCCCTTCGGAGGAGAGGGACCCTTCTGGCTAAGGGATATGCCGGGCCACCCCTGGGATGGCTGCGATGTGAGATGAATGGAAGGGGGTCAGGGCGAGGGGGTCGGGGGGGTCCATGAGCAACCAGAAGGAGAGGAAGGCCAGGGGGCAAATAAGGAGCAAAAAAAATAAAAAGAGGGCTCTTGCCAGTAGGTAATCACCTTGAGGACTGAGCACCCCTGGTGTGAGGACCACCACGGAAACTTTAGCCAACAGTATCTGATGGGGGACCGCCCGGCGTCCATGTCAGCGTCCAGCATGACCCTGTATGCGTGGAAGGTCCCCACATCCACCTTCCAGTTCTTGCCCGCCATCGACCTGATCAGTCAGACTTTGCGGAGATCGTATGCTGTAGTTCGATTACTATTTCCGATGAGTATCCATTTACATTCTTTCAAAATCAGTATTTTGTTTTATTTTGTGCATGTTGTCATCATCTAACATTGAGCACAAGAACAAGTGTGCTACATGCGGCGCACAACTACCGCACAAAGATTCGCACTCCCTCTGCCTCTTCTGCCTAGGCCTGGAGCACAAGGTCAAGGACTGTGAGGCCTGTGCTAGTTTCAACCTGGCCACACAGAAGCACCGCCAGCAGGCCCTCGAGGCTTATCTTTTGAAGCAGCAAATCACTACCATGGAGAAAGAGCTTAAAAAATTGCGTAACGCTTCCATCTCGCCAAGCGAATCTGGGCATGTGAAGAAGAAGAAGAAACATAAGGACCAGGCGCGGTTTCCCTCTCACCAAGGCCACTCTAGGGCCCCTCGGCCGAACCGCGTCTTCATCCCTCTGGGAAGTCAGCCGCCCAGCCTGCCCCGCCCAAGGAGCCATCCCGGGGGGAGTCACCGCCACTGGTTCTGGTGACCGTGGAACCCTCGACTTGGCTGAGGCCTTGGCAGCGCTTAGACCCATCTCCACGGGGGCAGCTGAGTGGAGCCGTTGAGTTGCTCGCCAGTCCCTTCCACAAGTGCCCAGCTCAGGCTGTTGCGTCGGGCTCCGGGGACTCTGGAGCCCACCTGGCTTCAACCGATAAGTTGGCCATCGAGAGGTCCGATGTTCACACGGTTGGTTCAGCCGATAAGCCCAACCGACCTGACGGCCCCAAAGATTCCTAGCTGCCAAATTTCTCCCAGCCTCCTCCAGAGGGTTCTCCTCATCAGACCTCCCCATCGCCATGGGATGTGGCTCTATCTCTCTCGCCTATTAACAGAGGGACAGGAGATGAGGGGCTTCCGCTGGGTGGCTTCTCTCCAGGCTCACCTCCAGATTTGAGGCTAGGAGCTGGTGATAACCTGGACGGTTCCCAGCTTCCTCCTCCGTCATCAGGGGCTTTTCTGCTACTGGCACACCCCCCCCCCCACAAGATTTGACCCTCCCTGGGCCCTCTGAGTTTAATGTCCCACAGGTCCCTCATCGGTGCCTATAGCACCACCATCAGGACCTCCATCGGGTTTGCTTCCGTCAGGACCCCCGTCAGCCCATCTGTCAGGGTATACTCCATCAGGGTACCCCCTGTCGGGGTTATCCGACACCTCATGCTCCAGAATATAACCCATGGGGTCCCCCCGGTCAGGGTTTCATGTGCCAGGGTACGCTCCTGCATACCCTCCACCGGGATACCCATCGATGCACTATTACGTGCCGGGTTTCCCGACACCGGGCTTATCAGCCTCCTCCGCAGCCTCAGACTCCAGTGGATTTTCAGTCCATCCTGCAGTCTTGGTGGTCAGAGACCAAGGCACAGCTTGTGTCAGAGCTGGGCAGTCATCAGCCTCCCAGGGAGCCCCCTAGGAGCCCCAACATGCAGCCGGTGAGCAGGTTCCGGCTTCTCTATCTCAGCCGACGTTGGTCCTATCGAAGGATCAGACGTCGACTCGGTCTCTGGATAAGCCGACCACAGGGTTCGGCCCACCCTGATTCCAGGTCTTTGGACTCGGATCAAGATTCCAACTCGGATTCTTCCTTTTCGGCAGGGTTGGGCTTCATAACCCCTCCCATAGAGGAACCCCATCCTAAGGAATCCTCTAAATTGCCCCCAGAGGATCCTTCCTTCGTAGACCTCCGGAGGAAAATTGTGGAGGTCTGTGACTGGAAATCTGATGACCAGGATCCCAAAAGGCAGTGTCTTGCAGAGCACCTGGACAAGCAAGCGACGGTCCCAGTCCTTACCCCGCCCTGGCTGGAGCCACATGAGACTCTGGCATCAACCATCTGGATGATGCCCTCCTCTATTCACATGGCAGCCAAGAAGGCGGACCACACCTGTCACACTCCAGAGGGGAAGAACCACCTCATTATGCACCCCAAGGCCGATTTGGTCATCATTGCAGCTGCTTATGACCAGTCCTCCAAACCCCGACACATGAGCACCTCTCCTCCTGATAGAGAGTCTCGGCAGCTAGACCAGTTTGGTAGAAAGTTTTACTCCTCCTCCACACTGGCTCTGAGGGCTCTAAACTACAGTATGTAGGTCACGTACTAGTCTACCAAAAGTTCTTGTTTGCCTAGTTGGAGCCGGCCATTGAAGCATTCCCGGACTCTGAGTCAAAATCCATATTGGCGGATTTGATCTGCTCCGCTAAGGTGGCCTGTAGATATTCCCTCAGGGCTACCTATGATGCTGTCAACTCGTCAGCACGGGGAGCCGCCACACCAGTCAGCCTCCGATGCTTCTCATGGCTTAAAAGTGTCAGGTTTGGCCCAGGATATGCAGACTGCCATCCAGAACGCCTCATTCAGGGGTTCCATTCTGTTATGGGGCGACGCACAGGATATTATTGCCACCCTGCAGTACAAAGGCAAGGCTCTACAGTCAGTACAGACCATGTACCGACCCAAATTTCAGGTGAAAAACTCTTTTCGTCACCAAGGGAAGAGACAGCCGAAACAACAGCAGGCGGCCTGATGTCAGACCAAATGTCGGGCACAGCCAGCCTCAGCTATTCCCCAGGCTAAGTCCCAGAGAGCTTCGGATGCAGCTCTCCCCAACTGCCCCCTCGCATGACTCGCTTTCCACCCTTTCCCCTCAGGATCTTTCAGGGGAGAAGGTGGGTGGAAGATTTGCTTGTCATCTGCCAGGGTGTCTGGCAGAGACAACTGACTCGGGTTCTTCAACTCATAAAGCAGGGCCACACTCTGGGTTTCTGGCAAAACCTCCAGACAGGGCTCCGGCCCATTCACACTACCTGAAGGTGCACATCTCTGTTCTCCGAGAGGAAATACAGACTCCATTACAAAATGAAGCAATAGAACCTGATCTTACTTCGAGATACAGCTCTTGCAGCAGGTTACACCATTGGGACTGAGGCCGGCAGGTGTCAGGACCCCACGGAAATTTTCTAGCTAGCAGTCATCAGCGGGGACCACCTCCGACATCAGTCCCGCCCCCGACGTCAGGCGTAGTACATAAGGAGGCGGTCCGCCATAATCCTCAGTTCTTTTCCCGCCATCAGCATCGCAAGTATCGGCCTCTTGGTCCTTTTTCTAGCATGCGGCGACCTTTAGAGCTACGACGATTTCGTTCTTCCTTCACGACTTTGGATTCAACTGATGTCCTCTCCAAATACTTCTCTGGAGGGTCACCAATCGAAGTGTGCCTGTGGCAAAGAGATCCCCTTCAAGGATCCACACTCGGCCTGCATGCGCTGCCTAGGCCCGGAACATGACACTAAGGTCTGCTCCTTCTGCCAGGGCTTCAACAGTCGCACCAGGATCCGCCACCAGAAGGCCCTTCAAGCGTTTCTCTTAGAGGAGAAACTGAAAACCATGGACAAAGAACCTTCCTCCGGGGGGGGGGAGTCGTTGGGTAACACCCACAAGCACCAGGATAAACACCGGGAAAAGGAAAGGCCCAGGTTCCCTGCGAGGGCCTCGGACTCCCAAGCCCCGGCTCGCGATCGGGTCACCCAGTCCCGAGACCCCCAGACGACGCCGGGTACACCCCGTCTGGGGAGAATTCTAAATCTGACACCTCAGGGTGCTCCAGATCTCCTTCTCCCATCAGCATTCCCTCTCCGGACCCACACGACCTACCTAGGTCTCCTCCGGATGATCCCTCTTCGTGGAGATCATGAGGCACATCCAGGAGAATATGGGGTGGGATGCTGAAGAGCTTGAACCTGAGGGACAACGCCTTGCCCGCTACCTCGCAGAAAGTCCCGGCCTGTGGTAGTGCCGCCTTGGTGGATGCTACCTTTGCGGACGCCACCAAGGCTGCCTGGAAATGTCCGCATTCCACTCCAGCAGTGCCAAAGAAGGCTGACCGCCTATACAAGGCCCCTAGGGAGGACCAGTATCTGGCGAACCATCCTCTGGCTGACTCCATGGTCATCACTGCTTAGCATGGCCGGTCTCAAAGACCTCAGCATTTGAGCACACAGCCACCAGACCAGGAATCCAAGCAATTGGATGTCCTGGGTAGGTGCAACTACGCGGCTGCGACTTGCGCCATCAGGTCACTGAATTACCTCACCCACATGGTTCAATTCCAGAACGCACTGTGGGAACAGGGACAGGACCTGGTTGAGAAGATGCCCGATGGCAACCAAAAGGAGGAGCTCTTGAACCTCCTCCGCACAGGTTCGGATGTGGGGACCCAGGTGCTCAGAGCCGCATGTGATTCTGTGGACTCTTCAGCCAGAGCTGCAGCCTCAGGCGTATGTCTCCGGAGACACTCTTGGTTTTACCCCGGACGTCCAGAAGAACATCTTAGACGTCTCGTATAATGGCGAGGTCCTATTTGGTGAAGCCTCCGAGAAAGTAATCACCAAACTTCAGGACACAGGGAAGGCAGTCCGATCTGTACAGGCCATGTACAGGTCTCGGCCCAGTTCCTTTCGTAGGAACCAGAGCCGCTTCCGTGGCCGGCTACAAAGGCAACAGCCACGTTCCGGCCAACAGCAGAGGGGTACTTTCACCCACAAAGCCCAGGCCAAGTCATCCCCAGGCAGAGGCCAATGATTTGCAAAGTCGGCACAGCTTGCCGGATCGAACGCTGCCACAGCATGACTCCTTCCCGACCCCCGCCCCTCCTCAGGATCAACGGGACAAGAAAGTCGGGGGTCGCATCGCATGCCACTTGCCAGGGTGGCAGTCGATCACCACCGACAGGTGGGTTCTGCAAGTGGTCAAAAAAGGCCACTATATAGAATTTGTAGGCAGTCCACCCACAAGACCTCCGCTGCTTTCCCAATATTCGGGTCAGCATGCCCTGCTCATACAGCAGGAGGTGCTCGCGCTTCTGGAAAAAGAAGCCTTAGAGCATGTTCCAGAGAACCAGAGAGGACTAGGGTACTCTTCTCACTTCTTCCTGGTTCCAAAGAAAACAGGGGACCTCCGTCCAATACTGGACCTCAGCGACCTCAACCTGTCAGTCGTTTACAAACGATTCCGCATGGTGACCCTTCCGGGCCTAATTCCCATGTTGAAGCGAGATGCCTTTCTGGCATCTTTGGACATGCAGGACGCCTACCTGCACATTCGAATTGCTCAAGCGCACCGGAGGTTCCTGCGCTTCGAGTTTCAGAGCTGCCATTATCAGTTCCGAGCTCTTCCCTTCAGGCTGTCATCGGCACCACGCGTATTTACGAAGTGCATGGCGGTCGTAGCGGCGTCTCTGAGGAGACAAGGCCACTACGTGTTCCAATACCTGAATGACTGGCTTCTCATGGCACCCTCCAGAGAGGCACTGATGACTGCCATTCACTGCACCCAGTCCCTTTTTCAATCACTGGGTATTCTCATCAACTACGAGAAGTCACTCCTGGTGCCGTCCCAGAAACCGCAGTTTATAGGAGCAGTTCTGGACACCGTCAGAGGGAAAGCTTTTCTTCCCTCGGACAGAGCGGAACACATCAGATCCCTCATCAGGACCTGTCCGTGAAGAAGACCGTCTCGCCAGATCGGGTCCTTCGCCTGCTCGACACATGGCTGCGCCATTGCAACAGTCCCACTGGCACGTCTCACATGCGGTAACCTAATGGATGCTAAGGTGCGATGGGACCAAAGGCAAGACCATTTGCGGTAGCTAATCCGGATCACGAATGCTGATTCGGGATTGGCAGTGGTGGCTAAACTGGGAACCTCTCCCGGGGTTCCTTTCATAGCGATGTCTCCGACTGTGACACTCTCCACAGACGCCTCAGGGCTCAGGTGGGGAGCACACCTGGACAGTGTTCGGTCTCAGGGCTATTGGACAGCTCAGGAGTCTCATCTCCACATCAACATTTTGGAAATGAGGGCAGTCCTTTATGCTCTGCAAGCCTTCCAGTCGGAGATTCCACCGGGTACACTCCTGTTACAAACAGACAATACCATGGTGATGTATTACCTCAACAAACAAGGAGGCACTCACTCCTACCCGCTTTGCAGGGAGGTCATGAGAGTGTGGGAGTGGATATTGCAACACAGCGCAAACCTAATTGCAATACACGTCCCGGGAGTGGACAACACCATCGCAGACAGTCTGAGCCTCTCTCAGGCAAGAGTCCACGATTGGGAACTTCTACAGGAGGTGGCAGAGGATCTGTTTCACAGATGGGGCACTCCAGAGTTAGACCTTTTCGCGTCCCCATCCAATGCAAAACTGCCCAGTTTTTGCTCGCTAGATCCAGGGCCTGGCGTTTTCTGGCGAGACGCATTGTCCCTCTCCTGGGCGGGCAGATTCCTCTATGCCTTCCCTCCTTTCCCCTTGATCCAGAGGGTTCTCTTAAAACTGTGCAGGGAGCAAGTGACGCTCATTTTGATCGTGCCTTTCTGGCCCAGACAAATTTGGTTCCCTCTTCTGCACCAGCTATCCTGGGAACCGTTGCCAATCAGCTCCCATCTATTGTCTCAGGAGGCGGATTCATTGGTCCACCCAGACTTACGTTCATTGAACCTGCACGCTTGGCTCCTAGAGACATAGCCATGATGCGATATGGGGTCTCGCAAGAAGTGGCAGATGTACTGTCTGCCACCAGAAAACCAGCAACTCACACAACGTACACCATGAAATGGCGTAGATTCTGTTTGTGGGCTTAAGCGCGCGGTTTTTCGCCGTTACACTGTCCCGAAAAGCTGGTTCTGGACTACCTGCTTTCTCTGTTCCACTCCAGACTGGCTTACTCCTCGATTAAAGTGCACCTTTGTGCAATTTCTGCTTACCATGCCCCAGTAGACCATCGGATGGTGGCCCAGCTGGACACTACTCGTGCCTTCTTAAGGGGAGTCCTCCACCTTAGGCCGCCCATCAAGGATCCAGTTCCTCCTTGGGACTTACCCTTCGTCCTGGAGCAGCTTACGCTGCCACCTTTTGAACCAGCCGCGGATTACAGTACGCTTTCTCTCTTGGAAAACGTTATTTTTAGTTGCTGTTACTCCGGTGAGAAGGATCTCGGAATTACATGCTCTTATGTGCAAAGAGCCTTATTTGGTTTTCCATCAGGACAGGGTATCCCTAAGGACAAACCCAAAGTTTTTGCCTAATGTGGTTTCAGCCCTCACCCTTAACCAGATATTGATTTACCAGTGTATTTCCCAAGGTACACTAATTGAGGAGAAGCCCTTCTGCACACCCTCGACGTGCATCGGTGCCTCAGATACTATCTGACCAGAACCAAACATTTTCGAAAGGCGGACCAACTTTTCATCTCCTTTGCTCACAGGATGAAAGGAGCTCCTGTCTCCAAACAGTCACTCTCGAGGTGGCTCATCCAGTGCATCACTTTCTGTTCTGACAAGCGCAATAAACCCTTACCGCGCGCAGTCAAGGGTCATTCCACAAGAGGGGTGGCTACTTCCTTTGCAGCGTTAAAGAACGTCTCCACCTCAGCTATTTGCGCTGCAGCTACTTGGAGCTCTGTGCATACCTTTATCAGGCATTACAGTCTGGACATTGCATCGAGGCGAAGAGCAGGGTTCGGTCTAGCCATCCTTCAGGGACTTCTGTCCTAGGCTCGAGTAATATCGGGATCTCTGCCTTTCCTCCTCCCAGTGGTGCATGATTGCCACTATTGCTTGGAAATCAGTCCTAATGGTGTAACCTGCTGCAAGAGCTGCATCTCGAAGTAAGACAGTACATTTACGTAAGAACTTACCGTAACAGTAGATCTTTGAGAACAGCTCTTGCAGCAGGTACCTTCCCGCCCACCATCCCCCTTTTTGGAGGTAGGTCGTAGTCAAGCACCCGTCTTATGGGATGGGACATTCCTATTCACTAGTCTTTGCCATCTGGTGGCGGATCCTCGGTCTCCTCTTCTGATGTCATCCAGCGGCCGGGAGTCCCTGGCAGGAGAACTGAGGATTATGGGGGGACCGCCTCCTTATGTACTACGCCTGACGTCGGGGAAGGGACCGACGTCGGAGGGGCGGTCCTCGCTGAAGACTGCTATTAGGGCCTTGTGGGGTCCTGACGCCTACCGGAGTCAGTCCCAATGGTGTAACCTGCTGCAAGAGCTGTTCTCGAAGATCTACTGTTACGGTAAGTTCTTACGTAACTGTACTTTTCTGTGCAACAGGAAGGAAAGGGGTACTACTCCCGCTTCTTCCTGGTTCCAAAAAAGACGGGAGATCTGCTTCCCATTCTGGACCTCAGTGCTCTAAACCTGTACAGAGTGCAAAGGGTTTCGGATTCTGATCCTCCCGGGTCTGCTGCCCCTCCTGCACAAGACTTTGTGGCTCTGGGCTCTGGATATGCAAGATGCCTACGTGCACATTCCTATATTGTAGGCCCATCATTGCTACCTTTGGTTTTCCTTTCAGGGGGAACATTACTAATTCAAGGCTCTACCCTTTGGCCTAACCTCGGCACCTCGGGTTTTCATGAAGTGCCTGCAGTAGTGGCAGTGGCCCTGAGGCGTCAGGGTCACTGTGTATTCCCTTATGTCGATGACTGGTTTCTGTCAGCCCCATTGAGGGAACATTTGGAACTCTCCCTCGCTGCAACCCTGGACCTTTTCAATCAAGTGGGAATCACTGTAAATTTTCCGAAGTCCCAGCTTGTCCCTTCCCAGCATCTGCAGTTCATTGGGGCAGTGTTGGACATGGTTCAGGGTATGGCTTTCCTTCCTCTGGACAGAGGAGAAACCTTGCAGAGGCAGGCCCATATGGTGGCCTCCAGCAGGAAGGTCTTGGTCAGGTTGATTCTTCCGCTGTTGGGCTTGATGGCAGTGGACATCCCCACAGTGCCTTTAGCCAAGCTCCACATGCGTATTTCACAGTGGACGCTCAGGGCACAGTGGGACCAGAGGTCGGACGACCTGGACCAGATGGTTATGGTCTCTGATTCCATGCAGAGGGATCTCTCGTGGTGGCAGGATCTTTTCAGTCTCACCAAGGGAGTCCTTTTTCAGTCCGTTCCTCCCACCGAGGCTGTGACTACAGGTGCATCAGGGATGGGTTGGGGCGCACATTTGGGAGACCACAAAACTCAAGGCAGATGGTCCCATGTGGAGCTATCCTTACACATCAGTGTGTTAAGAGATGAGGGCAGTGTTGTATGCTCTTCAAGCTTTTCAGCATCTACTTCTCCAGGGTACGCTGTTAGTCCAGTCAGACAACATGTGCATGGTCTGGTATCTGAACAAGCAAGGAGGTACTTGCTTGTATTCCCTATGCAGGGAGGCGATGCGGGTGTGGAACTGGGCTGTTTTGCATTGGATTCACCTCATAGCTGTCTACGTTCCGGGCATGCAAAACATCTTAGCAGACAGTCTTGGCCGCACCAGAGTAAGAGCTCAAGCAAAAGGTAGTCGACCACATCTTTGACCTGTGGGGTTGGCCAGATCTGGATCTGTTCACCTCCCCATATACTACCCAAGTTTTGCTCGCTCACTCCAGGGCATGGTGTTTTTTTGCAAGACGTGGTATCTCTTTGCTGGACAGGGAGGTTCTTGCACGCCTTCCCTCCCTTTCCAGTTCTGAAGAGAGTGCTGCTCAAGCTACAGGCGGATGGTGCCCACATAGTTCTGATTGCCCCCTTTTGGCTTTGCCAAGTTTGGTTTCCACTCCTTTAGCAGGTAGCAGTGGAGCCTCCGGTTCCCCTGCCTCTCTGCAATGACCTCCTGACCCAGGAGGAGGGCATGCTGTTCCATCCAGGGCTGAAATCCCTTCATCTTCACGTGTGGCACCTCAGGACATAGACGCTTTGCGTTTTGTAGTATCCTCCAGGGTGGCGCAAGTCCTCGTTGATGCCAGAAAACCGTCTACGAGGACCACTTATGCCATGAAGTGGCAGCATTTTTCCATTTGGGCCACTGCGAAGGGTTGGGACCCATTCTCGTGCCCTGGCCCTTCGGTCATGGAGTATCTCCTGCACCTTTATGATTTGGACATGGGGTATTATTCGCTGAAGGTCCGTTTGTCAGCCATCTCTGCCTACCATACCCTAGTGGATGGCAGGACAGTAGTCCAGTTGGAAGTTTCAGAAACTTTCTTGAAGGGGATTATGCATCTCAAGCCACTGGTGCGCAGTCCTGTGGGATCTGAATTTTGTTTTGGAAAAGTTGACCCTGCCTCCTTTTGAACCGGCTGGTTCCTGTGATATGCACTATTTGTCTTGGAAAGCGCTTTTCTTAGTAGCAGTTACTTCAGCTGGAAGGATTTCTGAGCTTCAGGTTCCGATTTGTAAGGAGGCTTATTTAATTTTTTATAGAGACCGGTGGCCTCTTTGTACCAACCCTAAGTTCTTACCCAAAGTGGTTACTGAGTTTACGTTGAACCAGTCGATTCAACTTCCAGTGTATTACCCCGAGCATTCCAATCAGGGAGAAGCAATTCTTCATACCTTAGATTTTCACAGAATCTTGCGTTATTACACTTAATAGGACAAAGTCTGTCCGGAAAACAGATCAGCTTTTCTGTTTCTTTTGCACCCAAGAGAGAGGGTGTGGCAGTTTCCAAACTGCTTATCCAAATGGCTGGCAAACTGCATTACTTTCTGTTACCAAAAACATGGTAAGACCCTCCCGGGGGAGGTTGCAGGGCATTCTACCAGGAGCATGGCTGCCTCTACTGCTTGTTTCAGGAATGGGTCAGCCACTGACATCTGCGCCGCAGCTACCTGGATTTCGGTCCACACGTTCACAAGGCATTACAGTCTGGACAATGCTTCTAGGCACAGTGCAGGTTTTGGCCTAGCTGTGCTTCAGGGACTCCTGTCCTGAAGTTTCTGAATTTAGCAGTTGTTTCCTGCCTCCCATGTTTCAGCTTCTTCTGATTCACACTGCTTGGGACTCAGTCCTCAAGGTGAATACCTACTGCAAGAGCCTTCTCGAAGTAAGACAGTACAGTTACGTAAGAACTTACCATAACAGTAGATCTTCGAGAGAAGCTCTGCAGTAGGTAACCTTTTTTCCCTCCTTCCATCCCCCTTATGTCTTTATTGCTGCTCTTTCTTTATGGGCTCATTTTGAGCTCCAGGAGCCTCTTGTCCTTTCTCCTGTTGCACCTCCTCTGAGGTCTCCGGTGGGAGAACCAGAAGGCGGGCGTGAGGATCGCCCAAGATATAGGGTCGTGCTGACATCGGTCATGCAATGTTGGGTGGGCAGTCCCCCTGTCAGATACTGCTGTCTAAAATTTCTGTGCTGTCCTAACGCCAGGGGATGCTCAGTCCTCAAGGTGATTTCCTATTGTAAGAGCCTCTCTCAAAGATCTACTGTTACAGTAAGTCCTTACGTAACTGTACTTTTCTGCAGCATAAAATTGAGGTCCCATGGAGGGACTGGGTCCCGAATGGGAAGTTTCAAATGCAAAATGCCCTGCAGGAAGGTACGTGACACTCTGAGCTCGGCAGCAGTTTTGCCCTCGATAGGTACATGGTACGCAGAAATGGCAGAAAGGTGCATGTTGAGGGAGGAGTACCCCAAACCGGAGTCCGAAAGGGAGAGAAGGTACTCCAACACCTGATTCACTTGTCAGGTGAAAGGATCCAAATGGTGAGCAGCTGCCCAAAGGGTGAACCATTTCATAGCTGCATAAGTGGCCTTGATGGAGGGTTTTCTAGCAGCCACCAGGAAGTCTGCGACCCTAGAGGACACCCTGAAGTGGGCAGTAGCTAGGTCCACAGGAGCCACGCATGCAGATACAGGAACTTGAGGTCCTGATGGACTAGGGTGTCCTGGTCCTGGGAGAGAAGGCTGGTACACAGGGGGAGGGGCACTGGAGGTCCACAGCCAACTGTTGAAACAAGAGGAACCAAATCTGACATGGCCAGAAGGGGGCTATGAGAATCATCTCCACCCCTTCTAGCTGGTGCTTTAGCAGAACCCTCTGTAGAAGCAGGAAGGGAGGGAGGGAGGAAAAGCTTAGAGAAACCTCCCCTTCCAGGAGAGGGAAAATGCCTCTTGCCAGAAAACTCCAGGCCCAGGATTGAGTGAGCAGAAAAGTGACAGTTTTGTGTTGATTGGGGACACAAAGAGGTCCAGCTCTGGATGACCCCACCTGTTGAAGAGATCTTCGACCACCAAGGTTAGAAGCACCCACTCATGAGACTGCAACCTGGAGCGGATGAAACTGTCAGCCAAGACGTTTTGAACACCAGAAACATGAATGGCCGAGAGCTCCAGACCGTGCTTGATGACTCAATACCAGACTCTCCTCATCTCTTGACACTGGGTAAGAATGAGGTGGGGCCGGGTGTTGGCAGGGTGGCTGCAGGAGCTCGAGGTGCTCTATCAGTGGCAGCTGCAGGGGCCACTGTGGCCTTACGCTTGAGCTGGCCTTTGGCAGGCTGGTTCCGAGATTACTTACTGGAGTACCTATGAAAGGACTGACATTGGCCCACTGTAGGCTGAATGGACTGACTTGAGGGCCCTGACTCCTGCAGAAAGGAAATGATGTCCTGGACATCCTCCACCCCTGAAAAGGACCGAACCCCAGAAGGGGGTGTCCAAAATTCTGGACTATACATCCGGGGCAAAGCCAGATACTGAGAGCCAAGAATGGTGCCTGGAGGCATCCACAGCATCATAAGCAGCCCAGAGGACATGACTGCCAATGTCCGAGCCTGATTTCAGAAGCTGGGCGAGCTGCATCTTGATGGGGTCTTCTGGGAAGGTCTGCATCAAGTCCCTGGCTTTGTCCCACAGCATATTTTGATATTGGACCATGTGGGCCAGATAATTCAGGGCCCACATAGCCTGGGTAGTAGAGGCGAACACGCGTTTGCCCAGGTGGTCCAGCTGCCTGGACTCCCAATTCGGGGGACGGGCACTAAGGTGCTTGGACTTTTTGGTACAGTCATGCACCACATTGATAACCACAGAATCCGCTTTAAGGGGACCCCTTAAAAAGGGTTTGCCAGCCAGGGCATGGTAAAGACTGTCTGCCTTCCTAGGCAAAGGAGGGGTAGTGGACGGGTGATTCTAGGTTTCCCTTGTGACGTCCTCATAGGAGTGAAAGGGAGCACCACCACTGGGAGGGCATCTCGCTGCTGTAAATAAATGGCTAGGCGCTGCCTCTCTGGGTCTTGCTCCTCCATTTCTCAGCCCGTAATGGACTGGATGTGGCACATGACATCCGTAAAAGTAGGATCATCGGGGGGAGACTTTGGAACCTCCTTATGAGGGCCTTCACCCTCAGAGGACTCCCCTGGTGATGAGAAAGACTCCAGAGAAAACAACTCATCCTCAGTAGACTCACTACCTGGGGCTGATGTCGGTGGCTGGCGCTTGTCCCTGTCGGAGCCCAAGCTGACGGGTCGAGCCTCAGAGGACTCCAGTGTGCGGGATTCGCCTGGTCCAGCCTGGCCTGATCCTGGGGTGGAGGGTCTTGAGGATGGCGGAGGGGAGACTCCAGAGGCTGCCCTCGAGGGACAAAGGACCACCACACTGAGAACAGGGCGATCTGACTTCGAGGTGGAGCTCTTGCAGCAGGTATTACCAACAGGATTAATGCCGCCAGCCGTTAGGACTCCACGGAAAAATCTTGTAGCATGCAGTCTGAGGCAGGGGACTGCCCCCGACGTTGGCTCTGCCCAGCGTCTGATGCAGTATAAAGGGGGCAGCCCCCCACGCCATCTCAGTTCTTTTCCTGCCGTCGACTCACTTAGTTCGGCTCCACAGACACCTTTCATCGTAGTCGACCGCACTTTTGTTTTTTTCCATTTTCCATTTTTTTTTTCCAATTTTATAGTGATTTATTCTCTTGCATGTCTTTGCCTTCTCCACCGCAGCGCAAGTCAGTGGTAAGCATGGTAGCAGATACCTGCAAGGATGGTCACAACCTGCCTCATCTCCCTAGGCCCCTACCATCGGCCTGCCGACTGCCTGCACTGCAAGAAATTTAACCGGAAGACAAGGACCCGGAGAGCCAACGCCCTTAAGGCCTAACTCGACGAGTAGAAGGTGGCAGCTATGCAGAGAACCTCGGAGCTCAGCTCTTCTTTTCCCACCAAGGACCCCCCCCCACCAGAGAAAAGGCTTCGGGAGGGAAACACCATCACAGGGAGAAGGATAGGGCCAAGTCTGAGTCCTGCCAGAAGTCTCCTTCCGGGGTGTCTTCACCCTCCGGCGGGAGGTCGGGTTCAGTCCCTCTGACAGCTGCAGGGACATCTTCAAAGTCGACTCCCTCCTTTTCTCAAGGTAAGCACAGGGAGCCGTCTTCCTCCAGACATTCGCCTGCCCAGACTTCCCTGGCCCACCAACCCCATGAATCACAGGCGACAGGAGGTTGTTCGCCATCGGACGCCTCTTCCTTCGGCCAAGGTACGCCCGCTCCCAGCCGACAAGCGCTCTTGAGCCGGTCACCCTCTGCAGCAGCTCGGGCCCCAATTCCAGATCAGAGGCAGTTGCCGGATGATACTCGGACGCCTGCCTCACCTTCCAAAGGTCGGTTTCCCGAGGGGCCTCCTCCTACTCCAGATGCTGGGTACCCCAGGGACACCGACATCGAGCAGCAGCCTGACAAGGCCAAAGAAGGATCCCCAGACCACAAGCCAGATCCTCAGGACCCGCAGACGCCCAGTCCCACGAATCTGACGCCTGCCCCACCTGTGGTTCCTTTGTCGGACATTGGGTCTCTTTTTTTCCATTTGGTGGAACACGGTCAAAGGGGACCTACTATACAGACCTTTTGACCTTCCTCCTAGGGAGCCTCCTATGGGCCCCCCTCCAGCTCCTGACAAACCTGATGGGGGTGACCATCCCCAACCAGATCCTGAAGGCAAACGGAAGAGAAGGTACTCCTCCCCGGTCCCTTCCTCTAGCCGGCACCCAACCTCTTCGGCTGAAGGTGCTGTGAGCCCCTCTTCCTCGGACACTTTAGATGAGGAGGGGTTTGGTCCCTCATCTCCAGGAACTCGCCCAGGTCCTCCCCCCCCCCGGATGACTCCTTGTTCCTGGACATCATGTGCCATATACAGTCCATTTATGAGTGGGACACTGAGGAGCTGGACCCAGAATGGAAGCAGCTAGCCAAGTTTCTGGGGTCCAAAGAACCAAAACTTCTGGTTATCCTACCACTGGTGGAGCCCTTCCAGGACGTCACCAAGCTTATGTGGCAGAAACTGTCGTCCACCTCGACTTCTTCTAGGAAGGAAGACAGACTCTATAAACCCCCCAAAGAGGACGCTTTCTTGGTGGAGCATCCTAAGGCAGACTCTTTGGTGCTGACAGCTGCTTACGGCTATGTCAGTCAGCCTGAGCACCCAGCCCCCTGATCCGGAGTCCAAAAAGTTGGATCACTGGGGCAGAAAAGTATATTCATCTTCCATTCGCTGAACTTTCTTGCCCACATGGTCACCTACCAAGTAGTCCCTGTGGGAGAAGACTATGGAGCTGGTAAAAACTCTGCCAGACTCTGACAGTAAGAATGAGATCCTGGCTTACGTCCAGTCCGAAATAGACGTGGACAAGCATGTCCTCCGTTGTTCTTACGACTCAGTGGACATGGCTTCCCATGTCGCCACAACGGGAATCTGTCTGAGGAGGCACTCCTGGCTTAGGGTGTCCAGTTTTCGCCCTGATGTTTAGGACTCCATATTGGATGCCCCTTCCAGGGATCAGTATTGTTTGGCCAGGAGGTAGAGTCACTCGTCAAAACCCTGCAATACTCAGGCAGGGCTGTCACCGACATCCATAAGATGTACAAGTCGGAGCCTCAAGGTTCCCGTCGTCGTCCCTTTCATAAAGGTCAGGGACAAGAGGGCAAGCAATCCCAAGGAAAAGGGTTCAAGAGGCGTGGCCACCCTGTCCCTCAAGGTGCCCAGGGCCACAAGAAACCCAAAGCTCCTAGGGCCCCAGGCCCAACCCCCCCCCCAACAGCCTGACTCGCTGCAACCCACTTCTCATCCTCCAGTATCAGCTCGGACCAATGGGTGCTAGAAACCATTCAGAGGGTTACTTCCTTGAGTTTCTCAGCATACCCCTGGACAGTCCACTCCCCATTGTTCACCCGACCATGCCCGGCTTCTGGCGGATGAGATAACAGTCCCTCCTCCAGAAGAAGGCTATTCAGTAGGTTCCTCCTGCCCAATGGGGCACAGGCTTCTACTCCCGTTTTTCCTGGTTCCAAAGAAAATGGGAGATCTTTGTCCCATTCTGGATCTCGGCCAACTCATTCTGTTTATCAAGTACCAGAGATTCTGGATGGTGACATTGGCAAGCCTGTTACCCCTTCTCCATCAGGGAGACTGGTTATGCTCCCTCGATATGCAGGACGCCTACATACACATCAAGGTCCTGCCCTCACACAGGAGATTTCTGTGCTTCAGCTTTCAAGACCAGCACTACCAGTTCAGGGTCTTGCCCTTCGGACTTTCGTCGGCACCCAGGGTTTTCACCAAGTGCCTGGCAGTGGTAGCAGTGGTCTTGAGGAGGAAAGGCCACTTCGTCAACCCATACCTTGACGACTGGCTTATTTCGGCTCAGTTAGCAAGCCAGTTGGATTTGGCCCTGGAGGAAACAAAGGATCTATTTCTCTGCCTGGGCGTCACTGTAAACTGGCCAAAGTCGCAACCTTGGCCCTCCCAGCGGTTTCAGTATATTGGAGCTGTTCTGGACACTACCCAGGGCACAGCCTTCCTGCCATCAGACAGAGCAGGTCATCTGATGGACCTGGCGTGCAGGGTTCAGGCAGTCATTTCTTTTTGTGACAGGGTAGAATAGGACCCTGTCCCATTTGCTGTGGAGAAAGTGTTTAAATGCAAGGCATTGCATTCTTTTTCTTTCTTCTCTGTCTGGTTGCGCAACCAAATTGTCCTGTGAGACCTCAGACTTGATCAACGCAACCAGTCTCACAATCCTTTGCCTCTCACGGTCTCTCAGTTTTCTCTTGCTGTCTTTCTTCCTTGCATATCTGTATCTGCTAATATAAAATATATGAGAATCAATGTATGGAAATGTAGCTGATATTGGGATCACTTTTGGTTAGAAAATGGTGTTACTGTTGAAATATATTTATAATTTGAGATAACTGTAAAAAACTAGAGGTTACTTGGGTGCAAATGCCTGAGCCTTTTGCAATTGCTGTGGGGACCTCAGCAAGTTCTCAATGTTCTAGCAGCTCCTGAAATTTACAAAGGACAGGATGCTTGCAAAGTATGGGGGGAGGGGTTGAAATGAGTTATAAAAACAGCTAAGCCGAGCTGCAAGGGAGATTTTTTTTTACAAGAGATTTTATTTTTGTTTCTGTATATAGTTATTCTGAACAGGTTTTTTTTTTTTTATTTTGTGTTACTCCAACTACAAATAAACAGTTTTGTGGAATTTTACAACTGCTCCTGGGTTTTCTCTATGCTTCCTGACCTGTGCCTCGATGACACTCTTCCAGTGAGGGTAATTCTGCAGTTACTAGGCCACATGGTGGAGGCCATAGCTGCGGTCCCTCTCACCAAATTAAACATGAGTTTTCTGCAGTGGCACCTCAAGGTTCAGTAGGACCAGGCGGTGGATGACTTGGATCATCAGATTTGAGTTTCAGCGGCGATCCGTCATTCTCTCCTGTGGTGTCTCTGCCTTCCGCATCTCAAGAGAGGAGTCCCTTTCCAGAGACCGTACCCATCGCAAACCTTGACAACAGATGCCTCAAAGTCAGGTTGGGGGGGCCCATCTAGTGAATCACAGGATCAGAGGAGCTTGGTCCCCCACAGAGCGGTCTCTTCATATCAACATTCTCAAAATTAGAGCCATTCTATACACTCTTCGGGCTTTTCAGGACCAGGTATCCAAAGGTCCTGTCTTGGTACTGTCAGACAATACCCTGGTTGTCTTCCACATCAACAAGCAAGGGGGCACTCAGTCATATCCTCTATGCTTGGAGGCCATGAGAGTGTGGGACTGGGCAGTGGAGCACCATCTGGACCTCACGGCAGTGCACGTGCCCAGAAGACAGAATGTTCTCGCCAACAGTCTAAGTCGCTCTCGTTCTCTGAACACGAATGGGAGTTGCTTCAGGAAGTTGCAGACAACCTCTTCAGTCACTGGGGCCAACCAGAGTTAGACCTCTTTGCATCCCCATGCAATGCCAAACTGTCAAATTTTTGCTCGCTAGATCCAGGACCTGGTGTTTTCTAGTGAGATGCATTGTCCCTCTCCTGGACAGGAAGTTTTCTGTATGCCTCCCCCCCCCCTCTCATTCAGAGAGTCCTGCTCAAGTTGCAGACAGAGGAGACAGAATGATTCTGGTCGCTCCTCTTTAGCCTCGACAGATCTGGTATCCGCTGCCTCAGCAACTGGCCACGGCGCCTCCCGTGCAGTTGCCCCCCTCCACTCACTTGCTCTCTCAAGAGCAGGGGACGCTCATCCATCCTGCTCTGCGGTCTCTTCATTTGCATACCTGGCTCCTGCAGTACTAGCAAATGAGAGATTACAGTAGGAGTATCAAGCAGGGTGGCAGCGAGGAAACCCTCCATAAAGGCAACTTACGCCATGAAGTGGAAGCATTTCTACCTCTGGGCAACAGCACGTTCCCTAGATCCCCTGGATTGTCCGGTCAAACATGTGCTAGACTACCTTCTGCACCTCTTGGACCTGGGCTTGAGCTACTGGTCCATCAGGGTGCACATGTGTGCTTTGTCAGCATATCATGCACCGTTCGGAGAAAAGACTCTGGCACAGGTTAATATGTGCAAGACCTTTCTGTGAGGTGTCTTGCATATCAGACCCCCTAGGAGGGACCCTGTTCCCCCCGGGATCTCCTTTTTGTTCTCGAGAAGCTCACTCTGCCTCCCTTCGAACCAGCCGCGACTTGCATGCTTCGCTTTCTCTCTTGGAAAGCGTTATTTTTAGCTGCTGTTACTTCTATTCAGAGGGTTTCCGAGCTTCAGGCGCTTATGTGCAAGGAGCCTTAACTTGTGTTTCATAGGGACAGGGTGGCCCTGCGTACGAATCCCAAGTTTTTACTGAAGGTGGTGTCCGAACTGACTCTGAACCAGGACATCCAACTACCGGTTTACTATCCAGAGTTCTCCAATAAAGGGGAAGCTTTGTTGTATACTCTGGATGTTCACAGAGTTCTACATTATTATCTTCACAGAACCAGTTCCTTCAGCGAGATGGGCCAGTTGTTCGTCTTCTTTGCTCACAGAAAGACAGGGGCTTCTGTCACCAAGCAGACACTAACCCGGTGGTTAGTCCACTGCATTTCTTTTTGTTACCAGTATCATGGTAAGCCCTTGCCAGGTTCGGTCAAGGGCCACTCCACCAGAGCTGTGGCTACCTCCTTTGCCTCATTGAGGAATGTTTCCTCGGCAGATTTCTGTGATGCTGCAACCTGGAGCCAGTCCATACTTTTGTTAGACATTACAGCCTGGACATTGCCTGTAGGAGGAGAGCAGGTTTCAGACTAGCCATCCTTCAGGGCCTACTCTCTTGAGGCTTCTCAGCTGTTTATTCTTCTCCCCCACCCGTCAGACCGGGCCTATCTTTGGGTACTGCTTGGGATTCAGTCCTATTGGTAATACCTGCTGCAAGCTCCTTCTCGGGGTCAGATAGTACAGTTACGGTAGAACTTACGGTAACAGTAGATCTTCGAGAGGGGCTCTTACAGCAGGTGGCTTTCCCACCCACCATCCCCCCCAAGGAATTACTGTTGTTACCCTTCTTTAGGGTAGGGGAGATCCTGCTCAGTTCTCCATTTATTTCAGCCGTGTCTCTGGCAGGAGAACTGAGATGGCGCCGGGGGGCTGCTCCCTTTATACTGCATCGGACATTGGGTGGAGCCAATGTCTGGGGCGGTCCCCACCTCAGACAGCTAGCTACAAGATTTTTCTGTGGGGTCCTAACGCCTGGTGGCATTAGTCCTATTGGTAATACCTGCTGCAAGAGCTCCTCTCAAAGATCTACGGTTACGGTAAGTCCTTACGTAACTGTACTTTATAATTCACTGGGGGTAGGAGGCTATACGCTGGTGGATAAGGATAAAAGTGCACCAGGTAAGGGTACGATGGCGGCAGGGATGACGTAGAGTGTCCAGGCGCAGGACCACCCAGCGTCAGATGAGAATCCAGCATTTGCCTGCGGGCATCAGCTGTAGTGTAGGGTTTGGCAGGGGCGATGACAGAGTTGGGCCTACAGGCTGGGGCTGCAGCAACACTGGTGGCAGCCCAGCAGGCAGAGACCTGGAACACCTGGGGGAAGGATCCGCCGGCGCCAGCTGAGCCGGAGAAGCAGGCGCCTGAGGGGAACGAGACCTCTGAGGCAAAGGCAGAGGCGACACCAGAGAGGAGGAAATGGTGGTAACATGCAGTGGGTGTTGCCTAGAGGGGCGGACGTTGGTCCCAGTAGCTGGAACCGCTGAAGGCAGCGCCATGACCGGGGGGGGGCGACAGGTAAGGAATTGACACCTGAGGAACCCACATCAGTCAAGCCACCTGGTTGAGAGCCCATCAAATGGTTGAATTTTTTCCAAAACAGGCAGGCTTCAGTGTTGTGGCTGGGGATCTAGGCAGGTGAGACACAGAGTGGCCATACAGTCTCACTTCGAGGAGCGGTCAGAAGATGAGGCTGGTGGAGAAGACATAAACTCCTCAAAATTAACATCGAAAATTCAGTGTTTAACAGTTTGGCTCTGAGTTTTCTCTGTTTTTTTCCTCCTGTTTTCTTTTTCTAGTGTGCGGCATCAAGTGCTGTTGCTGTTGCTATTTTTTTATTTTCTTTCCATTTTTTCAGTCATGTCCTGTTCGGGGCCAAAAATTGTCTGGAAAGTCTAAGGTGGGTCTTGCCCCGATGCGTTGGTGCCCCTGTGGCAAGCCCATGACCCTTGTTTTGCCTGCCTGGATCCAGACCATGACACGGATTCGTGCAATGGCTGTTTCTCAATAGACCTCTCTGCTCAGCAACTCTGCACATTGAAAATGGGGCGAGACACTCCCCCCAACTTCGGAGGATGGCTTCTCACTTTGGATGCCAGAGTTAGGTCTGAGCCATTGCCCTGGACCCCTCCCCAGTACTGTACATACCAAGGAAGACCAGGTCTCTGCCATTCCTAGTCTCGCTGGGATAGGGAGGCCTGCACGAGGGGTCGGTGGGACAGTCAGCCTACAGGGTGTCGGCTGAGCATCCATTGCAGTCTGTTGCCCCCTTGGGGCACTGGTGTCCCTGGTGATGGTGTTGCAGCAAGATGCTGGGCCCGCACCGGCAGTTTCCTCGGCTACGCAGCCTGGTGCCACCTTGGCGCCTGGCACCACCTCTGGTGTCGACGAGTGAGGCAGTGCCGATGATGCTGCTAGGTCTCCTTCCGACATCACTTGTGATGCTAGAAGAGGGAGGGTCTCTGGGATTACTCATCTGGAGATCTCCCTGATGTTGTCCTCTGGCTCAGGGGACAATGATCAGGATGATCCTGATTGGCTCTGTGGCTCTCCGGAGCCCCAGGCTCTCCTTGGCTCAGTCTGAGGCCTTCTGAGACTTTGGAGTCTAGCATTCTTCTTCTCAGCACCGTCCACGGTGCCAGTTCCTCTGTGTCTCTCAGCACCACTTGCGGTGCCGGGGATGCTTCTGGCGCCGAGCTCTGTGCCGATTCGGGGTCTGGTGCTGTCTGTGGTACTGAGCCTGTTTTTTTTAGCACTGTGGATGGTGCTGATTCGAGCCTTGGTGCCAGGACTGGTCCCAGGGTAGATTCTGGTGCTGCTCGCATGGCCAGATTCTGGTGCTGCTCGCATGGCCATATCTGCCATCTCCTCTTCTTTGAGACCACCTCCTATTCTCAGGGCTCTTCCAAGGGGAAGATTCCTGTTCGGTGAGGTGGAAGTCAGAAGGGCGAGGCCGGCACCGAGGCCCATTCCCAGGACTACTGGGGACTCTGGGAGGAGCCGAAATGCTGACCCAAGACTTCTCCTCCCTCGCCCCACCCAGAACCGATGAGGTCTGCAGTTGGTGGGGACAGGGGCTGCTCAAGGGAATCAGACCAGCTCTAATCTCCTCACTTAGGGGTTCCCCCAAGGGCACCACCCTTTTGTCTCTCCGGTTGGGCATCCAACAGTGGGCAGGTTGCACAGCCTCTTCCCTCGGAAGGGATCCCCTGCATGCTTCCACAGCCCTAGCTGAGGATCTCCTCTGGTCTTTCATGACCCTTCTCCCCTTTCTGTGCCTCCTCCTCCTCTCCCAGGTCTCTTTGACCCTACGGGGCCCATGACCTGGGAACAATTCAGGGCCTTGGCGGCTACGTTCCCTTGATACCTGAGCGAATTGGATGAGGTAATTTTCTGTCCTAAAGCCATGGCTGTGCCGCTGCCTGAATCCAGCTCCTCTGCTTCTTCATCTTCCCCCACCAAGGAAGAGGATGCCTTTCTCCATTATTCCTCCGATGCTGATCTGACAAGCTATCAGCGCTTCCTTTCTGAGCTGTTAGAGAAGCTGCATATCTCCCATTTTGCAAGCTGCAATCTTGCATGTGCGGTGCTGTCATTCCTCTGGGAATACAGCTCTGACAACATTGTCATACCTCCACAGCGCCAGCCTTTCACGGAAGCATCACACAGTGTCTGCTCCAGCCCCAAGGGACTGTCAGCACAGGTATTGTGCACCCTGGGGGGGGGGACTCCAGGCGCTGTGCCCCACCCCTCCTTTGGAGTGGAACTCCTGGAGACGGCATCTGGGCATTGTCGCCCAAGGCACGACCGCCCCGCAGAGTCCAACTCAGCTGAATTTGCTGGGGAAGAAGAGTCTTCTCAGCGGCTCACCTTCTTTTGAGCGTTGGGGCGCACCAGGCCCACCAGGCTGCCTACACCAGCCACCTGTGGTCGATGTAAGGTCAGCTGCTAGCATCTGTGCCTGATTGTGAAGCAACCAGGCAAGCCATTAGCCTTTCTGTGCATGGCCTGGAGCTAGCAAGACACCAATCAAGGGCATCTTACGACACCAGTGAGGTAGTCTTCAGGCTTGTGGGAACCGCAGTCTGCATCAGACAGACGTCTTGGCATTGCCTTTGTCTGTTATCTTCCCTAGCCCAATATATGGTGATTGCCTCACCATACCAGGGGACCCACTTTTTCTCCTGCAGGGTCAGGTGCCAGTTAGCGGGGCGCCTTCCTTCTCCCAGGCCATGGGAGTCTCTGCCTGCCCCTGCAGGCCTGTGAGGGGTCCCCGCCTTCTTGTGCTTCCCCCACAGGAGGCTGAGGGACTTTTTTTTTCCCTCAGGGTGTTCCAGTGCTGATCAACCAGTCATGAATGGTGAAGATTGATTCGAGTAAGATACGAAAATTATGTATGCGCCATAATTCTTGATCTTCCGGAATATCTTCATCATTCATGACTGCTGCCTGCCCACCTTCCCCTCAAGGCCAGGCTCTGGGCAGTGCTACCTCTCTTTTCTTCAGCCTCTTCCCAAACAGAGCTACTCTTTAAGGAGGCTGTCTCAGCAGGGCAAACCCTGAGATGACTTCTTCTAAGCCTCATGTCTCTTGGAAGGAAAACCAAAAAGTTTCAGAGCCCTTTATGTTTCTGATCCCTTTTATTCGATAGGAGGCCTGTCACTGTGACCTCCAGGGCCACTCTTAGCCCAGCCAAGGCTTTTCCATCATTCGCTACTCAGGGGTATTGTATCTGAGGTTTGACTCTTTGCTGCTGCCACCAATTGTTATGGTGCCCAACCCCTGGAGCTTTTGGAGATTTTATCTCTGTAACAGCAAGGGCTTCACATTTTGTGTTTTGTTTTTCCCTTACAGAGCAGACTGCAGTTCTATTCACTGCCCTGTCTATTAAATAACAACAAAAAAAAAACAGGACAAAGAAGACAAAATGAGTGACAGAATCTTTACCCTTTCCTATAGAGAGAGAGAGACAGAGTGTCTCTTGGCCCTCTAGTTTCTAGGGTCCTTCATTTTTTCCCCCTCTACCCTTATCTACAGTCTTTTTCCTTCTCCAGACTCATATTGCTATCAGCACCAGCTGGCCTTCACTGCCCTCTTCTGCTGGGGATGCTTTCCCTCTGTAGGTCAGTTTTGCCTTGCACACATCCCGTATCCCTTTTAGTTCCTATAACGCACCTCTCTTGTTCTTAATACTATGTTGCAGAACCTGTGGCAGCAGCTTGACTTCTGCCTTGGTCCTCACGTCCTCCACCCCCACCCCCCCGACCTTCTTCTCATTTCCTTTTGGTCACCAACATTGGGTCACTTCGGCCTGCCAGGGCAAAACCCATTTCCCCCTCATTTTTCCTTTAAAAAAGAAAGGAAGGGGGGCAAAAGACTACAACAGAAAGAGAGAAACAAGAAGAAAGGTACAATCCATCTTATATGGGAGCCATCCAAAGGGAACTGAGGACCCAGCCTGCTCTGTAATATGGTTACACTGGTGCTTTTCCTTAAGCGGCCTTTTGTTTGTTGTTCCTCACCTGAGGAAACTAACCCTGTCCTTTTCTTATATCCACCCTTCCCTGTACGGTATATGGGATCTCTCTCTCTCTCTCCCCCTCTTTGCTTATCCTACCCAGTTGGTCTGGTCTCCACAGGCCAACTTAAGTCCCTCACTCTATACCCTACCTCTCTTTCTCTGTCAGATTTTATTTATTTACCTTCCATTTCCTTTTTCTGTCCCTTGGGTACACTTATCCCCACCCTACCCTGTCTTCTAGCCCTTTTTTCTTCCTCTCTGGTTAGGGAGATATGAGAAGAAGAGGAGCTGATGTCGGTTACTGGCCAGTCCACGAGTGTCACATAATACGTCTGCCTTGTGGGCGGCGCTATCTCCAATGTTGACTCCTCACTCCAAAAATCTTACAGCTAACTCTTCTTCGGGGGTCCTCTGCCTCTGGCACAGACCCACCAGTCATGAATGGTGAAGATAGTCAGGAAGATCAAGAATACGTAGTTTTCATTTTTTTACCTCAGAAACGTCAATTAAAATTTTGTCTGTTGTACTGATGGCAGCTGCTGCTCCCTACTCAGTGCCTGTTCTGGACCCAGACACAATTGCTGTAGTGTTTTTCAGAGTCCTGGAGGAGGTAATGGGAGCTAAAGCCAACATGGACTCCCTCAAACAAAGGATGGATCATCTGGACATACGTGTATCTGATAGTGAGAGCACCCTGCGACTTCTCGATGGAGAAGGGGACTCTCGGGACACTGAAATTCAAAGGCTCAGATCGGAGATATCCCAGCTATGGAACAAAATTGATGACTTGGACTGCAGAGGGTGTCGTAGTAACATAAAAATCATGGGAGTGCCAGAGGGAGCAGAAGACTGGATCGTGATTGATTTCATTCACCATCTTTTGTCTGGGCTTCCAAATATTCCCCAAGGACAACTGGATGTGCAGAGTGTCCACAGATTATTAGCTCCTCGCCCTGAGCCAGGAGAGAAACCCCAGCCCATTCTGGCTATGTTCCTGAAGTACTCCATCAAAGAAAGGATCCTTAGGTTAGCCAGAGAATGAGGACCACTTTGATGGAATGGCCACCAGAGCTCTTTGTTTCAGGACTGTTCCACAAAGCTCAGTCGTAAAAGGGCAGCCTTTACTGGGGTACGCAAGGCACGCCAGTCAGTGGGGGTCAAATACAGGATGACATACCCCACTAATTTCATAACTGAGTGAAAAGAGGTATTGCACAATTTCCTGGAGATGCATGAAGCAGCCAGTTTTGTAAAGAGGTCCTGGGGAGTGGATGTTCCAGCTGCTTCATCTAATGACATTTGCACTGACCGCCAGTACCCGGACTCCCAGGCAAACTCCCAGACACCTTCAAGGAACATCTCCTTATACCCCAGTCCTGTCTACCGGTGCTGCCCCACAGTAACAGTAGCAAAGGAGGAAAACCAAACATAAGAAAGACAGGGGCCCCATGTCTCAGCAGATCCCAGCACCAAAACAGACCCACTGAAGCAGAAGTAGGGGTTTGAGGCCCTCAGCAGGGAGCACCACAGATGATTCCCCTTCAGACAGAAGCACTGTGCTACTCCTAATGGAAGGGTGCAAGCCAACCTCGTCCATCCACTCAGGGACACCAATTACTGCTCCCCAATAACAGAGATCCTGGACTGAGGTTATACAGCTCTCTGCAGAACACCCTGAGCATGCCCGATACTTCACCCAGGAACTGATGCGCCCCCCACACACACACACACACACTGACTGTCAAGCAAAAATGCTGGGACACGCTGAAATGAACTTCATGGATGAGTTCTTTAATTCACTGATGCTTGCTGAACTGTGCTATTTCATACTTGAACTGTGTGTACCTTCGGCTGCAGCAGGGGGAGATGTACGATGCCATAGTATGGTTGGTCACATTCCACCCCCCCCCGCCTCAGCTGTCTCTCCTACTTGCTATTGTGACCTTGGATAACTGTACATCTTAAACCAACTGCGGATACCATATGAGGAGTCTGCATCTTTCAGAATGGGGATCCATGCCTTCTCCCCCACTCCACTGAAAACGTTATAGCAGCTTGGGGTCAGCTGTGTCCTTCCTCTGCTCTGGTTGTAACATCAATCAATAATGCCTCTATCATGCCACAGTTTAGCTGGACGACCCAGACTGCACTCTAGTGTTTTTTCCTCCTCCTTGCCACTAGCTCGCATACAAGTGGGTCAGTCTGTTTGAATCTTTAGGCTCTGCGATGGCGGAGTCGCCTTGCACTAGAGCTACTTCATTTATCTTGTTTTATTTATTTTGTTTCCCTTGAGCTGCCTACACATGACCCCCACAACATAACTACTCTGTGGGGGTCATCCCAAAGTACCAATTTCCCCTTAGCAAACGGGCACAGTTCAGCAGTCAAGTGTGAAATTACCTCCCCCGCCTGTTTGCCCTTTCCTACTCTCCGAGCAAGACAGGACAGCTGCCGCAAATTATATCAACAGCTGCATCAGCCTGCAGCTGTCACAACCAAAGCTAGGGAGTCGCCACTCTTTCCCAGTGCTCTGCAAAGTATAACCCCCCGCAGTTAAGCTCATACTTGGCTGACCTGCACTCAAAAATTCCAAATCCCCCCTTCCGTTTTCTTTTCTAACTGAACTCTGCCCCCTGTTCTTGAACTCTGGGCTCATTACAGGCAGAGTCTGTGGGAAGATTGCACACACATGGCAGTAGCATGGTCAGGCTACCTAGGACTCGGAGAGGGAGTTTTGGATAGTTGCACAGCCCTGTGCCTAGAGCAACCCCTGGAAATGACTGACACATACTAATAGTTCCCACCTTATATTCCTAGCCCTAATGTGGTGCCCATTTGGAGAGATTGGGGTCACCATAGTGCAACAGATTAACTTGCTGGAAAATATTCTGTGCTCCTAGTCACAGCGGCTTGATGTACAGGATGGGTGTGATTAGTGAACCAAAACTGCCCTTACCCTCAGGGAGCTCCAAGGAACTCGACTGAGCAGCGCAGCACACGTGTGACACACTCCGTCATGTGTAACTCCTCTCTCCCCCCACACACACACAAACACACACACATATGCTGGCAGTGACAGACACAGCTCAGCTATAACTTTGTGTTGCAGTAGACAATCAGTCATGTCTTAAAAGGAGCCTTCGATGTTTGCCCTTGGGCTAACTATGCCTGCAGGCTTACCTCTTATCCTGCTTTCCTCCTTACCCCCTCCCCCCACCATCCTCTCCATTTCTGCAGCTATGTAGCTCATGCGATGGCTAAGCACTGTGCTAGGACCCCCACCGTGATACCATCATTTTGCAGCGCGTGCCAGCAAGTATGTATTGTCCAAGGGTACCTAGAACATGATTTTCCTCCCCCTTCTCCCCCCGGGACATGCTGATTTGGGGGTACAAAACCACACAAAGACGGTGATGCCATAAGCCGTAAGGCCTGTTCTTTCCCCCACCTCTCAGGGAGATCTCCATTTTTGGGATAGTCTATGCAGAGTTCACAGTATATAATTGACTTTCATAGGCCTCCCATAAGCAAATGTTAATCACTACTAACCTCAACGTAACCGGCCAGATATCATACATCATTTTGGATTAATTTCCCTCATATCATTGCCAAGGGAGAAGTAATAGGCTACCCCACTGAGAAGTTTAGGAACTGACAGGTTACCGCTAGGAGTTACATATCCTCCTGTGGCTTGCGTGCCTTTTCAGTCTCCACCTAGGATAGGTTTGTTGACTTCCCCCTTAAGGTACATACCCCTCAAGCCCTGTTTTCAGAGAAGGGGCGTAAATATATTCATGTCTGTTGGAATACTGCACTCCCTTCATTTATGCATAAGACATGATTAGAGAGAAATGCCATTCTTCGGTTAGTTAAGACACCCTTGTGGGTAGAATGGCAAATTAGCTGAATACAGTCCTGTTTACTCTCACTCAATTATATTTAATTGGGCCTACTGCCTTTCTCTCTTCCTATTAGTATGTTTATAGCAGCTCTAAGATTAAGATTATATGTGAAAGTGATGTTTGTGTTTTCTTGTAAAACTTAGGTGTGTTTTGACTCTATTTTTAGGATGTTTTTTCTTGTATGTATTTATTTTTTCTTTGCTGTTCTCAGCATTGCTTTTGTTGAACTTGTGCATTTTGCTGTGTTAATGCTTGGTTGTTTGTATGTTTAAAATTTCAATAAAAAGTTTAGAAAAATTAGAGATAGGACAGTGCTTGACATGAAAAGGCGTCTGGCTTCCCCGAGTCAGATGTTTTGGCAGTTGCCTTAACCTTTAATTCTGGCTGTAATGTTTTCAGGCTGGCTTCTCCCACCCACCCGGATGATAACTCACTCGACTCTGCCCCATGGCGCTAGATCTTCCTTTCTGCTGGAAGAAGCAGGTTCCTTCCTTACAACTCTCGCGCCAAGTAGGCCCTTGCAACTTAAATTTTCAGATTTTCTTCCTAAACAGTGAAATTCTTTGTCTTCAGCTCGATCACTGATCGCGATGGACAAGTCGCTCAGGTTCGCTGGTAGCCTTCTGGGGCAAGATGTCCCTAACGGATCCGCACTCCACATGCGTCTACTGCCTGGGGCACGAGCACGATCCCCAGGCCTGCAGTTTTTGTTGCTCCTTTCATCCTACCATGAGGACCGTCTAGCTCGGCTCATGTTAGGCCGACTGAGCGAACGGAACTCTCCTGTCAAATCCAAGGATGCCCGTTTTGTGGTCTCTGAGGCTGCGGGATCCACCGAACAGCTTGCAGCATTTGAAGAGGAGGCAGCCCAGGCTGCAGCCCACTCCTCCTTGGCTTCTGCCTTCATGCTGCTCCAACTGGGCTCTACTTCAAAGAATTGTGCCAGTCCGTGCTGACCCTCAGTCAGGGACTCTTCTGGCACAAATCTAAGTCGAAAAAAGACTCCAAAAAATGGTCTCGCCATCATTCATGGGATCGGGAGCACTCTCGGTCGAGAGCTTTGGATCCTGCACTTCCCTGGATCCGACCTCGGTCGAATCTTCGTCCCAGGCCACTGGCTCCACAGTAACCCAGTCAGGCCAGTTGGTCGAGATGCTGGTTGATCTTCCGGCCGAGATTTTTCTTGAGCCAGTTGACCAGTTGTCAAGTGAAGAGACCGACACTTCTTTATTCAGGACTCTGGTCCTGACTCAGACCGTTGGAGGGACGGATCAGTTCGCTGATGCACTGCCTCTGGTCTCTGACCAATACTCAGGAGCCTTGGCACTTGCCAACTCCCTTGAGCCCCATCGCCAGTCCCCCTGGCGGTTGCGGTCGAGGTCTCGGTCCTATTGCTGTGGGTCAGGTGGCTCCCGCCGACATCGGCACTCCCACTCTCGGCACCATGGGAAGCAGCGCTGCCGCTACACTTCATCCTCATCCTCCTTGAGTGAGGAGAAGCTTCAGCGTAAATTACGTTGATACTGCAAGGATCTCACATGGCAGCAGCTGGTGCTCACTGGTATGAAGCCAGCTCTGGCTCCTACGCCGGCCATCATCTGACTTTCACCCGACAGGCCAATGCCTTCTTCGTCACAGTAGTCACCCAGGACAGTCCTGGCTTGGTCAGACCTGGCGTCTCCACTGATTCCCGTGGAGCTGCCACCCATCTAGCTGAAAGCCGGCACTCTGACCAAGGAGTCTCAGCCGGCAAGGGGGCTTCCTCATTGGCCGTCGGTCACCGTCACCCCTGACCATCCACGGAGGGTCAGCGGAGACTCAGGCAGTCGATTCCTCTTGAACGACTCCTCAGAGTCGGAGAGTACCTCCCTGTACTCCCATCCAGTCGACATGGAGTCAGTGGGGGATCTCTCAACGGACGAAGGCCCTACTTCCTTCCTGGGCCTTCTCCTCCTGATCTCTGAGTCAACCGGTATGAAATTGGGGCCCGTCCAAAATGGGTTCCTTGTCCGTTGACCGAGATCCAGTACCAGGGAGATACTTCTACAGAGGCTTTCCTGGTGGCAGAGGCCATTCTTGGTCCTGTCTTGGAACTCTGGCAGTGTCCCCCCATTTTCTGCCCTGTTCCCTCTGCCCGGATGGCCTGCAAGTATGCGGTACTTACTGTTTCCCTCTCGGGATTCACAGAGTGTCATCAAGGCACAGGTGTGGAAGCATAGGAAAAACCAGGAGCAGTTGTAGAATTCGCAAAAAGTGTTTATTAGGACTAGCAGTAACATAAAAACGAAACTTGTTCAATATCACTGTTTACAAAGGCCAGATAAACAGAGAAGCTCCATCTGAGTTTTTCTTCAATCTCTTTGTGTCTCTTGCAAGAAATTGCAGCTCTCTCTTATAAGTCTTTGCCACCCCCTCCTTAACAAGCATCCTGTTTTTTTTCCTAATATATTCTTGTAAATTTCCAATGTTCTTATAAGTGTCAAGCAGGTGTGGCAAGAACACAATGTCCCAGAACTGAGGCCCCTTCTCCTCAGCTCTTCTGAAAAAGGGCTTAAAAACTGCTTTCAGGTGAACCCCTTGAGTTCCCAATAGCTTTTTGCAGTCATCTCAATCTGTAATTATATACATTTCAACTGTAACACTATATCATTTCTAAACAAAGAGATCCCAATATCAGTTACATTTCCACATAATGATTTGCATATAAACCAGTAGATATGCAAGGGAGGAAAAGACAGAAACAGCAAGGGAAGACTGAGAGACAGTGAGAGTCAAATAATTGTGAGACTGTCAGGGTGATCAAGTCCCAGGTCTCACGAGAAAATTTGGTTGCACAACCAGACAGACAAGAGACAGGAAAGGAAAGAACAGAACAGATCCCTGTATTCAAACTCTCCATAACAACTGGGACAGGGGTCCTATTTAACACTGTCACATACACCCCCTCCTTAAGAGGGAACCTGTTTTATCAAACCGGTTTCCAAAACTTTCTGTTAATTCTCTACTAACATTAGCTTCTAACTTTCAGAAATTATGCATGCACAGTATCCTTTTTTCTATAACAGTACAACAAACAGTAAAGTTTAAACTCATACATTTGTTTTCCAACCTTCAGAACCCTTAATTCCTGATCCATATCCTGAGAGAAAATCAGCATTGACATTCTCTTTCCCAGATTTGTGTATCACCTTGTATTTAAATGGCTGCAGTGCCAGGTACCACCTTGTGATTCTGGAATTTTTGTCTTTCATTTGGTTAAGCCAACAGAGAGTATTGTGATCTGTTATAAGTACAAAGTCAGTTCCTAGCAAATAAAACTTAAGGGACTCCATGTCCCACTTTGCTGCTAAACATTCCTTTTCAATGGTGGAGCACCTTTTCTCTCTGTCATGCAACTTCATACTTATGTACAGAATAGGATGTTCCGTCCCATCTATATTTTGACTCAGGACTGCACCTAGGCCTACCTCTGATGCACCTGTTTGTAACAAAAATGGTTTCTCAAAATCTGGGCTTCTTAAAACGAGCTGAACATAATGCAGCCTTAATGGCTTGAAAAGCTTCATCACACTCTGGGGTCCATTTCACATTATTTGGGAACTGTTTCTTTATGAGTTCAGTGAGGGGAGTAGCTAACTCAGCAAAGTTGGAAACAAATCTCTGATAATAACCAGTCAGCCCTAAAAATGACCTGACATGTTTCTTTGTTTTAGGGACAGGGTTGTTATCTACAGCTTCTGTTTTAAAAATTTCTGGCTTAACTTCTACATTTCCCAGCACATAGCCCAAATATCTGGTTTCCTGCATGACAATGCACATTTGGTAGGATTAATAGCATTTTTGATAGCTTGGATAACTGCTTGTAGGTGTTAGAAGTGGCTTTTCCAATCTGGACTGTACACCACAACATCGTCCAGGTATGCAGCACAATAATTAGTGTGAGGTGATAAAATTACATCCATGTACCACTGGAACATAGCCGGCACACAATGTAATCCAAATGGCATGGTGGTGAACTGATAGAATCCAACAGGAGTGGCAAATGCAGTTTTGTCTCTGGATTCTTTAGCTAAAGGGATTTGCTAGTAACCCTTGGTGAGATCGAGGGTAGTGATATACTTTGCACTCCCCAGTCTGTCCACCAAATCACCCATTCTGGGCATACGATAACTGTCAAATTCTGACACTTGATTAAATTTCCTAAAATCAAGGTGGATTCTAACACCCCCTTCTTTTTTGTTTACAGTTACCATTGGAGATGAACAAGCACTCCTCAACTCTTCTATGATACCCAATTCTTTCATTTTCTGTATTTCCTTAACCACATCATCTCTTAACCGCTCTAGTAACCTGTATATCTTTTGCCTAATAGGTCGAGCATTCCTTGTCACTATTACCTGCGCGACCCCTTTTGCTCGGCCTGGTATTGTGGTAAAGTTACTGTTAACTGTCTTTAGGACATTACAAATTTTTGCAGTTTGTTCTGAGGTTAAGGAAACATTCACATTTCCATCATCAGCTGTTACAGTGTGTTCTAGTCTATCATAAGTTACATAAATATCTTCTTTATCAGTTTCTGGTAAAACTAGCAAAGCAACTTTTGGTATTTTTTCAACCCATTTCTTGAGGAGGTTAGCATGGTATATCTTAGTAAGATTTTTCCTGGCAGGGGCCTCAATCTCGTAGTTAACAGTGCCAGTACATCTAAGCACTCTATAAGGCCCTTGCCACTTCATTAACAGTTTATTTTCTGTTGTGGGTAACAGTTGCAAAACCTCTTAACCTGGCTCAAACATTTTTTCTTTTACCCCATTGTCATAATATACCTTCTGCTGGTTTTGGGCCTCTTCCTGATTACTATGGGCAATTTCAACATACTTTGCCAGCTTATTTCTTAGGGCACACATATAAGACGTTATAGATTGTTTCTGAGTGGGTTATCTTCCCACGTTTCTTTTATCACATCCAGTGGTCCTCTTGGCTGCCTACCATACAGCATTTCAAATGGTGAAAACCCTGTTGATGCCTGTGATACTTCTCTGCAAGCAAAAAGTAGGTAAGGCAAGTATTGGTCCCAATTTTTCCCTTCCCCTTTTACATACATTTTTAAGATTCATTTTAGGGTTTGGTTAAAACGCTCAACAAGACTGTCTGTCTGTCTGAGGGTGATGGGGGAGGTTCTTGATGCCTAGTAGTCTGTACTCCTTATAACATGGGCTCTGTCTGTGATGTTTATGATTGAAGGAAAAGCATCACAAGAGGCATACATTAATGCCACTTATACCCACAGCTAGAGTGAGTAGGCAATAGGTGAAATCCCTACTCGTGTTTAGCTGTAAAGTATATGCATGGTGTAGTTAGAACTCGTTAATGTGCTACGAGTGTGTTCCGTGTGTACGTGAAGTCCCGAAGTCTGTAATGTGTGGATATTACAGGTGGTAACAGTAGTAGCTCTTTCATTGTGGTAGTGCTCAGAATGTACTGTGGGACAGCAGATTCTGTTTCCCACCCACCTGGACACAGTAGTTATCGTAGGAAGTTGTCGTTTCCCACGCACCCACCCCAGCAGACACTGTACTTCTGAGAGTATTTTCGTGTCCTGGGCGGTTGGCAGAGAGCCGGAGGAGACTGCTCTGAGGTGCCGCACAAGAGGTGGCAGGTTCGGGGCACCGGCAGGAGAGACAGGACTGAAATTGTATGGAGGAGCGGTGGCTTAAGACCAAGAATGGAATTAGGGCGTGAAATGGTAAGCAGGAAGCCATCTGGGGCAGCAACGTCAAGAGAGCAGCACAATGGTTACAGGGAAGCCATGGAGAGCGGTGACATAACAGCGGCAGCAGGGTTGCGGGCACCCGTGGGGGGCATGATCGTGGAGAAGGGAGCACTGAGATATTGCGTCCATGGAGCAGAGAAAGAAAGGCTGATCATGCTTATTTACAGACAGCAACAGAAAGACGAGTGTTGAAGAGCACAGAAAGCGCGAACAGTGACAGTGGGAGAAAGTGTTCGATACCGGTAGCCTTGCAGACCAGAAATTCTGTCTCTTGTCCTGTTCTGTGCTATAAATGTGTAAAATGTGGCTCTTGTTAAAAAATAATATTGTGTAACAGTATAGGAGTAACTAACATTGGGAATTATTTTTGTACTCCTAAGGAGAATGTGCACTGCTCGTCCAGTAGTAACAAGTGATGTACATGTCTGTTTCTTAGAAAAAGAAAAATTTTAAGTTAGTAGGTGTAAATACGTGTTGGAAGTGAGCAGACTGTGTAAGAGTGAGAAAAAACAATAAAAGTAAGCAAATCAAACAACAGAATCAATGCAGGGACTACTTTAGTAGGTGGAAGAATGCCAAAGTCAGACAGGAGACTTTCTGATATTTAAAAAAAAAACATTTGTGAAACTTGTGCAAGCACATGTTATAAGCTCAGTAACCCATTCCAGGGTGTGGGGTTACTGGGGATTAATCAGTGCCCTTGTGCCTCACAACGCACCCAGGTTGTTGATTAATCCCACACCCTGTCATGGGTTATTGCTTACTTAAGTAATGCAGCACCAAAATTACTACCCTGATCAGTAATCATTTCTTTAGGTATGCCCACTCTGCTGAACATTTTTGCAAGCTCTGTTGCCACTTTTGAAGCTGTGACAGTACGCATTGGAACTGCTTCTGGTTATCGAGTAGCATAGTCATCATACTACCAGGATAAATCTATTGCCCTTTTTACTTTTGTCTAGAGGGCCAACCACATCCATTGAAATTCTCTCAAAAGGCACATCTATCAAGGGTAGGGGCACCTTGACTTTTTTAGTGACTGGGGCTACTTTCTGACACTCAGAATAGGTAGCAACATCTAAATGAATTCTAGGCCAGTAAAATCTGTACAGCAATCTAGCAAGGATGTGATGCCTCCCTAAGTGACCAGCCATAGGACTATCATGTGCTATCTGTAACAACTGAGATCTGCACTTTTGTGGTATAGTACTTTTATGGTATAAAGATCTTGCAGCAGGTTCCACAATGAGGACTGACCCCACCTGGCAGTGGTTCCGGCAACTTTTTCTCTAGCAGCACCGATGTGGGAACACTCCCCGCCGGCAACGGCTCCACCCCCGATGTCGCCCTATATAAGGGAGGAGTTCCCCACGTGCACCAGTTCTTTCCCACCGCATGGTCAGAGTTAGTTTTCTTGGTTATGGCTCAGTACCGATCACTTCTTTTCCACCTCAGAATTTGCAATCTCAATGCTCTCAGAGTTTCTATGTCCACTTTTCACCTCAACAAGTGTGCTTGTGGGCGACAGATTCCCGCTAAGGATGGCTATTCGTCGTGTCTCTACTGCCTGGGGCCTGATCACAACACCGGCGCCTGCTCCCACTGTCAGGCCTTCAGTTCACGGACGCGGATCCGGCATCAGAAATTGCTCGCAGCCTTTCTCGCCAAGACGAAACTTGTCGCCATGGAAAGGGCCTCCTCTTCCTCGGGGGAATCTGATCCGCCTCCCGCCCACAAGACCCACAAGCACCAGGAACAGGACAGGGGAAAGTCACCCTCTAAGCACAGGTCTTCGGGCTCGAAGTCCGGGTTGTTGGAGCATGAATCGCACCTCACAGCCCTTAAGCCCTCCTCTGTTTCCAAGTCTTCTGGTTCTACCCTCCAGCCTCTGAGGGTCTCTCAGTCTGCCGAAAAATTGACTGGCTCAGGTAAGGGCTCCTCCCGCTCGGCCTCTTCCTCGAAGGTCGACTCCCAGGAGTCGAGCAAGGCCTCCGGGTCATCGGGCGGCAGGGCCTCCTCCTTACCGCTAAAACATAAGGATTACGACCGACGCCAGCCTCCGGCGAATGGCCTTCGGCCAAAAACCACGTTGGCCACAAGCCCGACTGTCCGAGCTCCACGCCTCCCATGGGCGTCCGTCGGTGCCTAAGGAAAGCGGATACTGGATCTATGTCCGCCGGTGGCCAGCCGGCCCCTCCCAATGGCGGTTATTCCTCCACCAGTTGTTCGTCGCCCAGTCACCCTGGCTCCACCCGGCGCCAGCTGTGGTACCCTCTCCCGTTCACTGGTTACCGTGTCGCGGACCAGTGGCGCTTGACGCCGCCCTGACTTCCCCCCTTTGGCCGATGCCGGTCGATAACGGTGCGGACCCGACGCCGCTACTCCCAGGTGACGGTGCCGACTCGGGCTCGGGTGCTCCTCCGCCTCTTCCTCCTCCTCCAGGTTCATCTAAGTTAAACTTGTCTCAAGTGAAGGAGCTGTTTTCCCACTGGTGGGATACCGTAAAAAAGGACCTTCCAGCAGGCAAGCCCCCTCCTACGTCAGTACCAGTTCCGGACCCTATTAACATTGAACTGGTGGATGGTGGGGCAGAAGAACTCTAAAATATCTAGGAGGTATAGGTCTAGGAGTTTCTCCCACTCACCCTCTCCATCACCGGACAGGAGGCGCAAGAGGAAGAGGCCCAGCCCTTCACCCTCTTCCTCTCCAGACTCCTATGTAGACTTCGTCTTCTGATACCTACACGGAGCCAGACCTAGGGGACACGGAGGGTCTTCCCAAATCCCCTCCAGACGACTCCAACTTCGTGGAGGTAATGAGGCACATCCAAGCCAACATAGGTTGGGACACAGGCCCTGGAGCCTGAGCGATTGCAGTTGGCTAAATACCTCCAGCAAAAGGACCCAAAGCCGGTTGTCATCCCTCCCATGGTCGACACCTTTCAGGATGTCACTCGTGCGACCTGGAAGCGCCCTCATTCCTCCTCTGCCGTGCCCAAGAAGGCTCATCGGCTATACCGGGCATCTTCGGACCATCCTTTTCTTGCCAAATCACCTGCTGCGGACTCTGTGGTGATTTTGGCAGCTCATGATCGTTCACAGAGGCCCAAACACCTGAGCACCCAGCCACCTGACTGAGAATCAAAGCAGCTGTATTCGGTGGGCCGCAAGGTGTACTCTGCTGCCACCTGCAGTATCAGGAGTTTGAACTTCCTGACACATATGGTCCAATTCCAGAAAGCCCTTTGGGAACAAGGATTGGACATCATGCAGCGCATGCCCACTTGCCCTTAACGGGGAGAGCTGGCTAGGCTTTTACAGACCGGCTCAGACATGGGTACCCATGTGCTGCACTCGGCCTATGACTCTGCGGACACCTCTTCGAGGGCGGCCGCCACTGGCATTTGTCTCCAACGCCATGCGTGGCTTCTGGTTTCGGGGGTTCGATCCAGACGTGCAGACCAACCTTCTGGATGCCCCCTTTAAGGGCTCCATGCTCTTTTGCAAGGACACGGAGCACATCATCACCAGGCTGCAGGACTCTGGTAGGGCTGTCCGATCCATGCAGTCCATGTACCACCCGATACAGGGGCGACCTCGTAAGCCTTGTTTTCGTGGCCATGGGGGACATCAACCACAGCAGCCTAGCTTGCAGCAGCATGCGAAGTGAGGCGGCTTCGGTCGTAGAGGCACAGCCAGAGGTTCTTCTGCCTCCACCCCTAGACAACCAAAAGCAGCCACTGCCACCTTCCCCTCCCTCCCTCACCCAACACCTGACTATCCAGGCTACCCTCTTTCTTGGGTCGTGCAGCCAGAGGAGCCGGTCGGAGGTCACTTTTCCCTCTACGCGGATGCGTGGGGCCAGGTGACCTCCGACCAGTGGGTTTTCAGTGTCATGGAGTTCGGGCACTCCATAGAGTTCGACTCCATCCCTCCGGACAGACCATCGCCTCCATTCCATTACCCAAGGGAACACAGAGCACTGGCCCAATGGGAGATTTCTTTCCTTCTGGACAAAAAAGCCATCAAGCTTGTGCCACCAGTCGAGTCAGAGAGAGGGTTTTTCTCCCACTTCTTCTTAGTTCAGGAGATCTCAGACCCATTCTGGACCTCAGCAGTCTAAACCAGTGGGTCTCCTACAAGAGATTCAGGATGATTTCCCTTCCCACTCACCTCCCACTCATATCGGCGGGAGACTGGCTGACTTCACTGGATATGCAGGATGCCTACCTGCATATTCCTATCGCCATGAGCTATCGCAGATTTCTAAGATTCAGGTTTCAAGACGAGGACTACCAGTTTTGAGTCCTCCCCTTTGGCCTCTCTTCAGCCCCCAGGGTCTTCACCAAGTGCCTGGCTGTCGTGGCCGCGGCACTTCGAAGGTGGGGCCACTTCGTGTTCCCTTACCTGGACAACTGGCTTCTCCTGGCTCCCTCCAGGTCTCGCCTGTCGGAAACTATCAAGGATTCCATCTCACTCTTTCAGAGTCTCAGAATCACCATCAACAGGGACAAATCTCACTTGATCCCAACCAAGATTCTCCAGTTCATCGGAGCTCTTCTGGATACCACTCTCAAGAAGGTTTTCCTTCACTCCGACAGAACGGGTCACATTCCGGTCCTCGCGTCCCAGATCTCTTCAGCCTCAAGGGTGCAGCACGGCTCCTTCTCAGGCTGTTGGGGCATATGGTTGCGGCCATAGTCTCAGTTCCTCTGGCGCGCCTGCGCATGAGGACCATACAATAGTCCTTGAGAGTCCAGTGGGATCAGACAGTCTGGACTCCTCGATCGTGATATCAGAGCCAGTCCGTCAAGATCTTCGCTGGTGGATGTCATCCAGAAATTTGCTGGCAGGCATCCCCCTTCCAGTTAGGGGCGCCGTCCCAGACTCTTAACCACGGACGCCTCATCCCAGGGTGGGGTGCTCACTTGGGGACTCACCATACCCAGGGTTCCTGGTCCTCCATAGAAGTAGATTTGCATATCAATGTCCTGGAGATGAGAGAGGTGCTTTATGCCCTTCAAACCCTGGCCTCGGTCCTAGTGCCGGGCCATCTCTTGGTGCAGACAGACAACACCTCTGTGATGTTCTACATCAACAAACAGGACGGCACACATTCTTACCCCCTTTGCAGGGAAGCCATGCAAGTGTGGGATTGGGCCCTCGAACATCATCTGTTTCTGACGGCAGTGCGTGTTCCTGGGCTTCAAAATGTGTTAGCCGGCACACTCAACAGGACAAAATCGCAAGCCCACAAATGGGAGTTGCTCCAAGAGGTTGCAGATCACATCTTCAGTCTGTGGGGAACTCCAGAAGTTGACCTTTTTGCATCACAATTTAACGCAAAACTGCCCAATTTTTGCTCGCTAGGTCCAGAGCCTGGAGCTTTTTGGCAAGAAGCATTGTCCCTCTGCTGGAACGAAAGGTTTCTATATGCCTTCCCTCCGTTTCCACTCTTACAGAAGGTCCTTCTCAAGGTTCATTCGGAACCTTCCACTCTTATCCTGATCGCTCTGCTATGGCCTTGTCAAATCTGGTTTACCTTACTACAGCATCTAGCGGTAGAGTCACCGATGCCTCTCCCTATCTCTTCTCACCTCCTGTCGCAGGACAGGGGGTCCCTGTTACACCCGAACCTGCATTCCCTTCACCTGCATGCCTGGCTCCTCAGGACCTAGCTAAGGTCAGGTTTGGTGTTTCTGATCAGGTCGCTCAAGTGTTGGTTGAGGCTCAGAAACCTGCCACCAGGGCCACTTACGCTATGAAGTGGAAATGCTTTTGTATTTGGGACACAGCCAAAAAAGTGGATCCATTGGTCTGTCTGGTTAATACCATATTAGAATATCTGCTTTCTCTCTCTGAGAAAGGTCTCAGATATTCCTCCATCAAGGTACACCTGGCTCCTATCTCCGCTTAACACTTTTATGTGTCGGGTAAGACGGTGGCTCAGATGGAGGCTTCCAAGGCATTATTGCACGGTATTCTCCACATCAGACTTCCCATCAGGGACCCGGTTCCTCCTTGGGATCTCCTGTTCATCCTGGAGAAGCTTACTCTTCCTCCCTTTGAACCAGCCATGGAGTCCAAGTTCCATTTCCTTTCCTGGAAAATTTTATTTTTGGTAGCCATTACTTCAGCGAGGCGCATTTCAGAACTTCAAGCCTTCATGTGTAGAGAACCTTACCTTGTTTTCCACAAGGACAGGGTTGATCTCTGCACTAATCCGAAGTTCCTACCGAAGTCGTTTGAGAGCTCACTCTGAATCAATTGGCTCAGCTTCCGGTTTATTACCCAGAGCATTCAAACATGGGGGAGACCATGCTTCATTCTTTGGATGTCCACAGAGCCCTCCGATGCTATCTAGCTAGAACCGGGGGGGGCAGGAAGTCTGATCAGCTTTTCGTGTCCTTTGCCCAACGGTCCGCAGGTCGCCTGGTCACCAAGTAGATGCTTTCGCACTGGTTGGTTCATTGCATCTCTTTCTGTTATGAGAAGTACAACAGGTCAACACCGGGGCCGGTTAAAACTCATTCAACTAGAGCTATCGCTGCTTCCTTTGCAGCACTAAAGAGGGTACCGACAGTGGATATTTGTGCTGCCGCTACCTGGAGTTCGGTTCATACCTTCGTCAGGCATTACAGCCTCGACATTATTTCCAGACACAGAGCAGGGTTCAGCCTCGCAGTTCTGCAAGTCCTGGTGTCCTGAAGGATCCCCCTTATCCCGCTGTTCCTTTCCTTGCTGTTTCCCCCTCCCAGGGGTTGTTGTATGTTTATACTGCTTGGGACTTAGTCCTCATTGTGGAACCTGATGCAAGAGCTTCTCCTCGAAGTAAGATAGTACAGTTACGTAAGAACTTACCGTAACAGTAGATCTTCGAGAGAAATTCTTGCAGCAGGTATATTCCCCACCCTCCTTCCCCCTGGGATCAGGCCCTGTTCAGGCCATTTTTTTCCTCTTTGAGGGGTTGTCTATTGACAATCATAATTCTGACCATAGCCCGTTGTTATCTTGCCTGACGGGGCGTAAAAGAACTGGAGCACATGGGAACTCCTCCCTATACAGGGCGACATCGGGGGTGGAGCCGGCGACGCCAGCCGGGGGTGAGTTCCCACGTCGGTACTGCTAGAGAAAAAGTTGCTGGAACCTGCTGCAAGAGCTTCTCCCGAAGATCTACTGTTACGTTAAGTTCTTACGTAACTGTACTTTTTATCTGGTCCTATGTCTGAGGTTTAACCCATATTCTGTACAGTAACCCATTACATTTTTTAAACATAGGTTCACCCTGTTTTGGTTTCACCCCTAGCTGCTTAAAATAACCCTGGAGAGAAACATCAATCATGGAGACAAGCCATACAAAGACAAGGATACTGATCTTTAGAAAGGCTGACTTTGGCATAATGGGTGAATACCTGAGGAATGCATTAGCAAATGGCCAGAAAGGAGGGGTGGAAGAACAATTTAGAAAAATCAAAACCACTGTCATGGAGGCAACAAGCTTTTGTGTGAAACAAATAAAGAAAACAAAGCGTAATAAAAAACCACTATGGTTCTCAAAAGAGGTGTCAGGGAAGGTTAAGGAGAAAAAGGCTGCATTCAAAAAGTATAAGGAATCACAGAAGGAGCATGACAGGGAACTGTATCAATGAATGCAGAAAGAAGTGGGGAAGGCAGTCAGAAAAGCAAAGGCCCAAACCGAAGAAAAGATAGCCAACTCAGTTAAGAAGGGGGGTAAAACCTTTTATAGGTACATTAGGAAGCATAGAAAGGTTAAGGGAGGGATAGTGAAGATTAATAAAGGAGAGGGGAGGTGGGCAGAGCGAGTCAGTGAAAAGGCAGAGATACTGAATGAATACTTTTGTTCAGTATTCATAAAAGAAGAGGAGGAGGAGTTACCTAAACCAAACAGTAGAAGCACTCTGGGTAGTGGGATTGACACCAGTCCATTTACAGAAGAAAGAGTCCTGAAAGAACTCCTAAAACTCAAGGTGGACAAAGCAATGGGGCCTGATGGGATTCACCCTAGAATCCTAAAAGAACTAAGGGAGGACCTAGTGACACCACTGACCACACTTTTTAACAAATCATGGGAGGATGGGGTGGTAACTGAGGAATGGAGGAGGGTAGATGTGATTCCCCTTCACAAAAGTGGGAGCAAGGCAGAAGCAGGAAACTACAGACCTGTTAGTTTGACCTCAGTGGTGGGAAAATGATGGAGTCACTCTGAAAGAAAGAATTGTTGAGTACCTAGAGGCCAGCGGGCACAGGACCCAAAGCAGCATGGATTCACAGCAGGAAGGTCATGTCAGACAAATCTAATCGATTTCTTTGACTGGGTGACCAAGGTAATAGACCAGGGAGGGGCTGTGGATATGACCTACCTAGACTTTAGCAAGGCATTTGACACAGTCCCGCACAAAATATTAATAATCAAATTAGCCAGCCTGGGAGTGGGTCCCAGGGTGGTACCCTGGGTAGCAAACTGGCTGCACAACAGGACACAGAAGGTAATATTGAATGGAACACATTCCGAAGAAAGGGGGGTTACTAGTGGAGTACCTCAAGGCTCAGTACTGGGTCCAGTCCTCTTTAACGTCTTTATAAGTGACATTGCAGAGGGTCTGGAAGGAAAGGTATGCCTCTTTGCAGATGACACAAAGATCTGTATCAGAGTTGATACACAAGGGGAGGTAGAAAGGATGAGAAGGGACTTGGCAAGGTTGGAAGAATGGTCAGACATATTGCAACTTAGATTCAGTGCAAAGAAGTGCAAAGTAATGCACCTGGGAAATAAAAATCCATGAGAAGAGTACACAATAGCAGGGGAGGTACTAACAACAACAGTAATGGAAAGGGACCTGGGGTAGTCATATCAGATGACCTAAAGGTGGGTAAGCAATGTGAGAAGTCGGTAAGGAGAGCCGGGGGACGCTGGGATGCATAGGAAGGGGCATCACAAGTAGAAAAAAGGGAAGTGGTTATCCCTCTGTACAGACAGTTGGTGAGACCCCATCTGGAGTATCATGCGTAGTTTTGAGACCTCATCTACGAGGGACATAGACAGGATGGAAGCAGTCCAGAGGAGGGCAACTAAAATGGTGCAGGGTCTACATCAGAAACCATATGAAGAGAGACTGGAGAGCTTAATATGTATACCCTTGATGAAAGGAGGGACAGGGGACATGATAGAAACTTTTAAGTACCTCAGGGAATCAACAAAGTCCAGGAGGGTATCATCTTTCAGAAAAGAGAGATGTAAGAACAAGGGGCACAATTTGATGATGGGGGGACGGCTCAGAGGTAATGTGAGGAAATCCTTTTTCACAGTGAGAGTGGTGGACGCATGGAACCGCCTTCCTGGAGAGGTTGTGGGGTCTAAAACAGTGGGGGAATTCAAACATGCATGGGACAGACATAAGGCAATTATCGTGGGGGGTTGCAGGAAGTAGGCTGTTGGTTAACTAGAATCTGCAGCTTATCCAAAAGGTAGGGAAATGGGCAGACTGGGTGGGCTAAGTGGTCCTTATCTGCCGTCAAAGTTTGTGTTTCTATTTGCTTGCTCTGAAAGAAAATCACAATCAGTTATCAGCTTAGTTTCAGTATTTTCATATGTTAACCCCTTAAGTCCATCAGTCATTTGTTGCCACAGTTTCTTCAGGTATTGTCTTTCTTTCCTAGAGTTCCAGATCTTGGAGCTATGCTAAAAATCAGCGAAAGGAAAAGAGTCCCCACCATCTGAAATTTTCTTTGCCTGAGCTCTTGTCACCACAGCTGCTGAAACATCAGGATTTACTCCCTCTTTGATTAACTCAGTAAATCCAGGAAAGTCATTTCCAATAATCACGGGTACAGGTAACTTAGGTACTACCCACACTTTCATTTGGTGCGAGACACCCTTAATGGTCAGAGTCACTTGGGTGGTGGGATAGTATTGAGTGTCCCCGTGGATGCAGATGACACCAGTACCTGGTCCTTTTGCAGTGTTTTCCCAGCACCTCAGCATGTGCTAGGGTCTGTCTGTTTCCCGAATCAGTGAGTCCCTTTACAGTCTTATCCCTCACCTTCACATCTGTTAAGTGCTTGCCCCAATTTGCTAAGGACAAATCTGCTCCAGAGTCACTTTTCTTATGGCAATTTCTTGCAATATGACCTGGCTTATTACAGGCATAGCAAATAACTTCTTTGGGCACAGACTTGTTACCCTCACCAGAGTTCTCATCAGACTTGGGAGTTTAAACGGGAAAAAGAGTGTCCTACCGGTGCTTGGCTGTTACCTTGCTGCTGTGGCATCTGTCTGGCCATTTGGTAATCCTCGGCCAAAGAAACAGCCTTTTCCCCACTTTCTGGTCGGTGTTCTTTACCCAAAGCTGCACATATGTAGGCAGGATGTTGATGAATTGCTCTATTGCAAATGTGTTGATGATCTGTGGGATTGTTTTGCCCTCTGGTTGGAGCTATTTTATCAGGAGTTCTCTGAGTCGGGTGAAGGCTTCTTGAGGATTGTCGACTGAGTTGTACTTCAGAGATCGAAATCTCTGCATGTAGGTCTCTCCTAAGATGTCGTACCTTTTCAGGATTTCACTTTTCACCAGGTCATAGTTTTTTAACTGTGCAGTGTCAATATTGCTGTAGGCAAGTTGGGCTTTCCCTGACAGGTATGGTACCAGCTTGATTGTCGATTGTTGCTTTGGCCATTGGCACACTCTGGCAACTCTTTCAGAAGTTGTCAGGTATGCCTCGATATCATCCGAGGGACACAACTTTGTAAGTTTAATGGCTTTTAAGTTGCGTGTGTCTCTTCTCTCCTCTGTGCTTCAAAACGTTGAATCTCTTTTTCTCTCTGCTCCTTCGTCTCTTTTTGTTGTACAGCTACTATATGAAAAAGTCTATCAGGCTTTCAGATTCCATAACTATCTGTTCTTTATCCATAACCTCTTGAACTTCTGTCTCTGCTAGTTTGACTGCCATTCTCCTGATAACCACTCTTGGACTTGCTGCTACAGAATCCATACCTTTCTCTATGCTTCCCTGGTACTAGGTCCAGTACCCGTGCTCAAAACTCCTCGCTTAGAGTATGCACGGCGTAAATCCCAATTCTAAAACCATCTGTTATTGAGGCACAGGTCAAGAAGCATAGGGAAAAAACAGGAGCAGTTGTAGAATTTGCAAAAAGTTTTTATTAGTACTAGCAGTAAAATAAAAAAATAAATTTGTTCAGTATAACCATTTACAAAGGCCAGATAAACAGAGAAGATCCATCTGAGTTTTCCTTCAGTCTCAGAGTGTCTTTTGCAAGAAATTGCAGCTGTCTCTTATAAGCCTTTGCAACTCCCCTCCTTAACAAGCATCCTATTATTTTTCTAAAATGTTCTTGTAAATTTCCAGTGTTCTTGTAAGTGCCAGGCAGGTGCCGCAAGAACACAATGTCCCAGAACTGAGGCCCCTTCTCCACAGCTCTTCTGAAAAAGGGCTTAAAAATTGCTCTTAAGTTAACCCCTTGAGTTCCCAATAGCTTTTTGCAATCATCTCAAACTGTAATTATATTCATTTCAACAGCAACTCTATATAATTTCTAAACAAAGGGATCCCAATGTCAGTTGCATTTCCACATAATGATTTACATATAGTTTTATACCAGCAAATATGCAAGGGAGGAAAAGACAGAAACAGCAAGGGAAGACTGAGAAACAGTGAGAGTCAAAGAACTGTGAGACTGTCGGGGTGATCAAGTCCCAGGTCTCATGAGAAAATTTGGTTGCGCAACCAGACAGACAAGAGACAGGAAAGGAAAGAACAGAACAGATCCCCGCATTCAAACTCTCCATAGCAACTGGACAGGGTCCTATTCAACCCTCGACCAAGGGGCTGGTGGCCAATTCTGTATTTAGGCGCTCTGGCAACACTGGGGATGTTGACAAGCCGCCTGACAAAGTGTCCAAAAAGTTGGACCATGTGACTAAAAAGGTCTACGCTTCCTCTTCGCTTGATCTTCACCAGGCAAGCTCGGCCCTCCTTTTGGCCCCCTTCTCCTATGCCCTGCTGGACACCCATGAATGAGGGTCTTCATCTGCCGGCGGTTCTCCAGACCACAGTTAAACAGGTCCGGGGCCAGGGCCAGGCTGTAGCAAAACAACAGCTCCAGACAGCTATGGACATTGGGGACTCCTGTGCCCACGCTGTGGCCGCCTCAGTGGCCATGCACTGCAGGGCTTGGCTGAGGATCTCGACCTTCACGGCATACACTCAGTACAAGCTGGCAGATGTTCCTTTCCTGGGCACCAACTTGTTTCAGGCCAAGGTTGAGAGCCGCCTCATCTGCATAGACAAGTCCAGTGCCACCTTGGACTCTGTGACATCTGCCCAGAAGGACCCCAAGGGCTCTAAGCAGCAGCAGAAGAGAAAACCCTTTCGGTCCACCTCCACTACTGTGACCAAACCAGCCCAGCCCCAGCCCCAGGCTGTACAGCAGGCCCAAGCTTGGTGACCTCAGCCGAAGTCGGTGGCCTAGGTCGTCCATAAGCTCAGGTGGAGAGATTCCGGTGGCTCCTCCAGGCCTGCCCAGTGATGGGATGAGGGGTGCCTCCCTCATGCCCATCACGCCTCCCCTGAGTCCCTCCCGTGGGGGTACAGCTCCACCACTTTCTTTCCTCCTGGTCCACTGTCACCACGGACAGGTGAATGAATGAATGAATATAATTTTATTTTTATGCAGGCTAAATCGATTGTTATGGTTAAACCCTATTTTCAGCAATTTCCTGTACAAAACATATAAGAAAGAAATTTACAAACATACATAAAAACTCCAGTTTCTGAGGTGGTGAGTCAGAGTCTGCCTCTGGAAATTGAGCAGTACCCTCCTTGCCGAACCCGCGCCCCATGAGAGGACTTGGTATCTGCAGACGTTCTGCCAGCTCTTAAAGACGACATAGCCCAGCTCCTCTGCAGGGAGGTCGTGATCCCTGTCACGGATCCTCCAGAACACCCAAGGTTTGTCTCCAGGTACTTACTTATGCCAAAGTGGACCTGGGGGGGGGGGCAGCACCCCATTCTAGAGCTGCACAAGCTGACCAAGTTTTTCAAGTTGCGCACCTTCACAATGGTAATTCTGTCTCAGATCATACCATCTCTGGAGCAAAACATGTGGTTTTGCTCACTGGATCTCCAGAATGTGTTCTTTCACATCCCGATCCGTCCTTCTCACCAAAGGTTCCTCCACTTCCAAGCAGAGGTAGCCTTCTAAGAGTTCCAGGCCATGCCATTCGGCCAGTTCTCAGCCCCCAGCATCTTCACCAAGTGCATTGCAGTGGTTGCAGCTTACCTGAGGTGCCGAGCGGTCCAAGTTTACCACTACCTGGATGACTGGCTGATTGCAGGTCCCGCCAGACAGGAGGTGGAGCGGTCCAGGGACCTGGCCCTCCAGACCTGCATCTCCCTTGGCCTCCTAGTCAACGAGGCCAAGTCGGAACTCGTGCCTTCGCAGGTGATCCACTTCACTGGGGCAGAGCTCAACTCTTGCAGAGCCAGAGCCTGGCTCCCAGCCTACAGAACGGAGGTTCTCTCCTCCTTTGCCAGGTCATTTCGGGTTGGGCAATTGCACCCTGCCTGGGACTCCCTGCGCCTGCTGGGATACATGGCAGCCTGCACCAATGTGGTCGGTTGGGCCCACTGGAGAATGCGCTCTCTGCAGTGGAAGCTGGCCAGCCTTTCGTCTCAGTGCAAGGGTCACTTCGACCAGCTGGTCACTGTGACCCAGCAGATGTGGGACAACCTTCAGTGGTGGTTATTTATTTAATTATTTTTTTAACCAGGAGAACACACTAAGCTGAAACTTGTTTGCAGGTGCAACCTGGGAGCACAAGGAAGTTAAGTGACTTGCTCAGGATCACACAGTATGCAAGTGGGGCCTGTAGGATTCAAGCCCAAGTCTCCAGGTTTGTAGCACAGAGCCTTAAACCATTTCGTTATACTGCCTCAACAAGGAGGGTATTGCTCAGATTCCAGATGCAGACCCTGGCTCACCACTTCAAGAACCCACCTGTCCAAGGTAACAGTGGACCAGGCGGAAAGGAAGTGGTGGAGCCGGCCCCCCACTGGAGGGGCGTAGAACATCTGCAAGAAAGGATCCTGTTTGTCTGCCCAGAGCCGACAGTCATCCTGACGACTGATGCCTCTCTCATGGACTAGAGTGTCCACCTGGGGGAACACAGACTCCATGAGCTCTGGACCCCGAGGAGTCCTGGTGCTATGTCAACCTGCTGGAGCTCCGAGCAGTTCGGCTGGCGCTGACTGCCTTTGCTCCTCACATTCAGGATCAAGTGGTCCAGGTCCAGATGGACAACACCACGACCATGTACTACCTCAAAAAACAGAGCGGGACGCACTCCCTGCCACTGTGCAAGGAAGCTTTCCATGTGTGTATACCCTCATGCATAGCCTGGTGGCTGATCTCCTAGCCATTCATGTGGCAGGGGCCTCCAACCAACTGGTGGACACCCTCAGCCATGTGGGCGAGGCGTCTCACGAGTGGTCTCTCCACCCAGAGGTAGCCCATAATCTGTTCTCCCAGTGGGGCACTCCTCAGATGGACCTGTTTGCCTCCAGGGAGAACGCGAAGCTGAGGCTGTTTTGTGCCTGCCCCTCTCAGCAGAATCGCTGCAGGAGGATGCCTTCTTGAGGCCCTGGACCCCAGGCCTCTTCTGTGCCTTCCAACTTCCCTTGATTCGCAAGTTGTTGCCCAAGGCCAGGAGGGACAAGGCACAGATGATCCTGGTGGCTCCGTACTAGCCCTGCCAGTTCTGTTACCCCAATCTCCTCAGCCTCAGCAGCAGACTCCCGAGGCTACTTCCTCTACACCTGGACTTGCTTTCCATCAGTCAGGGGAAGGTACTCCATCTGGACCTTTAATCCCTTCACCTGACATTCTGGTTCCTGAGTGGCTAGAGTTCCAGGCTTTGGGTCTCTCTGAAGATGTCCTCACTGTGGTGGAGGCATCTCAGAAGGAGTCGACCAGGAAATAATATGCCTTCAAATGGAAGAGGTTCTCCATTTGGTGTCAGCAAGGGGTTGGACTCTTTGTTCTGTCCAGTGGCTAGCATCCTTTACTATCTGTGGTCCCTCTCTTAGTCGGGCCTTCGGTCGACAACCCTCAAGGTGCAACTAGCAGCCATCTCTCTGCTTACCAGGCATGGGCTGTTCAGCAGTCGGTGGTGCAGGAGAAGGTGGTCTGGTGCTTTTTTAAAGGCCTTGACCACATTTCCCCTCCGGTGCTTGAACCACCACCACCACCTTGGGATCTGTTGCTGGTTTTGATAAAGCTTATGGGCAAGCCATTCGAACCGATGCACAGATGTGACATGTCCCACCTGTTGTGGGAGACTACCTTCTTGGTGGCTAACACGTCAGCCAGAAGGATCAGTGAGTTCCAGGCGCTTTCGGTGGAGTCGCCATACCTGGTCTTCCACAGGGACAAGGCTGTCCTGCGCCCCAACCTGAAGTTCCTCCCAAAGGTTTTTGTTGGAGTTTCACCTTAACCAGGTGATTAATCTCCCAGTATATTTCATGAACCACACCTCGGAGGCTGAATACCTGTGCCATACTCTGGACCTGAGGCGAGCGCTCACTTATTACAGGGAGTGCACAGCTGGAGTTTGGAGAGAGGTTCTTCAGCTATTTGTCACCTACGCTGAAGCCACACCTAGCAGACCAGCAGTTAAGCGGACAGTTGGCAGGTGGATTGTGTCCTGCATCAACCTCTTCTATAGGTTGGCGGATAGAGAGCCTCCTGTAGGGCTAATGGCTCATTCCACCCATCATACCGCTGACTCGGTGGCTGCTTCTAGGGACATCCCTATCCAGGAAATCTGCAGGGCTGTTATCTGGAGGTCAGCACACACTTTCATTTCCCATTACCACATCGATCTTGAGTCACGTCAGGTTGCTGGTTTTGGGGCCTCAGTTCTCCGATCTCTGTTCCCTAAGTATGGGGTGTGCGCCTTGCCTCCCTCCTCCCGGAGAACTGCTAGGAGTCTGCTAGAAATTGTGGATAGAACATCATACCCATGTCCCTAGAAAAACAGGTTACTCGCCTGTAACAGTTGTAGGAGGGGGTATATGATGTTCATCCACATGGACACACTCGACCTCCTCTGGCTTTGGCGCACAACAGTGCTGCTTCCAGTGGGTAAGATCTGGCATCATGGGGCAGAGCCAAGGGAGTTACCCCCGGGTGGGTGGCAGGAGCCAGCTTGAAGATGTTCCGGCCAGAATTAGAGGGAAAGGGAACTGCCAGAAAGTGTGAAAGAACATCTACCACTCTTAGAACTACTGTTTATAGGTGAGTATCTTGTTTTTTCTGTACAGGACACCCAGCCTTTTGTTAATAGTTTTTACAAGGTTATCCACATGTGGAACAAAGGACAGGGTATCATCTAGGTGGAGCTTGAGATATTTGAAGGATTCAGCCTGTCCCAGTCTAGTGCCAGGTACGTTGTAAATATCAAGAGGAGATTTTTCTTCAAATGTGAAGTGCTTAAAGGCATGGTCTATTTTTTTTTTTGTAGTTGTGTATTAGGCTGTTGTTGGGGAACCATGATTCCACATGAGTACTGGGCAGTTGTTGGGCAACCATGATTCCACATGAGAACTAGGCTGTTGGGGAACCATGAGTCCACATGAGTACTAGGAGTTGTTGAGCAGCCACGATTCCACATGAGTACTAGGCTGTTGTGGAACCACAATTCCACATGAGTACTAGGTTATGTTGGGGAACCATGATTGCACATGAGTACTAGGCTGTTGGGGAATCATGATTCCACATGTGTACTAGGCTGTTGTTGGGGAACCATGACTCTTACTTCGAGAAACAGCTCTTGCAGCAGGTTACACCATTAGGATTGAAGCCGGCAGGCACCAGGATCCCACGGAAATTTTCTAGCTAGCAGTATTCAGCGGGGACCGCCTCCGACGTCGGTCCCACCCCCAACGTCAGGAATAGTACATAAGGAAGCGGTCCCCCAGAATCCCCAGTTCTTTTCCTGCCATCGACTCGCCAGCATTGGCCTCTCAGTTTCTACCTAGCGCACGACGACTTAGAACTTCTTCAAGTAGTTTCTACAAAAATAATGTCCTCTCCCAACTCCTTCTACTGAGGGACACCCTTCCAAGTGTGCCTGCGGAAAACAGATCCCATTCAAAGATCCTCATTCTTCCTGCGTGCGGTGCTTAGGCCAGGACCACGACACCAAGGCCAGCACCTTCTGTCAAGGGTTCAACAGCCACACCAGGATCCGCCGTCAGAAGGCACTTCAGGCGTACCTGTTAGAAGAGAAACTTTGCAGGATGGACAAAGAACCTTCCTCCAGGGGTGATTCTTCTTCCAAGGCCCATAAACACTGGGACAAACACCAGGAGAAAGCAAGGTCCAGATCCCCGAACCGGGCCTCGGACTCGCGTAGCTCAGGCTCCACCCGATCAGACTGCTCTCCCTCCATGGCTTGTTCTCAGCCCCCTCCGGTCAAAGTCAGGGCTACAGGCGGCTCTTCAACTCTTCAGCCCATCAAGACTTCTAGGCCCTCGGCTTCCTCCACTCCCTGTCGGGCCTCTTGCAATTCTTCCAAATGCCACAAGTCTTCCTCATCTACCCGATGTCGGGACCCCGACTTCAGATTGGTCTCCCAGCCTCTCAGGGGTCCGGATCCACCACCCAGGAAGACAAAAGACCTGACGTCCCTAAAGCGGACGACAGACCCAATGTTGGCCAAGCAGCCGACGTCGGCCAGGTGTTCGCCGGGGCCAAGGACATCGGCCAAGCACCAGACACCACCCGGGCGTTTGCCGGACCCAAAGTCGCTTCACTGCCGACCGACGTCGGATTAACACTCACCGGAGCCGAAGACCACTCCCCACTTACCAGTGGACACCAGTCGCAGGGATTCCACGGAGGATGACATGACATTGCCTGAAGACCAGGTGGGCGATACAGAGGATGCCGGGCTTCTGAGGGAACCTTCGCCCATCCTGGAGACACCCGCGGACCCGACGCCCGACCCCAGTGACAGACCACCGGTGCCAGGCCCGTCGTCTGGCATGAATATACAAGAGGTAAAGGATCTCTTTACTTTCTGGTGGGACACCATCCGAAAAGACATGGTCCCTGTAAAATCTCCTCCTCCTTCACCTCCTACGCCCCCTCCTCCACCACAGAGGCCAGCAGGACGACCGCCAACCCCTAAGGAGCAGACTCCACCTCCTAGGGGTAGATCCAAGGATCGGAGAAGGCCTCCCTCAAGATGTCCATCAGGGTCTCCCAGCCCCAAGCAACCCAGACGTCGTCAGTACACTCCGTCAGGGGAGGACTCCAGATCGGATACCTCGGAATTCTCCAGATCTTCTTCTCCACTCAGCATCCCATCACATGACCTACCCAGGTCTCCTCCGGATGATTCCTCCTTCTCTGAGATCATGAGGCACATCTAGGACAACATGGGATGGGATGCTGAAGACCTCGATCCCGAGAGACAGTGTCTTGCCCGTTTTCTTCGGCAGAAAGATCCAAAGCCTGTGGTAATGCCACCCTTGGTGGACACCTTTGTGGACATCACCAAGGCTGCGTGGAAACGTCCGCACTCCACTCCTGCTGTGCCGAAGAAAGCTGACCGCCTGTACAAGGCCCCGAAGAGGACCAGTACTTGGCTCAACAACCTCTGGCTGACTCCCTGGTCATTACGGCCTCGCATGACCGGTCCCAAAGACCGCAGCTTATGAGCACACAGCCACCAGACCAGGAATCCAAACAGCTGGCTGCCCTGAGGAGGCATATGTATGCGGCTGCTACATGCTCCATCAGGTCCCTGAACTACCTATCTCACATGGTACAGTTTCAGAATGCCCTGTGGGAACAGGGCCAAGACCTGGTCGATAAATTACCGGATGGCGATCAGAAGGCGGAGCTCCTAAACCTCCTCCGCTCAGGGTCTGATGTGGGAACCCAAGTGCTACGAGCCGCATACGATTCTGTGGACTCATCTGCCAGAGCTGCAGCTTCAGGCATCTGTCTCCGGAGACACTCTTGGCTCCGTGTCTATGGCTTTACCCCGGACGTACAGAAGAACATTCTTGACGTCCCTTACAATGGCGAAGTGCTTTTTGGTGAACCCTCAGAGAAGGTTATCACTAAGCTCCAGGATGTTGGGAAGGCAGTCAGGTCTGTACAGGTCATGTACAGATCAAGGCCTGGTTCCTTTCGTAGGAACCAGAGCTGTTTTTTGCAGCCGACAACAACGGCAGCAGCCACGTTCCGGCCAGCAACAAAGGGGCACTTTTCAACGTAAAGCCCAGGCTAAGTCGTCCCCAGGCAGAGGCCAGCATTACACCAAACCAGCCCAGCCTGCAGGGACCAGTGCTGCCACAGCATGACTTCTTCCCGGCCCCGGCCCCTCCTCTGGATCAACGGGCACAAAAGGTCTGGGGTCGCATCGCTCGCCACTTTTTAGGGTGGCAGTCGATTACAGCCGACCGGTGGGCTCTCCAATTGGTCAAGAAAGGCCAGTTCATAGAATTTCTCGACCACTCGCCGTCAAGACCTCCCCTGCTTTCCCGTTATTCGGGTCAGCACGCCCTGCTCATACAGCGAGAGGTGCTCACGCTTCTCGGAAAAGAAGCTATAGAGCACGTATCGCAGAACCAGAGAGGAGCAGGTTATTATTCTCACTTCTTTCTGGTTCCCAAGAAGACAGGGGACTTCTGTCCGATACTGGATCTCAGCGACCTCAGCACTTTGGTCCTGTACAAATGCTTCCACATGGTGACCCTCCCAGGTCTGATACCCATGCTGAAGTAGGGCGCTTTTTTAGTGTCCTTGGACATACAGGATGCTTACCTGCATATACCCATAGCTCCAGCACACAGGAAGTTTTTGCGCTTCAAGTTTCAGGGTCACCATTATCAGTTCCAAGCCCTCCCCTTCGGGCTGTCATCGGCACCTCGGTTATTCATGAAATGCATGGCGGTAGTAGCGGCGACTCTCAGGAGACAAGGCCACTACATGTTCCCCTACCTGGACGACTGGCTTCTCCTGGCACCCTCTTGAGAGGCCCTGATGTCTGCCATTTATTGTACTCAGTCTTTGTTCGAGACGCTGGACATCATTATCAATCAAGAGAAGTCACGCCTGGTTCCGTCTCAGATTCTGCAGCTCATAGGTGCAATTCTGGACACCGTCCAGGGGAAAGCTTTTCTACCCCAGGATCGAACGGAACACATCAGATCCCTCATCAGGAACATCTTGGCAAGGAAGACCGTCCCAGCCAGAGTGGTCCTTTGCCTGCTCGGACACATGGCTGCGGCCATTGCAACAGTCCCACTAGCCCATCTCCACATGCGGGTGACCCAGTGGATGTTACGGGTCCAATGGAGTCAAAAGCAAGACCATCTGAAGCTCCCAATTCGGATCACGAAGGTCGTAATCCGGGATTGGCAATGATGGCTAGATTCGAAGAACCTCTCAATGGGGGTCCCCTTCACTGCGCCTTCTCCGATTGTGACGCTCTCCACAGATGCCTCAGGGCTCGGATGGGGAGCACACCTCGACGGTGTCTGGTCTCAGGGCCTGTGGACAGCCCAAGAAACTTATCTCCACATAAATATCCTGGAAATGAGAGCAGTTCTTTACGCCCTGCAGGCTTTCCAGTCGGAGATTCCACCGGGTACTCTTCTGTTACAAACAGACAATTCTGTGTTGATGTATTACCTCAACAGAGAAGGAGGCACCCATTCCTACCCGCTTTGCAGGGAGGCCATGAGGGTGTGGGATTGGGTTTTACGACACTGCGCAAACCTCATTGCTGTTCATGTACCAGGAGTGGACAACGTCATCGCAGACAGCCTGAGTCACTCTCAGGCCAGAGTTTGCGAGTGGGAACTACTCCAGGAGGTAGTAGAGGATCTGTTTCGCAGATGGAGTACACCAGAGTTAGACCTTTTCACATCCCCATTCAATGCAAAACTACCCAATTTTTGCTCGCTAGATCCAGGGCCTGGTGTTTTCTGGTGAGACGCGTTGTCCCTTTCCTGGTCGGGCAGATTCCTCTATGCCTTCCCCCCCTTTCCGTTGATCCAGAGGGTCCTTTTGAAACTTCGCAGAGAGCAAGCGACGCTGATACTTATTGCGCCATTTTGGCCCAGACAGATCTGGTTCCCTCTACTGCATCAGCTGTCCCGGGAACCTCCGGTGCCTCTGCCAATCAGCTTTCACTTGTTGTCTCAGGAGGTGGGCTCCTTGGTCCATCTGGACCTTTGTTCACTGAACCTACACGCTTGGCTTCTATAGACATAGCCATTATGTGATATGGGGTCTCGCAAGAGGTAGTTGACGTTCTAGCGGCTGCTAGAAAACCGGCCACTCCTGCTACTTACTCCATGAAGTGGCGCAGATTTTACCTCTGGACTCAAGCACAGGGGTTTTCACCACTGGATTGTCCGGAAAGGTCGGTCGTGGACTATTTCCTGTCCCTTTTTCAGACAGGCTTGGCCTGCTCCTCGATAAAAGTACACCTTTGTGCCATCTCAGCCTATCACACTCCTATAGGCCAACATCCTCTATCTCAGTTGGACACGGCACGAGCCTTCCTGAGAGGTGTCCTCCACCGTAGACCTCCGATCAAAGATCCCATTCCGCCTTGGGATTTACCCTTTGTCCTGGAGCAGCTTACGCTGCCACCTCTTAAACCAGCCGCGGATTGCGAGCTGTGTCTTCTTACATGGAAGACGTTGCTTTTAGTTGCCGTTACTTCGGCCAGAAGAATTTTGGAGCTTCACGCACTGATGTGCAAAGAACTCTATTTGGTTTTCCACCAGGACAGGGTATCCTTACGGACCAATTTGAAGTTTCTACCTAAGGTGGTTTCAGCGCTCACTCTTAATCAGGACATCGATCTACCAGTGTACTTCCCTAAATATTCAAATTGAGGAGAGGCCTTGTTGCACACTTTAGATTTCGGTACTAACTGACCAGAACCAAACACCATAGAAAATCTGATCAGCTTTTTGTCTCCTTCACACACAGGATGATGGGAGCTCCCGTTTCCAAACAGTTGCTGTCCAGGTGGCTCATACATTGTATCACGTTCTGTTACCAGAAGCGCAACAAACCCTCACCGGGCTTGGTTAAGGGTCATTCCACAAGGGGGGTGGCTACCTCCTTTGCGGCCTTAAAGAATGTGTCCACCTCAGCCATCTATGCAGCAGCGACTTGGAGCACTGTGCACACCTTCATCAGGCATTATAGCCTGGATGTTGCATCGAGGTGAAGAGCAGGCTTTGGTCTAGCAGTCCTTCAAGGACTTCTGTCCTAGGCTAAGGTTTTACTAAGGATTTCTACCTTCCCTCCTCCCAGTGGTGTGGGATTTCCACTATTGCCTGGGAATCAGTCCTAATTGTGTAACCTGCTGCAAGAGCTTTTTCTCGAAGTAAGATAGTACAGTTACGTAAGAACTTACCGTAACAGTAGATCTTCAAGAACAACTCTTGCAGCAGGTACTTTCCCTCCTGCCATCCCCACTGGAGGTAGATTTTTTGTTCCAATATTCTTCTCCTAGGATCAGGTGTTCTCAACACCACTCTGATTGCCATTTGATGGCGGATCCTCCATCTCCTCTTCTGAAGTCATCCAGCGGCCAGGAGTCTCCAGCGGGAGAACTGGGGATTCTGGGGGACCGCCACCTTATGTACTATGCCTGACGTTGGGGGCAGGACTGACGTCTGAGGCGGTCCCTGCTGAATACTGCTAGCTAGAAAATGTCCGTGGGGTCCTGGCGCCTGCTGGCTTCAGTCCTAATGGTGTATCCTACTGCAAGAGCTGTTCTCAAAGGTTTACTGTTACAGTAAGTTCTTATGTAACTGTACTTTCCTCATGAGTACTAGGCCGTTGGTTAATCATGATTCCACATGAGTACTAGGCTGTTGGGGAACCGTGATTCCACATGAGTACTAGGCTGTTGTTGGGGAACCATGATTCCACATGAGTACTAGGCTGTTGGGGACGCATGATTCCACATGAGTACTAGGTTGTTGTTGGGGAACCATGATTCCACGAGTACTAGGCTGTTGTTGGGGAACCATGATTCCACATGCATACTAGGCTGTTGTGGAACCATGATTCCACTCAAGCAGTAGGCTGTTATTGAGGAACCATGATTCCACATAAGTACTAGGCTGTTTTTGGGGAACCATGATTCTGCATTAGTACTAGGCTGTTGTTGGAGAACCATGTTTCCACATGAGTACTAGGCTCAAACTTCCATTTTCCAGGGAAGAGGGAGAGGTTAAAGATTTTGGCGCCTGGGTGAGATAGTTCTGGTAGGGCCAGGAAGACCAGTTCAGGTCAATGTTGTCACTTCCTGCCTTGGTCCTACCTAATACTTTGTTTGCATGTCTTAGGGTTTCCCTTTCAGTGATGGCCCTAAAATAGAATTTCAGTTGGGACAGCGCTAGATAGGGCAAAACGGGAAAAAGTTGCATCCTGCACAGAAATGACCCACTTTCCAATTTACAGTGGATCCGTAGTGGTGCACCCAGTCTGTAACAATAGCTGAAAGATGGAAAAGTAAACAATAGTCAAGTATTTTTACTTGACAAGTTTTAGCTTCTGTATTGGTGAAATATGTACTTTCATTAGGTTTTGACCACATTGTTTCTAATTTCGACCCACATTTTTTACACCAGTGGGTCTAATTTAACCCATGTTTTAAAACCTCCAGCACTGTCAACCCATGTCGGCCAAGATTGGTGCTGTCTACCAGTGTGACAGGGTTGAAATAAGACCCTGTCCCATTTGTTATGTAGAAAGAGTTAAAGAGGCACTGTCAGCTTTGCCCATCAGTTTACTTTAACTTCGCAAATGATAATCTGTGGGCATAATGAGCACTAAATATGCGCTGGATTGTCTTGCATCAAGTAAAGTGCTTAGTTTACCTGTTTTTTATATTTTTCACTTGTTCTTTCAGTCATCCGGCGAGTCCGTTATCTTCGAAAGGTCAGCGACTGAACGCCAAGATTGCCGTGCACGCTAAAGCTGAGTGAGCAAGCTGACATCGCAGCAGATTACATAACCAGCAATGAGCAATTAAATGCAGCGAGAGCAGCCATTGAAGGTAGCCGCTGATTAAATGCAATCATTGTCGAGTACTGACGCCGGAACCCTGCCAAGATGCACACGGAGGCACATCCTCACGCATGCGTGAGATCTTGCCTCTGACTGCAAGTGCGCATGCGCGGGATTTCGGCGCCAGACTCCAGTAATGATTAGCAGTTAATCCAGCGCTCGTTTTATTGTGAAACATACCAGCAGCATTTTAATTTGACTAGTTTTGCTGGATTATATGTCTGCTTCGATGTGTTTGGTAAAATTTGCACCTCAACAAAGCGTGCACAACAGATGCGCTTTCTCGGTGCGGTATCTGCTTCCAGGGGATGGTGAGTTTCAGTTGGGACGACTGAAAAGAAACAAGTGGAAAATATAAAAAAACAGGTAAACTAAGCACTTTTACTTTGATGCAAGACAATTCCCGATCATATTTAGTGCTCGTTTGTGCCCACAGATTATCATTTGCAAATTTAAAGTAAACCGATGGGCAAAGCTGACAGTGCCCCTTTAAATGCAAGGATCTGTTTCATCCTCTTTTGTTTTTCTGTCTCTTGTCTGTCTGACAGCAGTCAAATTTTCTTGTAAGGCCTAGGAACTGGCCACTCTGATGTTCTCGCTATTCTCCCCCAACCCCCCATCTGTCTCTCTCTCTCGCTCTCTGTCTCTGCCTTCACTTACTGTTTATATCTTTTCTCCCCCTTGCGTATCTGAAGTTATAAAATATATGTGAATCTTTATGTGAAAGTGGGATCCTTTGGTTTGAAAATGTATATGGTTATATTGTTGAAATGATTGCAAAAAGCTATTTGGAACTTAGAATGCAATACTAGCTCTTTTAAAGAAGCTGTCAACGGGAGGTCAGTTCTGGGACACCATGTACTGTTTTGTTGCACCTGCAAGGAAGGAAACTAACAAAAACATTTTCTGAAAAATAGAATGTTCTCCTTAACGAGCTCCCAGATAAAGACTTTTAAAAAGAGCAGCAATACTTTTGCTAGAGAGAGGGAGAGCAAGACTAAAACTTGAAATTAGAGATATCCTCAGATGAAGGACTTTTAGTTTTCTGTGTTTGTGCTGCCTTTGTAAATAGTTATACTGAAACATTTTAATTTTTATTTTACTGTTATTGGTAAAAATAAAATGCTACTTGTGAATTTTATACCTGCTTCTGGTCTTTGTATACTTCCTAACCAGTGCCTCAACAACAGATGGTGTCAGACTAAGTGGGATTTACGCGGTGCATACACTAAGCCAGGAGTTTTGTGCGTGGGTGCTGGACCTAGTACCATGGAAGCGTAGCAGAAAGGTATAGCTCTTACCTGTATCAGTCTTCACCATTCATCACTGGTGGGTACTACGCCGGAGGTGCTAGGACCTCGTGGGAAGCTTTTTTAGCTTAAAAAGCTTTTTTTTCTAGAAGGAGGGGTGATGTCAGGGATGGCGCTGCCCTTGAGGTCGACGCATTGTGTGGTGCTCCTGGGTTGGCCAGTAACCGTTGTCCCTTCCACTATCTCAGTTATGCCTTTCTCGCTGTTGAAGCTGCAGCTTGGACTGTGGGATAGCAAGAAGTCTACACGACACTCCTCAGCTACTGTTTTCTGCTCTTCTGACCGAATACTCGACACTGCACTTGTCAACACAGCGTTTGGCATGGTTTCATTATTTTCTTAACTAGTGTTTGTACGGTATCGAGTCTCTTTTCTTTCTTTTTCCGATACACTGCTAAGGTAAGGACCCTAGGCCTGTCCCCCAGGCCTCCCCCCCGCTGCTGTATGCACCAGGGGAGAGCAGCCCTCCATCGGCTCAGGTCTCGCTGAGCCCAGATGCCTGGCTGAGCGGTTAGTTGGGGGAATGGTTGGCCTCCTCTGGATGGCCGGCCATGGATCGCTGTAGGCTTGATTCCCCTTTGGGGAACTAGCCGACCTCATTGTTGAGGCCTCAGCTACAAGCAGGGACTGCATCGGTGGTCCCTTTGAGGGTTTCAGGGGGTGCAATCTCGACTTCTGATGCCGATTCCGGTCTTGATGAGCAAAGCCTGCCCTCTGGTGCCATGAAGCCCCCCCACACTGCTTTCTGTGCCGACAGGTAGAGTGGCCATGGTTGCCTCTCTCGGGATTGCCGTGGTCTCCCCCTTAGATTTAGAGGATGATCAGGCCGATTTGCATTGGCAACCTAGCTCTCCAGAGCGACGGTCACTCCCCAGGATCTGCTCGAGGTCATCATCTGTGGTTTTCGGGCTTAGGACTGACATTGTTCATGTCGACACCCTTTCCTCCATCAGTGCTGCACTTGGCATCTTGGAGGACTCTGGTGCTGCCGCCATCTTGGGCAACGATGCTGCAGTTGATGACAGTGCCACAGTCAGTGCTGCATTTGGCAATAGTGCCACGGTCAGTGCCGCGCTTGCTGTTAGTGCCACGGACGGTGCTGTTTCAAGGATCGATGCCACCCTGATGGCGATGCCAAGGTCGATGTCGGTGCCGTTTCTGAAGATGGCATCGATGTTGGTTCCCAGATGGCTTCAGTGCCGCTATCAGTGCCGCTTTTGGTGATGTCACTACTTTGGGTGCTGTTTCCATGGAGGAAGCCAAGTTCTGTGCCGGGTCACTCTTTGGTGCCGGATAGTGGGACCTTGCTTGAGGGGCAGGTCTTAGTCCTTTCGGGGGTCAGGGCCCGGTCTGTCCGCCGCTTTGCTCAGGTGACCTCGGTTACTCTGGGCCGAAGTCGGAGTGCTGGGCCGGGCACCCCCTCTTCCTCTGGGGGACAGAGTCCTTCAACGGGTGGGGACAGGGTCCTCCCTGCTGAGTTTGCTCAGCTGCATTCTCCCCACCAGGGGTCTTCTCCCCATGGGCTTCCACCTGCTGGCTCAGGGAGTTTTGAGCAGCGGGTGGGGTCTGGGCAGTGCATCCCCCTTGCTTCAGAGGGGTCCTCTGCTTGTTTCCCCAGCCCTGGCAGAGGGGGCCCAGTCTCCCACGACCGCTCTGCCCATCCTTCTTCATCTCTGCCTCCTCCTCTCCCCCCCCTCTTCTCCCGGGTTTTACAGGGCCATGGATGAGATAGTGTTATCTCCTCTTCCTGCACTGTTGTTCCCTGTACAGGGCCCATCCACTTCATCAGTTTCCTCCTCTGAGGAAGAGGACTCCTCCTTGTACTGGTATTCAGATGCTGATTTTCAGAGTATCAGCAGCTCCTGTTGACAATGATGGAAGAGTTCAGTCTTACCCCAGTGTCTCAGTGCAATCCTACGCATGCAACTATGGTGTTCCCTGGGGAGTACAGTCAGGAATGCTTAGTGATCCTTCCATGGCCTCTGCCCTTTATGGAGGAGTTGTGCAACGTCCAGCAGTTGCCCGCTTCCACTTTCCCAACCCCTAGGGACTGACAGCACAGGTATTGTGCTCCCCCAGGGTCTCCAAGGACTTTGCCCCACACCGGCCTTGGAGTGGCTGGACACCCCTTCTGGGTGCCTGTGCCTCACAAGAGACCATGCCCTGGATGCCAGTTCTGTAGAGTTCGACCACTGGGGCAGGAGAGTTCTCGCCTTGGCGTGTCTCTTGGTGTCCATTGCTGCTCATCAGGCACACATGGTGGCCTATGGGAGGTGCCTGTGGGCCACATTTTGGGGAAATCCTAGCAGCCTTGTCTGATTGCGAGGCAACCAGGTGAGCCAGTACCATTCCCATAAGAGGCCTGGAGCTAGTGAGACACCAGATGCAGGCATCTTATGATGCCAGTGCAGTAGCCTTCAGGGTTGTGGGATCTGCATCTGCATTAGGTGGACGGCATGGCTTCACCTCTCCCGATTGTTACCCTTGGCCTGGTGTAGAGTGACTGCCTCGCCATTCTGGGGGGGGGGTGGTATTTCTTAAGAAAAGTCAGACAGGCAATGTCGGTGTGCCCTCCCTCTACTGGAAGTCAGGAGACCAGTCCTGGCTCTGAACTGTTGTGGATCAGGTCAGACCCATGATGGGCCCGCTCCCCTTGTGAGTTCCCATGAGGGACTGAAGGCTGCCCAGCCTTCAGGGAGGTACCGGTCCACCTTGTGGGCTTCATACTCAGCCACCAATGATGAATGGTGGAAGACTGATACAGGTAAGATATGAAAATTACATACCTACCGTAATTCTTGATTTTCCTGTAATATCTTCACCATTCATTACTGCTTCCTGCCTACCTTCCCCTCTTGGGCCTCATCTTGTGGGCAGTGCCTCCTCCCTACTTGCCCCCCTCCCCAAGTTGTGGGCGAAGTCCTACTAGTACCTCCGGGCTCCCTGCCACTTCTTTGAAGCACCAAAGGCCCAGTCTTGGGGAGGGGGGTGAGGGAGGACAAACAGTAGCTCTTGCCCTCTTTTTCCTTGGCTCCCCATTCCCCTTTCCCAGTAGGGGATATCTTCAGGCCTCCTGTTTGGGAGTTCTGCCTCGGGCTACCCTTACAGGTCCCACCTTTGTCTGAATCTCTCTGCTGAGATTAGGGTGCCGAGGACTCCCTCTGTTTTGTTTTTCTTCTTTCTCCAAGTTGCAGGAGATCCTCTCATGGGTCCCTTGTTCATTCAAAGTCCCCTCGGACTTCAAGGCTCAGGAATCTCCTTGAGGTCTCCTTTTCCTATTGACTTCACCTCCTTGGTGGTGCTAAATACAGGGTCTTACCCTATTACACCCTGGGATTTTCCCCTTGGGTGCCGAGGTGAACTCCAGCTGGAAGACGGGTTCGCTCCTGTCTACCGGCTTAGAAGAAGGGGGAGAAGGAGCATCGATCTCCAAATGTTTCTCCTCTAGTAGACCTGGGGGTTAGTTTGACCTCTCAAGCATTTCTCCTGTTGGATCCCTCTTGCTGGTGGAAGGATAGATTTTCCTGCTTCTCTTGGAAAAGTCCTGTTGTTTGGACTATTACCGTGTCTCAGGCTCTTCTAAAGAGAAAAAAAAGGAGGGGACATTTTTCCACCTTAAGAGGATGTATATATACAGCAGAGTTTTAGTCTCCCCTGGTCCACAGGGACTTCTGGAACATGGGAGCATGCAGTCTTATCCTCCCACATCATCTCCTTCGCCTCCCCTCCCTCCCTTCCTTCCTTCATTGTCTTCTTCTTCTCCACCTTAGCCTGTCCAGAGGTTGGGGCCCTCCTCCCAGAACAAACTAGGCTCCAACCTCTTTTTCTTATTTGGTCAGCTTATTCCTTTTCAGTTTTTATCCTTTTCTTTTGCTGTCCCTTGGGCTCTCCTGCCCCACCCCCACCCTTATTTTTTTTTCTAAGGCAGTTTCCTCTCTGGTGAGCAGAACTGAGATAATGGAAGGGACGACGACATTACTGACCAGACTGCGAGCACCATGCAATGAGTTGGTCTTGAGGGTGGTGCCATCCCCAACATTGCCCCTCCTCCTAGGAGAAAAGGCTTCCTGCATGATCCTAGTGCCTCCGACGTAGTACCACCAGTGATGAATGGTGAAGATATACAGGAAGCTCAAGAATTACAGTAGGTGCATAATTTTCATATTCTGCAGCAGCAAGCCCTGGAGTCATTACCAGAAAGATGGAAGCCAAAGTAGCATAGACAGAAGTCCAAGCTGAGACTGTACAGCCAGCACCCGTGATAGAAAAAAAAGAACAGGCAGTGACAGAACCTGAAAGCCTGTCTGCCTTCTTCAAATGGTGGGCTATAAAACAAAAAGAGACAGAGAAGCAGAGAAAAGAAGAGATGCAGTGACAGGAGCAGCAGAGAAAAGAAGATATGTAGCTACAGGCGCAGCAGAGAAGAGAAGAGATGCAGCGACTGGAGCAGCGATGGCTGGATGCCTTGTAAACTGTCAAAGCTGGTGGATCTGGCACAGGTCCAGCAGAGCAAGAAAACACCAACAACTTAAAAGACCTTAAACTTACAAAGCTGTGTCCCTCGAATGATATTGAAGCATGCCTGACAACTACTGAAAGGGTTACTGCAGCCTGCCAGTGGCCAAAGTAGCAATGGGCAGTCAGGTTGGTACCTTACCTGACAGGTAAAGCCCAACTTAGTCTGAAAACTATGACCTTGTGAAAGGAGAAATACTGAAAAGATACAGCATCTCAGGAGAGACCTTCCCGCAAAGATTCCAGTCCCTGAAGTACACCTCATTCGACAATCCTCGCGAAACCTTCACCTGGCTCAGAGAACTCCTTTAGTAAATGGTTCCATCCAGAGGACAACACAGTCCCACAGATCATTGACACATTTGCAATGGAGCAATTACTCAACATCCTGCCTACAGACATATAGCTTTTGGTAGAAGAACACCGACCAGAAAGTGGGGAAAAGGCCATTTCTTTGGCCGAGTATTATCAGATGGCCAGACAGACCATGCAGCAGCGAAGTAACAGCCAAAAACTGGTACAATACACTTTTTCCTAGTCTAACTCCAAATCAGATAAAAACTGTGATGGGGATAACAAATCTGCACCCAAATACTTTATTTGCTATAACTTTTAACAAGCCAGGCCATATCGCAAGAAACTGCCATAAAAATAGGGAGGGTACCACTTCAGCAGATTTGGCCTTAGCAAATTAGGGCAAGTATTTAACAGATGTCAAGGTGGGAGATAAGACTGTAAAGAGACTTATTTGATTCGGGAAGCAGATAGACCGTAGTGCATGTTGAAGTGCTAGGAAAACTTTATGTAAAAGGACCAGGTACTGGTGTCATCTGCATTCACGGGGACACACGATACTATCCCACCACACAAATGACACTAAATATTAACGGGGTGTCGCACCAAATGAAAGTGGGGGTAGTATCCAGTTACCTGTACTTGTGATTATTGGAAATGACTGTCCAGGATTTACTGAGTTAATCTCCAAGGAACCGAAACCTGCAGTTTCAGCAACAGTGGTAACAAGAGCACAGGCAAAGAAAATCTCAGATGGTGGAGACACTTTTCCTTTCGGTGACTTTGATGCAGACTTGTTTGAGCCCAGCTCTAAGATTGGGAAGGCCAGGAAAGAAAGAAGACGCCTGAAACAACAGTGGCAACAAAAGACTGATGGACATAGGGGGTTAAAATATGAAAATGCTGAAACCAAACTGATAAATGATTGTGATTTTATTTCAGAGCAAACTAATGATGCTTCTCTCAAAGGTTATTTTAAGCAGCTGGGCTGAAACAAAAACAAGGTGAACCAATGTTTAAAAAATGTAATGGGTTATTGTACTGAGTTTATGTTAAACCTCAGACACAAGAACAGATAGAACAATTGGTTATACCATGAAAGTATAGAACTGAGTTGTTATAGATAGCATATGATAGTCCTATGGCTGGTCAATCAGAGGGATCGCACCCTGTACAGATTTTATTGGCCTGGAATTCATGAAGATGTTGCTACCTATTGCAATTCTTGTGCTGAATGTCAGAAAGTAGCACCATTGACTAAAAAAGACAAGGTGCACCTGGTGCCCCTACCCTTGATAAAAGTGCCTTTTGAGAGAATTGCAATGGATATGGTTAGCCCCTTAGACAAAATTAAAAAGGGTAATTGATTCATTTTGGTAGTGTGTGACTATACTACTCAATACCCAGAGTCAGTTCCTATACATACCATCACAGCCCCAAAAGTGGCTGCAGAGCTTGCCAAAATTTTCAGCAGGGTGGGCATACCTTAAGAGATTATTTATTTGCCTTTGGTAACTGGGTGGGTGCACTAGACATAGAGATGCCTATTTTCAGGCACAACCCGGGAGGATACAGTTGAGTACAAAGCACACCATGTGACACAGCACATGGAAAATATTTAACACAGTAGGAATGGGTAAAATACAATTAACTTTGGGATTGAGAGAAATACAGTATTAAACAAAATTAGGATGCAAGTAATATAGTTTGGACAAATTCAAAAGAATATAAAATAGAGACAAGTGTAAACAAATGAGTAACACAGCGCAGTAATAAACTGACTAAAATGTTATGTGCAGCAAACAATAAGTGCCATTACTGGTCAGGGTAGTAATTTTGTGCTGCATTACTGAAGCAGCTGTATTAGGTATCACTGCCATCAGAACCTCCCCTTATCACCCTCAGACAGATGATCTTGTTGAGCATTTTAATCAAACCCTAAAACGCATGTTATAGAATAAAAGGGGAAGGGAAAGATTGGGACCGATATTTACCTTACCAGCTTTTTACTTACAGAGAAGTGCCACAAGCCTCAACAGGGTTTTCACCATTTGGAATGATGTGTGGTAGACAACCTAGAGGGCCACTAGATGCAATAAAAGAAACATGGGAAGATAACCCCACTCAGAAACAATCTATTACATCTTACATGTGTTCCCCAAGAATGAAACTGGCAAAATAAGTTGAAATTGCCCATAATAATGGGGAAGAAGCCCAAACCAACATAAGGCGTAATGTGACCATGGGGTAAAAAAAAAGAAGGTTTTGAGCCAGTTATAATGATCTTCCTACTGTTACCCACTACAGAAAATAAACTGTTAATAAAGTGGAAAGGGCTTCATAAAGTGCTTAGACACACTGGCACAGTTAACTATGAGATTGAGACCTCTGATAGGAAAAATCCTACCAAAATATACCATGCTGACCTCCTGAAGAAATGGGTTGAAAAAACATCAAAGGATGCTTTGCTAGTTTAACAGAAACTGATAAAGAAGATTACAAACTGTAACTGTAGATGCTGTAAAGGTGAGTGCTTCCTTAACATTCAAACAGACTGCAGAAATGTGTAACTTACTAAAGGCATTTAACAGTACTTTTACCACAATGCCAGGCCAAGCAAAAGGGGTCGAGTATGTAATTTATGACAAGGAATGCTCGCCCTATTAGACAAAAGACATACTGATTACCAGAGTGGTTACGAGCAAACGTGGTTAAGGAAATACAAAACATGAAAGAGCTGAATATCATTGAAGAGTCAAGAGGTGCTTGGTCATCACCAGTGGTGCTTGTAAATAAAAAAGAGGAGTTATAAGAATCTGCCTTGATTTTAGGAAACTTGATCAAGTGTCCAAATTTGACAGCTATCCTGTACCAAGGATAGATGATTTAGTGGACAAATTGGGAAGTGCCAAGTACATCAGTACTCTCGATCTCACCAAGTGTTACTGGCATAGCCCCCTAGCTAAAGAATCCAGAGACAGAACTGCATTTGTCACACCTGTTGGATTCTATCAGTTTACCACCATGCCATTTGGTTTACATACCAGTGGTACATGGACGTAATTTTAGCTAATTACACTGGTTATTGTGTTGCTTACCTGGATGACGACATGGTGTACAGTACAGACTGGAAAAGCCCCCTGGAACACCTATGAGCAGTTATCCAAGCTATCAAAAATGCAGGTCTGACCATTAATCCTACCAAATGTGCATTGGGCATGCAGGAAACCAGATATTTGGGATATGTTTGGGGATTTGGAAAAGTAAAGCCAGAGATTTCTAAGATAGAAGCTGTAGCTAACAGTCCTGTCCCTAAAACAAAGAAACACGTCAGGTCATTTTAAGGGTTGGCTGGTTAATGTCGGAAATTAGTTACGAACTTTGCAGACTAGGTGGGCCATGCGGTCCTTATTTGCCGTCAAATTCTATGTTTGCCCAGTTAGCTGCTCCCCTCACTGAACTCATGCAGAAACGGTTCCCAAATAATGTGAACTGGTTCCCAGAGTGTGATGAAGCTTTTCTGGCCCTCAAGGCTACATTATGTTCAGCCCTTGTTTTTCGAAGCCCAGACTTTGAGAAACAGTTTTTGTTACAGATGGATGCATCAGAGGTTTGTCTGGTTGCAGTTTTGAGGCAAACTATACATGGGAATGAACATCCCATTCTTTATATCAGTAGGAAGTTGCACGACAGAGAAAAAATGTACTCCACCATTGAAAAGGAATGCCTTGCAGCAAAGTGGGCCATGGAGTCCCTTAGGTTTTATTTGCTAGGAGCTGATGTACGTCTAACCGATCATAACCCTTTGTGTTAGTTTAACCAGGTGAAGGATAAAAATTCCAAAATCACAAGGTGATACCTGGTACTACAGCCATTTAATTTCAAGGTGATACACAAATCCTGAAAAGAGAATGTCAGTGATGTTTTTCTGTCAAGATATGGATCAGGAATTGAGAATTTCAAAGGTTGGAAAAAAAATGTGAGAGTTTAAACTTCACTGTTTGCTGTACTGGTTGTTATGGAGAAAAGGGATACTGCATATACTTTATAAGCTAATGTTAAAGGAGAATTTAAAAAAAGTTTTGGAGTCCTGTTTTTTTTTTTAAACAGGTTCCTTCTTAAAGAGGGGGGATGTGATAGGGTTGAATAAGACCCGTTTGTTATGTAGAAGGATTTGTTATATAGAAAGAGTTAAATGCAAGGATCTGTTTTATCCTCTTCTGTTCTGTCTCTTGTCTGTCTGACCGCACAGTCAGATTTTCTTGTGAGACCTAGGAACTGGCCACTCCAAAGGTCTCACCCCCCCCCCCCACCGAAGTTATAAAATATGTGTCAATCTTTTTGTGAAACTGGAATAGCTTGATTTGAAAATGTATATGGTTATATTGTTGAAATGATAACAAAAAGCTATTTGGAACTTAGGGGGTTAACCTGGAATGCAGAAGCTGTCAACAGGAGGTCAGTTCTGGGACACCATGTACTGTTTTGTTGCACCTGCAAGGAAGGAAACTAGCAAGAACATTTTCTGAAAAACAGGATGTTCTCCTTAACGAGTTCCCAAAGACTTATAAAAAGAGCAGCAATACTTTTGCTAGAGAGAGTGAGAGAGAGAGCAAGACTAAAACTTGAAATTAGAGATATCCTCAGATGAAGGACTTTGTTTTCTGTGTGTGTACTGCCTTTGTAAATAGTTATACTGAAAAAATGTATTTTTTTATTTTACTGTTATTGGGGGAAAATAAAATGCTACTTGCGTACTTTATACCCACTCCTAGTCTTCCTGTGCTTCCTGACCTGTGCCTCGATGACAACCAGTTTAGACCAAACGTCAGAAGAATATGACTTGTGGGTTACTTTAAGGCCCTGTCCACACTTGCATTCTTATAACGTTACTGGCAGTCTGTAACGTTACAAGAACAGCAAACACGGCTCGTGTCCACACTATAACACGGTAAAACCGTGCTATAAACTGTTCAAAAACTGTGCTCAAAACCTGATCGGAGCAGGTTTTGAGCACAGTTTCAGACCAAAGCGGTTGCCTTGAGCCACGTTAACAGCATTGTGGATGCAAATCATGCTGTAACACAGTTTAAAGTAACCTATGCCGATTTATGTGGCATTTGTATTGCTGCTCAAAAGAAAAAGGGTTACTTTACTTATATCCCCAACCTCACAAAGAGCTACCGAATCCAATGCTGTAATTTTTATCCCGATCCGTTTCCATGCCTGTTGGCAAGTATCCCGGCATGCATTGTGGTGCCCGGTATTGCTGCAAGCATGCCTGGGAACTGGAGTGGGAAAGCATGGTGTCGGATCACAGTGTGGATGCACCAACAATCGTACCATAACCCGGAACACAAAACGTTTTTTAAAAAAAGAGGAGTATTGTGGACAGGGCCTAAGTGAAAGCCTTAAGAACACTGCCCAGTGCAACAGAACGTATGGGAAAGCAGGAATGGCAGTGTTAGGCAGGGTCTTTTCTAGCAAAAGGAAGAAAGTGATTCTGGCCTTCTGTAGGTCCGGTCCTTGGTGAGGCCAAACCTAGAGGATTGTGCGCAATTCTAGAACACTCACCTTGAAAAGGACAAGGTCCACTTAGAACCAGTCAAGAGGAGAGCAACCAAAGTGATACACGGGCAACGGGGAAGACCTTTGAGGAAAGATTGGCTTCTGGAGGCCAGAAAGGAAAAGGGGGATATGACTTGGACTCTCAAATATCTGAAGGCAATAAACGGGAAGTGACTGTCGAGGCAGTTGTGAGGGTCTGTGTCTAGCGAACACATTTATAAGCTGGTGGGTGGGGGATTGAGGAGGAATATGAGGTAATGCTTCTTTATGGGGGGAGCAGTGGACAGGTGGAACAATCTACCTGGGGAGGTTGTTAAAGGGACACAGTCAACCCTTTTAGCACTGTATTATTTCTGGTTGAAAACCCACATTTTATGGTTTGCTACCTTCTCTAAAATTGTATATGATTGTTTTATCTGCCTCCTTTCTTTTTAGAATTGAAATGCATGCTAATGGTGTAGTTATACCCACCTTTGTTGTGTTTCAAATCTTTAAAGCAGCAAAACTAGTTAGCCAGTAAAAATTAATCCTCCTGTATTTGTTTGTTTGGTGTGGTGGGGGAAGTTTAGCAGTAATGTTTTCTTGATAATGTTAGATTCTTCATTGGGTATGTTAAATTCAATCAACTATTTTTAAGACTGTGTTTAATTACAACTTTTGTAATTTGCATGGATCTACAATAAAAATGGTGGCCCCCAACAACTTTCAGAGATCTTCTTCCCAGAGATCACACACTAACTGCACCAATTTGCATGCAGATACGTCAGGGTAATGTCAGCACATGTTTCAAACAACATGAAGTCTTGCTATATTATGACATATGCAGTGAGTCCCAACCTTCGAACTGCTCCGGAGGTGAAAGAGTTAACTTTCCATGCCAGGCATGGAACGCTGAGCTCGAGCTCGGTTGAAACTCTGTCTGTTGTTCTTCAAACTCAAACTGTCAGATTCTTTACTCCACCTCACTGAACAGTCGCTCCGGAGATTTCTCCTTCTGCTCGGTTCATTTTGTCGGTTAAAATATTGTTTTTCTCGGTTTTCGACCGAATTTAAACCGCAACCGGTCAGTTCAGACTCTGTCTGTGGTATTTGTGAGTACTAGATAGGTTTTACATTGATTTCTATTCTGTGTGGAACTTGTAAACGGTTATCGGTTCGGTTTGAACCGATCAGGTTGTTTAAAATATATTAATCTGTCATTTAGAGTGTGGTTACTGGTTCTTATCGGTTCTAAAAAAAAAACGGATTTTATTATGGTTTTTCCACGACTTGGACACGGTTGGGAACCGATAAGAGGGTCTTACTCAGGATTGCCATAAACGGATAAGTTTGGTAGGACTGGCACTATGTCTGAGAAACCCAAAAGAAAAACCGGCCCACTGGGTTTCAACACTGCAGTGTCTGTGGGGAAGTCTTTGCCAAGGCTGACCCCCACACCACCTGTGTTTATTGTCTGGGGTTTGACCACCTCAATGCAGACTGCCAGATTTGTAAATATTTTCCTGCAGTTACCCTGGAAAAGAGAGTTGGTAGGCTCAGCGAAAGGGAGGCCAAAAAGTCCGCTGAACCGGATGGCCAGCCCGGTTCGTTTCCAACCGAACCGGAGGGAGTGCCCTCTGACCAGGGCGAGACTCCCTCAGGCAAGGAGATCCGACTCTGAGGAGTCGGTTCCAGCAAAAAGGACTAGGAAATCAGCTGGTGTGGAGCCAAAACTTTCCTCTCCAACCACTGAAGAAATAGCCAAAGCGATTAAAATTGTCCAGTCGCTTTCCGGTTCCGACCAAACCGGCACCATCAGGTAAGCGTCCGGTTCGGCCGGTTCCACTGGTTCAAGAGTATGATGTAGAGGAATATTATGAACCGGAGGAGGGGGAAGAGGAGTATGAGGAGAGTGAATGTGGATTTGAAAGTCAGGATGTGCCCATTGACCCGGACATCTCCCCAGAGAGACCTTCAGGAGTGTCTCCTCCTAGGCTTTCTGAGTCCCCTTCTCATTTTATGGTTTATGAGAAAGTGGCTGAAACCCTCCAGCTCCCTATGGAGGAAGCTGTGGATGATCAAGAGGAGCCTGACTATGTGAAATGATGGATATCCCAGAGTCTAGAGACTGTCTATTCCTTTGCATAAATCCTTTGGGAACAGAAGTTAAAATTCTAAAACTCCTCACACTATACCTCCTGTGGATAAGAGAATGGACAAGAGGTACACATTGTCAGGCTCTGATACGGAGTTCTTTACACAACAATGCAGCCATGTTGGGGTAGTGCAGGCTGCAGCCTGTGACAAGGCAAATATTCCCTTGGCTTCACATCCCCTGACAAGGACTCCAGGAGTATTGATGCCATGGCAAAGAAACAGTACATGGCAGCATCCTTGGGACTCAGACAGGCAAATTATATGGCTTATGTTGCTAGATATCAGAAATCCAGATGGGATACTGCTATGGCTCTAGCAAAACAGGTCCCTGGCCAGCTTGCCAAGGAGCTGGAGCAGGTGGCTGCTGATGGTATTGAGGCATCTAAGGTGCAATTCCATGCTGCAGTGGACTCTAATGATCTACATCTGTGGCACTTCGCAGAATGGCTTGGCTCAGATGTACTAGCCTGTCACAGGATACCCAGACTAAGGCCATGGATTTTCCTGTTGTGGGTAATTCTCTGGGGAGCAGACAGAGAATTACATGAAGAAAATGGATGAGTATAGGACCACCTATAGGAGTGCACAGGCCAAGGAAAGGCAGGCCACTCCTCAAAGGCAGCTTTCCAGGGGCAGGGACAGGCCTTTTCATAGGCCTCCTCTTCTGCTTATGCCCAGAGGGGGTTCTTTAGAGGGAGAGGCAGACAGGGTACAAGCAGGCCTGCTTCCACCCCTCAGCCCAAAGCCCCTGCCAAGCAGGCACCCTGATGGGGTTGCCAGGGACCGATTCTCAGCTACCTGTAGGGGGCAGGCTGGCTTACTTTGTCCAGGACTTGAAGTCTCTGACATCAGACAAGTGGGTCCTGGAAGTAGTGCAGGGACTGGTTCTCAGCTTCAAAAAATTTCCAAAGATGAGAACCAGATCCTTTCCACCTGCAAATCCTCCAGAGGCACTTGCCCTAGAGGCAGAGGTCTCTTCCCTCCTGGCTCTCAGAGCTGTGGAAAGGGTTCCACCCCTACACCAGGGCAAAGGGTTGTACTCCAGGTACTTCCTTATCCCAAAAAAGACAGGAGAATGGCGGCCCATCCTGGATCTCAGATATTTAAACAAGCACCTTTTAAAACCAAAATTCAAAATGGTGACTCTGGGAATTATTCTACCCTCTCTAAGGCCAGGGGACTGGCTAGCGTCCCTGGACTTCAAGGATGCCTACTTCCATATTCTCATCAGAAGCACCCATTGAAAGTACCTCAGGTTCAAGCTGCCCTCAGGCCATTACCAGTTCAGAGCAATGCCCTTTGGCTTCACCTCTGCTCCAAGGGTATTCACAAAATGCCTGGCAGTAGCAGTTACTTCCCTAAGAAGGCAAAAAATTGCCATCTTCCCTTACCTGGACGACTGGCTCATAGTGGGCCAGTCTCCAGACCAAGTCAAGTTACATCTACAGATAACTCAGCAACTGCTCACCTCTCTAGGTTTCCTCCTGAATCTTTCAAAGTCAGTTCTAGAGCCTGTCCAGCTCCTCACCTTCATAGGCGCAGAGCTGAACACAGAGAAAGACAGAGCCTTCCTTCCTTTGGACAGGGCAAGGACCCTGGTCTCTCTGGCCTCCTTATTCACCCTGCAGGTCTCTCGACCAGCAAGGCATTTTCTACAGCTCCTGGGGCACATGGCTGCTTCTACAGCAGTAGTGCAGGGAGCAAGATTTCAGGTGAGGGACATCCAGTTCCATTTGAAAGCCTTTTGGTCTCAAAGGAAAGACCCTCTAGCCAAATTGATCCCAGTAACTCGAACCCTGATCCAGGCCCTACAGTGGTGGCAGGATCAGAGCAATCTGAGACAAGGGGTTCCCTTTGTCACTCAGTCTCACTCCTAATCCTTACTACAGATGCATCCCTCTTGGGTGGGGAGCTCACATGGGCACCTCACTACCCAGGGATTGTGGTCCCCTCAGGAATCTCTGCTCCACATCAATCTGTTGGAACTCAGAGCAGTTTTTCTAGCACTTCAAGTTTTTTCCAAATCTGTTCAGAACAAAGTTGTACAGGTCAGAACAGACACCACCACCACAATGTGGTACATCAACAAGCAAGAGGGCACTCGGTCTACAGCCTTATGCACCAAAGCAATGAAGTTGTGGTGTCTGGCTTACTCCCTGAACACCTCCCTTACGGCAGTTCACCTCCCAGGCAAGGACAATGTCCTGGCAGATGCTCTCAGCAGGATTTCTCAGGGCCATCACGAATGGTCACTGGACCCCCTGGTCTTGGAGGTGATATTTGCCAGATGGGCCACCCCTCAGATAGGTCTTTTTGTAGCCCCAGACAATCACCAACTTCCCGTTTTTTTGCTGCAGGCCCCCAGTGTTGGGCTCAGTCCCTCTGGATGCCTTAGTTCTCAATTGGGAAGGGAAGTTTCTCTATGCCCCCTTCCCTCTCCTGTTCAAAGTGCTAGTCAAAATCAGATCTCAATCCTTCAAGATGATCCTGATTGCTCCAGACTGGGCCAGACAACCCTGGTATCCACTCCTACTGTCCTTAGCAGTCCATCTTCCCCTGTGTCTTCCCAGGAATCACAACCTGTTAACCTGTGCTCAGGGGAGGGTTTGGTACCCGAACCTCAGATCTCTCAATCTCAAGGCCTGGCTCCTGAAGAGTTAGAGTTTGCTGATCTACACCTCTCCCAAGGTGTAATGGATATACTGAAGGCTTCTAGGAAACCTTCCACCAGGGCTACCTATAATTCCAAATGGAAGAGGTTTTCCATATGGTGTTCTGGGAAGCATATTTCCCCAGAATCTGCTGATTTAACCACAGTCCTGGATTATATGGTCCATTTAAATACCTTGGGGCTGAGACCAGCTACCCTAAAAGTACATTTGGCAGCTGTGTTTGCCTTTATTTCAGCAGGTAAACCCTCTTCTCTTTCAGCTCATCCTGTATTCTCCAAGTTTTTTAAGGGATTGCTTCACAACAACCCTCCATTCAGGGACCCTGCCCCTGCCTGGGATCTTAATGTTTGCATTGCTCAGCTTATGCAACCCCCCTTTGAGCCTTTGTCTTCAACAGAGCTTAAGTACTTGACTTGGAAGACTGTGTTTCTGGTAGCCATCACTTCTGCCAGACACATAAGTGAATTACAAGCCCTGTCAGTGGAGCCTGATTTTATCTCCTTTCATAGAGATAAGGTGGTCCTCAGGACTAACAGGAAGTTCTTGCCTAAGGTGGTTTCAGATTTCCACCTTAATCAATCTATATCTCTTCCAGTGTATTTCACTGACCATTCCTCCTCTGGCGAGAGGAGGCTGCACAGCTTAGATGTGAAGAGAGCCGTTAGTTACTACATTGAGCGTAACAAGGGTCACAGGTTTGACTCCCTCCAACTGTTCCTCACTTATGGTGAGGTTGGTAAAGGGAAACCTGCCACTAAAAGATCCATTGCCAGGTGGATTGTCTCTTGTATCCAATTCTGTTATGAAAAGCTGGGTAAGGTTCCTCCCTTAGGCCTGAGGGCTCACTCTACCAGAGGTCCAGCTGCTTCCCTGGCTGCTGCCAGGGACATCCCTATTCTGGAGATATGTCAAGCAGCTACCTGGAAAACAGTTCACACTTTTACCAAGTATTACTCCCTGGACATCCAGGCTAGGAGTGATGCTCAGTTTGGCACAGCTGTGCTTCAGAGCCTATTTCCTAAGTAGGTTCTGTCCCTCCTCCATGGAGGTACTGCTGTGTAGTCTGCATATGTCATAATATAGCAAGACTTCATGTTGTTTGAAGAAAACATTACTCACCTTAGTAATGTTGTTTCTTCTAATGTAGTCTTGCTATATTATGACCTCCCCCACCTGCCCCTCTCAGAACCTCTGTTCTTGGGATGTGGGTGGGCAGTGCAGTGTTGGCATTTAGTAGATGCCCACCTTATTGTTTTCACCCCTCCTTTTTTGGGGTGACTTGGTGTTGTGTTTTTCATTTTTTGGGTCTCCTGACTTGAGTCTTTGTTTTGGGACCAAAAAATGTGTTCTTATGTTTAGTAGCCAGTTGGCTAGTGTAGGTTTACAGCTTCCACACAGGACTTCAGTGAGTTTAGCTCGTAAAGATCTGACGGTTTGAGTTTGAAGAACAACAGACAGAGTTTCAACCGAGCTCGAGCTCAGCGTTCCATGCCTGGCATGGAAAGTTAACTCTTTCACCTCCGGAGCAGTTCGAAGGTTGGGACTCACTGCATATGTCATAATATAGCAAGACTCCATTAGAAGAAACAACATTACTAAGGTGAGTAATTTTTTCTTCTGATGGCTTACAGCACCACCCTGATCTGCTTACATCCATGATAGTGGACCTGGCAAAGGCCCAGTAACTTTTTAGAACTTCAAAATCCACAATATTGCCTCAGGAATGAGATAAAGCAAAAGAAAATCATATGTTTAACTAGTACTGCTGCTTTAATATACTGTTGTTAATTAATACTTGCATAACATTAGGAACACCCCCAAACAGTGCAGCAACTTGTGATGCAGTAGACTCCTCCAGTCTCATTTCATCATGAGTGGCTAGATTCTGTTGGGTGTGTTCTCAAGTCCAGAAAAGATGCAGTGGAAGTTGATCTAGGACTGCAGACAAACATGTTTTAGGGGCCTGGATATGATTAATTACCCACATTCTGGTAGTTCCATGGGAACAGTCTGATCAGGGACAGCGCTAACATGCACCAAAAGGGCAAAAGTTGCATCCTGCCTAGAAATGACCCCTCTTTCCTCTGCCACTGGGTCCAAATTGATGCACCTACTCAAAAACAGTATCTCAGGGTTTTGAATAGTTGGTATAGCATAGCAAAACGGGGTAATCCGCTAACCATTTTCAGAAATGCTTAGCAGTAGACTGCTAACCATTTTTTGAGTGAGTCCATGACACAGTACACAACATTAATAAAACTATATAATTTTTGACCCATCGCGTCAGGCGATAAGGATTCACCTGGCATTCTGGCGACCCGGGTTCGTGCTAAAGCCTGGGATGACAGGAGCAGAGGCCGGCAGAGAGGGCTCAAGAGCATCCCATGGATGCTCCTCCCAGGAGGGGAAGGCCAAGAACGCACTGCCCTTTTGTGGCTAGTCTCTGCATTGCGCTTTGTGGCATGTGTGACCAAACGTCGCATGAACGAACACCACGTTCCAGTGGGGTGGTTAAACCAGAACACAGAAAATGCCACATAAGCTGCCAGATGACAGTGGCCTGCCTTCCCATCTCCGCAAAGCCAGGGAGTGCCTGAGCTGTGCCCTCACGGCCCCCCGGTGAGGATTGAGGTGTGTGCGTAGGGGCACACAACAGTCTCTCCCGTGGGTGGCACCCCCTCCCCCGACAAAGGGATACATCGGGGAAGGGGTAGCAGATGGTGATCGGGAGGAGCGGTGTGGTGAGGCTTGGCTGCCTAATGGAGCAGGTGGCTGGACTGGTAAGGGGGTGTACAAATAGATAACACACAAAAAAATGTATATGTTTTTTTTTTTGCTAATCGGTCTATGCCAAGAGTAATGCATTTTTTGCAACTGATTAGTATTTTCACACGTCAAACTGCTAATCATTTTTTTCAGCATGTTTAAAACCCTGTATCTGAAGGATGGGAACGTGAGCTGTTCAAAATCTGCCACAGATTATGTTTTGTCCCAGTTGGTTCCTCTTTAGGCCCACATTTTTTACACCAGTGGTTCCAATTCGACCCATGTTTTAAACCTCCCAGCGTTGTCACTGGGTCTGATTGGTCAGATGTCTTTAAGCTAAGTTCCTCCCACCACCCTGGTGGTATATCCTTCAACTCTACCTCACGACCTCAGACCTGCTGGAAGAACAGGTCACCTCCTTCATGGCTCTCATTTAGGTTTCTAGGGTACATTCGCAAACTTGTTTCCAACTTTTTTGAGTTGCTGAAGTATATTTCTCCATGTTCCTTTGACTCCCCTCGACAATTGACAGTCGAACAACAGCAGCCAGAATTTAAATTTTGCATACGGTGCCAGCAGAAGATGTCTGTTAATGACCTGCATGAAGCATGCATGTATTGCCTGTGCAGGCAACATGACATAGCCAGGTGCAGTCTCTGCTTAAGCATGCTTCCCGAGTCCCTCAAGGACTGAGAGCTCTAGCTCTCACTGGGTCAGCCTTCAGAATAGGACCCGAGGGACCGTCCTGAGGGCTGCAAAGGACGACTCTGTTGCAGCCGGGTCGGCTCAACAGCTTGCAGCCCTCGAGGTGGAAGCGGTAGCTGTCGTGGTGGGCACCTCCTCAGTCTCAGTGCCGTTCCCTGGGGCCAGCATCAGAGGTTCATTCACCAGAGAAATGTGCCTGGCCCTCCAGACCTGGGGGGGGGGGGAGCCCTGCCACATGGTGCTAAGCATAAGCACTGCCAGTACCAGTCATGGGACCAGGAGCGATCTAAGTCCTCCTGGTTCCTTGACTCACCCGGCCTCTCAGCAGTTGTTGAGCAGCCCTCAGCTAAGGGACAGGTTGGGCTGGTTGAGGGCTGTTTGGTTCCACCGCTGAGATATTTATTGGGCCTGTCGACCAGTTGTCGGACAAAATTGAGGAATCGATCTCACAGACCCCAGAGCTCCTGGTCTTCACCTAAGAATATGTGGTCCAGTCGGTGTCCCCGTCTGGCCCTAGGCAGGAGCAGCCTCCACCGATGATTAGTACTGGGTCATCGTGGGGCAGGGTTGGGCTCTACCCCCCCCCGGACCTTTGGTCTTCTGGCCGCCACCAGTGGTACACCCACCAATTCACAGCACTTAAGTGCACACCGCTGCTTCTTCATCACTACGGTTGGAGGCACCATCACAGCAGCTGAATATGGGTGCTTCATGTAAGGAGGCCGGCTGCTATTTCACCAGCTTGCCAGGCCAGTTGTCAGTGAGGATCACCCTGGGAGAGAGGATACCTTGGAGGTCCGTGGTGAAAAATGGTCAAGGGCCATTTTTGAGGAGTCCTCAGACAATTCTGATCATGAGTCCATGGCTTTCTCTGGGACTCCCCTCTTCAGGTGCAGCTCAGTTGAGGAACTTATCATCAAGCATGGCTGGTATATTTCAGGGTGCTTCTCTGATTCATCTCAGAGTCCATGTCGCTCCTGCTTGAACCAGTCCAAAAGAGGGCTAAGTACCCACTCACAAACATTTTAGACCGCTACAAATCCTCAGGGGTAGCTTCCCTATGGCTAAGGTCATTTTGGGACCTGTCCTGGAGCTTTGGCAACACCCTGCCTGGCACCCTTTGGCCGCATGGTCTGCAAGTACACGGTCCCCACGGGTTCCCTTTTGGGGTTTTCTGACCACCCCTCCACAAAGGGGTTTGTCACAGATTCGGTGTTCCACAAGTCCAGACATGAGGGGATATGGACAAGCTTCTGGACAAAGAGTCCTTCAAGATTGACCATGCTACTAAAAAGGTGTACACTGTGTCATCTCTGGGTCTGTGTCATGCAAGTTATACCATGATGATGGCCAGCTTCGGTCACTTTCTGATGGGAGTTTTCAGTGTAGCCCTCCCCCGTCTCACTGCTGTTCAACAGTTGGTGGTGCAGCTCATCAGAGATCAGGGTCAATCGCTGACTAAGCACCAGCTCCAGACAGCCTTGGACATGGGCAACTGCTGTGCTCGTGACACGGCAGTGGCTGTCTCCATGCATCACAGGGCCTGGCTGCATTTCTCCACCTACACAGCGGACACCCAGCACAAGGTGACTGATGTCCCTTTTTTGGGCACTGACCAGTTCAGCTTTGGGATGGAAGGACAGCTCGCCCTCATCAGGAAGTCCATTGCTACTTTAGATTCTGTGATGTCATCCCAGAATGACCAGAAAAAGAAGCCTAAGAAACAGGTTTTCAAGTAGCAGTCCTTTCAGTTACAGCCTCCTCGGCAGCAGCCCCAGCAGGGGCATTTGTAGGCCTGGTGCCCCAAACCCAAGTCTGGGAGCCAGGGTCATAAGGGGAAGGGGAGGGCAGGGGTGTGTTGCCCTCTGGCAGCAGCCACCGGTGCCCACACAAAGCTGCCCAGTGACGGTGGGGGAGGGCATCATCCTTTTCATCCCTTCCCCTTCTCCCCGTTAGAGGTTGGCTGTGTCACGTCTTGCCACACTGGTCCGCTATCACAATGGACAAGTGTGTGTTGGACTCAGTGGGCAGAGGATTACCTCTGGACTTGGAGGTTCTGCCGCCTTATCACCTCTGCGCTCCTCGAGAGTCCAGGGTGCACAGAACACACTATCTGCCCTTCAGGAGGACATTGTGCAACTGCTTGCAAAAGGGGCAATAACCCATGTCCCAGATGCCCTGGCCAATCAGGAATACATGTCCAGGTACTTCCTGGTCCCAAAACGGACAAGCTGCATAGTCTCAACCAGTTTATGTGGAAACGCAGGTTCTGGATGGTACTTTGAATCAGATTACTCCATCGCTGGAGCAGATCATGTGGTTCTGCTTCCTAGACCTCCAGGGTGTGTTTTCCACATTCCCGTCCATTCATCCCATCTCTGCTACATCTGGTTCCTAGCAGAAGGGTTCCTGTACCAGTTCCAGGTTATGCCCTTTGGCCTTTTCTCAGCACCCAGGGTCTTAATCAAATACATGGCAGTGGTGTTGGACCCCCTGCAGTGCCTAGGGTTCGAGTACACCCCTCTGTGGATGACTGGCTGTTACCTAGTCCATCCAGAGAGTCCTTGGAGAGGTCCAGAGATCTGTCTCACCAGACTTACTGAGACTTGGGCCTGCTGGTCAACCAGTACAAGTCTGAACTGGTACCGAAGTTGGTGATCAAGTCAATAGGGACAAAACTAGACTCCCGGCAGGTCAAGGCCCACCCTGTGAACTGGGCACTGATCTTACCTCCTTTGCTTGATCATTTCAAGTTGGGCTCTTGTGCACTGCCTGGGATTTCCTGAGGCTGCTGAGGTACATGGCATCCTGCACCAGTGTGGTCTGTTGGGCTCACTGGTGGGTGCGTCACCTCCAGAGGGAACTGGGCCATCAGTGGTCCCAGCATCTAGGTCACTTGCACCAGCCGGTCACAGTGACCCAGCCAGTGTGGGATGCCATCCAATGGTGTCTGATCTCAGCACACCTGGAGGAAGGAATCCCGTTTGTCCGCCCAGAACTGACTGCCATGCTCACAACAGACATGTCTTTGGTGGGTTGGTGAGTGTACCTGGGAACACACAGGTTCTAGTCACCCAGGAAGTCCCATCACCACATAAACCTTCTGGAGCTCCATGGAGTGCATCTGGCTGTGATGGAATTCGCTCTGCTAGTTAGGGGTCAAGTCATGCAGGTCCAGACAACACCATGACCTACCTGAACAGGCAGGGCGGAACTCACTCCCTTCACTTGTATCAGGAGGCCCTGCACAGCTGGACCCTTATGCCCAGCCTGGGTGCAGATCTCCTGGCAATCCATATCACAGGAGAGAACTGTCAGCTAGTCGACGCTCTCAGATGGGTAGGAGAGACATTGCTCGAGTGGTCTCTGCATCAGAAGGTGATGAACCACCTGCTTTTCTAAATCTAATGGAAGAGGTGGTGGCTGTGGCTTTCCCATGAGCATAGCTAATACCAGCAGTAGGTCCAACGGTGGAGTCGGTACACACACCAGAGGGGACAGGTGGTCCAGGCCCTTGAGAAAGTGACAACTTCCAAGCAACATACTAGGTATCCCACTTCCGTATATAATTTTAGAAAATGGGACTATAGAAAGCTTCATTTTGATTGGATAAAAGTGCCAATCAGCCGGTCCAGTATGAGACAACAGAGACCGGGAAATATCTAGTCCCAGTCTCTGCTGCCTCATATAGTTCTAATAATATTGGGCCAGTAGAACGTTGAAAACGGCAAGTGCAGCCATGTTGCTTCTCACGTACAAACAATAAAGCAGTTAGCTGATCTCCTGTCGCATCTGCCATTTAACTGAACTTCCCTCAGTCACGAGCGAGTAAATGACTGCAACATCCATTTTTTTTTCATCCTGTACCCCATTACCAAATGCAGTGCACAAAGAAAACGTTTAAAAAAAGAAAACAGCCCTGTCACGCCACTTCCCAACCACTAACTGCCATCCCATGATCTGAATGCTCACCATCACACTCTCCGACTCTATTTTGTAGAAAATCTAAGTCTCACAACTACACTTATAAAAGACTCTGTCTCGCAAAGCAGAAATTGACATTAAATTTTCCCGCTGCTCTCTCTCTCTCTCCGTTGACTTGATCGTTGTTTCAGTTCTCTGCTCGGTTTTCGGCTGCCTGCCCATGCCATGCCAGCAAGGTTAAACTTCTAAAAAAAAAAAAAAAAGCCTCTGTCCCTAGTGCCAGTGTGCCACTACGTTCCCTGTATCACCTTATTTAACGAACTACTGTGCCCGACTGTGCTCCGGAACCTCACAGCTCCTGCTCCCAGCTTCAAAGAAAAGCGAGACTGTGTAGTGAGACAGAAAGATGTTGTTTCCTGAATCCCCAGCACCCAGCAGTTACTGTACACTGCCCACCCCGTCTGCTAGCAACTATCGTCTTGCCCTTGTTATTTTTAAGGCAGCAATGCAACGGTACCTGTTTTTGATGTTTAAGCATTTTTTTTTTTACTATATTCTTCATGATCGATGCTGCAGTCACGGAAAGCAGGAGCACTTCTGTTAGACCTATGTAGCGGTACTGGATATTTCTTTCACGTAAAAACACTAACTCATGTTGCTCGCAAAAGCGGGGGGGGACAGTAACCAATAACCATGACAACTAGGACCCACCGCTACAGGGGCTCTAGAAGGACAAAACTCCCTAGATAAAACACACACACACACACAGGCGGAGGAACTATTTTATTTCAAAACTGATTTTAAATTGATTTTTTATTAACATTTTATTGTTAAACTTATTTTGTTTTACAGTGCCCATTTTCTAAAGCATAATAATACCCTCCAGGGTGGGCGGTATTGTGCTATACCGGACCTTGCAGGGGCTATAAGGTCCCTCCGCCTGCGCGTCTGGCCTCATTACGCCCCAGGGAGGTCCGGTATAGCACAATACCGCCCACCCTGTCGGGTATTATTGCTTACTTATAAATCTGCTGAGCTGGATTTTCAGAGACTGGTATCCACCGATCTGCTTGGGCTAATTTTAAAGTGCTTCACCAGTCCTGATGCACTCATGTATGATTTTACACTGTGAACGCAGAGTTTTTTAACCAATCGTCTTCCAATCCCTCAGAGAACAGAGAGGTAGTGAGAATTGTCAATCCTACTTCAAGTTGGAGCTCTTGCAGCAGGCAGTAACCATAAGGACTAAGCCACCAGGCACCAGGACCCCACAGAAAACTTCTAGCAAGCAGTCTACAGCGGGGACCACCCCCTGATATTGGCCCGTCCCCGATGTCAGCCAGTGGTATAAAAGAGGTGGTCCCCAGCCCCACCTCTGTTCTTTTCCTGCCGTTGACCCCTTTGCATCGGCTCCTCAGATGCCTTCTGCAGCAGTCGACCGCCAGTGTGCATTTACCGGCATTTATTTTCTTTTTTCACCAAAATAGTGAATTTTTTCTTTCCTTCTCAGCATGTCTTGGTCACCGACTTCCTCAGTTGAGCGGCAAAAGTCCAAGTGCACATGTGGCAAGCAGCTACTATCCAAAGATAGCCACGCGGCCTGTCTTTTTTGCCTAGGCTTGGACCACGATGTTAAGGGCTGCCTGCACTGCCATAACTTTAACCAAAGAACTCTGATTCACCGCCAGAAGGCCCTTAAAAGCCACCTCCTTGAAAAACAGCTTGCCGCCATGCAGAAGCATCCTTGCGGGGGGGGGTCCTTTTTCTTCTTCTTCTTCCTCCTCCTCCATTTCAGGGGCCTCGACGTCGTCCATGACCCACAGGGAGAAGGTGATTTCAGGGAAGCACAAGTCCCAGGACAAGGACCAGGAGAAGACCCAGACACGCTCCCATTCTCAGTTTCCTCACAAGAAGAAGACTGCCTCCGGTTCCTCCTCTCACAGGGGATCTGACTGTCCTCTCCAGCTTGTCCTTTCCTCCTCTGGGCAGCCGGCAGACAAAACTCCCGCCTTAGTACTGACGTCAGGAGGAGGTCAGTTAGGGTCTGGGACTTCAGTCTCGGCTCTGCAGCCCCTAAAGATAAAGGCCCTCTCCAAGTCCTCAGGCCCTTCCTCAGGTGGTGGGGCCGGTTCTTCTTTGGTCGGCGGGTCTGTGCCCATCGTCCGCCTGGCCCCGGCATTTGTTAAGGCCTTTACATCCTCGAACAAGAGCCTCCGACGCCCAGAACATGCGCCCGTCTCAGTGGCCTCTGTGGCACCTCTGCCTTGTTTCACAGTGTCATCACCGCAGGCTCCTGCTATGCTGATGTCCGCCACGTACCTGGACCGTCAATAGCTGACACCCACCATGCTGATGCTGGATAACCCAGCGACTCCCCAGTTGTTGCCGATTCCTCCAGTATCACGGGCAGACGTGTATACCTCCCCTATACCAACAGAGGATCTGACGTCTGCATTCCTTACCCCTAAGGACCGGCGCCTGCTAATCCTCCACCACAGTCGCCCGCTGGCCCAGTGGGTCCTCAGATCCCTCTTAGCAAGGTGAAGGACCTCTTCTGCTTCTTTTGGAATGAGATCAAGAGAGACCTTCTCCCCCCAAGCCTTCCTAGCCAGTCATGGTGGTCCCTGAGTCAGAACCTAGGGAACCTTCCCTGCAGCCCAAAAGTCCACCCCCGCACCCCAAGGATAGGCGTCAGGAACGGTCTAAGCACAGAAACTGCAGACATAGGTACTCCTCGTTCGTCAGGCCCACGTTGGCACCACTCCACTAGCAGATGCTGGCATGAACCCTCTTACTCTAGTTCGGAAGATTTGGGCTGTAGCTCATAGAATCATAGCTCGTCTTCTTTCTCCTCCAGAGACTCTGAACCCAGGGGTTGTCCTCCTACGCTAGATCCCCTCCTGATGATCCATCATTCATTGATGTCATGAAGCACATCCAGGCTATTAACGTCTGGGAGATGGAAGACCTAGATCCTGAGCAGCGTAGGCTTGCCAAGTACCTGCACCAGAAGTAACCAAAACCCTTAGTGGTACCCCGCTTGTGGATACCTTCCAGGACCTCACAAGGTTAACTTGGAAGCATCCCTCATCTTCTCCAGCAGTATCGAAAAAGTCGGATAGGCTCTATAGGGCACCTTGGGATAAGCCTTTCCTTGCGGAACATCCAATGGCTGATTCTGTGTTCATTACTGCAGCCCATGATAGGTCGAAGAGGCCTAAACACCTCAGTAATCAGCCTCCCGACCAAGAGTCCAGACATTTGGATCAGCTGGGCAAGAAGGTTTTTACCTCAGCTACTTGCTCCATTATGTCACTAAATTTTCTCACGCTTATAGTACAGTTTCAAAATGCCCTGTGAGAAAAAGGTATGCAGTTCACCCAGGCCCTGCCGGATACGCCTCAGATGACAAAACTCCTGGTCCTACTGAAATCTGGCTGTGATGTAGGTACGCATGTTTTGTGGGCCGCCTATGATATCACGGATACGGCTGCCAGGGCAGCAGCCATCGGTGTCTGTATTTGACACCAGTCATGGCTTAGGATCTCGGGGTTTATCCAGGACCTTCAGGCCGGTATCATGGGCCTCCTTTACAAGGGCTCCATCCTCTTTGGAGACGAGGCTGAGAAGTTAATCACCCGCCTCCCAAAACTCCAGCAAGGCTATCTGGTCCATCCAAAAAATATACAGGCCAACCAGAAGCCTTTCAAGAAGCAGTCCTATGGCGATCCTCTGGTCAGTAATCCCTCAACCAGCAGCAGCAGTGTGGGGGCTACAAATGTAAGGCCACCTCCCAAACTCCTGGAGGTTCTTCATCCAGAACCAGCATGTCTTCCCAGGTTGCCCTACCCACCCCAGAGGCTTCCGCCTGACTCCTTGCCAGACGCCCCCCTCCCCAGCAGAGGCCCTGGGAGAGGTGGTGGGGGGGTAGTCACCTCTCCCCCCATCTGGAGGGATGGAGCAAAATAACTTCCGACCAGTGGGTCCTCCAACTCTTAGAGAGAGAGAGTACATACTTTGGAGTTCCTTAAGAGACCACCAGACAACCTGCCAGTGTCCTACCACTACCCCCTGCCCTGTCACACATCGCCTTAATCGAAGAGGAAATTCAGGTGTTTCTTTGGAAGCAGGCCATAGAGCCAGTCCCCTCAAGTCAGAGGGGCAAGGGATTTTATTCTCATTTCTTCCTAGTGCCCAAAAAGACTGGGGATTTTCGCCCCATTCTAGACTTCAGCCACCTGAACAAATACGTCGAGTACAAGAGGTTCAGAATGGTCACTCTACCTGGCCTACTTCCCTTCTTCACCAAGCGGACCGGCTGTGCTTTCTGGACGTGTAGGATGCATACCTTCACATCCTAGTGTACCAGCCACACAGAAGGTACCTGCGCTTCCTCTTCCAGGGACACCGTTACCAGTTCTTGGCTCTGTCATTCAGCCTGTCCTTGGCTCTGTGAGTTTTTACCAAGTGCCTAGCAGTGGTGGCTGTGGCCCTCAGGAGGAAAGGCCATTACATCTTTCCCTACCTAGATAACTGGCTCCTGGCAGCACCTACAAGGGCTCAGCTGCTATGAACTCTCACAGACACCTTTACTCTCTTCAGAGAACTGGGGATCACACTGAACCTGCTGAAGTCATCCCCATGGCCCAGTCAAAGATTCCAATACATCGGAGCAGTACTGGACACAGAACAGGGAAATACCTTTCCACTGCCACACAGAGCAGATCTCCTTCTGTCCCAGGCCTGGACAGTGTCCTCGTCCCAGCAAACATCAGACAGGGCATTCCTATGAATGTTAGGCCACGTGGTGGCTGACGTTCCAACCATTCCCTTGGCTCATTTGCATATGGGGGTCCCCAGTGGACACTCAGGGTGCAGTGGGACCAATGCTCAGACGACCTGGACCAGACAGTATTGGTTCCCAATCCAGTTTGTCGGGTCCTGAACTGGTGGATGAACCTTGTCAAACTTTCCAAGGGAGTACCCTTCAGACAAGAGTCCACTGGCGAGTCCTAACTACAGATGTCTCAGGAGAGGACTGGGATGCTCACTTAGCAGATCGACAGACCCAGGGAACCTGGTCCGCCTTAGAATGCAAGTGGTCCTCTATGCCTTACATGCTTTCAGATGGACCTCCTTCCGGACCCTCAGTTAGTCCGGACCGACAATATGTCAGTGGTCTTTTACATAAACAAGCAGGGAGGATCTCATTCATACCCCCTCTGCAAGGAGATCATGAGGTTCTGGTACTGGGCACTGGAGCATCGCCTGGAGTTCACCATCGTGCATATTCCAGGCATCCAAAACATCTTGGTCTTGGTCCAAGGCCCACGAGTGGAAACTACTCCAGTCAGTCGCTGAGCAACTGTTCGACAGATGGGGTGGCCAGAGTTGGATCTTTTTGTATCCCCACTCAATGCCAAACTGCCTAATTTCTGCTCGCTAGATCCACGGCCTGGTGTTTTCTGGCGAGACTCGTCCCTCTGTTGGACAAGGAGGTTCCTGTATGCCTTCCCTCCCTTTCCTCTACTTCAGAGGATAATTCCCAAGCTGCAAGCGGAAGGAGCGAAGATAATCCTCATTGCTCCCTACTGGCCTCGTCAGATATGGTTCTTTCTGCTTCAACAGGTGGCAGCAGAGCCTCCGATCCCCTTGTCCCTGAGCTCGCACTTGCTCTCCCAGGACCAGGGCAATCTAGTCCATCCAGACCTCAAGTCTCTGCACCTGCATGCATGGCTCCTGCAGACTTAGTGGTTGCCAGATTTTGGGGTCTCTCTGAGAGTAGCCGACGTCCTAGTGGCTGCTAGAAAGCTGTCCACTAGGTCAGCTTACGCCATGAAGTGGAAGTGGCTCTGCCTCTGGGCATCGGCTCACCACCTCAATCCCTTCACTTGTCCAGTGAACTCCATTTTAGAGTATCTCCTTTCTCTAGCCGACTCTGAGCTACTCCTCTATCAAGGTGCACCTTTTGGCTATCTCTGCATACCATGCACCTATAGAGTGCAAGACCCTTGCCCAGTTAGATTTGTCCCGCACTTTTTTGTGGGACATCCTAAACCTGAAACCTCCCATGCAGGACCCAGTCCCTCCTTGGGATCTTTTTTTTTTACATTAGAAAAGCTTACCTTGCCTCCCTTTTGAACTGGCCGTGGACTGCGAGCTACATTTTCTGTTGTGAAAAGCATTATTGTTAGTTGCAGTTACCTCTGCTCGGAGGATTTCCAAGCTTCATGCTCTGATGTGTAAAGAGCCCTACTTAAGTTTTTCACAAGGACAGAGTTTCCTTAAGGACAAATCCTAAGTTTTTGCCTAAAGTAGTGTCCGAGTTCACCCCAAATCAGAACATCCATCTACCTGTATATTATCCAGTGTATTCAAACAAAGGGGAGGCTTTACTCCATACTCTGGATGACCACAGGACGCTTCGCTACTGCCTTCAGTGTACCGGTCCTGTCAGGAAGACCAATCAGTTGTTTGTTTCTTTCGCACCCAGATTGGAAGGGGCACCTGTTACTAAACAGACGTTGTCTAAGTGGTTTGCATTGTTTACTGTTATTGTTAAGTACGAAAGGCTTTTACTGGGCTCAGTAAAAGGCCACTCCACAAGGGGTATAACTACATCCTTTGCCTCCTTAAGAAACGTGTCTGCAGCAGACATCTGCACAGTAGCTACATGGAGTTCTGTTCACACTTTCGTTAAACACTAGAGTTTGGACATCGCTTCCAGACGCAGGACTGGCTTTGGCCTGGTTGTCCTCCAAGGCCTGCTGCCCTGAAGGCTTCTGACTACCTTTAGCCTCCACCTATGCCTGTCAGTATCTTCTCCTTGACTGCTTAGGGCTCAGTCCTTATGGTTATTGCCTGTGCAAGAGCTCCAATTTGAAGTAAGATAGTACAGTTACATAAGAACTTACCGTAATAGATCTTCGAAAGGAGCTCTTGCAGCAGGCGCTGCTTTCCCTCCCTCCTTTCCCCGGTATTCCTTCTGCTCTCCTTTTATCTAGAATCAAACTTCCTCGGTTCTCCTTTTCTCCTAAGCTCAGGGTCTCCGGTGGGAGAACTGCAGTTGGGCTGGGGACTGCCCCTTTTATACCATTGGCTGACATCGGGGGCGGGACGACATCAGGGGCAGTCCCCGCTGTAGACTGCTAACTAGACATTTTACGCGGGGTCCTGGCACCTGGTGTCTTTGTCCTTATGGTTATTGCCTGCTGTAAGAGCTCCTTTCGAAGATCTACTGTTGTGGTAATTTCTTAAATAACTGTACTTTCTGTGTCCCCCTGCCCCTTTCTCATTTGGCTGGAGTGCTAGTGCATCTATTACTCGTGTGATACAGGGCATTCAGAGGCTTCTAAGGTTTTGGGTGCATGTCTATTAAAAGTGCGTGAAATTGTCACCATTACAGGAGCTTTTTCCACTGAAGCAAAAAAAAAAAAACAGGAGCTGAGAGAATTCCTGGCAGCCTGCCAGTTTGCATGAGAAAAAACAAATAAAGGGGGATGCAGTCCCCTGATTCTGGCAGAAATGAGCTCACTGACAACAAAATGCAAAGGGGTCTGATGCAAATGATGAAATTGTCTGTGCTCTGCCCCTTTTACATTTTATTGTCAGTGGTCTTGTTTCTTACAGAACCAGAGGAGTCTGTCCCTTTTGTTTCTGCATTGTACACTAATAATTTTGACCTACCTTAACTACCACATAGATGCCTGACATGAAGAATATGTTTTGTACTCCTTGCACTGCAGGGAGCGGAATATTGCTAAATTGGATGGGAAATTAGAAACCTGCACATGCAGTGCCTTGTTTTGCTTCATGTTGCTGGCCATATGTGAATGGGGCATGGGGCAGTGGGAGACCAAACTAAGTGTAGCCTCGATTAATTTTGAAACCAAATGATTGTTAAATTGGGCAAGGCTGGCAGAAGAAAGGGAACATATATGTCCCACAGATGGACAGAATTCAGATTTACGTGTCAAAGGTTGGGCAGGGTGCCGAAACATTTTGTAATGTTATAGACATTATATTACTGTATACAGGTGTAATGAAATATGTTTGATTACACACATGTACAATATATTTGATTCCCCCACGCTGATCTTAAAGGGTTCACTTTTAGATAATGATACAGCCAGAGTGGGCGACGTCAACATTTTATCCAGTCCAAAAGATGGTCTTTTTTTTTTTTTTGTTATTTATTATTTTTATGTGACCGGGTAGTCCTACTGGAACAAAATCCATTTTTAGGGGTAACCCGGGATTAGTTACAGAAATAGCACATATTGAATGTAATAGTTAATTAACACTTTATATAGGGACACGGGGGGTTTACTTTACCTTGATTTCCAGTTATTTTATAGCTTTGTATAATCACACTCACTATACCATTCTTTGTAAAATGGAACTCTGTATAAATCACCCTCACTGTACTGTTCTTTGTAAAATGCTTTGCTTCTGGGAAGAGATTGGTATAGAAGGTCTTCACTATTTACCTAGGAATATAATTTTGTCTATTAAAAATAGTAATGAGGAGCCCAGTGCCAAGCAAGCTAAACTGGATGATGAAGAAACCTTTAATATTGCCAAGGTGTCTGAAGGTGACATTACTGCGGTAAGTTTGTTAACATTTATTTGATGAGTAGGTAGCTACTAAAATAAACTGCATGTATCTTCTATATTACAGCAATTAAACTGAACTTGAGTGTTTTCTAGTTTTGTTTACGTTGTCAGCTACTGGTTTTCTGACTATTCCAGATACTGCATTCCATAGTTGGTTAGTTTTTAGGAAAGGTACATTGAAATTCTCCCAGGAAGGTAATCAGTGGGGTCCCTCAAGGTTCAGTATCGGGGCCACTCTTGTTCAGTGCCTATGTCTTGGATATAGGGAAGGGGGTTAGGAATAGGTTGAGTCTGTTTGCGGACGATTCAAAACTGGGAGCACTGGTGGTTTGTGAAGAAGTGAGGGAGGTGGTCCAGGGGGATCTGGATACCCTGGAGGGGTGGTCAGGAGGTGGGGACCGAAATTTAATGCTGGGAAATGTAAGGTACTCCATTTGGGGGTCAAAAACCTGGACCATAAATACACACTGGGGGTCACACTGCAAGCCACATTGGGAGAAGGGGATTTAGGGGTGTTGATAGACATCAAAATGAATAACTCTGAAAATTGTAGAAGAACTGCAGCCAAAGCAAACAGGATACTGGGCTGCATAGCCAGGGGAATTACGTCCAGAAGGAAGGAGGTGATCCTCCCTCTATATAATGCCTTGGTCAGGCCGCAGCTTGAGTACAGTGTACAGTTCTGGAGACCTCATCTGAAGAAGGACATAACACTGCTGGAGAGGCTCCAGAGGAGAGTGACCAGGGTGATTCAGGGCATGGAGGGGAAGCCTTATAAGGAGAGACTAGAAGAGCTTGGGCTTTACTCACTGAAAGAGAGGTGGGACAGGGGAGATATGATAGAGGTTTTCAGGTATGTAAAAGGAATAACCAGGAGTGGAACCAAGGAGCTGTTTAGGCTAAAGAAGGGGGGAACAACCAGGGGCCATGAGTGGAAGCTGGAGGGGGGGAACTACAGGGGGGAGCATAGGAAGCATTTTTTTCACTGAGAGGGTGGTGGAGCTGTGGAATGTGCTGCCTGGGAGGCTGGTGGAGGAGGGCACAGTGAAGGGCTTCAAGAAGGGGTGGGACAGGTACAAGGGGAAACTGAAACTAAAGAAGATCCTCTTGGGGACTAGGGGGTGGTAAGGCGAGCAGCCACTAGGTTGCTGGCTTTCAAGAAGACAAGACAGACCATTTAGCCTCTTCTGCTGGCTTTTAGTATGTTAGTAAATGTGGCATTTTTGTTGTTGTTAGACTTGCTGTTTATGCGCCCTTCTGCTGCAATTGGCCCCTGTCTTCCCCAGGACTTACCATCTGTCTCCTTCAGTCCCTGTGGCTCCCCCCCCCCCCAGTGGTGCGACTCTATCCAGCCTTGGAAGGTGAGTGCCAAAGTCGATCATGTGGGGCCAGCGTAGGGAGTCCTGGTTCATCCTGCTTGGTCAGGCCTAATTTTCCAGGTTGCTGTGTCCCTGTTGGATGTCTGTGTGCATGAGGCTGATGAGGATTTGAGTGCATGAATGATGGTGCGGCATGCTTGAGCCCAACAGACATACACCCGCTGTGCCTCAGTCACATCTCCACCCATGTTCATCCAAATGGCAGCAGTGTGATAGAGGCAGTGACCCTCCCTCCCTGGTTGAGGAGAGTGTCCTCTCCCCCTGGCTGGCCCTGATGACCCTGGTTCATTAATGAACCTGGACCGCTGGCGTCTCAAGTGGTAACCCTGCCACTGTGCCAACAGGCTAGCCATCCATTGGCTCATTTTTAGGTGTATCCTGGGAAGTGGGTTATATAGGCATATTTATGCTGGCAGAGAGAATTTTGGCCAGGACAACAAGAAAACTCCGCTAATCTTACAGTAGGTGTCATAGGCTCTTTTTTTTTCCTCCTTTGATTTATATCTTCTCTACTGTCCTGTCCTGCCAGCTCTTGTGTAGGCAACTTTCCGCAGCCTAATCACCCACCATCTCTAGGGTGTACCCGAAACTCCCACAGCTTGCCCCTCGTGTGGGGTCTAGGTGTACTTGCCCATGGGGGGGGCTATCTTTTATCCTGCTCTGGCAGAATGTTTATCCACCATTTTTTGTTCCCCAAGGATATCAGTGTGCAATATTGCAGAACATCTGCCTGTATCCCTCACCCCTCTGGGTGTCCCGTGCGCCATGGCAGTTAGCCTCTTTTTTTTTTTTTTGGTACATATCTTTTTATTAGCTTTTTGTACAATCAATACAGACAATTCTGTCAAGGAGATGCATAGATTTCCCAGTCCACAGGAGGTATGGGGTATATACGGTATGTAAATTGGCGGATCCAGCAAGGCGACTTCTGCTACCCGACACAGCAGTGGGGGGTCTCACCAGTGTGTTACTACTGCCTCCTACTCCTGTATTTCATATTGATTTAGTTAGGACCCAAGAAGGGGAATCCCTTGGTTAAAGCAATAACGGGAGACCCTGAGGAAACTCTAACCTTTTTAGATACAGGGTTTCTTGAACCCTTTGTCCGCTGTCTCTATTTCTGCTCAATCTGCACCTTCCCAGATGCATCCAGTTTGCTGTAGGAATATCTCCGCTTGGTAAAAATGACCTGAATATATTTGATATTGTTCAGGGGTATGAAAGTATTGTCATACTGCATCATATATAAGATCCAAAAATTCCATCTAGAAGTGAAGACTTCTGTTTTATTATTTAAGATAAATGTAATTTTTTTTCAGTTTATAAATTATATTGATTGTGGTTCTCCACTGGTCCAATGTGGCATGCTGTGAGGATAACCATTTCCTAGTGACACATTTCTTGTCTGCTATGAGCATGAGCCCAAGCAAATATTTAATATGTTTATCTTTGATGTTCCTGGGATAATGTAGAATAAGGACATTTGTGGTGTGAGGTGTGTTGAGACATGCAAGATGTCCATAATGGCTCCTTCCAGCTCCCTGTGAAAAGATGGCAGTGGTGGACATGACTACATTAATATGCGTATGGGTCGCCACAGTGGTGCCATAGGCCCTCCAGCACTCTGCATTTCCGTGCCTCTCACTCTCATATTTAGCAATAATAACTGGTGTTCTGAAGTATCGTACAAGGTGTTTCTAGGCATATGCCTACCAAACATGCAAGGATGTGACCCTTCCTGTCTCATAGCATCCCTTCTCCCAGTCTAATGTCTCTGTCTGGGTGCCCAGCTCATCCTCCTATCTAATGGCCACATAAATAATGACCTAAGTGAGGAGGGCAAGAAGGTATTAAAGCAAAGGATGGGGGGAGTTACATAGCAAAAGCAGGGCATTTAAACTAGGAGTGGGGGTTGGCAAGTGGGCAGGAGGCATGCAGAATCCACAGGAAGGGAAACCAAATGAGCTTACCCCCCCCCCATGCTAGAAGCAATGGAAAAAAGGGAGCACTAGAGGGGATCCTAGGAAGGGAGAGAAGGAGGGGTTGGGGGTCAGGGAAAAAGGGTGGTGGGTGGTCACCTTGAATGCTAGGAGCCTAGGGAACAAAATAGCAGCACTACAGGCTTTCATGGCAGAAGGGGAGGTGGACGTGGCAGCCATCACGGAAACATGACCCACCCATTACCAGGACTGGGACCTGGCGGTACCAAGGTATAAGATATTCCACAGAGATAGGGTAAATGGGAAGGGTGGGGGAGGGGCACAGTGTGTGAGATGGTCTGAAGTGTGTTCGTGAGGAGGGTAGTACAGAGTCATTATGGATACAAATCCAGAATTCCAAGAATAGGACTCTCAGGATGGGAGTAGTGTACAGGCCTCGAGAGAGGAGTTAGACAAGGAAAGTACAGTTACGTAAGAACTTACTGTAACAGTAGATCTTCAAGAGAGGCTCTTGCAGTAGGTAATTACAGATAGGACTAAAGCCGGCAGGTGTCAGGACCCCACGGAAAAATTTCTAACTAGCAGTCTCTGGCGGGGACCGTCCCCACGCCAGGTGACTGACGTCAGTATAAAGGGCGGTTCCCCCCACGCCTTCGCTTCTTTCCAGTTCTTCCGGCCAAAGACCAAAAAGGCAAGACGAGAGAGAAGCGGATATTTTCTTCCCTTGAAAAGGAGCTGAAAAAGCTTAGGGGGATGGAGGGTGGGAAGGTATTGCCTACTGCAAGAGCCTCTCTCGAAGATCTACTGTTACGGTAAGTTCTTGCGTAACTGTACTAGCTTACTTCGAGAGGACTCTTGCAGTAGGTAATTACAGATAGGACTGAGTCCCAAGCAGTCTGGAACAAGAAGAAGCAAACGGGAGGAGGAAACTACCCAAATGTAGACCCTCAGGCTGTGAAGGTCTTAGGAAAGAATACCTTTCAGAACAGTCAACCCCAAGCCAGCTCTATGGCGAGAAGCAATGTCCAAACTGTAATGTTTCGTAAAGGTATGGACAGAAGTCCAAGTTGCTGCACAGATGTCTGCCGCTGACACATTCTTGAAACAAGCAGCAAAGGCAGCAACCCCTCTGGTGGAGTGGCCTCTGACTTGACCCGGCAGGGTCTTGTTGTACTTGTCATAACAGAAAGTGATACAATGAGCCAACCATTTTGATAGGCATTGCTTAGAAACAGCATGACCTTCTCTTTTACGAGCAAAAGAGACAAACAGTTGATCAGTCTTTCTGAGATCCTTCGTCCTGGTGGTGTAGTATCTCAGAATTCAGTGAACATCCAAAGTATGCAAGAGGTACTCCCCGTGATTGGAGTGCAGCGTAAAGAAAGCAGGCAACTCAATGGATTGATTCAGCGTAGATTCCGCTACCAGCTTAGGGAGAAACTTAGGGTTAGTACGTAGAGCCACACGTTCCTTGTGAAAAATCAAATACGGCATTTTGCACATCAAGGCCTGAAGCTCAGAAATTCGTCGAGCTGAAGTAATGGCCACTAGGAAGAGAGTCTTCCAAGAAAGGAACTTCAAGTCTGTTGAAGCTGCTGGTTCGAAAGGAGGCAGAGTAAGCTTCTCAATAAAATTCAAATCCCAAGGAGGGGCAGGAACACGAATAGGGGGTCTCAAGTGGAGAACCCCTCTCAAAAAAGTGTTAGAGACTTCCAACTGCGCAAAGGTTCTGTCCCCAAAAGGAGCATAGTAAGTGGAGATGGCCACCATGTGAACCTTCAGAGAGGAATGACTGAGACCCAGATCAAAGAGATGGCGCAAGTAATCCAGAAGCCGCCCAACAGAGCAAGAGAAAGGCTCGAAATCTTTGGAAGCGGCCCAAATAGAGAACCGTTTCCACTTCATGGCATAGGTAGATCTAGTGGAGGGCTTTCTGGCCGCCACCAGAATCTCAGCCACCAGTAGGGAAACCCTAAACCGGGCTTGAGCTACGTCTCTAGGAGCCACACGTGCAACTGAAGGGACTTGAGGCCTGGATGGACCAGGGTCTCCTGATCCTGGGTCAGCAAAAGCTGCGACAGAGGAAAAGGAGGTTCTTCCAAATACTGTTGCCTGAATACTGTTGCAGAAGAGAGAACCAAACTTGTCTGGGTCAGAAAGGAACGATTAGGATCGTGCAAGCTCCTTCCGAGCCGAGTTTCTGTAAGACCCTCGGAATCAGTGGAATCGGGGGGGTAGGCATAGATGAATCTGCCCCTCCAGTTTAGGGACAAGAGCGTCGTTCCATAAAATGCCACGCCCTGGAGCAAGCAAGCAGAAGGAGGGAAGTTTTGCGTTGTGAGGAGATGCAAACAGGTCTACCTGTGGCATTCCCCAGCATAGGAAGATATCGTCTGCCACCCCTGATCCAGTTCCCACTCATGAGCGTGAGCAGACAACCGACCGAGGTGGTCTGTCAACGTGTTCTCCACCCCCAGGACGTGAATTGCCGTGAGGTGAAGGTTATGCTGCACTGCCCAATCCCAAACCCGCATCGCCTCCCTGCAGAGAGGGTAGGAATGAGTTCCTCCCTGTTTGTTGATGTACCAGACAGCACACATGTTGTCCATCTGGACAGCCAGATGCCCGGGGAGCAGCTACAGATGCAGAGCCTGAAGAGCATACAGCACGGCCCAAAGCTCGACTGCATTGATGTGAAGAGTCTGTTCGCGCCGGGACCAGGAGCCCTGGGTCCTGTGAGACCCCAGATGGGCTCGCCCGAGGCATCTGTTGTCAGCGTCTGGGAGGGGGGAGAGAAAGGCAGAAGGGAACCCCCCCGGCAAATGTTCTCCTGACCCATCCACCAATGCAAGTCCCGAACCATGGGGTTGGAGACCAGAACTTGTTGATCTAGGTCATCCACCAGTTGATCCCACTGAGACCGAAGGATCCACTGGGAGATTCTCATGTAGAGCGGAGCGCGAGGGTCTGTCGAAATAGCAGCCGCCATGAGTCTGAGGAGGCCAAGGACTAACCTGGCGCTGACACGCCTGCGACTGGACAACAGGCTGACCTGAGCCTGGAGTGTGGCCGCCCTGTCCAGTGGCAGGAATGCCATGCTGGAGGTCGTGTCCAGGATCGCCCTGATCAACTGGAGCCTCTGGGACCGGATCAGATGGGACTTGGCCTGGAAGATGGTAATACCCAGGCTGGTGAAAACCTGCAGGATAAGGGAAAGGAAGCGCAGGAGCTCCTCCCTGGATGGGGCCGCCAGGAGCCAGTTGTCCAGGTACGGGAAAACCTGAACCCTTTGGGTACACAGGTAGGCCGCTACCACCGAAAGGCATTTGGTGAACACTCAGGGCGCCAAGGAAAGACTAAGTAGGAGGGCCTTAAACTGGTAGTGGTCCCCCTGGAATGAAAAACGTAGGTATTTTCGGTGGGAAGGGTGAATAGGGATATGCAGGTAAGCATCCTGCATGTCCAGAGCACATAGCCACTGTCCCGGCCGAAGGAGAGGCAGAAGACCCTGCAGAGAGAGCATTCTGAACCTTTTGTACTCCACGAACAAGTTCAGGGAACTGAGGTCGCGAATCAGCCTCACGTGTCCTGACTTCTTTGGGACCAGGAAGAAATGGGAGTAGTAACCCATCCCCCGAAGATGGGGCGGGACAGGCTCTATCGCCTCCTTCAGAAGAAGAGAGGATATTTCTTCCCGGACCAGAAGAAGGTGTTCTGGGGAGTAAGACGACCTGGTTGGGGAGGGGGGGGTTCGAGGTGGTTTCTGAAGAAACTCTATTGAGTGTCCTTCTGCAATCAGCTGGAGCACCCAAGTGTCTGAAGTGATCCTCTCCCAACCTGGTAGATGGAAGGAAAATCTCCCTCCTACTGGTTCCTCTGGGAGGCCCAGAGACTGTGGGAGAGGAGAAGAGTCAGGAGGTGTGAGTCAGCGTTGCGGCTGAAACTCCCGCCGCTTTTTGGGCAGGGGGGGCTTGGCAGCCGGAGGGGCCCGATTTCTCTGAGGTTTCGCCTTCGGCCGAGAATGTCTGTGAAAGGGACGACGCTGAGCTTGAGGGGGCCTGTACAAGAAGTCAACAGATTTAAGTGCAGTACCCTTCTCCTGCAGATTGGTGGTGATTTCCTTGACATCGCCACTGAACAGCACTGAACCCCTGAAGGGCGCATCCTGGATAGCAGACGGCACCTCCGGGACCAAACCTGACACCCAGAGCCAGGCATGATGCTGCAACCCTACGGTGAAAGCCGAGCTCCAACCAGCAGCGTCCACTGCGTCGTACGTGGCATGAAGCATGTGCTGACTGGCCGAATGCGCAGATCGGACTAGGTCAGCCACTTCCTGCTTCATCTGATACTCAGGAAGGGAGTCCAGCTTAGTTTCCACCTCGCTAAGAATCACCTTCTGGTAATCCCCCATGTGAGCAATGTAGTTCGGGGCCCTGATTCCCAGAATGGAAGAAGCGTAAACCTTCTTCCCATCCTGGTCCAGAAGGTGAGATTCCTTGTCGGGCGGTGACAAGCTCAAGTGCTTGGGGTTAGCCGTCCGTCTGTGAGCGGCGCTGATCACTACCAAATCAGCTCTAGGGTGTGAATTCAGAGAGTCAACACCCTCCGGCGCCTGGTATAGCCTTTCCGACTTCCTAGGAAGGGAGGGCTAATGCCGATGGATGCTTCCAAATGGTGGACACAAGGTCGGCGTGAGGCTCAATCCTGGGTGGAACCAGAGTAGGAGCGGTCTCGGGCAGATCCAGGTGCGCAGCGAGTTTCTTACACTGTGGATCCAGCTCCAAGGATTGCCACTGATGAACAGCCTGGATTTTACGCAGCAACTCCATAAAAGAAGGATTCTCCGGAGGAGACCTCGTAGGAGTCCTTGGCTTGTCTGGAGTGCGTGGCTCGTCATCCGGATCAGAACGACCATCTGAGTCATCCGAGCTCTCCATGGAGGATGAAGAAAAAGAGGTCTCCTCCTCCTGGTGAGGGGGAGGAATGGACCCCTTGGGAAGCCCTCTGGGAAGCGTATCCTGCCCTGCCCAGGAACCGGATGGTTCGCCTCTGGTTTCGGGTGGTGGAGGGAGGGAGTCTCTCGCCTCCGATGTAGGGGTTCCGGAACTGGGACCGACGTTGGAAGACGGCTCTCTACCTTCCTGGTGAGCTGAGCCTTGGCCTCAGCCCACCAGGAGGCCAGAGTCTCCTTCCAATCCACCAGTGGCTGAGGGGGCAGTGGAGGAGGAGAGGGGTATGGATACTGGGAGTATCTGTATGGCGTATATCCGTATCCCGATGGCGGGAAGCCCAGCGTCGGGTACTGGGGCACAGTGTACTGCCGCGTCGGGTAGGCCAGCATCAGGTGCTGGGGTGCTGTATACTGCGGGCCTGGTTAGGACGGCATCAGATATGAGGGGGTCGGATACCAAGGTACCAGGGGCTCGGAGGGAGCAGAGGGTCCTGGAAACGGCTCAGCAGGCGGGTCCGGAATGGGAGGCCCAGCGGGCAGCAGGCCCGGCATAGGGACAGTGCCCGGCAAGGGGATATTGCCAGGCATCAAATAGGCCAGCGTCGGCGCCAGCATCGAGGATCCGGCGTTGGGTCATCTGGCCAGCGAGAACCAGCACGGCGAGCGGCAGCCTCCCATGTCGCCCAGGGAAAAGGTTACCATCCCGGGCTCAATAAAGGAGAGCGCTTGGGGCCTCGGAATGCAACGAGCGTTGTGGCAAACTCAGGATGACGGAGAGGCCCGAAGGGTCCGACATCGGTTCTAACACCAAGCGAACGTCGCAGGAGCCGATGTTCGACTTACAGACGGGATCCGGGCAGACGTCAGAGGAGCCGACATTCAACTTATCGGACCTGGCGCTCGATGAAGGCGACGATGGAGGGGCGGCCTTGGCGGGTGCTTTGGAGGCCACGTGCTGCCCCGAAAGGTCGAGCATCTTAGCGGCCTTACCTGGGCGGGCATCGGAGGAGCCAAAGTCCAGTTTACCGGGGCCATTCGGACCAGAAGGCCACATGGCGGCGGCCTTACTGGGAACAGCTGCCTCCTTTGACCCAGAGGCTCCTGAGGGGCCCAAGCACGAGCCCGACGGGAGGGTCAACGCCGCCTTGGAAGCCTCCAAGACGGCTGTCGTGGAATTGTCTCCCGGGGGAGACGTTACCTGCAGCACCGGCAACCGTAGAAGAGGAGTCCCGGTGCTTCTTCTTGCGGTGGCCCTCTGGAGAAGTAGAGGCCCGCCTGAGGTTTTTTCAACTTCTTTTCCATGGAGGTCATCTTGAGTTTGAGAACGTGGGCCTCCAGAGACTGCTGCCTCTGCTTTCGGGTGGCCGCGTTGAACTGTTGGCAGAGCTGGCACTTCTCCACAGGGTGGTCGGGACCTAGGCAAAAAAGGCACTGGGAGTGTCCGTCTTTGTGCGGGAGCTGGGCGTCGCAGGAATTGCACTTGTTTTTGTGCTCGGAGTGAGTCGGGGACGACATACACAGCAGCTGTAGGTAAAGGCTGACAAATTTTGAAGAAAAAGATCGAGAAAGGCGGTAAAACTACCGACGATTGACTGTGAAGCAGTGAACTTAACCGTGAAGCGCTTCATGAGCTAAAGGCGGGAAAGAACTGGAAGGCAGGCGTGGGGGACTGCCCCTTTATACTGACGTTGGTCACCTGACATGGGGCCGGGCCCCCTTCAGAGACTGCTAGCTAGAAATTTTTCTGTGGGGTCCTGATGCCTGCTGGCTTCAGTCCTATCTGTAATTACCTACTGCAAGAGCCCTCTCGAAGTAAGATCTAGTGGGACAGATCAGAAGGTTAGCACGGTGATTGTGGGGGACTTCAACCTGCCAGGAGTGGATTGGAGTACCCCAGCCACCATGAATAGAAGGGAGCAGATACTTCTTGACACGTTCCAGGATAGCTTCCTAATGCAGATGGTCAGCGAGCCAACCAGGTTAGGGAATACCTTAGACCTCGGTCTGGCAAATGGGGAGTTTGTGCGGGAGCTGGGGGTGGAAGAACCGCTGGCAGGGAGCGACTACCACTCGGTGTAGTTCACATTGAAAATGGGTACGGAGGGAGTAGAAACAGGTACAAGAGTGTTTTACTTCAGGCCAACTTTGGGAGGATGAAGAAGGTAGTCATAAAAGGTATCTAGCCAGACTCCAAACTAATATGAACACTAACCAGGGGTGGGAGGTCATAAAACTGGGGATTGAGGAGGCAACCAAAACCTGCATCAGGGTCCAGAGTAAGAGAGCTAGGGCCAAGAAGCCCAGCTAGTTGAGCAAGGGGGTCATGGAGAAAGCAAATAAAAGAGCCACCTTTAGGAGTTTCAAAAAAAACAGGGAGAGGGGAGGACAGGGAGGATTACCTGAAGGACTCAAAGGCGGAGACAGAGGCAGTAAGGGCAGCCAAGCTCTGAGGAGCTCAGGCTGGCGCAAGGCATCAAGAAGGGGAGAAGACTTCCTCAGGTACATCAGGGAGAAAAGGAGTTGTAGGGACAAATAGTAAGGATTAAGAGGGATGGGGGGTGGGTGGAAATGGGCAAAGAAGGCAGAAGCGCTTAATGAATACTTCTGCTCAGTGTTTACTAAGGAGAAAAGAGGGGCGCTGCCAAGGGGGGGTGGGAGGTCAGGCTCGGGGAGGTGACAGATGAGGGAGTCACAGAGGGCAGGATACTGGAGGGCCTGAGGGCACTGAGGTGGACAAGGCGCAAGGGCCAGATGGCATTTACCCCAGGGTACTAACAGAGCTGGCAGAAATCCTAGTGGGGTCCTTGGCAGACCTGTTCAGTGCCTCCCTGGTCTCAGGAAGTGTACTTCAGGACTGGAGGATGGCTCACGTGGTACCCCTCCATGGAAGCTACAGGCCAGTAAGCCTCACATCCATGCGTGAAAAGTAATGGAGACAATCCTGAAGGAGAGGCTGGTGTCCCTTCTGGAGACCAATGGGCTGCAGGACGTTAGGCAACATGGGTTTGTCACGGGCAGATCCTGTCAGAACAACTTGGTGGATTACTATGACTGTGTAACTAGATAGTTAGACATGGGCCATGCAGTGGATGTCCTGTTTCTGGACTTCAGTAAGACATTCGACTTGTTGTCGCATGGGAGGCTGAGTAGTAAGCTGGCAGGTACAGATGCAGGGGCGAAAATGGTGGGATGGGTAGTAAATTGGTTACAGGGAAGGCAGCAGAGGGTGGTGGTGGGAGGGGAGCTGTCACCTCCGAGGGCAGTGACAAGCAAAGTGCTGCAGGGCTCAGTGCTGGGACTGATGTTTGGGTTGTTCATATCAGACATCTCAGTGGGCATCAAGAGCAGGATCAGTTTGTTTGCAGATGGACATTAAGATGGGAGCAGTAGTGGATGACCTAGGAGGGTGGCATGGGTTGCAGGATGATCTGTCAAAATTGGAGACCCGGTCGGACACCTGGCAGTTAGGGTTCAAAGACAAAAAGTGCAAGGTGCTACATTTCGGGGCAAAAAATCCAAGAAGGAGCTACCAGCTTTTGTGGGGGGGGGGGTCAGTTAGCCATGACAGAGGAGGAGGAGAAGGATCTGGGGGAGATTATAATGGGCTCAATGAACAACTCAGCACAATGCAGGAAGGCAGCTGCAAAGGCCAACAGAATGCTATATTGTATTGCCAGGAGTATATCTTCAAGGAGAGGGGAGGTGATCCCTGTCACACTTGAACAGCTGGTTCTGATCCCTGTATCATTTTTTGTAAATATAAAAAAAATGTGTGATGGACTGTGTCAAGAGAAACCACTGTCTTGCTGCAGTTGACACAACAAACCCCAGGGATAAGTTCAAAGGACAGGAGGTATTTTAAACTGCAGATTTCTAAAATGCAATTACCTTGTCAATTTGCTTTGATCCCAGGAAATAAAATTAGCTATCATGTCATAATGGAAAGAGCATGCATGTGTTTTGGGTGTCTCCCAGAAAGCCAGCTCACTTCATCAAAGAGACCTTTGATGTACAGGTCCCAGACTGCATTGTAGTCCAATATGCATGTGTGTGTGTGGGTGGGGGAGGGTGTCAGAAGGAAGCCAGCATTACATCAAAGAGCCTTTGATGTCTGTAGATCACAGACCGGTTTGAAAGGTCACAGGAAAAGAGGAAATTCATTGATGTCACCTATTATTTTTTTCAAATATCTTGTTTGGACATCCTGTGTTATAAAATATAGACTTTAAGACCCCAAGGCTGAGTTAGGTGACCTCAGAGAGAAGGCCGGCTCAAGACTGTTTTAAAAATACTGAGCAAACCTTACAGAGTTGACAAACATTTTCATCTTCTGACTGAGAAGGAAGGACATCACAGCACTATAGATTAAGAAGTAAGAATACCTTAGCTAAGACCAGTCTGAGTGTATGTATTGTAGGAATTTGCACTTTAAACCTGTTTTGTTTTTAAGATTGTATGTGTTGGGGATATTTTGTTCTGTAATTTTAGTGTTTTCCTATTTTATCTATTTTAAAGTAAAGATATATATTTTAAAACAGAAACTGCCTGGTGTGCCTTGAAATTTCTTTTTATATAGTGAAGCTTTAAAGGTTATAGTTGACACTGTGTCTGAGTTTATTTTGATACCAAACTGGGAAATGGATAGAGTTCTAAGGGTTCATTTTGCAATACCTGGTTAGGTGCCCGTAGGCAAAGATATCTGGCCCCCCCGAAGACAGAATTATTTGAGCCTGATAATTGGGTACGCTAACAATAGGTTATCAGTTTGAATCCCTCCAGAACTTGAGACTAAGGTGACTCGAACCCACAAAACAGACAAGAGGGTTACCTTGTACTGTTAACTGTCCACAGATTCTGCGCTCAGAGGTTGGCACTTTGGGAGTAGAGGGCTGACCTGCTGAGCGAATTTGTGACAATCCCTACCATTGTATAGGTCACTGGTTAGGCCACACCTGGAGTACTGCGTGCAGTACTGGTGCCCATACCTGAAGAGGGACATTAAGTTACTTGAGGGGGTGCAGCACAGGGTAACAAATATGATCCAGGGACTAGGGGACATATCCTACATGAGCAGGCTGAGGGAGTTGAACATGTATGCACTGGAGGAGAGATGGGGGATATGATTGAAACCTTCAAGTACATGAAAGGAATAAACAAGACAAGCACGGAGGGACTATTCAAGTTGGGGGGGTAGGGACACTCGAGGTCACAATCTCAGATTGGAGGGGGGGAAGGTTCAGGAGGGAAATGAGAAGACACTTTTTTTTGGCGAAAGTGGTGTCTGGGTGGGATGCATTGCCTGCGTAAGTGGTATCCTGTAGAACAGTGGACTGCTTCAAAAGGGGATAGGATACGGTAAGAGGGAAGGGGAGGGGCAGTTGCAATATAAGGGTTGCTATCTGCACACTCGAGCAGACTCGCTAGACCATAAGGCCTTTATCTGCTGGCAAATTCGTATGTTCTTATTAAGGGTACTATACGTATATGTTCCTTGGAGAGCTTTATAAGTGTGAGAGTTTAAGTGTGTGGTGTACTGTACCCCCATGTGTTGTACCAAAAGACTGATGAGTGCTTCATGTTCCATAGAGTCCTGTACCTCTTTGATTAGATTGGCATGATAGTATCAGATTTGAAGGTAGTTGAAGAAGTCTCTGTGGTCCAGGCCAAACCGCTCTTGCAGCTCCATAAAAGATTTCATGTCTGTACCAGTACACAGGTGACTTAGGTATGGTATCTCAACATGTGTTCCCTTGAACAACGGAGAGATGGGGAGACATGATAAAAACATTCAAATACGTGAAGTGAATAAACAAGGTACAGGTTCAGGACCTTTTCCAGTTCAAGAGTCACACAAGTACCAGAGTTCACAGCATGAAGCTAGAAGGGGGCAACGCAAGAAAGTTCTTGTTTAAAGAAAGGGTGGTGGATGCGTGGAACTGTTTGCCACCTGAGGTAGTGGAAACAAAAACAGTTGAAACATTCAAAAAGGCTTGGGATAGGTACAGAAAAATCGTAACACTGAATAGCAGCTAGGGAAGGGGGGTAGGCTTATGTGCAGACTTGATGGATCAGGAGGTCCCCTTCTGACGTCACTTTCAATGTTTCTATGTATGCTCTGTTTTTGCCAATCCCAGAATGTTTTGTCTATTCTTGCTGGAGTGAAATCTACCAGGTTTGCCAATGGGCAGACCCAAACCAGCTGGCTTGTTAAACCCATGTCTGCTACCACCTTCCTCCATACTGACAGCTAGGCTCTTGCAAGTGTTAGGTATTTTGCAGGAAGCACAACCAACCCATTCCTGGAAAGGAGAGGAGGAGTCCTAATGCTCAATCCGCCCACCAACCCCCACGGGCCTGTTCCTGGTGACTCAGGTTTGCTTCCAATCCTGAGTCATCAGCATGACAGGCGGCAGCCTTACCAGCAGGCCGATCCACCTTTGGCTTTTTAACTTCCACCTGGCTAGTCACCAGAGATGGGCAGAAGGGACCTCAGATTAACATCTCTTCCAAACGATGGCATCTCAACAATGCAGCACCCTCTAGTGTTGCACTGCAGTGTCAGTACTCGCCCAAGTTTCTGATGTTTGACTAGAACCCACAATCTTCCAATCTCAGAGGCGAGCAAGCAGCTTACCGAGCCACTGATTCTTTCAAAATGCACCTGATGTCCTCAACTGACCTCACAGTTCCTGCATCTGTAACATTACAGTCTGGTGCCATAGAAAGCATTTCATCAGCAAGAGCACAATGAAGTCGGTAGTGGATGCTCAAATACTTTTTACACTGACTTTTTGGATGGCCTACCAAAATGTGTTCTAAACCGTGGGGAAAAAGTGAAATTAAAAACAGTGCAAGGTCTACTCATTTGTAATAGCTGAAACAGCATTGTTTATAAAAGTGCATACTGAAGTGGATGCCTGGGGCCCTATTTTCCAAAGTGTTTCCCCCTTCTATGCCTTTGACAGGTCTCTTGAAAATAGGATTACAGCTCGTTAAAGGCTGATCGTCTTTCAGATGACAAAACTTGAAGTGCGAAATGTCATTCTTTTCTCTTCTGGGCTAGCACAGCATTAACCGAAGGTTTAATGTTTGCTCAGTGCTTTGTCAGCAAAGCTGGAACCTGACCTGCAGATTTTCAGCCCTTGCCCTGGTTCCCTCTCGGCGCTGAAAACTTTCAAACCCGTTGTTGGTCTTATTAGTGCCAGTGTCTTGTCAGCTTTTCTGGCATTATCCCAGTCTAAATTGCTGTTCCTCTGATCTTGAACCAGATCCCAGGGATGAAAAGGTCCTAACTGCATCAATTCATTTTTATATTAATCTGCTGGATAAATAATGTTCCTATGAAAGTTATAGTCCCTTATCTGTGACTTTTAAACCTGTGTCCAGATCCAGCCAAAACTGTAAGCATTCCGCACTCTGTTAGGAAAAGAAAAAAGAGAAGCTTCAGAGCACTTTGTCTAGTCCTTACCATAGAATGGTAAGTTGGGAGGGAACAAAATTGCACTCTTCTGTGTGTATCCTTGATCTAGATCACAATTTAAAGCCATAGTTCCCATTATCGTCATGTGCTCACCCAACATGCATACGTACACCAAGCGTCACCTGCGCACACTACGCCACTTGAGGGGAAGCTGGGGTGTGAAGGACTTTTGCTCATTTGGAATTGTTTACAGTTATGTACATTTCTTTGTTGGAGAAGGTGTGCAGAGTCGCGGGCACACCATTCCCACATTTGTGGGCATGCTCCTCTGACAAATTACAGGCAACAGATACTTACACTTCGAGAATTGTTCTCCAGTAACACCTCATTCGGGCGGCCCAGTGGCACTGAGGGTTGATATGCTGGACGTCGCACCACACCAGCGACCTGAGTTCAATGTTGAACTCGGGGAGCCGGGGATTGGCAGGGGAGGGATAGGATGGAGCATCTAGAGGACAACTCTCCTCTCCCTGGGGAGGGATCCAGGGTCGCTCAGCGTCCTAGCGGCCACTGATGGAGATCGGGGGCATTGCAGGAACACCAGCCAACATAAGTGGCAGAGTGCGGCAGATGCCAGCAGGGCAGCCATACACAGGCGTTATTGCATGCCGTACTTCCAGAGGGGAAACTAAGAAAATCCCTGTCCTCAGGAATAGGTGACGGCACCTCGCCCCGCCGAGCCACACTCCAGCACTGGGCTTCTCTCCTCACCAGGCCGACCGCCCAGCCGGCACATTGGATTACAGATAGAGGGCCTTGGGAGGACAGGGCGGCCCCACCTCGGGGAGTGCAGAGCCGGGGGATCTGCCAGGCTGGTGCGGGGGTGAAGAGGAGAGCTTCAGGTGGGAGGTAGAGCTCGCAGAGTGCAGTGAATGCCTGAGAGAGTTCCCCATAGGAACGGAGCAGAAAAAGAATGTACAACAAAAAACACCCCACTCAATATTTCACATATAGTCTTAGGCCTCCCACCACCTAAGGTCAGAGGTCCAGACAGGACATACCTTTGGAATATTTTACTGGTTGCCACACATAAAGCTATAACACGGAACTGGCTTAAAGAAGAGCCTCCAACGTTCCAGCAATGGCTGCATATAGTTCTAGAAATACAAAATGTGGAAGAGCTGGCCTATAAGGTCAATTTGAGACTTCCCAGTTTTCTGAGGCGATGGGCCTACTGGATTCTTTACAGAGGTGCACCACAGGCATATTCATATCAACTTATGGATTTGGGCACTGGTCAAAGGGATAACCCACTCCCTCTGAATGGAGTAGCAAATAGTGGAATGGTAATCTTCATTCAACCTCCAAGACTATTAATAAATACTCCTCGAAATCCCACTGAGCTGTGGAGCCATATTTCACCTTGCAGGTCTAACATCATTCCTCATAATACTAAAAATATGGCAGCGATTTGCTCTTGTATTTTTCTCTTCTCAATCAATCAATCAGTCAATTAAATCTTTATTTTACCAGGCGAAACATCGTTGAGAAAAAACTCATTTGCAAGATGGACCTGGGTTATGGCACACAAAAGACATATGATACACGAGAATTTAAGGCAATTCTTACAACAGAACACGAGTCATTACAGGGTAACAAGTATGTACATAGTATACAAGCATAGGGGGCTACAATGTGCGCTGGTGAGTACAATAAATACAAGAAATATGTACAGCAGTAGAGAAGCAGTATGCATCGATATTTAAAATGTGTACAAATTATATGCCCCACTGAGCAGGATGCATCAGGCAGGAGGGTAGAAGGTCATCAGCAAGGCAAAGGAAGGCGGTAGAGAACAGGATGGTAGGAAGGGATGCTAGTGACCAAGGCCGGAGTGACATGCATAGTCTGGTAACCCTCCACTCCTTCCTGCTCTCATAACTCTTAGAAAGCAGACAGGGAGGGGGGACAAGCAGATGCGTAGAAGAGCCAGAGATTCAATGCTGGAAACAGTTACAGGGCTCCAGGAAGGTCCATTGAATGAGTTTTTTTAAAAGCAGCTATTGATATGGGTGTAGCAAGCTGCAATATATTTTGAACAGTGTTCCAGAGGACCAGTAAGGCATGGCTAATTGCCGCACGACCAAAGTGCGTCCTTACTTTGGGGATATATAGGGTGATTCGAGTTAAGCTTCTCAACAGGTAGTTACCAGGAGTGCAAATGGGTAGGCAGTCCTTGATATATTGGGGCAGCTTGTTGGATATGGCTCTGAAGATCCAGAGGACAGAGTTTTTTGTGTCATCTGGGGCTAAGTGAACCCCAGCCTATACTTTTGTAAAGGGTACAGTGGTGTGTTGAGTAGGGGAAATCAGTGATAAACCTAAACGCTCGATGGTACAGGGTGTCGAGTTTGGCGAGGGCCGCGCTAGAGCTACTTCCATACTTCTATATCATGATTAATGTACCCAAGTTGTTTAATAAAGATGTACCTTTCATAAACAAGAAATTGTAATTGGAATGTGTTTGTTTTGTAGGTTGGCAGTGTAGATCCGGCAAAAGATTTCCAGGTGCTTGTGAAGCAGAAGACTGTTAACTTCCAGGAAGGTGAGTTGTAGGCTGTGAATATTAAATTTGCTAGCCTGAGAAGCTAGTAAGTGACCCATGTAAATCAAACTTTTAAATGTAAAAATGCACGCTGTCGTAGAGGCACAGGTCAGGAAGCATAGGAAGACCAAGAGTAGGTATAAAACTGGCAAGTAGAGTTATTTTTCCAATAACAGTAAAATAAAAAAATCGTATTTGTTCAGTATAACTATTTACAAAGGCAGTACAAACACAGAAAACAAAGTCCTTCATCTGAGGATATCTCTAATTCCAAGTTTCAGTCTTTCTTTCCCCAGCAAAAATATTGCTGCTCTTTTTATAAAAAGCCTTTGCCAGGGAACTTGTTAAGGAGAACATCCTGTTTTTCAGAAAATGTTCTTGTCAGTTTCCTTCCTTCCTTCCTTGCAAGTGCAACAAAACAGTACATGGTGTCCCGGAACTGACCTCCTGTTTTACAGCTCTTCAAAGAGTTTGCAAACCAGCATCTCAGGTTAACCCCTGGAGTTCCATATGGCTTTTTGCAGTAATGTCAGCAGTATAATTATATACATTTTAAAACCAAGGGATTCCAATTTCATATAAAGATTCATACATATTTTATAACTTCAGATACACAAGGGGAAAGAAAAGATAGAAACAGCAAGTGAAGGCAGACAGATAACAGGAAGAGGGGGAACTAGCGAGACCATTGGAGTGGCCAGTTCCTACGTCTCACAAGAAAATGTGCACAGTCAGACAGACAATAGACAGAACAGAAGAGGATAAAACTGATCCTTGCGTTTAACTCTTTCTGCATAACAAATGGGACAGGGTCTTATTCAGCCCTGTCACGTATGCCCTCTTTAAAAGGAAACCTGTTTAAAAAAAAAACAGGTTTCCAAAACTTTCTGTAAAGTCTCCTTTAACATTATAGGTATGTTAGGGAGCGGAGAAAGACCAAAGGGGGGAATAGTGAGGCTTAATAAAGGGGAGGGGGGTAGGCAGAAGGTGACAGTGAAAAAGCAGGGATACTGAACAAATACTTCTGCTCAGTATTCACAAAAGAAGAGGAGGGGGAGATACCTAAGCCAAACAATAGAAGCACTCTTGATAGGGGGGTTGGTACCAGTACATTGACAGAGGCAAGGAGGAAACCAAAAGGAAGATACTAGTCACACAAAAATCAAGGTAATAGATTTCAGAAGAAAAAATTACTCACCATAGTAATGTTGTTTCTTCTAGTGGAGTCTTGCTATATTCAGACATAATGCAGTTAGCCCCAGCACTTGAACTGCCCCAGAGAGGAAAGAGTTAACTCCATGCAGAAGCATGGAACGTTGAACTCGAGCTCGGTTTTCAGACCTGTGTCTGTGGCACTTACCAGTACTTAGGAGGGGAGACATCAGAGGGTCTGCCTGGAGAGATGTCCACTTCAATTGGCACATCCAGACCCTCACCGTAGTAGTCATCGTCATCATCGTTGGGATAGTCATCGTCTCCCTCCCACTCCTCATAGAAAGCATCCATATCGTAATCCGAAGGAGCTGGTTCCGACCGAACCGACCGCCTAACCGGTGGCACCGGTTCGGATGGAACTGGACGAAGCGATTGGACAATACTAATCGCTTTGGCTATCTTGTCTGCGGTTGGAGTAAGTGGTACTGGATCCGAACCGGCGGACTTTCGTTTCTTTTTTGATGGAACCGACCCCTCAGAATCGGCTCTTCTTTTGCCCGAGGAGGTATCGCCTAGGTCAGTAGGCACCTCCCCAGGTTCGGCTGTAACCGAACCGGGCTGGCCATCTGGGTCTATGGACTTCTCGGCCTCCCTTTCCTTCAACCTACTCAGTCTTTCTTGTAGAGTGGTTTTAGGGAAGTTTTTGCAAATTTGGCAGTCTGACTGGAGGTGGTCAAACCGCAGACAGTAAACACAGATGAGGTGGGGGTCGGCCTTGGCAAAGGCCTCCCCACACTCAGTACAGTGTTGAAACCCAGTGGGACCGGTTTTCTTTTTGGGTTTCTCAGGCATGGCCAACCTACCTGAATTACCCTATAGAAGCGTTCAAGCCAGGGAATACCAACCGATCGGTAACAACCGTGTCGCGAGTTTGGCAAAGAACCGAGAAAAAGCCTGGTTCTTTTGAAACCAATCGGTACCGGAACACCACTCTAAAATAATAAATTTAAAATTAGAAGAAAACACAAGGTCAGTTCCTAACCGGACTGACCGGGTAGAAACTGAAGAAACCAACAATTTCCACAAGTTATTTAAAATAAAATACAGTCACTACCTATCTACCACACTACCTGTACCGTAGACAGAGACTGGAAATCCCAAAAAACAATAAAGAAGTTTTAAACCGAACGCTTTACGTTTACCGAACTGAGCAGAGGAATCTCTGGAGCAACTTCACTGTTAGGCGGAGTAAAGAATCTGACGGTTGCACTGTTAAGTACCACAGACAGAGGTTTGAAAACCGAGCTCGAGCTCAACGTTCCATGCTTCTGCATGGAGTTAACTCTTTCCTCTCCAGGGCAGTTCAAGTGCTGGGGCTAACTGCATTGTCTGAATACAGCAAAACTGTATGTTGTTTGAAAAGCTAACTTCACCAAAATGCGAACTATGTTCGCATCCATAATGGAAGGCAGAAACTTGGGGGATGTAGAGAACTGCTGGAATACCCTAAAGACTGCTCTGCACACAGTAACATCTAAATGTGCAAAGCTGACAAGCAAGTCCAGAAGAAGGAAGAGACCTCTCTGGTTCTCAGATGAAGTAGCAACCAAAATCAAAGAGAAACAAAGGCCTTTTACACAGTTTAAATGAACAAAGCAAGAAGCAGATGGAGAATACAGGAAAAAACTGAAAGAGGCAGGGAAGGCAGTCAGAAGGACAAAAGCGCAGACCGAAAAGAAAATAGCACAGGGTGTTAAGAAAGGAGATTAAATCTTCTACAGATACATAATGGAGAAAAGAAAAACTAAGGGAGGAATAGTCAGAATAACAACCAAAAAAGGCAAGATGGCAGTGAGGGACGACGAAAAGGCCAAAGCCCTGAACAAGTTCTTTTGTTCTGTCTTCACTATAGAAGACAGTGGCAAAGGTCCCACACTAGGTCAGACAGAGCACAATGGTCAGAGAGTGGACACTAGCCCCTTCACAAAGGAAAGGGTCCTAGAAGAGCTAAGTAGACTCAAGATGGACAAGGCCATGGGACCTGATGTCATACACCCTAAGGTTTTAAAAGAACTTTGAGAGGAACTAGCCACACCACTGACTCAGCTCTTCAACAAGTCACTAGACAGCAGGGAAATACCTCAATTGGAAAAGGGGAACAGTGGTGCCCTTGCACAAGAGCAGGAGCAAAGAAGAGGCAGGAAATTTCCAACTTGTCAGTTTGACCTCAGTCTTAGGGAAAATTATGGAGTCATTACTAAAGGAGAGAATAGTGGCATACCTGAAAGATACCGGAAGAATGGACCCAAGGCAACATGGCTTCACAGCAGGACAATCTTTTCAAGCCAACATGACCAACTTGTTCAACTGGGTCACCAGAATGGTGGATCAGGGAGGGGCAGTGGACATTGTATACCTGGATTTCAGCAAGGCCTTCATCACCGTCCCTCACAGAGGGCTAACAAACAAGCTGGAACATACAGGAGTCGGACAAAAGGTAGTTAATTGGATCAGCAACTGGCTAAACAGTAGGACACAGAGAGTGCTAGTAAAGGGATCTCTGTCGAGGGAAGGTAGTGTAACCAGTGGCGTCCCGCAGGGGTCAATATGGGGACTTATCTTCTTCAAAATCTTTATAGGAGACCTAGCAAATGATTGTTGCACTGACAGAATTCCAAGCTGAATTTTCAGTATTGCTGATATTGAAGTAGCCTAGAATTTAGAGTAAAGAGATATGAATGAGCATGGTACATCCAGCAGACCTGGGTTTGATTCCCACAACCTCCACTTCCATACAGTGTGACCCTGAGCAAGTCAAGACAAACAGTGAAAGTCGAGCACTCACCAACCTCGGGCACAGGTCTTCAGAAATAAACTTACTTATTTAATGCATATTTAGAGGTATAAAATGCCTGATGCGTTTCGGATACATCTGCATCCTTCTTCAAAGGCCTTTGAGAAAGGATGCAGATACATCGGAAACGTGTCAGGCGTTTTATACCTCTAATTATGCATTAAATAAACAAGTTTATTTCTGAAGACCTGTGCTTGAGGTTGGTGAGTGCTCGACTTTCATTGTTTGTCTTGTCAGATTCTGGTCTTGAAGCACCACTATCCTAGTTGCTAACTCCTGATCTTATCTGTATCAGTCTTCACCATTCATCACCTTTGGGTTTTGGCCAGAGGTCACAACCCCGCGGGAGCTTTTTTCTTATTTTTTTTGGATGGGCGGAGTTGACGCACCATCGGCGCCGCCCTCGAGGCTGAAAGCACTGCGTGGCGCTGCCGGTTTGGCTATTAGGTGTCATCGACCCCACCCTCCTGCCAATTCTTCGTCTCCCGCCGTAGAGGTTGCACCTCGTGTGGAGCTGCTATCAACAGGCCTTCTCGTGTCTCGACTCAGAGTTTTTGACGCCGCAAATAGTTTCCTGCCGGTTCCGTTTTCATCACTACTCGACGCCACTGTGGTAAGACTGTTCTATATTTTAATTTTCAGTGACGTCGACTCTGTGTTTGAATTGTTTTTCCATCGATCATGTCTCGGTCGAGGGGCAAGAAATGATTGAAAATGGGACAGCCCCCTATGCGTCTGTGACCGTGCGGCACAAGTACTCCATTACCAACCAGCATGTTCGTTGTCTTGCATGTCTTGGCCCACTTCACGACATGATTTGTGCGACGCCTGCTTCTCCATGGACCGTCGTGTCATTGAACAACATGCATGGAAAGTTGGACGAACTCTGCTGACTTTTGGGGGACGGGCGCGGACTCGTTGGGCCAAGCCGCGGTCTCTCTGCCTTTCCTCCGGGTCCCCTCCCGGTTCTATACAGACCGTGAAGGAGGGGGCTTCTGCTTCTAGTAGCCTAGCCATGGCAGAAGTCCCTTCCACGGTGCAGGATGCCTAGTCCGTTCCCCCGGGGGGCGGGCGGGAGGCACCACTCTGGCAGTCGCCCCTTCGGGGGCGAAGGCTCCACCGGTGACGTTTTGTCGGGCTGGGAAGCTTGGATCGGCGCCATCCGTCAGTGTCGTCTTGGTCCTCTGCGCCATTCACGGCACCGTGGACCCTGATAGCGCTGTGGTTGGCGCCTGCCCAATGCTCGGCGCCATCTCCACTGTTGATGCCGTTCGCGCCGCCAGTGATGCTGACCATTGTGGGAGGTTCTCTGAGCGCCATCTTGACGGTTCTTGCCTTGGTAGCCAGAAGCGGTGCGAACTGGGGGACAGTGCCGTGTCTAGCTCTGGTGCTGCTTGCGGCGCTGAGCGAGACACGGCACCATGGAAGAGTGTCGCCCTCAGTACGCTGTCGGTGCCGCCCTGATCGACTGCACCATGGGTCAGAACGGTGCTGGCAGGCATCGACCCAGTTCTTCACCACCTCGCACTGTCTCTTCTTCGGCACTGTTTGCGGTGCCATTGGGGAGTTCGGTGCCGGCTCTGGTGTGGACACCCGGACTTGCACCTTCTCCGGTCTGGACAGGAACGGGCGTCCTCATGCAGTCTGGCACTGGACTTCGGTCTCTACCTCTTCGGAGACGGACTCCTAGTCTGGTTCGGACCGGCTGTCCGACTCTTTGGATTTGGCGGCTCATGTGGACACCCTGGTAGTTTCCTCGGCTGACCTGAGCCAGCCTCCCTCCGAGGGGCGGGCGGTAGCCCCCGAGTCTAGGGTCAGGGGTGCTGACCAGCAGGCGGTAGTGCAGGCCACTATTGCCCTGCAACCTGGGCTCAGAGGGTTTTCTGCCCCCTCAGTTGGGGTACCCCCTCAGGTGGTATGCCTGGATTTCCAACTTTAGGGCCGACCGGAGCACCCACGGGAGGGAAGGGTGCTACTCCCTGGGTGGTCCCCTCGGGGACTGACCAGAGCTGTCAGCTGCCTAGGCTGGTGTTTGCGAGGAGGAGGGCTCTTTCGGACTCTGAGGGGTTTAGGGGTCAGGGTTTGATGCGGCTACCCTTTTCCGGGACCCACCCGTGTTTGGGAAGGAGTTGTAGCGTGGACCCCTGTCCTTCCTTCTCGGTCTCCTCGAGAGGGCCCTGGTCTTTGGAGGGTAGGGGCCATCCTTTTGGAATTCCATGGTCCCAGGGTCCCAATCACCTCATGGGGGGAATCTTCAGGACACAGCCTAGGCAGTTGATCAGCTGTCTACTGTTGGGTTTTCCAGAGCCCCTTCTTCCCTTGAGGCTCCTGGTGTGCTCTCTTGCCTGGACAGAGGACGGCCGCCTTCTGCTGTTGGCTTTGCCCCCACTCCTCTGTCACCATCTCCTGCTCTCCCAGACATTCTTGGTCCTGGGGACCTCTCTTCTGGGAGCAATTTAGGGGTGCGACTGCTTACTTCCCTACGTACATCAGGGCCATGGACAAGCAGGTGTTCTACCCTCCCGCTAAGCAGCCAATCTCTGGATCACTGAGGTCCTCCGCTCCCCCCCTCCCTTCGGGAGGGGAGGAGCCCTCTGTCCACATCTCCCCTGCTGCTGATCTCGCAGAGTATCAGCATTTCCTCGTGAGGATGATGGAGAACCTGCATGTCACCCCACCCACTCAGCACAATCCAGAGCATTCGACGCACGCCTTCCTAGGCAATTTCAGTGCGGACACCCTTGTGATGCCCGCCTGGCCTGCTCCTTTCCAGGAGGCGTTGTTACATTTCTGGAAAAGACCCTTTTCGGGTCCCAGCCCCTAGGAAGCTGAGCCAGAGGTATTGTGCCCCGAGTCTCCAGGTCGTATGCCTCATCCTCAGTCAGGACTGATGCAGCTGGACACTCCTGATGGGCTTCGCGCCCTCCACCATGACCAGCCCCCAGATCAAGATTCCATGGATTTTGACTTCTGGGGGAGGAGGATCTTCTACTCGGCACGGTTGATTCTTTCAATTTCTGCACATCAGGCTCACTATGCTACCTATTATAGGTTTCTGTGGTCCAGGCTAGGTCAGCTCTAGCCACTATTCCTGATTCGGAGGTAACAAGACAAGCCATTGCACTCTCTGCACATGACCTGGAGCTAGCAAGGCACCAAGCGAGGGCATCTTACAACACCAACGAGGTAGCTTCCAGGGTCGTAGGGACAGCAATCTGCACTAGGCGGATGGTATGGCTGCGTCTTTCCCGGTTGTCACCCTTGGCCCGATGTAGGGTGATTTCCTCCGTGTACCGGAGAACCCATCTTTTGTCCCGTAGAGTGAGGCGGCGTCTGTCGGCGCGCACCTCCTGCCCCCTCCAGGGGGTCCCTGTCTCTCTCTCCCCAGTCTCAGGCCTCACCAGGCCCGTAAAGGTTCTCTCTCCCAGTGTCTCACCCACTGAGAGCTAAGGGACTTAGTCCTTTAGGGTCTAAGGCACCCTTCTTGGGGAGGGGGGGGCTCGGTACTCATCCAAAGGTGATGAATGGTGAAGGTTGACACAGATAAGATATGAAAATTACATACCTACCGTAATTACTGATCTTTCTGTGTATCTTCACCATTCATCACAGTCCCACCCTCCATCCCCCTGAGGCTTCAGTCTCTGGGTCCCCCTCCCTCTGTGTGTGCCCTCCCCCTTCCTTTCTGCTGGTCAGGAGCGGGGTCACTTTGGGCACACAGGGATTTTTACCTTCTGACAGTAGGGGAGAGGGATCGGGGGAGAGGGCACTTCTCTCCTCAATGCCTCGTGGTTGCCATCTCTTCTTCTGCTTCTCCTTCTTCTTCTTCTAGCGTGCTCTCTCTCTCCCTCTCTTTCTGTTCTTGTCCTTAGGGACTCATCCCTCAAATTAATTTAGGAAACTTTTTGTTTTTCATCTCCAGATATGTGGTTTCAGGAGGAGGACAAACTGTATCCTGTCTTTTCTTCCAGAATAGCCGCTTCTGCTCATGTCAGAGTTTATTGCCAGTGATTCTGTGCCTTGCATTCTGGCAGTTCAGCCTTCTGGCTACTCCTTCGCAGTTCCTATACAGTCTGGAGACAGTCAAAGGTTCAGGATATGTCCTCCCCCTCCCCATTTCTAGTTTTTCCCTCCCTCCTTCCTTCTTCTTTCTGCTTCCAGAGATTGGGGCCCCTTCCCAATCCCCTTAGATTTTCTAACTCTCCTTCTGTCCTCTCCGTCGTTTATTTCTCCTTTTAGTTTGTATATCTTTTCCTTTGTCTATCCCTTGGACTTCCTTGTCCTCCTCCCAACCCTTTCTTACTGTCCGGCAACTCAGAACTGGCGGGCGGGCTCAACAACACCTAATGGCCAGCCCTTGAGCGCCACGCGGTCAGGCCGATTCTCAGGGACGGCGCCGTCAGTGCATCGACTGCCCATCCCCCCCCAAAAAAAGCTCCCGCAGGGTCGTGACCTCTGGCCAAAACCCAAAGGTGATGAATGGTGAAGATACACAGAAAGATTAGGAATTACGGTAGGTACATAATTTTTATTTCTGTCCCTGAACAAGTCACGTAACCTCTCCAGTGCTTCCGGGTTACCCCTGAAAACAGGCCTTGAGCCTAGTGTGCCTTACCTGATACAAAAGGAAAAAACACAGAAAAACTGTGCTACAACATTTTCTGACATTCAAAGCTTGCTTCAACCTTGGAATTCCTTTTCCACTGATTTGCTTTGTTCAGGCTTTGGCCCACCTTGGCGGCACCCTTCTCCTGATCAGTGTGAGCAAGAATGCCATCTGACTATTTCATCAAAAAATCCTCCATTCTGTCACTGCTGCCAGGGTTTGTTTTCAGAAAGTTTTAGCACTGGAGAGAAACATAGAACTTGGTAGAAAAAGAGCACTTGGCCCACCTAGTCTGCCCAGGTTTTCCTGCCTGTTCTACCTCTGCAGAACTTAACTATTCTCCAGTGTTCCGCCATCCCACCTGTCTCTGTTTTAATATGCCCCATGTGTCTATCCATGCATGTTTGAAGCCTTCCACCATTCTAGCTTCCACCACTCCAGCTGGTAGTCAGTTCCATGTGTCTGTCACCCTTTCAGTGAAGACGTATGTCTTCATATCTTTCTTCATCTTGCCCCTTCCAGCTTCATCACATGCCCCCTAGGTATGAAGTTCATCTTCATTTAGAAAAGGTTCCCCTCCTGCACCCTGCTCACCCCTGTGTACAGTACTTGAAGGTCTCAACCATTTCACCTCTCGCTCTCCTCTCCTCCAGAATGTACATGTTTAGCTTCCTCAGGCTGTCCTCGCAGGGTTTCCCTTGCAGCCCCTACACTACTTTGGTAACCCTGTTCTGGACCACCTCTACCCTGTCTGTGTCCTTCCTGAGGTGTGGTCTCCAGAACTGAACACAGCATTCCAGGTGGAGCATACAAGAGAGTGATACAGCAGCAGCACTCCCTCCCTCCTCCTCCTGGTGATGCTCCTCTCTATGCACCCTACCATCCCACTAGCCCTGCCTGTGGCCTTGTCAAACTGCGCTGCTGCTTTGAGGTCCCCTGATGCAATAACCCCAAGGTCCCTTTTCTTTCTAGTGACTACCAATACCTCCCCCATGATATACTCAGCACCTGGGTGCCAATGCCTAGATGCATGATTGTGCCCTTTTTGGCATTGAACCCTAGCTGTCATTTTTTTGACCACACCCCAGGTTTCCCTAGATCCCTGCGTATTTTCTTCTCCCCCTCCTAGGTGTCCACACTTTTGCAGATGTGGGTGTCATCTGTAGAAAGACAGACCTTCCCTTCCAGTTCCTCTGCAATATCCCTAATGAAGATATTGAAGAGGACTGGTCCCAGTACAGAACCCTGTGGTTCCCTGCCAGCCACTCACACATTTTTAGAGTGTGTGCATTAACCATTATCTTGTTTCCTATGCAATAATCAGTTTTGAACCCAATTTACCAATTTAGACCCCACGCCTAAGGTTGTCAACTTCCTAGTCAGCCTTCTGTGCACCACAGTGTCAAAGGCCTTGCTGAAGTCCAGATAGGCTACATCCAGCACACTCCCCTTGTCTATTTCTCTGGTCACTTATTCAAACAAATCTATCAGATTTGTTTGGCATAACCTTCCCATCCATGAACCTGTGCTTCCTGCATTTCTGCAGCCCATTGGGTTCTAGATACCTAACTAGCCTCTCTTTCAGTAGGGTTTCCATTAGTTTCCCCACCACTGAAGTTAGGCGGACTGGCTTGTAGTTACTATTTTATTTTATTTATTTAAAAATTCGGATTTACACCCTTTGAGTCAAAGACTCATTTACAAAGGCACCTCATCGCAGGGAGAGTGGACAACAATTGACAGTGAAGTACAACAGTGGAGACAATACAGGTGCAGAACAAGAAATACAGGCATTCGAGTAAGAGTTACACAATATCAGGATGCAGGATTGGAAATTCCTGGGAAGGGGATACCTAGGAGTGAGGGCGGGAGATAGTGGGGGAAGGTTGGGGGGGCAGTCCAGAGGACATTGTCAGATATGGGTAGGAGCCTTTTTACAGGGGCAGTCAGGGGCAATTACAGATGCGGGAGTCAAAGAGATGATTACGGAGGGCGACTTTGAAATGACCAATTTTGGAGTTGCTAGAGATATGGGGCGGGAGGGAGATGAACCAAGAGGGGACTCTGTAGTGGTAGGACCTTTGTGCAAGAGAGGTCCTGGTTCTGGGCACCTGGAAAGTGGCCTTGGCCGAGTTTTGTGTAGAGGCCGAATGGGAAGCTGGTTGCATGAGAGCAGTAACCCTTGGGGGGGGAGAGCCCTAGAAGGAATTTTTTGGCCAGTATACAGATTTGGTAGCGGAGGCACTCATCAAGGGTAAGTAGGTTAGAGGAGGCGTAGAGCTGGCAGGTGTGAGTTCGGCTAGGGGCACTGGTCAGGAGCCTGCAAGCCTTATTGATTGAAGTGTGGACTTTGGTGAGGGTGGTGTTGTTAGCCGCAGCATAGATGGGAAGACCATAGTCAACAAGAGATAAGATGGAGGAAGTGATAGCCAGCCTAAGGGCATTTTGGGGAAGGCAGTCTCTGTGGCAATAAAGGAGTCCAATGCGAGAGGTTATGGTGGAGGACAGGGTGTTGAGGTGGGTGTGGAAGGTGAGTCGAGTCGAAAGTGATGCCCAGGTATTTGTAAGTAGATACCTGTTCAAGGGGGTATAGGGGGCTGGGGAGGATGAGGAGGGGGACATTTTTGGTTTTGTTTTGGCAGTGGGAAAAGAGCATAGTTTTCGTTTTTTTTGAGGTTCAAGACCAGACAGTGGTCAAGAAACCATTTTTCAGTTTGGTTGAACATATGTTGAAGGGTATCCTGGAGGGTGGGGGGATCAGGGTGGGAGGCGAGGAGAACCGTGTCATCGGCATAGAGGAGCATACGGCCTGGACAGGAGCTGGGGAGGGTGTTGAGAAAGAGACTGAACAGTGTGGGACCCAGGATGGAGCCCTGAGGGACACCGGAGTGAACAGGTAAGGCAGTAGACAGGGTGCCGTTTATCTTGACCCATTGGGATCTGGCATGGAGATAGCTGGAGAACCAGGCAAGAGGGCCATATGAGAAGCTCCGTTGGTAGAGGGAGTTGAGTAGGAGGGGGTGACACACGGTGTCAAAGGCCTTGGAGAGGTCGATAAACACTGCTCCAGCTAGGTTCCCAGCGTCAAGGGCAGAATGGAGGTGCTGTGAGAATACTAGGAGGGCCAACGTTGTTCTGTGTCCCGGGCGGAAACCATGTTGTTCTGGACACAGTAAGCCATATTTGGCCAGGTACTCCGTGAGCTGGATGGACATGATTTTTTCCAGTGCTTTAGAGAGTGGAGGGAGGATGGAGATTGGTCTGTAATTGTTTGGCACTGTACGATCTCCACACTTATGGATTGGGGTTATCTCAGCTGTTTTCCAGGCGCTTAGAAATTGACTGAGGCAAAGAGACCGGTTTAGCAGGTCAGTGACAGGGGCTAGCAAGACATCCAGTACTAGGCGGAGAATTCTGGAGTCAGTGGGTCAGAGCTAGGCTTGTTGCTGGAGGTGGCTTTTAGCAGGTGAAGCCTGGCCTCGTGGAGTTGCGGTGCGAAGGTGAAAAGGGGAGCGATTCAAGGTGGTGGGGGGTCATAGCTGGGATTGGGTCAAAGAAGTGGGTAGGGAGAACTGAGCTTAGGTTGGTGAAAGCCATATTGAGGCAATTGGCAATAAGGGGGAGTCAGCAGTAATAACGTTGTTGATGAGAATCTGGGACGGGGGGGGGCGAGCTTGGCCATTGAGTTCCTTCATATTGTCCCAGAAAGCAAGTGCTGAGCCCCAAGTGGAGGCTAGGGTGGTTTGGTAGTAGTTGGCCTTAGCTTGTCTTATGGCCCAGGTACATTTGTTGCGGGCGGCATTATACGCTTGTCTGTCAGCCAGTTTGCCTGACTTACCACAATATGCCAGAGGTTGTCACGTACCTTCAGCTGCTGAGTAAGGGATGAAGAGATCCATAGGGCAATATGTCTTTTGGAGGGGCTACTGGTAATGGGGCCGAAAAGATCACAGGCCTTGCAGAAAGTTCTGGCGAAGTAGGCCAGCGCAGTGTCAATATCCACCGCGAGTCGGATGGGGACCAGTCACATTGTGCTAGTTATAGTCTCAATTTCCTGAGGCCCCGGGGTGCAAGCGGTGACGGGAGGTGATTTAAGACATGGGTTTTAGTGCGACGGAAGTCCAGTGATAGAGAATAAGGGAGTGATCGCTGAGTGAGTTGGCAAGGACATGGACATCCCTGACTTTGTGGGGGCGGTTTGAGAGAATTATGTCAAGGAGGGTGCTGGTACCACTAGACGGGTTAAGTCTGGTTGGAAGGGTGACTAGTTGTGTTAAGTCGAGGGCAGCGAATGAGTCCCTTATGGGAGAGGCAGAGGTGCTGAGCCAGTTGACATTAAGGTCACCTAGGATGAGTTGCTCTACTTTGTATGGCAGGGTGGAAAGGTAGTCAGTAAGGGAGTGGACTGCAGGTCCATGGTTCCTTGGGGGTGTATAGGTGACTGTGAGAAAGAGAGGGCCCCTGGCTGGGCCAGGGGTGATTTTAATGGTGATGTCTTGTGCACCAAAGTCGAGCTTAGGGTCTGGAAGGGAGTCACACATATAGACAGTGCAGCCGCCTTCTCGTTTACCAATGCGGCCCTCTCTGAACAGGGAGAAACTAGGGAGGGAGACAGCAGAGTCAGGAGTTGACACGGAGATCCAAGTCTCCACAGTAGCAGTAACGTCAGGCCAGTGTTGAACAACCCAGCACTGGAGAGCTGCGGATTTCTTTGGGAGACTGCAGGTTTTCTTTGAGGCCATGAGGAGGACATACCTGGCAGGGGGGAGGGGATAGATGGCCCAGGTCCGGGGTTGGGGTGGATGTTCCCAGAGAGTAGTAGAAGTAGTGTGATTAGTCTGCATAGCTGGCTGCGATTACTGGGGCTGTTGCACTGGTATTGACGTGAGGGTCCAGGGGAGGGGGCACGGATGGGAAGGTGTTAAGGGTAGGAAAGGCTAGGATGGGGTGAGACCAGCCAGACCTGGGGGTGGGGTGGGGACCAGATTGGTGGGAGTTGCCGTCGAGTTGTATGTTGGTCCAGTGGGGGGTTGGCTGCTAGGGGTGGCTGGGGCGGTTGGGTACAGAAGTGATGTGGGGTTGGTGCTGGGCTAGGCGAGGCAGGGCCAGTATGGAGAGCATAAGCAGGCTAAGAGTGAGACCCAGTATGCCCATTATTATATGCTGCTGGAAGTATAAGAAGTAATGAACATTGATGGCCATGTATGTATGTTTGAGGCAGTATAGTGCAGTGGTCTAAGGCTCTGAGCTGCAAATCTGGTGACATCCAGCAGACCAGACCTGGGTTTGAATCCCACAGCTTCCACTTGCGTACTGCGTGACCCTGAGCAAGTCACTTAACTTCCTTGTGCTCCCGGGTCGCTCCTGTAAAAAAGCTTTCAGCTTAGTGTGCTATACCTGGTTAAACAACTAAATAAAAAAAAAAAAGTCGCCCTTCAGTGAGGGTGGCTGCTGCTATGGGGTAGTGGTAGTGTTACCGCCTCCGGGATTGGAGGTACAAGGTTCAAAGCCCTCGGGGGGAGGGGATGCTGGAGCCAGGGAGAGAGGTTGGTTGGGTTAGGAGAATGGCTGAGAGACACTGGCAGTGGAGCTTAGAAGGGGTGGAAATAGCGACTCCTAGTTGCTGCACCAGGCACTGCTAACAGCAGGGGTATGTGTGTGTAGCTTCCTCCCTGCTGCCCCTCTGATGTGGAGGGACCACTTCAGCCCTTCTCCAGTCCTCCAGAACCACTTTTGCAATGAGCTGTTGAACAAGGCTATCAACGGGCAACTAGCATTTCCCTGAGCTCTTTCAGTACCCTGCGGTGTAGCCCATTCGGTTCCATAGCCTTATCCACTTTCAGAGCTGGGAGTGCAGTCCTTCAGGACTTTTTCACTGAAAATGGTCTTTTGTCCACCACCACCACCCCCACATATACACACACACAATTCTTGTTTTTCCTGGTGGCTCATCCCCACCTCCCTCCACCGTGAAGAGCAAGCAGAAGTATTTGTTTAAAATGTCAGTCTTCTCTTGATCCCCTTCTGCACAGTCTCTCCCTTCCGCCCTTCTAATCTTCACCATCTCTCCCAGTGCTATTCTCTTCTAGCTAATGTATCTGAAAAAGTCATATCCCCTTAGTCATCCCCTAGCAATCTTTTTCCCAGTCTGTGCCTTCACTGTCCTAAACACCTTACCTTTCTTCTGCCTGGCTTGGTACACCTCCCTGTCCTCCTCCCTTTGCGTTTCTTTGTATCTCATGAATGCCACCCCTTTTTCTTTCACTACCCTTGCCATCTCTTTAGAGAACCATAACAGTCTCCTTTTCCTTCCACCTTTGCTTACCTTTTTCATGCAGAGGTTTGTTGCCCTAATTATACCCTTCCTTATTCTTCCCCACTCTGCCTCTACCCCTCCCTTACAATCCCTCTCTTCAAAGCATTTCCTGAGGTAGTCTCCCATTTCTTTAAAATCTGCCTCCTGAAGTCCAGGGCACTTGTCCTAATGTGGCTCACCACTGCTCCTTTCCTTATGTTGAACCACACTATCCATTGATCCCTTGTACCTAGGGGACTTCCCACTGTGATATCTGCAATACTGAAAGGTATAATGAAAAGGCTGCTAGACAGCAACTAACCAAGGCATTTTTATATTGTATGGCCCAACTGATTAAACCCTCCCTCGAGTCATCCAGTGTTCTCTTAAACGTCGGCATCACCCTGCCAGAGACCTCCCTGTCAGTTTTCCTGTTTTAATAGATGTGAAATATTATTCTATTCTATTCTGAAACATTATATCACTATTGTCCCATTGGCATCCGTTGTGGCTGTGACCAGATCTTTTATCTATTTGTACTGCCTCCAGTGTTTCCAGGATCACCCTCCATCAGGTCCTCCAGTAGGCTCCAGCTGCTGCTGGACTCTCACAGTTGTCTAATGCCCACCACCAGGCTCCCTAGGGTGTCTCCATCTCAGTTCTGCTACTGTCCCTTCCAGAGGAGTCTCCTCCCCCCGCCACCAGAGGGGAGAGGAAGTGATATGTGTGGGAGGAGGGGAAGAGATTTCCCCCAGCAGAGATTTGGGTGGTATGGGGGAGCATGTATAGAGGCTTTTAACTGGAGTGGCCTGGCTGAACAGTTCACTGTTTTTCCTTCCTCGTACATCTCCCACATGAGCGCACACAAACTCCACAGCTGACTTGGAGGAAGATGCTCATCTGTGCCATCGTGGCACTTCCATTATGCCACCACCAGGCTACACTACCAAAGCAGGCATGATCTATAGCCCCCCCCCCCGACACACTGATGTCACCGCTCAGCACCAGGATGGTATTCCAGGGGCCTATGTTCAGTTTCCAGTAAGGTTACATTTTTATCTTACTATAATTTGTGTTCCAGTTGCTTAGCATTGGTTAATACTGCACTCCTATTTGATACTGCACCACTAATTAATTAGTAGTACCATCTCATTTGTGATGAGGTAATGAACATTGATAGCCATGTATGTATGTTTCAGTACCCTTATTTGAATGCAGAGATCTGCTAATTAGGATGCAGACCTAAAATCTGTGGCTTTATGAATTGATTGCACTTCTATGCTTTAACATACTTTTATTTCTGAAATAGATATATTTAACTGAAATCCTCTGTTCTTTCAGTGAGCCAGCAGCTTATAAACCGCATCTATCAGCTCTTGGAGACCAAAGGTCATCAGTACTACAAGAAGGGTATCGACTGCATCACAGTTTTCAGAGAGACTGCTATTAAGGTAATGGAAAAACAAGAATCCAGCTAACTGTCATTTCAGGAGTTTTTGCTCTCTTGGTTTCAGATTGAAGCGCATGGTTAAGCTCGGCACTCCATCAAGGCAACTCTCATCAGCTGAGACCTAGCTCTCCCTGTTTCTAAGATCCACTGTTTTCTTATAAAAAAATTAATTGTTCACGACGGCCTCCTAGGTGATAATGTTTCCAGGTGGCTTCTAGGATGGTGATTAAGAAATAGGCCCAGCCGGTTTCAAATGACAAAAATATATCCTTTCAACAGAGTGGCTAAAAAATAAAATTTAAATAACCTGGGCCCTTGTAAAGGGGATTGTTCAAAAATGGGTTCAACATAAGGCTAACAACAGTCCTTATCTTCTAAACAGAGTTTGAAGAGTGAAGGCCTAGCCATTGCTGGGGAGGGTGGAATGAGTTAATGGCTTGCTGAGTATGGGTGTAGGAAAAGATGGAACTGGAAACTGGGGAACTGGAAAGTTCATCCCAAGAAAGTTTGGCACTGGACATGACAAAACAGGATAATTAAGCACATTACCTAACATGGAAATTTGGTCCTGCACACTTAAATAACAGTTAAGCCATTCACACACATCTTAAGCGCAGCAGCACAAAACACACATCTGCAATCACATCGAACAGCAACATACTTCAGAATTACTGTAAAAACCTACAAACCCCCTATGCTTCTAACTCTGATTCAATAAAAGAATGACAACTGCATCCATGAGAACACAACAACAAAGCAGTCAATCCACGACATCTGCGTCTGCTGTCTCGGAGATGCCCACGACGCTAAGGCCTGTGAGACCTGCCTGAAGTTTAACCAAACTATCCGATGATGCCTCCAGAAAGCCCTGCAGTCTTTCCTCCTAGAGCAGAAGGTGGCCAGAATGGAAAGAGAGCTCCAGGCGAGAAGCTTCTTTGTGTAACCAGCCCAGTCCTTGAGTTTTCATTCCTCCAAGGCCTGGGACAAGTCTTCAGGCAAGCACAAACACTGGGAGAGAGAGCGGAGTAAAGATAAATCCCCATTGCTTCTCTTTGCACCGACCCCTGCAGCTTCATCTTACACTTAGCAGCAATGCCTCTTGCTGCCCAAACCCTTGATCTTACTTAGAGAGGGCTCTTGCAGTAGGTATTCACAAGTAGGACTAAGCCGTCAGGCCCCCTACAGAAAAATGTCCAGTTAGCAGTCTCTGGTGGGGACCGCCCCCACATCAGGTGACCAGCATCAGCCAACGTCAGTATAAAGGGGGTGGTCCCGACGCCTGCCCTCCAGTTCTTTCCCGCCATCGGTTTGCGGTAGTACCTTGCAGAAGAACTGCACTCGCTTATCCTCCATTTTGGATAAGTATAAGTCTTTTCGACATTTCATACATTAGTCTGATAATTGTGTATTACTACCTCGCTGTGCATGTCGTCCCCGATGTCATCGGTATCGCATAAAAACAAGTGCGACTCGTGGATCCCAGCTCCCTCATAAGGACGGCCATTCCCTCTGCCTCTTCTGTCTGGGCCTAGACCACCGCGTGGAGGAGTGTGAGCACTGCCGAAAATTCAATCCTGCTACCCGGAAACGAAGGCAGCAGTCCCTGGAAGCCCATTTACTCAAAAAGAAAATGGCATCCATGGAAAAGGAACTGAAGAAACTGAGGCAGGCGTCTACTTCTCCGGAGGGCCATCATAAGAAAAAGAGGGACAAGGAGAAACACCGGGACCGGGACATGCCATCCACAGCAGCTGCGACTTCAGCTGGAGTCGCGGCCCTCCAGGTAACTTCCCCTCTGGGGGATCGTCCTTCGACGGCTGCCTTAGTGGTTTCTAAGCCAGTGTCAACCCCCCCATCAGGCTTGTGCTCGGGCCCAACGGGTGCCTCTGGGGAAAGGAGGTCCACACTCCCACTGTGGCTTCTAAACCCAGGCTTACCTGTCAGAGTGCGTCCGATAAGCCAGGTGTCAGTCCCACTGACATCGGCTGATAAGTCGGTCATCGGTACTCCCGACGTCTGCCCAGCCGGTGACCCGTCGACAGGCTCTTCCTCCACGTCTGACGCTGGAGAGTCGCCGCAACGCACAACTGTTGCGTTGCCCACTGAGGTTCCTTCATCTCCCGAGGAGCTCACTCCTTCCGTGCCCCCCCTCCCCGACGCTGGTCCCGATGTCAGACAACCCGATGTCACCCTCCAGCATTCCGCTTCCTGACAATACACCATCAGAGCCATCCGGGTTCCCGGACCCTCTGGCGGGTCCTCCATCGGGTCTTACGCCCTCTGGGCCGACGCCTGACCCATCCGATCCAACTGCAGGGCCGACTCTGGGACCTTTGACTCCATCAGAGCCCTCAGCACCAGGATACCCGGCTCTTCAGGACCCGTCGCCACAGTACCTGACACCGCACTACCCGGCGCCTCAGTACCCGACACCGGGCCTCCCGCCATCAGGTTATGGGTACTCCTATTACGGGTTCCCAGGTTACCCGTATCAGAGCCCCCCGCCTCCTCCTCCTCCCCCCCCCCCTCCACCTACCCTGCAGCCTCAGGTGGACCTGAGGGAGGTCTTGGCCTCCTGGTGGGCTGAAGCCAAAACACAGATCACCCAAGAGGTCAAGAAATATCTACTAACGCCGGACCCCTTGCGTTGGCAAGAAGAGACTCCCTCACCTCTGCCTGATACCAAAGTTGAACCATCTGGTTCTTGGGCCAGGGAGGACATGCTTCCCCGGGGAACCCCCAGAGAGGGTGATTCTCCTCCTTCTAGGGAGGATTCTTCTTCTTCTCCTTCTCCTTCATTGGAGTCTTCAGAATCCAATCTGGACTCCGGACGCTCTGACCTAGAGGACGAGCCCTACACTCCAGATAGACCCTGGCCGCAAGGTTCCCCGAAGTCCCCTCCGGAAGATCCTTCCTGTCTGGTGCTGCTGAAGAAAATCCAGGCCGCCTGCAAGTGGCAGTCGGTGGAGCCAGATCCTCAGTGTAAGAAGTGGCCCATCTGGACCTCCTGGAGACTTCTTCCACTGATTCCACCCTGGATAGAGCCTCATGAGGATCTTGTCTCCACTATTTAGAAGCAACCTTCCTCATTAGCCCTCTTCCTTGGAAGGCCAACAGGCTGTATCAGGCTCCTGAGGGGAAGGATTTTCTCATCCTTCACCCCAAGGCCAATTCGGTCGTGATTAGCGCCGCACATGACCGATCAGCCAGCCCTAAACATCTCAGCTCATCCCCCCTCCCCCAACAAGGAGTCTCGTCTTCTGGACCAGTATGGGAAAAGGTCTGTGCTTCTTCCACTCTGGGTATGAGGGCCCTCAATTACGTCGGCCACATGGAGGACTACCAGAAGGCTATCCTTAGTCAGATGGAATCAAAACTGGTCTCCCTTCCAGATTCGCAAACAAAGCAGGAACTGGGAGATCTTGTCCGCTCCGCATGCTCGGCCTGTAGACACATGCTTCGTGCTACATATGACGTGGTGGGCACTGCAGGCAGGAGCTCGGCCTTTGCCGTATCCTTACGGCGTCCTGCCTGGCTCTGAGTCTCAGGTTTGGCCCCTGAAGTGCAGTCAGTCATCCACGATGCTTCCTTCAGAGGGTCTGTGCTGTTTGGCGGTGATGTCCCAGGAGAAGGGTTTGGCATTAAGGTCTGTTCAGACAATGTACAAACCCTCTCACAGGCAGAAATGGTCCTTTCGGCGCCCCAACCACCAAAGGACTAAGCAGACGCAACCCCGACATCCCAACAAACACAAAGCCACGTCAGCTACCAAGGCTCCCCCAGCAAGAAAGCTCCTGGGGCCTCGGCAGCAACTCTGCCCCCTGCCTCCTGACTCCTTGCCTCTCCCGCTACCTCTGTGCAGTTCAGAGGAACCAGTAGGGGGGAGATTCTCCTCCCATCTATGGGTTGGGAGAGGATAATGGCAGATTCCTGGGTGCTCCAACTGATTTGCAGCAGGACACTCGATAGAGTTCATTCAGAAAAAAACTCGCAGACCACCCCCTCCCTCCTCGTACTCCCACACTCATCTGCAGTTGGTACTGGAAGAAATCCACTCTCTTCTACTAAAAGAGGCAATAGAACCCATTCCCCCACACTTTCAGAGGACAGGTTACTATTCTCACTTCTTCCTAGTACCAAAGAAAACAGGGGACCTGAGGCCCATTCTCGACCTCAGTTCCCTCATTCAGTTTGTGGAGTACTAACAGTTTCGAATGCTCTAACTCCAGAGCCTTCTCCCCATGCTTCGACCAGGACTGTGGCTCTGCGCCCTAGATATGCAGGATGCCTACTTCCATGCCACTCCCACCGCAGATACCTCCGTTTTTGTTTTCAGGGGTCCCACTACCAGTTCATGGCCCTTTCCTTTGGTCTGTCCTCGGCCCCCCGAGTATTTACCAAATGCCTGGCGGTGGTGGCGGCCTTCCTACGTACCAAGTGGATCCAAGTCTTCCCCTACTTGGACAGCTGGCTTCTGGCAGCCCCGTCCAGAGAGGAACCTTTGGTCTCTCTTTCCCTCACTCTTCAAGTATTCTCCGACCTGGGGATTACAATCAACTCTGCCAAGTCCCATCTGATCCCTTGCCAACAGCTGCAGTTCATAGGGGCAGTGTTGGACACGACTCTGGGCAAGGCTTTCTTACCCCCGGACAGAGCTGAGATGCTGTTAAACCAAGCTCGGCTCTTATCGAGTCTCAGAAGGGTTGGAGCCAGGAAGGTCCTTCGTCTTCACGGCCTGATGGTGGCTGCCATCCCGACCGTCCCACTCGCTCGTCTTCACATGAGGATCTCTCAGTGGACCCTGCGGTCTCACTGGAACCAGTCTCAGGATGACCTGGATCACAGAATCCTGGTGTCAGACCCTGTGGTCAGGGACTTGCAGTGGTAGATAGTTCCAGAACATCTCAATCTGGAGATCCCGTTCTGTGCGTCAGGGGCAGGTTGGGGTGCCCATCTCAGGCCACACCGGACTCAGGGCAGCTGGTCTCAGTTCGAACAATGGCTCCATATAAATGTCCTTGAGCTGAGGGCAGTCCTTTATGCCTTCCAGGCTCTCCTTCCGGTTGTTCTTCCTGGTCACCTTCTCGTACAGTCAGACAGTGTGTGTCTGGTACCTCAATAGACAGGGAGGAGCTTGTTCCTGTCCCCTCTGCCGGGAAGCCATGAGAGTCTGGCACTGGGCATCCCAGCAGAGCCTTCATCTGACGGCCAGTCATGTGCCTGGGATGGAGGACACTCTCGTGGGCGCCTTAAGTTGCTCATCAGCCAAGTCTCACGAGTGGGAACTCGACCAGGTAGACGACGTCTTCCAGCACTGGGGGACTCCTCAAATGGACCTCTTCGCCTCCTCTGACAACACCAAATTCCCGCTTTCTGCTCGCTCGCTCCAGGGCGAGACTTTTTTTGTCGGGAGGAGCTGTCTGTGTGCTAGAAGGACAGATTTGTCTATGCCTTCCCTCCGATACCTTTGATCCTGAGGGTACTCAACAAGCTCAGGTCTGAAGGAGCGAGAATGATCCTCATCGCTCCTTTTTGGCCGTGGCAAGCCTGGTTCTGTCTTCTGCAACACTTTTCAGAGGAACCTCCTCTTCCTCTACACTGTCGCAACATTTGCTGACCCAGGAGAAGGGACCCTGGTTCATCCAGGCCTCAAGTCTCTTCACCTTCAGATGTAGCTAAAGCTCATTTTGGAGTTTCCCCCGCAGTTGCTGACATCCTGGTGGAGGCCAGAAAGCCTTTTGCCAGGTCCACTTACGCCATGAAGTGGAAGCGCTTCACCATCTGGGCGGATTCTAAAAACATAGAACCTTTTTCTTGTCCAGCCAGTAAGGTTCTGGACTGCCTTAGGGACCTGTACGACTTGGGCCTTAGTTACTCATCAGTGAAAGTACATATGGCAGCCATTTCGGCTAACCACGTCCCTTTCAGGAGCAGGACGTTTGCACAACTAGAAGACTCGAAGACTTTTCTGCGAGGGGTCTTGCAGTTAAGACCCCCGATCCTCAACCCTGTTCCTCCTTGGGACTTGAACTTCATTCTCGAGAAGATTACTCTGCCTCCCTTCGAACCTGCAGCAGAGGCAGAGGTGAAGTTTCTTTCTTGGAAGACTTTTTTTCTAGTGGCCATCACCTCAGCTTGGAGGATTTCTGAGTTGCAAGCCTTGATGTGTAAAATCCCTTATTTGATTTTCCACAAGGATAGTGTGGCCATGCATACTAATCCTACATTTCTTCCCAAAGTGGTGGCTGAATCTACTCTGAATCAGTCCATCAAGCTTCCACCCTTCTTAACGAAGCAGTCCAATCGGGGAGTATCTCCTCCATACCCTGAATGTGCATAGAATTCTGAGATACTGTACTCACAGGACTAAGGATCTCAGGAAAACAGACCAACTCTTTGTATCTTTCGCTCACAAGAGAGAAGGCAACCCTGTTTCCATGCAATGCCTTTCTAAATGGTTGGCCAATTGTATCACTTTCTGTTACAACAAGTATCACAAGACTCTTCCAGGTCAGGTCAAAGGCCACTCCACTAGAGGGGTCGTGGCCTCTGCTGCTTGCTTCAAGAATGTGTCAGCGGCTGAGATTTGTACAGCCGCAACTTGGACTTCCGTCCATAACTTCATGAAACATTACAGTTTGGACATTGCCTCTCGCCGCAGAGCAGGCTTCGGGCTAGCTGTTCTGCAGGGAATCCTTTCATGATCCTGGTCTAGAAGCTCAGCCTTTGTGGATGTTTTTTTTCCTCCTCCTGCTTTCTTTTTTTTCCAGACTGCTTGGGACTCAGTCCTACTTGTGAATACCTACTGCAATGGCTACGCGGCCACTACACCTTACTCACCCCTGCTTTCTTTTACATATTGCTTAATCTGTGGCTCTTATTCCCCTGCCCTGTACCATTTAACTGCCCTATTTCATCTTTGTATTTCCTTTCCACTGCATTCAACTCTTACTATCTCTTTCCTCTGTCCCCTAACTCTCTTCCCTGCCGTAGACTAGCCCTTCAGGGGCTCCCTGCCCCTCAGATGGGAGAAATGCAGATACCGGGCGGTTGTCGCTTCCATAACTGCCGCCTGAGACACCTAGACTGGACTCCTTACTAGTGAGGTGCTGCATTGCCGATACCTAATCGGAACGCGAGCACTTTTCTGCTCTGGCGTCTGATTGGCTCCTGCAGTCTGCTCCTGCGTCTCCCTCAATACTAAGCTAAAGTCTAATTTTCTGTCAAAAGTTTGCACAAAAAAGAGCAGTACTTACTTGCTGCCTAATAGTTATGACCTCTGTTTTTTCCTGTTTAGCGTGTCAAGAGTTGGGACTCTGTTTGATTACACTCCTTTCTGAATTTCTGTGGTTGGGCCAGTCTTTAAGCGTCAAGGAATACCCATTTCTGTTGTCCTGCTGTTTTGGTCCTCCTGCTGGTTCAGATGTTCCATTGTCCATGGTCCAGTACTCAATACCAACCCCTTCTTCTATCCCCTGCCAAGGATATGCTCTCCACGGGTTCCCAGCCCATAGGCGTGGGAAACCCAGGCACCGGGTGGTCTGGCGCTGCATCTACTGCCACCTGAGAACCTAAGCTCGGACTCCTCATTAGCAAAGCACGGCATTAGCAGCCATCCAGTCGGAACATGAGTGCTCTTCGGCGTTGGCTTCCGATTGGTTCATGCAGTCTGCTTCTGTGTCCGTTCTAAACCAAGCATAAATCTGATTTCTATGCCAAAATTTGCCAAAAAAGAGCTGTAATTATTTTTCTCCTTGACTGTTAAGACCCTTATCCTTCTGTTTAGAGTGTTACATTTAGTGATAGTGTGTTATTACACTACTTTTGAAATTCTGTGCTTGTGTCAGCTCCCTACATGAGCGGCCGATCACTTCTCCCTACTGAAGTTCCTACTAAGCCTCATCTTATGTCCTCCTTAAATATCACAGAAGCACTCTGAACTGATATGACTGATGTAACATTGAGTACTTACTTGCATTAATTGTTTTTTACTAGTGTTATTTGGCTCTATTGTAAATATCTCTGTATGCATTGTACCATTTGACCCGGAGCTAACCAGGTCCATCTTGTAAATGAGCTTGCTCAATGATGTTCACCTGGATAAATAAAGATTTTGATTGATTGATACCTGACCTCGTGCCACAAGAAGAGGAAGATATGGATCGTGGCACTGATAGGTCAGGCTCCACTGTTTCAACCAGGAGTGAGGACCATACATTAAATACCCATAGGTCCCCTCCCGAAGACCCTTCCTTCATAAGTATGATGAAGCAGCTCCAAACTGTCATGAGGTTTGATGCCCAGGTGCAGGACATTACTCGGAGGAACTTGGTGCAGATTCTAGAACTGCCAGATTCTCCACCTCTGGTCATCCCTCCTCTGCTAGCTGCACTAGAGTATGCCACCCTGCCTGCCTGGTAAAGACCAAGCTTGATCCCTGCCATGCCCAGAAAGGCAGACAAGCTATACTAGGCTCCACCAGGAAAGCCTTTTTTCGCAGGGCAACCTGAGACATGCTCGGTTGTGATTAAGGCAGCCCATGGTAGGTCCAGAGTGCTTAACACTTCAGCTCTCTCCCACCAGATGAGGAGTCGAGAAAGCTGGACCTGATGGAACAGAGAACCTTTGTCTCTGCCACAGTGGGCCTCAGAATAGCTAACTATTGGGCCCACATGGTGAAGTTCCAGAATACCCTCTGAAAAAGGCTAAAGCAGCAGCCTAGGCCCTTCCAGAGGTTTCCCAGAAACAGAACATATTCAAGGCCCTCCAGTCTGGAGCTGATGTAAGTAAGCACCTCTTTGAGGTCTACCTATGATATTTCAGATGCCTCAGCCAGAGTAGCTGAGGCTGGCATCTGCCTCAGGCATTCTTGGCTCAAGATGTCAGGATTTGCTAATGATGTCCAGCAAGCCATTCTGAATGCCCGTTTCAAAGGTTACAGGCTCTTTGAGGCAGATGTACATGATATCCGTTCTGACCTCCAAGACTCAAGGAGGACTCTGCAGTCAGTCTACTTCCTTTACCACACCCAACCAAGAAGTGGGCAGAGGGTGCCCTTTCGTTGTGCCACCCACAGACCCAGGTTGGTTGGGAACCAGACAGGGCAAGCGCAGAGCAGCAGCAGCAGCTTTGCCTACCCCTACCTCCACCACAGGAAACAAAAAAATAGAGGTGGAGGTGCATCCTCAGTCGCAGGTTCCACTTTAGCATGACTCCTTACTAGACCCCCACCCCCAGTACTCCAGGAGGTGGTGGTAGGGGGTCATTTCTCCCTTCACCTGGACAGGTGGAGAGAGATTACAACAGATGCTTGGTCATGCAACTCATAGTGCAAGATCATGCTCTAGAACTTCTGGAGTTACCTCCAGACCTTCCTCTACACCACTCAAACTACCCTCCAGACCACATATCAGTAGTACTGGAGGAAGTTTGTACATTACTACAGAAGAGGGCTATAGAACAAGTTCCTGGGGAACAGAGGAACAAGGGGTTCTATTCTCACTTCTTCCTAGTCCCTCAGTCCACAGGGGACCTGAGGCCCCATTCTGGATTTGAGAAACCTAAACTTCAGTATTAAGTACAAGAAGTTCAGGGTTGTCATTCTGCAGGGCCTGCTGCCCCTACTACAAAAAGGGGACTGGATATGCTCCTTAGAGATGCAGGACTATTACCTGCACATCAAGGTTTGCCCTCTTCACAGGAAGTACCTCAGGTTCCTGTTTCAGGGGGAGCACTACCAGTTCAGGGTATTGCCCTTTGTCTTGTCATCTGCACCACAGGTCTTTACCAAATGCTTAGTGGTGGTTTCAGCAGCCCCCAGGAGGGAGAGACTATACATCTTCCCCTATCTGGATGACTGGTTGTTCAAAGCTCAGTCCAGGGAGCAACTGTCTTACACCCTAGCACATACCAGACAGCTGTTCAACACACTGGGGATCACAGTCAATCTGCACAAGTCAGTCTTGACTCCTTGTCAGCATCTCCAGTACATACAGCTAAACTGGGCACTGCTCAGGGATCAGCCTTCTTGCCCCAGGACAGGGCAAAGCACCTGCTTGCTCATCCCCAGGTGCTTTACAGCAACAGGTATGTAACAACCAGGACATTCCTGAGACTGCTGGGCCTGATGGCAGCAGCCATTGTCACGATCCTCCAATGGACACTGAGTCCAGTGGGAACAACGATCTAGAACAGAAAGATCTCACTTTGAGGAGGAGCTCTTGCAGCAGGTTACACCATAAGGACTGAAGCCGGAAGGCACCAGGACCCCACATAAAACTTCTAGCTAGCAGTAAACAGCAGGGAACCTTCCCCGACGTCGGCCAGTGGTATAAAAGGGGTGGTCCTCCCAGTCCAACCTCAGTTCTTTTCTTGCCTTTCACCCTCACACATCAGCTCCATGGACGCCTTCTGCTGCAGTCGACTGCCATTTTTCACGATCACCTGAGCTTTATTATTTTTCTTCAAAATTAGGATTTTTCCAAATTTTCTCAGTATGTCTTCTTCTCCAACTTCGTCAGTAGAACTGTGGCGGTCTAACTGTCCTTGCAGCAAGCAAATCCCATCGAAGGACAGCCTTGCTCTCTGCCTCTTCTGTATAGGCCCGAAGCATGATACAGAGGCCTGCCAGCACTGCTTAAAGTTCAACCAAAGGATCAGGATCCGTTGCCAGAAGGCTCTAAAAAGCTTCTTGCTAAAAAAGAATGTGGCAGTGATGGAGAAGCAAATTCAGGGAAAACATTCCTCCTCCTCCTCTCCGATTTCTGGGGCCTCCACCTCTTCATTCTCCCACTGGCAGAAAAAGTTGGATGGAAAGCACAAACACAGGGAGAATTATAAGGATAAGTCTTCCTCCCATTCTCAGTCCCCTCATTTGAAGGTGACAGACTACCGGTCGTCTTCCCACAGGACGTCGGACTCAGCTTCCACCGCAGCCCTCTCTCCTACCAGGCTTCCTGTGGTTAAACCTCCCGCCCTCATCCAGACGTCGGGCGGTGGTTCTTTGGGGTCAGGGACTTTCTCCTCGACCTCTCAGCCCCTGCTTCTCAGGCCCTTCCATCAGACCACAGGTACTCAGCCAGGTAGCTCCTCTGGCAGTGGGTCCCTTCTCATCCACGTGGCATGGAAGTCTGCTCCCAGCTCTGGGACTGATGCCACCCAGCGACACTAGGGGCATGTACCCACCTCCTCCAGGAGGGTGATGCCTCTGCCCCATTTGGGAGTTAGCTCCCCCAGACAGGCTTCTTCCAGACTGATGTTAACTGCGTCCCCTGACCGACGTCAGTCCACGCCTGTCCAGTTGACACCAGCCACCCTGGCGTCGACTCTGACACCTATTCCTTCTTTGCTCGACCACCCTGCATCGCCGGTTGACCCTAATATTTCGGTTCAACCAACACCAGAGGACCTGGTGTCCGACCTGACAACAACTACCAGGCTGACGCCAGACAATCAGATGCCTGCTGGGCCGCCAGTCAATCCAAACCCTCAGGGCCCGATGCCTGGGTTGCTGCCTCCTAAGGGACTGACGCTGGGATCATCTAACATCCCCTTTCCAATGCCGGATACTCCCTCTAACCCGCAGAATCCTCTGCCAGATCATACGGCCTTTTTCACATCCTGGTGGAATGTGATCGAGGGTGACCTGCTACCAAAAGGTACTCCTGCACCCCTTCCCAAGGATCCTCTTCCCTCGGGGGGGTTCAGCCTCACTCTCTTCCTCCTCAGCAGACTACACCAAAGCCAAAAGAGCCTACCCCTCAACCAGATGATACTGGCAGGGGTCACTCCAAGCATCATGTGAGAAAACATCATCACTCATCCTCCAGGTCCTCGGACAGGCACCACCGTAGGTCGCATGTCCATAGGCACAGGTCTTTGATCTCTCGGTCTTCCTCCTCAGGGGAGTCGGGTCGGAGCTGTTCCTCCATGTTGTCTGAATTGGGGTTGTCTCCCCTGCCGGCAGATCCCAAGGACACCCCAGGTCACATCCTGATGACCCGACATTAATGGAGGTCATGTGGCATATCCAGTCCAACATGGGTTTGGACACTGAAGATCTGGACCTGGAGAGATGCTGTTTGGCTATTTTTCTATGTCAAAGCACCCAAAGCTTGTAGTGGTTCCTCCTCTGGTGGAGCCATTCAAAGATGTTACTAAATCTGCTTGGAAACGCCATTCTTCCACCCTTGCTGTTTCCAAGAAGGCTGACCTTCTCTACAGTGCACCCCGAGACGAACCTTATTTTGGAGAGCAGCCTATTGCAGACTCCATGGTTATTACGGGAGCCCACGACCAGTCCAAGAGGCCATGGCATCTTAGCACCCAGCCTCCGGATGCCAAACAAGTGGACCAGATCGGCAGGTAAGTTTATGCCTCGGCCACCTCTGCCATCCGTTTTTTGAATTTTCTTGGCCCACATGGTTCAGTTTCAAAACACCCTGTGGGAAAAGTTCATGAAAATAGTCCAGATGCAGCAGGATAGCCCCCAGAAGGCTGAGCTGCTGCATATTCTAAAGTCAGGTTCGAATGTAGGTACCCATGTTCTGCGCACTTCCTATAACATGACAGATTCAGCGGCCGGCCTCCATCTTTATTCTTGGCTTCTTGTCTTGGGTTTTACTCCGAACATCCAAGTGAGCATTATGGACACCCTTTTAAGAGTTCAGTCCTTTTTGGCGAGGACTCTGGAAAGGTCATGACTTGCCTACAGGAATCTGACAAGGCTGTTACATCTGTGCATACCATGTACAGATCCACTCAAAAACAAAACCTTCGTCAGCCATTTCATCGGTCATCCGGGCAACAGCCTCGAGACCAACAAACTAGAGATGCCTTTAAGTGTAAGGCAAGTTCTCAGGCCTTGGGAGGTTGGGACCCAGGGCCTCAAAACCTCCCAGGCCCCTCTGCTGCTCCCTGGTTCCTCGGCCTGACTCCTTACCTGACCCCCCCCCTGACCCCGGCAGAATCCCTAGGGGGAGGCGGTAGGGGGTCGCTTTTCTCTCTTATCTAGAGGGATGGCACAGACTCATGATGGATTAGTGGATTCTGCATCTGATGAAGGACACACCCTGGAATTCACAGAGGTGCCCCCAGACAACTCTCCCATAAAATCCCTTTACCCTCCGTCACATCTCTCCCTTATCCAGGAGGAGATCCAAGTGCTTTTGCTCAAACAGGCCATAGAGCCAGTTCCGCCAGCTCAAAGGAGGAAGGGATTTTATTCTGACTTTTTTCTGATCCCGAAGAAAACAGGGGACTTACGGCCCATTCTGGATCTCAGCCACCTGAACAAGTATATAGAATACAAGCGGTTCAGGATGGTTTCCCTTCCAAGCCTACTCCCCCTCCTCTGTCAAGGGGACTGGCTATGTACCCTGGACATGCAGGACATGTACCTCCACATTTTGGTGTTTCAGCTCCACAGGAGGTTCCTTCGCTTTCACTTTCAAGGCGACCATTACCAGTTCTGCGCCCTGCAATTCGGCCTGTCCTCAGCTCCCCGGGTCTTTACAAAGTGCCTAGGAGTAGTGGCTGCGGCCCTCAGGCGGAAAGGCCACTATGTCTTTCCCTACCTGGACAGTTGGTTCCTGGCAGCTCTGTCCAGGGATCAGCTGATCAGCACTGTGACAGACACCTTTACTTTGTTTTGGGACCTAGGGATAACCCTCAACCTCCTGAAGTCCTCCTTGTGGCCCAGTCAAAAAACTGCATTACATCGGGGCAATCCTGGACGCTGCCGAAGACATGGCCCTCCTGCCTCTGGACAGAGGGGAACGCTTTCAAGAACAAGTTTGCCCAGTTTCCTCATTGCACCAGATCCCGTTCAAAGAATACCTGCAGCTGCTAGGGCACATAGCAGCAACAATCGCGAGGTCCATCATGCACAACTGCACATGAGGGTTCCCCAGTGGACCCTTCGAGTCTAATGGGATCAACACACAGATGAATTGGAGCAGCTGGTGATGGTCTCCACTCTGGTGCGCCAAACTCTGGACTGGTGGTTGAACCACTGCAATCTTTCCACAGGGCTCCTCTTTCGGCAGGTGTCTCCTCGTCAGATTCTGACAACGGACGCGTCTGGCCTAAGCTGGGGTACACATTTGGCAGACCATCAAAACCAGGGGAACTTGGTCTCCCCAAGAGCAACATCTCAATATCAATATTTTGGAGATGCGGACAATTCCATTTCAGATGAGTCTGCTCCTAGGCCCTCTTCTCATTCAGATGGACAACATGTCAGTGATCTTCTACATAAACAAGCAGTGGGGGGACTCACTCCAACCCCCTCTGCAGGGAGGCCATGAGAGTCCTTTATTGAGCCATCGAGCATCATCTGGAACTCACTGCTGTGCAAGTCCGAGACGTACAAAACACCTTGGCCAGCAGTTTAAGCCGGTATCGGTCCAAGGTGCACGAGTGGGAACTCGTACAGTATGTGGCCGAAGAGCTATTCAACGGGTGGGGTTGGCCCAAGTTGGACCTCTTTGAGTCCCCACTCAGTGCCAAACTGCCCAGTTTTTGCTCACTAGATCCAGGGCCTGGTGTTTTCTGGCAAGTCACATTGTCCCTGTCTTGGATGGAGAGGTTTCTGTATGCCTTTCCTCCCTTCCCATTACTGCAGATGGTCCTTCTAAAGTTGCAGCTGGAGGGAGTAGGGATGATTCTAGTAGCTCCCTACTGACCTCGTTAGATTTGGTTCCCACTACTTCAGCAGCTGGCAGTGGAACCCCGATCCCTCTGCCCCTGAGGTCAGGCTTGTTCTCCCGGGAGCAGGGTACCCTGGTCCATCTGGACTGCAACTCATTGCACCTGGGCGCATGGCTCCTGCAGACCTAGCTTGCCCAATTTGGGGTGTGTCTCCCCCCCCAAGTGGCAGAAGTCCTGGTTGCTGCTAGAAAGACTTCCACCAGAGCTGTTTATTCCAAGAAGTGGAAGAGGTTCTGTCTTAGGTCTGTGTTATCGAGGCACAGGTAAGGAAGCATAGGAAAACCAGGAGCGGTTGTAAAATTCACAAGTGATTTATATTTTCTAATAACAGTAAAATAAAAAATGTATTTTATTTTATTTTTTATTTCGTTTTTGTTGACTGGGTAAGTGCACCAGACAAATCCTGCCTATTTTCAGGCACGACCTGGGGGGAGGGGGGATACAGATGAATGCCAACTGATCTTGAACCAGATGAAGCTGTTGGTGGTATTTTTAGTGAATGAGGGAAATTTGGCCAGGACACTGGGGAAATTCCCCTACTCTTGCTAGTAGGGGGATCTCTGGTCAACGACATGGAGACCTCAGTAGGTGCTCGGCCTTGCTGGAAGAGGTAATGGATTGCACTACTGCACTGCTGTCTGCAGCGGCTCCTGTTATAGTTTCAGTGACAGAGGAGTCCCATTCTATGCCTGTTATGGAGGACAGACCACTTTTTCAGCCTGTGTTACGGGATCCTTCCTTGCCTGCACGACAGTGTCATCCTATGCCTTCTACGGTGATTTCTCGCTCGGAAGCAGAACCAAGTGTGGAGAGAGCAGCATGTGTCCAGTGTTCTTCCCCCTGCTGCATACGGCGCGGGGTTCGGGATAGCTTGCGCGGCTCCAGAGTCGCCTTTGGGAGTTCACGACTTGCCTTCTGCAGCGGTTTCTCTACCGACGGTTTCTCAGGCTACCACTACTACCCCCACACTAATCAGCACGCGCTTTGGTTTGCGGGATGCCCCGGAGATTACTTCACCATCCTGGACTGCGTCGGATGCGCTGTTTCACACGGGTTGGACACGGACTGCATTGGGCACCTGGACACCAGATTTGGCCTGGGATGAGGACAGACATGGAGTACTGTTTTCCCCACACAGGCCTGCACCACCCAGCACGAGCTCCCAACGAGGTACCTATTTCTGGGGACGCTATTACCACTGCAGACTCTGTTGTTGCTAGCACTACTGCTGTATCTGGGACTAACTGGGGGGATATTGTTGCAAATGCAGAATTGGTAGATAATATGCATGTCTACTATGGAGGGGACTGTGGCTTCTCATGTGGGGGTGGGACATTGCACCCTACCTAGGGGAAACTGCGGTTTTGATGATTTCTCCCCCTTCTGACCAACCCCCCCAGTCGACTGTACCTATCAGGGAGTTGCCTGTTTCTTGCACTGTTTCGCACCCTTCCTCTATAGCTCCTACTACACTGGTTACTGTTTCTCCTGCTGCACCCATGTAGACTTCTGCTTTCAGCTCAAGTCTACCTAAGCCTTTCTCTAATACTGTTCAAGCATCCTTGCCTCCACTGGACGATCCTGGGGAAGGCCCCTCAGCCCTACCTCTGCCCCCAGCCCTACCTTCACCCTTAGCTCTGCCTCCACCCTCTGGTAGGGGTTCTGTTCTTTCTGATCTCTTTAAAAACAAATTGGAGCAGGCCCCCAGACGTAATGCTGTCCGCCTTCGCTATGGGGGGGGGGGGCTTAATGACTTCTGGACTGATATTAATTTGCTAGGACTTTATTGAAAGGTTCTATGCATTTTCAGGTATCAGACATCTATGCATTAATTCACATTTCAGGTGAAGAAACCTTTGATATTAGCTTCAAAATTAATGTGGGTTTGGATAGGTTTTGGCACAGATACGCAACTGTGAACCACACTCCTTTATGGACACCCTTTTATGTGATCCCCTTGACTAAACCTGCAGTATGTACTGTCACTGTTATGTTTCGTAATGAACATGTGAGTGTTAGTGATATTTACCACTGGTTACAAAATAGGTGTACAGTCTTGTCCCCCCTGAAGCAATTATTGATGCGGAAGGTCTGTGGACTGGTGGATGGAAATTTCGTGTTAAACTTTTCCAAGTTAACTCAGAGGTGGTACATCTCCCTAATAGTTTCTTCTTGGGCAAAGATAGAGGCATTTGTTTTTATGGAGGCCAGTCTAGGGCCTGCTACAAGTGCGGTGCTCATACTCATCTCAGTAGCACTTGTGATATGTTGAAATGTGGTTTATGTGGGGGATATGGACACCTTAGCATGTCCTGTGAAAACGTTTTTCAATGTAATGTATGTGACGAGAAGGGACATGCCTGCCATCAATGCCCCTGGGCCAGTAAGAACCGTAGTGAGGGTTGGAATCCTGACACTTTAGTCCAGAAAGCACAAGACAAGACACAGGAAAAGATTCCTACCCCTGTCACTGTTCTGGACCCCACGGAAGCCTCTTCGCCCCCCCAAACTCCTCCCATACTGACAGTGGCTCCCCAGGTAGAGTTTGAACCCCCTACTGCCGCAGATGTCCCTCTCCCTACTCATGATTTGGTGGACACCATCCCACACCCTACCACCACACAGACCACTGACCCACCTCTTGGGGACTTAGATGGTTTTACACAAAGCAGACGGATTACTAGGGCCACTACTCGCAAATCACAGAAAATTAGCGAGGTGCCCCTTTCCAATGCTTTCGAATGTTTAAAAGGGGGGTGGGGAGGACTCTGATGGCGATTCGGAGGCCTCTGTTCTACCATCGGATATAGAAGTCACTGGTTCCAGACCTCCGGATGTTGTCCGTAAAAAAGTTACCAGAACAAAGAAGGGGAGTAAAAAGTGTAAAAACATGGCTGTCACAGATGGGAGTGGCTGATTAATTTTTGATTCTGGCTACCATTTGGCTTTCCTCACTTAATGTCTGTAGTCGGAAGAACTACAAAAGACGGACCACTTTTTTTCATTTTGCTGCCTCCTTCCATACTGATGTTCTCTTACTCCAAGAAACCCGCTTGATGTCTCTTTTTGACATTAAGCAAGTTAAGAGGGGTTGGGTATGGGGTCCCTCGCATTGGACTTTTGATGAGGATCTGGCAGATGGTGTGGCAATTCTGTTTACATCTACAGCCTTTTCCGTCTCACGTATTATAGACATTTTTCCAGGTAGAGCTTTGATTCTTGACTGTACTTTTCAAGGCCATACCCTTCGTATTATCAACCTCTATGCTCCTCAAACCAAAGCTGCCAGAATCAGTTTACTTGATCTCATTAAACCTTATCCCTGTACCCGTAAACATATTATCTGGGGTGGTGATTTCAACTGCTCAATAGATGTTTCCTGCAGAACAGCAGCAGGAAAAAAAATATATTGCGACTCCCATGCTTTATGTACTTTGGTGAAGGATGCTAACTTAACTGATGCCTATCGTGCACTGAAATCTGATGCTGGATATAATTATAGATCCGTTTACCATACTTGGATTGACTATTTCTTTTCCTCACGCTATTGTATCCCGCATCAGATTTCACTTCACCCCATGGAGCTTTCGGACCGCTCTATAACACCTTTGTAAATGTTACGAAACCAGTGTTACTGTTTCCAGAATGCACCTCTTCTCATATGGAATATGCTTTATTATTTCTTTGTGATAAAAGAATCCCACAGCATATGTGGGATGTCACCTGGCTCTGTTGCCATGGCAGGTTAAATGTCCGAGGAAATTTGAAACATAAGTCCTCTCAAGAATGGTATTGTCCTAAGCCTTCTTGTTTTCAGATAGAAGAAACAATGAATCATTTCTTTTTTGAATGTACAGACGCTCTTTTGTTTTGGAACACTTTAGCTAACAAGTGGCAATGGCCGTTTTTAAGTAGAGTCTATCAAACACTGATACTAGGTGACTTTTCTGGACCATGGAACAGATTTCATCATAGTACTTTAAAGGTTATTTTAGCCATATGTAAATATCTGTGGCAAGCAGGTTGTCAGTATGTTTTACAGCAACTTCCGACCTTACCACATTCTATTATACTGCAAAGGGAAACAACTTTGTTCAATATAATGGAATTGGAACACCGTCAACTTTTTCTACAACACTTTCAGTTATTGTGGAAACATATTGATTTTTTGCATTAATATCTTATATCTACTGTTGTTCTATGTTGACTGTGTTTTTTTCTTTTTTTTTCTGATTTGTTTTCAGTTGATGTATGAATATTGTATGTTTTTTTCTGATTTCTTTCTGTTTGACTTGCACATTTATGCCTGATGTTATGTTTTCTTTGCACAATAAAATTCCCCTACTCTTTTCGATAAGTGCCATGGGATCTTTAACATCCACCTGAACTACCACCAATCCAGGTAGATGGGACCTCGGTTTAACATCTCATCCGAAAGACGGCACCTCAGAAGTGCAGCACCCCTCTCAATTGTGATGAATAGCTTGGCAGAAGACACTAGGAGAAAGGACTGCTGTGTGACTGAACTTCTCTACTGGGACTATATTGCCCTCCTTCCCCCCACCCAAAGCTAGTTCTATTTTTATAGGCACAGGATTTGACCAACAACAGGAACTTCCTGTTTAGGGGCAGGAAGTGAGTGATCACAGAACCACCAAGGACCCACCATCCTAGAAGGGCAAGAGTAGCTCTCCAGCCCCCTCTAGCTGCTGGAGGTCTGCCTCTGAACAAGTAAGTGGTCTACTGAGAAATATAGGATATTCTTGTCTCAGAACAGGACAATCAGGAGCTTAAAGGGCACACAGACAGAAAGTAAGGAGAGAGAGGAAAAAAAACAGAGGAAAGAGTAAGGATTGCAAACAGTTAAGGGGCCAGAAATAAGACATGATTGGAGTGGTGCAGTGCAGTGGCTGTGGAGCAGCAGTCTTCCAGGAGATGTTCTGGAGGATGCGGTGTTGTCCCATCTGCAAGCACCTCTGGGCTGAGGAGGAGGTTGCTCATCTCCAGGCTGAGTTGGCCAGGATTTGTGGGACCTCCTCTTCCATCGAGGACCACCAGTGCCATGCCGTTGCCTCAGAGGTTGCCAAGAAGAGGAGGCGGTTGGACCACAGTGGGCTCAGGAGGGTGAGGGTGGTGGAACAGAGGCACATCCCTCCAGTTGTACCTCTCCACAATTCCTATGCTATTCTGGCAAAGTGTGGTTCCTCTATGGAGGCACCTACAGTGGAGACCAAGGAGGATGCTGGGAACCTCCAAGGGGACCCTGCAGGGAAGGAAACAACTCCTGGTGGGAGACTCCATTGTTAGGAAGGTAGAACTGGGCAAGGAAGGGAGAGGAGGTAGGTGCCTGCCTGGTGCCATGGCTTGGAGGGACAGGGAGCGAATCCTCAGGATTGCTGGAGCAGCTGCACAGGGGAGGGAGCTGGATGTCATTGTCCACCTAGGGACAAATGACCTGGCTAAGAAAGGGATTAGAGAAGTGCAGGAAGAGTTTGTGGAATTGGGAAGGGGCCTTAGTCAAGTAGCACGCACGGTAACCTTCTCGGAGGTGCTACCCATCTATGGCATAGGAGAGGCTAGGGTGTTCCGTACCATGGGATTCAATCAGTGGTTGAAAAACTGGTGTGGAGCTCAGGGATTTGGCTTCATTGGGGACTGGGGGTCCACCTGGAGTGATGCAAGCCTATACTGGCATGATGGGCTGCATCTGTCCGGGAGGGGAACCAGAATCCTAGGTGATAGGTTTAAATGCTTCATTGGCAAGCTTTTAAACTAGCCAAGGGGGGAGGCACTGGAAAGGAGCAGGAAAATCCTAGCCTCCCCAAACAATCATGGTAGTAAGTGTGGCAAACACCAACATGGAGGTGTCGATAGGGAGAGGGCAGGGGTAAATGGAGAAAGTGACAAGGCAAGAAGGACAGGGATGGGGCAAAGGGGGTAAGGCCATCAGGAAATGGAGGTAATGAGTACCAATGCCCGTAGTCTGGGCAACAAGCTCCCTGAGCTGGTGGCCTTAATGGAAGAGGATGCCTGGATATCGTAGCAGTCACAGAAACATGGTACACAGAGAACCATGACTGGGATGTTAACATACCAGGGTACATAACCTACAGGAGAGACAGGCAGGGAGAAGAGGGGAGGAGTAGCTCTCATGTAAAGGAAGGATAAAGGCAACTGAACAAAAGAGTAAACAGGGAGGAGAGGAGGCATCTGGGTCACCTTGAGACTGGAAATGGCACCACAATCCGCTACAGGGGTTGTGTACAGACCCCCATGTCAGGGGAAGGACTGGACAAGGATATGATGGAAGGCATTCTTAGAATGGCAGAGAAAGGAGATACTGTTGATGGGAGACCTGAATATGCCAGATGTTAACTGGAGCACATTGCTGCAGCCACATCAAACGGAGGCCATTCTTGGCGCCCTGCAGGTGGCAGGCATTAGACAGCTAGTTTGGAACCCACTCGTGAGGGAGCAATCTTAGACCTCATACTGTCAAGCGGGGGCAGTGAAGGATCTCAGATCTAGAAGTGGGTTGCCATCTGGGGACAAGTGACCATCAACAGTGTGGTTCACGTTAAACTCAGCTACAGAGTCAAGCCATACAAAAGTGAGGGTACTGGACTTTAGGAGGGCTGACTTTGGCAAGATGGGAGAGTGCCTCAGAAAGCACTAGCAAACAGGCTAGAAGAGAGGTGTGGAGCAACAATGGGGAATTATCAAAACTGCCATCACAGAGGCAGCAAACCTTTGTGTGAAGCAAATAAACAAATCAAAGCGAAAGAAAAAGCCACTATGGTTCTCAAGAGGTGGCTGTGAAAGTCAGGAAGAAAAGATAGCATTCGGAAGTATAAGGAAACACAGAAGGAGCAGGACAGAGAGCTGTACCAGTTAAGGCAGAAAGAAGCAGGGAGGGAAGTCAGAATAGCAAAGGCCCAAACTGAGGAAAAGATAGCCAACTCAGTTAAGAAGGGATAAAACCTTTATAGATACATAGCGAGCATAAAAGACAAAGGGAGGGATAGTGAGGCTGAATAGAATGAACAGTGGGTGGGCAGAGGGACAGTGAAAAGCAGGAATACTGAACTAATATTTCTGCTCAGTATTCACAAAAGAGGAGGGGAAGTGCCTAATCCAATTAACAGAAGCACTCTTGATAGGGGGTCGATCCCAGTCCTTTCACAGAAGAAAGGGTTCTGCAAGAACTCCTAAAACTGAAGGTGGACAAAGCAATGGGTCCTGATGGAATTCACCCAGAATTCTAAAAGAATTAAGGAAGGAACTAGTGAAACCACTGGCTACTCTTTTAATAAATCATGGGAGGATGGTGTGGTACCCGAGGACTGGAGGAAGGCAGATGTGATTCCCCTTCATAAAGTGGGACCAAGACAGAGGCAGGAAACTACAGACCTGTCAGTCTGACCTCTGTGGTAGGGAAAGTGATGGAGTCACTTCTGAAGGAAAGAATAGTTGAGTACCTAGGGTCAGTGGAGCACAGGATCCAAGGCAGCATGGGTTCACAGCGGGAAGGTCATGTCAGATGAATCTAATAGATTTCTTTGACTGGGTGACCAAAGTAGTAGACCAGGGAGGGCTGTGGACATGGCCTACCTAGACTTTAGCAAGGCATTTGACACAGTCCCACACAAAGATTATTAGTCAAATTAACCAGTCTGGGGTGGGTCCCAGGGTGGTAGCCTGAGTAAAACATTGGCTGGACAACAGGACACAGAAGGTAATTGTAAATGGAGTCCACTCTGAAGAAAGGCGGTTACTAGTGGGGTACGCGGGAGTTCAGTATTGGGTCCAGTCCTTTTAATGTCTTCATCAGTGACATTGCAGAGGGACTGGAAGAAAAGTATGCCTTTTGCAGATGACACAAAGATCTGCAACAGGGTTGATACACAAGGAGGCATGGAAAGGATGAAAAGGGACTTGGCAAGGTTGGAGGAATGGTCAGCGTATGGCAGCTAGGATTCAATGCAAAAAGTGCAAAATAATGCACCTGGAAACAAGAACCCAGGGGAAGAATACACAATGGGTGGGGAGGTAGTAACAACAACAAAACAGGAAAGGGACCTGGGGGTAATCATATCAGATGACCTTAAGGTTAGCAAGCAATGTGAGAAGGCAGTAGGGAGGGCCGGGGTATACTGGGATGTATAGGAGAGGCATCAGCAGCAGAAAACAGGAAGTTGTTATCCCTCTGTACAGACAGTTGGTGAGACCCCATCTGGAATACTGTGTCCAGTTCTGAGACCCCATCTCCAAGGACATAGACAGGATAGAGGCAGTCAGAGGAGGGCAACTAAAATGGTGCAGGGCCTGCAAAAGAAGCCGTATGAGGAGAGACTAAAGGAGCTTAATATGTATACCCTTGAGGAAAGAAGGGAGAGGGGGGACATGATAGAAACTTTCAAGTACCTCAAGGGAATCAACAAAGTCAAGAGGTAGCATCTTTCAGAAAAAGAGACTTGCAAGAACAAGGGACACAATTTAAAGATAGGAGAGCGGTTCAGGGGCAATGTGAGAGTATTATTTCACAGAGAGGGTAGTGGATGCATGGAACAGCCTTCCTGAGGAAGTTGTGGGGACTAAAACTGGGGGAGAATTCAAGAATGCATGGGACAGACATAAGGCAATTCTTGTGGGGGGCAGGAAGATATAGGCTGTTGGTTAACTAGGATCTGCGGCCTATCCTGTAGGTAGGGAAATGGGCAGACTAGATGGGCCTAGCGGTCCTTATCTGCCGTCAAAGTCTATGTTTCTATGTTTCTATCAAGTACTAGGTCTCATGAGAAAATCTAGTTGCGCAACCAGACAGAGAAGAGACAGAAAAGGAGAGAATAGAACAGATCCTTGCATTTAAACTCTTTCCATAACAACTGGGACAGAGCTGTATTCAACCCTGTCACACACACCCCTCCTTAAGAGGGAACCTGTTTTACAAAAACAGGTTTCCAAAACTTCCTTGTAATTCTCATCTAATATAAGCATATAACCTTTACAGTTCTGTGCATATGCAGTATCCTTTTTACATAACAACAGTACAGCAAATAGTGAAGTTTAAAGTCATGTATTTGTTTTTTCAGCCTTCAGAATTCTCAATTCCAAACCCATATCTAGATAGAAAATCAGCATGGACATTCTCTTTCCCAGATTTGTGCATCACTTTAAATTTAAATGGCTGTAGTGCCAGGTACCACCGTGTGATTCTAGAATTTTTATCCTTCATTTGGTTAAGCCAGCAGAGAGGATTGTGATCTGTTACAAGTACAAACGTAGCTCCTAGTAAGTAAAACTTAAGGGATTCCATTGCCCACTTTGCCACAAGACATTCCTTTTCAATTGTGGAGTACCGTTTCTCTCTGTCTTGCAATTTCCTACTTAAGTATAGAATAGGATGTTCTTTCCCATCTATATGCTGACTCAAGACTGCACCTAGGCCTACCTCTGATGAATCAGTCTGTAACAAAAATTGTTTCTCAAAGTCTAGGCTTCTTGAAATGGGCTGAACATAATGCAGCCCTAATGGCCCAAAAAGCTTCATCACACCCTGGGGACCATTTCACATTATTTGGGTACCATTTTTTTGTAAGTTCAGTGAGGGGTGTAGGTATCTCTGCAAAGCTGGGAACAAATATCCGATAATAACCAGCCAGCCATAAAAATGACCTAACATGTTTCTTGGTTTTGGGGACAGGGCTGTTAGCTACAGCTTCTATCTTGGAAACCTCTTGCCTGACTTCTCCATTTCCCAAAACATCGCCCAAATATCTGGTTTTCTGCATGCCCAACGCACACTTGGTAGGATTAATTGTCAGACCTGTCCTTTTGATCGATTGGATAACTGCTTGTAGGTGTTCCAGGTGGCTTTTCCAGTCTGGACTGTACACCATGACATCATCCAGGTACGCAGTACAATAACCAGTGTGAGGTGATAAAATTACATCCATGTAGTGCTGGAATGTAGCAGGAGCACCATGTAAACCAAACGACATGGTGGTGAACTGATAGAATCCTATAGGAGTGGCAAAAGCAGTTTTGTCTCTGGATTATTTAGCTAGGGGGATTTGCCAGTAACCCTTGGTGAGATCGAGGGTACTGATATACTTAGCACTTCCCAGTCTGTCCACCAAATCATCTCTTCTTGGCATAGAATAATAGTCAAATTCTGTCACTTAAGTTTCCTAAAATCAAGGCATATTCTTTTTTGTTTACAATCACCATTGGTGATGATCAAGCACTTCTTGACTGTTCTTTGATACCCAATTCTTTCATTTTTTGTATTTCCTTAACCACGTCGGCTCTTAACCGCTCTGGTAATCTGTATGTCTTTTGACTAATAGGGCGAGCATTCCTTGTCACTATTATGTGCTCAACCCCTTTTGCTCGACCTGGTTCTGTTGTAAAAGTACTGTTAAATGTCATTAGCAAGTTACGAATTTCTGTGGTTTGTTCAGAGGTTAAGGAAACATTTACCTTTACAGCATCAGCAGATACAGTTTGCTCCAATCTGTCATAAGCTGCATCAATATTTTCCTTATCAGTTTCTGGTAAAACTAGCAAAGCAGCTTTTGGTGTATTTTGAATCCATTTCTTGAGGTTAGCATGGTACTGTATATCTTAATAGGATTTTTCCCTGTCAGGGGTCTCAGTCTCATAGTTAACTGTGCCAGTACGTCTATGAACCTTATAAGGCCCTTGCCACTTCATTAACAGTTTATTTTCTGTAGTGGGTAACAGTAGCAAGACCTTTTCACCTGGCTCAAAACCTTTTTCTTTTACCCCATGGTCATAATACACTTTCTGCTGGTTTTGGGCCTCTTCCTGATTACTTTGAGCGATTTCAGCTTATTTTGCCAGCTTCTTTCTCATGGCACACATATAAGATGTAATAGATTGCTTCTGATGGGGGTTATCTTCCCATGTTTCTTTTATTACATCTAGTGGCCCTCTAGGTTGTCTACCATACAGTATTTCAAATGGTGAAAAACCTGTTGATGCCTGTGGCACTTCTCTGTAAGCAAAAAGCAGATAAGGTAAGTATTGGTCCCAGTCTTTCCCTTCCCCTTTTACAAACCTTTTTAACATGCACTTTAGGGTTTGATTAAAACACTCAACAAGACCGTCTGTCTGAGGGTGATAAGGGGAGGTTTTTACAGCAGTGATACTTAGTAGTTGGTACAGCTCCTTCAGTAATGCAACACCAAAATTACTACCCTGATCAGTAATAATCTCTTTAAGGATGCCCACTCTGCTGAAAATTTCAGCAAACTCTGCTTTCACTTTTGGGGCTGTGACAGTACGCATTGGAACTGCCTCTGGGTATCGAGTAGCATAGTCACATGCTACCTGAATGAATCGATAACCCTTTTTACTTTTGTTTAAGGGGCTAACCACATCCATTGCAATTCTCTCTAAAGGCACATCTAACAAGGGTAGGGGCACCTTGTCTTTTTTTGTCACTGGAGCTACTTTCTGACACTCGGCACAAGAACTAGGATAGGTGGCAACATCTTCATGAATTCTAGGCTAGTAAAATCTGTACAGTAATCTAGCAAGGGTGCAATCCTTCCCTGAGTGACCAGCCGTAGGACTATAATGTATTATCTGTAACAACTCAGATCTATACTTTTGTGGTATAACCAGTTGTTCTATTTGGTCCTGTATCTGAGGTTTAACCCAAACTTTGTACAGTAGCTCATTAGATTTTTTTAAACATAGGTTCATCCTGTTTTGGTTTCACCTCCAGCTGCTTAAAATAACCCTGGAGAGAAACATCATTAGCTTGTTCTGAAAGAAAATCAAAATCAGTGATCATAGCCGGCCCGGTGGCGCTGAGGGTTGAGGCGCTGGACGCCACACCTCGCAGCTCAACGGCCACCTGAGTTCAGGAGCAGGCTCAGGCGCCGGGGGGTCAGCAGGGGAGGGAAAGAACTGAGCATCCAATGGACTGCTCTCTTCTCCCGGGGGGAGGGTTGTGGGTTGTCCGGCATCCCAGCGACCCCCGGTGGAGAGCGGGGGTGCTGCAGGATGTGGACCACAGGTAGGGGTGAGTGTGGCTGATGGCGTCAGGGGGACACCTCATTCGAGGGGGGGGGAGGTAGTTCGGGACTACAGCGTAAAAAAAAAAAAAATCCCACCAGCCCGGGTAGGCGAAGGCCTTCCCAGTGCCCCTCCGCCACATGCCCAAAGCTGGTTCCCTGCCTCTACCCCTTCGGTCTCCTTGGGCCTATAGCCTCCAGGGCTGGGGGAGAAAGTAATGACTTTGAAGTAGGCAGGGTCCACAGCGGTCGGTAGAGCGGACCAGGCGAGTGTAGTGGCCGGAGAGAGAGTTCCGGAGCTGGGGGGTGCAGAAACAAAGTGAGAAAATAAAATTCAGTGATTAGTTTAGTTTCAGCATTTTCATATGTTAACCCCTTATGTCCATCAGTCTTTTGTTGCCCCTGTTTTTTCAAGCATCATCTTTCTTTCCTGGATTTCCAGATCTTGGAACTGTGCTTAAACAAGTCCGAATCAAAATCAACGAAAGGAAAAGAGGCCCCATCATCTGAGATTTCTTTGCCTGAGCGCTTGTCACCACAGCTGTTGAAACATCAGGATTTACTCCTTCTTTGATTAACTCTGTAAATCCTGGAAAGTCATTTCCAATTATCACAGGTACAGGTAACTTAGGTACTACCCGCATTTTCATTTGGTGCGACACCCCGTTAATAGTCAAGAGTGACATTGGTGGTGGGATAGCATCGAGTGTCCCCATGGATGCAGATGACACGAGTACCTGGTTCTTTTGGACATTGTTTTCTCAGCACTTCAGTATGCACTAGGGTCTGTCTGCTTCCTGCCTCTGTAAGTCACTTCACAATCTTATGTCCCACCTTCACATCTGTTATGTACTTTCCCCAATTTGCTAAGGACAAATCTGCTCCAGCGTCACTCTTTTTACTACGGCAATTTCTTGCAGTGTGACCAGGCTTATTACAGTTATAGCAGATAAAGTGTTTGAGTGCAGATTTGTTACCCCCATCAAAGTTCTTAACAGACTTGAAGTTTAAATGGGAAAAAGAATGTCTTACCAGTGCTTGACTGTTACCTCACTGCTGTGGTGTCTTTGTGGCCATTTGGTAGTCTTCGGCCAAAGAAACAGGCTTTTCCCCACTTTCGGGTCGGTGTTGTTTCACCAAAAGCTACACATCTTTAGGCAGGATGTTAATGAATTGCTCCATTGCAAATGTGTCGATGATCTGTGGATTGTTTTGCCCTCTGGTTGGAGCCATTTTATCAGGAGTTTTCTGAGCCGGGTGAAGGCTTCTCGAGGATTGTCGACTGAGTTATACTTCAGAGACTGAAATCTCTGCCTGTAGGTCTCTCCTGAGATGTACCTTTTCAGAATTTTGCTTTTCACCAGGTCACAGGTTTCTGATTGTGCAGTGTCCATATTGCTGTAGGCAAGTTGGGCTTTCCCTGTCAGGTAAGGTAGCAGTCTGATTGCCCATTGCTGCTTTGGCCACTGGCAGGCTGTGGCAACCCTTTCAGAAGTTGTCAGGTATGCTTCAATATCATGGGAGGGACACAGCTTTGTAAGTTTAATGTATTTCAAGTTGCCTGTGTCCTGTTGCTCATCTGAGACTGTGCCAGATCCTCTGCCTTTGATAGCCTGCAAGGCATCTGGCCACCGCAGCTTCTGTCGTTGCATCTCTTCTCTCCTCTTTTCTGCTCCTGTCACTGCATCTTCTTTTCTCTGCTGTTTGAGTTGTTGCATTTCTTCTTTTCTCTGTGCTTCTAAATGTTGAATTTCTTGTTATCTCTGCTGCATCTCCTCTCTTATCTGTTTCTCCATCTCTTTTTGTTGTATAGCTCACCATTTGAAAAAGGCAGTCAGGCTTTCAGGTTCTGTCACTGCCTGTTCCATTCATACAGCTGGTGCTAGCTTTGCAATCTCAGCTTGGGCTTCTGTCTCTGCTAGTTTGACTGCCATTCTCCTGGTAACCACTCCTGGGCTTGCTGCTGACAATCCATACTGGATTTCATACTGGAAAATAGGAAAGTCAAGAAGGCAGAGCTCATAAAAACTTTCCCCACAATTCAGTGGTGGCAATAGAGGTTACCAACTTCATTTGTGTATTTATCTATTCTGGTCTTAAACACCTCCCGATTCTCTGCATCAACTCTTTCCTGCAGTAATCTATTCCACATTCTAATTGTTCTGTTTTTAAACCCATTTTTTCTTATATCTGTCCTACACACTTATTCCTTCAACTGCCTATTATGTCCTCTCAACTGATATTTTGGATCCTTGAATTCAGTTTCCATTTCCATCCTCGTATTCTCATCCTTTAAGATTTTGAATAGAAACAGCATGTCCCCCCTTTCTCTCCTCTCCTCCAAAGTCCACAATCGCAGCATCTCCAATCTCCCCTCATAATCCAGACCCTCACACCCTGAAATCATCTTTGTAGCCTTTCCACCATTTTAACATCCTTCACCAAATATGGACTCCATACCGTTGAACAGTAGTCCAATAGGGGCCTCACTAAGGTCATATACAACGGCATCAGAACATCCCTACCACTGGAGTGGAAACCTCGTCTAATACTGTTTACCAGAAACATAGCCTTATTTGAGATATTCCTGCAGTGTATATAATTTTTTAAATCACCTTGGATATAGATTCCCAGATCTCGCTCACATTTAGATTCCTTTAGTTTTATACCCTTCATACAATAATTGTGGTGAACATTTTTCCTTCCTATGTGAGTTATAATACATTTATCTTTATTAAAATTCATTTCATTTTCCTCCTTCCATTCCAAGATTTGTATTATACCTCTTCCAAAAGTTAACCTTTCATCAAATGTATCCACTACCCTTCCAGTTTTCACATCATCGGCAAACTTCACCAACTTTTTTCCACTACCTATATCCAAGTCACTAATAAATAAGCCAAGCAGTAACGGCCCCAGCTCTGACCCCTGGGGAACACCACTCCCCACCCTTTGAGGTTCTGATAACACTCCCCTGATCCTGACCTGTTGTTTTCTATCTGTTATCCATTGTTTTACCCATTTTATCATACTAGAATCTATTTCTAAATTAATCATTTTCTCAACAATCTTATTATGTGGTACAGTATCAAAAGCTCGACTGAAATCTAATAACACCACATCCACACTTTTTTCCTCATCCACCCATTTGTTTATATGTTCATAAAAAGTTGTAAGATTTGTCTCACATGACCTGCCTGCGACAGATCCATGCTGAAGCTGGTCTATTCTTCCCTTTTTATGTTTGCTTGCACGCATGTGCAAGAAACGTAGTGCCATCATCCGAGATACCGGCTGCAGTGGCATACAGTTGAAAGGGAGAGCTCCACTTCAGTGAGCAGAGCTCTCCCCCCATGCACGCAAGCACTGCATTTTGCATGCTCGTGCTTGTGGGTGCTCCCCCCCCCGAAGCACACACTGTGTGGCCAGTGGGTGCCCAATCCCCGTGGCTCAGGACCTCCCAAAAACAAGCTTCCCAGTGCCACGCTGAGGAGCCTACTCAGCGTGGCAAACAATGTAATGGCAGACGGGGTGCCCAATCCCCCATTGGCTCCAGCCCCCCCAAGCAGCCCTCCCGATGCCTCGCTGGGAGCCCACCCCAACGTGGCAAACATCCCGCGTTGTCCTCCTTTAAAAAAAAAAGTCCCTGAAAGAAAAAAACGGTCCCTCGCGGTCTAGTTGACCCCCTTCCCCCACCGGCACCCACCCACTGTGCACCCTGCCTCCCCACACACCCCACACCCCATACTTACCTCCGGACTCCGGCGTGACGATCTTCGGTGGAGCGGGAGCATGTCTGCACTCTTCAAAGCCGACCACGAACTGAGGAAATGCCGGTAAGCTGTGTAATGTAATAGATAGGGGTTTTTCAACTTTGCTGCATATCTCAGGCATTTTTTTGGAATTTTTGCATCAAATTTTCAACATGGGGTTTTTGGGACCCTTCCTAATGAATTCTGTCACTGTCGTGGTGTTAATTGGGCCCGAAGGGTGATTTCGCAGTCACTGTGCGGAATCACCTTTCGGGACCGGTTAACGGAACGACAGTGCCAGTGTTCATGAGGTGGACTCTCAAAAAGCCTATGTTGAAAATTTGCTGAAAAATTCTAAAATTACTGGTTTTACGTAGCTTGCATTAAGTAGTTCCACGCACGCATTTCTAAGTTCGCAAATTTTTAATATTCGCACTTCTGGATTTTCACCATTACCATTTTAACACATCTCCTTATGAGCAGTACAGCTGTCATTTTTCATATCTCGCCCAAAATGTGTTTCAGCGCATGTAGCGCACAATGGTCTAGTCGGTGTGCGAAATCAATGAATGGGACACATTAAGAAAGTCACAGTAACAGTGTTCATGAGCAGAGGTTTTAAAATGGCTATGTTGAAAATTTGGTGAAAAAATTCCTAAAAAATGACTGTTTTACGAGCGTGCATTGCGCACTTCCTACGCACGCTTGTAAGTTCACGAATTTTTAATATTTGCACTCCAGATTTTCTAGATTGCCATTTTACCACACCTCCTTATGAGCAGTACAGCTGTCATTTTTCACTTGTCGCCCAAAATGTGTTTCCGTGCATGTAGCGTACAATAACGCAGTCGATGTGCTCAATCAATGTTTGGGACAGATTAAGAAAATCACAGTGACACTGGTCATGATCAGAGGTGTTAAAATGGCTATGTTGAAAATTTGGTGAAAAATTCCCAAAAATGACTGTTTTAGGAGTGCACGCTATGCAGTTCCCACGCATCTCGGTAAGTTTGCGACTCCAGAATATTTGAGACGCCAGATTTTTTAAGCATTGTCATTTTACCACACTTCCTTATGAGCAGTACAGCTGCCATTTTTCACATCTCGCCCAAAATGTGTTTCTGCACGTGTAGCACACAATGGTGCATTTGGTGTGTGAAAACAATGTTTGGGACAGATTAAGAAAATCACAGTGACACTGGTCATTAGCAGAGGTGTTAAAATGGCTATGTTGAAAATTTGGTGACAAAACTCCATAAAATGACTATGTTATGAGTGAGCATTACGCAGTTTCCATGCACCCTCTTAAGTTCATGAATTTGTAATATTTTCAGTCCAGATTTTCACCAGTGGCATTTTTCCGCACCTCCTTATGAACAGTACAGCTGTCATTTTTCACAACATGGCCGAAATGTGTTTTCAGACTTTCAGCGCAGAAATGCGTGGTCGCTGTGGGAAATCATTGTTCAGGACAGATAAAGAAAATCAAAGTGACACTGTTCATGATCGGAGGTCCCAAAATGCCTACGTTAACAATCTGCTGTAAAAAATCCTGAAACTAGTTACATTACGGGTGTGCATTGCACAGTTTCTACGCACGCTCGTGACTTCACCATTTTTTTTTTTTTTAATATTTTCCCAGCAGATTTTCAACATTGCCATTTTTTACACCTCCCCATGAACAGTACCATTGTCATTTTTCACATCCTGTTCGGAATGCGTTTTTGCACCTGTGATGCTAAATGCCGTAGTCGCTGTACAAATGCAGCTTTCTGCTAACAAACTGATATTGCCACTGTTCATGAGGTGGGGGTCACAAAAAAAACATGTTGAAAATTTGGAGTGAAAATACCAACTAATTAATGCCTGAGGCGTTAGGGTTTCCGACCATAATGCCCCACCCTGTACAGAATGACAGGCATCAGGGCTGTGACTTGGGATTGTTGCCTGCAATGCTCATACCATTCCACCCCCACCCACACCCTGCAACCAGTGAGAGGGATCAAGGTGTGCCTTGGACTCTTCGGCCCCAGAGTTCACCCCATTCTCCTATACCGCACCCATCTCACCGTATTTCCTGATGGAATGGGTCACATAAGGGCCAAAGACCCCAAGGCACACCGTGACACTTGTCAGTGTCTGCAGGGTAGGGTGTGGTGAAACGGCGTGGCCGTTATGCCTGACGACCCAAAGGAACACCCCAATGTCTGTCACTCTCTGCAGGGTGGTGACGGGCTTGGCTTCAGTTCAATACTTCACTGCCTTTCCTAGTATGCAGCTCTGTAACTCCAACACTACCAATGCCAATGCCAGCAAGCAAACATTCGGCATTGACAAATGCTTGTTTACTATAATGTCCTTTATTGCCTCACTAATGGTGCCTTCAATTATCTTCCCCACCACCGACGTCAGGCTCACCGGTCTGTAATTAACCCCCTGATCCCTTTTCCCCTTCTTATAAATCGCCACTATGTATACCCTTCTCCACTCATCCCACACCTTCACTAAGTGATCTTTGACCCAGCCAGGTTATAACAGCTACCAGTTCATTCCTCAACTCGTTTAACATATACTGTATGGGTGACTATCATCTGGTTCTGACGCTTTATCCCCTTTTAACCCCATAATCCTTTTCATCACTTTTTCTTCTGTTATTTCCTTTGGATCAAGATTCCTACTATCTTCTACCCTAATTTCCAACCCAGTACTCTGCTCTTTATATACAGAACTGAAACATTTGGCAAATTAATTTGCCATCTCCAGTGGATCTGACATTATTTCCCCTTTAACTGTTAATAGACCCACCATATTACTTCCTCCCCTCTGCCTGTTCACATGGGCATAAAAGCTTTTATTATTCTTATTCATTACCAGTCTCATTTCAAGCTGTTTTATAGATTTTTTTTATTTCTTTTTTAAATTTCTTCAATATTTTTCTATACCTATCCTTATTTGCTGCTGTCCCAACCTTTTTCATCTTCTGGAAACAATCCTTTTTTCTACAAAGTCTAACTATGCCTTTTGTTAGCCAAGGAGGCGTTATCCCTCTATTGTTGTAAACTCTCTAATGTGGAATATAACTTTCCTTGATCTCATTTAGTTTTCTTAGGAATATTTCCCATAATTTCTCAAGATCATTATTTAAGCAATATACCACGAAAGGGTGTTGGTGATGCCAGGATTTACCCACCCCTGGGGTGTTGTTGGTCACTCGGCATACACCCCAGGGTTGGGTAAATCCTGGCATCACCAACACCCTCAAGTGGGATATTGCTATTATACAATGTTTATATTTTGTGTTTAGTAATTTATTTTTAATTTTTAGTCATTTATTTTTTAATTTAAATAGGAGAAATAGTGAAAGTATTAGTACGCCAGAGAAAATAGTCCACTTTGTTGTAAATGAAGTTTATTGATCAATAACATGGTAACAGTTAATAAGATAGCATAAATATGTAGAAACATATTAAGTAACTGTTGAATGTTTAATGTAACGTTTTAGTTATTTAATGAGGAACACAAGTGCTTTTATCAAAGTATTAGTGAATAAATAACTGTTTTGTCAATTAGAGCGTTGTTTTATGATGCTGTAGAGTCTTGGTGGTGATTGTCGTCTGGTGAATTAGTGTAACTTTTTCTTCTGAGGGAGATTGTTTCTTTCCTATAGAGAGAGAGAGAAGAGAATGGTTTTAAGTAAGGTTTATCGGGCGGAGGGACTGGGTGGTAGTTTTGAATTAATTTGGGTTTACCTGCTGCTGGAGGTAGTTGGGTATGTCGCAGATCATTTCCGTGCAGTAGACATGTAGAAGTTAATGGAGCCATAATTTATAAAATGACTCATGCTTGGTGCAGTATATTCATGACCTGCAGGATGTTTTGTAGTCATTTCTGTGGTTTCCTTAGATGGTGTTTCAATGGCTCGAGTTTTATTCATTAGTTGTGTTGTTCGTAATGTATCTGGAGAGCTTTGTTACTGGGATATTGTTGTTGGAATGTTGACAAATTCTAGCAGGATTTGTTCTTAAAGGAACTGGATTTGGCTTGATGGTAGCTCATATATGGCTGGATGTAGAGTTTCTGATTGCGTGGGTGGAGTTCCTTGCTGACAGATGTAGGTTGCGTGTTTCAGTTTGGCAGGTCGTTTTTTGGGAGGTGGGCTGCAGCTCTGCAATATTTGATTTTTTGTAAGTATTAGGTTTTGGTTTGTTGGGTTGAAGTTTGTACTTGTTGATGCTTCTTGGTAGTCTTCGAGATAGTTAAGTTGTTTGGAGTGGATGTGGCTGGGAGTCTTCTGTTGTGCGAGAGCTGCTGATGTGGTATGTTTTATGATTTTTTTGTTTGTTCATTGTATGTCTTTGTTATATATTTTTTGCCTTCAGTGTCTGTTTTTATTTCAAATGATGATGGGGTGAAAAGTCGTACTCCTTCATTTCCTCTCCTTGCTAGGTGTAGCTGGAGGTCTAGCCAGACTTTATTCAGTAGTCCTTTTGTTGTGTTTGGAGACAAAGCTTCAGAATTTCTGAGAAAAATCAGTTCATTGTGACTTTGTGGAGGGGTGGTGAGATTGTTGATCTTTTCCTTGTTTCCAATGTGTTTTGACAACACCTTTAAATACATTGTTAGATGTTGTAAATTCAGTATCTGTGATAATTGCGGCTTATGGGGGGTCATTCAGAAATCTGTTGATACCTGCCCTGAGACCTACACAGCTGCTGAGAACATATTGTTGTCCAGATGAATTTCTTACAGAGCTGTGAAATATTCTGAGTATAGTGTTTAATTCTGGTAGTGATATAGTTTGAAAATTTATTTGTAAGTTCTTTTCTGAGAGCCAGTCATGGAATACATTTAGTGCCCACCTTGTTTGTTTTCAAGTTGTTTCTTCATTGCAATTAATTTCTAGAGTTTTTAGGGTGGTTTCATTCACGTTTAAATGTATTTTCTTTTCTATGACTTTAAATGTGTTTGCTGGTTGCTGTGACATGCGCAGGGGGAGTCTGTTGAAGGAACGCCGATGAGGGAGTGCTTTCAGCACGGTTCCTCTGATCTGGAAGGACGGAGTCGAGTTCTGAGCGAGGAGCCTGTTAAGATGCTGAGGAAGAGCTTGAGAGTATATTCGGGGTAGAACTTTGTTGTGGTGGAAATTCAGGAGTTTGTGTTTCTAAGATGGTGAACATTACTTCTAGGTCTGTTTCGTCTATTAAAGCGAATGTTGTATCCATTTTTATTTATTTTTTTTCTTCTAGTAGTGGCGTTTGTGTGTTCTGAGGCACGTTTGTTAGCGAGAGGTGAATGTGTGGGGCGGGTGGAGCGCGAGATGGAGTCACAGTGATGTTTGCGTGTGATAGCTCGAGCAGCTGTTTGGCATCTGTTATAATGGGGCAGCATGAAAAGAATGAGATTTATTTTATTTAGTGTTTTTAGATGAGTGTCTAATATTCATTGATTTTTCAGTAGGTTTTAGCCATTGTACAATGTAATTTTTTTATATTGGAAAACCGCAGTGGAGATGTGAGTTTAGTGGCGATCGGAAGTAATGTATTTATTTGTTTGAACACTCAGACCGATACCCATACGCCATTTAGCATTGACTAGGAAAGGGACAGTTTGTGATGAGATGCAGTGGGCATTCGGTTGCAGGATCGCATTGTGGTTAAGGTCTGAGGACTGTATGTGTGTGATCTGCGAGAGAAAACGGCGCAGGGAAGATCTGTGAGGAGTCGCCAATGTGTGTGAAAATTAATAGCAAGCATTATGGAATCAGAAAGAGAGAGGGTAGTGTGTTATTTAGTGAGAGAACATAGATCGTGATTAATAAGAAGGAAATGGAAGTGGAAACTGCGGCTAAGGGAAAGTACTGAAGTACGAAGGCTCGGGAGGGGAAAAGGAAGGACGTGCAGCTGATGAGCAAGAGAGAATTGGTGGCGGAGTTAGACAGCAGCGGTAGCTGGCAGGTGAATGTAAATGAGAAAATGAGAAAAAAGGGTATGGAGACGCAGGAAACTAGGTAAAAGGAGGAATGACGATGAAGGGGAACAAGTTATTTTTTTCTACGTAGGCGAGTTTTACGGACGTAAGGAATTTGAAGGTGTTTGCACGTTAAAATCAGAGTTGAGGCAGTGGAGTTTGGGACGGGTGTTCAGCGGGTATTCTTGTGTTTGAGAGTTAGGGCTGGTGATGCTCGGTTTGATATTGAAATTAGTTACTGATGTGGCTGAAGGGTGGCTTGCATCTCTTCCTGGGGCTGGTTGTAGATTTTACAATGGGAGAGGGGTGTGAGTCAGCCAATCAGGATGGAGAATTTACGATCTTACTTCGAGACACAGCTCTTGCAGCAGGTTATACCATTAGGACTGAAGCCGGCAGGCGTCAGGACCCCCCGGAAAAATTCTAGCTGGCTATCTTCAGCGGGGACCTCCCCCGACGTCGGTCCCGCCCCCGACGTCAGGCGTGGTACATAAAGGGGCGGTCCCGCCAGATTCCCCAGTTCTTTCCCACCGTCGACTTGCATGTCTCGACCCTTCAGTTACAGTCTAGCGCGCGACGTGTGGTTAAGTGCTTTCCTTCAGGAAATTCGGATTTCTTCAAGCAAAACCTTTGCTGATGTCCTCTCCAACCTCCGGTCATCCCTCCAAGTGTGCTTGCGGGAAACAGATCCCCTTCAAGGACCCCCACACGGCCTGCGTTCGGTGCCTGGGCCCAGACCACGATACCCGGGCCTGCTCCTTCTGCCAAGGGTTCAATAGTCGTACCCGGATCCGACGTCAGAAGGCCCTTCAGGCATTTTTGTTGGAGGAAAAGCTGAAGACCATGTCCTCCAAGGGGGAATCTTCTTCTCAAAAGTCCCACAAGCACGCGGAGAAACGAAGGGAGAAGACCCCTTCCAGGTCCCCCTCCAGAGCTTTGGACTCGCGCAGCTCTGGTTCCAGGTCCGACCGCTCTCCCTCCAGGGCCAGCTCTCAACCTCCCCCGGCTGCGGTAAGGAAGCCTTCTTCTCAGGCCAAGTCCGCCAGGCCGTCCTCGTCTTCGTCCTCCATGGCCTTGGACAAGTCCGGGATCGCCACCACCATCATCATAAGTCGGGTTCCCGCCCGTACCCGGACGTCAGTCTTCTTCTTTGCCTCCTCGCCAAGACATTGGAGCTCACTCCTTTGAAGAGACCTTCGGACCCGACGCCGGTGCGGCCGTCGTCGGCCGCGCGTCATACATCCCTGGAGCCGTTGTTGGCCAGACGACCGTCGCCGGCTAAGTCAGCACCTCAGCGGACGCCAGTAGGGGGACCGGCACCCGCTCCTCCTGAGAAGAGGGGCCCTGATGCCTCCGACCGACGTCGGTCAGGAGACATTGACAGAGGAGGATTTAACGCAGCCCGAAGACCAGACGGGTGACCCCGGTCTCGTCGAGACTCCTAGTGAACCCTCGCCGTTACCCGAGCCCCCTGTGGAGCCGACGCTGGGACCCAACGACCGTCCACCCGCGCCCGGACCGTCGTTGGGCCTCTCTTTAGCAGATGTGAAGGATCTCTTCACTTATTGGTGGGACACCATTAAGAAGGACATGGTTCCCACTCTTCCTCCTCCTCCGGTTCCTGCACCCCCCTCGCCATCGGGGTCGGCAGGCCGTCTTCCTCCTCCCTGGGAGTCCGGATCCCCTCCCAGGGGGAGACCAGAAAAACAGAGACCTCCGTCGAAATCTTCTTCTAGGTCACCCAGCCCCAAGAGACCCAGGAGACGCCGACGATCACCTTCGACGGAGGACACGGGATCAGTATACTCTTCTTCTAGATCCCCGTCTCCACTCTCCATCTCTTCTCCAGACCCACGTGAGATGCCGAAATCTCCTCCGGACGACCCTTCGTTCCTGGATATTATGAGGCACATCCAAGAGAACATGGGATGGGATGCTGAAGAGCTAGACCCCGAAAGGATACGCCTTACCAAATATCTTCGGCAGAAGGACCCCAAGCCTGTGGTGGTGCCACCCTTGGTTGACACTTTCGTGGACGCCACCAAGGCAGCGTAAAGCGCTCCACATTCGCTCCCGGCGATGCCGAAGAAAGCTGATCGCTTGTACAAGGCTCCTAAAGAAGACCAGTACTTGACGCAGCAGCCTCAGGCCGACTCTCTGGTCATCACAGCCTCACATGACTGGTCACAGAGGCCGCAACATCTGAGCACCCTGCCACCGGACCCAGAGTCCAAGCAGTTGGACGCATTGGGTAGGCGCACATATGCTTCCGCTACCTGTCCCATCAGATCCTTGAACTATTTGACCCACATGGTTCAGTTCCAGAACGCTTTGTGGGAACAGGGTCTGGAAACGGCTGCAAAACTGCCGGAAGGTGAGCAGAAGGAGGAGATGCTTCAGCTCCTCCGTACGGGTTCAGACGTGGGAACCCAAGTGCTACGAGCCGCGTAGGACTCCGCGGACTCATCGGCCCGAGCAGCAGCTTCTGGCGTGCCTCCGGAGGCACTCTTGATTCGCTGGCTCTCGGTTTACCCCAGACGCCAGAAGAATATTATGGACGCTCCATTTGAGGGAGAAGTCTTGTTTGCAATCCTTCGAGAAGATTATTACCAGACTTCAAGAGTCCTGGAAGGCGTAAGGTCGGTTCAAGCCATGTACCAGCCCAGGCTTAGTTCTCCGTGGGGACCAAAGCCGTTTGGGGCGGATGCAGAGGCAGCAGTCCGCTCCGCTACACATCAGAGGGCTCCGGCCCGAGAGCCCAGGAAAACAGCCCGCCAGCCGGGCCAGCGTGATCTAAGCCGGCCCAGCCAGCGGGCCCATCTGCCGCCACAGCCTGACTCTTTCCTCCCCCGCCTCAGGATCAACGGAAATCATGGTCGGGGTCGGATTACGAACTTCCTGCCGGGATGGCAGGCTACCACCGACAGGTGGGTTCTTCAGTTGGTCAGTCGAGGCCACTATACAGAATTCGCAGAAAAGCCACCCTCGAGGCCTCCTTTGCTCTCCGTATCCGGGTCAGCACAAAGCTTTGATCTGGCAAGAAGTACTGCTCTCCTGCAAAGGGAGCGATAGAGTACGTCCCGGAGAACCAGAGAGGACAAGGATACTATTCCCACTTCTTCCTGGTTCCAAAGAAAACAGGGGACCTCCGTCCGATTCTGGACCTAAGCGACCTCAACGTGTCGGTCACCTACAAGAGATTTCACATGGTGACTCTTCCGGGTCTTATTCCCATGCTGAAACAGGACGCCTTTTTAGCGTCTCTAGACATGCAGGACACATACCTGCATATCCCCATAGCTCAGGCGCACAAGAGGTTCCTGCGCTTCGAGTTTCTCGACCACCATCTTCAATTCCGAGCCCTTCCATTCGGACTGTCATCCACACCAAGGGTCTTTACCAAATGCATGGCAGTCGTGGCAGCATCTCTGAGGAGACAGGGCCATTATGTGTTCCCGTACCTGGACGATTGGCTTCTCATGGCCGCCTCCAGAGAGGCGTTGTTTCTTGCGGTCCAGAGCACCCAGGACCTGTTCCGATCTCTGGGCATCCTAATAAACTACGAGAAGTCTCTCCTGGTACCGTCGCAGAAACTGCAGTTTATAGGTGCAGTACTGGACACTGTTCAGGGAAGAGCTTTTCTTCCAGACGACAGAGCGGAGCGCATCAGATCCCTCATCAGGGAGTTATCGTCGAACAAGACCGCCTCTGCCAGGTCGGTCCTTCGCTTGCTCGGACATATGGCTGCGGCCATTCCTACTGTCCCTTTCGCAAGGCTCCACATGCGGGTAACTCAGTGGATGCTCAAGGTGCAATGGGACCAAAGGCAAGACCACTTGCAGCATCCGGTCAGGATCACGAACACCGTGATTCAAGACTGGCAGTGGTGGCTAGTCCCAGGGTCGCTCTCCATGGGCGTCCCGTTCGTAGCGCCATCCCCGGAGGTAACCCTCACCACAGACGCCTCAGGTCTAGGGTGGGGGGCACACCTGGACGGGGTGAAGTCCCAGGGTACGTGGACCCCGATGGAAGCTCATCTCCATATCAACGCTCTAGAGATGAGGGCGGTTCTTTATGCCCTGCAGGCCTTTCAGTCAGTAATCCCACCGTGTACTCTTCTGCTTTTGACAGACAACACGGCGGTGATGTATTACCTCAACAAACAAGGAGGCGCACACTCTTACCCCCTTTGCAGGGAGGCCATGAGGGTGTGGGATTGGGTAATCGGACATGGCGCGAATCTGATCACTGTGCATGTTCCCGGGGTGGACAACACGATTGCAGACGGTCTGAGTCGCTCCCAGGCCAGAGTCCACGAGTGGGAACTTCTTCAAGAGGTAGCAGAGGATCTGTTTCTTCGATGGGGAACTCTAGAACTAGACTTGTTCGCATCCCCATCCAACGCAAAACTGCCCAATTTTTTCTCACTAGATCCAGGGCCTGGTGTTTTCTGGCGAGACGCGTTATCCCTCTCCTGGGCTGACAGATTCCCCTACGCTTTCCCTCCCTTCCCGTTGATCCAGAGAGTTCTTCTCAAACTGCGCAGGGAGCACGCAATCATGATCCTGGTGGCCCCGTTCTGGCCCAGACAGATATGGTTCCCTTTGCTGATGCAACTATCCCGGGAATCCCGCCTCTGCCACTCAGCTCCCATCTCCTGTCTCAGGAGAAAGGTTCACTAGTTGACCGGACTTACGTTCACTGAACCTGCATGCCTGGCTCCTAGAGACATAGCCATCTTGCATCACGGGTCTCGAAGAGGTTGCAGAAGTTCTTTCTGCAGCCAGAAAGCCGACAACGCGATACACGTGATCGCCATGAAATGGCGCCTGCTTTTTTGTTTATGGTCGCGAGCCCAAATTTTTCCCCTTTAGGTTGTCCTGTGGGAGTAGTACTGGACTATCTGCTCTCCCTCTTTCATTCGGCTCCAGCCTACTTTCTATTAAGGTGCACCTTTGTGCCATTTCTGCCTACCACCTTCCGGTGGGACATCATACAGTGGCTCAATTAGACGCTTCTCGGGAATTTCTGAGAGGGGTGTTACACCTTAGGCCTCCAATTAGGGATCCTGTGCCTCCATGGGATTTGCTCTTTGTCCTGGAACAGCTCACACTCCCCCCTTCGAACCCGCCGCGGATAGCGAGCTACGTTTTCTGTTGTGGAAGACGTTATTTTTGGTTGCTGTTACTTCAGCGAGAAGAATTTCTGAGCTTCACGCTTGTGCAAAGAGCCTTATTTAGTTTTCCACCGGGACAGATTATCCCTGAGGACGAACCCTAAATTTTTGCCTAAGGTGGTTTCTTCACTTACCCTAAATCAGGACATTGATCTACCAGTTTACTTCCCGAGTTATTCGGATAGAGGAGAGGCTCTGCTCCACACGCTGGATGTTCACTGCAGCCTGAGGTATTTCCTCAATAGAACTAAACCTTTCCGTAGTTCTGAACAACTTTTCGTTTCCTTCTCTGAGAGGATGTTGGGCCAATCTGTATCCAAACAGTCCCTGTCTCACTGGCTTGTCCAGTGTATTTCATACTGTTATGATATCAAACAAAATCCCTTCCCGGGATCAGTCCGGGTCATTCTACTAGGGGTGTGGCCACCTCCTTTGCAGCACTCAGAAACGTCTCCAGCTCTGCTATATGTGTTGCAGCCACTTGGAGCTCTGTGCATACCTTTATCAGGCATTATAGCCTGGACATTGCCTCTGGTGAGCACGGTTTCGGCCCTGGCGGTGCTACAGGGTCTCCTTTCCTGGGTTCAGGACCTGGAGTTACTTTCCTTTTCCTCCTCCCGAATTTCTGGCAAGTTGCAGCTGGGAATCAGTCTAATGGTGTAACCTGCTGCAAGAGCTGTGTCTTGAAGATGATATACAGTTACGTAAGAACTTACTGAACAGTAGATCTTCGAGAACAGCCTTGCAGCAGGTACCTTCCCGCCTCCTTCCGCCTTGGAGGAGGCATGGCTTTGCCTTTTCTTTCAGGATTTCTCCCTTATCATCTTCTGACGATGGATCCTCGGTCTCCCATTCTGATGTCATCCTGTGGCCGGGAGTCTCCGGGGAGAACTGGGGAATCTGGGCGGGACCCGCCTTTATGTACCCGCCTGGACGTCAGGTGGACCGACGTCATGGTCCCCGCTGAAGATAGCTAGCCTCAATTTTTCTTCCGTGTCCTGACGCTGCGGCTTCAATCCTAATGGTGTAACCTGCTGCAAGAGCTGTTCTCAAAGATCTACTGTTACGGTAAGTTCTTACGTAACTGTACTTTCTGTTATGTGGCCCATTGTATAATTCCTATTACATGTTCCGAATCAACTTTCTTTATTACCTCCCTCATTAACCTATAATCCCCCTTCTTATATAGGTATTGCATCTTATTACCCCTAACCAGCTTCATTTCCCAATCTGATTCAAGTGATACAGAATTATGATCACACATCCCCACTTGTGACTGAATATTTACTTAACAATAGCACTTCTATTTGTAAGAATGACATCCAATTATATTTTTGCCCCAGTTGCTTCATGTATACATTGCTGAATTCCTGCTGCCATCAGCCCTTCATGAATCCTACCCGAGACATTATTTCCTATCTGATTTTCACCCCCATCTAATTTCTGGCATATTTAAATCCCCCATCATAACAACATCAGTATCCTCTGCTAACCTACCTGTATATTCAAGGAAGGCTTCTGTCTCCAATAAGTCTGTATCTGGCGCTCTGTAAAACACTGATAACCCATATTTTTTTCCCACTATTCCCAACAGTTCAGTTGTTTTAATTTTTACTTTTCCCAACTCCACTGTTTCCTCTATTCTCCTAATCTCTAGATCTTCCCTAAGAGAAAGAGCAACTCCTCCTCCCCGTTTTTCCTTCCCGTTTCTACTAATCAATTTATAACCGGGTATATTCTGAGACCATCCATTTTCATTCTTCCACCAAGTTTCAACCACCCCTACCATATCCAACTCTCCCTCTTTCATTAGAATTTCCAGTTCTGATCTACATGCTTCGTTTAAACTCCTAGCGTTAAAGAACATGATCTTTAAGGACTTTGTTTGTCACTTTTTTCCTACTGTTTCCTTTGTTCGTCCCCCTGCCATTTCTGTCTCATTTTTCAACCTCATCCCCAGTATCCTACTTCCCTCAAAATTTAAATGGAGTCCATCCTTACAAAACAGTTCGTTCCTATTGTTAAACATGCTCCAGTGTCTAATAAATCTATATCCACATGAATCACTCCATTTCAACAGCCATTCATTTGTTAAAGCTATTCATTTTGTTTATAGACCAATGACCTTGGTTCAGATAAGATTTCCAAAATTAATATCTCACTCTCTTTTCCCTCTAGTTTTATAACTAGCTTTTTGTAATCTTCCTGCATTTCTGGCAGTGTCTTTTTTGCTATATCATTAATGCCCACGTGGATTACAGCAACTGATCTTTCCCCAGCTGCTTTAAAAATATTATCTGCCATGTTATACAAACCCACAGTTCCTGCTCCAGAGAAACTACTAACCATCCTATTCTTTTTACCATTCCTACAGATATACTGATCTGTAAATTTTATGATTGAATCTCGTATAATCACCTCCTGTCTCTCTCTAATTGTCCCTCCATCTCCTCTTGATTTTCCACACTATCTCCTTCCTCACCATGCCTTTGCCCAACCTCTCCCAAAATATCAAAACTATTTCTCACTTGTATTCCCTCTGATATTATGTCTCCTTCCCCATTTTCACTCCCCAGTTCTACATTCGCCGCAACTCCCTCATTCGACCCATTTGAATCCTGCTCCATTCTAATGTATCCTGGGACTGGTTGTAAAGGGCTAACCCCTCTTCTTTTCCTTTTTGTTTTGCCATTTATTCTCCCATCCGCCAGGCTATTACGTAGTTTACCATCACTTTTCTTTCTTTTTCCTGAGGCATTATTTAACCCTGTAATATCCCTCCCTGCATCTCCTTTATTTAAACTGGACAGGATTTTCAATCTGTCTGTGAGTTCCATCTGGCTCCTTTCCAATGCTTCCAGCCTTTCAGTGACCCCTTGGAGATTTTCACATAATTCTTTATTTCTTTTATACTTCTTACACTCAAAAAAAAAGAATCAATCCCCAGTTCGGCCACTATAAACATCAAGCAACTGTTGCAGCACACCATCAAATCCCCCTCTGATATTAGTAACAAAGTCATTTCTTTGTGCCTCTTTCCACCTGTCAATTCCATATCCTCCCCAAGTTTTATTCCTTACCTTTATAATTCTTACAATATACTTTGTCCTTCTCCTTCTCCCCTCTCCCAGCTAACACGCGAATGTCTCCACGCACCTCAGCGCGCCGACACGCGCCACACATGCTCGCACCACTCGCGTGAACGTTTGAATAAATAGCCTGCCAAACCTGGAAGCTCTGCTTGCCTCAGTTGTCACTCCCCCAATCAATATTACCTGCTTGTTTGCCCCTAAAAGTGCTAGTGCACTAACCACCCCTTCAGCATAAAATAAAAAAAAAAAAAGTTCAGAAATAGAAGCTGTTTGGGAATATCAAACCCTCTGCTTAGCAGATAGAGGGCTTCCCGTTACAGCTCCCAGCACTCAGAAAGCGGTGTCTCAACTATTACACTCTCAGTCTCCTTGAACAGCACTCTTATTAGCCACCACTCCCCTGTCTCACCGCTTTTGGCGGTCTTACAGTTCGAGATGCCACTCGCATGAACGTTTGAATAAATAGCCTGCCAAACCTGGAAGCTCTGCTTGCCTCAGCTGTCACTCCCCCAGTCAATATTACCTCCTTATTTGCCCCCCAAAAGTGCTAGTGCACTAACCACCCCTTCAACATAAAATAAAAAACAGTTCGGGAATAGAAGCTGTATGGGAATATCAAACCCTCTGCTTAGCAGATAGAGGGCTTACCGCTACAACTCCCAGCACTGAGAAAGCGATGTCTCAACTATTACACTCTCAGTCTCCTCAAACAGCACTCTTATTAGCCACCACACCCCTGTCTCACCACTTTTGGCGGTCTCACAGTTCGAGTAGAAGCCATACCTTTCTTCTGTGCTTCCCTGGTACCAGGTCTAGTACCCATGCACAAAACTCCTGGCTTAGAGTATGCATGGCATAAATCCCACTTAGGCTGACACCATTCGTCATCGAGACACAGGTCAGGAAGCATAGGAAAACCAGGAGAAGTTGTAAAATTTGCAACAAGTGATTTATTTTTTCTAATAACAGTAAAATAAAAATTTAAATTCAGTATAAGTATTTACAAAGGCAGTATAAACAGAGAGAGTCCATCTGGGTTTCTTCTCAATTTCCAATCTCAGTCTCTGTGTTTCTGTCTTGCAAGAAATTGCAGCTCTGTTTTTATAAGTCCTTGCAACCATCGCTCGTTAAGAAAACAGCATGCTTCTCGCACAGTGTTCTTGTGAGTTTCAACAAGCGCAGCAAAAAGAACATTGTGACCCAGAACTGACCTCTTGCTTACGGTTTCTCAGAGAGTTTCAAACAGGTTACCCCCTTAAGTTCCAAACTGCTTTTTGCAATCATTTCAACAGTATAACTATATACATTTCAACAGTAAAACTATATACATTTCTAAACAAAGGGATCCCAGTATCAGTTACAGTTCCACGTAATGAGTCACATATATTTTTATATCAGCAAATATGCAAGGGGGGAGAAAAGACAGAACAGCAAGTGAAGATAGATAGCAAGAGGCAGAGAATTGCAAGACCATTAGAGTGATCAAGTCCTAGGTCTCACAAGAAAATTAGGTTGCGCAACCAGAACAGATCCTTGCATTTAAACTCTTTCTCCATAACAACTGGGACAGGGCTATATGCAACCCTGTCACAGTCCACTGCTCACCATCTGGATCCATTCACCTATCCTGCAAATTCCATATTGGAGTACCACTTTCTCTTGCAGGCTTAGGGCTGAGTTGCTCCTCCATTAAGGTGCACTTATCAGCCATTTCTGCATATCATGCACCTGTAGAGGGCAAAACTCTTGCCCAGCTGGATCTTTCCAGCACTTTCTTGCAGGGTATTCTGCACCTGCACAAGAGGGCCAAAGAACCTGTCCCTCCAGCTCAAAAAGGAAGGGGGTTCTACTCCCACTTCTTCCTTTTCCCCAAGAAGGTTGGGGACCCGAGGCCGATCCTGGACCTCAGCCACCGGAACCTGTACATAAGGTACAAACATTTCAGGATAGTCACCCTCCAGGGACTACTGCCCCTGCTTCACCAGGGGGACTGGCTCTGCTCCCTGGACATGCAGGATGTCTACCTCCATATCCAGGTTTTTCCAGCCCACTGTCGTTTCCTTCGTTTCTGTTTCCAGGTGGACCATTTTCAGTTCCAGGCCCTCCCTTTTGGCCTTTCTTCAGCACCTCGAGTGTTTACCAAGTGCCTAACAGTGGTGGCCACAGCTCTGAGGAGACAGGGATTCTACGTGTTCCCCTACCTGGACAACTGGCTGTTAGCAGCCCCCTCGAAGGATCTCCTGCTCCGGACCCTGGAATGCACCTTTCGGCTCTTCCAGGCTTTAGGGATGACGGTCAGTCTACCCAAGTCTTGTCTCACCCATGCCAGTACCTTCTGTTCATTACGACGGTTTAGGACTCCTCTCAGGGCAAGACCTTGCTGCCTGAGGACAGAGGTCTTATAGAGCAGGCCCATCTTATCTTCTCCATTCAACAGATCCCGGCCAGAGCATTCCTACGCTTGTTGGGGCACATGGTGGCAACCATAGCTACAGTCCTCCTGGTCCACCTGCATTTGTGGGTTCTGCTCAGAGGATTGAGCTTCATGCTCTAATGTGTAAAGAGCCTTATTTGGTTTTTCACAAAGACAGGGTGTCTTTGCATACTAATACTAAGTTTCTGCCATAGGTGGTGTCTGAGTTTTCTTTAAATCAATCCATCTGCCAGTTTACTCTTCTGAATATTCTAATCAGGGAGAGGCCTTGCTTCATACTTCGGATGTTCCTAGGGTGCTCCGGTATTACACCCATCGCACCAAGTCTGTTCAAAAATCTGACCAGTTTGTTTCTTTCACTCCCGAGAGAGGGAGCACCTGATCTTACTTTGAGTGGAAGCTCTTGCAGCAGGCTATCACAGTAAGGATTATGCCGCAGGCACTAGGACCCACTGGAAAACTTCTCAGCCAGCAGTACCCAGCAGGGACCACCCCCGACGTCGGCTCCGCCACGACGTCAGCCCTGGTACAAAAGGGGGCAGACCCAGCTCCACCCCACTTATTTTCCGGCCGCATCCCACGCATGTGGAGAGTTCAACAGTCTTGGCTTGCAGCCCAGCTACAAAACTTAAGGATTTTTGCTCTTTCTACCATTTTTCTGATATTTTTCCTCCAGTCTTTCGATGGTTTTGTTCTACCGACGTATGTCTTCACTCTCCTCAGTCTCCTCGTCGAGACCCCACGTCAACAAGTGCGGTTGCAGCCACCAGATACCTTCCAAAGACGGCCACAAGAAGTGCATCTTTTACCTGGGGTCTGAGCATGACACCGCGGCCTGTTCGTCCTGCCAGAGTTTCACCAGCCGGACTCAGATCCGCTGTCCGAAGGCCCTGAAGGCGTACCTTCTTGAAAAGAAAATAGATCTGCACACCTCAGGGGAGAAGGCAAAGCGCAAGGATAAAACCAAGCAGCCCCGCGACAAAGACCGTAGTCGGTCCCGGCAATGGTCCAGGTCCAGGTCTCGCTCCCGCTCGCGGCCCTCTCCGAAGAAAGCCCATGGTTCTACAGACTCAGGTGAGCATCCAAAATCTAAGGAGCAGGCTAAGGCTGGGCCTTTGGGTGAGAAGCCAGCGAAGCCTAAGGTGTCTCTGCTAGGAGTCACCGTTAAGTCCTCGGAGGCGCAAGCTTCAGCCCCACATTCCAAGTCATAGGCGCCGCCTGTCAGGAGCGCACCCGTGGAGTTGAAGGACACTCCAGCACCCCCCTGGCAGTTCTCCGTCGGTCCCCATACAGACGCCAGATGAAGAGGCAATGGATCTAGGCACAGCCGGTGAAGGTACTGTGTCTCCATCCCCCAAGTCCTCCCCCCACCCCGGGGCTCTCCAGGAGGCTCTCCTTCCATGGCCGGCGTTCCGGATATTCCCGTTCCGGGGAAGCAGCCTCCGTCTTCATGAAGGACGAGCTCCAGCATCTTTTTTCCTCCTGGTGGGACCAGGTCCAGAAGCGGACCCTCCTCCCCCCCCGAAGCAGGCCCTGTCACCAGTTCTGGACCCTTCAGGTGAACCACAGCCAGGAGGTGCATCTTCGCCGAAGAAGACACCCAAGAGGCCGCCGCCTACACCTCCTCCCAGAGGCTCATTCCCGTTCACGGTCCGTAGACTGACACCAGCGCTCTACAAGATCTGGTAGCCAATGCTGCGTCAGGTCTTGCACCAGGAGCCGTTCCCATTCTGTTAGGTGGGATCGCTCCCGACGTCTGTCCCGTGACCGTCGTCGATCGGTGAGTCACCGGAGTTCGAGTGGGGCTAGTCACAGGGATAGGTCCGGCTGTTCGACACCCAGTGGCCCTTCCTCCTCCTCTTCTACCTCGGGAATCGGGGGTTCCCCGTGAGAGAAGGACCAGCCCAGCTCACCTTCTGATGATCCTACTTTCATGGACGTCATGAGGCACATCCAGAACTACAGTGAGTGGGATATGGAGGATCTGGATCCGGAACGTCGTAGATTGGCTAAGTACCTGAGGCAGAAGTAGCCTAAACCCTTGGCGGTGCCTCCTTTGGTGGACACATTCCAGGACCTCACCCAGATTGCCTGGAAGCATCCAGCTTTGGTCCTGGCAGTTCTGAAGAAATTGGACAGACTGTACAGAGCCCCGAGGGAAGAACCATTTCTGGCCGAACACCCTCAGGCAGACTGTTCAGTGATTACGGCTGCTCATGGTAAATCTAAGCAGCCCAAGCACCTCAGCTCACAGCCTCCCAATCCGGAGTCTCGTTATTTAGACCAGGTGGGCAAGAAGGTGTATTCTAGGAGCGTGGATATGTTGTTCATCCACACTTCTTGGCATGTCTCTTTCCCCTTTAAATCTTGTCGGAAAGTCTTCGAGCTGGCTCCTCCCACTCACCCGGGTGGTAAATACCTTGGCTCCACCCCATGATGCCAGATCTTCCTTTCCACTGGAAGATACAGGTTCCCTCGTGCTCTTACAGCAGTTCGTAGGCCATGGATTCAAAGCACCGTTTTTTAGCGAAACTAACTTTAAAGCTTGTTCGAGTTAGCAATTCCGATTGTAGCGCATCAGACATGGAGGACAAATCATTCCCCGGATTTCGTCAGTGTACCTGTGGCCAGAAGATGTCACACACCGATCCCCACTTAACATGCATTTATGGCTTAGGTGTCGGACATGACACCTCGTCTTGCACTTTCTGCCTGACCTTCCATGCCAACGTCCTGGACGACTGCAAGGCGCGCCTAAAACTGGGGAGACCGGAGAAAAGGAACCTGCCGGTGAAATCAAAGGAGGCAAGGTGGGCGGTTTCCCCAGCCGTGGGATCCGTCGAGCAGCTGGAGCAAATGAAGGCATTCGAGGGAGAAGCAGCTCAAGCTTCGGCCAATCAAAGCTTTTTTGTTCCACTGAACCTTGGCTCCACCTTTATGGGCTCCTTCAAGGAGCTGCGCCAGTCTCCCCCACCAGGGGTGAGGTGCCCTCGGGCTCGCACTCCTCCCGCCCTCACAAGAAGGATAAGGACCCTAAGTCTTCATCAAAACGAAGACATTCTTGGGACCGAGAAAGGTCCAAGTCCCAAGAACACGTGGTCTCGACCTCGGTCGAGATCGCATCCTCAGCTGCCGGCTTTACGGATCTCCAGTCTGGCCAGGGGACCGAGGAAATGGCCGACGAGGCAGAGATTTCTCTCAACCCAATCGAGCCATTGTCGCCGACCTCGGTCAACGATTCTTTGGAAAGGACTCCGGTCCTTGTCTTTCTGGATGAGGAGACCAAGCCCGCTGGTGTCCCCATTGAGGAAGCGGTTCCAGACCCTGAGATTTCATCGACACCGGTGTCCCTTAATCGAACGGGTCGACTTCCTCAATCTCGATCGAGGTCCAGAACCCCTTCGGCCAAACGGCTGAAAAAGAGTCGTAAACACTCTAAGAAGAGGTGTCGCCACAGATCTTCAGCCTCCTCAGATGCGGAGAGGCTTCGGCGGAAACTCCATCGACGCTATGAAGACTCATGAGGCAACTGCTGATTTTGTCCGGGCAGAAGCCGGCCACCCTGGCCATCACTTGGCTTCTGCCTCCTAAGCCGACTCCTCCGGAACTGAAGTCTTCGGTTCCCTCACCCGTGGGGCCGGCCAGTATTCCGGTTTGGCCTGCCTTGGTCTTTCCACTGATTTTGGTGGAGCCACCGCCTAAGCAGCCTCAGGAAGGGGGCTCCCTCAAAAGAGGACTGACCAGACACCGGGCTTCCCCGACATCTGCCGATTATGGTCACCCCTGATCGCCCTCGGCGTATCGAGGGAGACCTAGGCAGGAGACCATTGTATCCCAACTCTTCGGACTCGGACGCCACAGGATTACACTCCCAACCTGGGGATGATGAGTTGTCCGTAGCAGGTTTGGAGGAAGGCCCTTCCTCTTTTCCTGATTTCCGAATCCACCGGAATGCCCCTGGAGCCCATCCAGAAGAAGGCGGAGTACCCCCTCACAGATATCCTCAAAAGGGGGGATATCCCGATGGAGGTCTTTCCAGTAGTCGAAGCCATTGTTGGCCCGGTCCTTAAGCTTTGGCAGTGCCCATCTTCCTGTCCAGCACCATCTGCCCACATGGCTCACAAGTACGTGGTGCCCATGGGGTCCCTTGGGGGAGTTCACAGAACATCCTCCGACCGAGAGCCTGGTGACCGCTTCTTTGTTCAGGTGTAGTGGTAGCTCAGCTGACACTGACCGACCCACGGTCAAGAAGTCCAAAAATGTGGACCATTCTGCCCTTAAGGTGTATGCGGCCTCTTCCTTAGGCCTTCGTCAGGCCAGCTTGACTGTTATAATGGCACACTTCTCTCATGCCCTCCTAGGGTCTTTAGACGAAGTCCTCCCTCATCTCCTGGTGGACATGCACACCACAGTGAGGCAAGTCCGTGATCAGGGCTGTGCTGTTGCAAAACAGCCACTCCAGATGGCCCTGGACATAGAGGATTCCTGTGCCCGCTCCTTAGCAGTCGAAGTGGCCACTCACCACAGGGCTTGGCTGAGGCTTTCCTCCTTTCCAGCAGATACTCAGCACAAGTTAGCTGATGTGCCCTTCCTAGGCACCAACCTGTTTAGTCCAGGAGTGACGGTCACCTTCAGCGCATAGAGCAGTCCATTGCCATCTTGGATGCTACTTCTGTGAAAGGTTCTTCGGGCAAGAACCAGTAGAAGCAAAAGAAGCCGCCATTTCAGCATTCTTCCCCTGCGGTTAGGCAACCCTCCTATCAAGGAGGTCAGCAGCAGCAGCAGGCTCAAGCTTGGCACCCGAGGCCCAAGCAGGGTCCACAACAGCCCCATAAAGGAAGCCGAGGGGCAGGTCCAGGAGCCTCTTCCTCCTCTAATCCTGCTCAGTGACGGGTTGGGGGTTGCCACCCCTACACCCATCACGCCAGCTCTGGGTCCTCCCATGGGAGGTCAGCTCTGCTACTTTCTTTCCACCTGGTCCGATATCACTTCGGACAGGTGGGTTCTCGAAGTGGTCGGTCAGGGACTGCCTCTAGAATTCAGCAGTACCCTCTCAGCCAAGCCCGTGCCCCTCGGGAGAAAAGGATCTCAGCTTGCACTCAATCGGCTCTCCGAGACGACATGGCTCAGCTCCTGCACAAGGAGGCGGTAGCTCCAGTGCCATATCCTCCTACAGACCCAGGCTTCATGTCCAGGTACGTCCTGGTACCCAAGTGGATGGGGGGTTGGCGCCCCATCCTAGATCGCCACGACCTGAATCAATATCTCAGGTCTCGCACTTTCTGGATGGTAACTCTGAAGCAGATCATACTATCCCTGGAGTGAAACATGTGGTTCTGTTCACTGGATCTGCAGGACGTGTTCTTTCACGTCCCAATCCGTTCATCCCATCAGTGGTTCCTCTGCTTCAGGTTCGAGGGGACCCTGTACGAGTTCCGAGCCATGCCATTCGGCCTGACAGCGGCCCCACGGGTCTTCACCTAGTGCGTTGCAGTGGTGGCAGCCCATCTTCAGCATCAAGGGGTACGAATCTACCCTTATCTCGATGACTGGCTCTTAGCAGGTTCCTCCCTGCAGGAGGTGGAGAGGTCCAGGGGTCTGGCTCTCCAAACCTGCTCCCAACTCGGCCTCCTGATCAACAAGGCCGAGTCGGAACTCGTGCCCTCTTAGGTGATGGGCTTCATCGGGGCAGAGCTCGACTCTTGTCAAGCCAGAGCTCGGCTCCCAGTGGACAGGGTGGAGGTTCTCTCCTCCTTTGCCCAGTCATTTCTGGTTGGGCACTTGCGCCATGCCTGGGACTTTATGCGCCTTCTGGGTTACATGGCGGCGTGCACCTCAGTGGTCCGATGGGCCCGGTTGCACATGCACCCCCTCCAGTGGGAGCAGGCCGCCCAGTGGACTCAGCTCCACGGTCATTTAGATCAGCTGTTCACTGTAACCCAGAAGATGTGGAACGCTGTCCAGTGGTGGACCGCCCCAGAACGGTTGCAGGAAGGGATCCCGTTCGTCCACCTCGAGCTGACGGTCGTCCCTACGACTGATGCTTCTCTCATGGGCTGGGGAGCCCACATGGGGGGCAAGAGGGCCCACGGGTTCTGGACCCCCGAGGAGTCCCAGTGTCACATCAACCTGTTGGAGCTCAGTGCAGTCAGACTGGCACTGTCAGCTTTCGCTTCTCAGCTCCGGGGTCAAGTGGTTCAAGTCCAGACGGACAATACCACAACCATGTACTACCTCAACAAACAGGGCAGCATGCACACCTGTCTGCTGTGCAAGGAGGTGCTCCACATCTGGACCCTTGTAGGCCGGTTGGAGGTGGATCTCCTAGCCATTCATGTGGCAGGAGTCTCGAACCATCTGGTGGATGCTCTCAGCCGCATAGGCCAAACATCCCACGAGTGCTCTCTCCATCCAGAGGTAGCTTACAGTCTGTTCTCCCGTTGGGGCAAACTGTTGGTGGACCTGTTTGCCTCAAGGGAAAACACCAAGCTGAGGCTGTACCATGCCACCCCTCTCAGCAGGGCTCGCTGCAGGGGGATGCCTTCTCGAGGCCATGGACCCCAGGCCTCCTCCATTTCCCTTGAACCACAAGGTGCTACTCAAGGTGAGGAGGGTCAAGGCGAAGGTGATCCTGGTAGCCCGAGATTGGCCATGCCAGTTCTGGTACTCAGATCTCAGCCTCAGCTGCAGCCACCCAGAATGGCTTTGTACGTGCCCAGACCTGATATCATTGAACCAAGGAAAGGTATTCCATCCGGACCTTCAATCCCTGCACCTCACAGTCTGGTACCTGAGTGGCTAGATTTCCAGGCTCTGGGTCTTTCTGAGGTTGTCTACACTGTGGTGGAGGTATCTCATAAGGAATCGACCAGGAAGTATTATCCCTTCAAATGGAAAAGGTTTTCCATTTGGTGCCAGGGTAAGAGTCTGGACCGCTTATCCTGCTCTATGGCTAACATTCTAGACTACCTTTGGTCTCTCTCCAAAGGGGGTCTTTAGTCATTGACCCTTAGGGTGCACCTGACAGCCATTTCTGTTTACCGGGTGAGGGCCGGTCAGCTGACATTGGCGCAAGAGACAGTGGTCGGGTGCTTCCTCAAAGGCCTGGATCACATATCCCCTCCGGTGCATGAACCTCCACCTCCGTGGGATCTATTGCTAGTTTTGGCAAAGCTCATGGGCAAGCCATTCGAACCTATGCACAAGTGTGAGCTCTCACACTTGTCGTGGAAGATGGCCTTCCTGGTGGCTGTCACATCAGCCAGAAGGACAGGGGAGCTCCAGGCGCTTTCGGTGGGCTCCCCTTATCTGGTCTTTCACATGGACAAAGTTGTCCTGCACCCCCACCTGAAATTCCTTCCGAAGGTGGTGTCAGTGTTTCACCTTAACCAGGTGTTGACTCTGCCGGTATACTACCCTAACTACACCTTGGACGCCGAGTAAAGGTTCCATACTCTGGACCCGAGACGTGCTTTCTCCTATTATAAGGAGAGAATGGCAGAAATTCGTGGAGACATTCGCCAGCTGTTTGTCACCTACACTGAAGCCGCTTCTGGCAGACCTGCAACCAAACGGGCCATAGCAAGATGGATCACATCCTGCATAGGTCTGTGCTATGAGTTGGCGGGCAAGGAGCCTCCCAGAGGGATAAGAGCTCACTCTATCCGCCATACTGCTGCTTCCGTGGCTGTTTCCAGGGACATCCCTGTCCAGGAAATCTGTCGGGCTGCTACCTGGAAGTCAGCAAACACCTTCATTACCCATTACCACATCGACCTTGAGTCACGCCTGGATGCTGGTTTTGGGGCCTCGGTTCTCCAATCTTTATTTCCCAAGTAGGGGGTGTGCGCCTTGCCTCACTCCTCCCAGAGAACTGCTTGGAGTCTGCCAAGAAGTGTGGATGAACAACATATCCACGCTCCTAGAAGAACAGGTTACTCACCTATAACAGTAGTTCTAGGAGTGGTATATGTTGTTCATCCACATGCACCCACCCGACCTCCCCGGCTTTAGGCGCACAACCTTGCTTCCAGTGGGCTAAGATCTGGCATCATGGGGCGGAGCTGAGGTATTTACCACCCTGGTGGGTGGGAGGAGCCAGCTTGAAGACTTTCCGGCAAGATTTAAAGGGGAAAGGGACATGCCAAGAAGTGTGGATGAACACCATATACCACTCCTAGAGCTACTGTTACAGGTGAGTGACCTGTTCTTCTGCCTCCACCTGTTCAATTAGATCCCTGAACTTCCTAACGCTTATGGTCCAGTACCAGAATGCACTTTGGGAGCGGGGACAAGAGCTGGTAATTGCCTTGCCAGACTCCGAGAAGAAGACAGAGATTCTGGACGTCCTAAAATTGGGCTTGGACGTAGGCACACATGTTTTGCGTGCCTCATACGACACTGTGAATACGGCAGCCAGAGCGGCAGCATCAGGTGTCTGTCTCAGGCGCCATGCCTGGTTGAGGGTCTCTGGCTTTCACCAGGATCAGCGTCCGGCATCTGGGACATACCTCCAAGAGTCAGGCAAATCCATCTGGTCTGTCCGCCAGATGTACCGTGGAGACCAGCGGAGACAGCGTAAGCTGCCATTTCGGAAGCCCTCAGGTGGTCAAGCCTGTGGCAATCAACAGGGCCAGAGAGGTGGCTTTCAGAGAAGATCCGGCAGCCAGCAGCCTGGAGGTGCTACTCATGGCCCCAAGTCTTCCCAGGCCTCTCTGCCCACACCTGGCTCCGCCCAGTGACTCCCATCCGACCCCACCTCCTCCGGCGGAGGTTCCAGGGGAGGTAGTAGGGGGTCACTTCTCCCTTTACCTTCAGGGATGGAGCTCGATCACTGCAGAGAAATGGGTCCTAGACATCATAAAGAGAGGACACACGCTAGAGTTCACGGAGATTCCTCCAGACATTCCACCAAGGTTCTCCAGATATCCTGCTTCTCATATCCCCCTCATAGAAGGAGAGATACAGGCCCTCTTGCAATAAAGGGCCATAGAACCAGTCCCCCTGCAGCAGTGGAGAAAGAGGCGTTATTATTTCCACTTCTTCCTGGTCCCAAAAAAGACTCAAGACCTTCATCCCATTCTGGACCTCAGCTCTCTCAATCTATATATAGAGTACAAAAGGTTCCGGATGGTGACCCTTCCAGGACTTCTTCCTTTGCTGCACCACGGGGACTGACTCTGCTTCCTAGACATGCAAGATGCATACATGCATATCGGGGTCTTTCCCCCCTCACAGGAAGTTCCTGAGGTTCCACTTCCAGGAGGAACATTATCAGTTTCGAGTTCTTCCATTCGGCTTCTCCTCCGCTCCTTGAGTCTTCATGAAATGCTTAGCAGTAGTGGCTGCAGCTCTAAGGCATCAGGGTCATTATGTCTTCCCTTACCTGGATGATTGGCTGCTCTCGGCCCCATCAAGGTCATGCCTGCTTCAAGGTCTCGGAGACACCTGTGCTCTCTTCCGAGATCCTGGGGATCACCCTGAACCTTCCAAAGTCTTCCCCAGAACACTGCCAAGGACTCGTCTTCATCAGAGCGGTCCTGGATTCGGTCCAGGGCATGGCTTTTCTACCACCAGAGAGGGGTGATTGCTTTCGGGAGATAGCCAGATTGGTCCTAATAACCCCTCAGGTCCCAGTAAGAACCTTCCTCAGACTTCTGGGGCACATGGCGGCAGCCATTCCAGTCACTCCTCTGGCCCGCCTCCACAAGAGGATCCCACAGTGGATGCTCAGGGTACAGTGGGATCAGTGCTCCAACGACCTAGACCACATGGTCAAAGTCACAGAGCCAGTAAGGAGAACACTTCTTTGGTGGATGTATCCACTCAGTTTGGAAAAAAGGGGTCCTCTTCTGTCCGAAGCCCCCGAATCAGACCCTTATATTGGATGCCTCGGATTTGGGGTGGGGAGCACACCTAGGGGCCCACCAAACGCAGGGCATTTGAACCCTCTAGGAGCGCGAACTCCAGATCAATGTCCTGGAGATGTGAGCGGTCCTTAATGTGCTACACGCCTTTCAGGAGGACCTCATAACTGCCTCTCTTCTGGTTCAGACGGACAACATAGCAGTCGTATTCTATATCAACAAACAAGGGGGCACTCATTCTTACCCCCTGTGCAGGGAGGCAATGAGAGTCTGGTACTGGGCATTGGAGTGGCATATCTCTCTCCATGGTGCACGTTCCAAGGGTCCTAAATGACTTGGCCGACAGTCTCAGCAAATCTCAGTCCAAGGTGCATGAGTGGAAGCTACTGCAGTCAGTGGATCAGCTGTTCGACACATGGGGTCGTCCAGAGCTGGACCTGTTTGTGTCACCACGCAACGCCATACTGCCAATTTTCTGCTCATGAGAGCCCGCGCCTGGTGTTTTCTGGCCAGATGTGTTGTCCCTTTGTTGGGCAGGGACGTTTCTTTACGCCTTCCCTCCCTTTCCTCTCGTCCAGAGAGTTCTGTTGAAGTTACAGCTGAGGGGGCTTGCATGATTCTAATTGCCCCGCTGTGGCCTCGGCAGATTTTGTTCCCACTACTTCAGCGGCTATCCACGAAACCTCCAATCTTGCTGCCAATATGCTCGTAGTTGCTGTCCCAGGATCAGGGCTCGCTGGTCCATCCCAATCTCCGATCCTTACACCTTCATGCTTGGCTCCTTCAGACATAGCAAAATACAAGTATGGGGTATCCCCAGAGGTGGCAGATGTTCTCGTGTCGGCGAGAAAGCCCTCCACGTGCTCCACGTATGCTATGAAGTGGAAGCGGTTCTGCTTTTGGGCCTCGTCTCACCATCTGGATCCCATTGCCTGTCCAGAGAACTCAGCTCTACAGTATCTCCTCTCCTTATACCAGCAAGGCTTGAGCTACTCCTCCATAAAGGTGCACATGTGGGCTATCTCGGCTTTTCACTCCTTTTCGGGAGACAGGGCCTTAGCCCAGTTGGATGTGGCCTGCACCTTTTTACGGGGGATTCTTCACATGAGACCTCCTATTCGGGATCCTGTCCCACCCTGGGACCTTCTATTTGTGTTGAAGAAGCTTACTCTTCCCCTATTTGAACCTGCAGCAGACTGTGAGCTGTGATATCTTTCCTGGAAGATTTGGTTTTTAGTTGCTATTACGTCAGCTCGAAGAGTTTCCAAGCTTCAGGCTCTGATGTGTAAAGAGCCATATTTAATTTTTCACAGGGAAAGGGTTTCCCTGAGGACGAATCCTAAGTTTCTTCCAAAAGTGGTTTCGGAATTGACCCTCAACCAGTCGGTTGACTTTCCAGTTTATTTCCCTTCTCCCTCTAACAGAGGGGAAGCTCTCCTTCACACTTTGGACATCCACAGGACGCTAAGGTATTACCTTAAGCGAACGGCTTCTCACCGTCAGTCAGAGCAACTGTTTGTGGCATTCGCGCCACAACACTTGGGTAAACAGTAGTAGCCGATGCCAGGTCCAAGCAGACCGTTTCTAAATGGATTGTCCACTGTGTTTCTTTGTGCTATGAGAAGCACAACAAATCCCTTCCAGGCCTGGTTAGGGGTCACTCCACCAGGGGAGTGTCTGCTTCTTTCGCTGCGATGTGGAACGTCTCGATTAGGGACATATGCGTGGCCGCTACCTGGAATTCAGTGCATACTTTCGTAAAGCACTACAGCTTGGACATTGCCTCCTGACGCCGTGCCAGCTTCAGCCTGGCAGTCCTTCAGGGACTGCTGTCTTGAGCTTCTGTGTTCAGCTTCCTCTCTTCCACCTCCCAGGGTCGGTTACCTCCTTGGCAAGGGACTGCTTGGGATTCAGTCCTTACTGTAATAGCCTGCTGTAAGAGCTCCCACTCGAAGTAAGATAGTACAGTTGCGTAAGAACTTACTGTAACAGTAGGTCTTCGAGAGGAGCTCTTGCAGCAGGCGTTACTTTCCTGCCCTCCATCCCTCTTTTGAGGTGTGCAGAGCATCATCTTCGAGCTTCGCCTCATCCGCAGGCCTTGGCGGGGGAACTGGGGTGGAGCTGGGCCCGCCCCCTTTTACACCTGGGGCTGACGGGGCGGAGCCGACGTCGGGGGGTGGTCCCTGCTGGGTACTGCTGGCTGAGAAGTTTTCCAGTGGGTCCTAGTGCCTGCGGCATAGTCCTTACTATGATAGCCTGCTGCAAGAGCTCCTCTCGAAGATCTACTGTTACGGTAAGTTGTTATGTAACTGTACTTTTTGAAACAGTGTTTGTCTAAATGGTTAGCTAATTGCATTGTCTGCTGTTACCTCAATTACAACAAGCCCTTGCTGGGAGCTCTGAGAAGCCACTTCACCAGAGGTATGGCTGCCTCCATGGCTTGCTTCAAAAATGTGTCTGCTGTGGACATCTGTGCAGCTGTCACCTGGAGCTCTGTCCATACCTTCATTATGCACTACAGTCTGGTTATCGCTTCTAGGTGCAGAGCCAACTTCAGCCTCTCAGTCCTTCAGGGCCTTCTGTCTTGAGCCTTCTGCTGATACCTGGTACCTCCTCCCAGTTGCCCTTTTGAGGTCAGTTCCGGTACTGCTTGGGACTCAGTCCTACCGGTGTTAGCCTGCTGCAAGAGCCCCCTCGAAGTAAGATAATACAGTTATGTAAGAACTTACCATAACAGTAGATCTTCGAGAGGAGCTCTTGCAGCAGGCTCTGCTTTCCCTCCTTCCTTCACCGTTAGCTTATTTTTCATTGCACCTCTTCTGCTTACTCTTTGTTTTTGGCTCTCAGGAACCACCTTGATTCTCCTTTTCACCACTGCTTAGGTTCTCCAGCGGGAGAACTGAGTTTGGTGTGGGGGACTACTCCCTTTATAGGATAGGCAGACGTCAGCGTGTTGACTTCGGAGGGGACGGATTCCCATAATAGACTGCTAACTAGAAGTTTTCTGTGTGGCCCTGGTGCCTGGCTGCTTCAGTCCTACTGGTGTTAGCCTGCTGCAAGAGCTCCTCTCGAAGATCTACTGTTACGGTAAGTTCTTGAGTAACTGTACTTTTCCATATGGTCCTACGCCTGGTGGCTATAGTTCCATAGGTGTGGCCTGATGAAAGATATTCTCTCAAAGATCTACTGTTACAGTAAGCTCTTACATAACTGTACTTTACCAGGGTCACTTCTCAAAGTATGAGTATCTCCGGAAAAGCCGGACCTTACCCCACAACTAATGCACTGAAATCTGGCCAAGGGAAAATCATGTACACAAATGCCCACAGTCTGGGAAACAAGATCTTAGACCTAGAGGCAACAATGACAGAGGCTAAACTGGACATAGCAGCCATTAGTGAGACATGGTTCTCCAGTAACCACACTTGTGAGACTTCAGTACCCGGCTATGTACTGTTCCGAAGAGACTGAGGTGCAAAAGGGGAAGGGAGTGGCCCTTTATGTCAAAGAAAATATCAAAGCTACAGAAATTCAGACTACACATAAGGACCCAGAACTGTGGGTCAGCCTGGAAACAGGAAATGGGACAGCCATATCAGCTGGGGTTGTCTGCAGGCCTCTAGACCAGGGGGAGGACATAGACACATTACTGTTAGAAGATATACCAAAACATGACAGCTAAAAGGGAGGTTCTAATAATGGGAGACTTCAACATGCCAGATACAAATTGGGCAATACCAGCAGGAACATCCGCCAGAACTACACACATAGTGGATTCCCTGCAGGGGGGAGGGCTTCAAACAAGTGGTACAACAACCCACACAAGACAGGGCTATCCTGGGTCTAGTAATGACTAACGGGGAAAGGATCACAGATCTCCAGATAGAAGGTCACCTGCAGGCCAGTGACCATCACATGTTATGGGTCAGTTTGGCCACTAGAACTAAATCATCCCCTTCCAGGGCAAAAATATGGGACTTCAAAGAAGCTGTCTTTGATAAGATGGCCAACAGAGTTAAGCTAGCCCTGGCAGGAAGAAATGCAGGTGAGGGGGTACAGGCAAAGTTGGCAGGCATTAAAGATGCAATACTTGAAGCAACATCCCATTGTGTTAGGGAGAAAAGCAAGAGAAAAAGAAGGAGGAAACCACTTTAGTTCTGAAAAACAGTAGAAAAGATCAGAGCCAAAAGGTTGGCCTTCAGGAAGTAAAGGCACTACGGTGGGATGAAGACAGGGAGGCATACCAAACTTCCTTAAGGGAAGCACGCAAGGTAGTAAGGCAGGCAAAGTCCCAAACCAAGGAAACACTAGCATGAACAGTAAAAGAAGGGGATAAGACTTTCTATAGATACATTAGTGAAATGAGAACGTCCAGAGGGGGTATTGCTAAGATCAGAGGGGATAAGGGGAGTTTGTGAAGGAGGACCAAGGAAAAGCATCTATCCTAAATAGATACTTCTGCTCAGTATTTACTGAGGAAAAAGTAGGGCAAAGCCCACAGCTCAGCACCATGGACACAGGAGGGAGAGAGGTGTGCTCAAATCCCTTCACAAAAGAAAGGGCCCTACAAGAGCTCGCTAAGCTCAGGGTGAAATAGGCAGTAGGAACTGATGGCATACATCCCAGGGTACTAAAGGAGCTAAGGGTGGAACTAGCAGAGCCATTAGCAGAACTGTTTAGTGAGACTCTGAGCACAGGAGAGGTCCCAGAAGACTGGAGAAGGGTTCCTGTGATCCCTCTCCACAAGAGTGGCAGTAGGGAGGAGACAGGGAACTACAGACCAGTCAAGTCTTACCTCAGTAGTGGGCAAGATTATGGAGGCACTCCTTAAGGAAAGGATAGTGCAACACCTGGAATCCATGGGAGCACAGGATCCAAGGCAGCATGAGTTTACAACTGGAAGGTCCTGTCAGACTAATCTCATAAGATTTCTTTGGGCAACCAGAGTGGTGGATCAAGGGGTGCAGTTGATGTTGCCTACCTTGACTTCAGCAAAGCTTTCGATACTGTTCTACGTAGAAGATTGATTAATAAGCTGGGTAGGCTCAGGGTGGGTCAGAAGTTGGTCAACTGGGTGGCAAACTGGTTGGTGGGCAGAAAACAGAGAGTGATGGTATACAGTCAGAAGAGATGCAAGTCACAAGTGGAGTACCTCAGGGATCAGTCCTGGGGCTAGTCCTCTACAATATCTTCATCAGGGACATTGCAGATGGACTAGAGGGTAAGGTTTGCCTGTTTGTAGATGACATCAAGATCTGCAACAGAGTAGATGATCCAGGTGGGGTGAGCAGAATGAGAAGAGATCTGGAAAAATTAGCAAAATGGTCTGAAGAGTGGCAATGGGCGGTTAACGCAAAGAAGTGCAAGATCATGCACATAGGGAAGAGAAACCCTGAAGCTACCTATAGGTTGGGAGGGGAGTTGCTGGCAATCACAAGAGAAGAAAGAGACTTGGGCTAAATCATCACAGATGACTGGAAATCATCCAAGCAGAGCACTACAGCAGTAGCTAAGGCTAGAGGGATGTTGGGGTGTATTAGTAGGGGTATCACAAGTCATAAGAGGGAGGTAATAATCCCTCTTTACAAGACACTGATTAGGCCCCATCTGGAGTACTGCGTGCAGTACTGGAGGCCGCACCTGCGCAAGGACATTAACAAAATGGAGGCAATCCGGAGATAGGCACCCAAAATGGTGCAGGGACTGCATCAGAAAACATATGAGAACAGATTAATGGGGCTCAATGTGTATACCCTCTAGCAAAGGAGGGAGAGAGGTGATATGATCGAAATATTCAATCATCTTAAGGGCATTAACAAGGTGAAAGAGTCTAGCATGTTTCAATGTAAGAAAAATAGCAGGGCATGAGGACACAGCATGAGATTAGAGGGAGGCTGATTAAGGGGTAATGCGAGGAAGTTCTTTTTCACAGAAAGGGTGATGGATGCATGGAACTGGATATCAATACAGTGCAGGGCTTCAAACAGGCATGGGATAGGCATAAGGGGCCAATACAGATGAGTATGAATAAATAGGCCATTGACAGAGTAAAGGCCTATGCCACATTCATGAGGCAGAAAAAATGGGCAGCCTGGATGGACCTTGCGGTCCTTGTCTGCCATCAACTTCTATGTTTCTGTGTCCTCTGCGCTAAGCTGAAAGCTCTGGCAGAAAACCTGCCAGACGCAGATGCCAAGCAAGAAGTGCTGTTAACTGCTAAGCAAGGAATTCAATCCAACAGTCATTAGCTTAAGGCCCCTATGGATTCATTCAGTGCAGCAGTCACCTCCACGGCTGCAAGTCATCGGCATCAAAAGGCATTCCAGGTTGCAGACTGCCAGTTTCACGCCTGATGTCCAACAGCAAATTACAGATATACCCTTTATTGGCACCTGTTTGTTTGGATAGCAGATGAAGCAGCCTATTAAGGGGTCAAACGATAGTAGAACCACCCTTAAGATTTCCAGACTGAGTCAGTAACCCCACCACCACTGACAAGTAATGGTTGTGGCTCTTACCATAGCAAGCACTCCATTCCTTGAAGGGCGGAGGAGGCCCACAAAATAATCTCGGCCATCTCAGCATGAGAAGAAAGTGCAGCTGAAGGCTCAGACACCCAAAATATTTGGTGCCACCATCTGAAGTTCAGGTCCAGTGTTCACCTCTGCTGCCAAAGATGGCCTGTACCTCCGGGGGGGGTTGCCTCACCCAGTTCTGTCATCAGTGGGAATTCATCACAACAGATAGATGGATTTTATGGATTTTCCGAGTAGGGTACTGTCTGAAATTGTTGGTAATCCCACCGGACAACCCCTCATGGAAGCAGTTCCCTCTGTCAACCCACATGTCAGAGCTGCTAAAGAAGGAGATTGTGGGCCTGTCATGAAACAGGGCAGTGGAAATCATGACAGTCAGAATGGAACAGGGGGTTCTACTCCCTCTACTTCCTGGTTCCCAAGAAATCGAGGCATGCGCCCCATTCTCAGTCCAATGAAACTCATCAAGTATATGGAACAAGACAAATTCCAAGATAGTATCTCTGTAGTCACTTCTGTGTCTGAAACCCTTGAATATTTTTGCTCCACTGGACATACAGGATGCATACCAGCACATCCTGGTGCACCCTAAATGCCACAGGTGCCTGTGGTTCTGTGTGGAGGGGCAGCATTACCAGTTAAGAGTACTTCTCTGTTTTGCTTTCTGTGGCGCCATTTGTTTTTACGAAGTGCTCTGTGGTACACACAGCGCACCTCAGAAAACTAGGACTCCGGGGCTTCCCATATCTGGATGACTGGCTCTTGAAAGGCTCATTTGGACAGGAGACAGTGCAGGCAGTGCCCGCCTTCCAGACAGCACAGTACAAGCACTCTTGCAGATGGAATGCTTTATCATAGAATGCAGGTCGGTGCCAGCTTATTCCATGTAGCACATTTTGGGACTCATGGCATCCTCGATGTTCACAGCTCATTTAGCAAGGCTATACATGAAGAGAACTCAGTGCATGCTTGGTGCCCAATGGTCTCAAGCATCATATTATCAAACACTACCCCATATAGGTGATAAAACACCTAGTGAGGTCCATGTCATGATGGTCTGTGGAGGAAAACTTCCTCCAGGGCTTCCCCTTTGGAGCCAGAGGTGACTTTGACCACGGATACCTCCTTGTTATGGTGAGGAGCCCACTGTCAAGGTCTCCAGACACAAGGAGTCTGGGACACTTCAAATATGCATCTCCATTTAAATGTATTTGAGATGCACGCAGTTCTTCACAGCCTGCAAGCCCTATTAGTCCTGGTTTGTCAAAAGACTGCTCTCCAGACAGGCCACAAGTCTGTCACTGTACTGTGTCAGCAGACAAGGAAGAGCATGCTCTTACCCTCTCTGCAGGGAAGCAGTGAGAGTATGGGTATGGTGTCTGGAGCAGGGGCTCATGCTCTAGAGCCGGTTATCTGCCAGGAGCCCAAAATACTCTGGCAGACCACTAGATCCTCACGAGTGGTTTCTAGCACCAAATGTCGTGAACCTGCTATTCAATGAGTGGGGAACTCCAAACGTGGACCTTATTGCATCCCAACTCAATGTCAGACTGCCGCAGTGCTGCTTCAGAAGTTCAGAACCTGGTGTATTCTGTCCGGATTCATTCAGACTGCAGTGGCACAATCCTGATCTTCCTGGACTTAAAGTCTTCACCATTCATTCATACTGCTAGGACTACACTAGAGGCGCTAGGACCCAGCGGGAGCCAAAATTCTTCAGGAGAGTCAGTGCCGAGGTACAGTAGTAGCCACAGACACTGCCAGCTATTTCCCAAAATGTTGTGATATTTCCAGAAATATCTGATGCTTTTTGCATTTAAACAGTAGGGGCAGCAGAGAGAAACTCTTAAGAAATTTTGCAAAATATCTGGAAATAGCTGGCAATGTCTGTGGCTACCAATGTAGGACCGCACATGTGCGGCACTGCGAGACTGGCTCGCGCCTGTGTAGGCTATCTCAGCGTCAACCCTCCAACCGCCACAGTTCTTTTTTTTCTGCTGTTGATTGCACTTTAATGACGACAACACTCGCCCGCCTGGAGTCAAATCTTCATGTCTATACGACAGCAGCTATAGTTGTTCAGCATTCAATTAGTATTAGTAGTTTCTAGTGTTACTATGTTATTTTTAAAAAAAATCATTTGAAGAAAGAAATTCTCTCAGCCTACGATCGTCGGAGTCGACCATGGACGATATCGGTGACAGTAAGGAGACTTAGCTTGAAAGCTGTTCTGGCAGTGGGGCTGCTGTGTCCAGTCCTCTGCCCTCTTCGGGGGGGGTAGACCATGGACAGTCCAGTGACTGGGGGAAGGACAATCCTCCCGTAAGCACAAAAAGAAGCGGGCCTATTCCCGATCTTGGTTGGGGACCCGGCGTCCCTCGAGCTCTTCTCCTTCTCATCGGAAGAAGAGACTGTACCACTCAAGGTCACCCTCTGGTAGGTCTGCTAGGGAGTCCTCAGTAGCAGAGATTGATAGATGCACCCCAACCACTCCAGGGTCTGCAGTGGTCTCCTTTCTTAGTGGCTGGAACTCTCAACACCGGAGCCCTTCTCTGTCCTCTTGCAGGGTTTCCAGTGGGCAGTTTCACTAGTGGGCCTCTGTTATGGAGCAGTGGATAAAGCGTCTGTTTCGGGTGCCCTTACTGGCGGACACGGTTTCAGGGCCTTCGGGTCTTAGTGCCACAGGACCGCGGTCAGTGCCAGGACGAAATTTCTTCCCTCACCAGTACCGGTGCTTCTGACGCCAGTTCCATGTGCGCCTCCCCCTCATTTTTCTTCCCCGCAGGGGCTGGCAGAGGTACTGCCTTCCTCCTCTCTCTAGATCTGGCAGTTCGTCGGGACCTCTTGCCACAGGAAGGTCCTCAGTGGCGCAGGCAGCTCTAGGTTCTTCGGTGCTGCTTGTGGCACCGGGTCTCTTGTTGCCTTGTGCAGTGCTGGGGTCTTCCACACCAATAGCAGTCCTAGTATCACCCATTTACCCCTTGCCTAGGCCGGGCTTCGGCCTGACAGGGCCAACTCCATATTTCTTTGGGGCAGAGGTGGAATTTGATGAGTGTGATCCCGACTTGACTTTGTCTGACGACGGTCAGGATGATTCATTATTAGGCTTGGATGGGAAACCCTCTGGTCCAGTGGAGACCCCCTTCGAGGACCTTTCCTTTCAGTCCCTCCTCAAGAACATGTATTCAACACTGGTTCTGCAAACTTTGTCTGTGGACCCAGGCATGCTTTTATGCCTTGAGTTTCTTCATATTCCTAATGCTTCTGTTAGCCTTACGCCACCTATAACTTCCTCCTCTGAAACTGTTTCACAGGCAGTGTGGGAGAGGCCAGCTCTGATTCCTTCTGTGGCCAAATCCATAGATATGAAATATGCCCCCCACCCCACCCCCCAGGAGAGACCCTTCTTGGCTTCACAACCTGTCGCAGATGCTTTGGTTGTGCTGGCAGAAAATGACAAAGCTGTTCTCCTTCAGGAAGCTACAACACATCCTATTAATGAGTCTCGTAAAATTGACACCTTGGGAAAACGGGCTTTCGCTGCTGCAACCTTAGGCATGCGTATTGCCAGTTATCAGGGGCATTCCCCCAGTATGAATATGTTCTGTGGAATTCACATGTCTATGGTCGAGAACCTCCCATAGTTTGACATTACCATGGCGCTTCTGCAGACCATCACCAGAGGCACTGAGTCCAATAGCCATCAGCTAAAGGCTTCTGTGGATGCCGGTGACACTGCCACCAGAGCAGCCGCCACTGGAATCTGTATCAGGTGACACTTCTGGCTTAGAACATCACCTGATGCTCAGCAGCAGGTCATCATTGTTCCCTTTGATGGTGCTTATCTGTTTGGCCCCTAAGTTGAACAAGCACTAGAGGCCGTTCAGAAAACCAGGACTGCCATTATGACAGCCGGGCTGGCTCCTTCTGCTACACAGAGGGGCTGGAACCATCAACAGTTCCATAATAGGCAGTCCTTTCAAGGTAGAGGCCAAGGAGCCTTTAACAGAAATCAGACTCCTCAGCCACAAAAGAAAATGCAGCAAAAGGCACAGAGCCTGAAAGCGCCCAGTGCCACCCTCTGAAAGTCCAGCCCCAATCCCACCTCAACTGCACAAGGGGGATGCTTCAGAGGCAGTGGGAGGTCATCTGACTTAGTTTTACACCCAGTGGAAGTCTTGTCACCTCGGACATGTGGGTCCTCAGTATTGTTTGGGAGACTTATTCTCTCAATTATGCAGAACTCCCCCCAGACCTTCCACCCAAGCGTCAGCACAACCTATCTGCTACGCAGTCAGGCCTTCTCACTTCCAAAATACAGGGCCTTCTCAGGAACAGGGCAGTAGAAGTTGTTCCTTGGGCAGAAAGGAACACGGGGTTCTAGTCCCACCACTTTCTGATCCCAAAAAGGTGGGTGGCATGCGTTTTATTCTCGACCTCAGAAAGTTAAACAAGTACCTGTTCAGGGAGAAGTTCAAGATGATCTCCTTAGGAACTCTATTTCCACTACTCCATCAGTACGACTGGCTGGCATTCCTGGATATGCAGGATGCCTACCAGCACATTCCGGTACACTTAAGTCACCACAAATATCCGCTTTGTGGCCCTGGGTCAACAATACCAGTTCTGAGTCCTGCCCTTTGGGCTGTCCTCGGCACTTCACATCTTTACAAAGTGCTTCACAGTTCTTGCGATGCATCTCAGAAAACTCGACATTCAAGTCTTCCCATACCTGGACGATTGGCTCCTAGCAAGCCCGTCCAGACAGGAGACACAGGAAACAGTCGCCACCGCTTCTCAGTTCCTCACATCCATGGGAGTTCTACTGAATCTGGAAAAATCCCAGTTTCAACCCTCCCAGCAGCTCCTCTTCATAGGAGCCCTCCTGGATACCTCCAGGGCAAGGGCTTTCCTTCCAGAGGACAGGAGGAACGACATTCTTCAGATGACTCGCTACATCAGGGAGAACAACTCTGTTCGAGCTCTTCCAATGCAACAGATGTTGAGCTTCACGGCATCATCAGTGTTCACAGTGCCTCTAGCCCATCTACACATGAGGACCACACAGTGGATGCTCAGCACACTGTGGTCACCAACCACACACCCACAATCCTTCCACATAAAAGTGACAGAGCCTCTGACGAGATCACTTGCATGGTGGGTTCAAGAGGACACACTCCTTTGGGTTCTACCCTTTACCCCACCAGAGTCTCAGATCACAATCACCATGGATGCCTTTCTGATTGGGTGGGGAGCTCACTGTCAGGCTCTCCATACCCAGGGGGTATGGAGCCAGGAGGAATCTCATCTACACATAAGTGTTCTAGAGATGAGAGCTGTCCTCAGTGCTATTCAAGCTTTGAAGGATGTCCTCTGCCACAAGGTAATTCTCCTTCAGATGGACAAGTCTGTGATGTACTATGTCAACAAGCAGAGTGGAGTGCACTCCTATCCTCTGTGCAGGGAGGCCATGAGGGTGTGGTAATGGTGTCTTGAGCGCAATGCTCTGATTCAGGTAGTCCTTCTGTCAGGAACTCAAAATGGCGTGGCGGATCTTCTTAGCAGGACAGAGGCAGATCCACACGAATGGTCGCTCGCACCAAACGTCGTACAATCACTATTCGGCGAGTGAGGCAGTCCAGACATGGACCTTATTGTGTCCCTATTCAGTGCAAAATTGCCTCTATTCTGTTCCTGAAATCCAGAACATGGCGTTTTCTGTCAGGATGCATTCAGACTGTGGACAAGATGCGTTCTGTATGCATTTCCTCCTCTACCGTTAATTCAGAGGGTGCTGCTCAGACTGGAGGCACAAGGGGCAGAATGATTCTAATTGTCCCATACTGGCCTCGACAGATATGGTTTCCATTGATCAACAGGTTTTCGGAAGTCCCACCGAGGCAGCTGCCATCGTGACTGGACCTCCTGACACAGGGACCCCTGGTCCTTCCCAGCCTGCAATCCTTTCATCTCCATGCCTGGCTCCTGAGGAGAGAAGTGGACAGGTAAAAAGTTTCTCAGAGAATCTCTGAGATCCTCTTGGCAGCGCGTAAGCCCTCCACCAGGAAGACTTGCATGGAGAAATGGAAGCGCTTCTAGATTTGGTATGCCAAGTCCTATCTGGACCCCTTTCATTGCCCACCAAATAAGGTGCTGGGAGTACTTCTTAGACCTGTCAAATGCAGAGCTGCAGTACTCGACAGTGAAGGTACACCTCTGTGCAATTTCTGCCTATCATGAGCCAGTACAGAACATGACGCTGGCTCAGTTACTGCTAGTTAAGGGGTTCCTCAAGGGCTTCCTACATACTAGACCCCCAGTAAGGAGACTGGTGGCCACATGTGACGATAACCTCATGCTAGATATGCTCATTCATAAGCCTTTTGAGCCTCTAGCCACCTGTGATTTGAAGTTTCTGACCTGGAAGACTGCCTTCCTGGTGGCCATCACTTCCGTTTGCAGGGTCTCTGAAATACATACCTTGACCACAGACCCTCCATATACTGTGTTTCACAAGGACAAGATGGTACTTTGTACTCATGCTAAGTTTCTGCCCAAGGTAGTATCTGAATTTCATCTCAGTCAGCCCTTGGTTCTCCCCACTTATATTGATAACTTCCAGAATGAAGGGGAATGCACCCTTCACTCTCTGGATGTTAAGAGAGCACTACAGTTTTACATCGATAGAACAGGGGAGATTTGTAAAACCAAGCAATTCTTTGTATCGTTCAGCATGGCCCAGCTGGGCCAGCCTATTACTATTAGATGCATTTCTTCTTGGATAGTGGCATGCCTTCGCTGTTGCTACTTGATGGCGCAAGTCAAGTTGAAAGGCCGGGTTTACGCCCACTCTACCAGAGCGGTCGTGGCATCCCTGGCGGATCGTAACATGCCCATTGCAGATATTTGCAAAGAAGCTACTTGAAACTCAGTACATACCTTTGTGAAGCACTACACTCTGGATGTCCACGCCAGACAGCACACTTCCTTTGGCAGGACAATCCTTAATGGACTTCTGTCCTGAATGAGCTCTGGCTCCTGCCGCCCTGATCTGGGAATTGGTTTTAGCTTAGTACTCTCCCAGCAGTATGAATGAATGGTGAAGACTTTAGGTCCAGGAAGATATGGAAATTATGTACCTACCATAATTCTTGATCTTCTTGGACAAGTTTTCACCATTCATTCATACGCCCACCCACCATCCCCTGAGCTCACTCATCCTGTTTCAGGTCTTCACTCACTCATGTATTGGGCTGTAAAGACTTTGTTTCTTGACCCTTCTTATATGTGTCAACCGGGCTATCTTATGCCCAGATTAGGTTAGGTGTTTCCTAAGTTTAGTTTACGCTGCACCTCCTCAGTCAAAAAAGTACTGAGGCAGTTGAAGTTTCGATGCCAAGTTAGCCTACACAGGTGCGAGCCATCTCGCGGTGCCGCGCATGTGCAGTCCTACCTCGGCGCTGACCCTCCTGAAGATGTTTGGCTCTCGCTGGGTCCTAGCGCCACCGGTGTAGTGCCAGCAATATGAATGAATGGTGAAGACCTGTCCAAGAAGATCAAGAATTACAGTAGGTATGTCATTTCCATTATCTGTATGCATTCCCTTCATTTCCTCTCGTTTAGAGAGTACTGTTCAAACTGGAGGCACACAGGGGGTAAGAAGATTCTAGTGGCCCCCTTCTAGCTTCGGCAGAAATGGTCTCCTCTGTTGAATCGACTTTCAGTCAGTAAACCGAGGGCTCTGGCACTCCAAATGGATTTACTGTCCAAAGTTCAGGGCCGGCTAGTCCAAGACAACCTTCACTCCCTTCATCTTCAGACCTGGCTCCTGAAGAAATAGAAGTGAACATGTTCAAGGTATCTCACAGTGTCTCTGAAATGCTATTGGCTGCTTATAATCTTCCACCAGAAAAACATACACAGCTAAGTGGAAATGTTTTTTCATTTGGTGTTCGAAAATCTCCATAGACCCCTTTAGGTGTCCACCTGAAAAGGTTTAGAAAACTTACCGGACCTCTTTGATGCAGAATTGCAGTACTCCTCAGTCAAGATCCGACCTGCCTGCTATATCAGTGAACTAGAAACCTGTAGATACCCTCTATGGCTCAGCCTCCAGTGTTCAGGAGGTTCCTCAAGGGCATAATGCACACAAGACACGCCTCCCCCCCCCCATTCAGAAGCCAGTAGCTCTGTGGGATCTCAGTCTGGTGCTGGACATGCTCACACGCAAGCCCTTTGAGCTTATTGGTACTTGTGACACAAAATAGCTGAAAGAAATAAAATGCAACAGTCGGCGAGAGCTAAAAAGAGGTTTATATATGAAGGTAGTAAGCTGTATCTTTACCCTGACTTTTGCTTAACCACTGAAAGATTCAGAAAGTGTTTTTTGATGATTAGGTCTTAGTTTCTGCAGACAGAGGTGACGGCAGTTTTACAGTCCCCTGCCAGATTGAAGGTTACGTTTCATGGAGAAGATAATTTCTTTGTGGATTTTGACACTTCTTGGCACAGATTTGTGATCAGACCTGGAGGATGAAGAACCCGCAGATAATATCTCTTGTTGGCTACCTGAAAGGGATATGGACTATTGAAGTTTCCTTTATATAAAATGGAGTATGGTGATCATTTATGTTTAGTTAGTCTGTAATGGACGATGACTTGCCTGAAATGATTAGCTTTTTGTTTGATTTATCTTCCTTTTAGAAACAGAGAAGTTGACGGCAGATAAGGACTGCAAGGCCCATCCAGTCTGCCCATTTTTTCTACCTTATGAATGGGCCATAGGCCTTTACTCTGTCAGTGGCCTATCTATTCATACTCATCTGTATTGTTCCCTTGTGCCTATCCCACACCTGTTTGAAGCCATGCACTGTATTCATATTCACCACTTCCTGATGTAGGCCATTCCATGCATCCACCACCTTCTCTGTGAAAAAGAACTTCCTCACATTAATCTCTTAATCAGCCTCCCTCTAATCTCATGCTGTGTCCTCTTGTCCTCCTATTTTTTTATATTGAAACATGTTAGATTCGTTCATCTTGTTAATGCCGTAAGATGTTTGAATGTTTTGATCATATCACCTCTCTCCCTCCTTTGCTCTAGGGTATTTAGGGATGCTTAAAGCCTGGAGCATGAAACATGAGTATTGATTAAGCATAAATCTATGTTAGCTCTCCAGTATATAATAATTACCTTTATTTGTTTCCATATGTTACCCCTCAAAAAATCAAATTTTTGAGAAATGGATCTGATTAATGGATTTTTTTAAGACTGTCTACTAAAATGTTACAAAATGTAGTAGCTGTTAATTTTTTTCTTCTCTCTGAAGCGAAAGGAAGTATGGGGGGAAAAAAGAAATGTCTGACTTGGAAAGCAGCATTTCTAGTGGTTACCACCTCTGCACATAGAGTATTTGAAATGCATGCTTTGGTCACAGATCCTCTGTATACCATTTTCCATAGGGACAAAATGGTCCCCCGTACACACTCCAAGTTCCTTCCTAAGATATTGGTCAGAGTTCTACTTATGGTAAATCAGTCCCTAATTTTCCTACCTGCTTTGCCAGTTTTCAGAATTGGGGAGAGAGAACTCTAATTTCCCTTGATTTGAAAAGGGTTATGAGGTTTTATCTAGACAGAACCAAGAACTACAGAAAAGCAAAGCAGGCCTTTTTGTCTTTCAACCCTAATCGAAAGGAATTTCCTGTCACAATCAGGTGCTTATCCTCTTGGATTGTGAATTTCCTTTTCCACTGTTACACTGTGGCCGAGGCTAAGCTAAAGGGCAAGGTCCATGTCCATTCCACTAGAGCACTAGCCATCACCTTGGCAGAAATAACACTAAGTGCAAGTATGCAGAGATCTGTAGGGCCGCTACATGGTGCTCGGTGCGCACTTTTTACAAAGCACTATGTCCTGAGTAGTCATGCCAGGCAGCGTGCCACCTTTATAAAACTATTCTGAATGGATTGCTATCCTGAGCAAGTCCTGTACTTCAGCCTTCCTAGTCTGAGGGACTATTTCTGACTTTGGCATTCAGACCCATAAATGGAAATCTATGAGGAAAATTGAGTCTTGGAAGGTATGAAAGTTACGTACTTACTGTAACTCTTGATGTTCCTGAATATCTTCTCCATAGATTACCACGACCCACCCAACAGTCCCAGACTCACTTCAGTGTTGTGTTATTGTCTTCCACCCTTTTCTTTCAGTTTGGACTGTGAAGACAGTGTTTTTTTTTATTATTATTTATTTATTTATTTATTTATTTTATTAAGCTGTTTACTCCTCTGTGGCCACCTACTCCTGTCATCGGGTCCTCTTCCGCCCCAACCCTGTCAGCCTCTCCCCCCACCATCTTACCGGTGGGTATCCGCAAGGAGCAGGGTCCAAGAGTGTTGGGGGGCCGTCACATACAGCCACAGAGAGAGGCATGGTCTTTTTGTGTGGTTTTGTACCACCCGAAGCAACGGCATGCATGGTGGAAACCGACTGCTCCTTCCACCCTCCCAACATTGCATCAACCCCCCAAGCCTCTGCTCTAATACTTAGCCTCCACCAGGTGTCAACCAAGAGCAAGGCAACTTCACCTCCCAATCTGGGAGATGAGAGTAGCCCAGCGGCCGTTACTTTCATCTCCCAGACCCCCAACTCCCAGCAGTCCAAGCTCACTCCCGAACTAAGGCCGCCAGCATGGCACGAGGTGTGGCATTCTACACCTCAGCCCTCTGCGCCACCGGGCCAGCTGTGATGACACAGTGTTTGTTGCATTTGTTGGCCCTTCTTATATGGCCCACCAGGGCTATATGCTGCTTACCTCCTCAGTAAAAAGGGTGCTGAGGTAGTTGGGGGCTGGGGCTGGTGCCGCTGTATACCAGCAGGCATGTGCCAGTGGTGTACACTACTCACCACCACCATTCAGAAAAATCAAGAGTTATGGTAAGAATGTAACTTTTATTTCCAGTTTGCTCCTGTAAACTAGCTGGTTCCTAGTAGGATTTAAATGGCTAACAAAGAATTAAATAAAATAAAGAAAAGATCAAACAGTCCATCAGGGCTCATTTCAGTGTCCTACGTAAATTTCAATTTGCTGCTGTTTGTGATTCACTGACAGGCTACTGATGGGGCCTCTGTGGTATTTTCTGGTCTTTGTTACTTAAACACCGAGACAATGAAGTCTCTAGGGACATAGAAATGGTGTACCATCCACACTCTAGCTGAATCCTTTCCCCTTTTAGAATGGTTGGAAGGTCGGCCCGGTGACGCTGAGGGTTGAGGCGCTGGATGCCACACCTCACGCCACACCGGCATCACAGGTTCGGGAATGAGCCCGGGCTGCTGGGGGTCGACTGGGGAGAGAGAGGATTGAGCGTCCACAGACTGCTCTCCCCTGTCTGGGGAGGGATCCTGGGACTGCTCGGTGCAATACCGACCCCCAACGGAAGCGGGGAGGGGGGCGTGCACCGTCGGGCTGGCATAGAGGGGGTGGAGCTGCGGCGGACGTCTCAGACATCATTGCACATCCGAGCTCTGGAGCGGAGAGGTGGGGACATAAAGGATAAAATCCCCTAGCCTACGGGGAGGCGACGGAACCACCAGGGGCCTGGGTCTGCATGTCCAGTGCTGGCTGCAATGCCCGACAGCACATCTGGGGACTCTGGATCTCTTAGCTGGCCCAGGAAGAGTCTGGAGTCCTGACGCCGACTTAGTTCGGGTAATTGCAGTTCAGGCAGGCAGTTAGGTACCCAGAGCCGTGTATGGATTCCCGAGAGATGCCCCAATAAGCAGGTGTAAACAGAGTAAAAAAAAAAATGGCTGGAAGATCTTCAAGCTGGCTCCTCTCACCTGGGTGGTATCCTACTCAGCACTGCCATGTGACGTCAGATCTTCCTTTCCACTGGAAGCATCAGGTTCCCTCCATCGTAGCTCCATGCTTGGTGTGGACCCTAAAATATTTAGTGTGTTTTTCACATCTTCGAGTTCTTTTTCCATCTCGGCAATGAACTCGGGTGATTCCAAATCAGACCCCAGGTTCAAGAAGTGCCCTTGCAGCCAGAAGAAGTCCAGAACCAGTCCACACACGTCTTGCATCTACTGTATGGGGAAGGATCACAACTCGCAGGTTTGCGGCCTTGTCACTCTCTCCATCCCTCCACCCTAGAAGACAGCTTACACCCTGCTTGGTTTCACAGACAAAGAGGACCTGTTTTAAGGAGACCCATCGTTTGGTAGCTTTGTCCTCCATGGCGGCGGGCTCAGCCAAGTAACTCGCCACCCTCAAAGAATCTGCAGCTAACGCTGCTGCAGGAGCATTGTCTATGGCTGCTGTTGTTTCGGTTGGCATTGGCGCCTCATTTTCTGGGGCATTTAGGGACCTTTGCCAGTCCCTCTCTACTGTTGGGGAGGGTCCTTCCCTGGGGTCCAAGCCCTCCAAATTCTCTAAGCGGGACTCTTAATTCTAAGTCTAAAAAGTTCTGTCATCGATCGTGGGACTGCGAGCGCTCTTGGGCCTCAGGTTCCCACACTTCTCCTAGCTCGACGGCTGTCAAGCTTTCAGCTTTGGATGATACTTCTGTCCCAGCCACTGGCCCCATGGTTTCGCCGTTGGGCTCATTGGCTGAGACGTGGGCCAACCAGGCATTCTAGATCTTCCTCAAAGAGGTCGACGCATTCTCTCAGGATGAGGGGGATGATTCCCTCACCAGGACTCTAGTCCTGCCAGTCATCTCCCAGTGAGGGCCTGACCAACATGCTGACCCGCTCCCCTCCCTTCCAGAACTGACCTTCAACAGCTTCCTCATCAAGTTTCACCGACGCTAGCTTCTCCTTGCTGTCGGTCACCCTAACGGTCGAGGTCTAGGTCTCGGTCCCACAGTTCGAGGGTCGAGCAGCTCTCAGCACTCGGGCAGGACACAACGTCAGTGTTCGTCCCCTTTTTACTCTTCGTGGGAGGATCAGCTCCACCACCAAATGTGACACCGCTATGAGGAGTTCGTCTGGCGGCAGTTGTTGTGGGTAACAAGCCCTTGGTAGTGCCCGTGCCAATGCCTTCGGCTCAGCCGATGCCAGTTCCCCTCTGATTCGTGTTGAGTCCCCACCCATTCATCCCATGGATGGGGCTCCTTCTAAGTCAGTTCAGCCAGCCTCTGGTTTGCCCCATCGACTGTCTGTCACTGTATCTCAGACTGATGAATCTCATCAAGTCCTTGGGGACAGGAGGGCTCACCCAGTGTTCGAAAAATCCTTGGAATCGAAGACTTCTTTGCTGCTCTCCTGTCAGACTTCTGGCTTTGACCAGGACTCCGGGGAGGAACCCTTGGTGGATCGAGGGCCTCTTCTTTCGGGGCCCTGCTCCACCTGATCTCCAGATCTACTGGTACCTCTCTGGAGTCAGTCCAGAAGCGGGCTCGCTACCCGCCTACAGAGATCCTCTACAACTACGACTCCCCTCAGGTCACCTTTCTTATCGCTGAGGCCATCCTGTGCCCCGCTTTGGAGCTTTGGCAGTGTCCTGCCTCTTGTTCCACTCTTGTCGTCCCATATGGTCCACAAGTATGTGGTCCCTTCTGGGTCATTGTCTGGTTTCACCAAGCATCGCTCTGCAGAAGGTTTGGTCACTGACTCGGTCTTTCGCCATTCGGGCAACGTGGGCAGTGTGGACAAGTTTCCTGACAGGGAGTCTAAGAAGCAGGAACAGGTGGCCAAAATGGTCTATGTAGCCTCGTCCTTGGGCCTTCGGCAAGCTAGTGCGACACTATGCATGGGCAAGTTCGCTTATAGCTTGTTGGGCATCCTGGATCAGGTTATCCTGTGGTTGTTAGCCGACCTTCAGACTCCGGTCAAGCTGGTGTGAGACCAAGGCCGTGCAGCTGTCAAGCAACAGCTCCAAACGGCTTTTGACATCAGCGATTCTTGTTCCCACTCAGTGGCCACTGCTGTAGCTATGCACTGCAGGGCTTAGTTGCAGATCTCGACCTTTACGGCCATTATGCAGCACAAGTTGGCCGACATACCTTTCTTAGGTAATGACCTGTTCGAACCTGGAGTAGATGGCCATCTCACTTAGATTGAGAAGCCCAGTGCTGCTCTGGACTCCGTCACCTCCTCCCAGAAGGACCAAGGGCTGAAACAGAAGAAAAAGCCCTTTCAGTTCAGCCCTTCCTGTCCCTACAAGCTGTCCCATGCCGCCCCAGCATCTCAACAGCAGCAGCAGGCCTGCTGGCCCCGGTCAAAGTATTTTTCCTCGGCCACCAGTGGCTTCCTTGGCTGGTCCCTCCTCTGCCTCCTGGCCTGTGAAATGATGGGTTGGGGCAGCCTTTTCCCCCGCCCATCCTGCCTTCCCCAAGCCCTCCTGTGGAGGATCAGCTCTGCCACTTCACTTCTACCTGGTGTGCCATTACGGCCAACAGGTGGGTCCTCAAGGTGGTCGGCAGTAGTCTGCCTCTCGAATTTGATGCTCCTCCACCCAGTCAAGTCCATGCGAAGATGCGGTGGCCTCGGTCATGGTGTCCATCCTTTGGGAGGACATTCACCTCCTCCTTCTCAAGGAGACAATGGTACATGTCCAGGACACTATGCCCAGCCTGGGGTTCATGTCCAGGTGTTTTATGGTCCTGAAGTGAACAGGGGGTTGGCGCCCCATTCTTAATCTGCATGACTTCAATTGGTTCCTGCATCCTCGCAAGTTCCATATGGTCACTGTAAACCAGATCATCCACTCCTCAATGAGAACATGTGGTTCTGCTCTCTGGGCCTCCAGGACACCTTCATCCATGTCCCCATCTGCCCGTCCTACTGGCAGTTCTTCCAGTTCCACTTGGAAGGGACTCTGTATGAGTTCCAGGCCATGCCGTCGTCCTCTACTCGGTGCCCTGGGTCTTTACCAAGTGCATAGCAGTAGTGGCAGCCTTCCTGCGGCGTCAGGGGATCTGGGTGTGCCCCTACCTGGACGACTGGCTGATTGCAGGATCCTCCAGGTTGAAGATAAAGAGGTCCAGAGATCTGGCCCTTCAGACCTGCTTGGCTCTCGGCCTTTTGCTCAACGAGGCCAGATTGGAACTCGTTCCATCTCAGGTGGCTCAGTTCATTGAAGTAGACCTTGACTCCTGCCAGGCTACAGGCCGGTTACTGGCGGACCGGGTGGAGGATCTTACTTCCTTTGTCTGCTCATTTCGAGATGGGCAATTGCGTCCTGCCCGGGACTTCCTATGCCTCCTGGGTCTCATGGCAGCGTGCACCATTGTGGTCTGTTGGGCCCACTGACAAATGCGCTCCCTGCAGTGGGGGCTGGCCAGGTAATGGTCTCAGCACCATGGTCACCTCGACCAGTTGGTCGCGATGACCTGAAGGATGTGAGAAGCTATCCAGTGGCTGCTAGTCCAAGACCATCTCTAGGAAGAAGTCCCATTCTTCTGTCCAGGGCCAACAATCACCCTCACAACCGACACCTCCCTTGTGGGGTGGGGTGCCCACCTGGGGGTCCACCAAGTCCACGGGCTCTGGAACCCCAAGGAGTCTTGCTGCCACATCAACCTACTGGAGCCCCTGGCGGTGCGTCTGGCACTGACAGCGTTCACTCCTCATGTTCAGGGTCAGGTCGTTCAGGTCCAGACAGACAACACAATAACTATGGACTATCTCAACAAACAGGATGCAATGCTTTCCCTTCCTCTCCGTCAGGAAGCTCTCAGCATCTGGACCCTCGTGCACAGCTTGGATGCTGACCTTCTGACGATTTATGTGGCTGCAATGTTCCAGCCAATCTTGTGGATACTTCAGTCATGGCAAGGCATCCCTATGAGTGGTCTCTTCATGAAGAGGTAGTCGATTGTCTCTTCGCCCGGTGGGGCACTCCCCACGTCGATCTCTTTGCCTCCAGGAGGAAGGCAAAGCTGAGGCTGTTTTGTGCCCCCCCCGATGTGGGACACTGAAGGGGGATGCGTTTGCAAGACCCTAGACACAGGGCCTCCTGTATGCCTTCGCTCCCTTTCCCCTGATTCACAGGGTTCTGCTTCAAAGGCTCGGAGGGACAAGCCGCAGGTGATCCTTGTGGATCTGAACTGGCTCTGGGAGATCTGGTACCCCAATCTCCTCAGCCTCAGCAGCAGACCTCTGTGGCATCTTCTGCTCTGCCCCGGATTTGCTTTCATGCTCCCAGGAGAAGGTTCTCCATCCAGACCTTCAATCCCTGCACCTAACAGCCTTGTTCCTGACCAGATAGAGTTCCAGGCTCTGGGTCTCTCCAGTAAGGTCCTCCATGTTGTTGAGGCCTCTCAGAAAGAGTTGACTCACAAGTGCTACGCCTTCAAGTGGAAATTTTTTCCGTTTGGTACCAGGGCAGGGAGCTAGACCTCTTGTCCTCCCTGGTGTCAAGCATCCTGCAATACCTATGGTCCCTCTGTCAGCTGGGCCTCCGGTCGATGACTCTTAAGGTGCACCTGGCTGCCATCTCTGCATACTGTGTGCGGGCCGGTATGCCGACTGTGGCACAGGAGAAGGTGGTCTGGCACTTTTTTAAAGGTTCGGACCACTTGTCCCCTCTGGTGTGTGAACCTCCACCACCTTGGGAGTGTGTGAACCTCCACCACCTTGGGGCCTGTTACTGGTCTTGGCTGCTCATGGGCTAACCATTCAAACCCATGCGCAGCTATGAGATGTCACACCTGTCGTGGAAGACCACCTTCCTGGTGGCTGTCATCTCCACCAGAAGGATCAGTGAACTTTAGGCACTTTCTGTGAAGTCTCCTTACCTGGTCTTCCACTGGGACAAGGTTGTCCTCCGCCCCAACCCGAAGTTCCTCCCGAAGGTTGTTTTGGAGTTTCACCTTAAACAGGTGATCAGTCTCCCCATGTACTTCACCACACCTCGGAGACCGAGCACAGGCTCCATACTCTGGACCTGCAGTGTGAGCTTGCCTACTACAAAGAGTGCATGGCTGGAGTTCAGAGAGAGGTTTGCCAGCTGTTTGTCACCCACACTGAAGTCTCACCTGGCAGACTGGCAGCAAAGTGGAAGACTGGCAAGTGGATAGTCTCCTGCATCGACCTCTGCTACAGGTGGGCTGGTAGGGGTCCTTCCATAGGGCTTAGAGCTCATTCCACCAGACATACTGACACTTTGATGGCTGCTTCCAGGGATGTCCCTATCCAAAAGATCTGCAGTGCTGCTTCCTGGAAGTCAGCACACACCTTGCATCTCCCATTACCACATCGACCTCGACTCACACTGGGATGTTGGTTTTGGGCCTTTGGTTCTTCTGTCTCTTTTTCCCCAAGTAGGGAATGTGTGCCATGTCCCCTCCTCCCAGGAGAACTGCTAGGAGTCTGCTAGAGTGTGGATAGTACACCATATCCACGCCCCTAGAAAAACAAGTTACTCACCTGTAACTGTAGATCTTCCTGGACTTAAAGTCTTTACCATTTATTCATACTTCTGGGTTTCAAGCCAAAGGTGCTATGACCCTGTGGTAGCTGAAAATCTTCAAGAGGGCCGGCGCCAAGGTAGGGCTGCTCATGCTCGGCACCATGAGACTAGCTAGTGCTGTATAGACTATCTCGGCATTGACCCTCCTACCACCTCAGTTCCTTTTTTCCCCACCATTGAGTGCACTTCGGTGATGACAGCGTCTAGTTCAGCTTTAGTTAATTTATTATATTCCAGAAAGAAACAAAAAGTATTTTATTTTTTTCTCTCAGCCCTGCCAATCGAAGGAGTTGACGATGGATGGAGACGGTGACGGTAGGGACTCTGCACTAGAAGGCTGATCTGGCAGCTGGGCTCTGTCTGTTCCACCGCCCTCTCTTGGGGACCATGGGCAGTCCGTTATTCAGGAGGGAGGATAGCCCTCCCGTAAGCAGAAAAAGAAGAGGGCTCGGTCCAGGTCAGGAACCCAGCACCACTCTGCCTCAAGTTCATCGCAGTACCACTCAAGGTCACCCTCTGGTACATCTGTTAAGAGGTCTTTGGTAGTCGGGAGCAGTAGGCCGTCTCCAGTGCCATCCAGTTCTCGGCCGGCTTCCACTCTCAGTCACCTTGATTCTTGACACAGGAACCCTTCTCTGTTCTCTTGTGGAGTTTCCGGTGGGCAGTTTCACAACTGGGCTGCCCTTATGCAACAGTGGATACAGCATCTGTCACGTTTGCCCCTTTTGACATATCTGGCTCCAGGGCCTTCGAGCCTAAGATTTTGAGAACCCTGGTTGGGGCCTTCAGAGCAGGTTGAGCGTTCAGTGCCGGCAATGGAATGTTTTCCCTTGCTGGTGCCCGTGCCACCGACACTGGTTCCATGTGCCTCCCCCACTCTGTTTTCTCGCAGGGGCTGGCACAGGTATCATCCCCCTCCTCTTCTTTTTCTTCATGGTCTGGTGTAGATCTTCTGACGGCGCTGTCTCACTCGGCGTCAGGTTTGGCGCTGGGGCTTGTGTTGCCACTTCCAGTGCTGGGTTCAGTGCTGGTTCCAGTGACTCCTGTTTATCCTTTGCCCACACCAGGCAGTGGCTTGTTGGGCGTCTCCCTTGGAAGGTGACATGGAGCAGGAGGAGTCTGATCCTGACCTTATAATTTCTGAAGAGGGTGATGAAGACTCATTCTACAGTGTACACAGTAAGCCCTCGCTTCCAGCAGAGATTCAAGTAGAGGACCTTTCATTCCAGTCTCTCCTTAAAAATATGAGTACAGTTCTGGATCTTCAGATATCGTCTGTAGACCCAGGTAGCCTTTTACACCTAGAGTGGCTTCATGTTCTGAATATCCCAGTGAACCTTATGCCTCCTGTTCCCTCTCCATTCAAGACTTTATCTGAAGCTGTATGGGTGAGGCCTGCTTTTATTCCTTCCATCTGCAAGTCCATAGATAGGAAGTATGTCCCTCCCAAGGAGAGACCCATTTTAGCCTAACAGCCCATCACAGATGCACTGGTGATCCTTGCTGAAGATGACAAAGCTGTTCTTCCTCAGGAAGTCTCAACGCATCCTAGCAACAAGGAATCTTGTAAGATAGATACCATGGGGAAAAGGGTATTCGCAGTCGCAACTCCATGCTAAACCCAAGGACCTTTACTCCAGTCATTCACCTTAGCTCCCCCTCAGGCCTCGTGACAGACCCCTCTGCTGTTGCCCATGACTTCAACACCAAATTCGCCGACCTCTCTACCCACCTAGGGAAACTACCAACCCCAAACCTTCCCTGCTCAGGAAACCTACCAGGCCACCCACCCCCCACTTGACACTCCAAATCCTCCCTTCTATTTCAGAGCTATCTGCCACGGAGATGCTCTCAAACTACTAATGAGCCTCCCAAACAGAGGCTGTACAGGCAGCGATGGGCTCTCCCCCCTCGCTTTCTTAAGCTCATCGCTCCCTGCATCTCCAAACCCTTGACCTTTATCTTCAACCTTGTCTTGACCTCGTCATCCATGCCCACCATACGGAAGAACACCAAAGTCGTCCCCATTTTCAAGGCAGGTGACCCCCTCTCCCCTGACAATCGCAGGCCTATCTCCATTCCTCCCCCACTTGAGCAAACTCCAAGAAAAGGTAGTCCGCCATCAGCTCACCTAATACATTGATAAATACAACCTGCTATGTCCACAACAACATGGCTTTAGGAAGCACCACATCTGCGCTGGCATATTTCACCAACCACGTCCTCAGGAACATGGACCCTGGGAACACCACAGGTGCATTTGTTCATAGGCCTGACAAAGGCTTTCGACTTGGTCGACCACAGTCTTCTGCATGGCAAACTGCTAAACCTTGGCTGCTTAGTTGGCACCGCAACATGGTTCCAGAGCTATCTCTTGAGCAGATCCCAATCAATGACCATCATGGGCAGTCACCTTTATGGCCATGGCAGTATCCACTGGAGTTCCCCAGGGTTCCATTTTGGGTCCCCTGCTATTTTCCCTCTTTCTCTGCCTGCTGATAGCCTCTCATGTCAGGCCCTACTTTACGCTGATGATCTAGTACTATATCACAGCGACAAATCCTTGGCAAACCTATCCACCACCCTCACCCTTAACTACGGGGCAGCCCACAAATGGTTCCTGTCCAACAGGCTCCTAGTTGAAAAAAAAAAACTAAAGCCATGCATCTGTGGTGCAAACCAACCTCTTAAGACGTGCTAGAACAAATTCTTCCCTCACAGTTCTCACACCCATTGGCCGCCACCCCCGCGACACACACACACACACATACACCACTGCAGAATGTGCCCTTTTTTAAATACCTGAGTGTCACGCTAGACCCCCTCTGTAACATTCTCGGAGCATATCAATATCACTGTAAGACTGATCAACCAGAAATTTGGGGGTGGTTTCAGACTCAAACACTGCCTTTCTCCTGAGACATGCCTAGCCATAGCCCAAGGGAATATTTTCCCCTGTTAGATTACTATGCCCCGATCTACTCTGGTGCTTTCTCCTCCCTGCGTGCAAGCCTACACATGGTCTGTAATAGCATCTGTTGGTTTGCACTACTGACACCTTACTCCATACACCACTGCACCTTGTACCAGTCATTAGGCTGGCTCCTCCTGCAACTAAGGTACAACTTGGCCCTTGAATGCATCATAGACAATGCCATTAGAAGTTGTAACCTGTCTCCCTACTCATCCCTGATCAAACACAAAACCGCATCCAGGTGCCTCCGACAATCCTTGGCCCCACGTCTTAAAGTTCCTAGGATTTCCACCTGCCTAGGTAACAAAGCTATGTCCATCGCAGCTCCCTCAATTTCGAATACTATCCCTGCCTCCCTTCGCTCCCTTGACTCGCACCTCGCTTTTTAGACACATTTCCAAGCCTGACTGCTGGCAGAAACCAAGTGTACGTGTTAAGCCAGGTAACACCTGGCTAAGAGCCCTTCCCCACTCCCAGGCCTAACTGTTCATCTCTTTCTCCGTAAAAACTGGGACAGAGCCATATTCAACCCTATCACAGGCAAGACGTTTTCTGTACGCATTTCCTCCTCTCCCGCTAATTCAGAGACTGCTGCTCAGACTGGCAGCACAAGGGGGCAAGATGATTCTCATTGCACTGTACTGGCCTTTACAGATATGGTTTCCCTTACTCAACAAGTTGTCAGAGTCCCCTTCGAAGCAACTTCCTCTGCCGATCGACCTCCTGACACAGGGATCCCTGGTCCATCCCAACCTGTGCTCCCTTAATCTCAATGCCTGGCTCCTGAAGAGATGGAAGTGAGCAGGTTTAAAGTTTCTCAGAGAATCTCAGACATCCTCTTGGTAGCTCGTAAGCCCTCCACCAGGAAGACTTACATGGCTTAATGCAAGCCCTTTTAGAGTGGTGTGCTAAGATCTACTTAGATCCTTTTCAGTGTCCTCTGGATAAAGTGCTGGACTACCTATTAGACCTGTCAGATGCAGGATTGCAATACTCATCTGTAAAGGTGCATCTCCGTGCACTTTCTGCCTATCATAAGCCAGTCCAGAACATGTCCATGGCTCAATTACAGCTGTTCAAGAGGTTACCTTAAAGGCATTCTTCGTACAAGGCCCCCGGTTAGGAAGCGGTTGCCTCCTGGGATATTAATCTCGTGCTGGACATGCTCACTCTTAAACCATTTGAGCCTTTAGCCATGAGTGATTTGAAATGTCTGACCTGGAAGACCGCCTTTCTGGTGGCCATCACTTCTGCTCACAGGGTCTCTGAAATACAGGCCTTGGTTACAGATCCTCTGTATACCATCTTTCATAAAGACAGAGTACTCACCCTAAGTTCCTACCCAAAGTAGTTTCGGATTCCCACCTCAACCAGCCTTTGGTTCTTCCCACTTATTTCTCTAACTTCCAAAATGAAGGGGAACGCACCCTTTATTCCCTGCACATTGAGGGCTCTTCGATTCTACATCAATAGAACCAGGGATATCTATCAGGCCAAGCAACTCTTTGTGTCCGTCAGTGCGGTCAGGCTGGGTCAGCCAGTGTTCATCAAATGCATCTCTGTTTGGATAGTGACTTGTCTTCACCATTGCTACTCTATGGCACAGGTCAAGTTGGAGGGTCAAGTGCTCGCTCACTCTGCTAGAGCTGTTGCTGTGTCCTAGGCGGTGATCTGCTCTGTCCCCATTACTGACCTGTGCTAAGCAGCTACTTGGGGCTCAGTGCACACTTTCGTGAAGCACCACACTCTGGATGTCCATACCAGATAGCATGCTTCTGTCCTGAGTTAGCTCCAACTCCTACCGCCCTGCTCAGGGAATTGGTTTTAGCTTGGTACTCTAACCGAGAAGTATGAGTAAATGCTGATGACTTTAAGTCCAGGAAGATATGAAAATTATGTACTCACCGTAATTCTTGATCTTCTTGGACAAGTCTTCACCATTTATTCATACGCCCACCCACCATCCCTCGAGCTCACTCAATCTGTTTCTGGTCTTCATTCCCTCATTTGGTTTGGGTTGTATTGTTTAGATTGACCCTTCTTATACTGTTCAATTGGGTTATCTTATGTCCTTGTTAGGGTAAGTGTTTCTTAGGTTATAGGTACTGAGGTGGTTGGAGGGTTGATGCCGAGATATCCTATACAGCGCGAGCTAGTCTTGCAGCACCATGCATGCGTATCCCTGTCTTGGCGCTGGCCCTTCTGAAGATTTTTGACTCCTGCAGGGTCCCAGCGCCTCTAGCTTGAAACCCAGCAGTATGAATAAATGGTGAAGACTTGTCCAAAAAGATCAAGAATTACAGTGAGTACATAATGCTCATTTCTAGGAGTGGTGATATATGATGTACATCCTCACAACGCACCCAACCTCCCCAGGCAAGTGGCACACCTGTCTTGCTTCCAGCGTGCAAGATCTGACGTCATGGGGCGGTGCCAAGAAGGAGGATACCACCCAGGTGGGTGGGAGGAGCCAGCTTGAAGACCTTCCAGCCATTCTTAAAGGGGAAAGGATTCTGCTAGAGTGTGGATGTACACCATATGCCACTTCTAGAACTACAGTTACAGGTGAGTAACTTCTCTTTATTGCTCTCACATATACTGCAGCTTGCCTTCTGTCTTGGGTTTGTATTCCCACTGCACTGCCTAAAGGACATCTAGCCTGCTGACGTCATTTGATGTGCAGGTGGGACTGTGGGTGGATTGGAAGAAAAAAATTGCTCACCATAGTAATCTTCTTTTTTCCAAGGTGTCCTTTAGCATCAGTAACTATTGCAGTCAGCTGGATCAAGCACTGCCCCAGAGGTGGAATGTATGTTAATGAGGTTTATGAATTAGCCAATGAGATTGAAGCCAGAGAATGTGCTGAGTAGAGAGAGGGAAGGAAGCTTCAGAATTTTTCCAAAGGTAGTATGGGCTGATGCCCCACTGGAAATAACCAACAGGATTTAAAACACATAAAATAACCAGAACCATAAAAACTTTGCTCAAAATGCAATCCAAAGTTTAATACACTGAATAATTTAAGGCAAAAGTTAGAGCCTTTTTATGGAGGTTATCTGGGGAGGAAGGGTGGGAGCTCACTGATGCTAAAGGACACCTTGGAAGAAAGATTACTAAGGTGAGTAATTTTTTTCTTCTTACCCCAGGGGTCCTTTAACATCAGTAACTATTGCAGACTACAAAGCAGTAGAGATGGGAGGCGGGCAGAGAACCTATTTGGGAAAAAGGCTCCGCAGTACTGCCTTGCCAAACCTGGCATCAGATCTAGACAGCACATCCAAGCAGTAATGCTTAGTGAAAGTGTGCACAGTCTTCCAAGTTGCTGCTCTGCAGACTTCCAGAAGGAGAATGTCTCTAGCAGCTACCACAGATGCAGCCATACCCCTAGTGGAGTGGGCCCTGAGGCCCTCAGGGAGCTGCTTACCAGCCTTGTCATAGCAGAAATGAATGCAGGAGACTATCCAGTGAGAGATAGTTCTCTTAGTGGCTGGCCTTCCTCTGCCTATCTCCCCAGAGGTGAGGAGCAACTGTGTGGATGAGTCCCTGGACTGTTCGGTGTGTTCCAAGTAGTAGAGAAGGGCCCTTTTGACATCCCAACTGTGAAGCTTCTGCTCCCCTGGAGTGGATTTCTCTGTAAAGAACACAGGCAAAGTGATGGATTGATTGAGGTGGAACTCAGAAACCACCTTGGGCAAGAATTTCCTGTTAGTCCTGAACTCAAGTTTGTCCATGTGGGGAATAAAGTAGTTGAGCTCAGTGCAGAGGGCCTGTAACTCTGAGATCCTTCCAGCAGAGGTAATGGCCACTAGAAACACAGTTTTCCAAGTCACATACTTAATGTGGGCCACAGCCATGGGTTCAAAGGGTGGCTCCATAAGCTTGGCAAAACAGAGATTCAGGCTCCAAGGGGGCAGAGGATCCCTGATTGGGGGCTAAACATGAGGAGACCTCTGAAAAACTGTTTGAAAACCAGTTGTGAAAATACAGATTTTGTTTTGCCCACAGAGAGATAAGCAGAAACAGAGGCCAGGGGAAGCTTCAAAGAGGAAGGCTTCAACCCTGAGTTCTGTAGATGTACCAAGTAATCTAGAATATTAGAAATCGAAGCATTAAAAGGATTAATGTGCTTCTGCTTGCACCAGATGGAACATTTTTTCCACTTGGCTACTTAAGTCTTTTTTGTGCTAGGCTTTTTGGACATTCTTTGGATCTTCAGCACTTGCTTAGAGTATTGAGTGTCCAGAAACTCTTAACTCCTCAAGAGCCAGGCATTGAGGTGAAGGTGGTTTAGATCTGGATATGACGCCTCGTCTAGGGAAGAGACAGGAGAGAGTGGCTGAGAGAGAGAGACCAATAGGCTTGCTGCAGGACATGGCCATCAGCAAGAGGTACTGTGCCTGCTCGGCCAGTCTGCTGCCACCAGAATCATTGCTGCAGGTTGATTTTTGAGCTTTAACAAGGTTCTGAAAATCAGAGAAAAGGGCGGAAAGGCATAAAGAAACTTTCCTGTCCACTCCAGAGCTAAGGCATCTGTTGGAAGAGTTCTCAGTGCTGGGGGCCTGCAACAGGACAGAGGAAGTTGATGCTTCAGGTGAAAGGCAAACAGGTCCATTTCTGGTGTACCCCACCTCTTGAACACTGTGGCCAACATGTGTTTGTTCAGACACCATTCGCTGTGTCCCTGGTTGATGTGACTGAGGGCACCCGCCAGGGTATTGTCTTTTCCTGGGAGAAGTATAGCTGACAGGCTGACTTCAAGGGAATAGGCTAGACCCTAAATCCTCATGGCCTCCAAGCATAGGATGGTGAACCTTGTGCCGCCCTGCTTGTTTATGGAAAACATAGCAGTGGTGTTGTCTGTTCTGATTTGGATGGTATATCCCTTTATCTTTGAAGCAAATGCTTTAAGAACCAGATAAATGGCCCTGAGTTTCAACAGATTGATGTGGGACTGTGACTCTTGTGGAGTCTAGGAGCCATTGACAGAACAGTCGTCCATGTGAGCTCCCCATCCAAGAAGAGAAGCATCTGTAGTGATGATTTTGAAGGGGGAGGACACCTGGAAGGGGACCTCTACTGACAGGTTGGTGGTATCTTTCCGCAAATCTAGAAACTGAAGAAAGGTTTGTGTGACAGAGACCAGTTTGGACAGGGAATTTTTGCTTTGGGACCAGCAAGACCTTGGGTACTACTGAATGTCCCTCATTCTGAACCTGACTCCTGGGACCACAGCTGTCGTGAATACCATGTGGTCCAGGAGCTGCAAGAAACGTCTGTCTGGTCTGGACTGGCCCAGGATAAAAGAGTTTGCCACTGACAGAAAATGTTGAATTCATTCCACAGCAAGAAAGGCTCTGCTGTGTACTGTGTCCAGCTGTACTCCTATGAAGGTAGGGGAGCTGAGCTGGTACCAAATGGGATTTCTTTTTATTTATAATGAATCCCAAAGATTGCAGAGTGTCTTTTGTTAGGGAAAGGGCCTGCTCCAGAAGAGAGGGGGTCTTTGCCACTATGAGTCAGTCGTCCAGATATGGATAGACTGATATCCCCTTCTTTCTTAAATGAGCTGCCACTATGGCCAGGCATTTTGTGAACACCCTTGGTCCGAATGTCAGGCAGGGAGTTTGAACCTTAAGAACTTCCTGTGGGACACCTAATGGGGATAATGAAAGTATGTGTCTTTGAGGTCTAGAGAGGCTAGCCAGTCTCTCTGCTGCAAAGACAGAATCGCCAGTTTCAGAGTGGCCATCTTGAATCTGGGTTTCAGAAGGGGCCTGTTTAGGAACCTGAGGTCTAAAATAGGCCGCCACTCCCCGTTTTTCTTCTGAGTCAGGAAGTACCTGGAGTAGAGTCCTCTCTTCCTTTGATGGGTAGGCACGCTCTCCATTACTTTTGCTTCCAAAAGATGCTTTACTTCCATCTCCAACAGAATTCTGTCTGTTGGAGTTAGAGGTTTGAAGAACTGATTTCTGTTTACTGCTGGTATCTTTTTGAACTGAAGGGACAGGCCCTTTTCCACTACCTCCAGGACCCACTTGTCAGTGGTAATGAGGATCCAGGACTGGTGGTAGTGGGAGAGCCTGCCCCCTACAGGCAGAGGGTAAGTGACCTGTGCTGAGGAGTCAGGGCTTTTGCTGGGTGGCAGGAGCAGGGGAAGAGGTAGATCTCATCTTACCCCTTCTATCTCTTCCTCTGTAGTAACCTCGAAACTGTGAGAGGTCAGACTGAGGGGGAAGGGAGTAAAAAGGTCTGGCAGCATAGCTCCTGCCTCTGTTACCCCTGTGTTGAACCTTTTGGGCCGCCTGAGGCCTAGTCTTAGTTGTATTGCTCTGGTAAGTTACCTTGTACTCGTCAGCCTTTTTCATATACTACTCAGTCCTGGAGCCAAAGAGAACATTTCTGTCATATGAAGGTCCATGGCTTGGACTGAGTGTCCTGTGACAGATTAGTTGTTCTGAGCCAAGCAAAACACCTTACAGAAATAGCCTGAGCCATAACCCTTAAGGCTGCATCATTGCTGTCGTCCACCATGCGGAACTGATGCTTAGTGGCCTCCAAAATTGTTTTAGCTGTTTCCACTAAGTCCTTAGCCATAGAATCTGAGCCCCGTTTGACTATGGCTAGAACTGAGTTCCATAAAGCCTTTTGGTATTTGGTTGTGTAAGCCATGTAAGAGGCAAGGCGAAGAAGGAGAGAGGCTGAGGTATGTTTTCCAGGCCATAAAATCCAGCTTCTTAGAATCTTTTTCAAGGGGGCTGGGAAGACAGGGGGGCCCCAGCCTTGTCACATGCTGCTTGTTGCACCACAGCCTCATGTCTGGGGTGAACAAACAAGAATTCTGTATCAGTTTTAGAAAACTGGCACTTTTTGTCAGCTCTTTTTTTGACACCCTGCGCAGAGGTGGATGTTGGAAGAATTTTCATTGTGTTCGTCCTAAAAGGCTTATAAATAGGGAGAACTAACTTTTTAGGAGGGGAAGGCCTTTCATTTCCCTATAGTCCTGGTCTTCCTCCTCATCCTGGTTGGACTCTTGAGAGGGAAGATCAAGGGTGTCCACCACCTGTGCTGCAGAAAGGAGAACAGGGAGGAAGTATCCTCTTGAGCAGGAGATGCCCCAAAATTAGGATAAGGAGATACGTCGGGTTCTGGGACTTTACCCTCCGAAATGTCATCAGAGGTATCATAGAAGTCATCATTGTCCTCTCCCTCATCAGCTCCCTCAGCTGAGGGGGCAGTGGGGGGGTATGCCTGGGAGAATCAGAGGCACCAAATAGGGTACCCTTGCCCTAGATAGTCTGGTAAAGGTACCAGGCTTTTGCCGTGTCTTCCACAGAGGGAAGTTCCGCTGGAAAATCTTGAGTGATGCCCTCCTGGGGTTCAATATTTTTTGATTTATCCTTATGTTTCTTTCCCACTGTAGCCTCACCTTTGGCACTGCCTGGAGGAGCAATGGGATTTTTTTCTGTACAGATCTTTTTTGGAGGCACTTCATCACTGACTTGTTCAGGTTTTCTTTTAGAACCAGGCACTTCGTCAGTACCGCTAACATTTTTTGGTTTTGGAACTTCATCAGCTCCTTTAGCCTTGTTTTTAAGAGACACTTCATCAGTGCCAGGCTTAGTGTTCTTTGTTTTCAGAGGCACTTCATCAGCACCTGTAGAAGGCTTAGACTTTAAAGATGCCTCATCAGCACCTACACTATTTTTTATTTCTTATAGGCCCCTCATCAGTAACCCTGGGTCAGTGTTTGGGACCAGATGAAGACCGTTCTTCTGCCATTTTTATAAGCCTTTTTGCTCTGTTTCTTAAAGTTTTTGAACAGAATTTGGAGCAAAGAACACAGTAATGATCTGGACCTAAGCACTTTAAACACAGGTCATATCAGCTTTAGCTAAAATTCTATGGCAGCTTAAACAATTTTTAAAAACTGTGGGTCCAGTCCTTTTCTTTGGGGTTTCTGAAATGCACGATTAACAGAAATCCCGTAAAAAGAATGTTGAACCATTTAAATCTAAGGTCCAACAGTCGGTTTCCTCACGGTAAAGGACCGCAACTTTTCTGAGGTAAAATATATATGGTTCCCGCTTAAAAAAAAAAGGGAACCACGATAAAAATAAACAATAATAATACAGGGAATCGTGGATATACTAGATACGATAACTTAAAACTATTAAAAAATAAAGAAAAAGGGAACCGCGAGAAACCGTGGAACCGAGGGGGGGAAAAAACGTGGTTTCCAGGAACCGCTGATACTAATAAAAATACTTGGCACACTAAAAGATTTAAGAAACTCAACAAGTAGCTACCAGTCTCAAGAAAAATAACTTTTTTCTTGTCAGGAGAGAGCACCTCGGAGGCAGTGTTGCTCAGTCCAGTGGAGAAAAAATTCTGAAGTCTCCTTCCCTTTCTCTCTGCTCAGCACATTCTCTAGCTTCAATCTGACTGGCTAATTCATAAAACTCATTACCATACATTCCACCTCCGAGGCAGTGCTAGCTGTCCAGCTGACTGCAATAGTTACTGATGCTAAAGGACCCCTGGGGTAAGAAGTACTGTTTCTTATTGTGTTATCTGCTTTAGTAAATGTATTGATTGAGCAAACTCATGACAGCAGTCTAGTTTCAACCCCCCTCCCTCACTCCATCCTACTGTATATTGTATCTCTGTTAGATGTCAAGGATAACTTTCATAAAATTGATTATTTTTTAGCCCCCTGTTTGCTGCTCTGCAACTGTCCGTGCACACTCATACTCTGAGGACGCACCTCTACCCGACAACCCGGAGCAGTATGAAGACTCGTGCATAGACTATTATGTATATTTTGAGCACAATAAGACACATAGGTGCTCCAATACAATGATGAATGCTGAAGTTGCCAAAGTAATCCTTTAGTGGAAACAAGCACTATGACCATTAAAATCAGCATTTGAACTATTGAAGCCATGGCTTTGCGCATACGCAGTGGGTCAGTGTGGGTGTGTATGCGCAGAGCCACAGCTCCAATATTTCAGATGCTGATTTTAATGGTCATAGAGCTCATTTGCACTAAAAGATTACTTTGGAAAGTTCAGCATTCATCATTGTGTTAGAGCACCTATTCATCTTACTCTGCTCACAATACACATGATAGTCTATGCACAAGTCTTAATGCTGCTCCGGGTTGTCGGCTAGAGGTGCGTTCTCAGAGTGTGAGTGTGCATGGACAGTCGCACAGCAGCAAACAGGGGGCTAAAGAATACTCGGTTTTAGAGATACTAAATAACAATGACAGGACACAACTAAGGTATTTTGTACTGATTTATTAAGTCTGAAGGACCATGCAGAGTGTTCCATGTGATGTTTACAAGTTGCAAGTGGAAGATGTTTTGATATCCCCGACTAGCATGCATATATGTTGTAAAAGTATACATAGAGCAAGCACCATGAAACGGTATAATTTTTCTTTTCCCACCACCCCACCCCACATTAAGATGGCAAAGGTGCAGCACTTTAACAGTTTTATGCAGTCCCTGAAAGAGCAAGTTCAAGAGAAGACACTAGAGGAATTCTGGGAGATCATCGTGCAAGGTAGGATGACAATAGCGCCTACATTTTGAGACATATAAAAAAGAAAGCAATCAAAACATGTCAACTGAAATGGATAACTGTAGATCTGATGCTATCACCTCACTAACCAAAAATATATGATAGTGTCAACAATTTGTTCCTTTGAGATAGTAAATACAGCTCCAAATTGTGGCTCGTCCAAGTGTCACAAGTATTCAGACTATCTTGTATCATACAGTACAGTCAGACTGCTTGATGATTGAGACCTTACTTCATACATCTCTGTGACATAAAGAGGGCCTTCTCCCCCCCCAGTAGAAAGGGAAAGAGGTAAACAACATGCTTAACCTCAGGTTCTCTGGTCCATGTGTCTTTTAATGGGTAGAGCCTAATCGGGGCCAAAAATAGTATGCCTGTAAGCATTCTAGGTGATCTTCCAAGAATCAGTCTTCACCATTGATTTACACTTATGAATCTGGGCCGGAGGCATTAGCTCCCCACTGGAGCAAAGGTTTTGCCAAGGGGCCGGTCACAGCTGCTGGGCATGGCACCTGTGCACCCCTCCCCCCCACATGGTGCTGCATACCAGCCAGCAACAGTTGCCAGCTCCCACATTAACCTCAGTTCTGCCTCTCCACTGATTACAGTGGAGTCGTCACCTAACAGCCGCTTGTCAGTGTTCCAATGAGGGAGGCCGGCCGTTTAGCTACCAGCTTGCCAGACCGGTTGTCAGTAAGGATTACACTGGGTGACGAATCCTGGGAGGTCCATGGCAAACATCAGCCAAGGGCCATCTTTAAGAAGTCATCGGACAACTCAGATCAGGAGTTTATGGTCTCCTCTGGGTCTCCGCTCTTCGACCATGGCTCAGTCAAGGAGCCATCCAATGGCTAGGGGTTGGTGTCCTTCAGTGCGCTGCTCCAGCTGATCACAGATTCCACATCCATTGCATTGGAGCCAGTCCAGAAGAGGGACAGCTACCCTCTTACAGACATTTTGGAGTGGGATGAATTACCGGGTGGCTGCCTTCCCAGTGGCCGAGGCCATACTGTGACCAGCCCTGGAGTTCTAGCAGCATCCTTCCTGGCCCCCTCAGTCTTCAGTCTTCATGGTTTGCAAGTATGCAGTCCCTACAAGCTCTTTTTCTGGGTTTTCAACCAAAGGTATGGTCCTGGATTTGGTGTTTCATAAGTCCAGACATCAGTGGAATGTGGGCAAGCCTCCGGACAAGGAGTCCTGAAAGATTGACCATACTGCAAAAAAGGGTACGCTGTGGCTACCCTGAGTCTCCATCAGCCTACTTATGACATTATAATGGATAGTTATGGGCATTCCCTGCTGGGAGTGTTTGAAGTCATCCTCCCCCACCTCTACCCAGAGCAGCGGGTGGTGGTGGAGCTCATCAGAGACCACAGTCAGTCACTGACTAAACACCAGCTTCAGATAGCCTTGGACATGGGCGACCCTTGCTCCTTGACAGTGGTGTTGGCCGTCACTATGCGTCACAGGGCTTGGCTGCTGTTGTCCACCCTCACAGCAGACACCCCACAGAGGCTGACTGATGTCCCTTTTCTGTGCACTAAACTCTTTGGCCCCCATGTGGAAGGGCATCTCACAAGGATTAAGAAGTCCAGTGCCACCCTTGACTCTGTGACCTCATCCCAGAAGGACCTTAAGCAGAAGTTCAGGTGCCTAAAATGTTGGGGGGGGCTGGCTGCTGGTCCACTCTGGCAGCAGATGCCAGTGCCCCTGCAAAAGCTGCCCAGTGATGGGTTGGGTGGTGTCATCCCTCCACCCATCTTGTCTCCAATTGCTTTCCCCCTCAGAAGTCAGCTACATCACTTCTTGCCACGTTGGTCCACTATCACAGCAGACAAGTGGGCATTGGATGTAGTAGGCAGAGGACTGTCTCTAGACTTTGAGGCTGTTCCACCCCACCTCCTCCGTGTGCCTCGACAATACACGGTTTCTCAGGACACACTGTCTGGTCTCAGGGAGGGCATTGGTCAGCTCCTTGCGAAAAGGAGCCATAGCCCATGTTCCAGATGCCCTGGCCAGTCAGGGTTACGTGTCCAAGTACTTCCTGGTCCCGAAACGGACAAGTGGCTTGCGCTCCATACTGGATCTTCACAATCTCAACTAGTACATGCAGAAGCACAAGTTCCAGATGGTCACTCTGAGCCAGATTATACCATCCCTGGAGCAGAATATGTGGTTTTGCTCCCTGGACCTTCAGGATGTATTCTTCCACATTTCTTCCACAGGTCCCACCACTAGTACTTCTAGTTCCAAGTGGAAGGGGTCCTTCAGCAGTTTCAGATCATGCCTTCCGGCCTCTCCTCATCTTTATGGATCTTAACCAAATGCATAGCAGTGGTTGCGGCCCACCTATGGTGCCTAGGGGTCAAGGTTTACCTCTTCCTGGATGACTGACTAGTATCCTCTCCATACACTGAGGCTGTGGCAAGATGTACAGACCTACCGAGACTTGGGCCTGTTGGTCAGCCTGAACAAATCCAAACTTGGTACCAAAGCAGGTGATCATGTTCATTGGGACAGAACTAGACTCCTTGCGGGCCAAGGCCCACTTTCTGGCAGGCAGGGTACAGCTGCTTACCTCCTTTACCCAATCATTTCAGGTTGAGCTGTTGCGCCTTGCCTGGAGTTTCCTACGGCTGCTCTGGGGTACGTGGCATCCTGCACTAGTGTGATCCATTGGGCCCACTTGCTGATGCACCCTCCATCAATGGGAGCTGGGCCATCAGTGGTCCCAGTGCCTAGGCCTCTTGGAGCAGCTGGACACAGTAACCCAGCCGATGTGGGACACCATCCAGTGGTGGCTGGTCCTGGAACAGCTGGAGGAAGGAATCCCATTTGTCCGCCCAGAGCTCATCTTCATGCTGACAGATGTTGTTTTTGGTAGGTTGGGGAGCACGCCTGGGAGACCACATGGCCTGTCGGTTTTGGTCACCCAGGGAGTCCCATCACCACATAAACCTGCTGGAGCTCCATGCAGTTTGCTTGGCTCTCACTCTATTTGCTCCATTACTGAGGGGTCACGTCATTCAAGTCCCAATGGACAACTATGTTTTACCTGAACAGACAGGGCAACACATACTCCTTTCCCTTGTGTTGGGAGGCACTCCACACCTGGACCCTCATGTGTAGCCTGGGCTCCAATTTTCCTGTGATTCATGTCCTGGGGGAGAACTGTCAGCTGGCAGACACTCTTGGCCAGGTAGGAGAGACGTTGCACGTATGTTCTCTGAATCAAGAGGTGGTGAACCACCTGTTCTGCCTTTGGGGCTCACCCTCAATGGACCGGTTTGCCTCTTGGGAGAACGCCAGACTGAAGATGTTTTGTGCCCCCCCCCCCCACCCAGTCCAAGACACTGATGGGAGATACCTTCTCAAGGCCCTGGACTTCAGGCCCCATGTGTGCCTTTCCTTCCTTCATCTTGATCCACAGAGTACTGGTCAAGGTCAGGAAGGACAAGGTGTGCATGAACCTGATCACTCCAGAATGGTCTCAGCAGTTCTGGTACCCGGATTTCCTCAGCCTCAGCAGCCAGTCTCTGCTGTGACTGCCTCTCCACCCAAAACTGCTGACCAGACTTCGGGAATGGTCCCGCACCCAGACCTCCAGTCTCTGTACCTCACAGTTTGGTTCCTAAGTGGCTACAGTTCCAGGCTTTGGGTTTTTCTGAGGATGTCCTCCACATCGTGGAGGCTTTTGTTTGGATGTTAGAATATTTTTGAGAGCACCCTGCCTAACTGAGGCACAGCAAAATCAAGAGGATTTTCACTGCTCTAAGTATGAGTATGCCCTCTGGAGCAAGCCGAGTCTCTGGCAGTGTCTTTGCTAGACACAGAGGCAAAACAAGAGATACTGCTGACTGTTGAACAAGGTGTTAAATCTATCAGCCACAAGCTCAAAGCCCCTATGGATGCCTTTGATGCAGCAGCTTGTTCTGCAGCTGCAGATGTCTGAATCAAGCGGCACTGTTGACTGTGGAGTGCTGGCTTCACCTCAGACATTTAGAAACAGATTATGCATGTGCTGTTTACTGGCATTTATCCGTTTGGACAACAGCTGGAGCAAGCTCTTAAAGAGTCTAACGAAACTAGAATGGCTGTTAAAACCTTCAGACCAGCCACTCTTCAACTCGCAGAGGGGGTAGGATATGTGCATTTTTTTATTACGAGCAGTCCTTTCGTGGCAGGCACAGGAGAGCTCAAAACAAAGTTCAACCTCCATAACCACAATACAGAGCGCAGCCAAAGGCACAGGCGTCAGATGTGCTCAATGCCATTATCTAAAGCTCTGGCCCCAATCCTGCTTCAGCTGCCCGAAGCAGACCTCTCCTCCTCAGAAGGGGGACGTCTGACACATTTTGACCCAAGTAGGAATCCATCTTGACAAGACAGGTGGGCCCTCAAGATCATCTGAGAGGGGTGTTCCCCTGAAATTGTCAGAAACTGCTCTAGGCTGTCCTTTCAGAATGCAACTCCTCTTGTCAGCTTACATGTCAATACTTTTGTCACAGGACCTTGCAGTCCTTCTGAGATACAGGGTAGTGGAAATGCCGCCAGAGTCAGAACAAAACACAGGGTTCTACTCCCACTACTTCCTGATACAAAAGAAATCAGGGGGTATGCACCCCATTCTCAACCTCTGAAATCTGAACAAATACATGGATCGAGAAAAATTCTGGCTGATTTCTCTTAGCTGTCTGCTACCTTACCTGAAGCAACAGGACTGACTAGCATTTATGAATGTGCAGGATGCATAGCAGCACATACTGGTGCACCCCAGCCACCGTAAATACCTTCATTTTTGTGTGTAGGGGCAACACTATCAATTCACAGTCCTGCCCTTTGAGCTGTCCTCAGCGCCACAAGTCTTAACAAATTTCTTCGCAATGCTCGCAGCACACCTCAGCGAGCTAGGAACAAGTTTTTCCATATTTGGATGACTGGCTAATTCCAAGCCATCCCAACAGGAGACAGAGCCGGCAGTGGCCACTGCTTCTTAATTCCTAATACCCATGGGAGTCCTGCTGAACCCACCTAAGTGTCAGCTGGAACCCCCAAGGAGTTACTGTTCATAGTAGCTGTTCTGGACACGACCCAGGCTCGGGCCTTTCTTCCAGAAAACAGACTACTACCAATCCTGTAGCTGGCATGCCATGTCATGGAATGCAAGACCACTCTATGCAATGCATGCTGGACCTGAAAGCTTCCTTAGTGTTTACAGCACATCTGACACAGCTACACATTGGGACAACCCAGTGGATGCTCAGTGCACATTGGTCACAGGCATTACACCTTCAAGACTATCCCATTCAAGTGACCCAGTCCCTGGTAAGGTCCTTGATACGGTGGTCATTGTAGAACAGCCTCTTCCAGGGCTTCTCTTTCTCCCCGCCAGAGGTGACTCTCACCAAAGATGCCTCCATGTTGGGGTGGAGAGTCCACTGCCAGGGCCTTCAAACAACAACGAATCTGGCACCCATAAGAGACTCCTCTCCACATCAGTGCACTGGAGATGCATGCAGTTCTATACAGTCTGAAAGCCGTAGTGGACTTAGCCAGAAGACAGTTCTCTTCCAGACAGACAACAATTTTGTGTATAATGTCAACAAGCAAGGAGCACACTCTTACCCTCTCTGCAGAGAGGTGATGAGAGTGTGGGAAAGATTCCTGTAACAGGATCCTGCTTCAAGCAGTCGACCTGCCAGGGTTCTAGAACACTCTGGTAGACGAACTTAGTCAAAGAGCGGCAGATACTCGGGAGTGGTCACTGGCAATAGACGTCATGAGATCACTATTTAATAAGTGGGGCATCCCACATGTGAACCTTTCTACGTACCCACTTAATGCCATACTGCCTCGTTTCTGCTACAGAAATCAGGGACGTGGCATTTTCTGTCAGGATGCATTCAGACTGCCATGGCAAAATCATTTTCAGTATGCTTTCCTTCCAGTCCATCTCATCCAGAGGGTGTTTTTCAGACTGGAGGAGCACAGGGCAGGATGATACTAGTTGCCCAGTGCTGGCCTTGGCAAATATGGTTCCCTTTATTAAATCAGCTTTCAGTCAGTGAACCAAGGATTCTACCACTCAGGATGGATTTATTGACCCAGGGTCAGCTGACCCATCCCATCCTGCATTCCCTTCATCTACAGGCCTGGCTCTGAAGAGATGGAAGTGAGTAGGAACATGGTATCTCAGAGGGTCTTTGAAGTACTTTTGGCTTCGTGTAAACTTTACAGCCAAGTGGAAAAGATTTTCTGTCTGGTGCTCCACAATCTCAGTAGACTCCTTCAGGTGTCCACCTGACAAAGTTCTGAAGTACTTACTGGACCTTTCCAATGCAGGCCTGCAGTATTCCACAGTTAAGGACCACCTGTGTGCTATTTCAGCATACCATGAACCCGTGCTACCCTATATCTAGCACAGCTGTTACTATTTAAGAGGTTCCTTAAGGGTATTTTGCACGCAAGACATCCCACTAGGAAGCCAGTGCCTTCTTGGGTCATCATCTTTGTACAAGCCCTTCAAGCCCATTTTGACTTTTGACTTATGATTTCTGTCACCGAACGTGGGTTTAGAATAACACAATTTCAAGCAGACCACAAATCGGGTGCATAAAAAACACATGGTTGCATTTATCATTTTATTTCTATCAAATAAAATATACAGAAAGCAAAATGGTAAGTCAGACGATTGCTTAGCTTCAGCAGTTTCTAAGGCTTTTCTTCAGCTTAGCATGAATCAAACAATGTGAAAACATACCCTACCAGGGGGTCTTTCACCTTCCTCAGTCAGTATCCAGCTGACCTCCCTATCTATCCTCTCTCAGCACTGAGGTAGGGCTTCTTATAGGCTCGCTAGAAGTTGGAAAAACAATTTCCCCTGCCTTTTGATTAACAGCAGATACAACATAAAACTAGCCACTGGGCGCCACTGTTGCTCCATAGAGAACAGTTATTTGGCATCCACCTGGAGCACATTACATAACTTGTTTACAACATTGTTAAAGGTCAGACCCGAGGTCAGAACATTCTGTGCTCTCTTAAACTCTCCTGCAGAGTCATATTACCTCATGCCATTTGCTGCAAAATATATCTTAGAAGAGGGCTGCTAACATCTAGAAAAAGCAGACACAAATGTTTGTTGTTATTATATGAAAACTGCCCTCTCATTTTGTAACTGTACTCTTAGTTTTGTTATAACCAGCCAAGCAGCAAGTTGGACATTATACAAAACATATAAACTGCTTGGGGAAGGGGGTTAAATTTATCCCAGGGCTGTCCACTATGATAGGTGTCACCCTGTCTCATATCTCCTGCATAAGATATGTCCATTTACAGAAGAAAGAGTCCTGAAAGAACTCCTAAAACTCAAGGTGGACAAAGCAATGGGGCCTGACGGGATTCACCCCAGAATCCTAAAAGAACTAAGGGAGGACCTAGTGACACCACTGACCACACTTTTTAACAAATCATGGGAGGATGTGGTGGTACCTGAGGACTGGAGGAGGGCAGATGTGATTCCACTTCACAAAAGTGGGAGCAAGGCAGAAGCAGGAAACTATAGACCTATAAGTTTGACCTCAGTGATAGGGAAAATGATGGATTCACTTCTGAAAGAAAGAATTGTTGAGTACCTAGAGGCCAGCAGGGCACAGGACCCAAAGCAGCATGGATTTACAGCAGGAAGGTCATGTCAGACGAATCTAATTGATTTCTTTGACTGGGTGACCAAAGTAATAGACCAGGGAGGGGCTGTGGATATGGCCTACCTAGAATTTAGCAAGGCATTTGACACAGTCCCACACAAAAGACTAATAATCAAGTTAGCCAGCCTGGGAGTGGGTTCCAGGGTGGTAGCCTGAGTAGCAAACTGGCTGCACAACAGGACACAGAAGGTAATAGGAATGGAACATACATTCAAGAAAGGGGTTTACTAGTGGAGTACCTCAGGGCTCAGTACTGGGTCCAGTCCTCTTTAACATCTTTATAGGTGACATTGCAGAGTGTCTGGAGGGAAAGGTATGCCTCTTTGCAGATGACACAAAGATCTGTAACAGAGTTGACACACAAGGGGGGTAGAAAGGATGAGAAGGGACTTGTCAAGGTTGGAGGAATGGTCAGACATATGGCAACTTGGATTCAATGCAAAGTAATGCACCTGGGAAACAAAAACCCAGGAGAAGAGTACGCAATAGCAGGGGAGGTACTAACAACGACAGAAATGGAAACAGACTTGGGGGTATTCATATCAAATGACTTAAAAGTGGGTAAGCAATATGAGAAGTCAGTAAGGAGAGCAAGGGGGATACTGGGATGCATAGGAAGGGGCATTACAACTAGAAAAGGGGGAGTGGTTATCCCTCTGTACAGACAGTTGTGAGACCCCATCTATGCAAGGACATAGACAGGATGAAAGCAGTCCAGAGGAGGGCAACTAAAATGGTGCAGGGTCTGCATCAGAAACCATGTGAAGAGAGACTGAGAGAGCTTAATATGTATACCCTTGATGAAAGGAGGGACGGGGGGACATGATAGAAACTTTCAAGTACCTGAAGGGAATCAACAAAGTCCAGGAGGGTAGCATATTTCAGAAAAAGAGATGTGTAAGAACAAGGGGGCACAATTTGATGATAGAAGGGGGATGGCTCAAGGGTAATGTGAGGAAATTGTTTTTCTCAGAGAGAGTGGTGGATGCATGGAACCGCCTTCCTGGGGATGTTGTTGGGTCTAAAACAGTGGGGGAATTCAAACATGCGTGGGACAGACATAAGGCAATTGTAGTGGGGGGTTGCAGGAAGTAGGCTGTTGGTTAACTAGAATCTGCAGCTTATCCAATAGGAAGGGAAATGGGCAGACTGGGTGGGCCAAGTGGTCCTTGTCTGACATCGAAGTCTATGTTTCTATAAGAGGGCAACCGTCCTACGGTTGTCCAAATCTCAACTAACACCCTGAAAGGGTGTGGAGCTCCGGCCCACCTTCACCAGAAGCTCCGTCTTAGAGTCCCTTTAAAAATAAAATGTGTATAGTATCCTGTTCATAACAATACAAATGCCCTAAGACATTTTACACATTTACTACATTAGTAAACTACAAAACATTACATATACCAGGAGAAAGAACTATCAACAGTAGTTTTATACCATCTTCTGACTTTCCCTGACCAGATGCACTTAAACGGCTGGACAATCCAGTACCCAGCAGAACTGCCTTTGGAGGGAGAACTACCTTGCTCCGTCCCCACTTAGACATTTAAAGGTAGGTTTGTAACATACCACGCTGTATGCCTAACAGCCTGTCCCTAACTTCTGGGTTTACGTATCAAATCTTATACACTACTAGTGGTGTTGGCTACCACCTAGTCTCTTCAGTTCTATGTGGGAGAGTTCCCCTTCTCCAATGGTGCTATTTCTTGCCCTTCACCCTCTGGGTTAATACTCCCACATCACTATCAGGGGTCGCTATCTGTCTGCCCCTATAACAGGTCTTATAGTATGCTGCCACCTGCCTGTACATGCCTGGCCAATAGAAATATGGGGTTAGTCTAGCCAAAACCTTCCCATGGCTTAGATGCTCCGAGTGACTGGAGTGCACATCCTCCATCACCTTTTTCCTATGTGCCACAAGCACCACTACCTGGGCATCTACTTATTTCATCTGGGGGTTAGGTCTCATATGATATAGAACTTCTTTCCTAAGTTCGTATAACCATAACCTGTCTCCCATCCTTTTACATATTCTCTTAACTGGGTAACTTCAGTATCCCCCACCTGCAACTTTCCCCAGTCAGTACGAAGAGAACACTCATTTTTTTATGCAAGGAGGTTCACAACATGGCAAAGTCCCTTCAGCCAAAATTGTTTTTTCCATCTTGCTTGAAGTCTTCTCCCCCAGTATCACATTGCCAGTCAAAGTCTTCCCTGGGGTCTCCCCTTTTTGTTTGCCGTCCTCCACCAAGTAGCAGCCCAGAAAAATGGGCAACAACGGGATCTCCAAAAATGTTGGTTGCAAATGCTCCATCAGGGGGTCCTCATCCTCCACAACCCGTGGATCCTGCTCCACCAATTCTTCCTCAACATTCTCCGAGTGGGACCTCTCAAGTAGCTCCTGGCATCTGTGCTCCGCCTCTGTCTGGTGTCGATCAGCCTCCAGCCATCTCCCACTTATCCAGTGAAGAAGTCGTATCAGGATCTCCATTTGGCCATCGGGTCCATCTCATCATATGCATGGTGCCTTGCCCAGGTCACCATCTCCATCAGGTGCTGTCCTCATTTCACCTGGCGCCATACACCTCTGCCATGTATCCTCGGTACCAAGTCTGGCACCAACTGACTGGACTCCCCCTGTTTCCTCAGACATCCAGTCAGATTCCACTGCTCACACCATATGTCCCCGGGCGTGGGTTTAGGATAACACAATTTCAGGCAGACCATAAATCAGGTGCATAAAAATAGTTGCATTTATCATTTTATTTCTATCAAGTAAAATATACAGAAAGCAAAATGGTAAGTCAGACAGCTGCTTAGCTTCAACAGTTTCTAAGGCTTTTCTTCAGCCTAGCATGAATCAAACAGTGTGAAAGTACACACTACCAGGAGGTATTTCAACTTCCTGAGTCAGTATCCAGCTGACCTCCCTATCTGTCCTCTCTTAGCACTGAGGTATGGCTTTTTATAAGCTCACTGGAAGTTGGAAAAACAATTTCCTCTGCCTTTTGATCAACAGCAGACATAACATAAAACTGGCCACTGGGGGCCACAGTTGCTCCATAGAGAACAGTTGTTTGGCATCCACCTGGAGCACATTACATAACATGTTTGCAACATTGTTAAAGGTCAGACCCGAGGTCAGAACATTCTGTGCTCTCTTACAGTCTCCTGCAGGATCATATTACCTCGTGCTGTTTGCTGCAAAATATATCTTAGAAGAGTGCTGCTAACATCTAGAAAAAGCAGACACAAACTTTTGTTATTCTTATGTGAAAACAGCCCTCTCATTTTGTAACTGTACTCTTAGTTTTGTTATAACCAGCCAAGCAGCAAGGTGGACATTATACAAAACATATAAACTGCTTGAGGAAGGGGTTTCAATTTATCCCAGTGGTGTCCACTATGACAGGGGTCACCCTGTCACAGTTTCTTACATGGAAAGCAGCATTTCTGGTGGCTGTCACCTTTGCATGCAGAGTATCAAACCCATGCTCCGGTCACAGATCCTCCGTATACTGCTGTCCATAGAGATAAGGTAGTGCTCCACACGCATCCCAAGATCTTACTTCGAGACACAGCTCTTGCAGCAGGTTACACCATTAGGACTGAAGCCGGCAGGCGTCAGGACCCATGAAATATTCTTCTATCTTCGTGAGGACCGCCGCACGTCGTCCCGCCTCCGGCGTCAGGCGTGGTACATAAGGGGCAGTCCCGCCAGATTCCCCAGTTCTTTCCCGCCACTGGCCGACTTACATGTCTCGGACCCTTCGTTGTAGTTCAGCGCAGGACGCTGGTGGTTTAGTGCTTTCCTTCGGGAAATCGAACTTCTCAAGCAAGATGTTGCTGATGTCCCTCCGACCTCCGGTCACTCCTCCAAGTGTGCTTAGGGAAACAGATCCCTTCAAGGACACCCACACGGCCGCGTTAGGTGCCTGGGCCCAGACCACGATACCCGGCCTGTCTGCTTTTGCCAGGGGTTCAACAGTCGAACTAGCAATCGACGTCAGAAGGCCCTTCAGGCTTTTTTGTTGGAGGAAAAGCTGAAGACCATGTCCTCCAAGGGGGATTCTTCGTCTAAATCCCACAAGCACGCGGAGAAAAGAAGGGAGAAGGCCCCTTCCAGGGCTTCGGAGTCCCGCAGCTCCGGTTCTCGGTCCGACCGCTCTCCTTCCAGGGCCAGCTCTCAGCCTCCCCCGGCTGCAGTTAAGAAGCCATTTTCTCAGGCCAAGTCTGCCAGGCCGTCCTCGTCTTCTTCCAAGGCCTTGGCGAAGTCCGGGGAGCGCCACCACCATTACCACAAGTCGGGTTCCGCCCGCCCGGTACCGGCGTCAGGTCTTCTTCTGTGCCTCTCGGAAGACTCTGGAGCTCACACCCTTAAAGGCCTGTGGACCGGCGCTGCGCGCGACCGTCGTCGCCGGCATCATCCCTCCTGGAGCCGCCCGTCGGTCAGGCGGACCGTCGCCGCCAAACCACCTCAGCGGAGCGCCGGTAGGGACCGACATCCGCTCCTCCTGAGAAGAGGCTCTGGCGCCTCCGACGGCGCGGTCAGGAGACTTTGACTGAGGAGGACTTAACGCAGCCCGAGGACCAGACAGGCGATCCGCTTCGGCCGAAACTCCCAGGGAGCCTCGCCTTGCCAGTGGCCCCTGTAGAGCTGCACTGGGACCCGACGACCGCACCCGGGCCTTCGTCGGGCCTTTTCTTAGCGGAAGTGAAGGATCTCTTCACTTACTGGTGGGACACCATCAAGAAGGACATGGCTCCCACTGCTCCTCCTCCTCCTCCGGTTCCTGCACCCCCTTCGCCATCAGGGTTGGCAGACCGTTTACCTCTTCCCCGGGAACCTAGATCCTGTCCCAGGGGGAGATCAGAAAAGTGGAGACCTCCATCGAAATCCTCTTCTGGGTCACCCAGCCCCAAGAGATCCAGGAGACACCGACGTTCACTGTCGACGGAGGACACGGGATCAGACTACTCTTCCTCTAGATTCCCATCTCCTCTCTCCATCCCTTCTCCGGACCCGCGTGAGATGCCAAAATCTCCTCCGGATGACCTTCGTTCCTGGATATTGTGAGCATATCCAAGAGAACATGGGATGGGGTGCAGAAAGCTAGACCCGAAAGGATACGCCTGCCAAATATCTTCGGCAGAAGGACCCCAAGCCTGTGGTGGTACCACCCTTGGTGACACTTTGTGGGACGCCACCTAGGCAGCGTGGAAGCGCCCACATTCGCCTCCCGCGATGCTGAAAAAGCTGATCGGTTGTACAAGGCCCTAAGGAAGACCAGTACTTCACGCAGCAGCCTCAGGCCGATTCTCTGGTCATCACAGCCTCACATGACCGGTCACAGAGGCTACAACATTTGAGCACCCTGCCACCGGACCCAGAGTCCAAGCAGTTGGACGCGCTGGGCAGGCGCACGTATGCTTCAGCTACCTGCGCCATCAGATCCTTGAACTATTTGACCCACATGGTTCAATTCCAGAACGCTTTATGGGAACAGGGTCTGGAGACGGCTGAAAAATTGCCGGACAGTGAGCAGAAGGTGGAAATGCTTCAGCTCCTCCGTATGGGTTCAGACGTGGGGACCCGAGTGCTTCGAGCCACATACGACTCCGCGGACTCATCGGCCCGAGCAGCAGCTTCTGGCGCATGCCTCCGGAGACACTCCTGATTACGCGTCTCTGGTTTTACCCCGGACGTCCAGAAGAACATTACGGACGCTCCTTTCGAGGGAGAAGTCTTGTTTGGTAATCCTTCTGAGAAGATCATTACCAGACCGAGAGGCCAGGAAGGTGTAAGGCCGGTCCAGGCCATGTAACGATTCCAAGCTTGGGTTCCTTTCAGAGAAACCAAAGGCGCACGTGGTGGACGCAGAGGCAGCAGCCCCGCTCCGCTACACACCAGAGGGGCCCTGGCTTTGGTAGAGCCCAGGGGAAACAGCCCGCCAGCCGAGGCCAGCGTTCTCCTAAGCCGGCCCAGCCAGCGGGCCCATCTGCCGCCACAGCCTGACTCCTTTCCGGCCCCCGCCCCTCAGGATCAACGGGAAATCATGGTCGGGAGTCGCATTGCGAACTTCCTGCCGGGATGGCAGGCTATATCCACCGACAGGTGGATCCTTCAGTTGGTCAGTCTAGGCCACTTTATAGAATTCACAGAAAAGCCACCCTCGAGGCCTCCTTTGCTGTCCCGCTATTCGGATCAGCACAAAACCTTGATCTGGCAAGAAGTACTCGCGCTCCTGCGAAAGGGAGCGATAGAGTACGTCCCGGAGAACCAGAGAGGACAAGGATACTATTCCCACCTCTTCCTGGTTCCAAAGAAAACAGGGGACCTCCGTCCGATTCTGGACCTCAGCGACCTCAACGTGTCGGTCGCTTACAAGAGATTCCGCATGGTGACTCTTCCGGGTCTTATTCCCATGCTGAAACAGGACGCCTTTTTAGCATCTCTAGACATGCAGGACACATAACCTGCATATCTCATAGCTTGGCGCACAAGAGGTTCCTATGCTCCGAGTTTCTCAACCACCACTTTCAGTTCCGAGCTCTTCCGTTCGGACTGTCATCTGCACCAAGGGTCTTTACCAAGTGCATGGCAGTCGTGGCAGCATCTCTGAGGAGACAGGGCCACTATGTGTTCCCATACCTGGACGACTGGCTTCTCATGGCCGCCTCCAGAGAGGCATTGCTGCATGCGGTTCAGAGTACCCAGGACCTGTTCCGATCTCTGAGCATCCTCATAAATTACGAGAAGTCTCTCCTGGTACCGTCGCAGGAACTGCAGTTTATAGGCGCAGTACTGGACACTGTTCGGGGAAGAGCTTTTCTTCCAGACGACAGAGCGGAGCGCATCAGATCCCTCATAAGGGATTTATCGTCGAACAAGATTGTACCTGCCAGGTCGATCCTTCGCTTGCTCGGACACATGGCTGCGGCCATTCCTACTGTCCCTTTCGCAATTCTCCACATGCGGGTAACTCAGTGGATGCTCAAAGTGCAATGCGACCAAAGGCAAGACCACCTGCAGCATCCGGTCAGGATCACGACTCTGTGATCCGAGACTGGCAGTGGTGGCTAGTCCCAGGTCGCCTCACAGGCGCCCTGTTCGTAGCGCCGTCCCTGGAGGTAACCCTCACCACGGACGCCTCAGGTCTTGGGTGGGGTGAACCTGGACGGGTAAAGTCCCAGGGTACGTGGGACCTCGATGGAAGCTCATCTCCATATCAACGTTCTAGAGATGAGGGCGGTTCTCTATGCCCTGCAGGCCTTTCAGTCAGTAATCCCACCGTTACTCTCCTGCTTCAGACAGACAACACGGCGGTGATGTATTACCTCAACAAACAAGGAGGCGCACACTCTACCTCTTTGCAGGGAGGCCATGAGGGTGTGGATTGGCACAGGACACGGCGCAAATCTGATCACTGTGCACTGCCTCGGGTGGACAACACGATTGCAGACGGCCTGAGTCGATCCCAGGCCAGAGTCCACGAGTGGGAACTTCTTCAAGAGGTAGCAGAGGATCTGTTTCTTCGATGGGGAACTCCAGAGTTGGACTTGTTCACATCTCCATCCAACGCAAAACTGCCCAATTTTTGCTTGCTAGGTCCAGGGCCTGGTGTTTTCTGGCGAGACGCGTTGTCTCTCTCCTGGGCGAACAGATTCCTCTACGCTTTCCTCCTTCCCGTTGATCCAGAGAGTTCTTCTCAAACTGCGCAGGGAGCACGCACTCATGATCCTGGTGGCCCCATTCTGGCCCAGACAGATCTGGTTCCCTTTGTTGATGCAACTATCTTGGGAACCCCCGCTCCCGTTGCCGCTCAGCTCCCACCTTCTGTCTCAGGAGAAAGGTTCACTAGTCCATCCGGACTTACGTTCTCTGAACCTGCATGCTTGGCTCCTAGAGACATAGCCATCTTGCGTCACGGGGTCTCGCAAGAGGTTGCAGAGGTCCTTTCTGCAGCCAGAAAGCTGGCAACGCATGCTATGTATGCCATGAAATGGCGCCGTTTTTGTTTATGGTCACGAGCACGTGATTTTCCTCTTTAGGTTGTCCTGTGGGAGTAGTGTTGGATTACCTGCCTCCTCTTTCATTCAGGTCTAGCCTACTCCTCTATTAAGGTACACCTCTGTGCCATTTCTGCCTATCACCTCCCGTAGGACATCGCACAGTGGCTCAACTGGACACCTCTCGGGGAATTTCTTAGGGGAGTGTGTTACACATGGGCCTCCCATTGGGGACCCTGTGCCTCCATGGGATCTGCTCTTTGTCCTGGAACAGCTCGCTTCCTTTGAACCTGCCGCTGTGCGAGCTCACGTTTCTGTCGTGGAAAGCGTTATTTTTAGTGCTGTTACTGCAGCAGGAAAATTTCTGAGCTTCACGCTCTCATGCAAGAGCCTTATTTAGTTTTCCACCGGGACAGAGTATCCCTGAGGAGGTGAACCCTAAGTTTTTACCTAAGGTGGTCTCTTCACCACTTAAACCAGGATATTGAGCTCCGGTCTACTTCCGAGTTATTCAAATAGAGGAGGGCTCTGCTCCACCCTGGATGTTCACTGCAGCCTGAGGTATTACCTCAACAGAACTAAACCTTCGTAGTTCTGAACAGCTTTTCGCTTCCTCTCTGAGAGAATGATGGGCCAACCCGTATCCAAACAGTCTCTGTCTCGCTGGCTTGTCCACTGTATTTTACTGTTATGATATAGCAAAAACCCTCTGGGCTCAGTCCGGGGTCATTCTACTAGGGGTGTACATCATTTGCAGCACTCAGAAACGCCTCCACCTCGCTATTGTGCTGCAGCCATTTGGAGCTCTGTGCATACCTTTATCAGGCATTATAGCCTGGACATCGCCTCGGCGAAGGAGGCTGGATTCCCGGCCTACCCGATTACTACAGGGTCTCCTGTCCTAGGTTCAGGACCTGGAATTTATTTCCTATTTTCCTGCTCCCGGAATTTCTGGCAGCGTTACTGCTTGGGAATCAGTCCTAATGGTGTAACCTGCTGCAAGAGCTGTGTCTCAAAGTAAGATAGTACAGTTACGTAAGAACTTACCGTACAGTAGATCTTCGAGAACAGCTCTTGCAGCAGGTACCTTTCCGCCCACCTTCCCCCTTGGAGGAGGCATGGCTTTGCCCTTTCTTGTTGGTATTTTCCTCCCTTATTGTCTTCTGACGGTGGATCCTCGGTCTCCCATTCTGATATCATCCTGCGGCCGGGAGTCTCCGGCGGGAGAACTGGGGAATCTGGCGGGACCGCCCCCTTATGTACCACGCCTGATGTCGGAGGCGGGACCGACGTCGAGGGCGGTCCCCGCTGAAGATAGCTAGCTAGAAGTTTTCCGTGGGGTCCTGACGCCTGCCGGCTTCAGTCCTAATGGTGTAACCTGGTGCAAGAGCTGTTCTCGAAGATCTACTGTTACGGTAAGTTCTTACGTAACTGTACTTTCAAACACCATGAAGTCTTGCTATATTATTACTATATGCAGTCAGCCACTGCAGCTGAACTGCCCCGGAGAGGAAAGAGTTAACTCCAGAGAGTCTGGAGTTCCACAGCGCGAGGGCGCTATACCAAAGCTCTATCTGGCCAGTTTCAAATGAAACTGTCAGATTCTTTACTCCGCTTCACTGAACAGTCGCTCCAGAGATCAGCTCCTTCACATCGGTTCATTTCTCGGTTCAAGCGAGTATTTTCGGTTCATTTGAACCGCCAAAAAGTATTTATTTTACCGCATTTTGTTAAAAGCTCTATCTGGTAAACCGTAAGTAGAAAATTTAAAGTCTGTGAGGAAATTCAATTATCGTTCGGTTTTGAACCATCAGTTTGCTTAAATTAACGCTTTAAAGTGTTGGTTGGGCTTTAGATTGGGTTCCTGTTCTTATGGTTCTAAAAAACCTTGCTTTAAAATAGTTTTTTTCAAATACCCGTGACACGGTTAGGAACCGATAAGGGTGTCTTGCCTGGCACTGCCATCAAAAGGGCAAGTTTTTGGTTAGGCTGGCATTATGTCTGAGAAACCCAAAAGAAATACCGGGCCCACTGGGTTTCAACACTGTGATGTCTGTGGGGAAGCCTTTGCCAAGGCTGACCCACACACCACTTGTGTTTATTGTCTGGGGGCTGACCACCTCCTGTCAGACTGCCAGGTGTGTAAATATTTCCCTGCAGCCACCCTGGAAAGAGATTGGGCCGGCTCAGGGGCGAGGGAGCCAAGAAGTCCATGACCGGATGGCCGGCCGGTCCAGTACCCACTGGACCAGAGGAGGCCCTCTGACCAGGGCATGCCACTCTCGGCAAAGGAAGGCTGGTTCAGGGAACCAGTCTCAGTGAAAAAGACAAAGAAATCAGTAGGTTTGGAGTCCAAAATTGTCTCTCCAACTGCTGCAGAAATAGCTAAAGCCATACAGATTGTCCAGTCACTGTCTCAGGGTCTGCCAAACCACCTACAGTTGGTAAAAGGCTGGTTCGTTCAGTGCCAGTGGTTCAGGAGTATGATGTTGAGGAATTTATGAACCACAGGAGAGGGAGGGCTAATTTGATCATTACATGTGTGGCTGGGAGGGTCTGGACGTGCCCATTGAACGGACATTTCTCCAGACAGACCTTTAGAATCTCCTCCTATTCTGTCTGAGTCCCCTTCTCATTTTATGTTTTACAAAAGGTTGTAGAAACCTCCAGCTTCCTTTAGAGGAAGCTGTGGATGAGCAAAGAGCCTGATTATGTAGAAATGATGAATATACCAGAGTCTAGGAGGTTGTCTATTCCTTTGCATAAGTCATTTAGGAAGCAAACACAAAGATTTTAAAATCCTCATTCTGTCCCTCCTGTAGATAAAAAATGGACAGAAGATATACCTTGTCAGGCTCTGATACAGACTTCCTCACTGAGCAGTGTAGTCATGTAGGTGTGGTACAAGCTGCAGCCTGTGACAAGGCTAATATTCCTCTGGCCTCACATCCTCCTGATAAGGATTCCAGGAAGATTGATGCCATGGCGAAAAAACAGTATATGGCAGCTTCTTTGGTACTCAGGCAGGCAAATTATATGGCTTATGTGGCTAGATATCAAAAATCTAGGTGGGACACAGTATTGCAGTTAGCCAAGCAGGCCCATGGCCAGCTGGCTAGTGAGTTGGAACAGGTGGCTGCTGATGGCATTGAAGCCTGTAAAGTTCAATTTCATACTGCTATTGATGTTAATGATGTTTCCTCTAGGGTCATGGCCACTTCTGTAGCTTTCCGTGGGGTGGCATGGCTCAGATGCACTAATCTGTCCCAAGATACTCAGTCAAAAGCTATAGATTTTCCTGTTGTGGTAATTCTCTGTTTTAGGAACAAACAGAAAACTATATGAAAAGATGGACGAATACAGAACTACCTACAAAGTGCCCAGGCTAAGGAGAGGCATGCCACTCCACAGAGGCACGCTCCAGAGGTAGGGGCAGGCCTTTCCACAGGCCTTTTACCACTTTCAGGCCTCCTCTGCATTTGCACAGAGGGTTTCTTTAGAGGCAGAGGTAGGCAGGGCACAAGTAAGCCATCCCCTCCCTCAGCCTAAGGCTACTGCCAAGCAGGCACCTGATGGGGTGCCCAGGGCCAATTCTCCTGTACCAGTGGGGGCAGGTTGGTTTATTTCAGCCAGAACTGGGTGTCCCTAACTCGGACAGGTGGGTTCTGGAGGTATAGTCAGGGTCTGGTTCTCAGCTTCAAACAGTTTCGAAGATGAGAGCCAGACATTTCCACCTGCAAATCCTTCAGAAGCACTTGCTTTGGAAGCAGAGGTTTCTTCTCTTTTGGACTGCAAAGCAGTAGAAAGGGTCCCTCACTTGCCATCAGGGCAAGGGGCTGTACTCAAGATACTTTTCTTACCCCAAAAAGACAGGAGAATGATGCCCATTTTAGATTTAAGGTACCTGAACAAGCATCTTTTGAAACCAAAGTTCAAAATGTTAACTCTGACAATGATTTTGCCTCCTGAGGCCAGGGAACTGGTTAGCTTCCTGGACCTCAAGGATGCCTATTTTCATGTTCTGATCAGGCCTTCTCACCGAAGTACCTCAGGTTCAGACTACCCTCAGGCCACTACCAGTTCAGGGCAATGCCCTTCGGCCTTACCTCTGCGCCAAGGATATTCACGAAATGTCTTGGTAGTGGCTCATTTAAGAAGCCAAGGATTGCTGTGTTTCCCTACCTGGACGACTGGCTCATAGTGGGTCAGTCCCCAGATCAGGTAAATCCCACTTGCAAGTCACCCAGCAGCTTCTCACTTCCTAGGATTCCTGCTGAATTTACCAAAGTCAGTTCTCGAACCAGTTCAGGTACTAACTTTCATAGGTGCAGAATTGAACACAGAGTTAGCCAGGCATTTCTCCCTCAGAAAGGGTAGACAGACTCATTGCCCTGGCATCCTCCTTTACCCTCGGGTCTCTCAACCAGCAAGGCATTTTCTGCAACTCCTAGGGCTACATGGCTGCTTCCACAGCTGTAGTGCAAGGAGCAAGATTCCAGATGAGGGACATTCAGTTCCATTTGAGGCCTGTTGGTCTCAAAGGAGGGACCCCCTTTCCAAATTGGTTCCAGTGACCCAAACCCTGATCCTGGCCTTACACTGGTGGCAGGATCAAAGCAATCTAAAACAAGGGGTTCCTTTCATTCCTGTTTCCCACTCCCTCACCCTCACCACGGATGCTTCCCTGTTAGGGTGGGAGCTCACTTGGGCGACCTGTCCACTCAGGGAGTGTGGTCTCCCAGGAATCTCTGCTCCACATCAATCTTTTGGAACTCAGAGCTGTCTTTTAGCTCTTCAGGCGTTTCAGCTTCTGTCCAGAACAAAGTAGTTCAAGTCAGGACAGACAACACCACAACAATGTGGTACATCAACAAGCAAGGGGGCACTCGGTCATCAGCCTTGTGCAATGAAGCAATGAAGTTGTGGTCTCTGGCTTACTCCCTGAACACCTCCCTGATAGCAGTTCACCTTCCAGGGAAGGACAATGTCCTGACGGATGCCCTCAGCAGGATTTCTCAGGGCCATCACGAATGGGCTCTGAATCCTCAGGTGCTGGGGTCAGTCTTTGCCAGATGGGGCACCCCTCAGATAGATCTTTTCGCAGTCACAGACAACCACCAACTTCCTCTGTTTTGTTGCAGGCCTCCAGTGCTGGGATCAGTCCCCCTGGACGCCTTTCAGTTGGATTGGAAAGGAAGTTCCTGTATGCCTTTCCCCTTCTTTTCTAGGGTACTAGTAAAAATCAGATCTCAGCCTGCAAGGTGATTCTGATTGCTCCAGATTGGGCCAGACAGCCCTGGTACCCACTGCTTTGTCTCTGACAGTCCACCCTGCCCTGAGCTTGCCCAGAGTCCACGACTTACTGGCCTGTGCACAGGGGAGAGTGTGTATCCGGATCTCAAATCCCTCCATCTCAAGGCATGGCTCTTGAGGAGTTAGAATTGCTGACTTACATCTTTCTCAAGGTGTTTTGGATATTTTAAAGGCTTCAAGGAAGCCTTCCACTAGGCCACTTACAATTCTAAGTGGAAAAGGTTTTCCATCTGGTGCTCTGAGAAGCAGATTATCCCAGAATCTGCTGATCTGCCCATTTACTGGACTATTTGGTCCATTTAAATTCCTTAGGCCTTAGGCCAGCTACCTAAAGGTTCATCTGGCAGCTGTCTCTGCTTTCTGTCAGCAGGGAAGCCTGCTTCCTTTTCTTCTCACCCTGTGCTTTCCAAGTTTTTAAAGGGTTACTTCACACCAACCCTCCTTTCGAGAACCAGCTCCGCTTGGGACCTGAATGTTTGCATTGCTCAGTTAATGCAACCCCCTTTGAGCCTCTGTCCTCAGCAGAGCTCAAGTTTCTGACTTGGAAAACTGTTTTCCTAGTGGCTATCACTTCTGCCAGACGCATAAGTGAACTACAGGCCCTGTCTGTGGAAGAAGATTTTATCTCTTTCCACAGAAATAAGGTAGTCCTCAGGACTAACAGAAAGTTTTTGCCTAAAGTGGTTTCAGATTTCCACCTGAACCAATCCATCTCTCTTCAGTATTTTCACTGAGCATTCTTCCTCAGGTGAGAGGAGTCTGCACAGCTTGGATGTCAAAAGAGCCTTAAGCTACTATTTGGAACGCACCAAGGGTCACAGGTTCGAATCCCTCCAACTCTTCCTTACCTATGGCGAGGTTGGCAAAGGGAAACCTGCCACTAAGAGGACAATTGCAAGGTGGATTGTCTCTGTATCCAATTTTGTTATCAAAAACTAGGTAGAGAACCCCTCAGGACTGAGGGCTCACTCTACCAGGGGTACAGCTGCATCTCTAGCGGCTGCTAGAGATATTCCCATTCTGGAAATCTGTCAAGCTGCTACTTGGAAAACAGTTCACACTTTTACAAGCATTATTCCTGGATATTCAGTCCAGGAGAGATGCTCGTTTTGCACAGCTGTGCTTCAGAGCCTGTTTCCTAAGTAGGTTCTGACCTCCTCCATGGAGGTACTGCTGTGTAATCTGCATATAGTCATAATATAGCAAGACTTCATGGTGTTTGAAGAAAAATTACTCACCTTAGTAATTGCTTTTCTTCTCATGGAGTCTTGCTATATTATACCACCCTCCTCCTGCCCTCTCAGAACTTCTACTTGGGTAGGGGTGGCAAATTAGTGCAAGCACTGTGTCATGCCATTTTAGTTCTTCCCTTCACCCCCTTTATTTAGGGTTAGGGAATTAGGTATTTCTGTTTTAAGTAATATGTTGGCCCCCTTCCTGGACTTGAGTCTTGGGGGAAGGGGGGTCTAATAGTGCTTGTTAGGGAGAAACTAATAATACTATTATTCATTGTTATTATTATTATTGCTGTTTATATTGTTGTTATTCCTACTAGTAGGTAGCCACTTGGCTAGTGTAGAGCTTTCCACACAGACTTGTTGCTTAGTGTTAGCTTCGTAAAGATCTGACAGTTTCATTTGAAACTGGCCAGATAGAGCTTTGGTATAGCGCCCTCGCGCTGTGGAACTCCAGACTCTCTGGAGTTAACTCTTTCCTCTCCGGGGCAGTTCAGCTGCAGTGGCTGACTGCATATAGTCATAATATAGCAAGACTCCATGAGAAGAAAAGCAATTACTTAGGTGAGTAATTTTTTCTTTCTTCCTAAGGTGCTGTCAGAGTTCCACCTTAATCAGACTTTAATCCTGCCAACCTGCTTTGCCAACTTCCAGAATGAGGGAGAAAGGACTCTCCTCTCACTGGATGTTAACCAGGGTCCTTAGATTTTACTTAGACAGAACTAAGGTCTTCAGACAGTCTAAACAGGTCTTTGTCTCTGTCAGTCCAAATTGTAAGGGACAGCCTGTTACAATCAAGTGCATTTCTGCCTGGATTGTAAAGTGCACTTGCCACTGCTATGCTATGTATGGCTCAGATTAAACTGGAGGGCAGTATACATGCCCACTCCCCCAGAGCAGTTGCCACTTCCCTGTTGGAGATGCGCTCTGTGCCTGTTGGGGAAATTTACAGAGCTGCAACTTGGAGCACAGTGCTTACCTTTACCAAGCACTATGACCTTGATATCCATGCCAGGTGGCATGCCACTTTTGGCAAGCCAATCCTGAATGAATTACTGTCCTGAGTGAGCCCTGTGCTCCAGTCTCCCTAGTTCAGGGGACTTTCTTTGAGCTTGGTACTCTGACCCACAAGTGGGAATCAATGGTGAAGACTGATTCTTAAAATATATTACAATTAAATACCATAATTCCTGATCTTCAAAAATATCTTAACTATATATTAACACTCCCACCTACCATCCCCTGGAATCATTCCAGTATCGTTGTGTTATGGTCTTAACCCCTTCATACTCAGTTTGAGCTGTGAAGACATTGGGCCAGATATTCAAAACTTTACGCTGGGCGCAAACCGTTTGCACCAGGTTTGTGCCAGGTTTGCGTTGAGTCCCCTATATTCAAAAGAATAATAGCACTTGCAAACTGCATTAGTGCCGGCCAAAAGTATAATGTATGCAGTGTGCAAAGAGAGGGGGCATGTACATGAATACAGGCGCTATGCTATATTCAGTGCATTAGCGCTGCGTAAAGTGTGTTGGCGTGAAACTTTGCATCGTGCAAATTACAACCCAGGAAAAGGTAGTCTTAACTCTGGGCAAACCAAAGATGGGCGTGGACACAGCAGCAACAGGGAACAAGGCTGTATGCAGCCAGTGAGGAGGCAGTGTGGGCGTTCGGCCACTCTGGACAACTCCATATGCACAGGCACCCAAACTGTGGAATACATTGCAGTAATATTGCTTAGAAGCCAACCACCCTGTCATTTACAGGACAACTTTGATAAACAGGGCCTTTGGTCCTAAAAGTTATTAACCTGTTAAAAATTAAAAACTTTTTATCTCTTTTATCTCTATTGATAGAACTGAGCTGAAACAGCACCTGCAGCACAAACAGTTTGTAATGTGACACTGTCAGTTGGCATTCATCTGTACCCCCCTCCCCTGGGTCTTCCCTGAAAATAGGCAGGATTTGTCTAGTGCACTTACCCGGTCAACAAAAGGTAAAATAAAAAAAAAATTAAAAAAATATTGCACATTGTGAATTGTGTGTTATTGTTAATGGTATGTATTTAATGTAGTCTGTATCATCTCAGCCGCACATGTAGTGGCTCTGGGTGGTTACTGACAGTGTACATTGGTTCAGTGTTCTTACCCAGACAACAAGGTGATAAATAATCATAGAAAGAAACCAGATATGGAAAAAACATGCTGCACATGGATGGCACCTCCTATGTTGCCGTCATCTGGTGTCAGTCCCATCCATGCAAGGCATTATTGGGTGCCCCAGCACCCAGTTGACACCATGTCAGTGTGTCCATACAGCGCACACCTCCAGTGCCCACTATTGGGGTACAACAACATAATCCAGCACCAACATGCAGCACTGGGGGCGTGGAGGGTGTTGAGGGGAGGGTGTACAGGTGGCCAGGCTGCACCACAGACTGGGTGCTGCCACAAGGCCAGGACCATCCGCACAGTGAAAATGGTCCAGTGTAGGGAATACCCAACACCAGTGTGCCTGTCTGATGGTATGTGCCCCAGCCACATACCACACATCTGTACAGACACTACAGCGCACACAGCCAGCTATGTGTATGTCACTGTGAGTATCCCACGCCAGTGGCGCAGCATCTTTGGGTCACACGACAGTATGACAGTAATGTCCACTATCAGAACACACCTGCCAGATGGGCCTGTCACTGTGTGGAGTGCAGCAGTCATTGATGCCCTACACACTATAGGCACTGCTGTGTCTCTCACACTACCAGCCACCTTGTTACTGTAGCATCTGCTATGCACTGTAGTAGGAACTACAGTTTGACTATTGCATGCACCATCACCACCTGTGCCTATGCTGTGTAGTCCTCTGGGGCACAATATTCTATGCGGCTGTGTACAAACATAGTCTGCAGCAACCAACATGCTCTTCCAGACTGACATACAGGTAGAGCTGTGAGCAGACCCAACCTGCCCCTTTATTTTCAGACTGACCTACAGGTGGAGCTGTGAGCAGATCCAGCCTGCCCCAGTACTTCTAGACTGACCTAAAGGTGGAGCTGTGGGACCCTGCAATAGTGCTGGGTAATCTACATGCAAATCAGGCCATAATGAGATGCTGATATGGATGTTTGCCCACGGACTGCCTAAGTAAGCTCATTTGCATGTCACTTTTGAATATAGTAAATCTTTGCCCTGGGCAAACATCACCACCCCTAGAAATGTTCAGACTACTGTGGGGTCCTGGCACATCTGGCACAGACCCACAACTGGTTATCGATGGTGAAGATATTCTTGACAGTCAAGAATTACGGTAAGTACCAACTTTTTACCACCATTGTCTGAATTTCTGGTCACAATGAACCAACAGCATTTCTGTGATTCCAGCAATTTGGACAATATTATTTTCCACAGTTTCATCTGTTTCACCGGAAGGCAACACAAGCCAGTGTCTCTTCTGTGATAAAGAATATTGGAATCTGTAGTTAAACTTCACCATTTTGGTCAAATCCATGAGTCAGGCCAACATTGGCATGAGTAACACGTGGCCAGCCCAAGCCACTGTGAACCCTATTCTGTGCCATAAGCCCAGCATACTAGGCGAACAGATTGGGTATGTGAGCCACATACAGTTAGTTATTCCACCTAAAAATAAAAGATTGACCTTGTCTTGAAGAAAACATCACACAGATCGCACCACCAAAATTTAAGTTAATCTTTTATATATAAAACTGCAGATAGGGACCAGTGAACCAAAAGGTGAGATCATCCCACCCACTGACACCCTGACTGGTTTCGACAATAGTTTTCCTCAAAGGATTCTCATACCCTAGTGGCCTGGATGGAGGAGGAGCTGGGCTGGACATGAGATTTCCTATCGGAAGCCTGAGTCAGTCTTCTAGTGGAAGCCCTGTTCTGAATGAGCAGGGGATAATGTGATACAGCAGTCCAGCTAAGACTGCCATATCCTAGTTGGAAAAATGTAACTTTTTTGTTGTTGTTGTTTAAAGGAAAAGTTGCATGCTAAGCCCTTCTAGCCTTCAGTATATAGAAAGTAGGCCACAACACTGGAACAATTTAGGTTCCAGAAGGTCATAGTGGACATGGCAGAAAGTAATAGATTAGTTAATGTTGGGTCTCCATGGTTACTAGCTTGCTGCAGAGTGTGGCCCCTGCCTAGCTCCCGATCTAACTACCCACTTAGCTCAGTTGGCAGTTTGGAATAGGCCCAGGAGCCTAGACTGTAGGAATGTTTAGTGTGTGGATGCTGTGGAGTGTTCTGCATTTGTGGAGGGCAATCTGAAGCACTAACTAACCCTAAGCCCCCAAGTAAGGCTTTCTGAAAATAGGCTTTTTGACAGTAGAGGGCTCTTTGACTGGGATGTATGTGATGATTATTATCAAGGACCAGCTGTGGATGGCAGCAATTTCTAACAATTCTGCAGCTTGTTTTTTTTTTTTTTGTTTTTTTTTATTTAGTTGTTTAACCAGGAGTAGCACACTAAGCTGAAAGCTTTTTTACAGGAGTGACCTGGGAGCACAGGAAAGTTAAGTGACTTGCTCAGGGTCACACAATATGCAAGTGAAAGTTGTGGGATTCAAACCCAGGTCTGGTCTGCTGGATGTCACCAGATTTGCAGCTCAGAGCCTTAAACCACTGCGCTATACTGCTTGTTTAGTTTCCTTCACTGTTCCTGAAGACTGTTCTCATGGCTATGTGCAATTACTTTTTTTTTTTTTTTTACTTTTTATATATTAGATCTTCCAAGAATCAGTCTTCTCCATGGAGCCCCACTGTATGATCTTAGAGTCAGAGGCATGAGGAACCTATGAGAACTAAAATGTTTTGGGTTGGCAAGCAGTAGGTGCATGAACATATCACCTAGCATGGTGTTGGGCACACCAGTGGTATAGTGTGTGCCAGCCCAAACCGCTTAGTTACGTTTTTCCTGTCATCAGGAGTGCACTTTGTCAGTAGTCCAAAAGAACTGCGGGCTTCACCCTCCGTAGGCCTCTTAGTTTGTAGTTAATTTTTACGGTATGTTGTTTTTTTCTCGACACCGCTACGTGATATCACTGATCTTCTTCGAGGATATCTTTTTCATCTGGCTACACATATGGAACTATAGCCACCAGGCACTAGGACTACATGGAAACTTTTACAAGCAGTCCACCAGGAGCCACCCATGATGACGTCAGACGTCGGCTGCTACATAAACGTGAGCGGCCTCTTCCCTCTTCATTTTTTTTCCCGCCATCAACCATGCTCGGACTGCCGACAAAAATTCCACTGCATTTGCATCCACTTTTTTTTTTTTTTATATATAGTGAAGTAGTCACTTTAACAAGTGATTTTTGATGACCTGTATGTCACCGAAGGAACCATTGAAATTGTTCTGGTATTGTGAATCTGGTGAGAAGATTCACACCATCAATTCTCACAACATCTGTGTCTGTTGCCTCGGCCCGGACCACAGCATACAAGCTTGCCTGATCTTCAGGGGTTTCAACACTGCCGCCTGGCGACGTCGTAAAGGAGCCCTAGAGAAACACATATTAAAGTAACCGGTAGCCCATGTGGAGAAGCAGCTCCAGCAGAAGAGCACCACCACATCAACAGCCCAGTCTTCTGGGTTCAGGTCCTTGTAATCCCAGGAGGAGCCATCTGGGAGCCATCAGTACAAGCACCAGGAGAAGGGACTTCCGGTTCCGGCATGAGCGGTTAAACAACGTGGTCAAGTGGCTCTCCGTCTTCTTAAATTAAAATCAGACATCAAAACTACTAAAACCACACAAAATTGTGACCAAAACAAGCAGAACTGGTGATCCCTCTACCAAGATGTCAACTACTCACCGAAACCGCTTTCAGGCACTGGCGGGTGCAGCAGAAATGGAGGATCTGTGCTCGGACGATTCGGAGCTCCATCCTAGGCCTAACCAGGGCACCTCATGGAAAAAATCCTTCTCTACTGCTGCCAAACAAAAAAAATCCTCACCAGAGGGTAGTACAGACACCATCCTGATGGCAATCGCTGAATTCCGCAGTGAAGTTCGAGAAACAGTGCAGGATCTTAGGTCAGAGATGGGCACTTTATAATCGCATGTAACTGAGACTGACCATCAGATCCCTAAAAATACAGAAAAACTAGAAGAGCTCGAAGCCTCCATCAAAACTCTGGCAACTGAGCAACTGGCCATGGCCTCCCGGCAAGAAAACGCCGAGAACCAGGGCAGGCACCGGAACATCCGCATTTTTGGTATTCCTGAGAATGAGGAGGGGCTGATGCACTCGCGTATGCCGATCACCTCCTTCGACTAGTACTAGATCTTGAGCCCAGCCTACAACTGGACATAGAACGGGCACATAGAGCCCTCAGCCTGAAACCCACGTGGTCTGATGCAAGACCTTACTCCTTTGTGGTGCGAGTGCTCAGTTACCAGACCAGTGAACTTCTATTAAGAAAGGTGTGGCAGAAAGGCTGTGTGATGCTAGGCCAGCAACGCATATTATTTGACAATGATTATGCACCCTGCACGCAGTGCCAACGAAGAGACTATAGTCCATTATTGCCAGCTCTAAGATCCCAGAAGATATGCTTCAGAACTCCACACCCTGCCAAGCTCACAGTCTTCTTACCTGCAGGACAGCAGACATACTCTACAGCATTCAAGGCCGCAGAGGATCTGACAGCATGGGGTATTATTAACTGCAAGACCATGGATACAGTGAAGTCTGAGATGGGACAGGCCACCCAGTCATCTTCAAAGGGACAAGAGGCGGGAAACATGTCTTTGACAGAAATCTGGCAACGACTACACCAGTATAGAAATCCCACCTTGGGCACCTGAGGTATTGTACTGGAGAACAAATCTCTAAACTTTTTGATGCCTCTCCCTTAACTGGTCAGGGTGGGGGGAGGGACTGGAGTGTATGGGGGATGACTGTGTGAGGAAGGGGGAGCATTTCTATAGAGTCCTAACAACATAAAAAGGATATAAAGAAACTTAATTTGAATTTGGTCGGGTTGTCATTAGGACCAGGTATACTCCCAGATGGCGGGTTTTTTTCGCCGGTTTGGGGATATAAATAGTGGAGGTAATTGCTCTCCTACCCTTGTGGCTCGCCCAGTGGCCATCTACCTGCTTTCAGATTTCTTTCCTTCTTTACCCACTCTTTAGACGAGTGGATGGGACCAGTGGGGGAGGGGAGCAGGCACACGAATATGAACACAACAGGAAGTGGGTTTTCATTGTTTATGGGGCGAGTGGAAGTAAATTACAGTATCAGTGTGAATTATCTCTGTAAACCCAGGACACTAGAACTTTAGAAAATGGACAGACACCGTTGTTTTTTTTCCATATGCCTTATGAACCTTTCTATCTTGTTGGACTCTCACCACCTCTCAACGGTTGAACGGATCGTGGTGGGGGAGGATTTTGAAACTTAAATTTCACATAAGGTACAATTATAATTTTTCCTGGGATATCAACCTGAAGCAAAAATAGTCAAATTTGATATTGGTGGTCATGCTGGCTCCAACTAGCAGAAATACAGTCCTTAGCTCCCTGGAGCAAACCAGGGACAGGTCTCTCTGATTGAAGCTAGACTGCATAGTACAGTGATCCATAGATCAGATACCTCAGAGATAGTTCAGTGATCGCCACGCCCTGAACTAGCCAGAACCACTAGAAATCTCCACATATTGGTTGGGCTGATGCCCTCACACAGACAGGGTAGAAAAATCCCTTCCTTTCATCCTAAAAAATTGGAGCATAAGAGATGGGAGACAGGGAGGTTCCTTTTGGACCCACCACCCTCCAATGACCATACCCACTTTCGCTGTTTTATGTAATGAATAACCCTATTAGAGGTAACATCGTAAATTAATGAGAGAGTTATGAACAGTATGATCAGGCCTATCTGAGAACCATCCCCATAATCTAACCTTGCTGACAAGACAATTGATCTTTACAGTAACGAGGAATGGTGAGCCTCACACCTTGGGCTTTAAATTTCTGGTTATGCCAGACCCAAAAGAGGGTGAGTTTGGTATACCCCTCACCCTACTTGGAGTGTTATCGCTACTCCTGTGGATCTTTCTCCATAGAGGCAGCCAGATACCCCCAAACTCCTCTCCCACTCCTCAGGGGCACTAGGACAGGAGCAATTTGAGTGTGCTTCTTATAAGCACCTCCCTGTTGGGAGTCACTATGTATGTAAGTTGTAGTTGGAATCTATGGACACAAGGCTGTTGGTTGTTATATACTGTAGCCACCTGTCCCAGAACCTTTTTAGGTTCATATTTCTAGTGAGAACACTGAGCTTTAATTTAAGGATCATAGGGTGTGAGTTAGAAGAAAAAATTACTCACCTTAGTAATTGTGTTTCTTCTAATGGAGTCTTGCTGTATTCTGACAATCTGCAGCTAGCTCCAGCCTTTAAACTGCCCTGGAGAGTATAGAGTTAATTTTCTATGCAGTGCATAGAACGTTGAGCTCGAGCTCGGTTGAGGTCTCTGTCTGCAGCCCTTTGAAATCCAACTGTCAGATTCTTACGAGCAAAGACTCACTAACTATACTATGTGGAAATTGTAAAATTTTTAACTAGCCAAGTGGCAACAAAAGTTTTGGATTCCCAAAGGAAAACTCAAGTCAGGAAACCCAAAACCAAAAACCAATCCAAATAAGGATAACAATACAAAAAAACACCCAAAATAAAAAAGGAGGGTGTTCAAGAAGCACCTCTGGGGTGCAGCACTGCACCCGCCCACCCACTTCCCAAAAACCAGGTTCTGAGAGGGGAGACAGGGAGGGAGGTCAGAATACAGCAAGACTCCATTAGAAGAAACACAGTTACTAAGGGGAGTAATTTTTTCTCACACAACATGAAGTTTTGCTGTAGTCTGACAATCTGCAGACTACCAAGCAGTACCTCCATGGAGGAGGGAGAGAACCTACTTTAGGAATAAGCTCTGAAGTACTGCTGTGCCAAACTGATCATCACTCCTAGCCTGAATATCCAGAGAGTAATGCTTGGTAAAGGTATGGACTGTTTTCCAGGTGGCTGCTTGACAAATTTCTAACAGAGGGATATCCCTGGCAGCAGCCAGGAAAGCAGCTGTACCTTTTGTAGAGTGAGCCCTCAGGCCTGAGGGTGGAATCTTTCCCAATTTCTCATAGCAGAATTGTATGCAAGACACAATCCACCTGGCAATAGTTCTCTTGGTGGCAGGTTTGCCCTTTCCCACTTCCCCATAAGTGAGGAACAGCTGGAGGGAATCAAACCTGTGACCCTTGGTACGCTCTATGTAGTAGCTAAGGGCTCTTTTAACATCTAAACTGTGTAGCCTCCTCTCCTGAGGAAGAATGATCAGTGAAGAAGACAGGAAGAGACATAGACTGATTCAAGTGGAAGTCTGAAACCACTTTGGGCAAGAACCTCCTATTGGTTCTAAGGACCACTTTATCTCTATGAAAGGAGATAAAATCAGGTTCCACTGACAGGGCTTGCAGTTCACTGATACGTCTGGCAGAGGTAATGGCTACCAAAAACACAGTTTTCCAAGTTAGGTACTTAAGCTCTGCTGAGGACATAGGCTCAAAAGGAGGTTGCATAAGTTGAGCAATGCAAACATTTAAGTCCCAGGCAGGGGCAGGATCCCTAAAGGGAGGATTGGTATGAAGCAATCCCTTGAAAAATTACAAAACACAGGATGAGATGATAGTGAGGAAGACTTCCCCACTGACAGAAAAGCAGAAACAGCTGACAAGTGTACCTTGAGAGTTGCTGGTCTGAGGCCTAGGCCATTAAGATGGACCGTATAATCCAGAACTGTAAGTAATTCAGCAGTGTATGGAGAAATATCCTTCTTGGAACACCAAATGCTGAATCTTTTCCATTTGGAGTTATAAGTCTTTCTGGTGGAGGGCTTTTGAGAAGCTTTGAGAATATCCAGAACCCCCTGAGACAGATGCAAATCTGCATACTCTAACTCTTCAAGAGCCATGTCTTGAGATTGAGAGACTGAAGATTGAGGTACCGAATCCTCCCCTGAGAGGAGGTTAACAGTTTGTAATTCCCGGGAAGAGACAGGGAAGATGGACTGCTAGAGACAGTAACAAGGGTACCAAGGCTGTCTGGCCCAGTCTGGAGCAATCAGAATCACTTTGCAAGGTTGTGACCTTATCTTGACTAGAACTTTGAACAGTAGGGAAAAAGGAGGGAAGGCATACAGAAATTTCCCTTCCCAGTTCAAAATCAGAGCATCCAGAGGGACTGAGCCCAGGACTGGGGGTCTGCAGCAAAACAGAGGAAGTTGATGATTGTCTGGGACTGCAAAGAGATCTATCTCTGGAGTGCCCTACCTTGAGAAAATTACTTTCAACACTAGGGGGTCCAGGGACCATTCGTGATGGCCCTGGGAGATCCTGCTCAGTGCATCTGCTAGCGCATTGTCCTTTCCTGGAAGGTAGACTGCTATCAGAGATGTCTGCAGGGAATAAGCCAGAGACCACAGTTTCATGGTCTCTGTGCACAAGGTTGTAGACCGAGTACCTCCCTGCTTGTTGATGTACCACATGGTGGTGGTGTTGTTTGTTCTTACCTGAACTACCTTGTTCTGCACAGACTGAGAGAAAGCTTGCAGGGCCAGAAAAACTGCCCTGAGTTCCAGGAGATTGATATGAAGAAGGGACTCCTGAGGGGACCATAGTCCCTGGGCTGTGAGATCCCCAGGTGATCCCCCCCACCCCAAAAGGGAAGCATCCATGATAAGGACCACTGAATGAGACTGAGTGACAAATGGGACCCCTTGCCTTAAATTGTCCTGATCCTGCCACCATTGAAGAGCTTGAATCAGTGTCCGAGTCACTGGAATCAGCTTGGTAAGAGAGTCCTTCTTTTGGGGCCAAAAAGCCTTCAGATGGAACTGAATGTCCCTCATCTGGAATCTTGCCCCTTGGACCACTGCTGTAGAAGCTACCATGTGGCCCAAGAGCTGAAGGAAGTACCTTGCTGGTCGGGACACCTGAAGGCTGAAGGAAGAAGCCAGTTCTATAAGAACTCCTGCCCTTTCCAGGGGAAGAAAGGCTCTTGCTTTGACAGTATCTAGCTCTGCCCCTATAAAAGTAAGAAGTTATACTGGTTCAAGAACTGACTTGGGGAGGTTGAGAAGAAACCCCAGGGAAGAGAGCACTTGCTGGGTCACTTGCAGGTCTGACTTGACTTGGTCTGGAGACTGACCCACTATGAGCCAGTCGTCCAGATATGGAAAAATTGATTCCTCTGCCATCTTAAAAAGGCCACTACTACTGCCAGGCACTTTGTAAAAACCCTTGGAGCTGATGTTAGGCCAAAAGACATTGCTTTGAATTGGTAATTGCCTGAGGGCAACTTGAACCTGAGGTACTTTCTGTGGGAGCACCTGAAAATGGGAATGTGAAAGTAGGCATCTTTGAGGTCCAGGGAGGCTAGCCAGTCCCCTGGCCTTAGAGAGGGAAGAATTATTCTAGGAGCGTGGATATGTTGTTCATCCACACTGTCTGGCATTGTCCCTTTCCCCTTTAAATCTTGCCAGAAGTCTTCAAGCTGGCTCCTCCCACCCACCCGGGTGGTAAATACCTCGGCTCCGCCCCATGACGCCAGATCTTCCTTTCCGCTGGAAGATTCAGGTTCCCTCGTGCTTTCTGCAGTGTTGAGGCCCTGGATTCGTTTTGACGGTTTTCACCGCATCTTCTCGCTCTGAAACTCGTTAGAGTTTACGACTCTGATTCGGACATGGATGACAAGTCATCCCCCGGGTTTCGCCGGTGTCCTTGCGGACAGAAAATGTCGCGCACCGATCCCCACCTCTCGTGCGTTTACTGCCTCGGTTTGATTCACGATACCTCGCAGTGCTCCATTTGCGCTTCCTTCCAACCCAACGTCCTGGAAGATCGTCAGGCGCGCCTGAAGCTGGGTAGACCGGAGCTCCGCAACCCACCGGTAAAATCCAAGGAGGCCAGGTGGGCGGTTTCCGCGGCTGCGGGATCCGCCGAGCAGCTCGAGCGCATGGCGGCTTTCGAGGAAGAAGCCGCTCAAGCCTCGGCTAGCCGAGGTTTCTTCGTGCCGCTCAACCTGGGCTCCTCCTTCTCAGGATCCTTTCGGGATTTGTGCCAGTCTCTCCCTACCAAGGGTGAGGCGCCCTCGGGCTCGCACTCTTCCCGTTCGAAGAAAAAGGATCCTAAATCTTCTTCGAGTCGAAGAAGACGCTCCTGGGATCAGGAGCGGTCCGAAGTTTCGACTTCGGTCGAAATTGCCTCCTCGGCCGCTGGGTTTTCAGACCTCCCGTCTGTACCGGGCGTAGAGGCCGAGGAGTCGGCTGATCCGGCCGAGATTATTCTCGACCCGATTGAGCCGTTATCACCGACTCTTGTCGATGATTCTTTGGAGAGAACGCCGATTCTCTCCTTCTCCGACGAGGAGACCTGCCCTGCGGGCCTCCCGATCGAGGGAAAAGAACCGGAGCCTCGGTTTTCACCGAGCCCAGTCTCTCCCGATCGACAAAGCCGACACCGTCGGTCTCGATCAGGGAGTAAGTCCTCTTCGGTTGATCGACCTAAAAAAGGACACAAGCACTCCCGCAAGAGGCGCCGCCACCGTTCCTCTTCCTCCTCGGACGAGGAGAGGCTTCGACGAAAAATTCGTCGACGTTGCGAGGATCTCACATGGCAGCAATTCCTGCAGTAGGTCAGAGCGGCCCCTCGGGGTCGGCTATTCCTGGCCTCAGCCTCTTCGGGCCGCCTCAGACAATCGATTGCTCAGGTGCCGTCTCTTGGGGCCCGGTGCGCTTCCACCGCAACGGTCTCAGGTTCCCCACCTATTTTGGTGGAACCTCCACCTAGTTGCCCTCGAGGATTCCTCCAAAGAGGCACCCACAGTCTTCGGGTCTTCCCACAGACTGTCAGTTACGGTCACCCTGATCGTCCCTCAGGCGATCGAAGGGGACTTAGGTGGGCAGCCTTATATCGGGACTCCTCCGATTCGATAACACTGGCCTCACTCTCTCGATGAGCTTTCGGCCAGGCTTGGAAGAAGGGCCCTCCTCCTTCCAGGGCATCCTCCGGCTCATTTCTGAATCGACGGGGATGGCCCTACAGCCTATCCAGAAAAAGGCAGAATATCCCCTTACGGATATCCTTAAGAGGGGGGATACCCCTACGGAGGCTTTTCCAGTCGCCGAAGCCATTATGGGTCCGGCCTTGGAACTCTGGCAGCGTCCAGCCTCCTGCCCAGCTCCATCTGCCCGCATGGCACGCAAGTACGCGGTGCCCACAGGGTCTTTGGCAGGGTTTACTGAGCACCCCTCGGCGGAAAGCCTTGTGACTGCCTCAGTATTCAGGCGGACGGGCAGCTCAGCCGATACTGACCGCCCTCCAGACAAAGAGTCCAAACTCATGGACCACTCGGCCCGAAAGGTCTATGCTGCATCATCTTTGGGCCTTCGTCAGGCAAGCTCAGCGGTGATTATGGCGCACTTCTCTGACGCCCTCTTGGGGTTGCTGGACGAAGTTCTTCCCCACCTCCCAGCTGACATGCAGACCACGGTCAAGCAGGTCAGGGACCAGGGCAGAGCTGTTGCTAAACAACAACTCCAGACTGCTCTGGACGGTGATTCCTGTGCCGTTCACTAGCTGCAGCGGTATCCACTGCCGCAGGGCTTGGCTGAGGTTATCATCCTTTCCCGTGGATACTCAGCACAAGCTGGCTGATGTGCCCTTCCTTGGCACCAACCTCTTCGGGCCAGGAGTGGCAGATCACCTGCAGCATATCGAGCAATCTAATGCCACCTTAGATGCTACATCTGCTAAGGGTTCTTCAAGTAAGAACCAGCAGAAGCGCAGGAAGAAGCCTTTTCGTCAGTCTTCCCCTGCGATCAGGCAACCACCCTTCCAGGGGGGTCAACAACAGCAGCAGGCTCAGGCTTGGCGCCCTAGGCCCAAGCAAGGTCCCCAGCAGCCACGCAAAGGAGGCCGAGGCGCTGGTCCAGGTACCTCTCCTCCTCCTCTAAGTTTGCCCAGTGATCGGCCGGAAGTCCCCGCATCTGCCACTTCAGCTCTGATCCTCCTGCGGGGGCCGGCCTGCCACTTCGTTTCCGCCTGATCCGGTATCACCACGGACAGATGGGTCCTAAAAGTGGTCGGGCAGGGTCTGCCCTTAGAATTCGAGCAGTACCCACCCAGCCGAGCCCGTGCCCCACGAGAGGAGCGGATCTCAGTCGCCCAGTCTGTCCTCCGAGACGACATTGCGCTACTCCTCCTCAAAGAGGTGGTGGCCCGAGTGACGGATCCTCCTTCAGACCCAGGCTTTGTCTCCAGGTATTTCCTGGTGCCAAAACGGATGGGGGGTTGGCGCCCCATTCTAGATCTGCACGACCTGAATCAGTATCTCAGGTCTCGCACCTTTCGGATGGTAACTCTAAATCAGATCATACCATCCCTGGAGCGAAACATGTGGTTCTGCACACTGGATCTTCAGGACGCTTTTTTCCATGTCCCTATCCGTCCGTCTCATCAGCGGTTCCTCCGCTTCAGGGTCGAAGGGACCCTGCACGAGTTCAGAGCCATGCCGCTCGCCTGTCATCGGCCCCAAGGGTTTTCACCAAATACATTGCAGTGGTGGCAGCCCATCTTCACAGGGGGTTCAGATGCATCCTCACCTGGACGATTGGCTCTTGTGGATCCTCCTTCAGGAGGTGGAGAGGTCCAGGACCTGACCTCCAACCTGCTCACACTTGGGCCTTCTGATCAACGAGGCCAAATCGGAACTCGTACCTTCCCAGGTGATGGGCTTCATCGGGGCAGAGCTCGACTCTCGTCAAGCCAGAGCTCGGCTCCCGGCGGACAGGGCGGAGGTTCTCTCCTCCTTTGCCCAATCATTTTTGGTTGGGCACTCACGCCCTGCCCGGGTCTTCCTGCGCCTCCTGGGCTACATGGCGGCGTGCACGTCGGTGGTCCGCTGGGCCAGACTGCACATGCGCCCCCTCCAGTGGGAGCTCGCCGCCCAGTGGTCTCAGCATCAGGGTCTTTTCGACCAGCTGGTCACGGTCACCCAGAGGATGTGGGACGCTCTCCAATGGTGGACCGTCCCGAGTCATCTGCAGGAAGGGATCCCGTTCGTCCGCTCGAGCGGCGGTGGGTCGCTACGAGCGATGCCTCTCATGGGCTGGGGGCCCACATGGGGACCACGAGGCTCATGGGCTCTGGACCCCAGAGGGTCCCGATGCCACATCAACCTGTTGGAGCTCAGGGCAGTCAGACTGGCTCTGTCAGCTTTCGCTCCTCAGCTCTGGGGTCAAGTGGTTCAAGTCCAGACGGACAATACCACGACCATGTACTACCTCAACAAACAGGGCGGCACGCACTCCCATCTGCTATGCAAGGAGGCGCTCCGGATCTGGACCCTCGTCAGCCGACTGGAGGCGGATCTCCTAGCCATCCATTTGGCAGGAGTCGCGAACCAACTGGCGGATGCTCTCAGCCGCTTAGGCCAGACATCCCACGAGTGGTCTCTCCATCCAGAGGTAGCTTACTGCCTGTTCTCTCATTGGGGCAAGCCGTTGGTGGACCTGTTTGCCTCCAGGGAGAACACCAAGCTGAGGCTGTTCCATGCCCGCCCCCCTCAGCAGGGCTCACTGCAGGGGGATGCCTTCTCGAGGCCGTGGACCCCAGGCCTCTTTTACGCCTTTCCTCCATTTCCCTTGATCCACAAGGTGTTACTCAAGGTGAGGAAGGACAAGGCGAAGGTGATCCTGGTAGCCCCAGATTGGCCACGCCAGTTCTGGTATCCAGATCTCCTCAGCCTCAGCTGCAGGAACCCAGAGCGGCTCAGTACACGCCCGGACCTGATTTTTCTGAACCAGGGGAAGGTCCTTCATCCGGACCTTCAATCCCTGCACCTCACAGCCTGGTTCCTGAGCAGCTAGAGTTCCAGGCTTTGGGTCTTTCTGAGGATGTCTACACCGTGGTGGAGGCATCTCGAAAAGAATCGACCAGGAAATGTTATGCCTTCAAATGGAAGAGATTTTCCATTTGGTGTCAGGGTAAAGGTCTGGATCCCTTATCCTGCTCGGTGGCTAACATTCTGGACTACCTTTGGTCTCTCTCCAAAGGAGGTCTTCGGTCATCGACCCTTAGGGTGCACCTTGCAGCCATCTCTGCCTACCGGGCGCGGGCCGGTCAGCCGACGTTGGCTCAGGAGACGGTGATCGGGCGCTTTTTCAAAGGCCTGGATCACATATCCCCTCCGGTGCGTGAACCTCCACCTCCGTGGGATCTTTTGCTGGTTTTGGCAAAGCTCATGGGCAAGCCATTCGAACCCATGCACAAGTGTGAGCTCTCGCACTTGTCGTGAAAGACTGCCTTCCTGGTGGCTATCACGTCAGCCAGAAGGACAGGGGAGCGCCAGGCGCTTTCGGTGGACTCCCCTTATCTGGTCTTTCACAGGGACAAAGTTGTCCTGTGCCCCCACCCGAAATTCCTTCCGAAGGTGGTGTCAGAGTTTCACCTTAACCAGGTGTTGACCCTGCCAGTATATTACCCTAATTACACCTCGGACGCCGAGTATAGGCTCCATACTCTGGACCTCAGACGTGGTCTCTCCTATTATAAGGAGAGGACGGCGGAAATTCGGGGAGAGGTTCGCCAGCTGTTTGTCACCTACGCTGAAGCCGCTTCGGCAGACCTGCAGCCAAGCGGACTATGTAGATGGATCACATCATGCATAGGTCTGTGTTATGAATTGGCGGGTAAGGAGCCTCCCAAAGGGCTAAGGGCTCATTCTACCCATATACTGCTGCTTGTGGCTGCTTCCAGGGACATCCCTATCCAGGAAATCTGTCGGCCGCTACCTGGAAGTCAGCAAGCACCTTTATTACCCATTACCACATTGACCTAGAGTCACGCCGGGATGCTGGTTTTGGGGCCTCGGTTCTCCAATCTCTATTCCCTAAGTAGGGGGTGTGCGCCTTGCCTCCCTCCTCCCACAGAACTGCTTGGAGTCTGCCAGACAGTGTGGATGAACAACATATCCACGCTCCTAGAAGAACAGGTTACTCACCTGTAACAGTAGTTCTAGGAGTGGTATATGTTGTTCATCCACACGCACCCACCCGACCTCCCGGCTTTAGGGCGCACAACCTGGCTTCCAGCGGGCTAGATCTGGCGTCATGGGGCGGAGCCGAGGTATTTACCACCTGGGTGGGTGGGAGGAGCCAGCTTGAAGACTTCCGGCAAGATTTAAAGGGGAAAGGGACAATGCCAGACAGTGTGGATGAACAACATATACCACTCCTAGAACTACTGTTACAGGTGAGTAACCTGTTCTTCCCAGAGTCACCATCTTGAACCTTGATTTTAAAAGATGTTTGTTCAGGTATCTTAGATCTAGGATGGGTCACCACTTCCCTGTCTTTTTTGGGGTAAGGAAGTACCTGGAGTACAGACCTTTGCCCCAGTGTAGGGTAGGAACTTTCTCTCTCTATGGCTCCTAAGGCCAGAAGAGATGAAACCTCTATCTCTAGAGCAAGGGTTTCGGAGAGACTTACAGGTGGAAAAGATCTGGCTCTCATCTTCGGAAATGTTTTGAAGCGGAGAACCAGTCCCTGGCTTACTACTTCCAGGACCCACTTGTCTGAAGTAACAGACACCCAGTCCTGGACGAAGTAAGCCAAGCTGCCCCCTACTGGGATAAGAGAGTCGACCCGGACAGGCCCATCAGGGTGTCTGCTTGGCAGGGGCCTTAGGCTGAGGAGTGGATGCAGCCCTGCTCATCCCCCTTCTGCCTCTCCCTCTGAAGAACCCCCCTCTGTGAAAAGGGAGAAGAGGCCTGCGCTTGGTAGAAAGGCCTATGCAAAGGCCTGCCGCTGCCCCTAGAATGCTGCCTTTGAGGAGTTGTCTGCCTCTCCTTGGCCTATGCACTCCTATAAGTGGTTCTGTATTCCTCCATTTTCTTCATGTAATTCTCTGTCTGCTCCCCAAACAGAGAATTATCTTCCACAGGGAAATCCATGGCCTCAGTCTGGGTGTCCTATGAGAGGCTAGTACATCTGAGCCAAGCCATTCTAGCCATTCTCCGAAGAGCCACAGATGTAGCCATGACTCTTGATGACACATCATTGGAGTCCACAGCAGTATGGAATTGTACCTTAGATGCCTCAGTCCCATCCGCAGACACCTCCTCCAGCTCCTTGGCCAGCTGGGGGAGGCCTGTTTAGCAAGTACAGTGTCCCATCTGGACTTCTGGTATGTGGCTATATAGGCCATATAATTAGCCTGCCTGAGTCTCAAAGAGGATGCCATGTATTGCTTCTTTGCCAAGGCATCCATCCTCCTGGAGTCTTTATCTGGGGTGTGTGAAGCCAAGGGGACATTAGCCCTGTCACAGGCTGCAGCTTGCATGACCCCAACATGGCTGTATTGTTGGTAGAAAAACTCTGTGTCTGAGCCTGATTAAGTGTACCTCTTATCCATTCTTCTATCAACAGGAGGGTACAGAATTAGAAGACTTTAACATTTTTTGTGTCTATTTCCCAAAAGATTTGGGCAAGGGAATAGACAGCCTCCTGGACTCTGGGATGTCCATCATCTCTACAAAATCAGGCTCCTCTTGATCCTCTGTAGCTTCCTCTATAGGGAGCTGAAGAGTTTCAGCCACTTTCCTGTAAAACATATAGTGGGGAGGGGACTCAGAGAGCCTAGGAGGGGAAACACCAGAAGGTCTGTCTGGGAGATGTCCAGTTCAGTGGGCACATCCAGACTTTCTGCTCAATCATAATCATCATCTTGTTCATAATTCCCCTTCTCCTCAAATTCTGTTTCATAAAAATCTTCAGGGGCATATTCCTGAACCGGTGGAATCAACCGAACCGAGCCCCCAACCAACGGAGCCGGATCGGTCGGAAACCGGGCAAAGCGATTCAACAATCCGAATCACTCTGGCAATCTCATCAGTGGTCGGAACATGGACCTCTGGATCCGAACCGGCTGATTTGTCTTTCCTTTTCCTTTTTGTAGGAACCGATCCCTCAGGATCATCTCTCCTATTGCCCGAAGAAGTATCGCCCTGGTCAGAGGGCACCCCTTCTGGTTCGGTCGGAACTGAACCGGGCTGGCCATCCCGGTCAGCGGACTTCTTGGCCTCCTTTTCTCTAAGTCTACTAATCTCTTTTCCAGGGTAGACTTAGGAAAATTTTTACAAATTTGGCAGTCTGTATCGAGGTGTTCAAACCCCAGACAATAAACACAGGTGTTGGGGGGATCGGCCTTAGCAAAGGCTTCCTCACACTCACTGCAGTGTTGAAACCCAGTGGGCCCGGTTTTTTTCTTGGGTTTCTCAGACATGGCCAACCTACCCAAACCTACCCTTTTTTCGGCAACCGCCAGGCAAGACACTCTTATCGGTTCCTAACCGTGTCACGGGTATTGGAAAAAACGTTTAAAACACTTTTTTTTTTTTTTTTTTAGAACCGATAAGGACCGGTAACCACACACTAAAGCAAAGTACAAGGATTCAGTATATAGGATCGGTTCAGCAGAACCGATCGAACAAACTTACAATTTCCACAAGTAATGAAAATAACTATCTAGTACTCACAGTACCGCAGACAGAGCCTGAACCGACAATATGGAACAAATTCGGAATAATTTCGACTTAAAACCGACACTATAACCGACTTTTGAACTGAGCTGAAGGAGAAATCTCTGGAACGACTGTTCAGTGAGGTGGAGTAAAGAATCTGACGGTTGGATTTCAAAGGGCTGCAGATAGAGACCTCAACCGAGCTTGAGCTCAGTGTTCTATGCACTGCATAGAAAATTAACCCTATACTTTCCGGGGCAGCTTAAAGGCTGGAGCTAACTGCATATTGTCAGAATACAGTAAGACTTCATGTTGTTTGAAAAAAAAAACATTATAATAACGGGAGGGATTGTTTTTTGTTTTGAACAGAAATTGTTCAGGTTTGTGATGTTTACTAGTTGTAAGGAAAATGTTGGGTTGGGGGAAAATACAACACACCAATGATGTTTTATTCAAATGTATTGAATTCAGAACAATATCAGCACATGAGGAGCAATCTTTGTCTCAGCAACTTGCCCTCTAAGGGGTGGAGAGGGATAGGGACGAACCCAGACTTCAGACACCTAGGGACGAAACAGAAAAACAATATTAGTTACACATTCCACTATGGCCACTAACCTAATACAAACATATTCACAAAATATAAGTGGTCTTCATGACCCTATAAAGCGATATCGTGTTATGCACTATCTAAAAAGACAAAAAGCATGTCTTTACTTTCTACAGGAGACCCACCTCACCGATCCTGAACATCAGAAACTAAACTGGGGGAAAAACATAATGTTCATGCCTTATCCTACCTCAGAGGGCAAAGAGAGGTGTAGCCATATAAGTTCCTTCAATCACACCCTTCGAAATTAACAACCCCTGGATAGATACCCATGGTAGATATGTAATATTGCAGGGCCTGCTATATGGTCAACAGGTCACAATAGCCAATGTTTACTCCCCCAAAAAAACCCAACTCCAAGTAACACAGAAGTTTATTTCTCTCATCCTGAATCACTTACAGGGACAACTCATTATGGGAGGAGACTTTAATATGACCCTTTCCCCCAACCTGGATTGTTCACACTCCCACTAACACCGGTCCAACAAGATGGCTAAATATTTTAGAACTACTCTAGACCACTTAGGAATATGTGACATTTGATACAGGACTTTTCCATCCACACCTGGCTGTACTTATTATTCCCCTAGGTTTCATTCCTACTCCTGATTAGATTATTTTGTTATAACTTGTAAGCACTTTTCAAAGGTGCAGGACATAACAATTTGTCCCAAACTGATTTCAGATCACCACCCTTTAATACTCCGACTAGATATAGGGAGAGCAGTTAAAAAAACACTTTGGAGGATGAACCCCTTATTATTACAAGATAAAGAATTTCAAGATAACAACAAACAGAATCCCCCAATTTCTGACCGAAAACACCCACACTACCAACACAGAAGCAGTTTTATGGGATGCATTAACAGCTTCTATTCAGGGAGAAATTATAGTTTATATAGCTAAAAAGAATAGAGAAAGAGAAGCGAAATATCAACAACTCTCTGAGGAACTGTTAGGTTACCAAATGTTTTACAGGGACGGAGACCATGAACTGAGTAGCAAAATCAGGGACAAGAAGGCAGCCATACAAAAAATCATTGACAATAAGACCCAACAGGCATTAATGTACCTTCATCTTACAACACATAAGGGGTCCCCACAGGGGACTAAGAAATTGGCTTACAAATTACGTTCCAGAAAACGAACCTCAACAATTATAAAAGTCAGAAACCCCACCTCTGTCCAGATAGAACATACACATATATAATTTATCTTTCTCTGAATTCTTTACGAAATTATATTCAGAGGAATCAGGGCCTCCCGAATTAGATAGAGAGGCCTTCCTCTCCCGACTTAATCTCCCCAAATTAGAAGAGTTCCAGATAAGACCCCTTGAGGCTCAAATCACTCGACTCGTAATCTCAGGGTCCATTCAAAAACTTAAACCTGGTTGCTGTCCGGGCCCAGACAGATTTATATCTGAATGATGTTGCAAATTCTCAAATGTCCTTCTTCCGAGTTTACACACTCTATATAATGAACTGGCTAAGGTAACTCACCCCCCCTCCCCTCCCCTTCATGGAGGTTTGCTACACTAACCCCAATGTTAACACCAAATAAAGACCCAACCACTCCTATGGCTTACTACCCAATCTCTATGTTAAATACTGATTACAAGATGTTTACCAACATATGGGCTGCCAGACTAGAAAGACTCCTACCAAACATCATAAACCCAGATCAATCCGGATTTATTCCAGGCAGGACCACTTCTGACAATATCCACAAAACTCTAATCTTCCAAGAATATACCATAAAATTACACATTCCAATAGCCTTTATCAACTTAGATGCTGAAAAGGCTTTTGTTAGGGTGTCCTGGCCCTTTCTTTGGGACACCCTATGGCCCTTTCACTTCCCTGCCTCTTTTATAGCCTATCTCCAAAAACTATATACTTCACCTAAGGCTTATTTGAGAATCAATGGTGGCATTTCAACCCCCGTTCAGGTAAATCGAGGTACCCATCAGGGTTGTCCCCTTTCTCCCAGCTTGTTCGTTTTCTATCTGGAGCCTTTGGCCCAGGCGCTGAGAGAGAATCGAGAGGTGGAAGGGTGTACCAGTAGCCCAACACCAGTACAAAATAAGTTTATTTGTCGATGATGTGTTTTTATCCTTAACTTCCTCATACACTTCAATACCTGCAGCATGGCAGATCTTAAAACAATTTGAAGAGCTAGCTGGCTTTAAGCTAAGTTATGCTAAAACAGAAATTCTTCTACATTACTTTATCCCCCTACTACCTTAAAGAGAGCGTATCCCTTTAAATGGCTCACAACAAAAATAAAATACCTAGGTATTAATATCCCCCTTAACCCAGAGGTTCTGGAAATAGTAAATTATGAACCTCTGACCCTTAATATACAATCAGACTTAGCCAGATGGTCCCCATTACTTTTTACCTTTCGCCAAAGAATAACTATAATCAAAATGAATATTCTTCCCAGACTCCTTTATCTCATCCAAAACATACCTAATTTCCCCTCAACCTTTTTATTTTAAAGTCTGGGATAAGTTAATTTCTGCTTTTGTTTGGGGTCATGGACGCCCACGGATCAGATTATCAGCTTTAAAGCTATCATTAGCTCAAGGGGGAGTTGGTCTTCCGGATTTTACTTTATACGCAAAAGCATCATTCCTCCGCACAATCTTGATATGGTTGGCACAGAACTACTGAACCCCTTGGAAATCCTTAGAATTTAATATAAATTATCTATTCGATATAAACAACATACTTTTTTCTTCAAAAGGGTGATCCCTACCCCTCAGGGCCTTCTCTAAAATAACGACCAATACTTACCAAATATGGAAAAGACTGAGAAGGACAAGTGTCATTTGCCCCATCTTTGAAAACGGTAAACCGATTTCGGAGGATGATACCTTCCTCCCTATAGTATTTGACCTCTCCTTTAGGTGATGGCAGCGACTGGATCTGTCTTATTTCTACCAGTTTTTATCACCACAGGGTATAATCCCCTTTGATATATTATTATCAAAATGTAACCTACAACATTCTGTCCAATTCCGTAACTTTCAAGTGCGCAACCACATTTTAAGAAATAAACACAGTCCAATTCTACCAGCTCCGGTGCCTGACCTATTACAAGTTTTTATGACAGTAATATAGGGAAGGTTGGATGGCCATCTTATTGGGAATCTGTATAGAGCTCTAGGGAACTGATCCTTGGAAACTACCAAACCAGTTTTGGCTGAATGGAATAAAGACCTTGGTTTGGAGGTGCCATGAGAGTCCTGGACAGAGACAAATTTGCTAGCCATTAAAATCACTTCATCACCCACATGGCAAGAGTTTGCTTGGAAGTGTCGGTTGAGATGCTGCCAGTCTCCTGAGATCCTTAGTAGTTACGTTCCTGAGAGGTATGGCCGTTGGCGCAATTGTGGCTGCCAGCGCGCCTCACTGGACATATCTTTTGGTTGTGCCCATACTTGTTACCCTTTTGGCTAACGCTTCAGATAGAATTTTCAAAATGTCTAGCTGAAACAATTGAATTAACAGCTAAACAGGTCTTGATGGACGTTTCCACCCTGGAAGAGTACTCTTCTTCCGGTATTTCTCTTAGCAGCTAAGAAAGCCATAACCAGAAGATGGATGACAACATCTGTACCATCGATTGAGGACTGGAGACTAATAATGAAACAAATATTTTACACTGAAAATCTCAACTCCAGAATCCAGCATAAGGGACCAAACTATATGAGGAAGTGGCAGACCTGGTCTCTATATCAAGCCACCATAGATCCAGACTTTTCTTCTTAATTAGGGAAACCATATGAGGGATAAAAGTTAAAAAGAACTTCCTTAAATTTAGATCATAGAGCAGGAGGTGAGGGTTGAACCAAGCAACATGAAACTGGACTAAATTGGTTCTCTTATAGAAGGATTCTTAGACTTAAGGATATAATAACTTTGAAGACAATAAATTGTAAAGGTAGTGACTATAATCATTGATAACCTGTGACACCTTAGGTAAAAGATATGGATTAAGGATAAGGACTTCTCTTCAAGTACCAAACATATAAGAACAGTTGTACAACGAAGTGATCTGTGAAAAATGTAAAACTGTGTGTGTAAAAAACGCAATAAAAACTAAATAAAAAAAAATACAGGCACCAGGAGAAGAAGAAGGAGACCCCCGGTGCATTCCGGATACCCACCGTGCCATCAACCACTTTAATGGTAACGGCACTCACCCTCTGACCATTGACACAGCTCCCAGGTAGGGACATGGTGCTGGTGCTGCCAGGCCCAGTACAGCCAGTACATCGACACTGACTTCGGGGGCTCTGTCTCCCCCATTGACTTCTGCTGATGCACCAGTCGACCACACGGGCCCCGGGTTCTGTTGTCTTTATAGACATGCTCAGATTCCTGTTGCTTCCTCCTCCCATTCCTGGAGGCCTATTGTCAGAGCTTTCACTACCCCCCGACGACAGAGACTAGAACCGTGCTTTAGCCACCTCCTAGAGCAACGCCGACCTTGCTGGTGCATTCCTGCTACCCATCAACCAGGTTGATGATTTCAAATACAATCGTGATTTAATAATGCAGTATGAAGAGGAGGAACAAGAGGACTATGCTGGAAATTCCTATGAGAAGGGCACCAGCTCTGTTGTGTCCACCTGCAGTGAGGACTTGGTGGTCTACACTCAGAGGACCCAACTTTCCTCACCATGATGCAGCATTTAGAGGCTGCCATGGGTTTTGATTCAGTGGAAAAGGATACCACTAAGAAAAATGTAATGGATTTCTTGGAGTTATGTGATTCAACCCCCACTATGGTACCACCTCTCCTCTCTGCTCTAGAAGCTGCTACATTTGCTGCCTGGTATAGGCCAAATGTTATTCAAGCCATACCAAGAAAAGCAGACAGAATGTACATGGCTCCTTTGGGGAAACCCTGTTTTTGCCATCCAGCCTGAGGTAGACTCCTGGTCATTAATGCTGCCCATGATAGGTCAAGGGCATCAAAACACCTGAGTTCCCAATCTCCTGGTAAAGAATACAGGAAATCTGATGTGCTGCTAGGCAAGAGGACATTTGTCTTAGCCTCCCTGGACCTCAGAATTGCTAACTATCAAGTCCATGTCGTTAAATACCAAAACACTTTCTGGAGAAAGGTCAGTGCAGCTGCACAAGCCTTACCAGAGGGTACCCCCAAGTGGCAGCTCCTCTAGGCTCTCACAGCTTTGGCTGATAAAGAAAAGCACCTGCTTTGCACGGCCTATGGTGTTTCTGATGCTTCTGCCAGGGCTGTTGCCTTGAGCATCTGTCTTTTTTTTTAATTTTAGTTTTTGTTGACCGGGTAAGTGCACTAGACAAATCCTGCCTATTTTCAGGCACGACCCGGGGGAGGGGGATACAGATGAATGCCAACTGACCTTGAACCAGATTAAGCTATTGGTGGTATTTTTAGTGAATGAGGGAAATTTGGCCAGGACACCGGGGAAATTCCCCTACTCTGCTTCCTGTAAGCAGGGGGACCCATTTTCATGTGGGAGCAAGATGGCTGCCTCTGGACATGCTGTGGAGGCAGTGGAGCTGGTCTCTTCCCCTGTCTCTGTTCTGAGAGAGACCTCATCTTCTATGCCTATTGTGCTGCAGTCTACTGAATATGGTTCTTCTGTGCCTTTGGATACTTCCCCTGCTGCTGTTGTGGATACTTGTGTGCAGTGTTTACCTGTGGATCCTTCATTTATTCCTCATACTGTGCTTACAACGTCTTCTAGCCCTGCTACTATGGATATACGTGAGTCTTCTCCTCCTGTTTCTATGGATGTAGATGTGTTACTTAAAATCGAGGAACAGCTTTATTTCACTGCTAGACAGCGTTTGTTAGCCCTTAAGCCTCAGTCTGGTTTTGTACCTGCTGCTACTGACTCACCGTATGGGAATGCTTGTTTTACTGTCTTTTCACCGGTTCTGACACTTCCGCATTCTTTGCCTGTTGCTACGGACCCTCCTCACTCCCTACTGCCTGTACTGACTGCACCTCTTGCTCAGCTTTCTCCAGAAACTTCTTCTGTACAGGTATCTGCTTCTGCTCTCCCTGATGCCTTGCACACGACGGACTGGTCTTTTGAGTCAGCCCTGGAAGCGGCTGGGTGGGAGAAGGATCCTACCGTTGGGACTTGGCGTTCTGGTTCTTCCCCGATCTATACTAGGCCACCTGACACTGACAAACTGCTGGCCTCTCCTGTTTTGAAAGACTCTGCTGCTTCTCTTGATCTTTCTTTGCCAACTGACCTCCTTCTGACTCAGAACCCGACTTTGCAATTTGGTCCTGCTTCCTCGACGCCTCAAGAACAACGGACTCTTCGGGACCCTGAGTCTCGTCCAGTTCCTGCTACTTCTACTGCTTCGTCCCCTAAAACTTATGCTGCATGCTTTCAACCCCCTGTACATCAAGCTAAAAGACACAACGCTGTTCGGCTGCATTATTTGGGGGGCTTACCTGACTATCCTGACCAATTTTTTTTGTAGGTCGCACTCTTTTGAAGGATTCTATGCAATTTGCTGCTTTTGAGATTCATGCCTTAATTCATGTTTCTTCAGAGTCTCATTTTGATATTAGTTTTAAAACTATCACTGGTTTAGAAAAGTTTTGGAGAAAATATCAGGAGCTTAAAATTCTCCTTTATGGTCACCGCTTAATGCCATTCCCTTAACTAAACCTACTCAGAAAACTGTTACTATATTGTTTCAGAATGAAGGTGTCAGTCTTAATGATATTACTGTCTGGTTAAAGCAAAGATGTACTGTCCTTTCTGACCCAGAGGCTATCTTTGATTCTGAGAATATCTGGACAGGTGGGTGGAGAGCGAGGGTTATGCTTCGCACTTCGGAGGCTGGAATACAGCATCTCCCAAACAGCTTTATGCCTGGGAAAGACAGGGGAGTTCATTTTTACCACGGCCAGCCTAAAGCTTGCTACAGATGTGGCTCTCAGAATCATATAACTATTGTCTGTGACAAGATTAAATGCTCTGTTTGTGGTAGCATTGACCATGCAGGTTCCCAATGTGTGGATGAACCTCTGTGCGTCCTTTGTGACGAATTGAGGCACACTTTCCAGACTTGTACTTGGGCAGCTCACAACTCCCCAACTCTTGCTGATGGGGAAAAACAACGTTTGCTTATTACTGTCGCATAATGTTCTCGTTTATCTGACACACTTTCTAGACCTCAATGCATACCCCTCCCTCACCCTGTTGTACCGGCTGTTGACCCCTCTTCTACTTTACACGAACGGTCTGCTCCTGTTTTGGAACCACAGACCTTTACTACAGCTCTCCCTCCCCCTTCTTCTGATCTTGCTATTTCTACCTCAGAAGAGGTCCTTCTATTCCTGTCTTGCATAGTATTTCTGGGTCTTCCATGGACCCCCGAACCTTTTGTTAGAGTTACACGAGGATCTAAGAAGGGGACTTCTCCTTCTTCTGAGGCCCTGAAATCCTCTACTGTGACTCATATGAACAAATTTGAGGTTTTACGTTACCTTCAGGACAACACAGACTCTGATACGTCCTCTGTTTTTTCCTCCCACCCTGATGTGACTACGGACACAGAAGTACCCATTGATAATATTGGTTCTCAAAAAAGGAAAGCTAAGGCAAAACTGAAACATAGGGAAGGTACCCCTAGGAAAGGTAGGCTAAGGTGACTTGTGTGTTTTTGTTTTCACTTTCTCGTTTCATGTCTTCTGCTTTCTCAGTGCATACTGTTAATGTTAACAGTATAAAGAAGCATGCTAAGAGAGATGCAGTTTTTTTTTTTTTTATCTGGCTTGACAGCTGGTCTCATCTTTTTGCAAGATGTACATTTCCATGCTCTTCCAGAAATTTCTAGGGCCACTCGTGCCTGGACCTCTGGGCTCTCGTTTTGGTCCTTTGGACAGGACTCTTGTTCTGGATTGGGTATTTTATTTAGTGTACCTGATGTTACTGTTATTAAACTGTTGGATGTCTACCCGGGTCGGTTTCTGTTGTTGGATATTTTGATTTCTTCTGTCCCTTTCCGGATTATTAATATTTACGCCCCTCAATTAAAATCCCACAGAATTGAACTACTGAAACTGATTCAACCCTATTTATACACATCAATGCATGTGATTTTTGGGGGTGATTTCAATTGTGGGTTATCCACTAAAGATAAGTCTTCTACTTCAAAGACTACTAAGTTGTTTTGTGACACAAATTTTCTGAAACAACTGCTCAATTCCATAGGTTTACAGGATGCATATTTATCTCTTACGGGTCAGCATACTCCTACTTTTCACAAAGGCCCCCTTGCAACCCGTATTAATTTTTTTTTTTATTTCTTCCCACCTCCAACTTTCTGATGGTGTAATCCAAGTTGCGGAATTTTCGGATCATAATTTATTATCTATTTCTTTAGGCCCTTCCTTGACATCTCGTTTTGGCCCTGGCATTTGGAAACTGAATGCTTCCTGTTATCTGATTCACATTTGTTAAGTCACTTAACTGAGTATATTCTTAATCGAAAGACTATATTTTTTTTATATGATGCCCCCTGGGATTGGTGGCGGGATATGAAATCTGGACTCCGAACTTTATTTAAAATTTTAGTAAACATCATCATGATTCATTGTATTTCCTTTATCACACTAACAGATGACGACTTCAAAAATTACTTTATCTCATGAAACTGGCCATGGTTTTTCCACCCAAATAAGTACTCTTAAGAAGCGCATGATGGATTATCACCTTCTGAAGGCTACTTCTGTTCAGTATCAACAGCGTTTTGGGACCTCTGGTACCTGTGACACTGTATGTCCATATGCTTCTATTCGGCGAACAGTAGAGAGTAAAACCTTTACTACACTGTTTGATGACAGTTTCACCCAGCTCACTGATATTTTGTATATCAGGCACCATGTTACCTGTTATACACAAAAACTATTTGGTCCCATGCCCCCCCCCCCCCCAATCTGCATCCATAATGGACTACTTTTCCTTTTTACAACTTCCTGATGTACCTTCTTCTGTCGAGATATGTTAGATACTGAGATACAAGCACATGAAATTGAAGCAGTAATCAAGTCTTTACTACCAAGAGTAACACTGGCCTGGATGGTCTCTCCAGTGAGCTGTATAGATTGTTTTCTGCTGACCTGAGTTCTGAATTGGCTACAGTTTATAATTCTATTCTACAGTGCGAACATCTTCCTTTAGACTTTAACATGGGTTGTTTATTTTACTTACATAAAAAAGGGGATAGAAGATTGCTCTCCAATTGGAGACCTTTATGCCTCTTAAATACTGATTTTAAAATATTGACCAAAATTTTGAATGTCAGACTTTCTAAATTGGCCATATATGTGATTTCTACCGCACAATCTTGCAGTGTCCCTGGGAGATGTATACAGAACCATCTAATTTTACTTAGAGAAGTGACTGAACGTGGAAATTCTAATGTTTTACATGGTTTCATATTCTCACTGGACCAACGGCAGGCTTTTGATTCTGTACATCATGATTTGTTATGGTCTACTCTTCGATATTATAAAGTACCTGATTATACCCTGACTAGACTCCGGTTGCTATATCGGTCTGCAACTGTTGTCCCACTGGTCAATGGATGAAAGGGCCCTATGCTTCCTCTACACAAGAGGGGTTAGGCAGGGCTGTCCCCTAGTCCACTTTTATATTTTTTTTTTGATCCCTTACTTGTTTCTATTAATCTGCCCCAACAATTATGCTACTTCCTCAGCCCCATATTCCGTGTTGGCCTATGCAGACGATATGAGTCTCATGGTGGCTAATGTTGCCTCGCGTTCTGCATTATGGCATTGTTCCAAGTTTGGGGCTGTTTCTGGTGTGGCCCTTAATCTTGATAAATGTGTAGGCCGTAGATTAGGTTCCCCTTTTGTAGATGAGTCTTCTGTTGACATTAGACTTTGTGATGACCTTATTAGGATTTTGGGCATTTTATACGGTAATGGTTCTTCAGATGTCCTTAACTGGACTCCCAAATTAGATTATGCTCAAACCATGGTTGCACATTGGAATTCATGGCACATGAGTAAGTAAAAAAGGATTTACATGATTAAAACCTTTCTGCTTCCCCTTTTTCTCTTTCTGGCTTATATTTTCCCCCCTCCCCGGCAATTTGAAACCAGATTGCATAGTCTCTTTTTTCAAGCCCTATGGGGTAGCCGTCTGAACCCCATTAAACGTCAGATCTCCTATCTCCCTATTCGGGATGGAGGCCTAGCTATGGCCCATCCTGTTTTTTTTTATACTAGTTTTTTCTTGTTCCATAATAATAGACCCCTGCTGGTTAACCAAGATCGAGGTTGGGAACCTTGGTTCTTGAATCCTGTGGTCCTTGGTTTCATAAATGGGAACTTAACCAATTGACGGTTTTAACACATTCCCCCCAGATTTCTGCTTATGTTAGGGATTGTTTTTTTTGTTTGAAACACTGGCAGATTACTAGCCATATGCTAATAACTGTCTCCAGAAAATCATTGTATAAGTATTTAGTGGACCGTGTATGTTTGGAGATTGTTGTTTTTCCCAAATGTCCTACGCAACATCTCCCTGCTTTGCTCACTTTACTTCATAATTCTAGGGTTCCCCAAAAGATGTGGGACTTACATTGGCTTAGCTGCCATGAACGTATCAACGTCAAATGTAACCATAAACACAAATCACTACAGGACAGATTTGGTTCCAAACCTGAATGTCAGCAACAAGAAACTATTTCACACCTTTTTTTTTCATGTACATTTATTGTTTCTTTTTGGACTCTGTTAGCTGCCAGATGGTGTGAACCCTTGTTTGCTCTCATTACTTATGACAATTTGATGTATGTTTTTTTCCCCCTCACTTGGTCTCATTGGAATATTAATACGTTAAATTTGATTTTTGTGATAATCAAATGGCATGCTCGTTGTCTGTTTAATTTACAGAATCAGGATGTGCCTCTTCTTACCATTATTCGAAGGATCGAACATGATTTAAAGGCCATATATTTTTCAGAGGCAGAGCATTTGCCATCTGACTCTTTGTTGGAATTATGGACACTGTTACCTTGGATAACTGCTTCTGATTTTCCTGTTACATAATTATTTTGTGTTTTATTTTTCTCTGTATCATTTTCGTTTTTCTTTTCTGTTTAGTTGATGTTCAATAAAAACTTCCCCTACTCTTTTCGATAAGTGCCATGGGATCTTTGACATCCACCTGAACTACCACCAATCCAGGCAGATGGGACCTCGGTTTAACGTCTCATCCGAAAGACAGCACCTCAGAAGTGCAGCACCCCTCTCATGCTACACTACAGTGTCAGTACTGGGATATTAACCCAAGTGCCAGATGTGGGAACTGAACCCACAGCCCTCTGTTCTCCCGGCCTCAGAGGCGAGTGTGCTACCTACTGAGCCACTGACACTGCTAAAGGAGGTACTGCTGGCTCAGAGTGACAGGATTTGGGGAATGACGTACAGTACAACATTCCATTCTCAGTGCCCCATTTAGAGTACATAAGCAATTTGGCTCTGATGTCCAGGATATTCTTTCTAATATTCAGGCCTCAGGCAGGACCCTGAAGTTTGTGCACTCCCTCTACCATACCTGACCAAGGGGTAGGCAAAGGGCATCTTTTCACCCAGCTGGTGCTAGACAGCAGACAGCAAGGTAGGGGCTAGGGAACAGGAGCTTGCCCAACCCAGGCACCACTCCAGGTGCACACTCAAAAGCCCCTAGAGGTGGTGGTGCAGCAGAAGCCACCACAACCAGCTCTGTCTGGCTCCTTGTACACCACCTCAAACACCATTACCTCCCGGCATGGTTGAAGGGGGTCATCTCTCTCTTCCTTCACTTGACTGGTGGAAGGAGATTACATCAGATGCCTGGGTCCTGGAAATTATAGCGCAAGGTTGTGTTGTGGAACTTTTGGACACATTTCCAGATCATCCACCAGTGCCAAATCACTATCCTCCAGACCACGCTCCTCTACTCTTGGAGAAAGTTCAGACTGCTTCAGAAGAAGGCCATAGAACCTGTGCCTTTCGAACAAAGAAACATCGGGTTCTACTTCCTTTACTTCCTAGTCCAAAATGGACAGGAAACCTGCAGCCTATTCTTGATCTCTCAGATCTGAACTTTTCATAAGAGTACAGAAAGTTCAGAATGGTCACCCTGCAAGGCCTCCTCCCACTGCTGCAAGCAAGGGATTGGATCTGCTCCCCCAACATGAAGGATGCCTACCTTCATATCAAAATTCACAAACCTCACAGTAAGTATTTGAGGATCTTCTTCGAGCATATCTCTTTCATCAGGCTACATCTTTGGGACTGTAGACACTAGACACTAGGACCACACAGAAACTTTTTGCAAGCAGTCCCCTAGGGGCCACCCATAATGACGTCCTGCATCGGCACTTCCCATATAAACGTGGGCAGTCCCTTCCTTCCTTCCACGGTTCTTTTCCCGCCATCGACCATACTTGCCGGACCCTCCACAGAGACATCACTGCTACAGTTGACAGCTAGACAATGTTTTTTTGAATTTTCTCTCCCTAGTTCGCTATCACTTTTTAGAAGTGATTGTCATCTTCGTGTATGTCATCTAAAGAACCCGTTAAGCTCTTTAAATACTGTGAATGCGGTGAAAAGATTTACTTGGACGACCTGCATGACATCTGCATGTGCTGCCTCAGCGTGGTCCTTAATGTTGAGGCCTGCAAACATTGCTTCAAGTTTAATACAGTTACCCGGCAATTGCAGGAAGAACCCCCTGGAAACCCACCTTCTGAAACAGCAGGTAGCCAGGATGGAGAAGAACTCTAGGGAAAGAGCTCCGCAGCGTCATCGGCCTGTTTTTGGGCCTCTCATTCTTCAAAGTCCTAGGAGAAAACTGCCAGGCAACATAAGCACTGGGAGAGAGAGAGAGAGAGAGAGAGAGAGAGAGGGAGAGGGAGAGGGGGAGAGAGAGACCAATGACTAGGACCAGGAATATAACCCTGACCTCATAATGCAAGAGGAAGAGGAGAATGAAGAATATGTGGAGAGCTCTTATGAGAAGTCTAGCTCAATCATCTCCACAAGGAGAGAGGACTCTGTCGTGTACACTCTGAGATCCCCTCCTGAAGACCCTTCATTCATCTCCATGTGCACCAACTCCAGTCTGCCATGGGGTTTGAATCTGAGGAGAAGGATATCACCAAAAGAAATCTGGTGAAGTCTTTAGAACTACTTGATTCCCCAGCTACTGTGATTTTTTTCTCTGTTGCCTGCCCTAGAGGATGCCACCCTGGCTGCTTGGCATAGGCCAAATATGATTCCTGCCATTCCTAAGAAGGCAGATGAGCTGTACCAGGCCCCCTCAGGAAAGCCCTTTTTTTTGCAGGCCAACCTGAGGCTGACTCAGTTGTGATAAATGCAGCCCATGATGAATCTAAAGTGCTTGAACACCTCAGTTTTTTCCCCTTCTGACAATCAGTTAAGGAGACTAAATGTCCTGAAGAAGAGGACCTTCACTTCTGCTACCTTGGGCCTGAGAATTGCAAATTATCAGGCCAATATGGTAAAATACCAGAATACCCTCTGGAGGAAGGCCAAAGCTGCAGCTAAGCCCAACCAGAGGGTATTCCTAAGCAGGAGCTGCTAGAGGCCCATCAGGCAGGGGCAGATGTAGGTAAACAGCTGTTACAGTCTCTCAACGACATTTCTGATGCTTCTGCTAGAGCAGCAGCTTTTGATGTCTGCCTGAAAAGGCAGTCTTAGTTAAGAGTGGTAGGATTTGCCAGTGATGTGCAGCAATCCATCCTAAATGCCCCATTCAGAGCATACAAGCTGTTCAGAGCAGACATTCAGGATATCCTTTCAAACCTACAGGCTTTGGGCAGGACTTCAAAACCAGTACGCTCCTTCTACTGTACACGACCAAGAAGTAGGCAGAGGATGCCCTTTCATCCAGCCAGTAACAGACAGCATTCAGAAGCCAGACAATAAAGTAAAAGCAGAGGAGGATCAGCTCTGCCTGCCTTAGGATCCACCCCAGGTGCCCATTCAAAATCCCCTAGAGGTGGAAGTGCAGCTGCAGGATCTGCATCTGCGTGACTCATTCTTAGACTCCCACCCACCAGTACCTTTGGAGGTGGTAGTGGGGGGAGGGGTCACCTTTCTCTCCACCTGGACCAATGGAGGAAGTTCACATAAGATGCTTGGGTCCTGCAGATAACAGAACAGGGCCATGCTCTAGAGCTTCTGGAGTTACCACCAGAGCATCCACCAACCCTTTCATCTTATCCTCCAGAACACATTCCAGTGCTGCTAGAGGAAGTACATATCTTAATGCAGGAAAGGTCCATAGAACCAGTTCCTTGGGAACAAAGGAACAGAGGGTTCTAGTCTCACTACTTTCTAGTCCCCAAATGCACAGGGAACCTAAAGCCCATTCTGGACTTAAGAAATCTGAACCTCTTTATTCAGTATATGAAGTTCAGGATGGTCACTCTACCTGCAAGGAGGGGACTGGATCTGTTCCATAGACATGCAGGATGCTTACTTTCATATCAAGATTTGTCCCCCCACAGGAAGTACCTCAGATTCCTTTTACAGGGGGAACATTACCAGTTCAGGGTATTGCCCTTTGGTTTATCATCTGTGCCATAGCTCTTTACCAAATGCATAGCAATAGTGGCAGTAGCTCTCAGGAGAAAGGGACTGTATGTATTCTCCTGTCTGGATGACTGGCTGTCCAAAGCTCATTCCAAAAAGCAGCTTTACCAGACTCTAGCATGCACCAGGCAGTTGTTCGATGCCCTAGGAATCGCAGTCAATGTGCCAAATTCAGTCCTGACCTCTTGTTGGCACCTGCAGTACATAGGGGCAATCCTGCACACTGCCCTAGATGGTATACAGCAACAGATATATCACAGCCAGGACATTCCTGAAACTGTTGGCCTAATGGCAGCAGCCACTGTTACTGTACTACTGGCCAGACTGCATATGAGTATTACCCAGTGAACATTAAGAGTCTAATGGGAGCAACGCACCGACGATCTAGAACAGCAGCTTTTAGTAATCTCTCCTGTCCAAAAGGTGCTTCAGTGGTGATAGAACCCAACCATTTGCTGAAAGGAGCTCCTTTCCTGATTCCTTCACCTCATCAGATCCTCACCACAGATGCCTCTGGGCTGGGCTGGGGGGAGCACATCTGGGACCTCATCAGACACAGAGAACATGGACAGAATGAAGAGTATCCTCCACAAAAACTTCCTACAAATGTGGTCTGTTCTGTATGGTCTACAAGCCTTCCAGAACCATGTATGCCCGTGACATCTGCTGGTGCAAACAGACAACATCGTCATGTTGCACTACATTGATAAGCAAGGGGAAACTCACTCCTACCCATAATGCAGGGAAGCAATGAGGGTTTGATATTGGGCTCTGGAATACGGTCTAGAACTGTTGGCAGTTCACATACCAGGCGTCCAAAACACCTTGGCAGACAGGCTGCAGTCCAGAATCATGAACAGGAACTGCTGACCTTGGTAGCAGAAGACCTGCTTGACAGGTGAGGTTATCCAGAGTTGGAATTTTTTTTTTGTCCCCACACAGTGCAAAACTGCTGCTTTTCTGCTCGCTCATTCCACAGACTGGAGTTTTCTGGCAAGACACATTGCCCCTCTTTTGGAAGGGGAGGTTCCTTTGTGCCTTTCCTGCCTTCCCTCTAACCCAGGGAGTGTTAATCAAGCTCCAAATGAGAGGAGCAACTGTAATTCTCATTGCTCCCCTTTGGCCTCATCAGATCTGGTTCCCCTTACTGCAGCAATTGGCAGTGGAACCACCAGTACTTCTTCCCCTGAGCAAAGGGCTTTCTGTCACAGGAACAGGGACCTTGGTCCATCCGAACTTCAAGTCACTCTGTCTCGGTACATGGATCCTGAAGACATAGCCAGTGCTAGGTCTGGGGTGTCTTAGAAGGTGACTGATGTTCTGGTGGCTGCCAGAAAACCTTCCACCAGAGCCACTTATTCTGAAGTGGAAGCGGTTTGCTTTGTGGTCCGCTTCTTATCAACTGGATCCTTTTGCATGTCCAGTAAATCAGGTTCTAGAGCATTTGCTTTCCTTGTCAGATGCAGGATTGCAATACTCTTCTGTTAAAGTGCACTTGGCTGCCATTTCAGCTTTCCGTGGGCCTATTGATGGTCGTACGGTTGCTCAGCTGGAGGTGGCACATACGTTCTTAAGAGGCATTCTGCACTTGAAGCTTCATATCTGTAATCCAGTCCCAGCTTGTGACCTCAATTTTGTGTTAGAAGAACTCACTTTAGCTCCTTTTGAGCCAACTGCAACTTGTGGCCTATGCTTTCTTTCTTGGAAAGAGTTATTTTTAGTTGCTATTTCTTCTACGCCAAAGATTTCAGAGCTTCAGACTGTAATGTGTGAGCCATCTTATTTGATGTTCCAGAAAGATATGGTGTAGCCAGCCCACTGATGTAGTGGTAGCGCTGCCACTAATGAAGCGAATGACCCGGGTTTAGAAGCGAGCCCGATGTGTTGGAGGGCCGTCCAGGGGGAGGAGGATTGAGCGTCCACTGGACCGCTTTCCACCTCTGGGGGGAGGGTGGGCAAGAGCTTGGGGCTTGCCTGACCCTTGGCAGAGGTGCAGGGATACATAGCCCGAACCATGTGCCTTGACGTCAGTGCACGTCGTGTCTCCAGTGGAGAAACACAGAAAAATCTCCTGGTCGTGCACAGTGACCGCCGGCCCCACTCCTAGCAACTCAGACACTTCCCAGAATCTGGATCCAATCTAGCAGGTCGAGGGACCTCTCACCCCCTGTTACAGAGGGCAAGCCACATGGGGTGTAGGAGAAGGCAAGTCCAGGGAGGAACCAGGGTGACGGGGCTCGGAGAACTGGCATGAAGGAGGGCTGGCTGGGACGGGGGCACACAAAACAAAAAAAAAAAGACGGAGCGTCTTTACTTGCCAGTCCTAAGTTTCTTCCAAAGGTGTTGTCTGAGTTTACTTTAAATCATCTAGCCACCTACCGGTTTATTTTCCTGAGCATGCCAATCCAGGGGAAACATTGCTCCACACATTTGATGTACATAGAATACTCAGGTACGATATCATACACTGAGTGGATAAATGATCTCACTGTTTATCTCAGAATTGAGCGTTTGATAGCAAATACAGGTAATAGGCTTCATCTTTTTGATAAAAAGTAGGGCAAATTATACACTCTGTACCTGCACTAAGTATCTATCTCTCATGGACTCCCCAGTTGACTTTTTACAACCTTAGTAGATCCATTATAACTCAAGGAAGGGCACACTCCAGGGAGGGGTAGTTAACAGGGGGAGAGAAAGGTGGGGGAGTTCGTGGTTGTCTTGTTTTATCCGAAGCTGACTGTTTTATAAAAGCCTATTGATTTTGTTTTGTGATGAAAAATCAATAAAGAATTTGAATTTCAAAAAAAAAAAAAAAGAATACTCAGGTACTACTGTGTATACACCGCACAAAGAACTGCAGGAAGTCGTCACAGCTTTTTGTTTCCTTTGCCCCTGGGAAAAGGGTGTTTCATACAAACATACGAATGTGCCAGCAGAATCAGACCACCCGGTCTAAGTCTGCTCGAGTGTACAGCTAGCACCCCTAGTTTGCAGCTGCCCCACCCCCCTCCCATTTTGTCATCCCACTGACACCCACCACCTCCCTTTACCCTGTCCCATGCCCTTTTGAAACTGTTCACAGATTTACATGATACCGCCCATTCTGGTAGGGCATTCCATTTTGCTACCACCCTCTCTGTGAAATAATGTCTCCTCATTTCCTTCCTAAATCCCCCTCCCCATTCTTAGCGCATGCCCCCTGGTGACCCTCCCCCTCCTTAACTTAAAGACCCCATCTGCCCCATCCTTATTGATTCCCCTCAGATACTTGAATATCTCTATCATGTCCCCTCTGTCCCTTCTGTCCTCCAGGGTGTACATATTCAGGTCTCTCAGCCTGCTGTTATAGTCTGTCCCTTCCATTCCACATATCATCTTTGTTGCCCTCCTTTGTATCCCCTCCAGTAGCCTGATATCATGCTTTAGGTATGGCCTCCAAAACTGCACACAGTACTCTAAGTGCAACCTTGCCAGCGGCCTGTAGAGCGGCAAGATCACCTCTCCTCGCCTGGACAAAAAAACCCTCGCTATGCACCCCAGCATTTTGTTCACTTTTGCAGCTGCTCTCCTGCACTGGGCAGTGTTGTCCATGGTCCTTGTTTTCATAACCCCTAGGTCCTTCTCCTCCTCAGTGATCCCCAGCTTATCCCCTCCCAGCCAGTATTCTCTCCTTGGGTTCTTCACCCCAAAGTGCATAACCTTGCACTTCTTTGCATTGAACCCCAGCTGCCACCTCTCTGATCACTTCTCTAGCTTGCTTAGGTCCCCCTGTAGCTGCTTCCATCCCTCCTCTCCATTCACCACTGCTCCGATTTTGGTGTAGTCAGCAAACAGACTTATCTTGCTCACCACCCCATGTGCTATGGCTGATATGAAGAGCCCGAACAATACTGGCCCCAACACAGAGCCCTGTGGCATCCCACTCGTCACCGGCCTTGGAGTTGAGAGCGCTCCTCTCCTCTCACCACCACCCGTTGCAGCCTCCCACTCAGCCAGCTTGTAATCTAGTTCATCATTTTTCCCCCTACCCCTTCACCAGTTAGCTTCCCCCCAAGCCACCCATGAGGCACAGAATTGAAGGTCTTGCTGAAGTCCAAGTAAAGAACATCCACCGCATGACCCTTATCCAGCTCACCTGTCACCCAGTCATAATATTGTATGAGGTTGGTTTGACAAGGCTTCCCTGAAACAAACCCATGCTGCCTCACATCCTGGAGGCCATTGTCCTCCAGGTACGACATCAGTCTTTCCTTTAGTATTGTCTCCAGGAGTTTGCACATTATGGAGATGTGACTTACCGGGTGATAATTACCCAGTTCATCCCTTGGTCCGCTCTTGTGTAATGGTACTACATGGCCAACCTCCCTGACCTCCAGGCTTGGATCTATACTAACGTCCCGGATGTCCTAGCCATCACAGAAACCTGGCTTAAGCCCACAGTGCTTGACTCTCAGTGCCACTTTCCTGGATACAACATGCTTCGTATCGACCATCCTGGCACTAAAAGGGGAGGTGGCCTTGCCCTCTACTTCAAAAATCACCTAAACATTACCCTTCTGCAGGACCCCCTCCTACCAAACTGTGAAATCCTACACTCCCTACTGCTTCTTGGGGGTGTAAAGAAACTCCATATTTTTTGTACTTGTATCCCCCCAAAAAATGCTACACAAGGCATCACTGAACTCCTAGGGTTTCTGCCTTCAGTTACAGGCAAGAATGACATTTTCTGCCTTGGTGATTTTAACCTTGACTGGTCCGAGAAAAACTCAGCTAACCTTCCTCCTTAGCTAGCAAGGCAAATCTATCCCAGCTTTCTCATGCAGAACCCACAAGAGGTCTCACGTTGGGGCAACTGTGCCACCCTCCTTGACTGGATACTTACTAACAGGATGGAATATGTTGCCTCAGCCGGTGTGCTACCTGACGCAATTAGTGACCGCTATCCTATCTACTGTGTCTGGAACACTGTCATTCCTCCCCTCCCTGCTAAAACTGTAACCTTTCATAATCTCTCCCGCCTAAGTCATGAGGACTTCTTAACTGACCTTAACCTCTCTACCAAACAGAGGACATTAACATAGCCACAGAATATTTCAGCTCCGTCCTCCTCTCTCTTCTAAACCTTCACATCCCGGTCACCACACGTAGGATGGCAGGGAAAGTAACCAAGTGGCTAACACGCCCCCTGCTTCAACTTCTCAAATCTAGGGACAAACTTTGGTCCAGGTGGAAGATCTCCCACCTCCGTGCAGACTTTGAAGACTATCGTGCATTACGTAACAACTGCAAGAGACAAATTCGTATTGCCAAAAGCACCTACTATAGGAACCTACTAATAACATCCTCTACAAATCCGCAGGTACTGGTCCAAAATTAAGGACATTCTCTGCAACGACAAGCAACAGAATCCAGCTGACATGAACATTCAAGGTGTTCACTGCACCAACCATGACACCATTGCCAATGCCTTCAATGCCCTTTTTTCTTCTCCACCAGTCGCTACTCTAACTAGCCCACAACCTGACTGTCCCTCTTCTCTCCTCCCTCGCCCTCCCACCTCCCTTTCGTTCTGGCTCCAACCCACATACCTTGAGGTTACATGCTACTTAACTCCCTTCCGGCCAGCGGTGGTCAAGTGCCTGAGGGATCCTTGCATACTTAAGCAGTATGCACCTTGGCTGACCAGACCTATAACCTGGCTTTTTAACCTTCGATTCAGTACGCCTACTGTCCCATCCACCTGGAAAACTGCCAGAACCATCCCTAGACACAAAAGGCGGATGTCAAACTCATGTCCAACTACCGCCCTATATCTCTTCTGCCCACTCTCAGTAAGCTGCTTGAAAAAATAGTCCACCGCCAGCTTGCTGCTCACCTTGACATGTTTAATCTTTCAAACCCCGTGCAACACGGTTTCCGCAGATCACAGTACCACCTCTGCACTTACACAACTTAAAAATGACATCAGAAATAATATGGACCGTAGGGCTCACTCACTGGGGCCGCCTTTATCGACCTGTCTAAAGCCTTCTACATGGTACACCATCCTCATGCTAAAGAAGCTCCAATCCATTGGAGCATCTGACCAAGCCTCTTCTGGTTCCATAGCTATCTTGACAATCGGACTCAGGCAGTAGCATTTCACAAGGCCCTTTCCTCCCTAAACATCTCCCGTGGAATTCCCCAGGATCCACTCTTGGACCTCTACTCTTCTCCCTCTTCCTAAATGATATTCCCACCATGTCCGGCATAGCTGCACTCTTATGTACTGAGATGACCTTGTTCTCTACTCTGTGTCAAAATCGGTTGCTGCCATCAACTCCACTCTCACTAATGACTTCCAATTCCTGCAGACCTGGCTCTCTAGCAACCACCAAGTCCTGAACCTAGAAAAAACCTGTGCTATGCTATTCAGATCCTCTAAGAAACTGTCTGCCCCTGCGAACAGGCTCCAGGTTCAATGCCTTGATGGCGCCCTCAACTCAGACACTGAGTCCTTCAAGTACCTTGGGGTCACTTTGGATCCCACACTTGACCTGTCTCAACATGTCAATATGGTGTGCCGTGCCGTCAATGCTAAAATTGGTGGAGCTTATCATGTGCGCCACTCCCTCACTCCTTCCGCTAGACTTTCTGTTGCGAGAGGTATTCTCTTACCCCAGCTCCAATATGCTCTGCCCCTCCTCTTTGCTGCAAACTCTGCTACACTCCACAAATGGGACACTGTCTACAACAACATCTGTAGATTCGCCTTAACTGCCCCACGTCTTACCCATCATTGTCTCCTTTACGCTGGCTTAAATTGGCTGTCACCTAAGGATATTCGAGCCTACTCCCTGGGCTGTTTCGACGACTCCCTGTCCAGACCCTCTCGGCCCTGTCTATCTTGCCAACCTCCTGACTCCTGCCTCACACACCTTACCCTCAGGTCTTCCTCTGTCCCCATGCTCTCCACTAGACCTTGCATGATAAAATGGGTGAACAGGCATTTGCCCATTTTGCTCCCAAATTCTGGAACTCATTCCCCTTATGGTGAAAACTTCAGCCTCCCATCGAGAATTCAAAAACTCGCTGTTCACCCACCTCCTAGCCTCTGGCCAGTGCAAATGCTCTTAATTTGCTTTGTCCCACTGCAGGCTGTCGGGTCTGACCCTGAGTACTACACTAATGTTCTCCCATGCAATACGTTTGTCTAAGTGGCTATGAACCTTGATGTCTTTTCTGTCCTCAGCTGTCTTATGGTTACTCTAATTGCTTTATTTTACATCCTTATTATGATCTATGCCTAAAATGTACCCTTATGTAACTATTACTGTGCTACCCAATGTATATCTTGTTTTGCTCCTGTACACCTATATTATGTCTGTGCATTTCTGCATATTGTAACCAATGTCCTGGTCTCTCCCGGGTCGTGCCTGAAAATAGGCAGGTCTGTTGCCTAGCGCACTTATTACCAAAAGCTAATAAATAAATAAATAAATCCTCCAGTCCAGAGGCACACATCCCGACTCCAGTGAGGTACTGTAGAGATCCACCAACGGCTCCATCAACACCTCCGCCATCTCCCTCAGCACCCTGTGGTGGATACCATCCGGCCCTGGTGCCTTGTCTACATTCAGTGCCCTCAGTCCCTCTAGGACTCTACTTGCCTCAGTTCTTCAATCTGTTGCCTCCTCTCCACCTGTCCCCACCCTCCCAGCCCATGGTGGTAGCAGTCCCCCTTTTCTTCCATGAACACTGAGCAGAAGTATTCATTCAGTGCTTCTGCCTGCTCCTGACCCTTTTCCGTCCATTCCTCACCCCTTTTTATCCGCATTACTGTCTCCTTGCACTTTCTTTTCTCCCTGATGTATCTAAAAGTCTCCCCCGTTAATTCCCTGTGCTAAACTCAGCTCCCTGTGGGCCTTGGCTTCTCTCACTTTTCTGGTCACCTCCCTGGACCGTCTTGCATACTCCTCCATGTCCACTTCCTTCCCTGTCCTTCTATATCTCTGTTGCGCCTCTGTTTTGCTCTCACCACCTCCACTACCTTGCTGTTCAACCAGCATGGTTTTCTTGCTCTACTCCTCTTACTCTATATCTTGGTGCAAGCTTCTGTTGCCTCTGTAATCCCCTTTTAATAATATTCCATTTCTGCTCTGCATCCATCTCCTGCCTTATGCCCTCTAGTTTCCCTTTCAGTACTTCCTGCATCCTCCCAAAGTCTGCCCCCCCGTGAAGTTTACTACCTGAGTAACTGATTTCTCTGGCTCCCTGCACATCGTGATATTAAACCACACCGTTTGGTGATCGCTGTCGGCTAGTGGGTCCTCCACCTTTATTTCTCTTACTGCTTCCCCATTTGACAACACCAGATCTAAAGTGTTCTTTAGCCTAGTGGTACACTAACCAACTGTGTCAGGAGACCCTAGTGGATTGTGTCCAGGAACACTTGCTCCCTTGCACTGGAGGTGACTGGAATGCTCCAGTCACCCGCCAGCAAGTTGAAATCACCCACGATGACCTCCTTCCCTTTTCTACATACTTTTCTGATTTGTCCTGCTAATTCCCTGTCAGGCTCCTCAGACCGGAATGGTGGCCTATATACCACCCCAAACCTCAGTTTCCTTCCCCTTGAATCTAGCAGCTGCAGCCAGATTGCCTCTGTTCTCCTTTCTTCCCCCTCGTCCCTTGTGCATTTGATCCCGTCCCTCACATAGACTGCCACCTCACTGGTTCTCCCTTCCTTACAGTCCTTCCTGTATACTTTGTATCCTGGGATTGGCAGATCCCAGTCCCGGTGCTCAGTTGCCCACGTTTCTGTGACAGCTGCAATATCCACCCTCCACACTGCTGAGAGTGCCTGTAGCTCAGCAGATTTGTTGCCTAAGCTTCAGTTTCTAAACAGTGTCTATCTAAATGGTTGGACAACTATATTACTGTTTGTTACAAGAAGTACGGTAAGGAACTTTCTGGTGTTGTTCGTTGTCATTCCACCAGAAGCATGGCTGCTTCTGTTGCCTGTTTTAAGAATATGTCAGCTGCAGAGATTTGTGCTTCTGCAACCTGGAGTACTGTCCACACCTTCATTGAACACTACAGTCTGGACATTGCCTCTTGGAAAAGAGCAGGCTTTGGTCTAGCTGTACTTCAGGTCCTCCTTTCATAGGCTTCAACCACCCATACTATTTTTATTGCCAGTACTGCTTGGTATTCATTACATAGGTGTGGCCTGATGAGATATCCTGGAAGAAGATAGAACAGTTAAGCACTTACCATAACAATAGATCTTCAAGAGAATCTCTTTCATCAGGCTATGATGTCCCACCCTCCATCCCCTTCAGACATAGAGTTCTGTAACACCGGTCTCTTTCTCCAGGATAGCATACCCACTTTTTCCAGCCTCGCCTGATAGCTGGAGCCATAAGCTGTCTCCTGGTTCCCTAGAGGGAGGTCCTCTCAGCATGATCTCCAGCGGGGAGCTGAGGAGGGAAGGGGCCACCCACTTTTATATGGGAAATGCCAACATAGGACGTCATCATTGGTGGCCTCTAGCGGACTGCTTACAAAAAGTTTCTATGTCTTAGTGCCTGGTGGCTGTAGTTCCATAGGTGTGGCTTGATGAGAGATATTCTCTCAAAGATCTGCTGTTATGTTAATTACGTAACTGTTCTTTCCTGTTTCTGGACGAACACTACCAATCAGAGTATTGCCCTTTGGATTGTCCTCTGTGCCACGAGTCTTTACCAAATGTTTAACAGTGGTGGCAGCACCCCTTTGCAGAGAAAGCATCTATGTCTTTCCTTACCTGTATGACTGGCTATTGAAAGCCCACTCCAAGGATCAGCTCCTGCACACCTTAACTGGAACAAGACAAATGTTCGATGCTCTGGAGCTTACTGTCAACATATCCAAGTCTGTCTTGACTCCTTGTCAGCGCCTGCACTATATATATATTTTTTTTTATTGTTTATTTTATTGTAAAATCTAGGAATTAATACCTTTGAGCCAAGGCTCTTTTACAAAGGTTCCGCGTCAAGACATTTACATTTACAGAACAGACAAAGGTACAGAGTTGCACAATTAGGTAACAAAGAGAAAAAATAAAAACTAGATAAAAATTGATATAGCTGTACAGCAGAATAAATAACTTAAGCACTATCATCAGTACAGAGGTCACATGTGCTCAATCCTCCCTACCCTGTGGTCCGAAAGGTAAGATATGAGAGGGAGGTGAGCGGCAGCATAGGAATTACAAGCGGAGAAAGGAAGAAAAGAGAAGAGAGAGAAAGAGAAGGGGGCGGTGGGTGAGGACAACAGGAGCAGACCTAAGTAAGGGATGAGGACCCATGACTAGGCCATTGTCAAGTAGAAGGGCAAGGAGGATAGGAAAGAATAGATTATGAGATTATCAGATACAGTCACAGGAGTTTGTGGTGGTCAGGTGAGAGAATAGTCTAGATTTAAAACTCCTAATGAGCAAGAGGCAGTTATAGAGGTGCTGAGGGTATTTAGCCAGTTGAGGCACGGTAGGCAAAAGATCGTTGACCCTGTGTGGTCCGACAGTGAGGACCTGCAGAAGCTGGGTTTCTGATCTTCTAAATGGATCGTACACTAGGGTTCAGACATAGTAGACCTTGTATGCAGGGAGGGGTGAGGCCCATGATGGATTTCTTGGCCATTAGGCAGGTGAGGAACTTGATCCGGTTTGATAGCTGTAGCCACCCAGTCTCAGTATAGAGCTCACAGGTATGAGTAAGTCGATGAGCACCAGTGAGCAGCCGACATGCCTTGTTTAGGGAGGTTGTGACCCATTTCAATGTACTTGAGGGGGCGGACCCATAAATAACTAATCCATAGTCGATGACTGAGATGATCGAGGATTGAATAGCTAGTTTCAGCGCTGGATGGGAGAAAAGTTGTCTGTTCCGGTAGAGTATTCCGAGCCGCTGATTAATAGTTTTGGAGATACCATCAATATGCGATGAAAAGACAAGGCCTTGATCAAATGTGACTCCAAGATATTTAAAGATAGCCACTTGTTCAAGGGCAATTCCCAGTGAGGTGTTGATAGTAAGTGGTGCCTGCTTGTTTTTGTTCTGTGGACTAGCGAAGAGCATAGATTTTGTTTTTTTTTGGTTTAGGACTAGCTTGTGTCCAACAAACCACTCCTCAACACTAGTAAACGCCTGTTGTAGGCTGTGTCGTAAACAGTTAGGGTCTCTGTGGGTGGATAGAATCACAGCATCATCAGCATAAAGTATGATTTTTCCGGGCAGGATTTAGGGAGGGAGTTTAGAAAAAGGCTGAAAAGTAGTGGGCCTAGAATTGATCCTGAGGAACTCCTGAGAGGACAGGTTTAGGGTCTGAGAGGATACCAGATATTTTTACCACCTGGGTGCTTGTAGTAAGGTAGTTTTTTATCCAGGCACCAGTGCCTATGGAGAGCCCAAGCGACGAAGTTGATTGACAAGTAGGCCATGGTGGACAGTGTCAAATGCCTTTGTTAGATCTATAAACACAGTTCCAGTGAGGAGTCCTTTATCCAAGGCCTTGTGGATAACTCTGAGAATTCGAGCAGGGCAGTGGTGGTGGTGCTATGCCTTTGTCTGAATCCATGTTGCTGGTCACAGAGAATGTTATATTTCTCCAGGTAGTCTGTAAGCTGGTCAGCTACCATCACGTTCAAGGGCTTTGACAATGGGGTAGTATAGAAATTGGTCTATAGTTGCCAGGTAGGGACTTATCCCCACTTTTGTGCACCGGAGTGATTATATACGCCTTCCATATTCCAGGGAATTTGCTAGAACAGAGGGAGAGATTGAATATTCTGGTGAGGGGAGTAGTACTGTATCCAGGGTAAGGATAGAATTTTGAGGTCAAGAGAGTCACTGCTTGCCCTTGTATTAGATATAGCCTTCTTTACGTATCTGTAAACTTCAGTGCGCTTTCACTATTTTTTAGGTGGAATGGTGGAGCGATTGTGAGGTAGTGGCGGGTGTAGAGATATAGTGGTCTGCAGCCGCAAGAAGTCAGATGCAATGACCTCACTGAGGTCGGTAAAGGTTTCATTTAAGGAGTTTGCTATGATCATTAGGGTCAAGGGTGGTAGTGCCTGCCACATTCATTGTGGTAGAGAGGATTTTGACTGATTACCCGTGATATTTCTTAGATAGTCCCAGAAAGGTTTTCCTTTACCCCAGGTTTTAGAGAGAGCTGTTTTGAAGTAGTCGCCTTGACCGGGACGTGGTCTCTTTGGTGCAGAAGTTTCGGGTTTGTTTATATTTTAGAGTGTCGGCCGGAGAGCCAGAGTCTCTTGCATATAGCCCATAGGTGGTCCTTCCTTGTGTAGTGCCATTAGCTTAGCAGTAAGCTATGGCTGAGTGTGCTTTCACTTTCGCTTTTTATAGGAGCATATAAGTCACAGGCAGCATTGAAGGTGCAGATAAAGTAGTTTAGTGCCTCATCGACGTCTTGTATAGCGTAGATGGGAGACCAGTCTTTTTGTCTAAGATTTTCCTTGAGTGGAGTAAGGTTTCCAAATGGTAGTACTCTGCTAGTGATGGTTCTAGGGGGTGGTTTTCTAAATTTGTTTGACCAGGTACATATTACCGAGAGTGGTCGCTAAGTGAATCTGGAAGAACAGCAATGTTATTTATTCGGTTGGATGATTGGTGAGGATCCAGTCTATTAATGTACTTTTCCGGATTTATAATTTTTCCTAGTGGGCGAGTTGACTAGCTGAGTTAGGGTTTGCTGCTAGGATTGAGTCTTTAGTCTCCCTGTGTCTGGGGCAAGCCAGTTGATTTTGAAGTCATCTAGAAGGAGGAGCTCTGCATCAGAAGACTGGGATCTAACGAAATCTAGTACAGACTGTAGGCCGGACCCAGGATCTTTAGGTGGGATGTAGATAGCAGCAACCATGAGGACTTTGTTATGGGCACCAAGGAGAAGTTTGATAGGGAGGAGCTGTAAGGCAGAGTTAGTGGTGGTATGGATAATGGCGATGCAGTTGAGATATTCCTTAATGTAGATGGCACAGCCGCCACCCCTCTTTGTCGTCCTGTCCAGCCGGAAAATCTTGTAGCCTTGCAGACAAATAGCATGGTCGGGGGTGTTCGGTGTCAGCCAGGTTTCAACAATGGCTAGAATATCAGGGTTGTGCTGATTGACAAAAGTTTGTAGTGAGGCTAGTTTAGGTAGAAGACTACAAATATTTAAGGTGACAAAAGTGAGTCCCCCATCCGTTCTGGTAGGCTTGTTTGTATTGTATGAAATTGGGCCAGGATTAGGGTGGACACTTCCAGATATTAGCAGGAGGAGGAGTAGGAGTTTGAGGGACCATTGTCATATTTCATAGTAGGTGGTAGGCATCCTAGTGATCTTATGGGTTTGAGACCAGCGCAGGCGCCTCGCATCCCAATGTAAGGTATCTATCAGGCGTAGGTGACAGGTTGCCCCCTTATAGTCATCACAATCTATCATAATTAAACAGTCCGTAACTAACTGGCACCATTTGTGCTTAGGGTGGGTGGTTGCCAACGTGCCAGATATTGGGTAATTAGCCAGGAGGACCAGCTTAGTGGGTAGAGATGGATAGGAGGAGGTGGGTAAGTGGGTTAAGGTTGGCAGCACGGACAGAACTAGAAAGGAGAAAGACATGAGTGGAATGAGGCATAGTAGCTAGAGAGGGAGAGCAGGATGGGGGGGACCAGGAGGTCTATAGAGCAAGAAAGAGAAAACAAGGGAGTGACACTGAGAGGTGCAGTTTGCAGAGAATCTCTGAGGGGTAGCAGCAGCAGAGCGAGCTCAGGAGAGGAGTGGTTAGGCTAGTGGTTCAGGATAGGATGCGAGGCAGTGGGCGGGTATTAGAGCAGGCGGTGTCAAGCAGACTATTTAATAAAGGCTGGAGGGGAGGGGGGTGGGCGTAAATCTCGGCACTTGCACTGAAAGTCAATGGGCTCCAGCCCAGCTAAGCATCAAAAGTCAGCCAGACCAATCCGCAATGATGTCTGGAGCCGTCGGCCAATCAGAGCGCAGCACAGAGCTCCGTCGGCCAATCGCTGTGTATCTCAGCTTCCCCAGGCTATGAGAGTCCTTATCGGCGGTCTTGTGTCGGGAGGCGGCTAGAGGCGGCAATGTTGGGCTGCGGTGAGAGCCAGGACCCTTCCTCGTTTGCTACTTGGTCCCAGCTAACCCAACGGGGCGAAGGGCAGCTGCGGCGGTCTTGTGTCGGGAGGTGGCTAGAGCATATAGGAGCAGTCCTGGACATAGTTCATTGCTCAGCCTTCCTGCTTCTGGACAGAGCCGAACAGCTGATTGCCCAGGCCCACCTGGTTTATGAAAACAGGTATGTCTTAGCAAGGATGTTCCTTCGGCTACTGTGCCTTATGGCAGTGGCCATTGTCACAGTACCTTTGGCCAGACTGCACATGAGGATCCCTCAGTGGACCCTAGGAGTCCAGTGGGAGTAGCTCACAGACAATCTAGAACAAAGGGTTCTAGTAACCTCTCCTGTAAGCAAAGTGCTCAAGTGGTGGATGTAAGCCAGCAACCAGTTAACTCATTCACTCTGCAGGAGCTCTTTGAGAGTTCCACCACTTGTGTCTTATATACTCCTAACACTGCATTCTGGGCCTTTCTAAGCAAAATCAAGCCATAATCAGTATGCCTCAAACAAATGTGAATACCTAATGGACTGTAAGTGCTACACACAAAGTATGAGTGGCAAAGTTGTTCAGCACAAAATTACGTTTCCAATGGTGCTATGCAATTAATTATAAGCAATTTCTTTTTTTTTTCCCTATATTAGTTGAAATAGCAAAAAAACGTTTTTTGCAATAAAAAAGTCAACATAAACCATTTTTGGTAGGAAAATATGTAACATGTAAACACCAAATTAAGCATCCATACATTAGATGTAGGTACAAAAGTAATTTTTTACTAAACAATTCAAGATGCGTAGGTGAGGCTTGAGGGACAAATGTCAGCCACGCACACCATCCCATAAACAAATGTGAATAACTCCTAAAGTATACGTGATACTCACACAGTATCAGTTGCAAAGTTGTTCAGCACAAAATTACCTTTCTAATGCTGCTATGCAGTCATCCTAATCAATTTAGTTAGCAAGTAACACAGAGAAATAGTGCTGATGTCCTGAGAAGTGTCCAGGGCACACAGGAAGTTTTTGTCTGCCGACTGAAGTTATTGTGGGAGACAATGGGGATGATTTGGCCGTCACCTACAGGCATTTCCAGGTGGTAATGGGGGGCCCCTTCCTGGTCCCCTCGTCTCACCAGATTTTAACAATGGATGCCTTGTTGATGGCCTGGGGGGCACATTTAGGGCCCCATCAGACACAGGGTATATGGACCACAGTGGAGAACACAAATGTTCTAGGAATGCGAGCTGTCCTGTATGGGCTACAAGCCTTCCAGGCTCATCTGTCCCTGGTTCCTTTGTTAGTATAGATGGACAATGTCAGTGTGATGCATTACATCAACAAGCAAGGGGAACACACTCTTGCCCCCTGTGCAGGGAAGTGATAAGAGTCTGGTATTGGGCACTGGAACATTGTCTGGAACTGTCAGCAGTAGATGTTCCAGGCTTGCAAAACATCTTGGCAGACAGGCTAAGCAGGTCTCAGTCCAGAATGCACTAGTGGGAACTGCTGACCTCAGTAGTAGAAGACCTATTCAACAGACGTGGTTGCCCAGAGTTGGACCTATTTACGTCCCCACACAGCTCAAAACTGCTGCTTTTCTGCTTGCTTGCTCCAGGGCTTGGAGTTTTCTGGAGAGATGCATGGCCCCCCTCTTCGAAAGGGAGGTTCTAGGGACATAGATAAGATGTTCTGTCCACACTAACTGGCAGTGTCCTTTCCCTTAAGGATGATGCCAGAAAGCCTTCAAGCTGGCTCCTCCACCACCCACCCACCCAGGTGGTAACACCCTGTGCTCTGCCCCATGATGCTAGATCATCTTTTTCTCTGAAGAAGCAGGTGCCCTCCTTACTGCTCCAAGACAGGCCCCAGCGCTAAATCTTCGGATTTCCTACCAAAACCTTAAAACTCTTATGAGTTCAACTTCAGCCTCGATCGCGACAGTCATGGATGATAAGTTTATTCCCGGGTTCCGCTGGGTACCCCTTGTGGAGCAGCACATGTCCAGAACCGACCCATTGCACCCTGAGCGTTTGCCTGGGCCCGTCCGACCCCAGACTTGCGACTTCTGTTGTTCTTTTCACCCGAATGTTTTGGAAGACCGTTTTGCACAGCTTAAATTGGGCCGCCCGGCACATCGGAACCTGCGGTCAAATCTAAGGACGCCCACTGGGTGCAGGGGTGTAGCCAGACAATATAAAGATGTACATCAGGACTGTGTTTGTTGCCCCGTTTGGCACAATAAATACAACTTTTGTACCCCATGACACTAGTTGCTGCCCCTCCCCATGCATGGGTATATGCAGATGCCAAGCATTGTTCCTTAAGACACCAATATACCAGCCCAAACCCTGTAAGGCTGTATAGTCCTTGGGATGCAAAGACAGTATCAGTGACCAATCCTTCTGGTTTTAACTAATATGAATAAATTTACAGAAAGGTTCTACTGGTTCTATTGTGTTTCCATGGACTAGGGAAGCAGTCCAGGGCCTGTTTGCTACCCCTTCCCCTTCAGTAAAAGTGTACACCATGGAGTGTGCCTGCCTACACCCATGATTGGGTGGCCTCCGTGGGGTCCGCTGAGCAGCTCACGGCCTGAAGAGGAGCCCAGTCCGAGTCTCTCTCCTTTTCGGCATGGAGAAAGAGAGGATTCGTCATTGATCGTGGTATCGGGAGCGCTCTTGGTCGAGGGCCTCTGATTCCCGTGCTTCTCCAGATTTTAATTCAGTCGAATCCTTGGCAGTGGCCGCTGGCTCCACGGTAACCCCGTTGGGCCTGTCGGCCGAGACGCTGATTGGGGTCCCGGACAAGATTTTCTCGAGCTGACCAACCAGTTGTCAACTGAAGAAGCCGACACTTCCTCGTCCAGGACTCCAGTCCTGACATAGACCGCTGGAGGGACGGATCAGTCTGCTGATCAGCCACTTCTGGTCCCGGTCCCTGACCAGGAGGAGCCTCGACGCTCACCATAGAAACATAGAATTTGACGGCAGATAAGGACCGCTTGGCCCACCCAGTCTGCCCATTTCCCTACCTATTGGATAAGCTGCAGATCCTAGTTAACCAGCAGCCTACTTCTTCTTACCCCAACCCCCCCCAGAATTGCCTTATAACTGTCCCATGCATGCTTGAATTCCACCACTGATTTTGACTTCAACCTCCTCGGAAAGCCCTTCCATGCATCCACAACCCTCTCTGTCGAAAAATACTTCTAAATTACCTCTGAGCCGCCCCTCTATCTTCAAATTGTGCCCTCTTGTTCTTGCACACCTCTTTTTTTGAAAGATGCTACCCTCTTGGACTTTGTTGATTCCCTTGAGGTACTTGAAAGTTTCTATCATGTCCCCCCTCTCCCTCCTTTCCTCGAGGCTATACATATTAAGCTCCTTAAGTCTCTCTTCATATGTCTTCCGGTGCAGACCCTGCACCATTTTAGTTGCCCTCCTCTAGACAGCTTCCATCCTGTCTATGTCTTTGCGGAGATTGGGTCTCCAGAACTGCACACAGTACTCCAGATGGGGTCTCACCAGCTGTCTGTACAGAGGGATAATAACTTCCTGTTTTCTACTGGTGATGCCTCTCCCTATGCATCCCAGTAACCCCCCAGCCCTCCTTGCTGCCCTCTCACATTCTTGCCCACCTTTAGGTCATCTGATATGACTACCCCCAGGTCCCTTTCCATTTTTGTTGTTGTTAGTATCTCATCAACTCCCTCTGTGCCCCGCCGCCAGTCCCCCCGGCGGTCAAGGTCTCAGTCCTCCTTCCATGGGTCAAGCCAGTCCCACTGAGATCGGTGCTCCCACTCTCAGCACCATGGGAAGCGGCGCCGCCATCCTCGGGTGAGGAGAGGCTTCAGCACAAATTACATTAATGCTACAAGGACTTGATGTGGCAACAGTTGGTTCTTATTGGTGCAAAACTGACTCTTGTTTCTACGCTGGCCATCACCTGGCTGTCCCCCAAAAGGCCAATGCCGTCTCCAGTAATGGAGCCAAACAAAACAGTCTTGGCTCGGCCAACTCCAGCGTCTCCACCAATCTTGGTGGAACCGCTGCCAAAACAGCCGCCGGCCGGTGTTCTGACTTAGGTGTCTTGGCCAGTCAAGGGGCTTCTCCATCGGCTGTCAGTCACCATCATCCCAGATTATCTACAGAGGGTCAGTGGGGACTCTGGCAGTTGACCACTCTTTAATGACTCCTTGGAGTCCGAGGGGTCCTCCCTGCACTCCTGTCCAGTAAACATAGTCTACGGGGGACCTCTGTACTAATGAATTCCCATCTTCCTTCATGGGGCTTCTCTGCTTAATCTCTGAGTTGATGGGTATGAAAATGGATCCCTTCCAGAAGCGGGCTCATTAACCATTGACCGAGATCCTCGACTGGGGAGACACTCCAAGGGAAGCTTTCACGGTGGCAGAAGCCATTATTGGCCCTGCTCTTTGGCAGTGCTTCGTTTCCTGTCCTGCACCTTCTGCCTGGATGGCCCGCAAATACGCGATGCTCACTGGTCCCCTCTCAGGATTCACAGAGCACCCCCTCAGCCGATGGATTGGTGGCAGACTCTGTGTTTCAGCATTCTGGCAACACCAAGGATGTTGACAAGTCACCTGACAAGGAGTCCAAGAAGTTTGACCATGTGGCTAAGAAAATCTAGGCTGTCTTCTTGCTGGTCTCTGTCAGGCGAGCTTGGCCCTCCTCATGGCCTACTTCTCTCATGCCCTACTGGGCTCTCCCGATGAGGTGCTTCCTCATCTGCCTGCAGACCTTCAGACTACGGTCAAACAGTTACGGGACCAAGACCGGGATGTAGTCAGACAACAGCTCCAGACAGCCATGGACACTGGGGACTCCTGTTCCCACTCCTTGGCAGCCTCAGTGGCCATGCGCTGCAGGGCTTGGCTGAGGGTCTCGACCTTCATGGCAGACACTCAGCACAAGCTGGCAGATGTCCCTTTCCTGGGCACCAGCCTGTTTGGGCCTGGGGTCGAGGGCCACCTCATCCGTATCGAGAATTCCCGTGCCACCTTGGATTCCGTGGCATCTTCCCAGAAGGACCCCAATGGCTCCAAGCAGCAGCAGAAGAGGAAGTCCTTTTGGTCCACCTCCACTCCTGCAGCCAAACCACAAGGTGCTCCTCAAGGCCAGGAGGGACAAGTCACAGGTGATCCTGGTGGCTCCAGACTGGCTGTGCCAGTTCTGGTACCTCGATCTCCTCAGCTTCAGCAGCAGGCTCCCGAGGTGCTTTCCCCTACACCCAGACCTGCTTTTTATCAATCGGGAAGGTTCCTGAGCAGCTAGAGTTACAGTCTTTGGGTCTGTCCGAAACTGTCTTCACCGTTGTGGAGGCATCTCAGGAGTCGACTAGGAAGTGCTATGCCTCCAAATGGAAGAGATTCTCCATTTGGTGTCAGGGCAAGGGGTTGAACCCTTTGTCCTGTCAAGTGGCTAGCATTGTTGATTATCTTTGGTCCCTCTTACAGTCAGGCCTTCGGTCGACGACCCTTAAGATGCACCTGGCAACCATCTCTGCTTACCTGGCGCTGGACGGTCAGCAGTCAGTGGTGCAGGAAAGGTGGTCTGGTGCTTTTTCAAGGACCTTGACCACATTTCCCTCCAGTGTATTAACCACCACCACCATGGGACTTGTTGCTAATTTTAGCAAAGCTCATGGGCAAGCCATTCGAACCGATGCACAGGTTTGATATCTCTCACTTGTCATGGAAAACCGCCTTCTTGGTGGCTATATCATCAGCCAGAAGGATCAGTGAGCTCCAGGCGCTTTTGGTGGAGTCTCCTTACCTGATCTTCCACAAGGACAATGTTGTCCTGTGCCCCAACCCGAAGTTCCTCCCGAAGGTTGTGTCACAGTTTCTCCTTAACCAGGTGATTAATTTCCCGGTGTACTCCACCCATCACATCTTGGAGGCCGAACACAGGATCCATACTCTGGACCTGAGGCAAACACACGCTTATTACAAAGAGCGCACAGCTGGAGTTCGGGGAGACGTTCGCCAGCTGTTTGTCACCTGTGCTGAAGCCGCACCTGGCAGACCTGCAGCCAAGCGGACAATTGGCAGGTGGATAACATCCTGCATTGATTTCTGTTATAGATTGGCGGTTAGAGAGCCTCCCGGAGGGCTAAGGGCTCATTCCACCTGCCATACCACTGTGTCGGTGGCTGCTTCCAGGGACATCCCTATCCAGGAAATCTGCAGGACTGCTACCTGGAGGTCAGCACACACATTCATTTCCCATAACCACATTGACCTCGATTCACACTGGGATGCTGGTTTTGGGGCCTTAGTTCTCCAATCTCTGTTTCCTAAATAGGGTGTGTGCACTTTGCCTCCCTCCTCCCGGAGAACTGCTAGGAGTCTACCAGTTAGTGTGGATAGAACATCATATCCACGTCTCTAGAAAATCAGATTACTCACAGTTCTAGGAGTGGTATATGATGTTCATCCACACTGACCCACCCAACCTCCCCTGGCTTTGGCGCACACAACTGGTTCCAGCAGGCAAGATCTGGCGTCATAGGGTGGGGCTGAGGGAGTTACCACCTGGGTGGGTGGGAGGAGCCAGCTTAAAGACTTTCTGGCATCATCTTAAAGGGAAAGGACACTGCCAGTTAGTGTGGATGAACATCATATACATTCTAGAACTACTGTTACAGGTGAGTAACCTGTCTTTCCTGTACCCCTTTCCTCCCTTCCCCCTAATTTAGAGGGCTACTCAAGCTTTAAATGGAGGGGGCAACTCTGATCCTTATTGCTCCCCTATGGCCTTGTCAGGTCTGGTTCTCCCTACTGCAACAGCTGGCAGTGGAACCACCAGTGCCCCTGCTCCTTATTCAGCGGGCCTGCTATCACAGGAACAGAGAGCCGTGGTCCATCGGACCTCAGATCTCTTTATCTTCATGCATGGCTCCTGAAAACCTAGCCATTGCCAGGTTTGGAGTTTCCCAAAAAGTCAGTGATATCATGGTGGCTGCCAGAAAGCCTTCAACCAGATCTACTTTTCTATGAAGTGGAAGCAGTTTGCACTATGGGCCGCTTCTCATCACTCGGATCTGCTCACCTGTCCAGTTAACCAGGTTCTGGAGTATCTGCTGTCCTTATCAAATGCACACCTGCAGTATTCCTCAATCAAAGTGCACTTGGCTGCCATTTCAGCCTTCTGTGTGCCTATTGAGGGTCATACAGTTACCCAACTGGAAATAGGCCATACATTCTTGAGAAGCATTCTACACTTGAAGCTTCCTGTGTGCAATCCAATCCCAGCTTGGGACCTCAGTTTTGTTTTGAAAAAGCATACTTTGGCTTCTTTTGAGCCAGCTGTGACTCATAGCTTATGCGTTCTTTTTTGGAAAGCATTATTTTTAGTTGCAGCTACTTCTGCTCGAAGGATTTCAGAGCTACAGGCTCTAATGTGTGAGCCTGGTTATTTGTTTTTTCACAAAGACGGGGTGTCTTTGCATAATAATCCTATGTTTTTACCAAAGGTGTGTTCTGAGTTCACTTTAAGTCAAACCATCCATCTGCCAGTTTATTTTCCTAAGCCTGCCAATCCAGGGGAAGCATTGCTCCATACTTTAGATGTACTTAGTATACTCAGGTACTGCATACACCACACAAAGGACTGCAGAAAGTTTTTTGAGCTTTTTGTTTCGTTTGCCCCTGGGAAAGAGGGCACCCCAGTTTCTAAACAGTGCGTGCCTAAATGGTTAGCAAAATGTTTTACTTTCTGTTACAAGAAGTATGGTAAGGAACTTCCTGGGATTGTTCGTCGTCATTCCACTTGAGGCATGGCCACATCTGGTGCCTGTTTCAAAAATGTGTCTGCTACAGACATCTGTGTAGCTGCCAACTGGAATACTGCCCACTCTTTCACTAAACAGTACAGTCTGGACATTGCCTCTCAAAAAAGGGCTGGTTTTGGCCTAGCTGTGCTTCGAGGCCTGCTTTCTTAGTTCTGTAGGCTGCAACCGCCCAGCCTGTTTATGGTCAATGCTGCTTGGTACTTATTCCATAGGTTGTAGCCTGATGAAAGAGTTATCCTCAAAGAAGACAGAACAGTTAGTACTTACCGTAACAGTAGATCTTCAAGAGAATCTCTTTTATCAGGCAATGCTATTCAACCTCTTTCCCCCTACAGGGTCCTGAGATGCTAATCAGTGCCGTCTCCTTCTTCATGATGGTCTACCTGTAGCTGTCTGCCTCGCCTGGTTGGCAGAGCCCTAGGTTCTCTCCTGTTTCTCTGCAGGAAGGTCCTCCGAGCATGATTTCCAGTGGGGAGCTGAGGAGGGAAAAGGCCACCCATGTTTATGTAGTAACCAGTGTCTGATGTCATCATGAGTGGCCCCTGGTGAACTACTTGCAAAAGTTTCCATTTGGTCCTATTGCCTGGTGACTTATAGTTTCATTGGTGTGGACTGATGAAAGAGATTCTCTCAAAGATCTGCTGTTACAGTAAGTACATAACTGTTCTTTCTCAGTGTCATCACAGTTTTTGTCCAAGATCTACAAGTTTCTCACAGTACTTCCTCATTCCACCAGTTCGTTCAATGACAATTATGTCAGGTCGGATGCCTTTTAATGCCCATTGCCTCAACAACAAGTCTATTTTGGACCACCACTCCTCTCTGGGCAGGTGTCTTGGTACCAAACAGCTTCACACCTGGGAGGATAGACTGTCCTTCTTGAAGTCATAAAAAGTAACAATCCAGGGCCCACTCATGCTTGGCATCGGATTGCTGGGACCGCTTAACCTTGTCCTCGCACAAGAAAAAATCAGGAGGACACCGGTCCCAGTCTGGTTCTTGCCACTCTGCCTCAAGGCTGTTGGTTCTGTTTATTGTAGTACTGGTGTCATTGTCCCCTGCTCCAGTTTCTGCAAGGGGGGGGGACACAATACCAGTTTTCTTTATGGGGCTTTGTCGGCACCTCAAGTTTCTGACACACCTGCAGTTTGGTTTATGAATGGTAGCAGCAGATCCCTCCAGGCATCTGCCACCTATACTGTGCACCCAAACATGACCACCTGCATCAGGATTTCTTCGGCAGAAGCTGGATATGTAGCCTTGCAAGTGGTACAGTGTAGACCGTGGCTACTATGAGCCCCCAACATCTTCTTTATGAAGTGTGCTGTTACCTGAGTGTGTTTCCTGATGTAGCAGATCATGCCCATGATTGATTCCATGCTGTCCTTTGGTAGAATGGACTTTGCTTGAGTGGAATCCAGAACTGTCCTATGAAATGCAGCTTCTGGGAGGGAATCAACTGTGATGTTTGTTGGTTGAGTGAGATTCCCATAGAGGTGAGAAACTGGGATGCTGAGAACACTGTTGTTTCTGTCTGATCCCTGGACAAACTTTTTAGGAGCCAGTCATCCAGATAGGGAACACTTGTATTCCCATCTTCCTGAAGTGTGCCGCAAGTGCTGTGAAGCATTAGGTGAAGACTTGCAGTGGCATTGTAAAAATGGCAAGACTCTGATCTGATAATATTGTAGTCCCACATAGTTGTGGTGACTAGTCCTGATGGGAGTGTGCTGGTAAGCATCCTACGTATCCAGAGACCCCAGCCAGTCCTGGGTTTCAGATACAGAAGAAGAGCACCCAGTGACACCATTCTGAATTTTTTGCACCTCATGTTCTTGTACAGTCACCTGAGGTCCTAGACTGCGTGCATGCCATCAGTTTTCTTATGAATGAGAAAATACCCGGAATATAAATATTTTGCCCCATCTCACTCTGGTACTTTCTCTACTGCTGTGTTCTGTAGATGCCCCACAATGTCCAGGGAGAGCAGCTCCACCATGGCACCTAACATCTGATGCAGTTTTCCTGGAGTGTGATCCAGAGGTTGCTCCAGAAAGTAACCATCTCGGATAATGTTCAAGACCCACCTGTCCATGGTAATAGTTTCCCACTGCTGATAGAACAGTGCTGATTACCCAGCACCCCCAAACCAGAGAAGAATGATCCATCTCAAGCAACCGAGGTGGACGTGGTGCTGGCATCCCGTCAGAGGGTAGCTCGAGGAGCCTTCACCATTTGCATGTTCTACAATGTTTGCTTCTGCTGCTGCTGCTGAAAGGGCTCAGGCTTGGATTGTTCATGGAATCCTTGCTTGGTGGGCCTGCCACAAATTGTTTTGTATTCTCAAGGACGATCTTCCAAGAATCAGTCTTCACCATTGATGCATACTTATGGGACAATGGCTGGAGGCACTAGGACCACGCGGGAGCTGTTTTCTACAGGGAGGAAGCCGATGTCAGTTACTGAAATTGCCGGCAAACCACTTGGTGCCACACACTAGCCAATAACCATCATCGGCTACCTCACACCCCTCAGTTTTGTTCTTCCCGCCATCAGGTGCACACTGTGGGAGTGACAGCGCTTCAGTTTGACTGTCGTCAAAATTTCTGTTGTGTCATTGCTGTTAAGTCTTCCGTTTTGTGGTGTTGCCTTTAGTTTTATTTTTTTTATCGTGATGTCAAAGCCCAAGAAGAAGAAGAAAATAAGGGCCTTTAAAGGACTCCGTTATGCGTTGGTACCCCTGTGGAAAGTTGATTGTGACAAAGGACCGACAACAAGTCTGCTGGACCTGCCTTGGCCTCACACATGATATGGATTTCTGCAATGCCTGCTTCTTAGTGGACCACCGCACCATTGAAGTTCGCACATTGAAGTCGGGTTGCCCGATTCCCACCTTTGGAGGCAGGCAGCGAACCTGTGTGCCCAAGGATAGGTCTCTGAGCCCCTCCCTTGGGACCCTTCCTAGTACCACTGACACTGTGTAAGTACATGGTCCTCCTCAACCTCGCCGAGGTATAAGAAGCCCGGGGGTGGCTGGGTCTGGTAGGTAGCTGGCTCCTTCTGAGTGGCCTGCTGAGCACCCCTTCCCCCACCAGTGTGCCCTGGGCAGCAGATGTCCCCAGTGGTGAATTCAAAGCTTAAAGCTCAGTCTACACTGGTGGACTCCTCTGTATCACGGCATGGTGTCATTCTGGCTCCTGACACCATCCACGGTGTTGGTGAGTGGGGTGGCATCAGTCGGGACATTGGGCCCCCTCCTGGTACCGTTTGTGGACCATTGCCAAGGCCATGCAACATTAGTCGGCTGAGGAGCTGGTTTTAATCCTTCCCCATTGTAGCCCTCATGGCTCTGGAGTTGGGTGATGCTGGCCCTAGCAGCCAGCATGTCCCAGGCTACAATGTCAGTTCTGGGCCTCACAGCAGGCGTGGTGCCGGCAATGATGCCCACTCTATGTCTTTCCCCAGTTCCCTTGTTGTTTGTGAAACCAGACCAGCCACTGATAGCTGGCGGAGGAGCCCTGTGACTTGGTTGCTTACTGACCCTAAGCTGGGTGCCGGAGGCAGCACCATCTCAGAGTCGGAGGGCAACCGGGTCGGCTGAACCTGCCACTGGTGAGGACTAGAACTGCTCTGAGGGTCTGAACAGCTCCACTGTCCTCGCCTGGGGGTTATCCCCCTGCAAGTACCAACCTGGTCGTTCCTCTTCAGTAGGTGACCTTTTTTTGGGAAGTTTGCCATGGCCTCCTTTAGGGCAAGGTCTGCTGAGCATTCCCGCAGCCCAGGTATAGACCCTAGAGCATCTGGCACTTTTCTTCCTCGCAGATCTGTGCCACCTTTTCCTGAGCTTCCGAGGATCATGGGTCCTCTTGGGCATGTTACCTGGAACCGTCGTGGAAGCGTGGCTGGTGTGCTGTTCCAATCACATGAGTGTTGACTGGGTCCATTTCCTTCCGCTGCCACCACCCACTTTAGGTTCAGCACCTCCTCTCTGTCAACATCCATCTTCAAGGGCACAAAGTCTTCCTCCACTTGTACTTGGCCTCTGAGTACTCACTGTACCAGAGATTCATGACGGACATGCTGAGGGCACTGGATGTTGGCATCATAGCCACATGCAATACCCTGTCCACACAGATAGGATTCTTAGGAGCTTTCAGCAGTGACCACTCTGTCATCCCTCCCTGGGCTAGAACCTTTGAGGAATGCTCCAGGACAGTTTTGAGACATCTTTTCACTCTCCCTCCAGCCCCCAGGGACATCTGTTGGAGGTGGTGCACACCCCATTGTCTCTGCAGGCAAACAGTACCTCACCTCACTTCAGGGATGCAGGTGACACAGACCTCAGCAGGTCTCATCACCCCGGTGTATGACAGACTGCTGAAGCGGACTCTGCACAGACAGATGCTTTGGGTAGGAAGGTGTTCTTCTCATCTCACACCACAATGTACCATAATGTGCATTGTTGCACTCATTTGGCTTACAGCATGCGCCTGTGGGTGCAGCTTGGACACCTTCTAGCTGCCATGCCACACTCTGATTTGGTTGCACAAGGCTTCTGCCTTTCCGCCAAGGACCTGGAGTTGGTGAGACACCAGACAAGGGCATCGTACAGTGCCAGTGAGATGGCCTCCAGGCTGGTAGGACCCAAAGTCTGCATTTAGCAGACGGTGTGGCTTCACCTCTCTCAACTGACACCTATGCCTGCCAAAAGGTGCTTAACTTCCAGTTCCCATGGGCTCGCTTTTTTCCCATAGAGTCAGATGGGAGCGTTCGGAGCACTATCCTGCTCATCTGTCTGACCCAGAATGTTCTCGGTTCTCACCAGACCCCTGCGGAGCCCCTACCCTCTGGTGTTCTCCCTGTGACAGGGTTGAATAAGGTACTGTCCCATTTGTTAGCAGAAAGAGTTAAACACAAGGATTTGTTCTATTCTCTCCTTTTCTGTCTCTTGTCTTTCTGATTGTGCAATCAAATTTTCTTGTGAGACCTAAGAAATGATCACTCTTGACAGTCTCACGATTCTTCACCTCCTGCTATCTCTCTACCTTCACTTGCTGTTTCTGTCTTTTCTTCCTCCTTGCTTATCTGTGGTTGAGAATCCATGTGTGAAACTGATCCCTTTGTTTGCCACTTATTTTAAAGATCATGTGTGATAAAATTTACAGAAATTAAACTGTCAGCATCATTCATAAAATATTGTTATAACAACATTGTCTATGTAGTGTTTTATATGAAAATCTACCATCTCATACCATTTATAGCTATTTATTGCGTCCGCTTCAGCAGCACTGCTAGATACTGAGTCTTTCTGTTCCCTGTGGTAATCGGTATGTCTCCACCCTGGTGATGTAATTTGGGGTGCTATTCTCTTTCTTCAATACATAATCTAGGGAGACTGTCACATTGCTGAGGTCTATAACAACATTTTATTCCGTTCACTGTGCTTGTTGCAAGAATCTGAAAGCTGTTTGATTGTGGTTGTGTCTTGCTCAATATCAGTAATGCACAATAACTGTTTAAATGTAATTGTTTAGCCTGTGCAGAAGTCAGGGAGAGTAGCACATTGATGTTAAAGTTATATTGGAAGGTTCCCCAAATGCCTTTTTCACACAGTATGACATTGCCAGCCATGCTTCAGATGTCGAAGCTGCAATTTGTTTTATAAAAAAAGCTGTCATAGTCATTTTATTATGTTTTATCATCAATTTGTTTCTGGCTGCCAGTTTCTCTGTACAGACTCCCCACAAGAATGATGTCATACAAAGGAGCTGTCAATGTTTTACACACATCAACAAGGAATTCTGGGTAATTTATAACATTGACTTAAATGTGCCTCACTTGGAAGTACAGTCTCATATGTTGGTAATGGTGAGCACCTAATATGTAACTATCCATAGCTGGGCATTAAATAGCTAGTATAGCATACCAAAACGCTACACAAAATAGGAGGTAATGCTAACCATTTCCAGAAATGCATAGCAGTAATCTGCTAACCATTTTTTTGAGTAAGTCCATGGCACAATAGACAAAATGAATAAAAACAATATCTATTTTTTTAAATTTTGCTAACCATTCTGTGCTAAGGGTTAGGCATTTTCACAGCTGATAGCACTTTCACACAAAGAACTACTAATCAAGGTTTTTGGCTTATTTAAAACCCTGCCATAGCAAGGCATTCTGGGTACAATAAGAAGCTGATTTCCAAGTTACTTACTATGAAGTGCAGTCTGGTATTTCTGTAGTGGCATCAACATTATAAGCTCCAATATGTTTATTTTCAAAACAAGGCCATTATGCATACAGTATCTAGCTGTAAGACTTCTTTACTGAGAGATGTAGTCTCCTGTTTCTGTAGTGAGCACAGAAAAATAATAGCCTATATGCTAATTTACATATTGAGGCATTTTAGGTACAGTAAATAGTTGAGTTTTCATTCTCCCAAATCAGAGTGCAGTCTGCTATGTCAGTAGTGTTTACAGCACTACAATCTGTAGCAAAGCTTCTGGAAAATGGTTTTGTGATGCAGGTAGGCCACAAAGCTCATTTGCCATTCTGTGTAGATGTTTCACTTTTACTGCCTGCTGGTGCAGTGACAGGTCTGAAGTGACAGCTTCTGTCAGAACGTGGGAGTGTGATGATACTTTTCTATGTATATGCTATAGGGCTTGAATGGCTGTCCATAATTCAAGAGTGTAATTATGGGTCAGTGATTAGTTCAAGTTCAGGTTTATTACAGGAATACTCCATTGAGCAAGCTCATTCACAAGGAGGTCCTGTGACATAAACACTTAAAGTACAAACATAGATAGGTAATAACAGTATATACATGAAATGCACATTACATGATACAGGCTGGATATACATACAAGGGTACCACATAGGGTGACCGCAGGTGGTAAACTTTAATATGAGACAGGGAAGCGACTTACAGGTTGCATACTGATAAATAAAACATGATGACTGGTGTGTGCAATACATATATTTTGGCAGCTAGAACAAGCAACAGACTACAGCTGATATGGGGGGGGAGGAGTGATTTGATAGAGTAGCAGTGGAGTGTAAGCATCGATAAAGCCAGGAGTAGAAGGGGAAGGGAAAGCAGTTAATATGACAAAACAATTATACCTTACCAGTGGATAAATATGGCACACATGGGGAAGGAAGAGACTTAATGACAGTTACAGGTGTCTTTTATTTTGGCTGAACTTAGCGATTTGTAGAAGTTTATTGAAACTGTGCTAGTTAGATTCAGTACGGTTTGTAATTGGTTCCAAATGGAGGGAAGGGCATATGCAATAACACGTTTACCAAGGAGGTCCGCATCCTTGGTATGTTCAAGCATAATAAAGTCAGATTTTCTTAGCAGTGTGCACTATGTGAGATACTAATAAGGGAAGAGAGATAGCTTGGCAATTTCTGCAGGAGCAGTTTAAGAGTCCATAGCCCAGCATGGAGCAGGCGTCCTAGTAGTAAGGATGTCCAACCAACAGCTGCATATAAGTCACAGTGGTGCGAACGGTAAGGGAGTTGGTAATGAACAGTAACACGGTGATAAAGATGTCAGTTTACTTGGATTTGCAAGAGTGGTGGAGGAATAGATTACATCGCCATAGTGAGTAGTTGGAGAAAAGTGGCCTGTACAAGCTTGTTTCGAGTTTCAAGGGGAAAAGGGCCTATTTCTGTAGAAAACCTAACCTTGCTTTTAACCTTCTAGAGACATCTTGACGTGGTCATTGAAAGATAATTTATTGTCGATCCAGATACCCAGATATTTAAATTTGGTTACAACTTCCAGAGGCTCGTTTAAGCGTGGTAACAATGAAGTCTTGGGCAAGGGTATTGGGGGCCCTGTGACAGCACTGCGGAGAATATCATCGCTTTAGTCTTCTTAGCATTGAGCAGAAGCTTTGCCTTTATTAGATTATGCTCAAGTTGTGCAAAGTCCGCTTGAAGCACTCCCTTGACTTCAGATAACGATGAGCCAGAAGTATATAACACAGTATCATCTGCAAAAAAGTGCAGATTGGACGTAGATATGTTAGCATCTAAGTCATTAATGTACAAAGAAAACAAAATAGGGCCTAAGATGGATCCTTGGGGGACTCCTCCTGCAACTGGCAAGGCAGCAGAAAAAAAGCCTTCCGCCTTTACTTTTTGGAATCTTCCAGTTAAGTAGCTAGAGAACCACTGGGTGGTATGGTATGTGGCACCCAACTTTGCAAGGCAATTGACTAATAGTTTGTGATCAACAGTATCAAAAGCTTTGCTAAGGTCGAGAAAGACTGCGTCAGTTACCTTCTTAGCATCTATAGCAGAGATCCAATCATTGGTTACTTTTGCTAGTGTAGTGATTGTGCTATGATTAGCCCGGAAGCCGGATTGAGCTGGGTTAATGAGAGAGAAGGTTTCCAAGTGAGATTTTAACTGAATATGGATCTGTTTTTCGAGAACTTTAGAAAGGATAGGCAATATGGAGATAGGCCTATAGTTGTTTACATCGCATGGGTCACCAGATTTAAATAGAGGAGGATATGTGCTGATTTCCAGCAGGAGCACAGTAGCAGATGTAATGGAAAGATTGAAGATGTGGAGAGTGGGGCAGTGAGATGGGTAGCCTGATCTTAGGAAAAGGGTTCCAAGCCATACGTCCCCTGCGTTTTTTTTGGTGTCTAAGTTAAGAAGAGAATCTTCTACTTCTTTATAAGTTATCTCACGCAGTTGGAAGGGGCTGAGTGCAGGACTAGATGTAGGGGGAGGGGTATGCTGGCTCACCGCAGCACCACCATAAGGTGTCGAGTCAAAAGCTAATCCAGCTGTGGCAAAGTGGGAGTTAAGTTCCTCCAGAATTAGGGACTTGTTTTCCACAATCTTGCCACCTGCAATTATCTTTGTTGGGACAGAGGGGGCCATGGGCCGTCCTTCTATAGCTTTGATAGTCTTCCATATTTTATGAGGGTTACCTTTAGCTTGTTCAAGAGTAGAAATATAATAGTTAGCTTTAGCAGAGCGAAGTTTTTTCACACAGTTATTCCTGCCAATCCGAAGATTCTTTGGAATGTCTAGCTTTAGCCCAGAGCTTATCTCGAGCTATAAGGGCTGCCTTGAGATCTGAGGTGAACCAGGGGTTGGAATTGTTCCGTACCCTTACTTTGATGAAAGGGGCATGCTTATTTATTATTGTAGTGAGTTTGTCATTAAGGATGTAAGCTGCATTGTTGACCTCTTTGGCTAGGTAGAGATCTTGCCATCTGATCATGCTCAGGTCAGATAGGAAGTTTACTGCACTGAATTTGCAAAAGGATCTTTTTGTTATAAAGATGGGTTGCGGACTGGCCCTAATTTGAGATCTTATGCAAGCAACAATTCCATGATCACTCATGTCGTTGTGAAACACTGCCGAATTAGATATTTTGTGTGGATGGGTGGTTAGTACCATATCTAGAATGGAACTGTTGGCAGTATTTAGAGTATTGTTCCTAGTGGGTTCACTGACTAATTGCCCAATACCTAGCTCGTCACAAAGGGATTTGAGGCCGTGTGATTTAGGTGACAGCCAGTCCATATTTAGATCTCCTAGAAATATTGTTTCAGTTTTGCATCTTGACGTGGATTTCAAAGATTAAGGACTTCATCACCCCAGGCGGGGTCTATAGCCACCTAGGATAGTGATACATTCCGAGGAGGAGATGAAGGCTCAGCGAAACTACCTCAAATTCCTTGGCTGAGATTTGCAACTAATATTGGTGACTGAGCACTTAGATTTGGCGTAGATAACCACACCCCGCCTCTAGATCTCTCTATCTGCTCTAAATAAATTGTAGCCCTGCAGTGATATTTGTTGATCAGTGTTCGCTCTTTTACACGACTCAGTAATTATGATAAGGTCAGGGTTAAGTGTACAGCCCAGGCTTGTAGCTGTACAAGTTTTTAGGCAGGCTTAAAATGTTGACCATCATCATTTTGAGACCTGTGGCCTCAGCAAAATCGACAGGCGAGGTAAGTTGGGGGCAGGGTTGAGCTCCACATTTCTGAGCAGAGAAGAAGCAGAAGTATAACTTTCTTTAAGGAGCTTATAAGAATGGAGACTGCTTTTTTATTTCTTCGCGGCAACCCATATCGTGCAGCGCAAGAGGCGGCACCACTGTAATAACAGTTGATCGTGATCAATGTAAATGCTTGAATAGACATAGGTGAGGACAGTAGCAAGGGGGTGTAGGCTAACCGGGAGGAATAGGCTAAAAGGGGAGAGGAGAATGACATAGTGTCTGCACGGTAGACCGTTATAACATTAGGTATTAGTAGGATTACACAGCTCTGAGCTGCTTTCAGCCAATCAAATCACTAGGCTTTTTCTACATGGTATAATGCTAGATACAGCTACTTGCAAACAGTGTAAAGAGGCAGCTAAATACTGACAGTGTCCCGTTATAAACTTTGTTTCCCTGGCATGATGTCACTGTTGAGGGTTGTGGCACTGAGAAAAAAGGGACGGGTTATGCAAATGAAGCAGATTTTTTTCATGGTAAACAGCACTATTTGGTAGTTTGAATGATATGAGAGTGATTCACAACTCTTACAGGTTACTACTCCCATTTTCTATGGCAAACCTCAATAAATCACATTAAAATTATCTTTTTACCAGGGCTAACAAGTCCATCCCTAGTAGGTATTAGTGCAGATAAGTTCCCTATTAAATCTAAATTATTGTAAAGCAGATACTGACCAACAGTAGTGAAGTTACCAACATTGTAATACTAGCAGCAGTACAGCTTCTTAACAGGCACAGTGTAGTAGCATCCCCCAATGACATCACCAGCCTGAAGGCATGCTGACTCAGCATTCAGCAACCTTGGAGAAATGCACCACAACAAAAAGACACTACAAAAGTATGAATTTGTTGACTTTTGTTACAAAACCTGGAGCACACATAGTTTTTATAGCTGTGTTTATTGAATGGTGTTGTCTCTTTTATTTTTAAAACACCTTTGCATATGACATTTAAATGCAGTACTTTGGGGGGTAAGTCCTGAAGTGCATTTGGAACTTATTTTCACAGTGCTAGAGACCATAATGGCACATATAGGGATACCCCAACCCAACAGAAACATGCAGTCAGTCTCCTGCCTTACCAAGTACAGCAGCAGTGACACACTCCCATTATAAAACACACAGGATCAAGTGTTTAATTATCAAGAAAAGCTATGTGTCGCTGCTGTAAATCAACACTAGCCATATAAATCAGTGGCACAACAGAACAAAAGAAGTTTTACAACGCAGTATGTTAACACACGCCAGAAACATTGTCAGTATGGAGTCTCCCATTAGTGTGCTGGGACAAAATTCATGTCACACATAGGGGACATTTTAGCGCAGGCATCTGAGAATCTAGTAGCAGAACGTTACTGCAGGGCTGAGAAACAGGCTTAGAAAGATATTTAAACAACTTTGTTTTTAATAAGTCACAATTACTGTACTTCTAGGGAACATAATGTCATAGATACTATCATCAGTAAATAGACTTTGTTCCTGTGCATTTATTCTTTAAGCCAAGCTCTTGGAATTGCTAGGAGGCCATCCTTGGCAGAGTAGAAGGAGCACTGGGGCGGTATGGAGTCAGGAGATCTGGGTAACTTGGGCCTAGCCCATATAGGGCTTTATAGGTGAGAAGACCCTCCTTGAAGGAGATTCTCCAATTTACTGGCAGCCAGTGCAGATCACACAGCACCGGGGCCACATGACACGACCTCAGAAGGCCAGTCAGTAATCTGGCCACTGCATTCTGCACTAGCTGCAGGCGATGCAGGATTCCTTCACTAATCCCGAGATAGAGAGTGTTGCAGTAGCAGTCGAGACATGATGTCACAAACACATGTACTAATGAGGGCAGGTCATCTGGCGGGATAAGGATTTTAATCCTGGTGACATTTGTCAGATGATAAAACTGATCTGGTCAATGGATGACACTTGAGCCTCGAATGTCAGTCAATCATCAAAAATAATGCCCACGTTTTTATCTTTCTCGTAGCCATAAGCGGGGTCGAATCCAGCTTCAAAGCAGGATTAACCCCAACCGCCTCCATATTATGCCAGCGGCCAGGCTCAGTCACCAGTACCTCAGTTTTATGCGGGTTGAGCCTTAGCCAGCTGGAGGACATCAACTCCTGGATAGCAGCCAAGCATGCATTTAACACCTCTACAGCGCCATCAGTGTCAGGTGCAAAGGACATGTACAGCTGGGTATCATCTGCATAGCAGTGGAAACCCACGCCGTAACATTGACTGATCTCGCCCATCATCTGCATAGCAGTGGAAACCCACACCGTAACATTGACTGATCTCACCCATGGGCAGCATGTACACTGCAAACAACATGATTGAGAGGATCGAACCCTGGGGGACTCCGCAAGACAGGGGCCTCGGGCGAGAGGAAAACCTTCCCAACACAACCTTCTGCGTCCTTTCAATAAGAAAGGACTTGAACCATTTAATTATTGTACTGGTGAGCCTGCAGAACCCCCTAAGGCGATCGAGCAACATACCATGGTCCACATTGTGGAATGCCCACGAGAGATCAAGGAGAACGAGAATGGATCACTCTTCTCCGTCTCTTGCTCTGAGGAGATCATTATGCACCCGCACTAGCGTTTTTTCGGTACTGTGCCTTGACCTAAAACCAGACTGAAGAGGCTCAAAGATGTAGAACGCAGCGAGATGATCCTCTAGCTGCAGTGCCACAATTTTCTGCATAACCTTACCCAAAAAGCACAGATCAGAGACAGGTCTGTAGTTTGCCAAGATGTCAGAGTTGAGAGTCAGTTTCTTCAAGAGGAGCCTCACCCCCACTTGTTTCAAAGCACTGGGAAAACAACCCTCCGAAATCAAACACCGGACAATCTTGGCAAGCACTGGGCCAATGGATTCCACATATCTCACTGGAAGACGCATCAGGCCTGGGTCCGGTTCGCAGAATGTGAGCCACATCAATGAGATCACCTCACAAACTTCCTCCACCTCTGTTGGCCTTAACTAACTCCAGACAGCCGGGGTGCAACTTGGCACATCAGGTGGGCCACTGTGGGAAAGTACAACTCCCGTTGGATGAATACTGGACCTGATAGAGGACACTCTGTCTGAGAAGAACAGAGCAAACTCTTCACACTTAGCTATAGAAGCAGCTACCTTAGGCTGCAGACAGGCTGGATTTAGCAGCCTGTCAGCAGTCCTAAAGAGCTAAGCTGGTTTGCTCTTTCATGCAGCTATCTCCCTGTACAGGAACTCTGCCTACTTATGGGAGATATCCCTGTGATACTCACTATAGTGAGCTTTGAAAGCCAGTCTGTCCTCATCTGATCAAGATTTCAGCCAACGATGCTCCAGCCTCCGATCTCCATTCTTCATCTCCGTGAGAGCCCCATCAAACCATGGAGGACTCAAGCGAGAAGACCTGGATTGTATGTGGACCAGTGCGACTGACTCCAGTGCTGAGGTCAAGAACCACAGATGTAGGCACTGAGAACCAGAGCTAAGAACCACTAACGTAGGCACAGGCACCAGTCTTGTCTAATTGCTGCTCTCACAACTGGTATGTCTGTCTCTAGACTAAGCAGAATAAGTCCCCTGTAGATGATATCTGCTGTCATTCAGAAGTTTGATGACATGCCACATTCAAGGCTCCAGCGGCCCAAGACCCCAAAAGAGTGACAAGGTTCCCACCGTTCTAAAGCAGCCTCCAACCCTTGTGAATCCTGTGGTAGGCCTGAGTAGGACACCTCCTGCAGGCCCTCATGCCTCTGGTGTTACAAGCTTTTCTTCTGCCACCCCTGCCTCCTCTAGACCCAAATCTCCCAGTGACTTGACAGGTCCTGGCCAGTCTGACGCCAGACATGGGAATTAACAGCTTTCAACCCAACAAGTCGGGCAAGGGCTTGACTCCTCAAGTCACCGGCAGGGTTCAGTCATCCATTCTTGCGAGATGATGACTACTCAAACTCTAGTGAGGATGGGATCTACACTAGGGATCCCAATAAGGACCAAGGGTCTTTTTCATACCTCTTGCAGTGTCTTCAGTTTCCTTGATGTTCCCCTCAGGGAAGTGTCACACATGGAGGGATACAAACAACTGGAGATATTGTCAAATGAAACCCTTTCTTCACTTTTCCCATCAGTTAACAATACTCAGTCCGGCAAACGTAGTCTGATCTCAGCCAGCACAGTTCCTCAACATGGGTATTGTCAATATGCCAGTTCTCACAAGGGTCTTAAGCCTTCAAAGAGAAACAGGAAGCTTTAGGTCTGGCTATCAGTATTGTGTAGTGAAAAAGCAAAACTTTGGGTGTTCTTTCTTCTCAGTTGACTGATAAGAAGTCTAAGTGTCTTAACCAGTGGGTCCATCAAGTGAATGTTGCGGACACTCTGAGTATGAGAGAGGCTAGTTGCTGGGGCTGTTTCACTCGGTATAACCATGCCTACTGGACAGTAGCCATGGAAATCAGTGATATACAGTACTTCCACCTTAACACCAGGAGAGAGTCTGCTCACTTACTGACTGTGGCATGGCAGCACCCAAGCATGATATGAAATTAGCCATGGATCAAGCATACATCAGCTCTCAGTGAATGGTCTTGGTAATTCTCAGAAGGTACAGCTAGTGGTGCTTCTCTCCCTTTAACCACACCAGACAGAGAGTAGCTGCACCCCTGGACCAGTATACTTACACAGTGCAACACATACAGAAATAGTCATAAGCTGACAGAACAAGGTAAAGTTTACTCACTGTGCTGAAACTTTCACATAGCTGTCAAAACTGTGCATATTTCAGTTATAGTGTATAATGGACCGCAATTGTGTATGGAGAGCCACACACTGTAGAAAGTCATTCTGCTGTAGTAGTGATGTCCTTACTAACGCAGAATGACTTTTCATTCTGCATTAGTATGGACATCATAATATAAGTGACCCCATCAGCACCCGTCATTGGTCAGTGGCTGGTGGAGAGTCGCATGCATGTGCTGCCCAGCGGGCAGTTGTGGTTGGGAGGAGAAAGGAAAGGGAACATTATTTAACCAGGAGCCGCACACTAAGCCGAAGCTTGTTTCCAGATGCGACCTGGGAGAACAGGGAAGTTAAGTGACTTGCTCAGGATCACACGGTATGCACCTAGGCGGCTGTGGAATTCAAACACAGGTCGCCAGATCTGCAGCTCAAAGCCTTAACCCACTGCGCTATACTGCCTCCAAATTATGGAGGTAGTTGAAGTTAGGTCAGTGGAGCAGAGAGACTTGGTCCTGAAACTAAAAATAAGTATGTGATTCGGGGCTTTCTTGGTGGTTTAAATGAGGGCTGCAGCAGTTGAGTTTCACTATACACTATATAGAACAGTGTATGGGAAACCATACACAGCAAGGCTAATCTTCCCCTTTGTGGTTACCATGATGACTGAGCGACATCTTGAGCTTCACCCTCGAGGTCATCAGTTGTCATGGTTTCCACTCAGGGGAAGAATAGTCTTGCTGTGCATGGTTTCCCATACATTATTGTATATATTGCAGATACCTGAGTGAGTAAAGCATAAGAGATACAAAATCCACCAAGTGTGTTACCAGCCCACTCCCGTCGGGTGGGATTTCTCTCTGCATCACAGCAAATCCCTCCAGTGACAGGAGGGGTCGGGGATACCCTTCCTCCATCCTTGTAGCATGCTTGCTGTTTCACAACTGAATGTGTACCAGAGAATCCCAGGGCATCCTCTATTCGTGCGAAAGGATATAAATACAGTCTCGAGTCTGTGTTCCTGGGGTAGAACCCTCTCTCAGCCACTGCACCACAAACCAGAAAGCCACAGGCGTGTATAGGCTCCGGGGACCCTGTACACCCTATTTTGTGTCTTTCCCCAGAAATGCAGAGCTCATCTCAAACCCCCACAGGCTCTTTCTGAGACCTTTCGCATTTCTCCCCGCCTTTCATCACAAAGTTCCTAGTGGTACTTCACTGTAGTAGTGTTAGCCTTAAAACAGTCACACAGGTGTGGTGTCATTTAAACAACTTTTACCAAGGCAGCACACACAAATGACATAGGCAGAATTATTTTAAAATAAGCCAAAGGCTTTACTAATTAATTAATAAATGCAGTAAATAACATAAAGCCAAATAATGTTAGACATTGGTTACAGGATATTGAAAATAAAATGGAAAATATACATAAAAACCTACACTTTAAAACTCTGAGATTAAAATTCTCCCTTCCTTAGTGTCTGAATTTTGAAGTGCAAAGTCTGTACAAAGGCAGTTGAAAATCTTGGTTCTTGGTAGTACAGAAGAATTCTTGAAGAAATTGTGTGATCTCCTAAACAGGTAGAGAGGGTCCCAAATGCAACAAGGCTAAAATGGCAAAAGCTAAAAGGCACAGATACTTCTCTTCATCTTTGTTTTAAAGGAGTTTCAAAAGGGCAGGTCCTGTGGATAGTGGCTATCATTCTGTTTCTATGGTTACCCAACCGATCAGAGTTTAGTATTTTATTACAATATCACAGATATGAAGTTCTGAATATAAAAAAAAAAAACTCATAGGTCAGCCAGCTCAGATTTCTGGGGAAACATTCCAGCCTCCCTGCTTGGAGATGGCTATAGTTAAACTGCACTCAATACAGTTGTTTACTTAAATGGTAGCCAATTCAGTTGGTAACAAGCTTAAGTAAATGTAGCCTTGCGGATAAAATAGGAAGCCAGACATTCTAACCACGTGGATGCTGAAGCTTAGCAATCATCGCGACTGACTGACCATGTAACGTTTACCCTCTCCCTCAGTGCATTTAACGTGCACCAGCAAGCTTCCAAGAAATAGCCATTATGATGAAACAACCCTAAGAAGATTACTCTGAATGTGTGCTTCAAACGAGTTAATTTTTGGGCAGGCAGAAGCTAAAAATCTACTCAAGTGGACTGCGAAAGCGTTTTGGACTCAGTATGACTCCACGCAAATGCTCCTGTGGCTCAAACTCAACTAAAAGTACAGGAAAACTTACTAAACCAGCTGAAAGACAAACCCATACAAAAGCTGCAAAATTAAAATCAAATCAGAAGGACTCCCCCAGAACAACTCTGTCTTTACCTGAAAACAACACACAAATGGAGACCCACCGACCAGCATCAACGGGACAAGCCAGTGTAAAAACCCTGCATTAATATTTTTACTCATGCCGCATCTTGCTACTAAAAAATCCTCCACCAAGCAAATAGAATTGGACTTACTAACTTAACAGGGGAAGCCAGTTTGGCTAGTTGGTCCAAAGACAAAACAGGAGCATCCCACATAACTGGAGAGGGAAGCCCATTCAGTGAAGAAGGTATAGGAGAAAAAATAGCTTCTGGTATAAGCTCCACTACACACACTATTGACCCATGCTCACATGTACCTGCTTCTGAGATTCCCTTGGGGTCTCCTTTGATGGCCTTCAACGATGCAAATTCTGTGAGCTCTGTCAAAGACGAAGGAGATGCAATCAAAGAGAGGGACTTACTAGAAACATTGCTGCCAAATCAGGATGGCAAAGAAGCAGCAGCTGCAGTAATAAGGAACCCTGCCGGTTTATCAGAGCAACCTGTTTAACCACAACATGGCATGGGCCTGCTGCCTAAGGTCCCCTTCTTAGGTATGTCTTTAACTTCTTCTACACTTTACAGCATTGTGCCCCAGAAGGGTGACATAACTGTGTTAACATCAACATGTTCTGCTATACCTAGTGGTCAGTGGGAAACTGGAAATAAGGAGAATCAATTGAGGGAACCTGCTTTATCGGCTGGTGAAATAGGAGAGTGGGAAACTATGCTCTCTCAGGCCGTGTTTGCTATGCCAATAATTCAAGGGGAATTTCCTATGAATAATATTATTTTAGGTGTAAATTACATTTCTAGTACCTCTGATGCTCCATTGATTACTGAAAAAAACTCAGTGTCAGTAACAAACAAAGAGGGAGAGCTTGTAAACTTGAGGGCTCAAACATCTTCCACAGTAAATACACCCTCTCCATCCCAGACAAACAAACAAGTTTATGGTATTCACCAGACAACAAGTGGCACTACCGATCTACAGTTTTATTCAGAAGCAAATGGTAATAATCCATTTTCAGCAGTGGATACCCCCAAAAACTGGACCCTTGTGCTTATATCCAAACTAGAGACATGGGACTCTAGTATCCAGAGATTGCTACCAATGAAGGAAAAACAGATCATTTCCAAAAGACCATTCAACAGCTTGTCAAAGAAAATTACAAAATTAGACAAGAACTAAATTTGGCTAAACAAAGAATCTCTGACCTAGAAGACAAACTTCAGCCTTATGAGAGACATTTATTTACCCTTGAACAAGAACAGAAGGACCCGTGAGGGAAAGTAGTGGATTTTGAGGTAAGATCTAGAAGGAAAAATATACGGATTGTGGGGGTCGCCAAATCGTGGGACATGCAGAAAGGTATTAAGGACTCATTTTGACAAATTGTTGCGGCCTACGTGGAAAAAGACCCCTTGGACATTAACTTTGATCTGGACAGAATACATAAGACATTTTAACCTAAAACAGAAGTCCCCCATGCCCCATTATTGCAAATATTTTTCATTCCGAGGACAAGGATTCACTTATGCAAGCTGTTTACAAGAAGAAACAAATCAGTTTATTGGGGGCTAACATATCAGTCTTTAATGATTCCCCTACCAGTATTGTCCAGGAAAGAAGAAAATATGCATTTTTGAGAAAGATTCTATGGGAGAAGAATTTCAGATCTAAATTTATTTACCCAGCTAAATTAAAAGTGGTTATCAAGGACATTTCCTATGTATACAGCAGTATTGGTGAGGCTGAAAAAGACCTCAAAGAAAAAATACCTGACTTGTTTGGTTAAATATATTGGGGAGTTTGGGGGGGGGCCTTGTTTTGATTGTTGCTTAGTCAAAATAACTCTGTAGATGTAATCTAAATTGATTTACTTAGATTAATGATTTGAACTATATATAACAAATCTCATATCATTTGATAAGTTTGCATTTACCCAGTTTATATGCTACTGGTTTTGAGGGAGGGGGAAACGTGTTGGTAAAGGGGTTGGTGTAGCCTATAGGCTGCTCTCTGTATTTTTTTCTTTTCTTTTTCAGGGTGAATTCAGGTGGAAATTAAACCGCCTTATGGGAGGAACTTTTGGGGGGTTGAATATTCTACTGGGGATGTTGGTTCTGCAAAGTGGGGAGAATGGAAAAGGATTTTGTTCCAGATTGTTTTGGGGGAAAACTTTGAGAAGGAGCAACTTAAGGGATTTTATAATGATTTGACATTTACAAGGGATATACAGGGTCTTCATGTCCTATTTATCTGTTCAATTTATTGTTAATGTCTAGTACAAGGCCAATTAGGTGTGCCACCTATAATGTCAATGGAATTAATACACCTATTAAAAGAGCACAAATGTTATCATACCTCAATAAATTAAAACTTAATATCATAGCATTGCAGGAGATGCACCAAAGTGACAAAGAAATCCTTAAACTTAAAAGAAACTGGATTGCTCAGAATTTTTTCTCCACAGGAACTTAAAAATCTGCTGGGGTAACTATTTTGATTAGGAAACAATAACATTTTCAACTGCAAGACAAATGGTCTGATAATAATGGAAGGATATCTATCATTAAAGGTACTATTTTCAACACAATCCCCTTACAGTGGGATCTTTGTATGGTCCTTTTAAAAATTACACTAGTTTTACAGCTGAAATTAATCAAGCTCAAGTAAACATCCAGACAAACTATATAATTCTAATGGGGATTTTAATGCACTAAAAAATCCATATTTGGACAAAGACAAAAATATTACATTTATTAATAAAGATTTCCAATATTTTGAACTTATTTTGGAAGAAAATAACTTAATTGATCCATGGAGGCACCAGAACCCTACAAAAAATGAATACACTTATCATGATAAAAAGAATAAAAACTTTACAAAATTGGATTATATTTTTATTTCCAAACATTTAATAACCATGTTGCTATATTAAAAGCTATCCCTGTTATCTCTCAGATCAGACTTTATTGAATCAATTGATGCAAGAGGGCCGCCGGGCTGGGCGTGCTGTCGGCTGTTTAGTTTGTGTCCATGCTTGTTTGTGCTTCCCTGTGTTTTTTCTTTGCGTTCTCCCTATGTTCTAGCTTATTTGTTTACTGTGTGTTTATTGCTCTTTATTTTTAGTTCGTAAATCCTTCGATTAAACGGACTGGTTCCCGTAACTTCGAGCTCTTGATTGAACGTTCCGGTTCATGGTTCCGAGCTCTCTTTGATGCTGGTGTTGGAGCTAGGGATTGGAGAGCGAGTGCAGCTTGCGTAACGAGGAAGTGGGCTGAGCTGGCGGGAAGTGTCGCTGGTGCTGTTTCTGGGTTGTGTGCCCTCCTGCTCTCGGCGACGCGGTGGGAGAGTGAGCTGGGCTGTGCTGAGCCTTGCAGGTGTCGTTAGTGGGATTTCTTGGCTCCTGTGGGGTGCATTTCGGAAGCTGCTGATTTCCATCTTGAGTGGAATCCACTGTTGTCTGTGGGCTCAGTCGACTGGATTTAATATCTTCTGTGGATTTTGCTACATGCTGACTGTGGAGTTTGAAGCTTCTTGGACTGGTCGTTTGATTTGTGGATTTATCTTTGACTTTGTGGACTATCTTCTGTTGAGCTTCTAAAGATCTGAGGATTTGACAGGATTGTCTGGGATTGAATGGGCCAGGAAGCTGATTGACTGATCTGCACTGAAGTTCTGTGAGTGGGGGGACCTGATATGTTGATCGGCTGCTCTCAGTTTCTGGATTTTATTATTTCTTTGATTATATTCTTTTTATGTGGAGTGCTCAGCATAAAATTTGGGGAAGCAGGCCTTGCACGGGTATTTGCTGGTGGAGGTTCCTAACCCCCCTTTTTTTATGTGCCTGGTGATTGTAGGCTGCGCTGCCTGGTACCAAGCAGGAGTTGCCTCATTTGCCTCTGGGGGAGCTAGAGACTTTGGGGGTACTCTTAAGGCATCCTGAGGTTTGCCTTTTTAGTCTGACCTCTGGGTGTCTGTGGCTGTGGGTCCTGTGTGGGGTAGTCTGGTTCTCAGGTCTTTTGGGGGTGTGGTGGGGGGTCTTCACTCGTTATTGGTCTGCAAGCATTTATTTTGGACCCATCTTCCAGGATTTCCTGTATTCTCTGATTGACTTGCATTGAGACTAGTCCCTTTTAAACAGTCCCATCAAGGTTTTAAGACAAAGGAAACAATTTCATTTTACTTCTGATTGGCAGTGAGAGTGCCTTCCTGGTCCCCCTCGTAGTGAGAGTACCCGGGGGTTGGAATGTTAATTTAAAAGTAAAAGTTCTTTGGGCTCAGGCAGTGAGAGAACCTGTGCTCTATTGGCCTCCTCGGCTGTGAGAGGGCCTTTGGCGGCTGAAGGAAGAAATTTCTTTGTTTTTATATTTTCATTCCTATTATTAACTTTCTATTTTTGGGTTTAAGTTATTTTATATCCATATTTCTTTTTTATGGTTTTCATTTTCTTTTTATTGTTTAGCTGGGTTTAGATTTATGTTGAAATTGTAATTTTGGGATTGTTTGATTTAGTGGCTCAGTAAATATGTGTTGGGATGGTAATAAGACGGTCGAATATTATTCCCCCTCCAGGCTCAGGGACCTCTGTCCATTTTTTTGTCCTTCCCTGTCACCAGAGGTATATAGACGGTGTAGGGCTCTGGGGATTACCAGGAAAAGTGGGAGGACGCGGGCTGGGCCTGGAGAGGGATTGGGAAGGAGTGGGTGAATAGGGATAGTGGGGACAAGGAGACACCCTGGGGTGAAATGGGTCCAGGAAAGGGGTTCCCCCGGCTGGTTCCCATACCCAAGAGTTCTGCTGGTAGTCAGCAGGTAGCACGGTCATCTGCAGATGCTCATCCTACTCGGGTGGTGTTATGTAATGCCAGGTCTATTAAAAACAAGACCGCTATTATAACGGATCTTGTTGAAACATCTGACCTGGTGTGCATCACAGAGACCTGGCTGGATGAAAATGCTGGCCTGGTTTTGGCTTCAGCAATTCCAGCCGGGTACTCGTCGATACACCTCCCTAGGACGGATCGTAGGGGCGGGGGTGTTGCCATCTGTTTTAGATCAGAACTTGGCCTAGTGGAAGTACCAGTGGGTAATACCAATTCCTTTGAATGTATTATGGGCGAGGGTGTGGGGCGAAGGATTCTTCTCATCTCCCGTCCACCAGGTGATGGGAATGTTTTCTTGCAGGAAGTCGCAGACTTCATTGTCGACCTGACATTGGGATCCCCCAGATGGTTGGTTCTGGGCGATTTCAATGCCTGGGTCAACGATGAACTCTCGCAGTTTGGTCAAGACTTCCACTAGTTAATGATTTCACTGGGTTTCACACAGGTTATTTCCTCCCCGGCCCATATTGGTGGTCATTCATTGGACTTGGTCTTCCTACTGGGGATGGAGATATCTGATTTGGTGGTGGAACCAGTCGGATGGTCCGACCATCATTCCATTGGGTTTAGTTTTGAGGCCACCCCTAGTAGGCCAGCCCCTATGGAGATGGTCCGGTACCGCCCTTTGAGGGGTGTTTCCCCAGATGGCCTGATGGCGGTGCTGGACCTATCAGGTTTTCCGAGTGATTGCATGGATCCAGGGGACTTGGTACTTGCCTATAATAAGGCAGTGACAGGGGCCCTGGATTCCATTGCATCTGTTCGTGTACGTCCTCTCACTCTTCGCCCTAGGTCTCCCTGGTTTGATGAGACTTTAAGGGAGTTGAGGAGAGTTAAACGAAGATTAGAGAGATGTTGGCGGAGGTCGGGCTTGGATTTGACAAACTTAGATTGATGGACCATTATGTGGTTTATCAATCAGCAATCTCTCGTAAGAAGGCAGAATTCCTGTCCAGAGAGATTGCTACTGCTCAGAATAGACCAGCTCAGCTTTTCTGGACCGTGGACAGACTATGCAATCCAGTCTGTCTTCAGCCCAGAAGAGCCTTTTCTCAAGAATGGTGTGAGGAGCTTGCTCAGTTCTTTTCAGATAAGGTTGCCAAGATCAGGTCTGATGTCCATCTGACGCTCTCTAGTGGGAGTAGTGGTGGTCAACAGGAGATGTCGGACACCGGTTTTGTGTGGTCCAACTTCAGCCTTCCCACAATCAATGACATTGTGATGGTCATCCGATTACTGCGTCCGACCAACTGTGGTCTGGATCCGGGCCCTACACGTCTCTTAGTGGGCTGTGTAGATAAAATCGGTCCGATTTTGGCTGAGATAGTCTGGAGGTCTTTGGATAGGGTTTTTTTTTCCAAATCCCCTGAAGGAGGTTTTGGTGTAGTCCCTTCTTAAGAAGCCCTCCTTGGACCCGGACTGTCTGGCTAATTATAGACCTGTCTCTAACCTACCCTTTGTGGGAAAGGTTATTGAGAAGGTGGTTGCGACGCAGTTGGATGATCATTTAACCAGCCACGATGTCTATGATTCTCTCCAGTCTGGATTTAGGAAGAGACATAGCACCGAGACGGCTCTGGTTCGGGTACTGAATGATCTCCTGATAGTGAGAGATCGAAGGACCTGTTCTATCTTGGTCCTTCTTGATCTCTCTGTGGCATTTGACACGGTGGACCATGGTGTGCTGTTGGAACGCCTGCGGTTTATCTGTGGACTGTCTGGTACAGTCCTCAGTTGGTTTCGATCTCTCCTCGAGGGTAGGACTCAGAGGGTGGTGTCTGGGATTTTTTCCTCGACATCATTCCCCCTATCCTGTGGGGTACTGCAGGGTTCCATTTTGGCACCCATGTTGTTTGCTGTGTATATGCTACCGTTGGGATCGATCATTAGGCGGTACGGTTTGAGTTTTCACTAATATGCAGATGATACTCAGCTGTACATGTCCTTTGTACCTGGCCAAGATGCCGTTTTCTCGGTCTTTAATAACTGTCTTGCCGAAATCCAGGACTGGATGAATGTGAGTTGGCTGCGGTTGAACCCAAGAAAAACTGAGGTATTGGTCGTGGACCCAGGTCGCTGGGAGGCGGGTTTGTTGGCTGGATCTCCCTCAGGCTTATGGCTTGGGGATGTCCAGCTAACTACCTCAGATCAGGTGCGAAATCTGGGCATTGTTTTTAACAGCTGTTTGACACTTAAATCACAGGTGTTGACAGTTGTCAAAGCCTCTTTTTACCATTTGAGGAACATTGCCCGGGTAAAGCACCTGGTTCCTCCTGATGATCTTTCTACTTTGGTCCACGCTTTCGTTACCTCCCGTCTTGACTACTGCAATTCCCTGTATGTTGGGCTACCGGGGGTTGATATTCGCTGCCTGCAGCTAGTGAAGAATGCGGCAGCCAGGCTATTGGCAGGTTCTTCTAGGACCAGTCACATAACGCCTGTGCTTCGCGGACTGCACTGGCTGCCAATATGCTGGCGTATCACCTTCAAGGTTGGTTTGCTGACCTATAAGGCCCTACATGATCAGGGACCTAGCTACCTGAAAGATCTCCTTCATCCCTACTGTCCCCCCCCTCTCCGATCCACTGGCGAGGATTGCTAGAGACCCCAGGGTTCGCTTGAAGACTTCTGGGGCCAGATCTTTCAGTTTGTGGCCCCGACCCTGTGGAATTCTCTACCTCATCAGGTACGAGATTGCCCGACCATCGAAACCTTTAAGGGAGCACTTAAAACATATCTTTTTAAACAAGCATATAATGATTCTTAATATTTTATTAGTGTGGTTAATTTATTGTTTTATTAATACTGCTTTATCATGTGGTGTGCAGGCGCCTTGGTTTTTAGAAAGGTGCCTTTTTATAATGTATTGATTGATTAATTGATTGATTTAATAGAAGTTCAGTTAGATGTATTCCCAAATCTTAAATCTAGAACTAAAACATGGTCTTTCAACAGAGTTACTTACTAACCAAGAATTTATAAATAAAATCAATATGACAATACAAGAGCATTGATACTAAAATTATACAGGTAACAAATATATTTCATCCATATGGGATGCTATGAAAGCTGTGATTAAAGGGATGTGTATTTCCCATCAAGCTTGGATAAATACCCAAAAAAGGAAGGAGGAATCCATCATTCAAAATAGACTAAACTATTTTGACAAGTTATTATAGACCAACTATAATGAATATTTTGAAGAGTGGAATAAAATAAGACATGAATGGCAACAAATGTTAATAAGGAAACCAAACATAATATTCATAAAGTTAAACAAGCTAGGTACTTGCATGGAGACAAATTTAGGAAATTGCTAGTCCATTTATTTAAAAAAGAAATGAAAACAATATAATAGTGGACCTCCTTGATGCTCAAAACTAAATTAAATCTGAATGGGCTGATTTAACTGCTATCTTGTCCGTCCTCTACATAAATATTTATAAACATGTTTCAATTCGAGATTATCCTTTAATGGAACAATTTATAACTAATAGTGAATTAAAACTTTTTACAATGGATAATGACCCAATAACTGAGGGGGAAATTAAACAGACAACAGAAGACCTTCCTAATAACAAAAGCCTGGCTCCAGATGGACTAACAAATACATTTTTTTTTAATTCATTGATGTTTTGGCCCCATGGTTAGCCAGTATTATGTTGGAATGGGTGGATGGAGAGGGGAAAATTCCTTTATCATTACTTCAAGCAAAAATAATCTTAATTCATAAAAAGGGGGAGCCCAAAAACCAAGCTAGTAGCTACAAGTGTATAGCCTTATTAAATACTGATTACAAGATTATAGCTAAAACAATTGCTAATTGTTTACTACCCTTAATTCCCCTCCACATCCACCTTAGATTCTGAATTTATTCTGAATAGAGCGTCTGCTTCAGCTATAAAAAAAAAAAATTAAAATCATTGAACTAGCGCGACATTTACAGAACCCTTATTATGCCCTGGCACTAGATGCCAGTAAGGCATTTGATTTAATAAATCGTACCTATATGTTTTACATTTAAAAAAAATGAAACATCCCTACAAATGTATTGACAATTATCCAGGAACTTTACAGCCGTCCTACAGCTAATATTATGATAAATGGTGTTCTTGCTCCAGAAATATCTGTGGATGCAGGGGTTCCACAGGGATGTCCCCTGTCCCCCATTCTTTTTATATTATGCTTGGAACCCCTACTTAATACAATACAGAAATGCCCACACATAAAAGGGATACAACATCAAAATACAGTTACCAAACTCAGTGTATTCGCAGATGACCCACTGGTAATTTTCTCAGATTTAAACAACTCAATAGCTCATTTGACTAATATAATAAAGGATTTCTCTGCCTTTTCAGGGTACCAACGGAATGAGCAAAAGTCAGTGATGATGCAATTAGCAAAAAATGGCTGGAATCCTGAATTTGAATCACTAAATAGATTTTATTAAATTCCTCAAATTCAGTATTTGGGAATAATTTTAACAAACCAACTAGTGAATTCCATTAAATTAAACTTTTCCAATGTTAGGGAGAAAATTCTGAGCAAAGTAGACTTATGGCAACACCTGTCACTTTCTTTATGGGGCCAGATTCAAGCCATAAAAATTATGGTCTTATCATACTTGATTTTTGTCCTGCAATCTATGTTTTGATCTCCAGATTTAAAATGGTTTTGCGATCTTAAAACAATTTTTTTTTATTATTATTTTTGTGGAGGGGAAGGAAACCAAGAATAACCTGACGTATTATGATATTACCAGTCAAGGAGGGGGGCTTTGGCTGTCCAGACCCACATGGTTATTTACTTTCACAAGTTATGGCATCTATGAGGGAATGGACATTCTATCCGCAAGATGATACTGGTTTATTACTAAATTAACTTATCAAAATAAAGAGCCAGAATCATGTACCTATATTAACTAAGAATTTACATTTCTTGACAAATTATAGAGTTGAAAGACCATCCTAGTCTCCATCAGTTTTATGAGACGGCAAAGAAGGCCAAAATTAAACTCAAATATGTTAATATTCCATGGCTACATGCTCCTTGTAACTTAAATATTAAGCATAAAAACACACAGTTGGCCAAATTATTCAATTAGTTACAAAAAGAAGGAATCTTGACCTGGAAACAACTGATCAAGAACGATCAATTTATAACTTATTCTATACAGTATATAAAAATCTAGTACTTAATAACAAAATTAAAAATCATATAGCATATACTTCCTTATGTAAGGAATGCAGTCAGTATTGTAAGGAACATAAAATTGAGGCCTTAAATCCAACAAAAAACATTCAGAAAGAAGAGAAATGAATTGCCTCAACAAATAAAAAAGATTATCTTTATTTTATAAACTGATTATTACTTAGGAAGTATAAAAAAAAAAATCACCAGATGGCATGGGAAAAAGATGCCAACTTGTACTTTGAAATTAACCAATGGAATCAGATTCGAAGAAACGCCAACAAAAATCTAATCTCTGCCAAAAACAGGTCTATTCAACAAAAAAAAACATTAATAGAGCCTATGTAACTCCTTATGTCCTTTCTAAAATTAATCCAGCCTATCCTCCAGCTTGCTGTCATAATCTCAAGCAAATAGGAACATTATTCCATAACTTATGGTCTTGCCTTCTCATAAAAGAATGGTGGATTATGGTGTCTAAAAAATAATCTATATTAGTAAATACAACAATCTCTACTGCCATTTCAATTCTACTATTTAACTTATATGATGGTACAGATTTAAATACAATACAACAGAAAGTTATATATTTAGGCTCTTTATCCCTGAAAAGAATTATAATTAAACACTGGAATAGCCAAAGCCTTTATATATCTATTAAAAATGAATGGTGGAACACACTAAAAGAAACAATGATGTATGAAAAATTGGAATATATAATAGAAGACCATGATGACTATGAAAATACATCTTGGAATGAAATCCAAAATATGATGCCTCCTTTAAAGAAACTATCATGCATGAGTTTCCCACATATAGATAGATGGGAGGGGGGAGCTACTACCTTACTGCTCTTTTCTGGAAATGTTCTTAATGTGTAGGTGAACTCTAACAAACGTATTTGTGTACTTAACTATAGTCCACATTCTGCTCATCCTTCTATTTCAATGTTAAATAACATCTATATCTGTATGAAATATGTTTTAATATTATGAAAATCTAATAAAACTATTTTTGAAAAAAAAAAAGGAAGCCAGACATTCTGTCTCCTGGGGATGCTGTGGTCCATTCTGACACAAATGGACCTGCGTATATGCCAGCTCTGCTTAATTATTTCTTTTGTCTCCTTTTAAATAATTTAGCTCTTGCCCTGGCTAGTAATAAACAGATCTTACTTTGATGAGAAGCTGTTGCAGCAGGATCCACATTGAGGACTGACGCCACCTGGTGGCGGTTCCGGCAATTTTTTCTGTAGTAGTAGCACCACCCCCCGCCGGCGTCTGCTCCACCCCCAGCGTCGCCCTATATAAGGGAGGAGTTCCCCACGTGCTCCAGTTCTTTCCCGCCACACGGTCAGGGTTAGTTCACTCGGTTACAGCTCAGTACCGATCGCTTCTTCTCCACCTAGGATTTTGTATCTACCGCTCTCAAGAGCTTCTTTGTCCACTTCTCACCTCAACAAGTGCACCTGTGGGCGACAGATTCCCGCTAAGGACTGCCATTCGTTGTGTCTTTTCTGCCTGGGGCCCAATCACGACATCGGCAGCTGCCCCAACTGTCAGGCCTTCAACTCGCGGACACGAATCTGGCATCAGAAATCACTTGCAGCTTACCTCGCTGAGATGAAACTTGCCACCATGGAAAGGGCCTCATCCTCCAGGGAGTCTGATCCATCTCCCGCCCACAAGTCTCACAAGCACTGGGAACTGGACAGGGGTTGGTCGCTCTCAAAGCACAGGTCTTCAAGCTTGAAGTCGGGGTTGTCGCACATGAGTCACACCTCACGGCCCTTAAGCCCCCGTCTGTCTCCAAGTCCTCTGGTTCCACCCTCCAGCCTCTAAGGGTCTCTCAACCTGCTGAAAAAACGGGCTTAGGTAAGGGCTCCTCCCGCTCAGCCTTTTCATCAAAGGCCAACTCTCAGGAGTCGAGCAAGGCCTCTGGGTCTTCGGGGGAAGGGCCTCTTCCTTTCCACCAAAACACAAGGATTCCAACTGACACCAGCCTCCGGTGACTGACCGGCGCTCGTCTGAAAAGCACATAGGTCACAAAGCCAACCGTCCTAAGGCTCATGCCTCCCATGGAAGTCCGTCGGTACCTAAGGAGAATCGGACACCGGATCCTCGTCTGCCAGTGGCCGTCCCAGCCCCAGTCAGATAAGCGGTTATTCCGCGAAGGTTGTGGTCGTCGGCGCTGGTCACCCGGCTACACCGATGTCGCTCCGGCACCCCATCTCCTCGTCGCGGTTCGGCTGTTGCTGGACCCGATGATGGTGGCGCTGACGCCACCCTGACGTCCCCTCTTTGGCCGACGGTGTTCGATAAGGGTGCAGAACAGACACCAGTACCACCTGACGATGGTACCGACACTGGCTCGGGCTCGGTTGCTCCTCCTCCTCCACCAGGTTGTCCCAAGTTAAACCTGTCACAGGTGAAGGAGCTTTTTTCCCCACTGGTGGGATACCGTTAAAAAGGACTTTCCAGTGGGTGCAGCCCCTCCTATGCCGGTACCGATTCCTGACCCTGTTAACGTTGAAGCGGTGGGGTGGAAGGAGAGTCCCTTCCTAGGAAGCACTCCAAAAAGTCTAGGAGACATAGGTCTTGGAGTTCCTCCCGCTCACCCTGTCCATTACTGGACAAAGGGCACAAGAGGAATAGATGTAGTCCTTCTCCATCTTCCTCTCCAGACTCCTACGTAGACTCAGACTCTTCGTCCTCCGATGCCTACACGGAGCCAGACCTAGGGGACACAGAGGGCCTTCCCAAATCCCCTCCAGATGATCCCAGCTTTATGGAGGTGATGAGGCACATCCAGGCCAACATAGGGTGGGACACAGAGGCTCTGGACCCGGAGCGTTTGCGGTTGGCTAAATACCTCTGCCAAAAGGACCCAAAGCCAGTGGTCATCCCTCCCATGGCCAACACCTTTCAGGATGTCACTCGCACAACCTGGAAATGCCCTCATTCCTCCTCTGCCGTGCCCAAGAAGGCTCACCGGCTATACCGGGAACCTTCAGACCATCCTTTCCTGGCCAAACCACCCGCTGTGGACTCTATGGTGATTTTGGCAGCTCACGACTGTTCGCAGAGGCCCAAACACCTGAGCACCCAGCCACCTGATCAAGAATCAAAGCAGCTGGATTCGATGGGGTGCAAAGTGTACTCTGCTGCTACCTGCAGTATAAGGAGTCTGAACTTCCTTACACACATGGTCCAGTTCCAGAATGCCCTTTGGGAACAAGGAATGGACATCACGCAGAGCATGCCTGATTGCCCTCAACGGGCAGAGCTCGCCAAGCTTTTACAGACCGGCTCAGACGTGGGAACCCATGTGCTGTGCTCGGCCTATGATTCTGTGGACACCTCTCCAAGGGCGGCCTCCACTGGCATTTGCCTCTGACGACATGCCTTGCTTCAAGTCTCGGGGTTCGATCCAGACATGCAAACCAACCTCCTGGATGTTCCCTTTAAGGGCTCCGTGCTCTTTGGCGAGGACACGGAGTACATCATCACCAGGCTGCAGGACTCCGGTAAGGCTGTCAGATCCGTATAGTCCATGTACCGACTGAAACCGGGGCAAGCTTGTAAGCCTCGTTTTCGTGGCTGCTGGGGACATCAACCACAGCAGCCTTGCTTTCAACAGCATGCACAGTGAGGGGGCTTTGGTTGTAGAGGTGAAGCCAGAGGCACTGCAGCCTCCTCCCAGACAACCCAAAGCAGCCACTGCCGCCTCCCCACCCAATGCCTGACTATCCATTCGACCGTCCTCTTCGGGTCACTCGGCTAGAGGAGCCGGTCGGAGGTCGCTTTTCCTTCTACGTGGACGCGTGGGGTCAGGTGACCTCCGATCAGTGGGTACTAGAGCTCATGGAGTTTGGGCATTCCATAGAGTTCGACTACATTCCTCCAGACAGACCACCGCCTCCATCCCGTTACCCAAGGGGACACACAGCGCTGGTCCGGCAGGAGATTTCTTCCCTTCTGGACAAAAAAGCCATCAAGCCAGTTCCACCAGTTGAGTCAGGGAGAGGGGTTTTTCTCCCACTTCTTCCTAGTTCTGAAGAAGTCCAGAGATCTCAGACCCATTCTGGACCTCAACGATCTAAACCAGTGGGTCTCCTACAAGAGATTCAGGATGGTTTCACTTCCCACTCTTCCACTCATATTGGCAGGAGATTGGCTGGCGTCTCTGGGCGTGCAAGATGACTACCTGCACATTCCCATCACCAGGAGCCATTGAAGATTCCTAAGGTTCAGATTCAAAGATGAGGACTATCAGCTCCGAGTCCTCCCTCCCCTTCAGTCTCTCTTCAGCCCCAGGGTCTTCACCAAGTACCTGGCTATCGTGGTCAGGGTACTTCGAAGGTGGGGCCATTTTGTGTTTCCTTACCTGGACGACTGGCTCCTTCCAGGTCTCGCCTGGCGGAAACTATCATGGATTCCATCTCGCTTTTCCAGAGTCTCAGAATCACTATCAACAGGGACAAATCTCATCTGATCCTAACCCAGATTCTCCAGTTCATTGGAGCTCTTCTGGATACCACTTTCGGAAAGGTCTTTCTTCCCTCCGACAGAGTAGGTTGCTTTCAGGCCCTCGCGTCTCTGATCTCTTCATCCTCAAGCGTGCCTGCTCGGCTCCTTCTCAGGCTGTTTGGGCACATGGCTGCTGCCATAGTCTCCGTTCCTCTGGTTCGCCTGCGCATGAGGACCATTCAGTGGGCCTTGAGAGTCCAGTGGGACCAGACTTTAGACGATCTGGATGCCTCGATCATGATATCAAAGCCGGTCTGCCGAGAGGTCCTTTGGTGGATGTCATCCGAAAATTTGCTGGCAGGCTTCCCCTTCAAATCGGGGACGCCGTCCCAGTCTCTAACCACAGACACCTCATCCCAGGGGTGGGGCACACACTTGGGGAATCATCGTACCCAAGGTTCCTGGTCCTCCATGGAGGTGAGTCTGTACATCAACGTCCTGGAAGTGAGAGCCGTGCTTTACGCTCTCCAAACCCTGGCCTTGGTCCTAATGCCGGGCTATCTCTTGGTGCAGACATACAACACTTCAGTGATGTTCTACATCAACAAACAGGGCGGCATGCATTCCTATCCCCTTTGCAGGGAAGCCACGTGGGTTTAGGATTGGGCCCTAGAGCATCAACTGTTTCTGTCGGCCGTGTATGTTCCCGGGCTACAAAACGTGTTGGCCAACATGCTCAGCAGGACAAGATCGCAAGCCCACGAATGGGAATTGCTCCAAGAGGTTGTAGATTGCATCTTCCGTCTATGGGGATGCCAGATGTGGACCTTTTCACATCACAAGTCAATGCAAAACTGCCCAATTTTTGCTTGCTAGGTCCAGAGCCTGGAGCTTTTTGGCAAGACGCGTTGTCCCTCTGCCAGAATGGGAGGTTTCTGTACACCTTCCCTCCCTTTCCGCTTCTTCAGAAAGTCTTCCTCAAGGCTCAGTCGAAACCTTCCACTCTTATCCTGATTGCTCCGCTATGGCCTCATCAAATCTGGTTTCCCTTACTACAGCGTCTAGCGGTAGAGTCACCGATGCCTCTTCCTCTCATTTCGCACCTTCTGTCACAGGACAGGGGGTCCCTGTTACACCCGAACCTGCGTTTCCTTCACCTGCATGCCTGGCTCCTCAGGACCTAGCTAAGGTCAGGTTTGGAGAGTCTGATCAGGTCGCTCAAGTGTTGATTGAGGTTCGGAAACCTGCCACCAGGGTCACTTACACTATGAAGTGAAAATGCTTCTGTATTTGGGCCACAGCTAAGTGAGTGGATCCGTTGGTCTGTCTAGTTAATACCATATTAGAATATCTGCTTTCCCTTTCTGAGAAAGGTCTCAGCTATTCCTCCATCAAGGTACACCTGGCCGCCATCTCCGCTTACCATTTCTCTTTGTTGGATAAGACGGTGGCTTAGATGGAGGTTTCCAAGGCATTTTTGCACAGTATTCTCCACATCAGACCTCCCATCAGGGGTCCTGTTCCTCCTTGGGATCTCCTGTTCGTCCTGGAGAAGCTTACTTTTCCCCCATTTGAACTGGCTGTGGAGTCCAAGCTCCGTTTCCATTCTTGGAAGACTCTGTTTTTGGTAGCTATTACTTCGGCGAGGCACATTTCAGAACTTCAAGCCCTCATGTGTAAGGAACCTTACTTTGTCTTTCACAAGGACAGGGTTAATCTCCACACTAATCCGAAGTTCCTACCGAAAGTTGTTTCGGAGCTCACTTTGAATCAGTCAGGTTCAGCTCCCAGTTTATTATCCAGAGCACCCTAACAGGGGAGAGACCCTGCTTCATCCTTTGGACGCCCACAGGGCTCTCAGATGTTACCTGGCTAGAACCAAGGGGGACGGGAAATCTGATCAGCTTTTTTTGTCTTTTGCCCATGGTCCATAGGTCGCCTGGTCACCAAACAGACAATTTTGCGCTGGTTGGTCCACTGCATCTCATACTGTTATGAGAAGCACAATAGGTCGACATTGGGGCCGGTTAAAGCTCACTCTACCAGAGCTGCCATTGCTTCCCTCGCAGCGCTGAAGAGGGTACCGACAGCAGACATTTGTGCTGCCGCTACCTGGAGTTCTGTGCATGCTTTTGTCAGGCACTATAGCCTCGACATCATTTCCAGATGCAGAGCAGGGTTTGGCCTCGCAGTTCTGCAAGGCCTGGTTTTTTGAGGGATCTTCCCTTTTCCTGCTGTTCCTTTCCCTGCTGTTTCCCCCTCCCAGGGGTTGTTATATGTTTATACTGATGGGGACTGAGTCCTCAGTGTGGAACCTGCTGCAAGAGCTTCTCCTTGAAGTAAGATAGTACAGTTACGTAAGAACTTACCGTAACAGTAGATCTTTGCGAGAAGCTCTTGCAGCAGGTATATTTCCTGCCCTCCTTCCCCCAGGGATCAGGCCCTGTTCAGACCATTTTTTTCCCTCTTCGAGAGTTTGTCCATTGATGATCTTTTTTCTGACCATTGCAAGTCATTATCTTGCCTGACGGGGGGCGTACAAGAACTGGAGCACGTGGGAAACTCCTCCCTTATATAGAGCGACATCGGGGAGTGGAGCCGATGCCGCCGGGGGGTGTTCCCACATCGGTACTACTAGAGAAAAAGTTGCCGGAACCGCCGCCAAGTGGCATCAGTCCTCAATGTGGAACCTGCTGCAAGAGCTTCTCTTGAAAATCTACTGTTACGGTAAGTTCTTACGTAACTGTACTTTTTCCTGCCCAGTAACAAGAAACTCACTTCATTCTACAGGGCCCATGTACTTATACCCATGTTCCCTTGCACTAGCACTGGCCATTATGTGTGTTCCTGATGTATTATATACACAAATTACATAAAACATGACCAAAATAATAAGATTTGGCCTTATCTTGCCACAATGTGTACTGTAGATTCCCCAGCCCTTCACTCAAATGGAGCTTCGTCAAGGGCCGAGGATATCCAGCACCATGTTCTGGATCTCCCTTTCGACTGGTCTGTGCTGTTCAGCCCCCAGGTTAGAGTCTGAAAACATTATGAAGTATGAAGGTGATCCTGTTAGCAACTACCCTGAACAGCAGCAGGGACAGGACTCTTCTCCTTGTCTAAACAGGAATCAAGTAAAACACTAGGGAAATAAATCCTATGACAGTGCTCTAGTACAGGGAAGAACAGTGCTGTGGTGGCTCCTACACTTAAAAGGATATTGACAAACCCCAATCCTCAGCAGGGTGATGCGAGGAAGGGCACCCTCACGGATGAGATTCAGTACTCAGCTGTTTGCCACCCATCTTGTTGGTGTGGATAACAGTTATGGGTAGCCTCAGTCATCTGGGAGACGTGTCACACAGTGGTCTCTTCATCAAGATGTTATGTACAGTCCTTTTCCAAACTGGGGGATTACCCACATAAAGATGTTTGCATCCTGGAAGAACCAAAAGCTACAGCTCTTTTGTGCCCCTCCACTAGTTCTGAGCACTGTTCAAGATGGGGCATTTTCCTGTCATTTTCTCACCCTTTACCATGGTGCATAAGGTCCTGTTCAATGCACATCTCAACACGTTTCTGCTAATATTAGTAGAGTCAGTGTGGCCTCACCAGTGTCTCGTAAAAGGTGTCTGCTCAAGCTCCTGCTCAAGCTGAACCTTCTCACTTGATTCGAGGGGAGAATACAATATGGACCCAGAGTCCCTGCATCTGACAGCATGGTTCCTGAGAAGGTAAAATTTGTGTCCCTTGACGTCTCAAAGGAGGTTCTCACGATGTTAAGGGCTTCTCGTAAGTCCTCCTTTTAAAGGATCTATGCGTTCAAGTGGAATAGATTCTTGATGTGATTCCAGGAGCATGGTCTGGCACCTACAGAGTGCCCAGTTAATTAAGTTCTCAACTTTCTGTGACCTCTGTCCACCACAGGTCTTCACACAGTATTGCTGAAAGTGTATTTGACTACCATCTTGACATATAGAGCTAATGCCCATTTCTACTCCTTGATGCTGCAGCAGGTGATCAGTTACTTTTCCCAGGGCCATGAATATACATCCTCACTTCTTTCTGATCCTCTTCCAGCATGAGACTTGATCCTGACTAAGCTCTTGGAGAAGCCCTTCGAAACTGACAACTTGTGACCTTGCTTTCTTATCCAGAAAAGTTGTGCTTCTAAGCGCAAAGATACAGTTCACTATCCAAACTTTGGCAGTTTCCCTGGAACAGGCTTATTCGTTGGACATCTTCAAGCTTAAGTTTCCTCCTCTGCACCTCTGCAGTGTCTGAGGGATATCCTTTGTTTATTTTTTATTTATTTATGTCTCAGAATTACATAACCTTTGAGTCAGAGACTCATTTACAAAGGCTCCACGTCAGAGCGCACAAGTTACAAGTACAGAAAGATGCATAAAAAAATAGTGCTTGGTACAATAATTGCAGTAAAAACAAGAGTAAATACTGAAAATCAAAGAATACTGAGTGAATGCTTGGTACAATAATTGCCGTTACATCAACAGTAACATTAACAATCAAAATACAATACTGTGTGAATGCTAGATAACAGTGCTGATACAGAATGCGGTACAATGGTAGGAGAATGCAAAACAGGAGAAACAAATGCACAGCAGTAAATACAAATCAACAAATGCACTGAAATAGCAGGTAACAGACTAAGCAGACGTTCATTAGAGACATTCGGGGGTAGAACTGGAGGGGGAGGTTGGGAACGCAGGCAAGGCTAAGTGCAATCGCAGGAGCTACTTGCTAGGAGGTGCTGCTGAAGCTTAGATTGAAAGATTTTTGTTAATAGTGCTTTTAGGCAAACTTTTGACTAAATAAAATGTCTACTTCTCGAATTCATCTCTGGTTTTGCCTTTTGATGAACTATTGATGATGGAAAGAATGGAAGCAACTGGGTTTCAAATTCTGTGTTCAGTGCTGACAGAAACTGTCTGCCACCACCCCGTTTCTGGCAATGTGTAACCTTGGTTTCTTGTCCAGGAAAATTATCTTCTCTGGTTATAGTCACCACTGCCAGATAGGTCTGAGTTGTAAGCCCTCTCAGTCAATCCAGTCTGTATGATCTTCCATAAGGAAAAGGTCATGCTGCATGCCAGTAAGACATTGGCAGCACATCAGTAGGGCTTGGGCAGACTGAATGGGCTGATAGGCATTTATCTGCCAACATTTTCTGTTTCTACGTTTCTGACCAAGTTGGTGTTGGAATTCCATTTAAACCAGACCTTGGAATGGCCAGAATGTTTCCTCGGGTCGCATGCTGCCTCTCTGAGGAGAACCTACATCGACTGGATATCAGTCTTGCTTTCCTGTTCCAACGTGGGAGAACAGAGACGTTTAGGGGTACTGTCACCCAGTTGATTGTGACGCACACTGAGCAGACCCGGTATCGTTCAATGCATAGTTTCCCTCATGTACAGCACCTGAGGACATCTGTGCACATTTGACCTGGCATATGGTTGCTTCTGCTGCTAGGGGTCATTCCTGTCAGTGAAATTTGTATGGCTGCACCCTGGGCATCCACACACTTTCATGACCTATTACAGCTTATACCTCCAGACTCTCAGGGATGCAGCTTTTAGGTCCTCTGCCCTAATCTCTCCCCAAGTGACCTGAGGGCATAGCCCCCTTCAGCCAAGGCACTGTTTAGTAGTCTGCACATGTGACTATGTATAAGGCATCCAGATAGTTGTGAGACAGTTACTCATCTATCACCATTGTTTTACTACTGATATTTCTTCTACAGTCACACTAACCTGCCCAGCTTCCCCTAGCTAACAGCCCTCAGTTGTTACCTGTTGGGCATGGCCTCATGTTTCCTGCTGTTTGAGCCAAGATCTGGAGACATGGAGGAATGAGGGTGTAAGATAAAGGGGAGAAGCTGAAGCCTTAGCCAGTGCGTTTTCCAAGGACTCTGTGCACATACATGCTCAGGTAACTGCACAAGTGTGACTAAAAACAAAAAATAATAGTGAAACAGTTAGAGGTGAGTAACTTTGTCTTATTGATTAGTACAATTATTAATAGTTTAACTGGGTCCCCAAAAGTAATTTTTCTTTTTTGTGAATTTTTTTTTATCCACCCAGGCCACCCACCAGGACTTCTTTCTGCCACAGGAAGTGCCACCTACGTAGCCTTTAGAGCTACTGCACTCTGGATTCTCCAGGACCCCAGGGTGCCTGTGACACACCATGATGAGCCCCCATGGTTTACTCTCCAAAGTGGGATCCTGACTTCAGTACCATGACAGCGAAACCCTTTTATATTCAGTCACCAAGGCAGAGGTCCTCCCAAGGCCAGCCTAGAGAGGGCGGAGAGTAAGAAAGCCTGATACGGCCGTGGGGAGCGGGCAGGGAGTTATTTACCCCAACTGGCTTTGCTTTTTCCTCTTTGTCCCACCCACCCACTTGGGAGCATGCAGAATCGTAGGGCACTAGCACCTGTAACATACCATCATGCATGTGCTTCTCTCCATGTGCATGTAGTAGGCACCCAGAACTGCACTGCCAACTTTGGTCACCAAGGTGGTGGAAATGCAGCCGGTTACACACGCCTCCCTCCATGAAGAAGCAGCACTACTTCTGATCCACTTGCTCATTTTCCCCTGCCATTCCACCACTGATGCCATGAGCACAGCACTGCCATTGCACCGACAGTCTGACAGTTGTTCTATTATAAATATTCAAGCTACAGATTTGTTTTACTGTATATATCTTTTATGATAAGAATTGTTGATCCACAATTTATTATCAATTTTAGGAAATATTTCCCTGATTAGCAGCGATGAAGCAGCTGAAAGTTCTGTAACAAGTGAGGAATCAAAACAGGTAAAATGGCTGCTTTGTTCTTTATCATATTCGTGCAAAGTATTTATTGATGTGAACATTGGTCTTAATTTGATGAACATGAGAACTGTGTTTTTTGGAATTTGATGAGCATGAGAGTTATGTTTTGTGAAGTATAGTATATTAGGTCAGTACGCTGTCAAAATTCTTGCTGTAGCAGGCCCAATGTAGTAGCACTGGATGTTGACTGAGAATTTGCCCCAAGTGGCAGACTTTCTTTAGACCCAAGACCTCTGGCTTTGTCCTTGTCAGAGGACAACTCAACACTGGTCTGTAGGCGCGCTTGTACTGTTGCTGTCATCACTCTAGGTGGCAACACTGTGAGTGGCACGAGGGGTGGTTGCAGGCCCACTGCTGATTCTGGGGTTTTGGTCAGGGTCTCGGTGCTGGTGTTGGTAATGACATTGATGTTGGCCTGGAGCCTTTCCTTAACCCTGGAGTCGCCCGCGAAACCAAGGGTGGGAAGGCACCATGCTGGATGTCTGTACCAGGGCAGGGCCCATGCCTGGTATCGATCTCTGTGCTGATAAACACCAGCCGGGAGCACATCCCTGACCATTGTGCAACCCATGGCACCAGGGAAGAGGGCAGCAACAGGCTTGATGTCTATGTTGGTGCTACATCTATTGCCGAATTGCAACATAGTTGGCTTTCAGGAGCAATTCGGTGACAGTTCTGTCAGTCACTCTGATATCGATGCCACAGGCAGTGCCGACTCAGAGCAGGGTTACAGGCCTAATGCTGATGTTCTGCCAGGGCCATTTTCTGACATCGATCTGGGTGTCAGACAAGGTCTCCTGCAGAGGACCACTGTGCATTGGGAGTCCCCCATTCACCCATGGGGGCATCCCCACTGCTAAAGGTCTGCCAACTCCTCAGCGAGGGATTGCAAGCAGTAGGAGTCTCTGTTCGATCCTCCCCTTGGGTGAGGGTGGCATTAGAGTCTTGTGGCTTAGACTGAGGCCAAGAAGGCCTGAAGCCTCAGCTACAGCTACTTCCATAGAGGCCTTGGCATTAGTTTCAGTGATTGCCCATGGTCAGGGCTGGTGCCATTGAACTATACTATAGGAAGTCAAATAGGGACCAGTTCAAGGGCTCCTCTGTCATTGAACCACCCCGGGGCCTTCGCCACATCCCCATCAGCATCCTCATGTAAGGATATCAAGGCATCTCTCCACTTAGCCTCAGCTACTTATTACGGTCTGTATCAGCAATTCATGGTGAAGATGCTCAGGTACTGGTCCTCTCTCTTTATGCAAGACATAATCTGGTCACCCTGCATTGGTTGGGACTCCTTGGGGTTCCCAATACTGACACCACTGTCATTTCCCCATGGCCTAGAACCATGGAGGAGACAACCACAGCTCTGTGAAAACATCCTGTGTCAACTGTGTCCATCTCTAGGGACATCCACATGCAGTATCGTGTGCCCACTGGGTCTGCAGGGGATGTGCCTCACCCCACGTCCGGGCTTCGGGTATTGCAGATCCAGACTAGACCACAGCTCCCTCAGCGTGACCAACTCCCAACACGGACTCTACAGAGTTCCACATGTTGGGAAGGAAGGTTTTTACCTCAGCACACTCTGTTATCTACATTGTTGTGCATCAGGCCCACGTGGCAACCTGCAGTTGCTGTCAGTGGTTGCAGCTGCACAGGCTGTTGGCTATTATGCTGCAGAGCAAGTAAGCCAGGCAGGCCATTGACCTTTCTACGGGAGTCCTAGAAGTAGCATGACATTAGGCATGTGCATCTTATAATGCGAACGAAGTAGTAGTAGTAAAATGTTTTTATTCATTTAGAATACAAATGAATAAAGGATAAACTCGATTGAGCGAAGCTCATTTTCAGTGAGGTCCCATACAGTAAAAAGGCACGATATAAAAGGGAAATGTTACAATAACATACAATACCACTGATGAGAACACATGACTAAAAAAGAAATTGAGAGAAAAAAGCAAAAAAAAAAAGAAAACCATACAACAATTCAAATTCACCCATAACATCAATACCATCATTAAAAGTGGTTTCTAGGCTTGTAGAAACTGCAGTCTGTCTCAGAAGGACAGCATGGCTTCACCTGTCTTAGCTGCCACTGTTGGCCTAGTGTAAGGTACCAAACTCACACTTACAAGGGGCTCTCTTGTCATCTCCTCAGGTCAGGTGGCAACTCTCAGGGAACAGCCACACTCCTGTGCCGCAAGAACACCAACCTCAACCCAGTTAGGCACAGATTTCACCCAACCCGTAGGAGACCCTTCCCTCAAGTGTACCCCCGCAACACTCAGTGGGCTGGGAGTGCATTGTACCTTCAGGGTGAGCCAGCTTCTCCCTCCTATGTAGGGCAGCTTGGTACTCTGACCCATAAGTGGAACTCATTGGAGAAGATTTATTTTGGAAAAGGTGTGAGAGTTATGTACTGTACTTACCATAACTGTTGATCTTCCAGAATATCTTCTTCATTGGGTACCATGGCCCACGCACCAGACCGCCTGTTTAGCAAGCCAGTGCCTCTGGGCAGCTCATATTCAGGTGCGAAGGCATTATGATTGTGAAGAGCCCACTTTCTCCTGCTCGTCTTTGCTGCACCTTTTTCCTTAGTACTGTCAGACTTGAGAAGATAATTTTTTCCCCCAAAATTAAAAAAAAAAAGTTTCCCTTTCCTGCCTGTGGTACAGCCCTGTTAATTGCTGAATGCAACATTGTACCACCTGAGTGCTTTGTCTGAATCCCAGTTCTGCTTGATAGTAACCCTATCAGTGGTGTCTTGCTCTCTGAGTAGATGAGGTGAATCAACTCTTGGAGCAGCTGGTTCCACTCTGGAGTAAATCCCTGAGCTGTCATGAAAGAAAGGGATATTATCTGATGGCTGATATGACTGCCTCCGTTTTCACTCTTGCTGGCAGTTCTTTCTATCTTGTTTTTTCCTCTGCCATAACTCCTGGCTGTGCCCTGATTTCAAGGGCTCCCTGCTGATAGGGACTTGGGAGACTGACAGCTATGGACAACACCATCCTAACTGGGGTCTTCTTTTTGTTGCCCCATAGGTTCTGTAGTTAACACATCCATAGAAGCAGAATTTGGTGACTCTCCCTTCTCCCTGCCTATTTCCTAACATTCCCCTGTGTCTGGCTATGCATGCTTGAAGGCCCCTACTGTTTTTGCCTCAGCAGTCTAATTCAGACATCTATCATTCTTTCAGTGAAGTAGTACTTCCTCACATCCCTCCAAACCCACCCTCCCCCAGCATCATTGCATGCCTTTGGTTCTGGTGCTGTTCCTCATTTGAAAGAGACTCCTGTCCTGCACCCTGTTCACCCCTGTTAGGTACGTGTAGATCTATCATGTCCTCACTTGCTCTTTTGTTTTCCAGGGTGTTCATGTTGAGATCCCTTGTCTCCCCTCACAGAGCTTTTGGTGTAACCCCTGCACCATTTTTGGTTGCTCTTCTCTGGACTGCCTCCACCCTGTCTATGTCCTTTCTGTGGTACAGATCCGGAACTGGACACAGTACTGCAGGTGCGGTCTCACCAGTGAGCAACATAGTGGCAACACCATCTCCCTCTTCCTGCTTGAGATACCTGTCCTTTTGTATCCCAGTATCCCACTGGCCCTACCCACTACTTTGTCACACTGCCCTGCCACTTTGAGATCATCAGATATGATAACCCCAAAGTCCCTTTCCTGCTTAGTGACTGAAACTGGCAGTGCCCCCCCCCACACACACACACAAATCCTATACTCCGTTCTTGGGTTCCTATGTCCTAGATGCATGATTTTTCACTTTTCGGCATTGAACCCCATCTGTCATGCTCTTAGCCACTCCTAAAGTTCCCAAGATCCCTATGCATTCTTTCCACCCTTTCCTTATTGTTCACCCTATTACATATTTTGGTATCTTCTGCAAAAAAAAGGAATACCTTACCTTCCAGATCATCTGAAATGTTACTTATGAAGACATTGAAGACAAATGGACCCAAATCTGCAGAAAAGGCATACCTTCCCTTCCAGTTTGTCTGAAATGTTACTTATGAAAACATTGAAGTGGACTGGTCCAAGTACTGAGCCCTGTGGCACCCCGCTGGTCACTCTCCCTCCATTAGTGAGTGCTGTTCACAACCACCCTCTGTCACCTATCCAACAATCAGTTTCTAACCAGATTTACCACTTCGGATCCCACCTCTTGGCTGCTCAATTTCTTACTCAGCCTCCTGCATGGCACAATGACAAAGGCCTTGCTAAAGTCCAGATAAGCCATGCCCACTGTCCTTCCCTGATCTATTTTGCTGAACACCCAATCAGAGAACTCGGTCAAATTTGTCTAGCATGACCTCCACCCACAGTGAATCCATGCTGCCTTTGTTCTTACAGCCCATTGGATTCAAGATACTCTGCCAACCTTTCCTTTTTTTTTGGCCATAAAAGCATTTATTTTGCCATAAAAGCATTTATAAGGTTTTTATATTTAACATAAAGATACATAAGGTGAACAGTTAATAGAACTGCAGACAGACATTCCTTATGTAGTCAGAGTTTGAGAATAGATCTTAATCTTATACAGTTATGTACCTCTTAAAAATGTCCAGAAAACAGAAACGTCTCCTCGGTGCATATCAGGTGAAGGTAAGCATGTTAGGAGAGAAACAAAGATGTTGCAAATGTTCAACAGTTAGTAAATTATGTAAACATTGTAAGATAAAGTGGACATCATATGTAACTGAACCATAAATGAGTACAGTGCAGCCCACTTATAATGGACACACTTATATCGGACACTTGGTTTGGACAGTTCTCTTTTACTAAAAGACACTCTTATAGACTGCCGTAGAAAAAATGGTGCTTATTACATCTACAGTGGATGCCCGAGGCTGGATGGGGTAGGTCTACTACAGTACTGTACCACAGTGTGGTATTATTGATGAGCCGTTAAAGCACTAACGCTTAATGCGCTAACTACCGTATTCACACCCCAGTGTGTCTTTTATCTACAGCAGTCAAGAGGAGAGGGGTTCTCACAATCTTTAGGACCTGGCCTGTGACTCTTTAAGTTTAAGCAGTCACATTGCCCATTATTTCTATACCTACTCCCGCTCTCATACACGCATTTCCGTCGATTACCTCAACTTTCAGATCTACATCCTGCATGACCCTCTGCCACATTCACTGTACCTGACCTGAGGATTTGGTGGTGATCTGGATCTTATCTGTGTCAGTCTTCACCGTTCATCACTGTTGGGTACTTGGCCAGAGGTCAGGACCCCATAAGACTTTTTTTTTTTGGTAGGTGGAGCCGGCGCACCGTGGACGCCACTCGAGGCTGACTCACCACGTACGCCTGCAGGGCCATTAGGCTGCATCGACTCCACCTGCCTGCCAGTTCTTCGTCTCCCGCTGTAGAGGTCATCTCATGGGATGCTGAGAAGAAAAACTTGAGGCCTGCTCCGCAGTTTTTCGACTCCATGATTTCAATCCTTCGGTGCTGGTCTGTCGGTTCTTCCTGCTGGTTCTGCTTTGCCATACTCGACATCGCCTGGTAAGATCTTTCCATTTTCCATTCTTTCCATTAGCAGTGTCAGTGGCTCAGTAGGTAGCACACTCGCCTCTAAGGCCGGGAGATCAGAGGGCTGTGGGTTCAGTTCCCACATCTGGCACTTGGGTTAATATCCCAGTATTGACACTGTAATGCAGCATGAGAGGGGTGCTGCATTTCTGAGGTGCCGTCTTTCGGATGAGACGTTAAACCGAGGTCCCATCTGCCTGGATTGGTGGTAGTTCAGGTGGATGTTAAAGATCCCATGGCACTTATCGAAAGAGTAGGGGAATTTCCCCGGTGTCCTGGCCAAATTTCCCTCATTCACTAAAAATACCACCAACAGCTTAATCTGGTTCAAGGTCAGTTGGCATTCATCTGTATCCCCCTCCCCCGGGTCGTGCCTGAAAATAGGCAGGATTTGTCTAGTGCACTTACCTGGTCAACAAAAGCTAAATAAAAAAATAAAAATAAATAAATACATTTTTCTATATTTCTGCGACGTCGACTCTGTTTTTGGTGTTTCAAACAACATGAAGTCTTGCTATATTATAGACATTAGCAGTTTGTTCCAGCTCTAGAACTGCCCCGGAGTGAAATGGTTAAAACCATTCCAAAATAGAATTTTGTCACGAGAGCAGCTCTATCTGTGTCATTTCAAACTTGAACTGTCAGATTCTGTAGGTCATGTCTCGGTCAGAGTGCAAGAAAGCTTCCAGGACAGGCCCCCCCCCCCAATGCGACAGTGCCCATGCGGCGGAAAATATTCCATCACCGGCCAGCACGACTGTTGTCTTTCGTGTCTTGGCCCGCTTCACGACATGGATTCGTGCAATGCCTGTTTCTCCATGGACCGCTGGTTCTTCGAGCAACACGCATGGAAAATGGGGCGAGCTCCGCCAACTGAGGTCGGGCCAAGCCACGCTGTCTCGGCCTTTCCTCAGGTCCCCTCCGGTTCTACACAGACTGGAGGAGGAGGAGCCCGCCACCAGTAGCCCAGCTATTGCCGAGGCTCCTTCCACGGTGCAGGGGCCCATCCCGCTTCCTTTCCGGGGCGGCAGGAGGTGCCACCATGGCAGTCACCCTTGGGGTGAAGGCAGGCGTGGTCGGCACCATCCTCAACGCCGCCAGTGGCCCTGACAGAGCTGCCGGGCGCGACTTGTCGTGGCGGCGCCATGGCTTCTGTCGGAGCCGTTCGCAGCACCAATACTGCTAGCGGTGCCGAGGAACTACAACTGGCGCTGTTTTGTTGTGTCTCACTCTGGCGCCAAGTTTGAGCATGGAGCCGTGTCCTCAGGGCTGTCAGATTCCGCTGTCTCTGCCTCCGGCACCAGTGGTGCCGTCGGGGCCATCCTCGGCGCCGCGAGTGGCGCCGTGGGACCAGATTGCGCTGTGGCTGGTCCCAACTCCGGAGCTCCTGTTTGGGCTGGAGCTGTGCCCCCTGTAGATTCTGCTCACGGTGCTGTAGGGGGCATGGGCTCAGGCATGGCTTCGATGTCTGGCACCCCCTTTGGTAAAGATGGCAGTGGGCGCCCTCCTACGGTCTGGCACAGGGACTCGGCCTCTACCTCCTTGGAGGCAGAGTTGGGCTCTGAGTCAGACGGACAATCTGACTCTTTGGGGTTGACTGTTGGAGTGGGCAGCCCAGTAGTATCCTCTAGCTGGCTTCTCCCAGGTGGTAAAACTCTCGGCTCCACCCCATGACGCCAGATCTTCCTTACCGCTTGGAAGCTGAGGTTCCCTCCTTAACGCTCTGCGTGATATACTGGATCCTAATTCTTCGGTTCGCCCGAAACTCATTTTAAAATTTTCAAGACTTTGGTCATCTTTCTCCCTACGGCTAAATGGACAAATCGACTCCCAGATTTCGTGCCGTGCCTTGTGGGCAGAAGATGTCCAGGACGGACCCGCACTCCACGTGCGTCTACTGCCTCAGCCTAGAACACGACCCACAGGCCTGCGAGTTATGCAGTTCTTTTGGCCAACGCCCTGAGGACGCGCGGCTTGGTTACAGCTTGGGTGCCCTGAGAGCGCCCGCACCACCGTTAAGTCAAGGAGGCCCATTGGGCAGTTAACACGGCAGCTGGCTCGACTGAGCAACTCTAGCAGATGATCGCCTCGAGGAGGAGGCGGCCCAGGCCGCATCATCCGCTTCCTCAGTCGCGGCATTTATCCCGCTGTCTCTGGGTACCTCGTATTCAGCTTCGTTCAGGGAGCTTTGCCAATCCCTTTCCACGAAGGGAGAGGGGCCATTGGGACATTCCTCTCTGTCCAAAAAGAAGGACTCAAAGGGTAAGTCCCATCGTTGTCGTTCGTGGGAGCGGGAGAGGTCTCCTTTCCCAGACAGCCGACTGTCGATTTCGGTCGAGGTTGCGGCTAAGGCTGCTGGCTTCACGGCATCCCCGTCAGGTCAGCCAGCCGAGACACCCGTCAACGCGGTCGAGATCTTTCTCGACCCGTCGGATGGGCTGTCAACTGGTGAGGCTGACAACCCTTCTTCACCGGTTCCCCCGGTGGAGACCAAGGATCTGTTTGCGCCTCCAGTGCAGCAGTCCCCGATTAAGGCTTCCGAGCCGAAGGAAGAGTGGGTGTCCCCAACCCCTTCCCAGACCCGTCCTCAAAATCACCGAAGATCTTGGTCTCAGTCTCGGAGTTCGTCTCAGTCCAGCCGATCCCGGCGACATTGGTGGTATCAGCACCAAGGTAAGCAGTGCCACCGCTTGTCCTCATCTTCCTTCTCGGAAGAGGTGAGGCTTCGGCGCAAATTGTGTTGACACTACGAGGACCTGATGTAGCAGCTGTTACTTCTGTCCGGGACCAAGCCGTCGCATTCCCTGGCCATAAAGTGGCTGTCACCTGAGCGGCCAAAACAACCCCTCGCTGTAGCCAAGGTACCCAAGCCTGGGATGGTTGTTCAGCCGAAACTCGCTGCCCCACCGATTGTGGTGGAACCTCTGCCTCCACAACCGAAATTGGGGTGCCGACCAAGGACTCTCAGTCGGGTGAAGGCCTGCCCCACTGGTTGTCGGTCAAGCTCACTCCCGACCGTCCTCGGCAGGTGGAGGGTGGCTCAGGCCCCAGGCAGCTCTTCGCGGACTCCTCCGAGTCCGACGATGACTCCTCCCTGTTCTCCAGGCCTGTTGACCTGGAGTCCTCCGGGGGCCAGTCGTTGGATGAAAGCCCATCTTATTTTATGGGTTTGCTTCAGCTCATCTCAGAGTCCACCGGGATGCAGCTCGAGCCTGTATCCAAACGGGCCAAGTATCCCCTGACGGAGATACTGGACCAAGGGGATTCCCCCATGGAGGCCTTTCCGGTGGCTGAAGCCATTGTTGGCCCAGCCTTGGAGCTTTGACAGCGGCCTGCTTCCTGCCCTGCACCTTCAGCCAGGATGGCCAGGAAGTATGTGGTTCCTACTGGCTCTTTGCCCTGGTTTTTGGAGCACCCCTCTGCTGAGGGGTTGGTCACCAACAGCGTTTTCTGGCGTTCCGGGAATGCTAGGGACGTGGACAAGCCCCCCCGACAAGGAGTCCAAAAAGCTGGACTACGCCGGGCACAAGGTGTACGCTGCGTCCTCCCTTGGCCTCCACCAGGCCAGCTCGGCCATGCTGACGGCACACTTCTCCCACGCCCTCATGGGCTCCCTGGATGAGGTGATCCCTCATTGCCCAGCCGACCTGCAGACCACGGTCCGGCAGGTGCGGGACCAGGGTAGGGCAGTGGCTAAGCAGCAGCTACAAACGGCTCTCGACATAGGGGACTCTTGTGCCAGATCGGTTGCGGCTGTGGTGGCCATGCGCCGCAGAGCATCTGAGGATATCCACCATCACGGCGGATACCCAGCACAGATTGGCGGATGCCCCCTTGCTGGGGACTGACCTCTTCAGCCCTGGAGTGGAAGGTCACCTCCAGTGGATCGAAAAGTCCAATGCCACTCTGGACTCGGTCACCTCCGCCCAGAAGGACAAAGGCCGGTGACAGCAGCAGCACAAGTCCTTTCGCCCTTCTGCGCCTGCGGCACATGCGGCCCAACAGCAGCAGCATCAGGGCCAGCAGGCTCATGCTTGGCATCCCACACTCAAGCCTGCAGCTTCCTCCAGTAGGAAGCAGGGAGGTAAAGGTCCAGGAGGTCCCTGGCCGGTCCCTCCTCCAAGCCTCCCAGTGACGGGTTGAGGGGTGTCGCCAGCCAAAGGCTCACTCCCCTGGGTTCCCCGGGGGGCGGCCCGCCACTTCCTTTCCGCCTGGTCCGCTATCACCACGGACCGCTGGGTGTTGGAGGTGGTAGGAAAAGGTCTGCCTCTGGAGTTCGAGCAGGCCCCACCCTTCCAAGCTGGCGCCCCCCCCACCGGGCCACGGGGTCCGCAGCCTCTCTGTCGGCCCGCCAAGCAGATATTGCCCTGCTCCTTGAAAAGGAAGTGATCAGGAAGGTGGTGGATCCTCCTCCAGACCCGGGGTTTATGTCCAGGTACATCCTGGTCCCAAAACGGACGGGGGACTGGTGCCCCATTCTCGACCTGCACGACCTGAACAGGTTCCTAAGGTCTCGGACCTTCAGGATGGTCACTCTGGCTCAGATAATACCATCTTTGGAACGAGGCGTGTGGTTCTGTTCCCTGGACCTTCAGGACGCTTTCTTTCACATCCCAGTCCGTCCGTCCCACCAGAGATTCCTCCACTTCAGAGCAGAGGGATCCCTTTACGAGTTCCGAGCCATGCCCTTCGGCCTTTCCCTAGCTCCCATGGTCTTCACCAAATGCATGGCAGTGGTGACAGCATTCCTGTGGCGCCAAAGGGTCTGGGTGTACCCCTACCTGGACGATTGGCTGATTGCAGCCCCCTCCAGAGCGGAGGTGGAGCGGTCCAGAGATCTGGCCCTCCAGGTTTGCTCTCAGGTTGGCCTCCTCATCCACGAGGCCAGGTCGGAACTCATGCCAAAGCAGGTGTTACAATTCATTGGGGCAGAGCTCGACTCTGTACGAGCCAGAGCACGGCTCCCGGCGGACAGGGCCGAGGTTCTTTCCTCCTTTGCCCAATCATTTCAGGTTGGGCAATCGTGCCCTGCCTGGGACTTCCTGGGCCTCATGGCGGCCTGCACCAGCGTGGTCCGTTGGGCCCGCTGATACATGCGTCCCCTTCAGTGGGAACTGGCCAGCCAATGGTCACAGCACTTTGATCTGCTGGATCAGCTAGTGACAGTGACCAGGGGATGTGGGACGCTCTCCAGTGGTGGACCGTTCCAGCACTTTTTTTTTTTTTTTAACCAATTATTTTACCAGGTGAGACACACTAAGCTGAAAGCTTGTTTGCAGGTGCAACCTGGGAGCACAGGAAGTTAAGTGACTTGCTCAGGGTCACACAGTATGCACCTAGGGGGCTGTGGGATTCAAACCCAGGTCTCCAGATTTGCAGCTCAGAACCTTAACCCACTGCGCCATACTGCCTACATCTGCAGGAGGACATCCCGTTTGTCCATCGACTGATGCCTCTCTGATGGGTTGGGGTGCCCATCTGGGGGAGCACAGAGCACACGGCCTCTGGTCCCCTCGGGAGTCCCGATGCCACATCAACCTGCTGGAGCTTCGAGCAGTTCATCTAGCCCTCACCGCCGTCGCTCCGTTTCTACGGGGTCAAGTGGTTCAGGTCCAGACGGACAATACAATGACCATGTACTACCTAAACCGCCAGGGCAGGACGTGCTCTATGCCTCTCTGCAGGGAAGCTCTCCGCATTTGGTCACTCGTTCGCAGCCTGGAGGCGGATCTCCTCGCCATTTATGTGGCAGGAGCCTCCAACACCCTGGCCGATGCCGTAAGCCGGATAGGGGCTGCGTCCCACGAGTGGTCTCTCCTGCCGGAGGTAGTACAAGATCTTTTCTCCCACTGGGGCACGCCTCAGGCGGACCTGTTTGCCTCCAGGGAGAATGCGAAGCTGAGACTGTCTCATGCCTGCCCCCCTCAGCATGGCTCACTGCAGGGGATGCCTTCGAGGTCAGGACCCCAGGCCTCTTCTACGTTTCCCCATTTCCTTGATCCACAAAGTGCTTCTCAAGGCGAGAAGGGACAAGGCGCAGGTGATTCTGATAGCCCCATACTGGTCCCGCCAGTTCTGGTATCCAGATCTCCTCAGTCTCAGCTCCAGGCTCCCGAGGTGGCTTCCATCCCACCCGGACCTGATCTCAGTCAATCAGGGGAAGGTTTTCAATCCGGACCTTCAATCCCTGCACCTGACGGCCTGGTTCCTGAGCGGCTAGAGTTCCAGGCCTTGGGTCTTTCTGACGAGGTCCTCAACATCGTTGCGGCATCCCGTAAGGAGTCGACCAGAAAATGCTATGCCTTCAAATGGAAGAGATTCTTCATTTGGTGTCAGGGCAAGGGTCTGGACCCTTCGTCCTGTTCCTTGGCAAGCATTCTGGACTACCTGTGGTCCCTTTCTCAGCAAGGGCTTCGGTCGACGACCCTTAAGGTGCACCTGGCAGCCATCTCTGCTTACCGGTGCGGGCCGGAAAGCAGTTGGTGGCGCAGGAGAAGGTGGTCGGGCGCTTTTTCAAAGGCCTTAATCACATATCCCCTCCAGTGCGAGAACCTCCACCTCCGTTTGATCTACTGCTGGTATTGGCTAAGCTCATGGGCAGGCCATTCGAACCAATGCACAGGTGTGACATCTCTCACCTGTCGTGGAAGACCACCTTATTGGTGGCTATCACGTCAGCCAGAAGGATGGGAGAGCTCCAGGCGCTTTTCATCGAGTCTCCTTATCTGGTCTTCCACAGGGACAAAGTTGTCCTGTGCCCCCACCCGAAATTCCTTCCGAAGGTGGTGTCGGAGTTTCACCTTAACCAGATGTTGACTCTGCCAGTGTTCTACACCAGTCACACCTCGGATGCCGAATATAGGCTGCATACTTTGGACGCTAGAAGAACGCTGGCTTATTATAAGGAGCGGACAGCTGAAGTTCGGGGAGAGGTTCGCCAGCTGTTTGTCACCTACGCTGAAGCCGCACCTGGCAGACCTGCAGCCAAGCAGACGATAGGCAGGTGGGTCACCTCCTGCATAGATCTCTGCTATAGGTTGGCGGGCATGGAGCCTCCGAGGAATAAGAGCTCATTCTACCCACCATACCGCTGCATCAGTGACTGCTTCCAGGGACATCCCTATCCAGGAAATCTGCAGGGTTGCTACCTGGAAGTCAGCACACACCTTCATCACCCACTACCACATCGACCTTGAGTCACACCGGGATGCTGGTTTTGGGGCCTCAGTTCTCCAGTCTTTATTCCCTAAGTAGGGGGTGTGCGCCTTGCCTCCCTCCTCCCGGAGAACAGCTAGGAGTCTGCCAGACAGTGTGGATGAACAACATATCCGTGTCCCTAGAAATATAGGTTAGTCACCTGTAACAGGAGTTCTAGGAATGGTATATGTTGTTCATTCACACGACCCACCCGACTCCCAGCTTCCAGCATACAACTGGCTGGCGGGCTAGATCTGGCATCATGGGACGGATACGAGAGTTTTACCACCCGGGTGGGTGGGAAGAGCCAGCTTAAAGACCTTCCAGCAAGATTTAAAGCAGCAAGGAACCTGCCAGACAGTGTGGATGAAAACATATACCATTCCTAGAACTCCTGTTACAGGTGAGTAATCTGTATATTTGCATGTTGCATGACTCTGGAAAAGTCACGTTACCTCCCCTGAAAATAAACACAAGCCTAATTAGCAGACTATGGTTAGAGTACTGAGTTGTGAATTAGCTTGGTACATCTAGTTGCAAACCTGGGTTTGATTCCCACAACCTCCATTGCATGTTGTGAGTTCGGGCAAATCACTTTACCTCCTCTGAAAATAGGCACTTGTAACACACACACACAAACACACCAGCCCATCTATGGCGAAACCCTCCCCCCATCGACTTTCAGCACCCTCACCACTCCTTTCCTCTGCCCTGCCAACTTTTTGACACTGAAATGAGGGGCATGGACACGCAGTATGAATGACACTGGCGACAAAACATATGAACCCACTGGATTTTTTTTTTAACTGCTCTGCCGGCCCCATGTCTGTTCCCACTGCCCTACTTTCTGTACAGCCTGCAGGTTGTCCGCCATGACCAGGTTGCATTCCTCGAGTTGTAGAACTTGCCGTGTGCCGCCCGTCTGAAAAAAAATATGCTTTCTGCTCTGCCCGCTTTAGTCCTTTCTGTTCCAAACCACGTTGTCCACCCAATTAGCCACATTTTCCCAGTGATCTCCTGGTCAGCACACAAAATGCCACAACTGCAGTCGGAAGCACCATAAACATGCAGCTTGGCGCCTTTCTTCAATTAGATGCTTCCGACCTACCAGCTTGCAGGAGTTAGGTGCTTCCAACCAACCAGCTCGCAGGTGGGCAGGGGGCTGGCACAGAACTAGTGGTGCCAAAGCTGAGACGGAAGGGGGAAGAGTCAACCACAGAATGCATTGCATATTTTTGTGATGCCGAAGTAAAATGGATCGCAAGAGTAGCCAAATCGTGATCGCAGCAAATCATGGCGCGATACCGACTATTTAAAAACCGCCTTCCAACATTGGTCCATGCCTTATCAATACCCGCCTTGATTACTGCAATTCCCTCTACCTAGGGCTACCTGGGGTTGATATCTGCCTGCAGCTGGTGCAGAACGCGGTAGCCAGGCTTTTGACTGGGACTTCTAGAACCAGTCATATTACACCTGTGCTCCGCGAACTGCACTGGCTGCCTGTTTGGTGGCGGATCACCTATAAGGTTGGTTTACTAACCTTTAGAGCCCTACATAATCAGGGACCCGGCTACCTGAAAGATCTTGTAATGCCCTATTGCCCCCTCCGTCCTCTCCATTCCGCCAATGAGGGATTGCTGGAAATTCCCAGGATTCGATTGAAGACATCAGGATCTCGTGCCTTTGCTTTTTCAGCGCCAACCCTGTGGAATTCTCTACCTTACTGGTTCAGAGAATGCCCAACCGTCGATAGATTTAAAATGGAGTTAAAGACTTATTTAGTTAGTTTAGCTTTTCTTAGCTACAGATGATCTATTTATGCTTGTTTGAAAAAAAATTTAGATTTTTATATGTATGGTTTTTATGTACAGCGCCTTGGTTTTGAAAGGCGCTATAAAAATAAAGATGATTTGATTTGATTTCCTCGGGCTGGGAAGCCTGGGCCAGCACCGTCTTCGATGCAGTCTGTCGGTACCATTTTGGGCCTCGCGCCATGGGCTCTGATGGCGCGTGGTCGGTGCCGGTCCGCCGCTCAGCTCCATCTTTGTAGTTTTTGCTGTTCGCAGCACCGATAGTGCTGGCAGTGCCGTGGGAGATTCTACGGCACCATCTTCGCCTGTTTCTCGCCTCGGCACCATGTCCAGCTCTGGCGCTGCTTGCGGCGCTGAGTGAGAACACAGTGACATGAGAGGTGTCGCCCGCTGCGCCGTTCACGGTGTCACTGCGGCGCTGCCCCTGACTTCAGTGCCATTCGCTGCACCGTGGGATGGGATGGGATGGTGCCGTGGCAGACAAACTCCGGCTCTGCTGCCGCTCTCGGCACCATCTCTTCTTCAGGCACCGTTCGCGGTGCCATGGGGGAGTTTGGTGTCGCTGTGGTGTGGATGCCCGGACTGGCACCTCCTTCGGTCCAGACGGGAGCAGGCGTACGTGTGCGGTCTGGCACCAGACTTCGACCTCTACCTCTTCGGAGACGGACTCCGAGTCTGTTTCGGACTGGCTGTTCGACTCTTTGGAGTTGGCAGCCCATATGGACATCCTGGTGGTCACCTCGGCTGACTGGAGCCAGCCTCCCTCTGAGGAGCGGGCAGTAGCCCCCGAGTCTAGGGTCAGGGGTGCTAACCAGCAGGCGGTAGTGCAAGCCACTATTGCCCTGCAACATGGGCTTGGAGGGTTTTCTGCTCCCTCAGTTGGGTTACTCCCTTGGGTGGTGTGCCTGGATCGCCCAACTTTAGGGCTGACTGAAGCACCCACAGGAGGGGAGGGTGCTACTCCCTGGGTGGTCCCCTCAGGGACTGACCAGGGTTGTCCGCTGTCTAGACTGGTGTTTCCAAGCAGGGGAGATTTTTCAGATTCTGAGGGTTCAGGGTTCAATATGGCGACCCTTTTCTGGGACCCACCCAGGTTCAGGAAGGAGTCGTAGCGCGGACCCCCGCCCTTCCTCCTCAGTCTCCTCAAGAGGGCCCTGGTCTTTGGAGGTAAGGGACCATCCTTTTGGATTTTCATGGTCCTGGTCACCTCACAGGGGGCATTCTTCAGGCACGGCCTAGGCAGTTCCAGCGTGGTTGATCAGCTGTTGGGCTTTCCAGAGCACCTCCTTCCCCTGAGGCTCCTGGTGCACTCTCTTGCCTGGACAGAGGATGGTCTCCTTCTGTTGCTGACTTAGCCCCCGCTCCTCTGTCACCATCTCCTGCTCTCCCAGGCATTCATGGCCCTACGGGACCTCTCTCTTGGGAGCAGTTCAGGAGTGTGGCTGCTCACTTCCCTTCATACATCAGGGCTATGGACAAGGGGGTGTTCCACTCTCCCCCTGAGCAGCCAACCTCTGGATCTCCGAGGTCTTCCACTTCCTCATCCTCCTCTTCTGGAGGAGAGGAGCCTTCCGTCCACATCTCCCCTGCTGCTGATCTCGCGGAGTATCAGCGTTTCCTCGAGAGGATGATGGAAGATCTGTGTGTCACCCCACCCACTCGGCACAATCCAGAGCATTCGACGCGTGCTTTCTTAGGTGATTTCAGTGCGGCCACCCTTGTGGTGTCCCACTGGCCTGCTCCTTTTCAGGAGGCTTCATTGCAGTTCTGGCAAAGACCCTTTTCCAGAGTCCCAGCCCCTAGAGATCTGAGCCAAAGGTATTGTGCCTCCCCCCACCCCCGAGTCTCCAAGTCGTATGCCTCATCCTCAGTCAGGACTAACGCAGCTGGACACTCCCAGTGGGCTTCACGATACACAGAAAGATTAGGAATTACAGTAGGTACGTAATTTTCATTTCTAGGAGCATGGATTTGTTGTTCATCCACACGCATTGGCATGTCTCCTTCCACTTTACAATCTACCAGAATTCTTCAAGCTGGCTCCTCCCACTCACTCGGGTGGTATATACCTTGGCTCTGCCCCCATGGCGCCAAATCTTCCTTTCTGTTGGAAGATTCAGGTTGCCTCCCTCGTGCTCACGCATTTTGTAGGCCCTGGCTCAAAAACCTTCGGTTATTCCGAACATCCATTAGTTCGCATTAGCGACCACGCGTTTAATTCTTCGATCATGGAAGACAAGTCTTCCCCTGGATTTCGTCGATGCCCTTATGGCCAGAAGATATCGCACACCGATACCCACACCGTGTGCGTTTATTGCCTTGGTATCGACCATGACACATCGAAATACGGTATGTGTCTCCCATGCCTGAAGCTGGGGAGGCCAGAAAAACGGAATCCTCCAGTGAAATCCAGGGAGGCCCGTGGGTGGTTTCCGCGGCTGCGGGATCTGCCGAGCAATTGGAACACATGCAAGCATTCAAGGAGGAAGCGGCTCGGGCTGCAGAAACTACTCGGAGCTTCTTCGTTCCTCTCAACCTGGGCTCCACCTTCTCGGGTTCCTTCCGAAAGTTGTGCCAGTCTCTCCCAACAAAGGGAGAGGGTCCTGCGGGCACACACTCCTCTTGATCCTGTAAGCGGGAGAAGGATCCGGGATCGTCGTTATCTCAACGGAGACGCTCTTGGGAGTGGTAGAGATCTCGGTCCCAGGAACATGCAGTCTCAACCTCGGTCGAGATTGCTTCTTCGGCTGCTGGCTTTTCGGCTTTGCCGTCTGGTCAGTCTACCAAACTGTCGATCGACGATGTAGAGATCATTATCGATCCTTTATCACCGACTCTGGTCGACGATTCCCTCAATCGAACTCCTAATTTGGGTTTCCCAGATGACGAGACCCAGCCTGCTGGGACTTCCATCGAGGAAGTGGTCCCCAACCCCGGGAAATCACCAGTCCCACCGGTGTCTCTTGAGCGACCAAGTCAGCCTGTCCGATCTCGATCGAGGTCTAGGACCCCCTTGACCGAAAGGCTGAGGAAGAGCCATAAATGCTCTAAAAAGAGGTGACGCCATCGGTCGTCTTCATCCTCCTCGGACGAGGAGAGGCTCCGGCGGAAACTCCGGCTCTACGAGAATCTTATGTGGCAACAGCTGATTTTGACCAGGTACAAGCCAACTCTGGCTTCACACTGGTCATTACTTGGCTTTCCCTCCCAAGCTAAAGCCAACTCATTCGGAGCCGATTAAGTTGGTTCCCCAGCCCATGGAGCCAGTGAAACCTCCAGTTCAGCCTAAAACGGTCTCTCCACCGATTGTGGTGGAACCACCGCCCAAACAGCCTGTGGGAGGGGCTCCTTCCAAGGAAGATAGGCCGGACACTGGGCTTCCCCAGCGTTTGTCAGTCATGGTCACCCCGGACTGCCCTAGGCGAGTCGAAGGTGACCTGGGCGGCCGGCCGTTATATCCGGATTCCTCGGATTTGGATGTCACCGGCCTGCATTCTCATTCTGGGGATGACTACTCCACCGTTGACTTAGAGATGGAGGAAGGTCCCTGGTCTTTTCAGGGCATTCTTCACATCATCTCTTAAGTCCTCAGGGATGCCCCTGGAGCCAATCCAGAAAAGGCAGAGTACCCTCTTATGGACATCCTTAGGAGAGGGGATGAAGTCCTCCCACATCTCCCTGCAGACATGCAGACCACGGTCAAGCAGATCCGGGATCAGGGCCGAGCTGTTGCCAAACAGCAGCTTCAGGCGGCCCTAGACATTGGGGATTCTTGTGCCTGTTCGATGGCAGCTGGAGTTGCCTCTCATCACAGGGCTTGGCTGAGGCTCTCCTCCTTCCCAGCGGATATCTAGCACAAACTTGTTGATGTGCCCTTCCTAGGGACCGACCTGTTCGGCCCAGGAGTGGCTGGTCACCTTCAGTGCATTGAGCAGTCAAATGCCACCTTGGATGCTACTTCTGCCAAGAGTTCTTTGGGCAAGAACCAGCAGAAGAAAAAGAAGAAGCCTTTTCGGCATTCTTCCCCTATGTCTCAGCAGTCCTCCTTTCAAGGTGGACAGCAACAACAGCATGCTCAAGCTTGGCACCCTGCCCAAGCCTGGACCCCCCAGGCCCGTAATGGAGGCCAAGGTTCAGGTCCGGATCCTCCTCCAAGCCTGCTCAGCGACTGGGCGGGGGCTGTCAACCCCTCTCCCGTCACCTCAGCTCTGGGTCCTCCCATGGGTGGCTGGCTCTACCACTTCCTTTCCGCCCAGCCTTCTGTCACCTCGGACAGGTGAGTTCTTGAAGTGGTCAGTCAGGGACTGACTCTGGAATTCGAGCAGTACCCTCAAAGCTGAGTCCACGCCCCTCGGGAGGAACGAGTATCTGCTCTGACTCAGTCGATTTTCCGAGACGACATTGCTCAGCTCCTCCTCAAGGAGGCAGTAGCTCCAGTGGCGGATCCTCCAGCAGACCCAGGCTTTGTCTCCAGGTACTTCTTGGTGCCCAAGCGGATGGGGGACTGGCACCCCATTCTAGATCTGCACGACCTGAATCAATATCTCAGGTCACGCACCTTTCGGATGGTCACTCTGTCCCAGATCATACCATCCTTGGAGAAAAACAGGTGGTTCTGTTCACTGGATCTGCAGGATGCATTCTTTCATGTTCCAATCCATCCGTCCCATCAGCGGTTCCTCCGCTTCAGGGTCGAAAGGACCCTGTACGAGTTCCAGGCCATGCCGTTCGGCCTGTCATCAGCCCCATGGGTCTTCACAAATGCATTGCAGTGGTGGTAGCCCATCTCAGGCATTGGGGGGGGCTCAGGATTTATCTTTACCTCAACGATTGGCTCCTAGCAGGTTCCACCCAACAATAGGTGGAAAGGTCCAGGGACCTGGCCTTCCAGACCTGCTCTCAACTCGGTCTCCTGATCAACGAGGCCAAGTCAGAACTCGTGCCTTCTCAGGTGATGGGCTGTATCAGGGCAGAGCGCGACTCTTGTCAAGACAGAGCTCGGCTTACGGCAGACAGGCTGGAGGTTCTTTCCTCCTTTGCCCAAACATTTCTGGTAGGGCAACTGCGCCCTGCCCGGGACTTTCTGCGCCTTCTGGGTTACATGGCGGTGTGCACTTCAGTGGTCCATTGGGCTCGGTTGCACATGCACCCCCTCCAATGGGAACTGGCAGCCCAGTGGACTCAGTGCCACCATCATTTCAACCAGCTGATCACTGTGACCCAGAAGATGTGGGACACTCTCCAATGGTGGACCTACCCCAGACCGGTTGCAGGAAGGGATCCCATTTGTCCACCCAGAGCCGATGGTCGTCCTTACGACCGATGCATCTCTCATGAACCGGGGAGCCCACTTGGGGGACAAAAGGTCCCACGGGCTCTGGACCCCCGAGGAGTCCAGTGCCACATCAACCTGTTGGAGCTCAGAGCAGTCAGGCTGGCACTGTCAGCTTTCACTCCTCAGTTCCGGGGTCAAGTGGTTCAAATCCAGACGCATAATACCACAACCATGTACTACCTCAACAAATAGGGCGGCACGCACTCCCATCTGCTGTACAGGGAGGCGCCTGCATCTGGACCCTCGTGAGCCGATTAGAGGCAGATCTCCTAGCCATCCATGTGGCAGAAGCCTCAAACCATCTGGCGTATGCCCATAGCCGATCAGGACAAACATCCCACGAGTGGTCTCTCCACCTAGAGGTAGCTTACAGCCTGCTGTTCTCCCACTAGGGCACACCGATGATGGACCAGAGGCTGTTCCATGCCGGCCCCCCTCAGCAGGGTTTGCTGCAGGGGGATGCCTTCTCGAGGCCATGGACCCCAGGCCTCCTCTACGCCTTCCCTCCATTTCCATTGATCCACAAGGTGCTCCTCAAGGCATACCTCTCAGCCTCCTGCCTCGTAAATCAGGGACAAGGCTTAAAAAAATCAGGGACAAAGGACCAAAATCAGGGACACATTTTTCAAAATTGGTGTTATCCACTCAGGAAGCTGGTAGAATAAAGGGCTTAGTGTAAAATGCATTTTCTAAGGAAGAACAAGTCTGTTACTTTAATGTTTGACATTATTTTTTGCTTACAACCCCTGCTGTTTGGTCACGGAAACACAATTTTTAGGAGGGACAGAGTAAAATTCTGAGGCAAAATCAGGTACGTCCCTGAAAATCAGGGATAGTTGAGAGATATGCCTCAAGGTGAGGAGGGACAAGGCGAAGGTGATCCTGGTAGCCTCAGACTGGCCATGCCAGATCTCCTCAGCCTCAGCTGCAGACCCCCAGAGCGGCTTCCAGCATGCCCGGACCGGATATCACTCAGTCAGGGGAAGGTATTCCATCTGGACCTTCCATTTCTGCACCTCACAGCCTGGTACCTCAGTGGCTAGTGTTCCAGGCTTTGGGTCTTTCCGAAGATGTCTACACCGTGGTGGAGGCATCCAGAAAGGAATCAGCCAGGAAATGTTATGCCTTTAAATGGAAAAGGTTTTCCATTTGGTGTCAGGGAAAGGACCTGGACCCTTTGTCCTCTTCAGTGGCTAACATTCTCCACTACCTTTGGTCTCTGTACAAAGGGGGTCTACAGTCATTGACCCTTAGGGTGCACCTGGCAGCCATCTCTGCTTAACGGGTGCAGGTCGGATCAGCCAACGTTGGCACAGGAGACAGTGGTCAGGCGCTTTTTCAAAGGCCTGGATGACATATCCCCTCCGATGCATGAACCTCCACCTCCGTGGGATCTCCTTCTGGTGTTGGCAAAGCTCATGGGAAAGCCATTCGAACCAATGCACAAGTGTGAGTTGTCACACTTGTTGTGGAAGATGGCCTTTCTGGTGGCTATCACGTCTTCCAGAAGGACAGGGGAGCTCCAGGCACTCTCGGTGGACTCCCCTTATCTGGTCTTCCACAGGAACAAGGTTGTCCTACCCCCCCACCCAAAATTCCTTCTGAAGGTGGTGTCAGAGTTTCACCTTAACCAGGTGTTGACTCTGCCGGTATACTGCCCTAATTACACCTCGGAAGCCGGGTGCAAACTCCATACTTTGGACCTGAGATGTGCTCTCTCCTATTATAAGGAGAGGACGGCGGAAATTTAAGTAGAGGTTCGCCACCTGTTTGTCACCTACACTGAAGCCACTTCTGGCAGACCTGCTGCAGAGCGGACTATTGCAAGATGAATCACATCATGCATAGGTCTGTGCTGTGAGTTGGCGGGCAAGGAGCCTCCCAGAGGAATAAGAGCTCATTCTACCCGCCATACCGCTGCATTGGTGGCTGCTTCCAGGGACATCCCTATCCAGGAAATCTGCCAGGCTGCTACCTGGAAGTCAGCAAACACCTTCATCACCCACTACCACATCGACCTTGAGTCACGCCAGGATGCTGGTTTGGGGGCCTCAGTTCTCCAGTCTCTGTTCCCTAAGTAGGGGGTGTGCACCTTACCTCCCTCCTCCCTGAGAACTGCTAGGAGTCTGCCAAAGAGTGTAGATGAACAACATATCCACGCTCCTAGAAAAACAGGTTACTCACCTGTAACAGTAGTTCTAAGAGTGGTATATGTTGTTCATTCACACGGACCCACCCGACCTCCCTGGCTGCGGACGCACAGCACCTGGCTTCCGCCGGGCTAAGATCTGGCGTCATGGGGTGGAGCCAAGGTATATACCACCTGGGTGGGAGGGAGGAGCTAGCTTGAAGACTTCCGGTAGATCTGAAAGTGGAAGGGGACATGCCAAAGAGTGTGGATGAGCAACATATACCACTCACAGAACTACTGTTACAAGTGAGTAAACTGTTTTTCTTGCTGGAGTTGGTAAGGAGGCCAATTAAATCGATTTGTGATCGCATTCCACGGTCCAGTTTGCCTTTGTGGCAACAATTTGTCGTTTCTTGTCACTGAAATTGGATTGTTCTGGGTACACACTATGCAATTGTCTACATAGTGCTCTATATCTTTGGCCGTGCCAGGCCACCAGATGACAGTTTTGAGTCTCTGGAGGGTATTTTCTGCCCCCTGGTGTCCACCAGTGGGGGTATCATGAACCATATGGATGAATTCGTTTTGCAAAAATTGTGGTGCAACCCACAGTTTGTCACCTGTGTCCTCTTTCTGATACCAGATAAGCTTCTGATCACTAGACAAGTGTATGTTGTCAGAGTATCTCTTGTATGGACTACCAACAGGTAGTGGTTGTTCAGTACCCTTGTCCAGGAATTTGAACACATCTTTTAGTTCTGGTTCGATTTCTGTGCAGCAGAATGGTCCAGTGGAGGTTCTGGTACTGGTTTCTGCCTAGTGTTAACGGCTAAGAAAATAGCTGCCACAGCTACTGGGTAAGTCATTCTCCTCCCACCCCACCCCCACCCCGAGCGCTTTTTGGCACGTGAGTCTGCTGGATCATTGAATTCATGGTAAGGGTCGGATTTACAGTGAGCCTTTACCTTGAGGATGTACAGTTTGTGAGTAAACTGTTGTGTCAGGGTGTGTATATACACAAACAGGTCACTGCATTTGCCAGGTGTGCCATCAGAGAATGTAAAGTTATTTTTTCTCCCAGAATGGTAAAAATTCAGTAAGGGAAGAGCAGACCCAATAGGAGTCTACAAAGATGATGGCATCCTTGTCACCATGGGGCATGACCTCCAAAGCACAGGCCACTGCTGCCAATTCGGCATACTGGGAGGAGATAACAGTGCACTTCCTAGAAATACATCTGAAATTGCCATCTTTGTCTAAAATGAGTACCCCAAATCCTGCCATCTGCTCTCCGTCCACATAGAAGGCTGAGCCATCTGTGAAGATGCGATACATGGTGGTATCCTCTAAAACATCTGGTGTAGCCGGTAAGAATGGTCCCGTCTCAGGTAAGTCAGGATGTTGGCGTGCACAGTCATGGGGCTTACCTGTGTAGAGTAGGCCATTGGCCAAGACTGAGGGCATTTTAGGAGGCAGTACTTTGATGTCCGAGTCCTGAAAAAGCAAAGACCAGTGGGTGAGTCTGGTGTTGGAGACTGAACCATCTTTTACTCTGTCTGAAAGCAAAAAGTTAGTTGGGGTGTCCCAGGTGTGCAAGACAATAGGAGCATACCCAATGATGTACATAAAGTGTCTGACAGCCCAGTAGGTTGCCAAGGGTGTTCTTTCACAGAGACTGTATTTTGTCTCTACTGGGGACAGCATCTGGGATGCATGTGGTGGAACAGAGGCACACCCAGTCAGTTGTTCCACTCCACAATCCATACACCATTCTGGGGGAGCATAGCTCCCCTATGGATGCACCGGCAGAGGAGACTAAGGAGGCTGAGGACAACTGTCACAAGGGAGACCCACAGGAAGGAGGCAGAGGACACCACAAGGAAAGGAAGCAGCTCCTGGTGGGGGACTCAATTATTAGGGGGATAGATCTGGGGAGCAGGAAAACTGAAGTAAGGTGCCTGCCTGGTGCCATGGCTTGGAGGGACAGGAAGCGCATCCTCAGGATCACGAGAACAGCTGCACGGGAGTCTGAGCTGGACGTCATTGTCCACCTAGGGACAAATGACTTGGCTCATCATGAGATTAGAGCAGTGCAGAAGGACTTTGTAGAATTGAGGAGGGGCCTAAGACAAGTAGCACACACAGTATCCTTCTCTGAGGTGCTGCCTGTCAATGGCATGAGTGAGGTGAGGGTACTTTGCACCATGCAGTTTAATGAATGGTTAAAAAATGGTGTGGGCACAGGGGTTTGACTTCATTGGGGACTGGGTTCCACCTGGAGGGACACCAGCCTATACTGGCAGGATGGTCTGCATCTGTCCAGGAAGGGAACAAGTCTTTTGAGCAATCAGTTTAAATGCTTCATTGGCAAGCTTTTCAACTAGTCAAGGGGGGAGGCACTGATAAACTGCAGGAAAATCCCAGTCTCTCCCTACAAAACAGGGTACTAAATGAGAAAAAGACCGAGGTAGAAAGGTCAGTGGAGGATGCTGCAAAAGAAGGTAAAGCCATAAAAAAATAGAGAGCAATGAGCACCAATGCCCGTAGTCTGAGTAACAAGCTTCCTGAATTAGTGGCCTTGATGGAGGAGGAACATCTGGATATTGTGGCAGTCACAGAAACATGGTACACACAAAACCATGACTGGGATGTAAACATACCAGGATACATTATCTACGGGAGGGAAAGGGGGGTAAAAGAGGAGGAGGAGTAGCTCTTTACATAAGGGAAGGAATCAAAGCAACAGAATAAAAGGAAAAACAGGGAGGAGAAGAAGCACTGTGGGTAAATTTGGAGACCGGCAATGGCACCACAATCCGCACAGGGGTTGTATACAGACCCCCTTCTCAGGGGGAGGAAATGGACAAGGAAATGATAGAAAGTATACTTAGAATGGCAGAAAAAGGGGAGATATTGCTGATGGGTGATCTGACTATGCCAGATGTTAACTGGAGAGCAGTTGCAGCAGCCGCTCAAGAGGGGTTATTCTAGATGCCCTACAGGGGCATGCCTTAGACAACTAGTATTGGAGCCCAGTCGAGAGGGAGCAATCTTAGACCTGGTTCTCTAAATGGAGATGAAGAGAGGATCACAGATGCAGAAGTGGGTAGCCATCTGGGAACTAGCGACCATCGAACAGTATGGTTCACAATAAACACAGCAATAGAGTCAAGCCATACAAAGGCAAAAGTACTGGACTTTAGGAGGGCTGACTTTGCCAAAATGGGTGAGTGCCTAAGGAATGCGGTAGCAAATGGGCCGGACGGAGGGGTGGAAGAACAATGGGGAATAATAAAAACTGCCATCACAGAGGTAACGAGCCTTTGTCTGAAACAAATAAACAAAACGAAACAGTGTAAGAAACCACTATGGTTCTCAAAGGAAGTGGCAGTGAAGGTTCAAGAGAAAAAGAAAGCATTCATGAAGTACAAGGAATCACAGAAGGAGCAGGACAGAGAACTGTATCAGTTAAAGCAAAGGAAGCTGGGAAGGCAGTCAGAACAGCAAAGGCCCAAACCGAGGGAAAAGATAGCCAACTCAGTTAGGGGGATAAAACCTTTTATAGGTACATCAGGAAGCGAAGGAAGACCAAGGGAAGGATAGTGAGGCTTAATAAAGGGAGGGAGGGTGGGCAGAGGTGACTGTGAAAAGGCAGAGATACTAAACAAATATTTTTGCTCAGTATTTACAAAGGAAGAGGAGGTACCTAAAACAAACAGTAGAAACACTCTGGATACAGAAGTTGATACCAGCCCATTTACAGAAGAAAGGGTTCCAAAAGAACTCTTAAAACTGAAGGCGGACAAAGCAATGGGGCCTGATGGGATTCATCCCAGAATTCTAAAAGAACTAAAGGTAGAACTAGTGACACCACTGACTACCCTCTTTAACAAATAATGGGAGGATGAGGTGGTACCTGAGGAGTGGAGGAGGGCCGATGTGATTCCCCTTCACAAAAGTGGGAGCAAGGCAGAAGCAGGAAACTACAGACCTGTTAGTTTAACCTCAGTGGTAGGAAAATGATGGAATCACTTCTGAAGGAAAGAATTGTCAGTATCTAGAGGCCAGAGGGCACAGGACCCAAGGCAGCATGGATTCTACGGGAAGGTCATGCCAGACAAATCGATATATTTCTTTGACTGGGTGACCAAAGTAGTAGATCAGGGAGGGCTGTGGACATGGCCTACCTAGACTTAGCAAGGCATTTGACATAGTCCCACATAAAGATTAATACAAGTTAGCCAGCCTGGGAGTGGGTCCCAAGATGACAGCCTGGGTAAAGAATTGGCTGGAGAATAGGACACAGAGAGTAATAGTAAATGGAGTCCACTCTGAAGAAAGGGGGGTTACTAGTGGGGTACCGCAGGATTCAGTATTAGGACCGGTCCTTTTCAATGTCTTTATAAGCGACATTGCAGAGGGACTGGAAGGAAAAGTATGTCTCTTTGCAGATGACACAAAGATCTGCAACAGAGTTGATGCACAAGGTGGGGTGGAAAGGATGAGAAGGGACTTGGCAAGGTTAGAGGAATGGTCAAATGTATGGCAGCTTAGATTCAGTGCTAAGAAGTGCAAGGTAATGAACCTGGGAAACAAAAACCAAGGGGAAGAGTACACGGGGGGGGGTAAGATACTAACGACAACAAAAATGGAAAGGGACCTGGGGTAGTCATATCAGATGACCTAAAGGTGAGCAAGCAATGTGAGAGGGCAGCAAGGAGGGCTGGGGGATACTGGGATGCATAGTGGGAGGCATCACCAGTAGAAAACAGGAAGTTATTATCCCTCTGTACAGACAGCTGGTGAGTCCCCATCTGGAGTACTGCATGCAGTTCTGGAGACCCAGTCTCTGCAGAGACATAGACAGGATGGAAGCTGTCCAGAGGAGGGCAACTAAAATGGTGCAGAGTCTGCACCAGAAGACACATGAAGAGAGACTTAAGGAGCTTAATATGTATAGCCTCGAGGAAAGGAGGGAGAGGGGGGACATGATAGAAACTTTCAGGTACCTCAGGGGAATCAACAAAGTCCAAAAGGGTAGCATCTTTCAAAATAAGAGGTGTGCAAGAACAAGGGGGCACAATTTGAAGATAATGGGGGGGCAGCTCAGAGGTAATTTAAGGAAGTATTTTTTCACAGAGAGGGTTGTGGATGCATGGAACGGCCTTCCGGAGGAGGTTGTGGAGTCAAAAACTGGTGGAATTCAAACATGCGTGGGACAGTCATAAGGCAATTCTAGGGGGTGGGGGTAGGAAGAAGTAGGCTGCTGGTTAACTAGGATCTGCAGCTTATCCACTAGGTAAGAAATGGGCAGACTGGGTGGGCCAAGCGGTCCTTATCTGTTGTCAAATTCTGTGTTTCTATGTTTCATAGGCAATGGGCCGAAAGTAGCCATTGTACTTTTGTGCCAGCACTGCAGACTTGGCCACACCAGAGGTGGCAGTTTCCAAATGGAATGGGAGATTTGGGTTAGGGTTTATCAGTGCTGGGCTGAGGCTAAGGCCTGCTTGAGCTGTGTTACAGCTTCAGTGGGAGTGGGGCCCCGTGTCCACGGGACATCCTTTTTCAGAAGTTCATACAAGGGAGCAGCCTTCAAGGCAAAGTCAGGGATAAAATCCCTGGAGTATTTTACCATTCTTAAAAAGCATCTGTGTTGCCACGCTAGTAGGAAGTGGCAGATCTTGCAAGCCCTGGATCTTCTTGACAGCTGGACTTCTGCTTTGGTCTGTGATATGTAGGCCAAGGAGGATGACCTCTTTTTCACACAGTTGTGCCTTAGAGGGGTTACCCTTGAAGCCTGCTCTCTTGAGGAGAGACAGAAGTTCATCTAGTAGTGCCAAATGATCTTCTTTCATGGTGGTTGCTAGAAGCAAGTCATCCACATATTGCAGGAGACACTGGGGTGTGGAGAACCCCTGCAGGGCATCCATCATGTGGAGATGAAAGAGGGAAGGGCTATTGTGAAAGCTCTGGGGAAGGCAGATCCAGGTGTAGTGTTGTCCATCAAAGGTGAAAACAAATTTGTATTGGCTTTCCTGTGCTAATGGGAGTGACCAAAACCCATTAGAGATGTCAAGAGCTGTGAACAACTTTTTGTCAGGTGTCAACAGGTTGAGCATATCAGGTGCTGATGCTACTGTCGGGGCACAACTGGGTGTAACTTGACTAAGTTTCCTGTAATCAGTTGTGAGTCTCCAAGCTCCATTTTGCTTTTTCACATTCCAAATAGGGGAACTGGCAGCGGAGACGCAGGTCCTAATCACTCCTTACTGTAGCAGTGATTGGATGGTCTCCCTCTGTGATGGTACGACTTCAGCAGGAAATGGATACTGCTTCTGCCTCACAGGGTTAGGTCCTGTGATATCAATGGTAGTGTGCATCCTTCCACAGTCATGTTTGTTTGTGGCAAATACGTCAGGGTGTTTTTGCAGCAGAGGTGCAAGTTCAGAAAACGTCATGCCTTTTGAACAAAGTCATGATGTCATACTCCGTGTTGTTATGGGAGATGGTAGCCACCACGTGTGAGTCTGGAATGGTGACAGCATGACATTGTCCTTTGATCTGAAGGAGTAGACCATTGGCTAGGTCCACTACACAGCCATATAGTGCTAGAAAGTCAGTTCCCAGTATGCTGGGATGATGACGTAATACCATGAGGTCAAAAACAAAATTGGTCCTGAGGTGGCCTACCAAGATAGATGAAAAGATCGGTAGATGTGCAGCTGGGCACCATATACACCCTGGGCACTGGTCTTCCAGCCAGTAGACCAGTCAGATGAGACTGGGTCCTCATTTTGGAAGACTGACATGGCTGCATCTCTATCCAGGAGCATGATAAGGTGGCGACCCCTGACTGTTGCCTTTACATAAGGCCATCCGTTTGTGACAGCAGTCAAGTCTTTCATAATCCAGACTGGGGACTGTAATTGTCAATCTGCATTTTCAGAATCGTCATCATAATCCTGTTCCTGAAATCTGAGGCCTGCGGGATCTGTCTTGGCCTCCTGTATGTCCTTCATGGGATACAGATGTGCCCGTGATGTTACAGGCGCAACAGCGGCCTGCTCGGTTGGCTCTTCCTAGGTTGTTTCGTTGGCCTGGCCAGTAGCCGATACCACAAAAGGATTCTTTCCTCGGCTGCTCGGTAGCTGAATGCAGGAAAGGATTTTCTTGGCAGCATGGCTGTCCAGTGGCCGGGGTGAGGGCTGCTGCAGTACACGTAGGCTTAGCTGCTCTCTTGGAACGAATCTCCTCCAGTAGTTTGTGGAGGGTCTCATTCTTGTCCCTTAGGCTCCTGTAGCTAGGACGGTTACAGTTACGGCCATCGAACTGAGCATTTGGATTTTTCCAATTGCTGTCGTCTCTATTCCTATTGTTTTTGTAGTTCTGCCCCCGTGTGACTGCTTGTCATCAGAAGAGTATCGTTCTTCTGGTTATTACCTTCCACAGTATAATGGGTAGGTGTATCGGAGGTGGGCTGCACTGCAGCTACCTGTGCTGCCAGAGTTTGGATGGCGGCAGTCTTGTTGGTTTTGCCGGAAGCGAGATTATGGAGGTACACCTGGTAAGCATGCTCGATCTTGGTAAGAATATCCGCAAAGGTGTCAGTACTCGGGTAGACATTAAGCTCAACCTTTTCCCGCAGGGCCGGAGTCATGTTCCGGATGTACAGATCCTTGTACTCGATCTGGTTTTGGTCTACAAGTTCACTTGCAGGAGCTTTACCAGCTTCATAGGCAAGCCATAACTGTTGGCAGTAGGCCACGTGACTTTTCTTTACATTCTGCTTAACCTTGTAGGCCAAGTGAGCTCCAGCGACACCCGGGGAGTTGGCGGCGATGAGGGCCGCAGTGATATCGTTGAAGGTGAGCGTTTCATAGTTGCTTATGGTCTCTGGGAAATTGGCCCAGAGGGTAGGTTCGATTGTCTGTCGCAAGACTTGAACCTGGTACTCTGGTTGGAGAGAAAGCTTCCCGCAGAGGGAGCATACCTTCTTCAAGTGGCAACTGAGGTAGTCAGTCGGATCCATCCGTCCGATACTTTGGGCAATTTGCTGGACAGAGTGAGCAACTTATAGGGGTTTGGAAGTGTGAGGAATCGTGTTCAACTTAATACATTCCATGGTGCCACGAAGGGGAGCTTCTGCCGCTGTATCAGCCACTGCCTTGTATGTATGATCCTGATTGACAATGTCTGCAAACATTCTGTCAATTTGATCTTGGATGACCCTCCATTGGTCCTCTGCTGCAGTGATATTACTAATGGCCTTTTGAATTAGGCTGCGCACCTCCGCTGCATCATCCCTGGAGAGGGGGGCAAGTGGAGGCACACCACGGAATACAGGCCTTCCGCCTGTGTCATGGGGGCCACCATCTTGGCATTGTACGTGGCTTCTGCCATGTTTGTGTAGATGTGGCAACATAGAGGGTATGCCGACGTGGGCACCATCTTGTGGATGGCTGGAGAAGATGACAACCCTATGGGGTTGGACTTATGTGTGACGTGGCATGCCTCATCATCAAAGTCAGAGTCATTATTGCCGGATGACGCAGTCTCAATGAGCGTATACTGAAACCCATTCATAGCCTTAACATGGCCATCAAGAACCTCCCGTTGGTGGCGCAACTTCACCATCTTTGCTCTACATTTCTTGTGATAAACTTTTGCATTGCCTTGCTCAATACCCTTCTCAACCTCACGCTGCAATACTCTGTATGTGGCGCCCAATTCGACGTTTTGCCTAAGCTCTGTTTAACTCACGTTTCTCTCTTTCATACTCCTCTTTCAACTCAACATTCTCCTCTCTCAAATCTTCTTTCATATCGCTGAAGATATCATTTAAAATATATAAACTTTGTCTTCTCTCATTTCAACCTTTCACAGTCATCTCTCAGCATACAAATTTCTGGCTCAGAGTCTTGAGCAGTACAGTGCAACAGTCTGTTATTGGCATCGCGAAGGGACTGTGTCTCCTCCGCTAGTTTCTGTTCCTTTTTCTGTAACTCCAATGCCTGCAAGCCCATCTCTTTTTTTTAGAGACGCATTTTGCAGTTTGAAGGGAGGCACACTTTGCTGTGAGACTGTCGACAGCGATATGTAGAGCCACAACCAAAATACCTTTAAGGTTATATTTTTTGGTTGTTTGTTTTGACTCTAGGTAGTGCTCCGAAAGGAGAAGCAATGGATTGTCCGCAGACTTCACGTCCAGCGTGAAATCTGTCCATCCACCATGGGATGTGAGGTAGTTTGAGACGTCGAGTCTCAAGTCAGTGCAAAGTTCAGGCATCACAAACAAGGGGTACACAAACAAAGAAGCAGTCAGAAGACTGGATCAAATCCTTGGTGCCATCACCCAGCAGCTTTCGGTCTCCTGTGGGCAAACGGTGATGCCAGGGCGGTACACTGTCACTCGCAAAGGGTGTGTAAGATGGTCCATTGTAGGTGGGCCACATCCAAGACCAAGACGTAATGTGTCCGCCACAGTAACAACCATTGTAAGTACGAGTAGGTCCAAGTAGGCGAAAAATGCACTACACTACTCTACATTCAAAATTAATTGAATGGAATCTTCACTTTGTACATTCCAGCCTGCACACGGTCACCAATTGTAACTTGGTAATAAAATTACCTTTCTCAGGTTCTTGTTGGGACTGCACAAAAGGAAGAGATGACAGACAAGTGGTGTCCAGATAATAAATGTAATTTATTACTGGCAAATAACAATAATACAGGCTTACAACCAGAGTGTAATCACTGGGACAGTATCCAGTTTCCTTACGTACGTAGGTGTAGTCTCTAGTCTCCGTGGAGCTACGTGCTACAAGGGGTCTTATACCCGATAATTGTCATGGTTACTACTAAAGAAGATACATAAAAAGTATATAATTGGACAGTAGCAGGTGGTGTGAGTAACCATCCTAACTAACTTGAGAAGTTGCTTAGCTTGCAGAAGATAACTGAACAATAAGGTCTGTTATGAGTGTCCAAGGTCACTTGCAGTTACAGTTGTGCACAAGCACTAAAGATGGCACTGTTGCCTAACTTATGATTATACAATAAAATATAATGGATAACATTTCTCAATAGCGGAATACATTACAATATGGTGAAACATGATAGAGCATAATATGCATTGGTAAATACAGTAGAACACAGATTCTGACACTGATGCTTATACGATGCATCTCTGCCCTAAGGTTAGTACAAGTACCTACATATGTGTTGCTGTCTGCAAGGTAGGGGTACAGTCAGGGGTGCTGGACCATGGATAACAAGGTGAAAGAGTCTAACATATTTCAGTGTAAGAAAAATATCAGGACAAGACGACACCGCTTGAGATTGGGGGAGGCCGATTAAGGGGTAATGTGAGGAAGTTATTTTTCACAGAAGGGGTGGTGGATGCATGGAGCGGCCTACCTCAAGAAGTGGTGGATATGAATACAGTGCAGGGCTTCAAACAAGCATGGGGTAGGCATAAGGGAGCAAAATGAGTATGAATAAGTAGGCCATTGACAGAGTAAAGGCCTATGGCACATTCATAAGGCAGAAAAAATGGGCAGCCTGGATGGGCCTTGCGGTCCTTATCTGCCATCAACTTCTATGTTTCTGTGTCCTCTGGGCTAAGCTGAAAGCTCTGGCAGAAAGCCTGCCAAGCACATATGCCAAGCAAGAAGTGCTGTTAACTGCTAAGCAAGGAATTCAGTCCAACAGTCATTAGCTTAAGGCCCCTATGGATTCATTCAGTGCAGCAGTCACCTCCATGGCTTCAGGTCATCGACATCAAAAGGCATTCCAGGTTGTAGTCTGCCAGTTTCATGCCTGATGTCTGACAGCAGATTACAAATATATCCTTTATTGGCACCTGTCTGGTTGGATAGCAGATGAAGCAGTCTTTTAAGGGGTCAAACGATAGTAGAACGACCCTTAAGATTTCAGACTGAGCCAGTAAATCCCCCCATCCACCCACTGACAGGTAATAGTTGTGTCTGAGGAGGCCCTCAAAATAATTCTCGGCCACCTCAGCATGAGAAGAAAGTACAACTGAAGGCTCGGACATTCAAAATGCTCGGTGCCACCATCTGAAGTTCAGGTCTAGTGTTCGCCTCAGCTGCACAAGATGGACTGCACCTCGTCAGGGCTGGTTGCCTCACCCAGTTCTGTTGTCAGTGGGAATTCATCACGACAGACAGATGGGTTCTATGGATTGTCCGAGTAGGGTACTCTCTGGAATTGGAAATCCCACCGGACAACCCCTCATGGAAGCAGTTCCCTCTGTCAGCCCACATGTCAGAGCTGCTCAAGAAGGAGATTGTGGGCCTATCATGAAACAGGGCAGTGGAAATCATGACAGTCAGAATGGAACAAAGGGTTCCACTCCCACTGCTTCTTGGTTCCCAAGAAATCGGGGCATGCGCCCCATTCTCAAGCCAAAGAAACTGAGCAAGTATATGGAACAAGACAAATTCCAAGATGGTATCTCTGGAGTCACTTCTGTGTCTGAAATCCTTGAATCTTTTTGCTCCACTGGACTTGCAGGATGCATACCAGCACATACTGGTGCACCCTAAATGCCACAGGTGCCTGTGGTTCTGTGTGGAGGGGCAGCATTACCAGTTAAGAGTCCCAAGGCCACACACAAGTTACAGCCACTCGCTCAAACGTCATCAAGTACACCTCAATGTCATCAGTGTCTAACAGTCGAGAAAGGTTTATGTCTCTGGGGTTATTACTGCGGTCTGTGGACCAAGAATGTATGGCCTGTAATACCTTCATGGTGTTGGCCCACTTGGTATCCTGGCGTCTCCTTTCCACCTTTCTCTCCCTGTCCAACTGAACCTGCCGGATGCAGAGCCATTTCAGAAGTTCTCCAACATCTTCTTGTGGTACCTCTTCCAAATCCAGACAGGTGGTATCATCCTCTTCTTCCACTGGGAATTCCTCTATTTCTTCTGCCTGCTGTTTTTGATCTTCGGCCGGGTGCCTGTAGTAAGGCCAGGTAACAATTCTGCTCCGGTTTTGTTCGAACATCCTTCTCATCAGGACTCCGGGTACCTTCACATCTTGAGTCTGCTCCTCGGACATGTGCCCACCTGGGATACTGGGAGGTATCCGCTGTAATAGTGTCTCCCTTCCCTGACAAGACACCAACAGCAGTTATCCCATTGCTGACACCACTTGTTTAAGTGTGGGATAACAGATGAACACAGAAACAGCAATTAAGGTACAACCCACTTTGTCCTAGTTGGATGTTTCGTGTGTTTGTTTGTTTTTTCAAATGAAAGAAAAATCTAAATAAACGTTTGCAATATTTCTTGCTTTTTACAGAAAGGTAAATAAAGGTTCAGGCGTAAATCAAAACTTGTGGTAAACTAACTGTTTCCACTTTGCTAGTGCAGCACTTGACACACTCAATCCTTCACCTGCATTTGTCAGCAGATACTGACCCTATCTGCTCATCTGCAGTACAGGTAAGCTTTAAATACCTGCCCAAAATGGTCAAGTGACCCCAGCAACATTAGAATTATAAACTTCATTATTTAGCCCCCTTTTTAAGTTATATATATACAGAGGGCTTAATAAGATTAATATAACCACAGGCAAAGCATCAGAATGCAATAATAACTTGTTAAAAAAGAAATGATAGTAAATGAGGGTGGAAAACTTTTCACTCCTCTGATGTGACAGCTCATAAGGTACAAATATCGACCACAAGGGGCTGCTGCTGTCCTATAGGGCACCTGGACTGGCACTCATTTTCAGCACTCCACAGGACAGGATAGATACAATTCAGGTGGGTCGTGACAATTCTGTTCTTAAAGTAATGGGGAACATTAAATGTTTAGGGGGCATTAATTTACAAAAGAAAACAGCCCACAACTGTCTGTAGAAATGCTTTTATATTTTTAGCTAATCCTGAAGTTTTACCAACGGCTGAAAAGTTAAGCCATCGGCTTTATATTTCATTTTGGCCCTGTGCTAAAGGGCCAATGTATATAATAAAAACCCCAGGCAAAACAGACAAACTCCAGTATTATTTCTACTGAGGGAGCCTGTAGAAGAACACTCCCTTGTAGCGCTAGTGCTCAGGGTGGGTCAGAAGTTGGTCAACTGGGTGGCAAACTGGTTAGTGGGCAGAAAACAGTGAGTGGTGGTAAACAGTATACAGTCAGAAGAGATGCAAGTCACAAGTGGAGTACTTCAGAGATCAGTCCTGGGGCCAGTCCTCTTCAATATCTTCATCAGTGACATTGCAGATGGACTGGAGGGTAAGGTTTGCTTGTTTGCAGATGACCCCATGATCTGCAACAGAGTAGATGATCCAGATGGGGTGGGCAGAATAAGAAGAGATTTGGAAAAACTGGCAAAATGGTCTGAAGAGTGGCAACTGGGGTTTAACACAAAGAAGTGCAAGATCATGCACATAGGGAAAAGAAACCCTGAAGCTACCTGTAAGTTGGGAGGGGGAATTGCTGGCGCAAGGACCGCATCAGAAGACATATGAGGACAAATTAACAGAGCTCATATGTATACCCTAGAGCAAAGGAGTAAGAAAGGCGATATCATCGAAACATTCTAATATCTTAAGGGCATTAACAAGGTGAAAGAGTCTACCGTGTTTCAATGTAGGAAAAATAGCAGAACAAGAGGACACAGCATAAGATTAGAGGGAGGCCGATTAAGGGGTAATGTGAGGAAGTTCTTTTTCACATAAAGGGTGGTGGATGCATGGAACAGCCTACCTCAGGAAGTGGTGGATATGAATACAGTGTGGGGCTTCAAACAGGCATGGGATAGGCTTAAGGAGCAATACAGATGAGTATGACTAAATAGGCAATAGACAGAGTAAAGGCCTATGGCACATTCATAAGGTAGAAAAAATGGGCAGACTTGATGGGCCTTGCGGTCTGTATCTGCTGTCAACGTCTATGTTTCTATGATCTTGCCTGATAAGGGAATAGCCAGGAGTTATGAGATTGTTTCTGGAATATTGTGTGAAAGCCAGGTTTCTGTGAGTATCAGGACATTTGGAAGTAAATCCAACATGATAGGGTGGAGAAGGGTGATTTTGGAGAGTAGGCTTCAAATGTTAAGGTGGGCAGTTTTTAAACCTTTTGGGAGGCATGAAGGAGGATGGGGGTGTAGGTCCAGAGTTGAGTTCTATGTCACCTGCTGAAATTAATAGCAGGGTGATAAGCAGTTTAGAGAATACATAGACCCATTTGGTAGCTTTTGGTCAAAGGGGACTAGGGGAAGGTGGGAAGTCTGGTGGTGGGGAGAGGAAGTTGGAGAAGTTTAGGACAGCTAAGAGAGATATTGGGGGGGGGGGAGTATGGAAGCAAGGGGAGACCAGAGGTGGTTGAGTGGACTGGGGTGAACAGGGAGTGTAGAATGTGTTAGGGAGTGGATAGCGTGTATTCGGAGTGGGCAGGGGATAGAGGGTTGAGAGAGAGGAGGAAGGGAGGCAAGGGAAGGGAGAAGAGCTAAGCCAAAGCAGATGAGGATAATATTGAGCATTATAAAGCAGGTGAGAAAAGTGCAAAGACTTTGCCAAGTGCAAGGTATGTAGCAGAAGTAATCATAGGACAGAATTATGGCAGTGAGGTGAAGTACCGCTTCCGGCTACTAGGGGAGTAGGTATAACAAAGGTAGTGGAAAGGAACAACCTAACAGGCTAAGTGGCCTAGTGGTTAGAGCAGTTGACTAGGCAGGGTACAGTCTGGAGAGACAAAGGTTCGAGGCTGCCGCCGAGAGCAAGGGGGGGGAGGAGTAGGGAGAATAAGAGGGTCAGAAGGTTTAAGGCGAGGGGGGGTGGATTGACTCAAATTAGGTTGGATTAAATACAGGAAGGCGTAAAATGTTATAACCTAATGAGGGGCCAGAAGAATGCCCCCTAATGGTCTAGAGGTATAGTAAGCTAGTAGAAATGTGGGGAGATAGGATTCTAGAGGTGTCACGTGATGTAGTCATGTGACAGGAGCTACCTGCTTAAGAAATGCCTGCCCAGGTTGGAGGGACGGGTATCCCTGTGCAGCACTACAGACTCACAGAGTAAGTACCTGTATGCTACTGTGTGAATGCCAGCACTTAGGACGACTGCTGCTAGGAGGGAGGAGAGGCAAGTTGCAGACTGTGGAAAAAAGGAGACACATTAAGGGATTAAAGAGTCATAGCGGGAACTGGGTAGACAAGCTGGAAGGGGAAGGGGGAAACGTGTGTATACCAAGAGGGCCTATACACTGGCATCTGGTCAATGGTGAGTTGGGAGTTAATCCATATTGGTCTTGCATGTGCAGTTTTGGGGTTCCATTCTAGTTTGGCTGTTTGCTTGGTCCAAATTCTTTTAATATACTTGCCTTTGGGGGGATGCTGAGGTGGAGGGGCCCCAAGTCTGGGAGATTAGTGCCCATGATAAAGGCAGTCACCCTTGTAACGGCTCTAGGGAGATTCACCTCAGTAGATGTGATCAGAGTCCAGGCCTGTAATATACAACTGTTTGTTTCATGAGGACCCTTTCATAAATGTGTCTCTGGTTCGGGAGACCAAATCCCCTCTGGCTCCAGTAGGAGTGGAGGATTTGCAGTTTAATTTCAGGGATTTTCCCTCCCCAGATGAATGACGTAATCTTAGAGTTTAAGGTTTTGAACAAAGAGGTCAGCACTTTATGGGGTAAGTTAGAGAGGATGTAGTACACAGTAGGGAGCAAAATCAGTTTTAGGGCATTTACTTTGCCCTAAATCGAAAGCATGATCCCCTCCCCAATCAGCCGTGTCACTGTCCATGTTTTCCTGCTTGAGTACTGGCCACCATACTGGCCTGTGCAGTAGATCTGAGCTGGATCCCTAGCATGTCACCCTTGCGGGGAGCCACTGGAAGGTGTAATCCTGGAAGATGGCCTGGGTGCAGGAATTGGTCAAGGGCTTGACCTGAGATTTTGACCAATTTAATTTATACTCTGGCAGGACTGAGTAACTAGTAATGTGGGGAATATCTTCTAGAAACCGAGTGATGTCATCTACAAACACTGCCAGGTTATGACAGGAGTCCCCCACTCAGAAAAGTCTGGAGAGGCGCAGCTTTTCAGAACCTGGCCAGGGGCTCTGTTACCAGCAGCAAGAGGAAGGGGGACAACAGTGATCCCTGCTGTGTGCCTTGGCTAAGCTCAGAAGAGGGATAGCATAGAACTAAGATGCCGTCGCGCTGGAGTATAGCAGTTTGAGCAGGCTAATAAAGGCATCCAGAAAACCAAATCTGGTCATCATATCGAACAGGTACTTCCACCCCACCCTATCAAATGCTTTTCCAGTGTCTAGGAATAGGGTCAGAATGGGTGTTGGACTGTCTCTGACTGTCAACACCAGGTCTCTTATCCACCTTGTACTGTCTGTGCCCAGTCTGCCAGGCACAAAATTGACCTGGTCAACGTGCATCAGGTCCCCTGTCAGACCTTCTAAACAGTGGGTCAGTACCTTAGTAAAACTCTTTGCATCAACATTAATATGGGAACTAAGTCTACGTAAGGTGCATCTAATGATATCCTTCCCCTTCTTTGGAATTAGAGTAATGAGAGCACTATGGAAGAAGTTGAGGAGGCTATCTGCTTACTAGGCTTTGATCTTATCTGTGTCAGTCTTCGCCATTCATCACCTGTGGGTTCTGGCCGGAGGTCACAACCCCATGGGAGCTTTTTTTTTTTGGATAGGCGGGCGATGCACTGGCAGCACGCCCTCATGGCTGAGCACACTGCGTGCCACTCGCGGGTTGGCCGTTAGGTACCGTCGACCCTGCCCTCCCGCCAGTTCTTCGTCTCCCGCCATACAGGTCGCACCTCTTGAAGAGCTGCTTTCAACAGGCCTATCTGCCTTATCGACTCCGTGTCATCAACGCCGAAACTTAGTGTGTTTCCTGCCAGCTCCGTTTTTGCCTTCACTCGACGCCGCTGTGGTAAGACTGTTCCTGTCTTTATTTTTTCACCGACATCAAGTCTTTGTTTAAATTGTGTTTTCGTTGATCATGTCTCGGTCGGGGGGCAAGAAATCGTTGAAACTGGGGTGGCCCCCTATGCGTCGGTGCCCGTGCGACCACAAGTATTCTGTTACCGACCAGCATGAGCGTTGCCTCGCGTGTCTTGCCCTGCTTCACAACATGGATTCATGTGACGCCTGCTTCTCTATGGACCGTCGTGTCATCGAGCAACGTGCGTGGAAAGTTGGATGAGCTCCGCCAGCTTTCGGGGGATGGGTGCACACTCGTCGGGCCAAGCCATGGTCTCTCAGCCTTTCCTCCTGGTTCTATACAGACTATGGAGGAGGGGGCTTCTGCTTCTAGTAGCCTCGCCGTAGCAGAAGCCCCTTCTGTGGTGCAGGAGGCCCAGTCCGTTCCCCCCGGGGGACAGACGGGAAGCACCGCTCTGGCAATCTCCCCTTTGGGGCGAAAGCTCCCCCGGTGTCGTTTCCTCAGACTGAGAAGCCTGGGTCGGCACCGTCCTTGATGCCATCAATCTGTGCCGTCTTGGGCCTCAGTGCTGTGGGCCCTGATGGCAGCTGGTGCCGGTCTGACACTTGGCGCCATTTCCTCTGTCGATGCCATTCGCAGCATTGATGGGGCTGACAGCACCGTGGGAAGTTCTTCCGGCGTCGTCTTCGACTGGTTCTCGCCTTGGCGCAGTTCATGGCACCGAGGCTGGGGACTGCGCTGTGTCTAGCTCTGGTGCCGCTTGCGGCGCCAGGGGAGCTGTTGGTGCTGTCATCAGTGCTATCCCTGACTCCGGTGCCACTCACGGCGCTGTGAGTCAGGACGGCGCCATGGCAGGCATCGGCACCTTTTCTGCTACCGCTCTCGGCGCCATGTCTTCTTCAGGCACCATTCCGATGCCGTTGGAGAGTTCAGCATCGGCTGTGGTGCAGACACCTGGACTGGTGCCTCCTTCGGTCAGGATGGCAGCGGACATCCGTGTACAGTCTGGCACCGAACTTGGTCTCTACCTCCTCTGCACCCTGATAGTTTCCTCGGCTGACCGGAACCAGCCTCCCTCTGAGGAGCACTTGGATTTAGAGACCATTTCCCCTATCCCTGTACCCCCCCCCCGGACGTCCCCTCACGAAGACCTCACCAGTACCATCTGGTAGCTGCCCCACTGTATACCGCCCATTTCTAAGAAGGCAGACCGGATATATCATGCTCCTGAGGGTGTTTCGTGTTTTGATGCTCACCCTAAAGTGGATTCCATTGTCATAGCAGTGGCTCATGATCACTCAGCTACACCGAAGCACGAGTACTTACCCCCCATTCAAGGAATCTCGGCAGCTCAACCAGTTCTGGGAAAAAGGTTTATTCCTCCGCTCAGTGTACCCTCCACTCCCTCAACTACGTAGCGCACATGGTCTCCTTCCAAAACGTGACCATGGCCAAGCTTGAGGCCTGTATCCAGGCCATGGAATCCTCGGACCTCAAGAAGGAGCTTGTTAAAGACCTGAACCTGACAAAGATCTCTTGCAGACATGCGCTGAGGGCTACATATAACTCAATAGACGCGGTAGCCCGCTCTTCCGCCACGGCCATCTCTCTCAGAAAGCATGCTTGGCTACGCATTTCTAGCCTCTAATGACGTCCAGGCTGCTAGTCAAGAAGCCCCCTTTCCGGGTTCAGTCCTCTTTGGAAGGGACACCAAAGATATTATCGCGGGTCTCCAGGACAGCGGCCAGGCCCTGAGGTCCGTGATTTCCATGTACCAATCGGGCTTTCAGAAGAAGCAGCCCTGTCAGCGACAGACCAAAAGGCAGGGTAAGCAGCCCTTTACCAGACAGCAGGGCAAAAGAAAGGCCATGGGTTCCACCTTTACCTCCCCACCTGCCTCCAAAACTCAGAGAACGGCCGGGGGACCTCCACCTCCTGACTGGCAGCTCCCTCCCTCTCCTCTGCCACCGTGCAAGGAGCCAGTGGGAGAAAGGTTCACCCTCCATGTACAGGAGTGGAGGGATGTAACCTCAGATGCATGGGTGCATGGGTCCTGCATCTCATTCAGAAGGGCACACCTTGGAGTTTCTGGAGTTTCCTCTAGAATCCCCTCCAGGACACTTGAGCTACTCCCCGCACCAGGTTCCTCTAGTCGAGGAGAAAATTCGGGCTCTAAGACAGAAGGTGGCCATAGAGTCATTCCCTCTGCCTCAGTGAGGAAAAGGGTTTTATTCCTATTTTTTTCCTGGTCCTGGAAAAGACGAGCGACCTCAGCAGACTGAACCTGTTTGTCGAGTACAAAAGGTTCTGCATGCTGACATTGCAGGGCCTCCTGCCTCTTCTGCAGAAGGACCACTGGCTTTGCGCACTGATTTAACTGCCCAGTGCTTCCAGGTCGCCCCTGAAAACAGGTACTTGTGCCTAGTGGGCCTTACCTGGTTACCAAAGACAAAAAAAAAAAAATGAAGGATGCTTACCTGCATATTCCGGAGTTCCCAGGCCACCGCCGTTACCTGCGTTTCTGCTTCCAGTGTAGTTTGTAGGGTAAATAATAATAATATTAATAATACAGATTCTTATGTCTTTGGAGTCTGCCAAGTTATATTCGTAAACAAGCAGGAGTACTAATAAAGGTTTATTATACCACTTATGCCAAGCACGTGACAGGGAGATGGGTTTCTCACCACTCTCCTGAGGAATGTACATAATCTCCAGAATTTCTAGGATCTCAGGTTCTCCAAGATCTTGTTCTCTCTGTGTGGAGCTAGGTTACACAAACTTATATACTACAGATAACAGTATAGCAACCGAAATTACCTCATAGTTACGGATATGAGAAGCATTATATATTGGTCTTATACTAGCAACAAGATTATATAAGACATTCTCCATTGGATAATGACTTAGGAGACAGAATTATTAATGAGTATAATGTGAGACAAAGAATATGCTTATGTTAGCATGAAGCTTGGACAAAAGAAAGGCTGACGGGTTCAAACTACATGTGGCATTTCTTGCCTGTGTATAAGACATAACAAAGGTTTTCTTGTCTGTCAGCTTGCTTAGACAAAGAGAAGTGCTGACTGGCCACTACTACATATGATTATATGAGAATATATATATATAGAGATATATAGACATAGATATATATTCTATAAAGTAATCACTGACGATCCCTCAGAGTCATCATATCAGTAATTGGGTAGATTATATATGGAATACATGTAAAAGACGAACATAATGCATTATAGTGAGGTATAATAATCATGCTTGATCTAATCCTATAAAGGATGTAAACATTAGCATACATTAGCAGCAAAGCATATTCCTGGCACTCGTGCTTATATGATGGGTGCCTAAATCTACATGTTAGTGCAGAATAGCAGTATCACAACATAATAGACCAGGAAAACAGTATAAAGTGTATGTGAGATAATAGGGGGGCATAACCCAGGCGCAACACCAGGGAGAACATTTTCAGTTTACAGCCCTTCCCTTTGGTCTTTCCTTGGCGCCCCAGGTCTTTACCAAGTGTCTAGCGGTGGTGGCAACAGCCTTGCGCCGTCAGGGTACAGCAGTGTTCCCTTACCTGGATAATTGGCTCTTGACAGCCCCGTCCAGGGACAGTCTTCTGAATTCACTCTGGACCTCTTTTCACGACTGGGGATCACTGTCAATCTCCCCAAGTCGATTCTTACCCCCTCCCAGAATCTTCAGTTCATCAGAGATTTTAGACATGGTCCAGTGCAGAGCCTTCCTCCCCCCAGACAGGGCAGAGGCTCTTCGAGAGCAGGTCAACCTAGTGGCCTCTTCCAGATTTCTTCCAGCCAGGGGGTTGTTACGTCTCTTATGCCCGATGGCGTCCTCCATCTCCATGGTCCCCTTCGCCAGGTTGCATATGAGGATTACCCAGTGAACACTGCACGTTCGATGGGATCAGTGCTTGGATGACTTGGGCCACATGGTTCTAGTCTGCATTGCGCTCAAGAGGGATCTCCTCTGGTGGTTAGATCTCCTGAATCTGTCTCAGGGCCTTCCTTTCAGAAGTCCCCCTCCTCTCTGGACCCTCACTACAGATGCCTCCTGTCTGCGCTGGGGGTTCACCTGGGGGACCACCTGACTCAGGGTTCATGGTCCCAGTTAGAGATGTCTCTCCACATCAACATTCTGGAGATGAGGGCAGTCCTGTGTGCCCTTCAGGCTTTTCAGTCCATCCTATCAAAGGGAACACCATTGGTCCAGACGGACAATATGTCGGTGGTCTGGTACATCAGCAAGCAGGGAAGCACCCGATCATACCTGCTACGCAGGGAGGTGATATGAGTGTGGAACTGGGCAGTCCAGCATGACCTGTTTCTCACAGCCGTGCATTTTCCAGGCGTTTGCAACATCCTGGCGGACAGCTTCAGTCAGACGTCGTCCCTCGCTCATGAATGGGAACTAAGTCAGGAAGTAGCAGTCTCTCTCTTTCTGAGGTGGGGTCGCCCAGACATAGATCTGTTCACCTCCCTGTTCAGCGTAAAGCTTCCCAGCTTCTGCTCACTCGTTCTGGAGTCTGGTGCTTTCTGGCACGACACATTGTCGCTATGTTAGACAGGGAAGTTCTTGTATGCCTTCCTTCCCTTTCCCATTCTGCAGAGACTACTTCTCAAACTCCAGGCAGAGGGAGCACAGATGATCCTGATAGCTCCACTCAGGCCAGGCAAATCTGGTTTCTGCTAATGCAGCAGCTCTACAGTGAAACCCCCAGTTCCTCTACCTCTCCGGCACGATATGTTGACTCTGGATCAAGGCAGACTGATACATCCAGGACTCAGGACCCTGCATCTTCATGCGTGGCTCCTTCAGACACAATCAGTTCTCGTTTCGGGGTCTCCCAGAAGGTTGCTCAGGTCCTGGTGGAGGCAAGGAAACCCTCCACCAGATGCACCTATGCCATGAAATGAAAGCGTTTTTCCATTTGGGCTGCGTCTAAAAGATGGGATCCTTTTACTTGCTCAGCTCCCCAGATTATGGAGTATCTGTTGCACCTGTCTCATTCTGGTCTGTCTTATTCATGGAAACATAGATTTTGATAGCAGATAAGGACCACTTGGCCCACCCAGTCGTCCACCTGTCAGCCATTTCAGCCTACCATGTGTTGGTGGAGGGAGAACCCATGGCACAGTTGGAGATCTCTAAGACCTTTTTGAAAGGGATCCTCCATCTTAAACCCCCCATCCCTATCCCCACCCTACCTTGAGATTTGAATTTTGTGTTAGAGAAGCTTACGCTTCCTCCGTTTGAACCAGCGATGTGCTGTGACATGCGCTACCTTTCCTGGAAGGCGCTATTCTTCCTGGACATAAAGTCTCCACCACTCATTCACACTAATGGGATCTACGCTGGAGGTGCTAGGACCCAGCGGGAGCCAACTTTTTGAGAGGGTTGGCGCCAGAGATGGAGCCGCGACCCATGGCTCGTGCAGTAAAGACTACCTCGGCGTTGACCCTCCAACCGCCTCAGTTCCTTTTTTCCCCCCGTCAAGTGCGCTTCAGTGACGACGTCGCTCGCCTGCTGGGAGTCAAACTTCAGACTAGCAGCATAGTTTTCAGTTTATTGTTTTGTAATTTATCTTTGAAGTACTGAGTCTCACGAGTGGTCTGTCGACTCAACCATCGCTCAGTCACTCATCAAAGGGTGGGGAACTCCAGATCTGGACATTTTTGCATCCCCACTCAATGCAGAACTGCCTCTCTTCTGCTCTAGAAATTCAGGATGTGGCATTTTCTGTCAGGATGCGTTCAGGCTGCAGTGGACAAAACTCTTTCTATACGCCTTTCCTCCTGTTCCTCTAATTCAGAGGGTGCTTCTCAAATTCGAGTCTCAGGGAGACAGAATAATTCTCATTGCTCCCTTCTGGCCACAACAGATATGGTTCCTGCTGCTCAACAACCTGTCGGCAACCCTCCCGAAGGCACTTCCCCTTCAGACGAACCTTCTGACCCAGGCGCCTGTGGTCCATCCCAATCTGAAGGCGCTTCACCTTCACGCTTGGCTCCTGAAGAGATAGAGGTGAATAGGTTCAATGTTTCCCATGGGGTTTCAGATATTCTCTTGGCTGCGCATCAACCAGTCACTAGAAAAACCTACACAGCCAAATGGAAGCGTTTCTCTTTCTGGTATGCAAAATCCTCTTTTTTTCTACCCACCAAATAAAGTCTTGGAGTACCTTTTGGACCTCTCAAATTCAGGTCTGCAGTACTTTACTGTCAAAGTTCATCTCTGTGCCATTTCAGCTTATCTTATCATGAGCCGGTACATTCCTTGTCTCTGGCTCAGTTGCCTGTAGTTAAGAGGTTTTTTAAGGGCATTCTGCATACCAGACCTCCTAACAGACGTCCAGTCGCAGCCTGGGACATTAACCTTGTGCTAGACATGATCACTCGGAAACCTTTCGATCCTCTAGCTACCTGTGAGTTGAAGTTCCCCACTTGGAAAACGGCCATCCTGGTGGCCATCACTTTGGCCCGTAGAGTTTCGGAAACACCTGCTCTGGTCATAGGCCCCCCGTACACTGTATTTCACAACGACAAAGTAGTTCTTAGGACTCACCCTAAGTTTCTTCTCAATGTTGTCTCAGAATTTCATTTAAACCAACCTTTAGTCCTACCTACCTACTTTGCTAACTACCAGAATGAAGGGGAACGTACCTTGCATTCTTCAGATGTTAAGAGAGCACTGCAGTTCTATCTGGATAGAACAAAAGAAATTTGCAAGGCTCAACAACTGTTTGTTTCCTTCAGCAAGACCCAGCTGGGTCAATCTGTTGCTATTAGGTGCATTTCAGCGTGGCTGGTAGCATGCCTCTGCCACTGCTATTCTATGGCACAGGTTAAGCTAGAAGGCAGAGTGTGCACTCACTCTACTAGAGCAGTCACGGCATCTCTGGCAGAAATCCGCAACGTGCCCATTGCAGACATTTGCAATGCGGCTACATGGAGCTCAGTGCGTACTTTTGTTAAGCACTGTGCTTTAGATGTCCATGCCAGATGGCATCTGTCGTTTGGTATGACTATTCTTAACGGACTTCTGTCCTAAGTATGTGAGCTCTTAGTTTCTCCTGCCACCCATCTCGGGGGTTTGTTAGCTCGGTACTCTCCCATTGGTGTGAATGAGTGGTGGAGACTTTATGTCCAGGAAGATATGGAAATTACGTACCTACCGTATTTCTTGATCTTCTTGGACGAATTCTCCACCACTCATTCACACGCCCACCTGTCATCCCCCGAGCTCACTTCTCTGTTTTTGGTCTTCACTCCCTCAATGGTTGGGCTGTGAAGACTCTATTGTTGACCTTTCTTACACGGGTCATTCGGACTATCTTATGTCCTATTTTGTTAGGTTAGACCTCTAGGTTAGTTACGCTGCACCTCCTCGATAAAAAAAAAAGTACTGGGGCAGCTGGAGGGTCAACGCCGAGGTAGTCTTTACTGCACGAGCTATGGCTCGCGGTGCCGCTTCCTCGCGGCTCCATCTCTGGCACCGACCCTCTCAAAAACATTGCTCCCGCTGGGTCCTAGCACCTCCAGCGTAGATCCCATTAGTGTGAATGAGTGGTGGAGACTTCGTCCAAGATCAAGAATTATGGTAGATACGTAATTTCCATTTTTTGGTTGCCATTTCTTCTGCTTGTTGGATTTCCGAGCTTCAGGCCCTGATGCATAAGGAGCCTTATTTGATTTTTCACAAGGACCGGGCGATCCTGCGTACAAATCCTAAGTTTCTTCCCAAGGTGCTTTCTGAGTTCACCCTAAACCAGACGGTTGAACTCCCAGCTTATTATCCTGTTCACTCGAATGGGGGGAGGCTGTCTTTCACACTTTGAACGTACATAGGATCCTGAGGCGTTATGTCCACCGAACCAAAAAATCCAGAAAGTCTGATCAGCTTTTTGTCTCCTTTGCCCCCAAATCTTTGGGATCGGCAGTATCTAAGCAGTGTCTAGCCAAGTGGCTCGCTAACTGCATCCGCTTATGTTATCAGAAGCATGACATACCTCTTCCAGGGGAAGTCAGTGGTCATTCTACCAGAGGTATGGCTACCTCTACAGCGTTCCTAAGGAATGTTTCTGCAGCAGAGATTTGTGTGGCAGCAACCTGAAGTTCGGTCCATACCTTCACGAAGCATTACAGTGTGGACATTGCCTCTAGACATAGGGCCAGGTTTGGCCTCGCCGTTCTGCAGGGTCTACTGTCTTAGGCCGGTCCTGTTCTGTTCTTTCAGTTGCTCTTCCTCCCGTGACACTCTCGGTCTCTCTGAGAGTAACTGCTTGGGATTCAGTCCTCTATGTGATGACCTGCTGCATGAACCCTCTCAAAGTAAGATAGTACAGTTACGTAAGAACTTACCTAGCAGTAGATCTTGAGAGAGGTTCCTGCAGTAGATCCTCCCAGTTTCTGCATTTCTTTAAGCCTATTCTGATCCGGGCTGCAATATTTTATCCTTTCTCCTGTCTCATCCTCCTTGGATCTCCGGTGGGAGAACTGGAAGGCAGGCATGGGGACCGCTGACTATATAGGGTCACGCTGACATCCATCACGTGACGTCGGGTGGGCGGTCCCCCGCCAGGCATTGCTGGAAAAGTTTGCTCTGCGGTCCTGACGCCTGGGGGTGCAGTCCTATATGTGATGAGTTACTGTAGGAACCTTTCTTGAAGATCTACTGTTACGGTAAGTTCTTAGGTAACTGTACCTTTCTCCTTTTCTCAGCATGCAGTCTCTTTGTTTTTTCAGTTTAGAGGCCTTTCCTGTTAGTTTACCCCACACTGCTGCCTTCATCGCATACCACTGGATGCCATAAGAGATCTCAGGGCTTTCATGCATGGTAAACTAATGTTAAATTTCCTGCCAAAGCCATCTCTTAAAGATGGGTTCCTGAAGGAGAGCTGTTAAGTGTCCATTTATTTCTAGGTCCAGGAGCTGCCCCCAGGCAAAGGATAAACTTACTGGGGCATGGTCTGAAATTAGAGTACTCCTTAGTATGACTCTCTTAATAGATGGCAAAAGGTGTTCCAAGGGGGAAAAAAAAAACATCTTAAATGGCTGTAGGAGTCATGGACCAGGGAGTAATAGGCATAGTGCTGATCAAGAGGTTGTGTAACCCTCCGGCTGTCTCTGATACCAGCTTACGTGCAAGTATATCAGACATGCATAGCTACCTGTAGTTCCTGTTTAGTGCCAGCCCCCGTTCTTTCAAGGTTCAAATATAATACCAGGGCATGTTCTCCTCCATCAAAATTACACCTATAGTAGAAGCAGGAAGTTCAGTTAGGACCACATCAAAAAAGGAGGCATCCAGAGCGTTGGGAGCATAGGTGCTGCTTAGGGTAGTAGGGGAACCTTGATAAGTGCCCTCCACCACCAGCCATCTGCCTTCTTTTTCAGTGGAAACTTTATGTATCCCCAGCTGGAGCCTCTTTTTACACAAAATTGCCACCCCTCTGCCCTTGGTAGAATACGTGCTGTGGGAATCGTTATCTACGAAAGAGCAGCAGAGAGGGCTATCTCCTTGTCTGACAGTTGCATTTCTTGAAATAACGTCACATCACAATGTATTTGTCTGAGCTTGAGTAGAACTTTTAGTCTTTTTATGGGACAATACAACTTTCTTGTATTCCACAAGATGATTTTCAGCATGTTAAACGACACTTTGTCAAAAGGGCTCGTAAAGGGGTGAAAGCTTACAGTAAGGCAGTACCCATAGAACTTAAAGAGCAGCATCCTGACGATTTCCGGTGGAGACATGGTGGAGTAAACATGCGGGGGATCGAGCTCCTACTTTACCACCACTAAAATAAGCACTTCTCTCCCGATACAACGATTAACCATTTATCAAAATCATCAGTTTTGCAAATCTTCACCTCGGGAGAGACATCTGAATATATTTTATCCCCCGGGGCATGGCACAACAAGAGAAAAACCGCTACTAGCCCTTGCAAGATCTACTGGAGGCGGAGGACTGCAGCCTGCTAGACACTGAGGCACCTTCTCGCACTTCCCCTCAATCAGACAGCAAACGGGGAGGATAAAAAAATGCCAATGCCTGAGAACTTACAGTCAGAGGCAATTATTTGTGCCATCTTGGAGTTCCGCACAGAGATGAGGGACGCTCTGAGAACTCAAATAAAATCGCCATCCTGGAGCAAGCTGTCCAAGTTTTGGCCGAGGAGCAACTCCACATTTTTATGCGGCAAGAGGACATGGAAAATCGGGGACGACAGAAAAACATAAGGGTGTATAGGATTCCCGAGGGAGAGAAAGGGAACGACTTAGTGGCATTCATAGACTACCTGCTACGTTTGGCCCTGGATTTGGGCCTGGACTACCAGAAAGACATTGAGAGGGCTCACAGGACGCTGGGTCCCTACCCTTCAAAACCTGAGGCCAGACCCAGATTGTTCATTATGAGATTCACCAGCTTTTATCAAAAGGATCAGTTAGCTATAAAAGCTTGGCGTAAACAAAAAGTGATGTTGGGAGACCGCCAAATTATATTCAACACTGATTACGTTCCTGCTACTCAACGCTTAGGAAGAGAGTATTCCTCCTTATTTCCCCTCTTAAGAGCCAAGAATTTAAGATTTCTAACTCCCTACCCTGCAAAGTTAATCGTCCAGTTTCCTAATGGTCCCATTATCTACAATACAGCATCGGAGGCCAGGGTGAATTTGCTCCAGCGAGATATTATATCCAACAACGACCCTAAACAAGCTGTGAGGGATCTGGCAGTGCTTCCAAGGCCTGCTTCCCAGGAAAAGCCCAGAGTGGAAATTGGTGACCAGCAACTGCAGAAACTATTGGACAGAGTGCGTCTTCTCAGAAATCCGACACTACAGTCTGATTAAGTCCATAAACCCATCTTAAAGGTACTGACCAGGTTGGGGGGAGGAGGTCAGTCACATATATGAGAGGATAACAACTTTTTACAAAGAATTACTTTTTATGCCACACTTCATCAGTAGCTGTCTGTGGGGGTGTTATCGAATGGGCTGGGGCAGGCAGCTACTAGGAAGCTGCTCTTCAGGGGGTTGGACTGGGGTAAGGAGTCTCCATTCAAGGGACGGGCTGAGTTGACAAACCAGTTGCCCCATGGTAGCTAACTTTGCTGTTACCTTGTAAGCTCAAAGCAAAGAGGTTCCAGTGCAGTGCTAAAGAGGGAAAAGATCCCCTACTTGAAAACAAGCCCATGTCTTTATTGCTGCAAAGTATGGTTAACATGGAGTCCTACGCCTGCTGGTTTAACCCCACAGGGAATAAAAAGCCTCAGGATTGCTGAAGCTCTGTATAACCAGTAGACTCCTAAATACACTACATACGTAATAGAAGGTAGCAATATTAAAACAAGAATATTGCAGTCCTAAACAGCCTGAGGCATACAATAAAAGGTTGCACAGCAGGGCCGACGGTAGAACTTACTGTGCCATCAACATGCGGCAGATGCAGCCTGGAGTAGAGGCCAGGGGTAAAGCAGGGTTATGGAGAGTAAAAATCTCAGTAAAAGTCACGAAAAGCTGTAGTCCCTTTCCCTAATGGCCTGAAGTACTCACAACGTCAAACAAGCATAACTGTTCATTTTCTACAATGTCTGGTCCTCGGGCACTGGCGTGCTGTGGCCTGAAGTGCTGACACAGGCATTTGGCTGTGATGTCAGGGAAGCAGATATAGCCAGCCCCAGGGTTGCCTGCAGGAAAGAGACAGCTTCTCTGAGGGAATGGAACTGATGAATTTTCCCCTGGAGGGAGGGTAACAGCTAAAATAACTGGGTAGAGGAGGGAGTATTGGATCCTTTGGTTCCAGAGCCCTGCTTTAATCTTGTTGAAAGATTAACGGCATTCCAGGATGCCTCTCGCTTTAGCCAGGGTAGAAGGAAATTTAGGAGCCCTCCACCATGACATCTTGTAGTTCCCAGGCCCGTTTTTAAATTATTTCCTTATCCTGCTAACGCGACAACTTGAATATCAGGGGCTGAGGATGAGCATTTTGTGAGGCTGGTTTAGCTTGGTGAATCCTGTGAGCTCATTCAGCTCGAAGTCACAGGTGGCTGGGTCACACTGGAGCCAAACTGAGAGCTATGTTAATAGGAAATCCACTGGGTCTTTCCCTTCAAGTCCATCAGCCAGACCCAGGATTCGGATGTTTATCCAGCAGCATCTTCCTTCAAGGTCCTCCAGTTTTGCTGCCAGCCCATGGATTTGTTGTTCGGCAGCTTGTAGGCATTCGTCCTGCTACTCATGGGAGGAGTTAAGGGACAATAGCTGAGTCCCTGTAGCAGTAACCTTCCTGGTTAGATTTAGAATACTTGATTGTGTCTCTGTTACGGGGGTCTTAATAGTCTCAACCGAGTTAGTGATCTGCTGCAGCAAGGCAGGCGAGAGGAGGGTGGAGAAATGTCCTGGCTCTTCTGGGGTTGTTTTTTTTTGGGGGGGGGTTGTAATTCTTTGGTAAGCGGGTAAGGGCCACTAAGCACAAGCGCCTGTTTTAGGGGAGTCATCGGTTCTTCAGAATACCCCAGGGGCATAGGCATAGTCTTCTTCCCCCACTGTGTGCCATTTGTGCCACTGATGGTAGAGTTAGGAAAGTGGATTGAGACAGCTTGTTGGAGCAGTGGCACGGAGCTCAAGACTTAAGCAGCCATCTTCGGTCAGGTGTACACGTGACCTCCCCAGCCTTTCCTTTAACAATGTTTCCATTAATTTCCCCACCAATGAGGTGAGGCTCACTGGCCTATAGTTTCTAGCCTCTTTCCTGCTGACTCCCTTATGTAGAGGGACCACATCTGTTCTCCGGAACTATGCCTGATTCCAGTGAGCTGTTGAGTAAGGCTGTCAGTGGGGCAGCCAGCTCCTTTCTGAGTTCTTTTAGTACCGTTGGGTGTACCTCATCCAGTCCCATAGCCTTGACCACTTAAGAGCTGCATGTACTCTTTCCTCTGAAAATGGACTTGAGCCTGTCTCCCCTCTCTCGTTGTTCCTGCTGATCACTGATGGTCCCTCCACTGTGAAGACTAAGCAGAAGTACCTGTTCAGGATGTCTTCTTTTCTTGATACTCTTCTGTGCAGTCACCCTCTGTTGCTGTTCTTATCCTCACTATCCCTCCCCTTTCTTTCTTCTTCCCACTTATGTACCTGAAGAGAGTCTTTTCTCCATTTGCTACCTTTTTGGCTATCCTTTCCTCTGTCTGCTCTTGTACTCCCCTCACTGCCTTACCTGCTTCCCGCTGCTTTACCTGATACACCTCCCTATCTTCCTCCCTCTACATTTCCTTATACCTTCTGAATGCCACCCTTTTTTCCTTCCCCACCATGGACCCTTCCCTAAAGTACCATAACTGTCTTTTTCCTTTTGCTTTCACTCACTTCCTTCAAGGTCGCTGCACAGAATCACCTTCCGGGACCAGTTAACAAAACGACAGTGCCACTGTTCATGAGGTGGGGTCCCAAAAAGCCCTTGTTGCAAATTTGGTTAAAAAATTAAAAAAATTGCTGCATTACGAGCCTCCATTGCGCAGTTTGTATGCACGCTCGTAACTTCACCAATTTTTAATATTTTCACTCCAGTTTTCCAACATTGCCATTTTTTCACACACCCTTATGAACAGTACGGTTGTAATTTTTTCACATCCTTCCTGAAATGTGTTTTTGCACCTTTAGCGCAGAATGGCATGGTCGCTGTGCAAAATCAACTTTCAGGACAGATTAATGAAATCACAGTGCCACTGTTCATGAGGGGAGGTCCCAAAAAGGCCATGTTGAAAATTTGGTGAAAACATTCCAAAAAATGAATGCATTATGAGCGTGACGTTGTAGTTTCACGCACACCGTAACTGCCACGCCATATTTTCTCCAGATTTCAGCATTGCCATTTCTTCACACCTCCTCATGAACAGTATAGCTGTCATTTTTCACATCCTGTGCAAAATCACCTTTTGGAATTGAGTAATGAGGTGGGGTCCCAAAAAGCCCATGTTGAAAATTTGGAGCAAAAATATGTTAGGTTTGCAAATCGTAATGTCCACCCTGTACAGACTGACAGGCATCGGGGTGTGACTTAGGGTCATTGGCTGTAATGCTTACCCCATTCCACCCCTACCCTGCAGCCACTGACAGGCATCAAGGTGTGCCTTGGGGTCTTCTGCCCTAACATTCACTCCATTCTCCTATACTGCACCCAACTCAACTTATTTCCTTATGAATTGGGGTGAGCGTGAGGGCTGAAGACCTCAAGGCACACTGCAACACCTGTCGGTGTCTGCAGGGTGGGGTGAGGTGGAATGGCGTGAGTGTTATGGCCGACATCCCAAAGACAACCCCCAATGCCTGTCAGTCTCTGCAGGGTGGGGGTTGGTGTTACTTCAATACTTCACTGCCATTCCTACTATGCATCTCTCTAACTCCTGCACTACCAATGCCAATACCAGCAAGCAAACATTTGGCATTGACAAATCCTTGTTTAATATTTTGCAACAGGTTTTTTACCATGGCCTTTTTAGAACTCCACCTCCTGAACAAATGCTGTGAAATTATGCACATCCATCCTGAAAGGTGATTTTGTGGTTCCTGTGTCAAATCACCTTTTGGGCAGGATTTAAAAGATCTTAATTCAAGGGGGCTTTGCAGCAGGTAACACCTTTAGGACTAAAGCCAGCAGGCGCCAGGACCCCATGGAAATCTTCTAGCTAGCAGTATCCAGCAGGGGACCGCCCCGACGTCGGCCCTCCCCCAATGTCACATATGGTATAAAAGGGGTGATCCCCCAGTCCATCCCCAGGTTTTTTCCAGCCTTCGACCATGCAAGTTAGACCGCCACAGACATCTTCAGGTAGTCAACCGCCATCTTTACCGCGTTACCCGCGTTTTGTTATTTTTCTTAAAAACTGTGATTCCTTCGACGATTTCTTGCATGTCGTCTTCTTCTACATCCTCCTCAATCGAGAGTCGACATTCCAAGTGTGCTTGCTGCGAGCAGATCCCTCATAAGGATGACCATTCATCCTGCCGAAGCCTGGACCACAATATTGAGGTCTGCCAGCATTGCCAGGACTTTAACCAGTGCACACGGCTCCATCGTCAGAAGACCCTCAAAGCCTTCCTGCTGTCCAAGAAGATATCAGAAATGAAGAAGGGGCTTCACTGCAAGAGTTCTTCATCCTCTCCCGCCTCTGGGGACTCATCCTCTTCCTCTCACAAGGAGAAGAAATCGAGCAGTAAACACAAGCACCAAGAGAAACATAAGGAGAAATCCCGGGCAGAAGACCACTCATAGTCCTCAACAAAGTCAGCGACCGCCTCTAGCTCATCCCCCCCAATGAGGGTCAGCCTCTACCACCGTGACTGCCTCCAGGGTCCCCGTGATCAAACCTCCCTCCTTTATTTCTGTAGTGGGAGAAGGGTCTTTGGGGTGTGGGAAGTCCTCCCCCACCCGTCAGCCTCTCAAGCTTAGGCCCATCGTTCGTGGGGGCTCTGAGCCTAGTGGCTCAGCCAATGGTTCTTCAGGTGGCAGACCATTGCCTGTCACTTCCGGCCAGGGTGTCTGTCGAGTCCGCCCCGACATCGGGGGGCCAATGCTGCTAGGTGACACCTGGGAACATCGCCGTCCTCCTCCGGAAAAAATGGATGTTGTCCCGTTAGGGAGCTAGTTCTCCCATTCAAGTGACTCCTCCTAGGTGGCCGCCCTCTGAGTCACCTTCCCGGCCTCAGCCTATGCTGGTCCCCTTGATGCCAGCCTCCTCGACATCTCCTCGGGAGACCCCGTCGCCGCCTGGGCCTGACGCCCCTCCTAAGCTGATGCCTAAGGACCATATGCTGGATCCATTTCGTCCCAATGTCAGATGGTGCTCCTCTGGTTCTGACACCAGGTATCCCAGATCAGCCTACCCCAATGCCCAGGTTACCTCAACCGGATGAACAGACACCGGGGCCCTCAAAGCCTAACCCCACAATGCCAGACACACCGTCTCTGCTGCAAGACCTTCCGCAGGCACTAAACGAGCTGTTTGCAGCATGATGGGCCTATTTTAAAGATAAGGAGGCTCCCATGGCACCTGTCAAGCCAGTTCCCCAGGGAGCACCTCCAGATAAGCCTCCAGTCTACCCGCCTACTCCGCCTCCTCAGAGACCTACTCCAACGCTAGATAAGGACGTCACCCCTATGCCTGAAGGCCGATCGCGTAAGCACCCACGGTCACCTTCCCTCTCACCAGACTCAGGGAATTCAGATGGGTATTCCTTCTTTTCCTCCAGCCGGAGGAACTCTGCCCTACCGTCGGAGCCCGAGGGTGGCAAGGATGCCCCTCGTTCCCTGCCCAGTGACTCTATATTTATGGATGTGATACGTCATATCCAGCAACTGAATGGCTGGGATACAGAAGAGTTGGATCCAGAGTGAAAGCGACTGACCACCTTTCTTAGGAAAAAGGACACCTTGTCCATGGTCATCCCTTCTTTGGTCGAGTCCTACAAGGACGTCAACAAGATTGCTTGGAAGCGCCCTTTTTTGATGCCAACAGTCTCTAAGAAATTAGACCAGCTGTATACCATTCCCAGTGAAGACCGTTTTTATGGGGAACAACTGTAGGCAGACTCTGTTGTGATTATTGAGTTAATAGAACCTGTGCTAATAATGGAACGTTGATAGGCTCGAGCTTGGTTTTCAAACCACTGTCCCTGGTGCATTCTATGCAGCCATCAGATTCTTTTCTCTGACTGCCAAGTAAGATGCCTCGGAGCCTTCTCCTTCAGCTTTCTTGAAGATTTTTCTTCTTTCTTTTTTTTTTCTCAGTTTTCGTAGTTACTGATTAATTTCTTAAAGTTTTCAAAGCACTGTCCTTGGTTACAGGTTGACTAGTCTAGATTTAGTGTTATTTTTGTAAGTTTTACAGTTCCTTTTCGGTTTCTCGTAACCAGGAAGGAACTGGCCTTTCTTTGCTTTTCTGAGGTAAAGTTTATATATTTTGGTAAATCTTGCTTCAGTGCTCTGTGAGCCTGATTTATCCTGTTAAATTGTGCGGTTTAACTGTTACTTTCTCGGTTTGTTTATCGGTCACTGAACTGATCACAAAATAAAAAAAGGTAAAACAAAACATGGAGAACTTTTTGGTTATTCGGTGTGTTGCTCTCATAACCCACATATTTAGTGTCTTGGGTTATGTCACAGAAACCTACAAAGAGAACCTGCCCTACTGGTTTTGAACACTGCACCGAGTGTGGTGAGCCATTTGCTAAGGCCGAGCCACACTCAGTTATTGTAGTGTAGTCTGTCTAGGTTTGACCGTCTGAAAACAGACTGTGAGAGCTGAAAGAATTTTCCTCAGTCCAAGCTAAACCGACTGAAAGAAAAAAATATCTGAAAAAGCTGTTGACTCGGCTTCAGAACATACAGTATGGTTCCTTCACAGAGCAAAGATAAACAGAAGGAACTAGCGGGGAAGCCTTCTGACAAGGGTGAAACTCCCCCACACGTAAAGAGAAGCACAGAACCAACAGCTAAGAGGAAAAAGAAGGAAAAGCATACAGTGCAAGAACTGCAACAGAAAGAACCAACGGTTCTGACTGCTGAAGAGATTGAAAACACGTTAGGGATTATTCAGCTGTTGCAATCCAATGCTCTGGTTCTGGCTCCTCAAAAAGAACTTCAATTAGTTCTAGCTCTGGCTATGTCTGCTCTTCCCGGTTCATTTGAAAATGACCCTTCTTTTGAGGAGGAGGAGGAAGAAGACGACTATATGGAACTTATTGAACCAGAGTTTTCCCCAGAGAGAGAGAGAGAGGGGTTTGAATCCCCTCCCAGACATCCTGAAAATTATTCCTCACATTTTTTCCTTTATGAAAAAGGTGGCAGAGACTCTGGACCACCCCACTCAGGAGACCACTGAAGAAGAGGAGGAGCCAGATTACATGGAAATGATGGATGTACCAGCAACTAAGAGGCTGCTTCTCCCTATCCACAAATCCCTGAAAAGGCAAGTCACCAAGATTCTGCAGAGTCCCACTTCTGTCCCTCCTATGGACAAGAAGATGGAGAGAAAGTACCTGGTGGCCAGAGGAGGAGATGAATATCTCCTAGGCCACCCCAGCCACGGGGGGGAGGGGGGTAGTGCAGGCAGCTGCCTGTGATAAAGCAGGCATACCCCTGTCCTCCCACCCTCCTGATAAGGATTCCAAAAGGATGGACTCCATGGCCAAAAAGGCCTATTTGGGAACTTTCCTGACCATTAGGCAATTTATTTTATTCATTTATTTATGACTTTGGTAACCGGGTAAGTGCACTGACCCGGCCATGTACAGTGGCGCAGAGTAAGAATCTAGACAACAACATGTAGCAGAAGAGCAGTTATAACACAACATAAAAATGTGACAATAGTACATTTTACTATACAAATGGCAGCAATTAAAAGACACAATAACAGGAATGATACAAATAAGTCTCAATGTATACAGGCAATAATAAATACGAGATCCTACTAGGCTAAAAAACAGTGCTGGGTGGAATAAAAAGTAGTCAAGAATCCGAACAGGTTCATTTGAAGATACACCAGAGGATATAAGTGATAGATGGTAGTGGGGGGGGGGGATTGGAGCAAGGGGAATGGTGGAGAGACAACAGCTAAGCAAAAGAAGGTAGACAGGAGGGGGGAACTAGTCAGGAAAGCAGTGGCAGGTGGACACCAACAGGAGCCAGTCTCTGAGGCGAGTCTTCAACTGGCGGTGGGTGTTGATGGTGCACAGTTCGGCAGGCCGTTTATTCCATAGTGTGGGGGCTGCCACAGACAGGGCTCTGGCTCCCATATTTGTGGAAACCCCGGGGACGTTCAAGGGGAGAGCTACTGATAAAGCATAGACTGCGGTGCGAGGTGAGGATGGTGAGGAGGGGTGCAAGAGGAGATTCCTGGGCAATACGGATGTCCGAGTCAGTCATGCAGTACAGGGCGAGATCAAAGCAGCCTTGTAGTGGGAGCCACCCTAGTGAATTATAGAGGACACAGTGGTGTGTAGGAGAGGGGGCCAAGAAGGTGAACCAACAGGCACTGTTGTAGGCTGTGGAGAGTTTGGCCATGATGGTTGCGGAGGTCCTGGAGTAGATAGGAGAGCAGTAGTCCAGGATAGGTGGTAAGTTTCCCTGAATGATGGTCAGATGGGCCTCCGGTTTGAGGTATTGCCAGAATCTGTAGGCAGCACCTATTTTTTGGTGGAATCTTAGAACTAGGGAGCTTATGTGCTTGGTAAAAGAGAGGGAGGGGTCTAGGACGACTCCTAGATATTTGAAATGCTTGACATCATCCAGAGCATGGCCATCAGGGAATGTGATGCTAAGGGAGGAGTTCGATTTGCATTTAGCCAAGAAGGGCTTGGATCCGAACAACATTGATTTTGTTTTTTTTGGCGTTGACCAGGAGGAGGTTGTCAGAAGACAAGTTGTGGGCTGCAGTGTAGTTTAGTGAGAATGCTGTTGGTTACATAGGAGGTTATGTTTGCTTATGTAGTCAGCAAGTTAATGGTGGACGGCATTTTCAAGTAGCTTGCTTAGGTGTGGATGGATGGAGTTCGGACGATAGTTGTCTGTGGAGTGGGGGTCTCCAGCTTTAAAGATGGGGATGACCTTTGCAGTTTTCCAGGGATCGGGCATGGAGGAGGTGGTCAGGGCGAGGTTAAAGATGAACATGAGAGGGGCAATGATGGCTTGGGAGATAAGCCTAAGAAGAGCGGGGATAGTCCATCTGTTGCAGGGGAGCCATGGTTTGGGAGGCTCTTGAGAAGTTTAGCTGTGTCAGCATACAAGAGTGCTTTGAAGAAGAAAGGGGGAGTTTGAGGCTGGGTGGTGGGCCCAGCAGGTGACATCGGAGGGGTGTGCAGGGGGACAGGGTTGTTTTACAGGCTGTTCGGGAGTTTGCTCAGGTACATGGTAAGAATTTGTCATTAAAGGCCTTGGCCACTTGTAGGGATCCATAGTGAGACTGTCAGCGGTGTTTAGCTGCAGGACTGACTTTCTGGAAGGGGGGTTTCAATAGTGAGCCAATGGATGCCCAGACAAGCTTCCTATATGGCTTATGTTTCCAGGCAACAAAAGAACCTGTGGAATTCTGTGATGGAGGTGGCTAATGCAGCTTCTCCACTGGCAGATGATCTTATGGAAACTGCAAAGCGTAGCGTTGAAGCTTCCAAGTACTAACTCCACATGGCAGTGGACTCTAATGACACTGTGGCCAGGGTAATGCCAACCTCAGTGTTGCTTAGGAGGTTTTCCTGGCTCAGGCTACTAACCTGTCTCAGGACACACAGACTAAGGCCCTGGATTTTCCTTGAAAACCAACCTCTTTGTTTAGTGAACAGACAGAGGCCTACATGAAGAAGATGGATGAATACAAAGTAACCTATGAGTGTGGCTGCTAAAGAGAGGGCACTCACACCCCAGAAACATCAGAAATGGGGAAGTAGGGGAAGGCCTTATCCCAGGCCTTTCTACCAGACCCAGGCTTTCCCAGCCTACCAGCAGCAGAGAGGATATTTCAGAGGCAGGGGAAGAAGGGGCAGCAGTCGTGCTGGACCCAGTCCCCAGCCCAGTGCATAAGCAAAACAGAACCCCTGACATGCTTGTCAGGGTCGCCTCCCCAGTTCCAGTAGGGGGCAGACTGGCTTACCACTTCCAGGCATGGCAAAACATAACCACAGACAAGTTGGTCCTGTAAGTGGTGAGCCAGGCCCTTGCTCTCAGCTTCAAGGTCATACCAAGGTTGAGAGCAAGACTATTCAGACCTGCCACCTCAACAGAAAAAGTACTACTGAAATCAGAAGAACCAATGTTCTCCTCGAGAAGGCAGTGGAACCTGTGCTCCTGGCTCAAAGGGGAAAAGGTCTATACTCAAGGTACTTCCTGACACTAAAGAAAACTGGGGAGTGGCAACCCATACTACATCTCAGACACTTGAACAGACACCTTACAAAGCCAGCGTTCAAGATGATCACTCTGGCAGCTGTTCTTCCCACACTCAGGCAGGGGAGACTGGCTGGCATATCTAGACCTCAAGGATGCATACTTTCTTATTCATATCGGCAATCCCACAGAAAGTATTTCGGATTCAGATTACCATCAGGACATTACCAGTTTGGAGCCCTGCCCTTCAGCCTAACCTCTACCCCAAGAGTGTTCACAAAGTGCCTGGCAGTGGTAGTGACACACTAGAGAAGGCAGGGGGTGACAATGTTCCCTTACCTAGACAACTGGCTAGTCGTGGGGCAGTCTCCTCAGCAGGTCAGAGATGCTCTAACTCTTACACAGGATACCTTGCAGTCTCTGGAGTTCCTGGCAAACCTAAAAAAGTCAGTCTTACAGCCGGTTCAGCTCCTGGCATTCATAGGAGCAGAGTTGGACAAACTGCAGGGAAAGGCATTCCTTCCTCAGGGGAAGGGTGTACAGTCTGGTGCAGTTGGCAAGCTCTTTCCAGCTACACACCCCAAGGCCAGCAAGACATTTCCTACAGCTGTTGGGCCACATGGCTGCCTCAACAGCAATGGTGCTAGGAGCCAGGTTCCAAATGAGGGACATACAGTATCATCACAGATCCCATTGGTCCTAGACAAAGGACTCGCTGTCAAAGCTAGTGTCAGTCACAGGGACTTTCCTTCACGCACTCCAGTGGTGGCAAGAAAGGGGCAACCTCAGGGAAGGTGTGCCATTCCTGCAACAGTCCTCAACAGCAGTGTTGGCAACCGACGCCTCCCTCCTACAGTGGGGTGCCCAACTAGAGGAGTACTTTGCATATGGTACATGGCTTCAGCAGGACTCACTGTTGCACATAAACCTGCTGGAGCTCAGGGCAGTTCTTCTGGGCATCCAGTCCTTCACCACAATGCTCCAGGGCAAGGTGTTGCAAGTCAGGACAGACAATACAACCATCATGTACTGCATAAACAAGCAAGGGGGCACAAGGTCAACCTTGCTGTGTATGGAAGCTATGAAAATCTGGAATCTGGCTTACTCTCTCAGAATTTCCGTATCAGCAGTTCATCTTCCAGGAAAGGACAATGTCCTGGCAGATGCCCTCAGCAGCATCAACCTGAACCACCATGAGTGGTCTCTAAGCAGACTGGTCCTGCAAACTGTTTTCTCAAGATGGGGCACCCCAGAGGTGGACCTCTTTGCATCCCCAGACAGTCCCCAGTTGGCACAGTACTGCAGGCCAACTACTCTGGGCACAGTGCCACTGGATGGACTTCTGCTGGACTGGACAGGGACGTTCCTGTATGCCTTCCCTCCATTCCCTCTGCTGCCCAGGGTACTGAACAAACTCGGGACTTGGCCAGCAACAATGATCCTCATAGCACCAGACTGGGTCAGGCAGACTTGGTACTCGCTGCTCCTGTCCCTGTCAATCTCCAGCCCGATTTACCTCCCCAGGAGGCACAACCTGCTGACATCCTCCTAAGGGAGGATCCTTTACCCCAACCTCAAGTCCCTCAGGCTCAGGGCATGGCTGCTGAGGACCTAGAGTATGCTAGTTTGCATCTCTCTGAAGGGGTCCTGGAGGTCCTTAGAGTCTCTAGAAAACCCTCTACCAGGAAGACTTACACTTCCAAGTGGAAGAGGTTCTCCATTTGGTGCCAACGAAAGGACATAGATCCTCATTAGGCTGGTCTGTCAGTCTTGTTGGACTACTTGGCTCATCTTCATTCCCTTGGTCTGAAGCCATCTACCCTCAAGGTACACCTGGCAGCTGTTTCAGTCTATCTTTTGGCAGGAAGGGCTCTTTCCTGGCCTCCAGTCCAATTTTCAGGAAGTTTTTTAAGGGACTGCTGCATTTGCACCCCCACACAGGGAACCAACCCATCGTGGGTCCTGAACATATGCATTGCACAACTGATACAGCCCCCCCTTTGAGCCAATGTCTTCAACAGAGCTCAAGTATGTGACTTGGAAAACAGTGTTCTTGGTAGCAGTCACTTCAGCCAGGAGGATCAGTGAACTGCAGGTCTTGTCCATAGAACCTAACTACATTTCAGTCCACAGGGACAAGGTAGTGCTCCGAACCAATAGGAAGTTCCTCCCCAAGGTGGTTTCTGACTTTCGTCTTAACCAGTTCATTACCCTGCCTGTCTTCTTTACAGATCATTCTAGTTCAGGGGAACGTAGGCTACATAGTTTGATGTCAAGAGGGCTATTAGCTACTACTTGGATCACACAAAAGCCCATAGGCAGGATAATACTCAGCTTTTCCTTACCTATGGTGAAGTGGGAAATGGCAAACCAGCTTCAAAGAGGACTATTGCACATGGGATTGTTGCCTGTGTTCAGTTTTGCTACAGCAATTTGAGCAAGGAACCCCCTGTGGGCATCAGAGCCCACTCTACCAGGGGTACAGCTGCCTCTGTAGCAGCTGCCAGAGATATTCATTTGTTAGAAATCTGTAAAGCAGCTACCTGGAAAACTGTTCACATATTTACTAAGCACTATTGCCTGGACACCCAGGCTAGAAGTGATGCCAGATTTGGCACAGCAGTACTGCAGAGCCTGTTTCCTAAGTAGGTTCTCTTCCTGCCTCCAAAGGTACTGCTTGGGTAGTCTGCATATGTCAGAATACAGTAAAGATTTCCTGGGGCTTGAAGAAAAAATTGCTTACCATAGTAATCTTGTTTCTTCCAAGGGAATGTTTACTGTATTCTGAGCTCCCACCCTACCTCCCCTACTAGAACCTTCTGGGCACTTTACTCCAACCGTCCTGTTGTAGATGAAACCTGTTTGAATTGGTTGTTTTAGGCATCTGTGACTTGAGTCTTTAGGATGCCACCTTGTATAAAGTGGGGGAGGGACTGTTGGTTGTGGGTTAATTTAGTTTCTATAGGATAGTATAGTTAGTATTTTTCATACATGCTTCATAAGAATCTGAAGGTTGCATAGAATGCACCAGGGACAGTGGTTTGAAAACCGAGCTCAAGCCTATCAACATTCCACTATTAGCATAGGTTCTATTAACTCATTTCTCTCCGGGCAGTTGAATGGTGAAGGCTAACTGCATATGTCAGAATACAGTAAAGGTTCCTTTGGAAGAAACAAGATTACTATGGTAAGTAATTTTTTCTTCTTGGCTGAAAGTGTCTGGGTTCACTCCGGACATCCAATCCAAAATTATGGATGCTGCCTTCAGAGGGCTGGTCCTGTTCGGTGAAGATTCTCAAAATATCATCACCTATTTACAGGAATCTGGGAAAACCATTCGATCGGTACATGCAATGTATAAGTCTCAACCCAAGCAGCATTCCTAGCAGTCCTTCTTCGAAGGAATGCCAGACAGCCACCAAGAGGACAGCAGCAGCATAGAGCAGGTTTTAAGAGAGGCTTTCCAGACAGCTCTGTCGGGACCCCTGCTGATGCAAACTGACAACATGTCGGTGGTATTTTACATCAACAAACAAGGGGGAACTCATTCCTATACCCTCTGCAGGGAAGCCATGCGGGTGTGAGCATGGGCAGTGGACCATCATCTGGTCTTATCAGTAGTCCACATCCTGGGCATCCAAAACACTCTGGCTGACAGCCACGGTCGGCCTTGCTCCAGGGCCCACGAATGGGAACTTTATCCCTCAGTGACAGAAATCTTTTCGCCAGATGAGGTCATCCAGAACTGGATCTATTTGCCTCCCCATCCAACCAAAAGCTGCCCAGTTTTTGCTCGCTACATCCAGGGCCTGGTGTTTTCTGGCAAGACATGTTGTCCTTCTCCTTGACAAGGAGGTTCCTCTACACATTCCCTCCTTTCCCTCTGCTGCAATGGGTCTTCTTCAAGTTACAGTCAGAGGGTGCAGAAATGATCCTAGTGGCACCATTCTGACCTTGCCAGATTTGGTTCCCACTGCTTCAGCAACTGGCGGTGTAACCTCAGGTTTCCCTGCCCCTTTGATCAGACTTGCTCTCCCAGGAGCAGGAAACCCTGGTCCATCCGGATCTCAGATCTCTGCATCTCCATACATGGCTTCTGTAGACCTAGTTGTCTCCAGATTCAGATTATCACCCAGAGTAGTGGACATCCTAGTGGCAGCCAAAAAAACCTTCCACTAAGGCAACCTACGCTATGAAATGGAAGCGGTTCTGCATCTGAGCCACTGCTCAGCATCTGTTCCCGTTCACCTGCCCAGTTAACTCAGTATTAGAGTGCCTCCTCTCTTTATCTGATACAGGACTCAGCTACTCTTTGCTCAAGGTGCACTTGTCTTGCCATTTCGGCCTACCATGTGCCTATTGGGGAAAGAACATTGCTCAGCTGGACCTTCCCTATACCTTCCTGTGGGGCATTCTGCATTTGAAACCTTCCATCCGGGATCCTGCTCCACCATGGGACCTTTTGTTTGTTTTAGAAAAGCTCACATTGCCTCCCTTTGAACCCACCACAAGTTGCAAGCTGCGCTTTCTGTCGTGGAAAGTGTTATTTTCCGCTACCATTACTTCTGCTCGTCGGATTTCTGAGCTTCAGGCCCTGATGTGCAAGGAGCCTTATTTTTTTCATAAGGACAGGGTGTCCTTGAGAACTTATCCTAAGTTTCTTCCGAAGGTGGTGTCAGAGTGTACTTTTAATCAGGCTATCCACCTTCCAGTGCATTATCCAGAGTACTCGAACCGTGGGGAGGCATTGTTGCATACTCTGGATGTTCACAGGGTGCTTCGTTATTATTTGGAGCGCACCCGCCCCATTCGAAAATCCGATCAGTTGTTTGTCTCTTTCACCCCCGAATGGTAGGAACAGCAGTTTGTAAATAGTATTTGTTCAAATGGTTGGTTAATTGCATTATTTTGTGTTACAAGTATGACAAACTCTTACCGGACTCAGTTAAGGGTCATTCTACCAGGGGCATGGCTGCTTCTTTTGCCTCACTGAAAAATGTGTCTGCTGCTGACATTTGTAGGGCTGAGACTTGGAGTTCTGTCCACATCTTTGTGAAACACTAGTCTGGACATTACTTCTCACCTCAGAACTAACTTTGGACTCGCTGTCCTTCAAGGCCGCCTGTCCTAACTTCTTCAGGAGACGTCTGCCTCCACCCTTCTGACTGGGTCTCTCCTTTACTGCTTGGGACTTCGTCCTGCAGGTGTTACCTGCTGCATGAGCCCCCCTCAAAATAAGATAGTACAATTACGTAAGAACTTACCATAACAGTAGCTCTTCGAGATGAGCTCTTGCAGCAGGTCCTGTATTTCCGTCCCACCTTTCCCCCAGTAGCTGCTTGTCCATCTTAGATATCTTCGTTCCTCAGTTCTCCTTTCTTCACCTACTTGCCAGGTCTCCGGCGGGAGAACTGGGGATGGGCTGAGGGACCGTCCCTTCTATACCATACGTAACGTCAGGAGTGGGCCGATGTCGGGGACGGTCCCCGTTGGATACTGCTAGCTAGAAGTTTTCCGTGGGGTCCTGGCACCTGCCAGCTTCAGTGCTAAAGGTGTTACCTGCTGCAAGAGCTCCTCTTCAAGATCTACTATTATGGTAAGTTCTTACGTAGCTGTACTTCTTCTCCACCTTTGTTCATGAGGTAAGGTCATAAGAAGGCCATGTTGAGAAGGTGGGGTTAAAATATTAAAAAACAAGGTTTTGAGCATATGTTGAAATTTTTCAACGCACACTCATAACTGGTAATTTTCAGTAGTTGGACCTGAAAGTCAAATTTTCAATATCGCCTTTTTTTTCACACACCCTCATGATATGTGACAGCTGTCATTTTTCAGATCCTGGCCAAAATGTGTTTTCACACTTGTATTGCAAAATGACATTTCAGCCACTATTGTATAAGTGACACCCGTCATGTTCAGGAGGAGTGGTCATAAAAAGACTATGTTTAAAATCTGGGGTCAAAATGTGAAAAACAGCTAAGTCATGAAGAGACGTTTAATTGTTCCGTTTATGCATAACTTTATTTTTGCTAATTTTGGCCCCCTAATGTTGAACATATCCTTTGAGTTAGCCCACCTCCTGAACATGACAGGTGCAATTTTTCAAATCCTCTCTGAAACTTGTTTTCACACCTTTCAGTTGGGATTTAAAAAATGCCACCTGTCTTAATCATAACATAAGGTCATAAAAAGACTGGAAATTTGGGGTCAGAATGAGTGGAGCCCACTGAAAATTAGATATTGCCTCTCATCTGCTCTGTCCTAGGCAAATATGTAGTAAAACAGTGTACTAGCAAGACATGGTACAACAGCAATGCAAGCGGTGAACATTTGGCATTGACAAATGCTTGTTTCACTAGATGAAGGTCAGTGGAACAAGAGGACTTAGTCTGAAAGTTAAGCAAATGTGAGAAAGCACTTACCCTCACGAATAATAATTAACTCTTTAGAACAGACTTCATGAGGAGGCTGTGTATACAGGCAGTGTTTTAAAGATAAACTTCACATATGTATTTAACCATAAATAGTATTACAGGTTAGATAGTAAGGTACTGAGGGGTCATGCCGAACAGCACTCCGGGTCTGTAGTCAAGTGCGGTATTGCAGTTCACAGGTATTTTTGCTCTGGGTCCCAAATGTTTCTGCCACTGACAGCTTTTCCACTCCTCCGTTTCAAGATCTGTACAAAGTAAATAGGTATAACCACTTAAGTAAATCATAAAACTGTTTCAGTTTTCATGATGTGCATGATGCCACTGTTGTGATGACAAGAGACCTGCTTAAATGAACCACTTGTCCTTGTCTTGCATTTTGTATGTTCATATTTATTTATGTTACTTACTTAGTTATTGAAAATTGGTAACTTGGAAAGGCCCACTGAGCCAAGATTAATTTCCAGGTGTGACCCGGGGGAGAGGGGGAATGGGAAGAAAAGGTACCTTAAGGTAAAATACAATAATGTAACCCATGCAGTATACAGGCATGTGTGAATTACCAAGGGTGTTAAACAGTTGTAAACAAGTAATATAAAAGGGGATTAAAGAGTAAAACAGGAATTCACATAATTAAGCAGAATAACAGTGACGTGACTAAAAATAAATGTATTGGGGGGAATGCTGGGAGTTTTCTGACCAAGAAAAAGATCTGGGTGTTAGCTGTGCATGGCAGCAGCAAGTCAGGCAAACAGGGTTCTGGGTTCCATAAGTAGAAGGACAAAATACAACTTTAAAAACTGCAGTATTGTTACTGTGTGAAGCACTGGTTAGATACCATCTGGAGTACTGTGTACAGTACCTCGCCTGTACGATACCTGTGCCCTCTTTGTTAATGTCCTGGAGAGGATGTGACATACCGATCAAGGATCTAATATATGCCCAAAAGTTATGAAAGTTGAGGTTATTCTCCCAGGTGAAAATGGGACTTTGAAGTGACCTAATAGACATTTTCATCATTATCAAGGTGATAGATGAAGTTGAAAGTGTAAACTTCCCCTGAAATAGGGGACAAGTATGGGCACACAAATCTCTTTTTAGTAACTAAATGACTATTTTATTTATAGTGCAAATATGCAGTCATGCAAAATCTTATTCATGTGCAAAAATTAAATAATTAGTCACTTTTCAGAGGTAGCTCATTTCAGCATCCTTTAAACTCTTTAGCAGCAATTTTATGGTCATTTTTTAACTTTTCTGTATTTGCAAATTCATAACTTAATATTTATTATGTTTCACTGGCTTGATGTTCAGATGGCTGTTGGCTTCCAAAGTGCTGGTGCCTGCAGGTAGCGAGCTCCACTTCCACAGACAAACTTCCTCATCAACTGGCTGTGCAGACTGCTTGCTGCAAGGATTCTTTATTTTAGCAGGCTCTGAAGAAGGCAGTCTCAGCACTGATATATAAGCACACAGCTGTGTGACCAGTAGGAAGGAGAGCAACGTTGCAGGCAGTAGAAGGATGCCAGGAGGGAGGCCCCGGAGCAAGTAGTCTGCACAGCCAGTCGATGTGGAAGTTCATCTGTGAAAGTGGAGCTCACCACCTTCAGGCACCAGCACTTTGGAAACCAACAGTCATCTGACTATAGCCCATTCAGACATAACAAATATTAAGTTATGGACTTGCAAACACACAGTAGTTAAAAATGACTATGACATTGCTGCTAAAAAAGGCCTTCCTGGTGGCGTGGAGAGCTGAGGTGCTGAAAAATGTCTTACCTCCTGCCATGCCAGTGACCGGGGTTTGGGAATGGACTCAGGTTGGCTGGGGAGGGAGAAGATTGAGCATCTATGGGATTGCTCTCCTCTCCCAGGGAAGGAGTGGCCTGTCGTCCTGTCCACAGCTGCCCCTAGGTGGAGGCCTGCGGGTAGAGCAGGTCAGTGAGGCAAAGTATGGGAGGAAACTGCGATGACACGTAGGACAGGCACGCCTCCATGCATGAGTCTTACACTCGGACAGTGGACGTCAAGGGGGCTTTATGAAGCCTGGCCCAGCCATTTTCACGTCGCCACTTGGTGGGCAACCTGGTCCACTTTGGATTTTATGTACGGGGGGATGGACCTCCCTCCTTGGCCCTGCCACAAGAGGGAACCTGTGGGGAGAATCAAGGCCAGGCACATACTGAGGGAGGTGAAGAGCTGGCCTGGAAGATCTGAGTACCGGGCTGATTCAGCTTTCTCCTGGTTGTAGGACAAAAACCTATATAGAAAGAAAAATTGCTGCTAAAAGGTTTAAAGGCTGCTGAAATGAACTACCTCTGAAAAGTGACTAATTGCTTATTTTTTTGCACATGCATAGGGTTTTGCACAATTGCATATTTGCACTATGGATAAAATAGTCATTCAGTTACTAAAAAAAAATTTGTGTGTCTGTATTAGTCCCCTGTTTCAGGGGAAGTTTGCCATTTGTTGCAATTTGTTTCATTTTGGTTATGGCCTGGAACGGAGTATCATGCCTGAACTTACCTGTATCAGTCTTCACCATACATCACTGGTGGGTACCAGCCGGAGGCACAGGACCCTGCATGAAGCCTTGCTTAGAAAAAAGCTTAACTGCTTTAAGAGGGAAGGATGATGTCGGGGACGGCGCCGCCCTTGAGGCCGATGTATTGTGTGGCGCTCGCGGGTTGGCCAGTAACCGACACCATCCCTTCCACTCCCCTCAGTTCTGTTCTTCCCACCATGGTGGTAGCAGGCACTTTGTGGGATAGCATTCCTCTCAACTGCATCACTCCGAAAAAGTCTACATATTACTCGTTCTGCTCGTCGTTACCGTTCTCAACTCCAGTTTCGATACCGATCAGTTCAGCGTCATGTTTTTACTTTTTATATTTTTTGTTTGTTCGCGGCCAAGTCATATCCATTTCGGGGCGCAAATCTTCGAAGGCGGGGACCTCCCCCCATGTGTCGGTACCCCTGTGGAGGTCGCTTCACTGTTATGAACCCGCATGCTCGGTGCTTCTTCTGCCTGGGGCCAGATCACGACATGGACAGATGCAATGCCTGCTTCAGCATGGATTACTGCACCCTAGAACTACACGCAGCAAGGTTGGGACATGCCACCCCAACCTCTGGAAGTAAGCAACGAACATGGGCTGCCAAAGTAAGGTCGTTAGGCCTGGCCCCCAGGCCTCCCCCCATGGCTACACAAACCAGAGGAGAGCAGGCGGCTGAGGGCTCGCGTCCCACTGAGCCCCAGCATCTGGAAGAGCTGTCAGGGGTGTGCTTGGCCTCCCGGGGGGCTGGCTGCAGGCTGCTCCAGGCCTGGTTCTCCTTTAGAGGACCGGCAAATCCTGGTGTCGAGGCCTCAGCTACATGCGGGGCCTACGCCGGAGGTTCCTTTGGGGGCTTCTGGGGGGGGGGCAGGCCTCAGCTTCTAATCCCAGTTCCGGGGTTGGTGAGCAGGATCCTCGTCCGACTGCCACGGAGTCCCTTCCTGACATCATTCTTGGTGCCAGGTCCCCTAGACATCTCCATTGTCTCCTCCTCAGATTCGGGGAGTGACTCAGAAAGTTCAGAGTGGCAACCTGGCTCTTCGGAGTGGTCGTCCGCCAGACTTTGTTCAGGGCCTTCTAGAGAATCAGACCTGGATGTCAACACTAAGCTTGGCGCCTCCCTGGTCTCTGTCGGTACCGATGGGGACTCCAGTGCCATTTGTGGTGTGCGGCATCGTGCCCAAGGAAAGTGCAGAGGTGGGTGCCGCGCCTGCCAACAGTGCCGGTATCCGGGACAGCACTGTTCCCGGTGTCAGTGCCAGGATTGGTGCTGACTCTGGTATCGTTGCCATGGCGGGTGTCAGTGCCATGGTGGTTGGTGCTGAGGTCAGCGCCATGTTGTTAGTCTGCTCTGAGGCCGGTGCCATGGAGAGGTCTGATGCCATTTCGGGCACCACTCTTGAGGATGGTGCCACCTTGTGGCATGTCCCTGAGAGAGGGCCTGGCACAGCCACTGGCTCCCTCTTCGGTGCCACTTCAGAGTGGGGGCAGTCGGAGGTCAACCTGGGTGCTGGCTTTTCCCTGCCTCCTTCTCTTAGGTCATTGACTGCTAGTCGACCTCACTTGAGGGGCATATTCCTGTCCTCCCCAGGGAGGCTGAGGGGTTGGGTCTTCCCTCATTCTGCCTAGGAGGGCTTCGGCCACCCATGAGTGGAGCCAGAGTGTAGGCCCAGCCACTCCTTGTTCTCCTGGGGGAACGGAGTCCTGCATTAGGTGGGGACAGGGGCTTCCCTGTTGGGCATGCTGGTCTCCGGTCTCCCTACCAGGGGTCTTCCTCTTTATAGTCCCCCCCCGCAGGCCTTGAAGGGGTTCAACAGCAGGGGGGATCTTGGGCAATGCATTCGCCTTACGGTGGAGGGGTCTCCCATTCTTGCCCCTGACCCTAGCGGAGTGGATCAAGTTCCTCAGGACAACAATTCCCAGCCCGGATCCACTTCGCATCCTCTTCCCCTTCTCCCAGGTCTCTCTGGTCTCTTTGGGTCCCTCACCTGGGAGGAGTATAGGGCTGCGGCGGACTCATTTCCACAATTCTATAGGGCCATGGACGAGATGGTTTTCTCATCTCCAGATATGGCTCTGTCGTTCCCTATGCAGAGCCCCTCCACTTCATCGGCTTCCTCCTTGGAGGAAGAGGAACCCCCTTTATACCACTCTACAGACGCTGATTTCACTGCATATCAGCAGTTCCTGGCAATGATGATGGTGGAGCTCAACCTTACCACATCTCAGAGCCACAATGCGGAGCAGGCGACTCATGTATTCCTAGAAGAATACAGCCTGGAGTCTCTGGTCATTCCTTCGTGGCCATGGCCTTTCGCAGAGAAGCCATACAGCGCGTGGCAGTTGCCCGCCTCCACTTCCCCTGCCCCAGGGGACTGCCAGCATCAGTATTATGCCCCCAGAGGGTCTCCAGGGTCCTTGCCCCACCCCACTTCGGGACTGGAGTGACTGGACACCCCTTCTTGGTGTCTGCACCTTTCAAGAGACCATCCTCTGGATGCAGACTCTGCAGAGTTTGATTGCTGGGGCAGGAGGGGTTTTGCACTAGTGCTTCTCCTGGTAGCTATAGCAGCACATCAGACACACATGGTGACCTATGTAAGGCGTCTGTGGATCGCAGTCGGTTCCTTCCTTGCAGCCTTTCCTGATTGCGAGGTAACCAGATGAGCCATTGTCATCTCTACAAGGAGTCTGGAGCTAGCGAGACACCAGACATGGGTGTCCTATGATGCCAATGCGTTAGCTTCCAGATTGATGGGATCAGCGGTCTGCATTAGGCGGACGGCATGGCTTCGCCTATCCCGGTTGTCACCCCTGGCCCAGCATAGGGTGACTGCCTCGCCTTTCCAGAGTGCCCTGTTTTTCTCACGGAGAGCCAACCGGGAACTGTCGGGGCACCCTCCTTCTCCTGGGGGCAGGAGACCCTTACTGACTCACAGTAGGTGGCGGGTCTAACTAGACATGTAATTGGTCCTCGCCCCCCCCCTTGTGTTTCCCCCACGAGGGACTGAAGGTGATCCAGCCTTCAAGGAGGTACTGGTCCACTTTGTGGGCTTGGTACTCACCCACCAGTGATGAATGGTGAAGATTGATACAGGGAAGATATATAAATTACGTACCTACCATAATTCTTGATCTTCTTGTATGTCTTCACCATTCATCACTGCTTCCTACCCTCCATCCCCTCATGAGCCTCAGCCTCTGAGTATTGCCACCTCCCTGCTTGCCTTCCCTCCCCAGTAGAGGCCAATTGTGGGCTCAGTCCCACTGCTACCTCTGGATTCCCTGCCACTTCCTGGAAGCAACAGGGGCCCACCTTGGGTGGGGGGGGATAGGGGCTATGGACCCTTTCCCTGAGGTTCCTTTTTGGGCAATGCCAGGGTTGGCTCTGCTGTAGTTCCCCACCTCTGTGGGATACTCCTTGGTCCTCTGTCAGGGTTGGGGCCCCAGGGACTCAGCATGTCTTGTTTTCTGCCTTTTCAGCAGTGGGCCTCTTTGGAGGCCCACTGCAAGAGGCCTAAGTCGTTAGACATCACAATCAGGACGCCTACAGACAAGGCCCTGTGTTTTCCACGATTATGCAGCCGAGAAGTTTTCCATGGAATTCAATGTAAACCGCGGAATACACTGCCACGCACCGCACATCATTGCGTGGTAGCGGTATACAGTGGTAATTGTGCAAAGGTTGTATACTGCTACTGCGCAATGACGTGCAGTGCATGGTTGTGCGGTAGCAGTATACATGTTATTCAGTGGTTATTGTGCTTGTGCACTGCTCGGTATACCGCGCTACCGGGCAAGCTTTGCGTGATTACAGCTGTACATGTTATTCAATGAGTTCCGCACTTGTGCAACACTTGGCATACCATGCTACCAGTAAACCTTTGCGCAATTACCATTAATTCCTTAGTTTACATCAAAGAATAGTTTTTCGCAGTTTGCATAAACTGAGAAATACTGTTTCACAGCTTACGTAAATTGAAGAATACTGTTCCACAGCTTACGTAATCTGAGGAATACTGTTCCACAGCTTACATAAACTAAGGAATATTGTTCTGCAGTTTACATAAATTTGGGGTTTACGCAAGATGAGAATATGGAGGGAATATAGCAGTTCTGGGTGAAGACAAGAATGATGCCACAAACTCAAGCAATATGTTGGTCCCAAGGTTCCTACAAGACAGACTACTCAGCGCAGTTATGCTGTTTTAGATCAGCATACATACCTTTCTGTTGCTACTCTGCCATCTCCCTGTCCCACTGCCTCAGAATGCTGCAGAATCAGCAGTTGCTCTGCCACAGAAAATATGACATCCTGCCACAGAATGTAGGTCACTTTGCCGCAGTGAGCACAGAGCCCTGCCTACAAGGTCCTGTCTTGTCAGGTCTCCTACTCGGTAGTGTGGGATATGGGATCTCCTTCTGCCCTGACTCCTTGGACCTTATCTGAAATTAGGCGGCAAAGGGGGGGTTATCTCTTGAACCCCCCTCCCCCCAGCCATAAAATGGAGGGAGGGGGCATCAATGCCTAGTGTTTCCCTAGTGGGCCAAAGCTATTGCCAGCAGTGTGTTCTCAACCCCCTTTTCTTGTGAGGGTAGTTTCCCTCTCCTAGATTTCAGTTCCTAGCCCTGGGCTAGGCCCTGAAGGTTTAAAAAAAAAGAAGGGGGAGCACAGTGGCTTCTCATGTAAGGGTCCAAAGCCAAGCAGCATCAGTTGTTTTGGGCCCACAGGGGAATGGTGTGAGGGAATGTTAATTTTATTAGCCTCCCAATCACTCTCCTCCTCCATCATCTGTCCTCTCCTATCGGCTTATTCCTTTTTCAGTTCATATCCGTTTCTTTCGCTATCCCTTTGGGCTGCCTTGCCCTCCCTCCGCCCTTATTTTTCTCTTATCTGCTTTCCTCTCCAGCAAACAGACCTGAGGGAGTGGAAGGGACGGTGTCAGTTACTGGCCAACCTGCATGCGCACACAGTGCATCAACCTCAAGGGTGGCACCGTCCCTGACGTCATCCCTCCTTCTTAAAGCAGTTAAGCTTTTTTCTAAGCTAAGCTTCCCATGGGGTCCTGCTCCTCTGGCTGTTACCCACCAGTGATGAATGGTGAAGATATACAGGAAAATCAAGAATTATGGTAGGTACGTAATTTACATTTCTGAGCTTAGAACAACAACAGTTTTCAAATAGATGAGGTTGATTTGTGCAAATTTTTTACTGTGTAAAGGGGTTCTGAAGATAGGAAATTTTTTTTTTTTTTAATTATGAGTAAAAGACAACTTAGAACCTTTTTACTGTAAGTGTAGTACACATGGAATAAGCTGGCCAGGGGCGGCCATTTAAGACAGTGATCAAAGGGTTTGAAATAACTTGGTGTCTTTTGGAGAAAAAAGCAGGGAGGTGGGACTAAGCACAATCTAAATAGGGTAGGCTTGTTACGACCAAATGGTCTTTTCTTTTCTGAAAAGGCTTGTGCTCTTAAGATTTGTGTCTTATTGCTTATGTCTTTTTTTTACCCTTGCAGTTTTTGGCTCCCAGCAAGCAACCAGAAGAAGCTGCAGCAGCAGCAGCAGACAATGGGGGTGATGTGGATGACTTGGTAATTACAGTTACATCATATTGTATTTATTACAGTCTTAGAGACCTGACTTCTCGGGGAATGCTGAAACACAACGTACAGACCAAAATAACTTCTAGAGTTGTAGAATGTTTTGTGCGTGTGTTTATTTTTTTTCCTTCATAACTATGGACTTTGACATGAAAGCAGAATCACTGCACCCTAGACATCCTGTTCTGATTCTTGTCTACATCTGACATAATGCTACCTTTGCAAGTCCATAATCCATTCCACAGCAACAGACTGTGATGTCACAAGCAGTGGATTATGATGCATGGTGTAGGCAAGCATCCAGAACAGCTAACATCTAGGTGACAGTGATCCTGGTGTCAAGTTTATATCCATTACTATAAAGAAAAATGGGAAAGGTGAATACAGAAAATACATGACATATAAACTGATATGACCCTAAATATTATGCTTTGGGCTTATGGCATATTGCGCCTCTCATGGCCTTTTCAGAATGGCAGACAAGATTTGAGATGACAGCATCAGTATTTAATGCAACGTTTTCTCTTTCTGGGTAGGTTTTGGATTAGTCATAGCTGTAATTATCCTTTTAGTGTAAAAATGGGATGTGTGGGTATGCAACCCCCCCCAAATAAAATGGTTTCTGCATACAGAAAATGGTATTGCATTACAAATCTCATCTGCCATATTGCTGTGGTGGCCTAAGCAGAGCCCTTCTCTGCACTTGCTCCTCTGCTTTTTCAAAGTTTTCCCGAGCCGCAGTGGCTCATTAAAGGGGACATGAAATTTGTGCTAATTGGCAGCAGTTAGTAATGTTCCTGTGTACAGCAATGTATTGCATACATCCAAGTGATCCATATTTAATTGTACCTGAATAAACACAGATATGAAAAACTGTGATAGTACCCGAGTCAGTCTTCACCACTGATAACTGGTGAGTCTCAACCGGAGGCATCAGACCCTCGCAGGAGCTTTAGCTTGAAGAAATTCTTGGGCTGGAGGAGCCAACTGGGACAGCACCGCCCGCGAGGCTGACATATTACGTGGCGCTCTCAGACTGGCCAATAACCATCGCCAACTCCCTCCAGCCTTCAGTTCTGATTTTCTTGCCATAGAGGACACTTCGTGAAGAGCACAGCTTTACTAACTGCGCCACAGCCTGTTTCTTCAGTCTGCTAGACAGCAACCTTCGCTTGGCACCGTAGTTTCCTGGTAGTCACCTTTGTTGTTTTCTGCACCCCAAATGTGGCATCGAGCGCTTTTTCTGTCATTTGTTTTCTGTCGCGGTCGTGTCTGGTCTGGGACCTTATAAATATTTAAAGGTAGGGCATTGCCCAATGCGTCGGTACCCCTGTAGCAAGCCAATGAGTGTCACCGATCAGCTTTTCTGTCTGAGTCCCAAACATGATATGGATTCATGTGACATCTGTTTCTCCATGGATATCTGTACCCCCTGCATCCATGCGGCAAAGTTGGGACGGGACCCCCCAAAAACATATGGGGGATGGCATCGCACCAGGAACACCAAGGACAAGTCCCTGGGCCCGTCCCCCGGGCCTCTCCCTTGTACTGTACGTACCGAGGAAGAGCAGGCCTCCATTGCTAGTCTCGCTGAGACTGGAGGCCTACGTGAGGGGTCAGGTACACAGTTGGCCCCCTCCGGAGGGGGGTTCGGCTGAGCACCTCTCACAGTCCGGTACCCCTTCAGGAGTTTGGACGCTCTGGTGTCGAGGTTTCAGTTGTATGCTGGGCCTGCTCGGTGGTTCCCTGGGTGGCGCAGACTGGCGTCGTCTGGCTCCGGCGCGCTGGTCTTGAGGAAAGGGAGAGTCTCCAAGGGTCGCCTCCTTGGAGATCTCTCTCTGATCTCGTCCTCTTTGGACGAGGATCGGGATGATCCTGAATGGTGGCCTGGTTCTTCGGACCTCAGGGATTCTGCTTGGCCTAGTTTGAGACCTTCATTGCAGTCGGCTCTTCAGCACGGCGCCACTTCCTCCAACTCTCCTAGTGCCGTTCACGGCACCAATTCCAGTGCCAGATTGGAAGGCGGTGCTGCCGTGTCCGGTGCTGGATTGGGGATGGCTCAGAACCTGGTGCTGCGGCCATTCCAGGTGTCGGGCCACACACCAGTTCAGCTTCTAGTGTTGGGGTCGGTGCTGAGGGGGATTCTGGTACCAACCTCGGTACGGGATTCCCCCCCCCCCCCGACCGCAGCTTTGTGAGGGTCTCCCTCTGGGGTGGGTCTCAACCTGGAAGGGCAGTTGTCTTGAGGACATGGTCAGCACCCCCGACTGTTCCTAGAGCAGCTGAAGGCTCTGGGTAGAGTCAGAGTGCTGACCCGCTCCCGACCCGGTGGGGTCCACAGTTGATGGGGATGGGGGCCGTCCTTGTGGACCAGAATGGCTCTGGTCTCCTCACCAAGGGGCCCCTCCCCCACCCAGGGCAGCACCGCCTTCGCCCCTCCCCAGTTGGACATCCGTAGGTATGCGGGCCGTGTGGTTCCCTCCCTCGGGAGTCTTATCCTGCTCGTTCCTGCAGCCCTGGCAGAGGGTCGTCTTCTGCTTCTCAGGATCGTTCTCTCCCCTCTTCTCCTCTGCCTCCTCCACCTTCTCGCCCGGGTTTCTCTGGCCCTGAGGGCCCCATGACCTGGGAACAATTCAGGGCTACAACGCATGCGATCCCAACTTTTCTCAGGGCCATTGATGAGGTTATATTTAGACTGATGACCCAGGCTGCATCTATCCCTGAATCCAGCTCCTCCTCGGAGGAGGAGAAGAGGATACTTATAGTTACATCTCCTCAGATGCTTTCACTTCGTAGCAGCGATTCCTCTTGGAGATACTGGAGGAACTGCATCTTCCCGGAATTTTGGACACAACCCTGTGTATGTAATGCTGTCATTCCTGGGGGAATACAACTCATTTTCTGTTGTGATACCTCTACGGCCTCAACCCTTTACGGAGGTGTCACACAGTGCCTAGCAGCACCCCTCTTCCTCTTCCCCAGCCCCGAGGAACTGCCAGTACAGGTACTCTGCACCCCCGGGTCTCCAGGAGGCATGCTCCATTCCTCTTCAGGGTTGGAGCTGCCGGATACCCCCTCCAGGCATCATTGCCCCAGTCGTGACCATCCCCCTGAGTCTGACTCAGCCAAGTTTGACTGTTGAGATAGAAGAGTCTTCTTGGCAGCACAACTTCTCATGTGCATATCGGTGCACCAGGCACACTAGGTAGTGTATGCCAAGTGCCTGTGAGCAATGCTGGGGCAGATCCTCATGTCTCTGCCTGATGGCGAGGCAACCCGACAAGCCATTGCACTTTCCACGAGGGGCCTGGAGCTAGCGAGACATCAGGCGAGGGCATCATATGACACCAGCACGGTGGGCTCCAGGTTGGTGGGAACAGCAGTCTACATTAGGTAGACAGCATGGCTGCATCTCGCTCGGTTGTCACCCTCGGCCTGACCTAGAGTGATTGCCTCGTCTTTCCAGGGGGCTAATTTTTTTCTCCCACAGGGTGTGGCGTGAGTTGTCGGGGCACCCTCCTTCTCCCAGGCAGTGGGAGCCTCCACCTACCCTTGATCGTTGTGGTTCTGGCCAGACCCATAAGGGTTCCCCCACCTCTTTGTGCTCTTTCCCCACAGGTGATTGAGGAATCATCTCCCTCAGGGTCTGCCAGGCACCAGTGAGGTGGTAGCTTGGTACTCTGACCTATCAGATCTTATCTGTATCAGTCTTCACCATTCATTACCTGTGGGTTCTGGCCAGAGGTCACGACCCATGGGAGCTATTTTTGGATGGGCGGAGAGTCGTTGCCACTGGCGGCGCTATCCTCGAGGCCGGCCTTTTCGCGTGGCGCTTTCGAGGATTGGCCATTGGAGCTGTCGACCCGCCAGTTCTTTGTCTCCTGCCCGTAGAAGTCTCATCTCGTGAGGCTGCTTTCAACAGGCCTATCTGCCTTATCGACTCTGTGTCATTCGACGCCGAAACTTAGTGTGTTTCCTGCCGGTTCCATTTTCGCCTCCACTCGACGCCGCTGTGGTAAGACTGTTCTTTATTTTTTTCAGTGACGTGGAGTCTTTGTTTAAATTGTGTTTCTGTTGATCATGTCTTGGTCAGGGGAAAGAAATCGTTGAAAACGGGGTGCCCGTGCAGTCACAAGTATTCCGTTACCGACCAGCATGATCGTTGCCGCGCGTGTCTTGGCCCACTTCACGGCATGGATTCGTGCGACACCTGCTTCTCCAAGGACCATCGTGTCATCAAGCAACGTGCATGGAAAGTTGGACGAGCTCCAATGACTTTTGGGGGACAGGCGCAGTCACAGTCTCTCGGCCTTTCCTCCGGGTCCCCTCCCGGTTCTATATGGACCGTGGAGAAGGGGGCTTCTGCTTCTAGTAGCCTCACCATAGCAGACGCCCCTAAGCCCATTCCGCTGTGCAGGAGGCCCAGTCCTTTCCCCTCTCCAGGGGCGGACAGAAGTCACGCTTTTGGCAATCGCCCCTTGAGCGAGCTCCCAATGTTGTTTCCTTGGGCTGGAGATCCTGGTGCCTACCTTCCTCAATGCCGTCTCCAACCGGTGCCATCTTGGGCCTCGGTGCTGTTTGCGGCGTCATGGGCCCTGATGGCACCGAGGTCAGCGCAGGTCCGCAGCTCGGCGCCATCTCTGCTGTTGACGCCATTCTTGGTGCTGATGGTGCTGACGGCGCCATCGGAGGTTCTATGGCGCCATCTTTGACTGGTTGAGGCTGGGGACAGCGCCGTGTCTAGCTCTGGTGCCGCTAGCAGCACCAAGCAAGGGCGCGGTACTTTAGGAGGTGTCGTCCTCAGTACCGTAGGAGCTGTCGGTGCCGATCCCTGACTCCAGTGTGCTTCGCGCGCCGGTGGGTCGACGGCGCCTGGCAGACATCGGCGCCATTTCTGCTACCGCTGTTGGTGCCGTGTCTTCGGGCACCATTCGCGGCGCCGACTCTGGTGCAGACACCCGGACTGGTGCCTCCTTCGGTCGGGATGGTAGCGGGCATCCACGTACAATCTGGCACTGGACTTCGGTGTCTACCTCCTCGGAGACGGAGTCCGAGTCTGGTTCTAACCAGCTGTCCAACTCTTTGGAGTTGGCAGCCCATGTGGACACCCTGGTAGTTTCCTCTGCTGACAGGAACCAGCCTCCCTCAGAGGAGCGGGCAGTTGCCCACCTGTCTAGGGTCAGGGGTGCTGACCAGCAGGCAGTGGTACAGACCACTATTGCTCTGCAGCCTGGGTTCGAAGGGTTTTCTGCCCCCTCAGTTGGGGTACCCCCTCAGGTAGTGTGCCTGGATCGCCCAACTTTAGGGCCAATCGTGGTACCCATGGGAAGGAAGGGTGCTACTCCCTGGGAGGTCCCTTCGGGGACTGACCAAGGCTGTCAGCTGCCTAGGCTGGGGTTTGTGAGGAGGAGGAGGGCTCTTTTGGAGTCCGAGGGGTTAGGGCTCGATGCGGCGACCTATTTCCAGGACTCACCCGGGTTTGGGAAGGAGTCATAGCGCTGACCCCTGCCCTTCGCTCTCGGTCTCCTCGAGAGAGCTCTGGTCTTTGAAGGGTAGGGACTGTTCTTTTAGAATTCCACGGTTCTGGTCATCTCACAAGGGAATCTTGAGGGCACAGCCTAGGCAGTTCCAGCATGGTTGATCAGCTGTTGGGTTTTCCGAAGCCCATTCTTCTCTTGAGTCTCCTGTTGCGCTTTCTTGCCTGGACAGAGGACAGTCACCTTCTGCCGTTGGCCTTGCTCCCAGGCATTCTTGGTCCTAAAGGACCTCTCTCCTGGGAGCTATTCAGGGGTGTGGCTGCTTACTTCCCTTCATATGTCAGGACCATGGACAGGCAGGTGTTCCACCTTCCCCCTGAGCAGCCAGCCCCTGGATCTCTGAGGTCCTCCACTTCCTCATCCCCCTCTTCAGGGGGAGAGTAGCCATCTGTCCACATCTCTCCTGCTGCTGATCTTGCAGAGTATCAGCGTTTCCTCGTGAGGATGATGGAGGACCTGCATGTCACCCCACCCACTCAGCACAATCTTAGGCGATTTCAGTGCGGACACCCTTGTGGTGCCTACCTGGCCTGCTCGTTTCCAGGAGGCATCGTTGCAATTCTGGCAAAGGCCCTTTTCCAGAGTCCCAGCTCCTAGGGACCTGAGCCGGAGGTATTATGCTCCCCACCCCAGGAGTCTCCAGGTCGTATGCCTCATCCTCAGTCAGGACTGACGCAGCTGGACACTAATGATGGACTTTGTTCCCTCCACCGTGACCGGCCCCTGGATCAAGATTCCATGGATTTTTACTTCTGCAGGAGGAAGTCCTTCTATTCGGCACGTTGCTTCTTTCAATTTCTGCACATCAAGCCCACTGTGCTACCTATGATAGGTTTCTGTGGTCTAGGCTAGGTCAACTCGTAGCCTCTATGCTTGATACAGAAGTAAGCAGACAAGCCATTGCACTCTTTGCACGTGGCCTGGAGCTAGCAAGGCACCAAGCGAGGGCATCTTACGACGCCAACGAGGTAGCTTCCAGGGTAGTAGGGACAGCGATCTGCACTAGGCAGACAGCATGACTGCATCTTTCCCGGTTGTCACCCTTGGCCCGGCATAGAGTGATTTCCTCCGCGTACTGGAGAACTCATCTTCTAGGAGTGTGGATATGTTGTTCATCCACACTCTTTGGCATGTCCCTTTTCCCTTTAAATCTGGCCGGAAGTCTTCAAGCTGGCTCCTCCTACCCACCCGGGTGGTAAATACCTTGGCTGTGCCCCATGACGCCAGATCTTCCTTTCCGCTGGAAGATTCAGGTTCCCTCGTGCTACTTGTGCAGTATCGTAAACCCTGGATACTAATCAGCAGTTTTCATCACAATCGCTTTCTTTGAAACTCGTACGAGTTTACGATTCTGATCCGAGTGCATCGGACATGGAGGACAAATCGTCTCCCGCGTTTCGCCGGTGTCCCTGTGCACAGAAAATGTCACGCACTGATCCCCACCTGTTTATTGTTGGGGTGTCATGCATGACACCTCTTCGTGCATCATCTGCTTGGCCTTCCATCCTAACGTTCTGGACGACCACAAGGCACACCTTAAGCTGGGTGACCGGAGCTACGTAATCCACCAGTGAAATCAAAGGAGGCAAGGTGGGCGGTTTCCACGGCCGCGGAATCTGTCAAGCAGCTCAACCAGATGGCAGCATTTGAAGAAGAAGCTGCCCAAGCCTCAGCCAGCCGAGGTTTTTTTGTGCTGCTAAACCTTGGCTCTGCCTTCACAGGATCCTTTCGGGAGCTGTGCCAGTCTCTCCCCACCAGGGGTGAGGCACCCTTGGGCATGCACTCCTCCAGCCCTAGAAAACAGGACAAGGACCCTAAGTCTTCTTCTTGGAGAAGACGTTCCTGGACCGAGAGATCTGAATCCCAGGACCTTGCGGTCTCGGCAGTGAGATCGGCTTCTCGACTGCCCGGCTTCTGGACCTTCCGTCAGGCCCAAGGCACCGAGGCGAGAAGCAGCCAAACCGGACGAGATATCTCTCGACCCGATGTCGATGACCCCAGTCGACGACTCATTGGAGAGGACACCTATCATTTCCTTCCCTGATGAGGAGACCCAGCCCTCGGGTATCCCAATCGAGGGACAGGAGCCAGAACCTCAGTTTTCACCGACTCTGGCCTCTCCCGATCAAACAAGCCGACCCAGTCGGTCTCGATCAAGGACCCTTTCGTCAAAAAAAGGTAAAAAGGCCACAAACACTCTCGGAAGAGGCGTTGCCACCGATTCTCATCCTCCTCGGACAAGGAGAGACTTTGACGGAAGCTCCGTCAGTGTTACGAGGACCTTATGTGACAACAGCTAATTCTGACTGGTCATAAGCTGGCTACACCGGCCATTACTTGGCTTCAGCCTCTTGGGCCGATGCCGACCCCTCCAGAACCGAAGACTCTGGTTCTTCCTCCTGTAGGACTGGCACACATTCCTGTTAGGCCTGTTCTGGTCTCCCCACCAATTTTGGAGGAGCCACCGCCTAAGCAGCCTCAGGGAGGGTCTCCCTCGAAAGAGGACCGGACAGATACGGGCCTGCCCAGTCGTCTGTCCATCACTGTTGTCCTCGATCGCCCTCGGCGTATTGAAGGGGACATAGGCGGGAGACCCTTATATCCCGACTCTTTGGACTCGGATACCACTGGTCTACACTCACACCCCGATGATGAGTTGTCAGTGACAGGCTTGGAGGAAGGTCCTTCCTCTTTCCAGGGCATCCTCTGCCTTATTTCAAAGCCAACCGGTAGGCCCTTGGAGCCTATCCAAAAGAAGGCAGAATATCCTCTCACGGATATCCTTAAGGGGGGGGGTACCCTGACGGAGGCCTTCTCAGTGGCCGAAGCCATTGTTGGCCCGGCCCTTGAGCTATGGCAGCGCCCTGCCTCTTGCCTGACTCCGTCTGCCCACATGGCTCGCAAGTACACTGTACCCATGGGGTCCTTGGCTGGTTTCACAGAGCATCCCTCAGCTGAGAGCCTTGTGACTGCCTCTGTGTTTAGATGCATGGGTAGCTCAGCGGAAACTGACCGCTCTCTGGACAAGGAGTCCAAGAATATGGACCATTCTGCCTGGAAGGTGTATGCAGCCTCATCCTTGGGCCTTCGTCAGGCCAACTCAGCAGTGATCATGGCACACTTCTCTCATGTCCTCTTGGGGTTGCTAGAGGAAGTTCTCCCTCATCTCCCAGCAGACATGCATACCACGGTTAAGCAGATCCGTGACCAGGGCCGTGCTGTTGCAAAACAGCACTCCAGATGACATTGGATATTGGAGATTCCTGTGCCCGCTCACTAGCAGCCGCAGTGGCCACTCGCTGCAGGGCCTGGCTGAGGTTATCCTCTTTCCCGACGGATACTCAGCACAAGTTAGCTGATGTGCCCTTCCTTGGCACCAATCTCTTCGGTCCGGGAGTGGCAGGTCACCTCCAGAGCATAGAGCAGTCCAATGCCACCTTGGATACCACTTCTGCAAAGGATTCTTTGGGCAAGAACCAGCAGAAGTGCAAGAAGAAGCCTTTTCGACACTCTTCTCCTGCGGTTAGACTGCCCTCCTTCCAGGGAGGTCAGCAGCAACAGCAGGCTCAAGCTTGATGCCCAGACCCAAGCAGGGTTCCCAGCAGCCCCGCAAAGGAGGTCGAGGTGCCGGTCCAGGAGCCTCCTCCTCCTCCTCTAAGCCTACTCAGTGACGGGCCAGGGGTGGTCACCCCTACACCTGTCACGCCAGTCCTGGGTCCTCCCGTGGGGGTCCGGCTCCGCCGTTTTCTTTCTGCCTGGTCCGGTATCACTTCGGACAGGTGGATCCTGGAAGTGGTTGGTCAGGGACTGCCTCTAGAGTTCGAGCAGTACCCTCACTGCCGAGCCCATGCCCCTCAGGAGGAAAGGATCTCAGTTTGCACTCAGTCGGCCCTTCGGGACGACATTGCTCAGCTCCTCCGCAAGGAAGCGGTAGCTCCAGTGCCGGATCCTCCTACAGAACCAGGCTTCGTGTCCAGGTATTTCCTGGTGCCCAAGCGGACAGAGGGTTGGCACCCCATCCTAGATCTCCACTACCCGAATCAATATCTCAGGTGTCGCACCTTCCGGATGGTAACTCTGAATCAGATCATACCATCTCTGGAGCGAAACATGTGGTTCTGTTCACTGGATCTACAGGACGCATTTTTTCCACGTCCCAATCCATCCGTCCCAACAGCAGTTCCTCCGCTTCAGGGTGGAGGGGACTCTGTATGAGTTCCAAGCCATGCCGTTCGGCCTGTCATTGGCCCCTCGGGTCTTCACCAAGTGCATCGCAGTGGTGGCGGCCCATCTACATCGTCAAGGGGTTCCGGATATACCCCTGCCTCAACGATTGGCTCCTGGCAGATTCCTCTCTGCAGGAGGTGGAGAGGTCCAGGGATCTGGCCTTCCGAACCTGTTCCCAATTAGGCCTCCTGATCAACAAGGCCAAGTCGAAACTTGTGCCCTCTCAGTTGATGGGCTTTATCGGGGCAGAGCTCGACTCTCGTCAAGCCAGAGCTCGGCTTCCGGCGGACAGGGTGGAGGTTCTTTCCTCTTGTGCCCAGTCATTTCTGGTTAGGCACTTGCACCCTGCCCGGGACTTCCTGCGCCTTCTGGGTTATGGTTATGGATCTGGGTTAAGGGTGGATGTTGCATGGAACAGTCTACTCAGGAAGAGGTGGATATGAATACAGTGCAGGGCTTCAAACAGGCATGGGTTAGGCATAAGGGAGTAATACAGAGGAGTTTGAATAGATAGGCCATGGACAGAGCAAAGACCGGTGACACATCAATAAGGTAGAAAAAGAAATGGTCAGACTGGATGGGCCTTGCTGTCCTTATCTGCCATCATCTTTTATGTTATGTTTATGTTATGTGGCGGGTGCGTGCATGTGGCTTACACCCAGCAGCAATGAATGGTGAAGATACAAGAGAAGATCAAGAATCACAGTAGGTACATAATTTTAATTTGCAGGAGCGCTTCACTTTTTGGTGGAGCCAGGCAAAAAAAAAGGATGAGGCTTCACCGAAGCCGGCACTGGTTCATGACTGACCGGACAACATGGACACTGAGGGTTTGCCCTTCGGGTCGCCGGCTAAAACCCCGGAGGAGCGGCGTAAGCTTTCTAAGTCCCGCTTCCCCTCGGTAGTACATTCCCAGTCTCGGTCCAGGGACCGACAACGAAGCCATTCCAGGTCAGCCAGCCATAGTCAGTTCATGCCCAGGAGCAAGTTCCACAGCCGCCATAGGTCCACCTCTTGGCGGGCTCGCTCCACTGGCCGACACCAGTCCACGGACAGACGTCGGTTGCTCCATCGTCAGTCCAGGAGCCACCGTTGGTACCACAACCGGCGTCGGTCTAGGAGTCACCAATGTTCAAGAGAGGGTAGTCCTTATAGACACAGCTCAGACTCTTCGCGGTCCAGGAGCCAGTCTTCCTCCTCTTTCTCAGGAGCTGGAGGTTCTCCTGGGGACAAGGATCTACTCCGCTCGCCTCCAGACGATCCTACTTTTATGGATGTCATGAGGCACATCCAGGCCTCTAACGAATGGGAGACAGAGGACCTGGATCCAGAAGGCCGGAGACTAGCATGTTACCTGAGGCAGAAGGAGCCAAAACCCTTAGTGGTACCTCCTCTGGTTGACACTTTCTAAGACCGTACCAAGATAACTTGGAAGCATCCGGCCTCAGTTCCGGCGGTTCCTAAAAAGTTGGACAGGCTCTGTAGAGCGCCGAGGGATGATCCCTTCCTGGCGGAAAACCCTCAGGCTGACTCTACGGTGATAGCAGCTGCTTATGACAGATCCAAGCAGCCGAAACACCTCAACTCCCAGCCTCCCGACCAGGAGTCCCACTATTTGGACCAGGTGGGCAAAAAGAAAATTCTGCATCCACCTGCTCCATTCACTTCCTGAATTTCCTTATGCATATGGTCCATTACCAGAATGCACTTTGGGAAAAGGGGCAGGAATTAGCCAGTGTCTTGCCAGACTTCACACAAAAGATGGAGCTTCTGGACATCTTGAAATCGGGCACAGACGTAGGCACCCATGCTCTGTGTGCCTCGTACGACACTGCGGATATGGCGGCTAGGGCATCAGCGTCAGGTGTCTGTCTCAGGGTTCCACCAGGATCTGCAGTCCGGAATCAGGAACCTCACCTTCCAGGGTTCTCTTCTCTTTTGGCAGGAGACCGAGAGTCTTATCTCTCATCTCCAAGAGTCGGGCAACTCTATCTGGTCTGTCCAACAAATGTACAAGGGGGACCAGAAGCGTGCTTGGAAATGACATTTTCGTAAGCTCTAGGCCAGCAAGCCTGTGGAAATCAGCAGGGTCAGAGAAGCGGCTTCAAAAGAAAGACCAGCATCCTGGAGGCGTTCCTTTTCGAGGCCCAAAATCCTCCCAAACCTCTCTCCACACTCCCGGCTCTACCCAGTGACTCCCTACTGAACCGTCCTCCTCCAGAAGAGGCACCAGGGGAAGCAGTGGAGGTCGCTTCTCCCTCCACCTGGAGGGTTGGAGCTCTATCACTGCACACCAGTGGGTCCTAGACATAATAAGGAGGGGACATACGCTGCAGTTCACTCAGATCCCTCCAGAAACTCCACCAAGGTCCTCCAGATATCCTCCTTCTCACATCTTTCTCATAGAAGGAGAAATCTAGGCCCTCTTGCAAAAAAGAGCAATAGTGCCAGTTCTCCTGCAGCAGTCAGGAAAAGGGTATTATTCTCATTTCTTCCTGTTTCCAAAGAAAACTCAAGATCTTTGGCCCATCCTGGACCTCAGCTCTCTAAACAGTTATATTGAATACTGAAGGTTCAGGATAGTGACCCTTCCAGGTCTCATTCATCTGCTGCATCAGGGAGACTGTCTTTGTTCCCTGGACATGCAAGATGCTTACATGCATATCGGGGTCTTCCCCCTTACAGGAAGTACTTGAAGTTCCACTTCCAGGGGGAACAATGCCAGTTCCGGGTTCTGCCGTTCAGCCTCTTCTCCACTCCTCAAGTCTTCACCAAATGCCTGGCAGTGGTAGCTGCGGCTCTAAGGCACAAGGGACATTACGTCTTTCCTTACCTCGACGACTGGCTGCTAGCGGCTCCCTCAAGGATGTGCCTCGTTCAAGCTCTCAGAGACACTTATACTCTATTCTGAGAGGTGGGGATCACCTTGAACCTGCCGAAATCTTCCCCAGAGCCCAGCCAAAGACTGGTCTTTATAGGGGCAGTCCTGGATTTGGTACAGGGCATGGCTTTTCTCCCCCAGAAGCGGGGAGATCGCCTGCGAGAAGTGGCGGGAGTGGTCCTCATAATCCCTCAGGTCCCAGTGTGGACCTTCCTCCGACTTCTGGGGCACATGGCGCCGGCCATCCCAGTAACTCCCTTGGCCCGCCTTCATATGAGGGTCCTACAGTGGATGCTCAGGGTGCAGTGGGACCAAAACTCCTAACGGTCTATACCATCTGGTCAGTATCTCAGAGCAAGTCAGGAGGACCCTGCTTTGGTGGTTGGACATCCTAAATTTAGAGAAAGGGATCCCGTTTTGACAGGAGCCCCCAAGCCAGACTCTGACAACAGATGCCTCTGATTTGGGTTGGGGGGCACACCTGGGGGACTGCCAGGCTCAGAGCATTTGGTCCCCAGAGGAGCACAGCCTCCACATCAATGTTCTGGAAATGCAGGCGGTCCTCTATGCTTTAAGGGTCTTTCAGGAGGTCCTGGTGCCAGACTCTATTCTTGCTCAGGTGGACAACACGGCTGTTGTCTTCTACATCAACAAACAAGGGGGAACTCTCTCCTACCCTCTGTGCAGGGAGGCAATGACAGTCTGGTACTGGGTTGCTGGAGCATCGAATCTCTGTGTCTGCCATTCATGTTCCAGGTGCCCAAAATGCCTTGGCGGACACCTTAAGCAGGTCCCAGTCCAAGGCGTTCGAGTGGGAGCTACTCCAATCAGTAGCAGACCGGCTCTTCGACATTTGGGGTTGTCCAGAGCTGGACCTCTTTACATCTCCATGCAACGCCAAACTGCCAATTTTCTGCTCGCGAGAGCACGCTCCTGGCGTTTTCTGGCCAGACGCTTTGTCTCTTTGTTAGGCAGGGACGTTTCTTTACGCCTTCCCTCCCTTTCCTCTCATTCAGAGGGGGCTCAGATGATCCTAGTTGCCCCGCTGTAGCCACGGTAGATTTGGTTCCCACTACTTAAGCGGTTGTCGTCAGAACCTCCAATCCTGCTGCCAATATGCTTGCAGTTGCTGTCCCAGGATCAGGGCAAGCTGGTTCATCCAGATCTCAGGTCTCTGCGCCTTCATGCATGGCTCCTGCAGACGTAGTCAAATCCAGGTACGGGGTTTCCCAGGAGGTGGCGGCCATCCTCATTTCAGCAAGGAAGCCCTCTACTTGCTTCACGTATACAATGAAGTGGAAGTGTTTTTTGTTTGTGGGCTTCGTCTCACCATTTGGACCCCCTTTCCTGCCCTGTGAACTCAACGTTGCAGTACCTCTTCCCCTTATACCATCATGGCTTGAACTACTCTTCCATAAAGGTGCACATGTGGACTATCTTGGCTTATCACGCCCTTTCTGGGGACAGGACCCCAGACCAGCTGGACGTGGCCCACACCTTTTTACTGGCATTTTACATTTGAGGCATCCCATTAGGGATCCTATCCCTCCTTGGGATCTCCTTTTTGTGTTGGAGAAACTCACACTCCCCGAGCCTGGAGGCGGAGTGTGAGCTGCGTTATCTTTCCTGGAAGGTCTCCTTTTAGTTACTCAAGGGTTTCTGAGCTTCAGGCCTGATATGTAAGGAGCCTTATTTAATTTTTCATCGGAGAGAGTTTTCCTCAGAACAAATCCTAAGTTCCTCCCCAAGGTGGTCTCAGAATTGACCCCAAACCAGTTGGTTGACCTTCCAGTCTATTATTCTACCCCTGCGAATGGGAGAGGCTCTCCTATACACATTGGACATCCACAGGGTGCTGAGGTACTACCTCAAGCATACTGCAACATACCATAAATTGGAACAATTGTTTGTGGCCTTCATGCCTCAACTCTTGGGCAAACCGGTGTCTAAGCAACCTATCTCCCGGTGGCTTGTCCACTGTATAGTTTTCTGCTACAACAAGTACAACAAACCTCTACTGGGTGCGGTTAGAGGTCATTCCACCAGAGGAGTTTCTACCTCCTTGAAGAACGTCTCTCTTTGAAACCTCTGTGCAGCTGCTACTTGGAATTCAGTGCACACCTTCGTTAAGCACTATAGCCTGGATATTGCCTCCAGTCGCAGAGCCTGGCAGTCCTTCAAGGACTATTGTCTTGATGTGCTGACTTCTCGTTGTCTGTCAGTTTTCTATCATCCTCCTCCTCCTCCCGGGATTGGTCTCCTCCTTGGTGCAGTACTGCTTGGGATTCTGTCCTAATGGTTATAGCCTGCTGCAAGCGTTCCCCTCGAAGTAAGATAGTACAGTTTCTTAAGAACTTACCATAACCGTAGATCTTCGAGAGGAGCTCTTGCAGCAGGCGCTGCTGTCCAGCCCTCCTTCCCCCTGGAGACTTTTTCAGCACGTCTGGATAAGAGTCGCCCGGTTTGCTTGCTCGGATCCGTTTGTGGGTCCTTGGCGGGTGAACTGAGGTGGAGCTGGGGTCTGCCCTTTATATAGCATGACCAACATCGAGGCGGAGCCGACGTCAGGGGTGGTCCCCACTGGGTACTGCTAGCTATGTTTTTTCCAGTGGGTCCTAAGGCCTGCAGCATAAGTCCTAATGGTTATAGCCTGATGCAAGAGCTCCTCTCGAAGATATACTCTTATGGTAAGTTCTTACTTAACTGTACTTTCTGTGCTCCATGCTCCCTTGCCTGGCTTGTCTGAATGAGTCTGTGCTACCACATTTTGGACATTGCCCTGCTTGAACTCCTCTGCCCATTTGATTCTTGATTTTTGGGGTTGGAGTGGCTCTTATGCTTGTTGCATAGCTGAGTCTGTCTCATTGAACTGCTTGTGGGGCCGCTGCCGTCACAATCTTGGGGGGGACACAGTGAAAACAATTTTATTTATTTATTTAAGAGTTTCACCAGGAAAGACACACTGAGCAGAACAGCTCCTTTCCAGAGCATCCTTATGGAGGGGGGAGGAGGAAACAAACAAAAATACAGGCAAGAACAGTAAAAATTACAGTTTGCAGAAATACAGGCAAGAACGGTAAAGATTACAATGTCCAACAGTCTTATACAAGCATGAATACATAATACAGGATTACAGAGTTAAAAGCAAGGGTGCTGGAAGATGGTAAAAGCTGAGGGGGTTGAGAATCAAAAGGGCACTTATGAGGGTACAAAGGGCACTTTTTCTATACTAGTTTTTGCCATACAGAAATAAAAAGTGGAGTGGCTACCGACCCCCGTCTCCGGATCCTAAGGTTAAAAGTCACGCAGCCATGAGGAGAGGATACGTGGGGGGGGGGGGGAGTTGGGTGACAGATGGTAGGAGGAAGGGTGTTCTATACTTTGGAGAAACTGTGGAGAAAAGGCTACCGGACCTGGTGAGGTGAACCTGCTGGGGATGACCAGGGTGCGGGAGTCGAGGTTTCTAATGGAGAGAGAGAAAAGTAGAGGTGGGGGGAAACTGAACCAGAATTTAGCCAGGAAGCTGACACAGTGGGCGCTGCTCCTGCCCTCCAGGGGAGAGAGAGGGATTGATGGAGGGTAGTTAAGGGCAAAGTGGTAAGAGTGGAAAAGAGTGTCCATTCTGGCTAGGGAAGTTTTGGGAGCAGCACCATAGAGTACATCACCATAGTCGAAGACAGGGAGGATCATTTTCTGGACAAGAGCATTGCGGGCCAGCAGTGGGATGCATCCACGGTTCCTATATAAGGCACCTAGTTTTGGGGTGCAGTTTTTTTGTGGATGGCATCTACATGTCCAGAAAAGTAAAGGTGTTGGCTGAGCCAAACCCCAAGATACCTAAAGGAGATAGCATCCTCAAGCAGGATCCCATCTAGGGTGTGGAAGGAGTGGAGGAATGGGAGCCGAGAGAGTCTCTGCCTTGTGGCAAAGGTCCTAGAGATTGTCTTGTTTGCATTTAGAAACAATTGATTTGCGCATGACCAGATCTGAACCATACCAGAGTTATGCTGAATTCTAGGCGCTACATCAGCAGGGGAGGGACCAGAAGTATACAGGACAGTATCACCAGCGTACATGTGGATAGAGGTGGAGGGGCAGATGGCAGGAAGGTCATTTAGGAAGACTGAGAATAGCATTGGTCCAAGTACAGACCCATGTGGTACTCCTGTGTTGATAGAAATGGGGGGAGATCATGAGTCGCCAATCCAGACAGATTGCATCTTGCCCTCAAGGTATGCACAGAACCAGTTGGTGGCAGCTGCTGAGAGCTCAGAGGCAGAGGGTTTAGCAAGAAGGAGGGTGTGGAAGACATTGTTGGATGCCTTAGATAGGTCGACAGAAATGGCAGAGGTGATGATGTTAAGGTCTGGTCCATGTTTGTGTGGATGGCATCAGTGATCCTAAGGAGGGAGGAGGTGGTGTAGTGAAGCTTCCAAAAGCCAGACTGTGAAGAAGGAACAACAATATATACTGATCTACCACTACTAAAGTTTAATGCTACTGGAAATAAGGGTAAACCAGGGTATTTCACACCATTGCTGCTGCCTGCCTTGTTATTCTAAATTAGAATACATGTGAACTCTAATGGGTGTAGTGACATCATCTCCTCTCATATGATAATGCAGCTGACAAGAACAAAGGAGACTGGAGATGCACAAAATAATTACAGGGGGCTACTGTTGACAGTAAAACCATACCACTCTGGCTTCTCAGACTTGTAACAGCTATAGAAATGGTGCTGACTGGGTGACTAATAAACATGTAAAATTTACAATAGGTGCAGGTTTAGGTCTCCTTTTAAGAGTGGAGTCCCAAAAACTCCTTGCCATAGGGACTGTTCTAAAAGGTTTTGGGGGAACCTCCTGCCACAGGTCCATGTTCAAGGGTCTTTCTCAGTGTCTCACAGTGGGTGACGGATTCTAACGGGTTTGAACCGAAGATCTCCTGAGTTACTACTCTCTGCTCACTGAACTACACCACCTCCCTTGCAAATCCTAGCAAATTGCTCCTCCAGCAGCAAGTATCCATGCTTCAGTTTAACATTGTAAGCAGCACTGCAGCATCAGTGTTAAGTAGCCTAAGTTTGGGGGTTTAGGCAAAATCGTGCTCTGGGGAGGTAGATCAAAAAGGTTCTGTGGTAAGCACTTCACCATTAGAGCCTGTGACTCTTGTCTTAACTACTAAAAGCTTATTTGATTATCCCTAATGTTACAAGCTGGGAAATCCCTGAAGGCTTTAAACAGTGTTTGAAATGCACGTACAGTAGCTTATCTAAATCCCTTTCAGAGTAGAAAATGCTACAGAAGGGCAGAATTCAAAAAGGTTTAATTAGACCTACTCAGCTAGTCTTGTCAGTATAACTTTTTTTTGTAAATGTTTGTTTCTGATATTTATATTTGCTTTTCCAGCTTGACATGATGTAAGAAACAAGCAAACTACATGGAACCACAGGAGACTGGGTGCTGAAAGGTCTGCAGGAGTACTTTATGCAGAACAACCATTATCATAGACACTGAGACTGAAGGAACACAAAATAATTATCTGCAAATAGGTCATTGTCTTAATTACGCAATGTGTTACCACACTCAAATAAATTACTTATGTAGATGTATTACATTACAAGCCATGTAAAGGGATGCTGGTACCCCTTTCCGGTCCTATAAAAGCTTTTTGATGACTGAAATAGACATTAGAGCATTCATTAAACAAACGTTCACAGAAACGTTTATAAAAGTGCAAATCTTTTTCAGAAAAAGCAGAGTCTGCATTCCTTAAGTACTGTGCCTTTACTAAGTTTTTGTGAGTGCCACAGAAATAGTTGGATTGTTATTTTGATGGTCACTTAATCTGTGCATCAAGAAGTCATTTTAAAATAATCACCATGGGGAACATATTCTGTGTTTGATAGTGATTTAAATCCCTGTTTTAATCCAGGAAGGGTATATTTTGGTATCCTTACAGGTTTCTGCTGTGTTCAAGCCAGATAAATTGTGCTGTAAAAGAAGTCGTTGGCTCCCTAAATGCTCAGCAAAGATTCATTTGTTTACACTTCAAACCTAACTATTAAAGTTTGATGCTGGCACCATACGCCATGGGTGAAAGTTATAAAACTGTTCTCAATCTGTTGGTATTTTCTTCTTTATTACAAGCTTGTTCTATGAGTGGTCTTGTTTGTGACCAAACTAAATGGCCTTACCATGCTGAGTTACAACAGCAAAGGGAAATGTGAGGCCAAGTGTTATCTGAGAGTTGGCACACTGTAAAATGGAAACTGGTGCTGCCTCTGCACTGACATTCACTCAGTGAACTCAAGTGGCAGTTAAAGAAGTTCCTTGTTTTTGTTTTATTCCTTCTTGTCCCCCACCTCAGGATTTTCATTTGAGAGTGGTAGGGGCAGCTGTGTTCTCTGAGATCCCACGAAGTGTTGCTCATTGCATGACGTCATGGGGTACTAGAGAGTAACACAGATCAGCCCCAGAGAACAAGCGCTTCACCTCACCTCTGTGACTAGCACACCTTCCCATACTCGCATTGAGCCAGTGAGCTAGATAGAAAACCAAGGTCATTACCAAACTCTGACCTCTGCAGTTACCGACCCACGGAGCTGTTCTGTGAGTAAGTGTAGGCAGATGCTCTGCCAAACGAGCTCTACTGTTGGCTCCAGGAATCAGCAGAAATGCTTTTCTTTGATGTTATTGCGATTACTTACCCTGGCCTGGGCTGAAACCTCACTAGAAGATTGAATCTTGCTGTGTATGGCTCTCTACACTTGAGAACAACACTGGTAGTTTTACTCCTCTGGTGGGTTCCATTTGAAATTGAACCAGGGACTTCACAAGTGGAAGTTTGTAATTCTTAAATTAATCCTTATAGTAGGAAAGCAAGGTAAAATTGTTTGGGCACTGAGGATTAATTAATGGTTGAATAATTAAATATTTACTTAATTGCAGAGTTATACAAATATGTGTGTTATCTAGAACAAGAAACATCAATTGCTGTAAAGTTCTGTTCATGGTTTCTAATCTGATGTTATAATAAAGCAACATTGAATGGAATGGGCACTTTAGACTGTCTCCAGTCAGAAGTCAATTTGAGAGCCATGTTTGGCACATGAGTATTTTTATACCTTGTGTACAGTTTAATAAAAGTTCTTCAGTTTCTTCATGGCATAGTGTTCCTTTTGATTTCATGTTTTATGTTGCATGTTCCTTTCTTGAAACTTCTCTCTCTCTCTCTCATGTTTTATGATGTTACTATAATCTTTTAATAAAATTATAGCCTTTTGTAAAATGTGTCTTCTAGGATCGTGGATATGTTGTTCCTCCACACTTATTGGCATGTCCCTTCCCCTTTAAATCTTGCCGGAAGTCTTCAAGCTGGCTCCTTCCACCCAGGTGGTATATACCTCAGCTCTGCCCCATGACTCCAGATCTTCCTTTCCGCTGAAAGATACAGGTTGCCTCCCTTGTGCTCACGCATTTCGTAAGCCCTGGCTTTCAAAACTTCGGTTTTACCAAAATGAAAACTCATTCAAGTTAGCGATCGCGCTTTTGCGTCCTCGATCATGGAAGAGAAATCTTCTCCAGGATTTCGCCAGTGTACTTGCGGTCAGAAGATGTTACGCACCGATCCCCATCTTACATGTGTCTACTGCCTAGGTGTCAGCCATGACACTTCATCTTGCAGTTTTTGCTTGGCCTTCCATCCCAATGTCCTGGATGACCGCCAGGCACATTTGAAGTTGGGGTGACCGGAGAAAAGGAATCCTCCAGTGAAGTCTAAGGAGGCTAGGTGGGCAGTTTCTGCATCCGCGGGTTCTGCCGAGCAGCTGGAATGCATGAAGGCGTTCAAAGAAGAAGCTGCCCACGTTTCAGCGAATTGAAGCTTTTTCATTCCACTCAACCTGGGCTCCACCTTCTCAGGTTCTTTTAAGGAGTTGTGCCAGTCTCTCCCTACCCGGGGTGAGACACCCACGGGCACGCACTCCTCCCGATCTCGTAAGAGGGACAAAGAACCCAGCTTGTCTTCATCTCGGCGAAGTCGCTCTTGGGACCGAGAGAGGTCTCAGTCCCAGGAGCATGCGGTCTCGACCTCGGTCGAGATCGCTTCCTCGGTTGCAGGCTTCACGGACCTTCCATCTGGCCAGATGACCGAGGAAGTGGCCGATGAGGTTGAGATTGTTCTCGACCCAGTCGACCCTCTGTCGCTTGCCATGGCCGATGACTTCTTGGAGAGGACTCCAGTCCTTGTGTTCCCCGATAAGGAGACCCAGCCCGCTGGTATCCCCATTGAGGACCCGGTTCCGGACCCTCGGTTTTCACCAATCCCTCCGGTGTCTCCCGAGCAACCGAGTCAGCCTGCCCGATCTTGGTCAAGGTCTAGAACCCCCTTGACTGAACGGCCGAGGAAGAGCCATAAGCGTTCCAAAAAGAGGTGACTCTGCAGGTCGTCCTCGGATGAGGAGAGGCTCCGACATAAACTCCGTCAGTGCTACGAGGACTTATGTGGCAACAGCTGATTTTGACCAAGCAGAATCCGGCTCCGCCGCCTACCCCAGTCATTACTTGGCTCTCACCTCCCAGGCAGAAGCCAATCCCCTTGGAAATGAAGCCATTGGTTCCTGTGCCTGCAAGGTCAGCCCATCCTCCGGTACAGCCTATTCCGGTCTTTCCACTGATAGTAGTGGAGACACAGCCTAAGCAGCCAGTGGGAGGGGCTCCTTTCAAAGAGGACCGACCAGATACCGGGTTCCCCCGACGTCTGTCGGTCACGGTCACCCAGAACTGCCCATGACGGGTCAAGAGTGATTTGGTCGGCAGGCCGCTATACCCCGACTCCTCGGACTCGGATGTCACCGGGCTCCACTGTCATCCCGGGAATGATGAGTCGTCTGTTGGCACAGGATTGGAGGAAGGTCCTTTCTCCTTCCAAGAGATTCTCCATCTCATCTCTGATTCTACAGGGATGCCCCTGATACCCATCCAGAAAAAGGCGGAGTACCCTCTCACGGACATCCTCAAGAGAGAGAATACTCCGACGGAGGCCATTCCTGTGGCAGAGGCCATTGTTGGTCCGGCACTCAAACTATGGCAGCGCCCTGCCTCATGTCCAGCACCATCTGCCCGCATGGCCTGCAAGTACGCAGTGCCTATGGGGTTCTTTGCAGGATTCACAGAGCACCCTTCGGCTGAGAGCCTGGTGACCGCCTCTGTGTTCAGGCATACTGGTAGTTCTGCCAACACTGACTGACCCCCCGATAAGGAGTCCAAGCTTTGGACCATTCGGCACGGAAAGTCTATGTGGCTTCCTCCTTGGGCCTTCGTCAGGCCAGTTCAGCCATCATCATGGCACACTTCTCTCATGCCCTTCTCAGGTCATTAGAGGAAGTCCTCCCACATTTCCCTGCGGACATGCAGACCACGGTTAACCAGGTCCGGGCCAAACAGCAGCTCCAGACGGCCCTGGACATTGGGGATTCTTGTGCCCACTCGATGGCGGCCGCAGTTGCCTCTCACCGCAGGGCTTGGCTGAGGCTCTCCTCATTCCCAGCAGATCTCAGCATAAGTTAGCTGATGTGCCTTTCCTTGGGACTGACTTGTTCGGCCCAGGAATGGCCGGTCACCTACGCCGATAGAGCAGTCCAATGCCACCTTGGACACCACTTCTGCCAAGAGTTCTTCGGGAAAGAACCAGCAGAAGAAAAAGAAGAAGCCTTTTTGTCACTCTTCCCCTGCAGTTCAGCAGTTATCCTACCAGTGAGGATATCAGCAGCAGGCTCAAGCTTGGCGTCTTCGGCTCAGGTCCTGGAGCCTCCTCCTCTAAGCCTGCCCAGTGACGGGGTGAGGGTTGCCACCCATATCTCCGTCACGCCAGCTCTGGGTCTTCCTGTGTGGGGCTGGCTCCACCACTTCCTTTCTGCTTGGTCCACTATCACTTCGGAAAGGTGGGTTCTCAAAGTGGTCGGTCAGGGACTGCTTCTAGAATTCAAGCAGTACCCTCCCAGTTGAGCCTGCACCCCTCGGGAAGAACGGATTTCTGCATGCACCCATTCGGTTCTTCGAGACGACATTGCTCAGCTCCTCCTCAAGGAGGCAGTAGCTATCATGGCAGATCTGTCTGCAGACCCAGACTTTTTCTCAGGTATTTCGTGGTGCCCAAGCGGACAGGGGGCTTGCACCTCATTCTAGATCTCCACGACCTGAATCAGTTTCTCAGATCACGCACCTTTTGGATGGGCACTCTGTCCCAGATCATACCATCCTTGGAGCGAAACATGTGATTCTGTTCACTGGATCTGCAGGACGCGTTCTTTCACCTCCCAATCCGTCCGTCCCATCAGTGGTTCCCCTGCTTCAGGGTCAAAGGGACCCTGTACGAGTTCCAAGCCATGCCATTTGGCCTGTCACCGGCCCCATGGGTCTTCACCAAATGCATTTCAGTGGTGGTGGCCCATATCCGGCGTCTGGGGGTCAGAATTTACACCTACCTCGACAATTGGCTCTTGGCAGGTTCCACCCAACAGGAGGTGGAGAGGTCCAGGAATCTGTCTCTCCAGACCTGCTCCCATCTTAGCCTCCTGATTAACGAGGCCAAGTCGGAACGCGTGCCTTCCCAGGTAATGGGCTTCATCAAGGCAGAGCTCGACTCTTGTCAAGCCAGAGCTCAGCTCCTGGCAGACAGGGTGAAGGTTCTCTCCTCCTTTGCCCAGTAATTTCTGGTTGCACTTGCGCCCTGCCTGGGACTTTCTGCACCTTCTGGGTTACATGGTGGCGTGCACCTCAGTGGTCCATTGGGCCCAGTTGCACATGCGCCCCCTCCAATGGGAGCAGGCCACCCAGTGGACTCAGCGATATGGTCATTTCGATCAGCTGATCACTGTAACTCAGAAGATGTGGGACGCTCTCCAGTGGTGGACCACCCCAGATCGGTTGCAGGAAGGGATACCGTTTGTTCACCCCGAGCCGACAGTCGTCCTTACGAACGATGCCTCTCTCATGGGCTGGGGAACCCACATGGGGGACAACAGGGCCCACGAGTTCTGGACCCCCAAGGAGTCCTGATGCCCCATCAACCTGTTGGAGCTCAGAGCAGTCAGATTGGCACTGTCAGCTTTCGCTCCTCAGTTCCAGGGTCAAGTGGTTCAAGTCCAGACGGACAATACCACGACCATGTACTACCTCAACAAACAGGGTGGCACGCACTCCTGTCTACTATGCAAGGAGGTGCTCCACATCTGGACTCTCGTAAGCTGGTTGGAGGTGGATCTCCTAGTCATCCATGTGGCAAGAGCCTCAAACCGCTGGCGGATGCTCTCAGCCATATAGGCCAGACATCCCACGAGTGGTCTCTCCATCCAGAGGTAGTTTACAGCCTGTTCTCCCATTGGGGCAAACCGATGGTGAACGTGTTTGCCTCAAGGGAAAACACCAAGCTGAGGCTGTCTCACGCCCACCCCCCTCAGCAGGGCTCGCTGTAGGGGGATGACTTCTCGAGGCTGTGGACCCCAGGCCTCCTCTACACCTTCCCTCCATTTCCCATGATCCACAAGGTGAGGACAGACAAGGCAAAGGTGATTCTGGTAGCCTCCAGACTGGCTGTGCCAGTTCTGGTATCCAAATCTCCTCAGCTGCAGGCCCCGGAGCAGCTTTGTACATGCCCTGACCTGATATCTCTGAACCAGGGGAAGGTCTTCCATCCAGACCTTCAGTCCCTGCACCTCACAGCCTGGTGCCTGGGTGGCTAGAGTTCCAGGCTTTTGGTCTTTCCGAAGATGTCTACACCGTGGTGGAAGCATCTAGAAAGGAATCGACCAGGAAATGTTATGGCGTCAGATGGAAAAGATTTTCCATTTGGTGTCATGGTAAGAGTCTGGACCTCTTATCCTGTTCTGTGGCTAACATTCTCGACTACCTTTGGTCTCTCTCTCTCCAAAGGGGGTCTACGGTCATCGATCCTTAGGGTGCACCTGGCAGCCATTTCTGCTTACCGAGCACGGGCCGGTCTGCTGACATTGGTGCAGGAGACAGTGGTCAGGCGCTTTTTTAAAGGCCTGGATCACATATCCCCTCCGGTGCGTGAACTTCCACTTCCGTGGGATCTACTGCTGGTATTGGCAAAGCTCATGGGCAAGCCATTCAAGCCAATGCACAAGTGTGAGCTGTCACACTTGTCGTGGAAGACGGCCTTCCTGGTGGCTATCACATCAGCCAGAAGGATAGGAGAGCTCCAGGCACTTTCGGTAGACTCCCCTTATCTGGTCTACCACAGGGACAAAGTTGTCCTGGTCCCCACCCGAAACTCCTTCCAAAGGTGGTGTCAGAGTTTCACCTTAATCAGGTGTTGACTCTGCTGTTATACTACCCTAATTACACCTCAGAGGCCGAATACAGGCTCCATACTAGAGGACGGCGGAAATTCGTGGAGAGGTTCGCCAGCTGTTTGTCACCTACGCTGAAGCCGCTTTTGGCAGACCTGCAGCCAAATGGACCATAGCAAGATGGATTTCATCAAGCATAGGTATGTGCTATGAGTTGGCAGGCATGAAGCCTCTCAGAGGGATAAGAGCTCATTCTACTTGCCATACTGCTGCATCAATGGCTGCTTCCAGGGACATCCCTATCCAAGAAATCTGCCGGGCTGCTACCTGGAAGTCAGCAAACACCTTCATCACTTTTGGGACCTCAGTTCTCCAATCTCTGTTCCCTAAGTAAGGGGGTGTGTGCCATACATCCCTCCTCCTGGAGAACTGCTAGGAGTCTGCCAATAAGTGTGGATGAACAACATATCCATGATCCTAGAAAAACACACTTATTGGCATGATCCTTTCCCTTTTAAATCTTGCCGGAAGTCTTCAAGCTGGCTCCACCCACCCGGGTGGTATATACCTCAGCTCCGCCCCATGACACCAAATCTCAGTCCGCTGGAAGCCAGATTATGTGCGTCTGCAGCCGGGGAGGTCGGGTGGGTCTGTGTGGATGAACAACATATACCACTCCTAGAACTACTGTTACAGGTGAGTAACCTGTTGTTTTTGTTTTGTTTTTTGTCTAGGCTACATAACAGTTTAGGTAATATGCAGTCCAGGGTCATCATCATCATTTTAATTTTTAAAGAACCTCTTTTCAAGGGCTTGATGTGCTGTACAAATGACTACATAAAACATGCTGTTTAGTACTAAAGCCACAATGTGCAGAAACAAATAACAGAATCCCTTCAATAGCTATAAAAGATTAAAAATTACCCTCAAAAGCCAAGGAGGGCAGATTAGTCTTTAGGGCTGTTTTAAAAACCTCCACCAATGAGATGTGTAATAATTGTGGTGGTAAAGAATTCCACAAATGTGGGGCGACCATAGAAATGGGGGACATGCAACAGGGCAGCATCAGATAAATAATGTATCCAAACAGGATGTCCTAACCCCATTGATGTCACGAGTGGCGAAGCAAAGCCTTGAGTGAGGAGGAAATGGTGCCAGCACAAGTTTGGATGAATGATTTATCCAACTGCTGCCCTGTTGCTTATCCGATTTATGCACTGATTGTGTGTGTATAGCCCATGTGTCTTTTTCCTTTTTAAGTCCTTGTGTCTCTTTTTCAGGACTTATTTTACTTTGTCTGCTATGTCTTTGTCCGACGTCTTACACTTTATGGCCGTTAGAATAGAAACATAGAATCTGATGGCAGATAAGGACCGATTTTCATTGTGCCAATTGTCACCAATTGGTTATCCTTTGTGGAAGATTTGCTCCTGAATGGATGTGTGATGATGTAGTAAAGTGTGTGTCACTGGCAAACTCACATGCATGAGCCTCAATACAGTTGCTCTTGTATAGCGGAGCTGTTAATCCCTCTGTGCGGCATTGAATGTGCCCAGAGAGCACTGATCACTGTTTCCACAGTAATTGGAGAGCGGGGCAAATTATTTATTTTTTATTAAGTGTTGACTAATGCATTTGTATTCTTTTTAAATATGTACTTTACATTCACTGAATTCATGCAAGACTAAACAAACTGCAGTTTACAGATAGTTGTTGCCCATTTGTAACTAACGGAGCACACTGTTAGCTGCTCAGTTCTAGCAGTACAAGTAACTAATTGCTCTCACGCTGATGGTATAGCAGATGCAGAGATTTTTTTTTTTTTATAGATTAACTGAGATGCATAGGATCCCAAATAGAACAGTTGGGTAAAACATTTGAACAGTGAGGATAAATGATTTATCCTCACTACAGCTGCAGTGGCGTTATTTTAGCAGTGAGGCAGATATACTCCTATTGCATAAAAAGCCCTATTCCTCCGAAGGCTTCAAACACGTGCATGGAATTACTCATAGATGCTCTCTGGCAAAGAGGCTGATCTGGAGTATATGGATACAGTTGGTATGTTATGTAGTCTGGACCATACCTGCACTGGGCCTTGATTACCATACAGCAAATCTTGAAGGAGGTACGCTATCTTATCTGGTAGTCAGTGCAGATCATGCAGCACTGGTGTGATGTGATCAAAATTGCTTCTGCCAGATATAAACCATGCCACTGTGTTGTGCACCAGCTGGAGACAATGCGCCAAACCTCTGAAAGCCCGCCATTAAGAGAATTGCAGTAGGAAGCAGTTGTCTGCATTTAGACTTCGCTTCAGTTGAACTGTGAGCTTGATTTCAAAGCAAGGAGGTATGTGACTGAGGCAACTTGAACATTTTTAGCGAGGAGGGATATGTAGATAGATACTATATTAGAAGTGTATGTAGATAGATACTATATTAGAAGTGTAAGATCTTCAAGGGGATCTCAGTCATCAGGTCACACCATAGGAACTCCACTGTCGGTGAAGCGGGATCCACACAAAAGATTTCCAGCAGTATAACTGGGGCCGCCTACGCCGACATCACCAACTCTGTAAAGCTGTGAGCAGCCCCGCTTCCTCCTCAGTTCTTTCCCACTGTCAACTCCACATTCACATGGGTCTCCGCAGAAGCTTCATCGCAGTTGACACCATTTTTTTCTACGTTTTTTTCTTTTTCCTTAGATTTAGAATCTCTTTTTTTAAAAGTGATTCTTTTTTATGTTGAGAGTTACTCCTTTTTTCTTTTCCATCACTGCCGCTGTGGAAAGGAGATTGCTTCTTCAAATGACCATGACCTCTGTGTCTGCTGTCTTGGGCCTAACCACAACATTTCTGACTGTGAGCTCTGCCATAAATTTAATCTTACAACCCTTAGACAATGTAAAGAGGCTTTGAAGAAGTTTATCATGGAAGAATAGGTAGAAAGTTCTGGGCAAGGGTCCTCTGGGGTCCCTCCTTCCTAGTAACCGGGAAAAGTCACAAGAAAGACCAAGATCAGGACCGCTTCCTCTGGCGGCACTTCCACTCCCCCCATGTCGTCTTCTTCCTCATCCAGGGGTACCCTATCGGCTCCACCCACACCAACATCTACCACTGTCCAGGCCTCTGCTTCTCCCAGGCCCCTACGAACAGCACTTCCTCCCACTTACCAGGGAGGTTGGTCATCAATCCTTGGGTCGTCAACTACTCGATTGACCTTGGGGTTGTCAATGACAGCCCCTCGGATGAGGCCTGGCTCTTCTCCAGGCCCGCGGACATCTGGGCTCTCAGGACCCAATGGAGGGCTCATTGCACCCTGGCCAGTGACCCCTCCACCATCAAAGGTGGTGACAGGACAGAGCTGGGCAATTACAGGCCAATCTCACTCCTGTCACAGATTTCCAAAATCTTTGAGAAAATTAACTCTGTCCATCTGAGAGATTATTTGGACTTTAATAGTAGAATATCTACTTATCAGTCTGGCTTTAGATCCCAACACAGTACTAATACTGCATTGGTTAAGGTGGTTAACGATCTGCAGCAGTGCCTGGACAGGAGACAAGTGGTCGGAGCTTATTTATAGATCTTTCTAAAGCTTTTGATACTTCGAATCATCAGGTGCTCCTGTCCAGGCTCAGCCAGATTGGGTTATCTGTCCAAGTTGTTAATTGGTTTTCGTCTTATTTAAATAGGAGGAAGCAATTTGTTGAGGTTGGTCCATTTAGGTCTAACTTAGTTGATATGTTAAATGGTATCCCACAAGGGTCAATCTTGGGACCTTTGTTATTTAACATTTATGTTAATAATCTTACTTTTCACCTTCCAGACATAGGGTATCACCTTTATGCGGATGATACGATAATATACGTAGAAGGTCCTACCTTAGGTGTGATTAAACCCAAACTTCAGTCGGCTTTTGATCAGGTACAGGTTTTGTTTAAGAAGCATTTTTTAGTATTAAATTATAAGAAGACCCAGGTTGTTGTATTCAGGAATAAGCAGGCTAAAGATCAGAAACTAGGCCTGAATATAACAACTTTGGATGGTACTGTCTTAACAGAACGGGATCATTATAAATATCTGGGTCTTTGCTTAGACTGTAACTTATCTTGGTCCCTTCACATAAATAATTTGATGATGGGTTTAAATAAGAAACTAGGGGCACTATATAGGTTTGAGAGATATATGTCATGGGATGTTCGCTTGAAAGTTGAGAACTCTTTATTAATGCCTAATTTAAATTATGGGGATCTCCTTTATGGAGTATCCTCTGGTTTTTTACTGGATAGGATAGATATGATGTTTTATAGAATGGCTTGATTTGTCTTGGAGGTCCCTTATAGGACCCATAGATTTTTTTTGTTTACCAGTTTGGGTTGGTTGCGACCCCTTGAGCACAGGGACCTTCGTCTCCTTAAATTTATGTTCAAAATTTGGAAGAATGAAGTTCCAATTTATATCTCTCAATTGTTTCCTCCCAGAAGTGTGAAGGATAATCTTAGGTCTGCCCAGGGGTTGCATTATCTAATCCCAAAATGTATTCTGAATATTGGCAAAACAGCGGTCCCCTTTAGAGGGATGACTCTCTGGAATAAAATTCCTGTACGTTTAAGGGATGAGAATCAGAAACATTTTTCTGACCTGTATAAATGGTACTTGTGATGGGCTAGGAGCCAATTTAATCGTAGACAATGTGATATTTATTAACCAACCAAATAATTTATATAATGCTCCTTGCTGTATAAATTATATATTTCTATACTGTAGTGTGATTATGTTGATTGTTTTCTCTTTGAAACTGATGTTTGATGATGTTTGTCTTTTGATACTTGGGACTTCATTGTAAATGAGTTATGCTCAATTGAATGTTTCCCTTATTCTTTATGGCTAAAAAGATTTACTACTACTACTGCATCAATGGTCGAGTCTCCTGCCGTCAACCTCAATACTGTACTCTTTTAACTAAAATAACTACAGCCCTAGTACACTAGCTGGGCTTTTACAGGCCGGAGTCCCCAGCCTCGTTGTCGTTGACACCAGTCAAGACTTCTCAGCCCACGTGTTTTAGGCTACCGTCGGTCCCTCATTCGTCGGACCTCAAGCAGGTCGATGTCGATGAGGAGTACTACCCTAATCTCATCCTCCCCAGGGAAGAGGAATCTCCTTTCTTGGGCAGATCTACTGCTTCTTCCGTGAGCAACGACTCTGTCAAGCATACTTGCAGATCCCCTCCTGAAGACCCCACATTCTTCAATGTGATGAAGCAGCTATCCATAGCTATGGGCTTCCATACTGAGGAGGAGGAGGATGCCAGCAGGAGAGACTTGGTAGATGTTTTGGAGTTCCCAGAGTCCCCCAGGTCATTCCTCCCATCCTGCCAGCATTGAGGAATGCCACCACTGCGGCCTGGCACCACCCAGACATGTTCCCTACCATGCCTGGGAGGGAAGATAAGACTTATCATACCCCTCAGGGCCTATCCTAGTATGCTGCCCAGCCAGAGACTGAATCAGTGGTCATTAAGGAGGCTCATGACAGGTCCAAGGTGCCCAGGCACCTGAGTTCCTTCCCCTTAGATGGTGAATCTAGAAGAACTGACCTTTGGGGCTAGAGGATTTATGCCTTCTCCACCTTGGGGCTCCAGATTGCCAGTTATTTATCCCATATGGTCAAATATCAGAATACCATCTGCAAGAAGGGCAAGGCAGCTGTTCAAGCCCTCCCAGAATGCTCCCAGAAGTAGGAGGTTTTTAAGTCCCTAGAGGCTACAGAGTGTATCAGTAAACACTTCCTTAGGGTCTTGTATGGCATATCTGACACTGGTGCCAAGGCTGCTGCCACAGGCATTTACCTTCGTCGGCATGCCTGGCTAAGGGTCTCAGGGTTTACTGCAGATGTCCACCAGAAAAGTGCTCTGTGCCCCTTCAGGGGCTCTAAGCTCTTTGGGCTAGATGTCCAGGACATCATAAATGACTTGGAGGCCTCTGGAAGGGCTCTTAAGTTTGTCCATTCGCTCTGCAACACCCAGCCCAAGAGCAGACAGCACCCTTCCTTTCATAAGATGGCCCACAAGGTTGGAGTCAGCTCCTGCCTCCAGGGCAAGCGGAAAGCCACCTCTGCTCTGCCTACCCCTTCCTCTATAGGATCTGCCGCAAAATGGCCAGGGGCAATGGCTTTGCCAGAGCAGCCAGATCCGCCTCTGCTTGACTCCTTGCCAGACCCCTCTCGTCCCGTCCCTGACCAAGTAGAGAACCATCACTTCAAATGTTTGGATTCTTCAGATCATAGAAAGGGGTCACACTCTGGAGCTCCTGGAGCAGCTCCCCGAGAATCCCCCGTTACCCTCCGCCTTCCTCCGGCCCATGCCATGGTTCTCCGGGAGGAGGTACAGTCCCTTTTGCGAAAGCAGGCCATAGAGCCAGTGCCCAGGCAGAGGAACAGGGGATTCTACTCCAGGTTCTTCCTGGTTCCCAAGAGAACCAGAGATCTGAGGCCTATCTTAGATCTCAAGGACCTCAACCTCTACATCCAGTATAAAAAGTTCCACATTGTCACTCTTCCAGGGCTACTGCCCCTGCTCCAGCATGACAACTGGATGTGTTCCCTCAATATGCAGGATGCATACCTGTACATCTCAGTACTTCTTCCACACAGGCATTTTCTCCAGTTCTTTTTCCAGGGAGAACACTATCAGTTCAGAGTCTTGCCCTTTGACTTATCCTCTGTGCTGCAGGTATTTACAAAATGCTTAGCATCAGTAGTGGCCACCCTGCGGTGGGAGGGCTTGTACATTTTTCCCTATCTGGACAACTGGCTTCTCCAAACTTCATCTCAAGTTCAGTTCCTCCACACCCTGGAGAGGACCCTCCAGCTCTTCCATGGTTAACCTGCCCAAGCTGGTTTTGGGTCTGTCCCAGAGACTGCAGTATATGGGAGCCATCCTAGACTCGGCACAGGGCAAGACCTTCCTGCCTCAAGACAGAGTGGAGTGCCTCAACTCCCAGGCTCAGGAGGTAGCCCAGAGCCATTATGTCTCAACCAGGATGTATCTTAGACATCTGAGTCTTATGGCAGCTGCCATTGCTACGGTCCCCTTGGCCAGACTGCGCGTGTGGGTGCTCCAGTGGACCTTCCAGGTTCAGGGGGATCAGCATATGGATGACTTGGAACAGCAGGTACTGGTCTCCTTGCTTGTCAAGAAGGTGCTGCAGTGGTGGATGGACCCCCAGCATCTGCTAGCGGGGGTCCTGTTCATGATTTCTTCTCCCTAGCAGATCCTCACCACGGACGCCTCTGGTCTGGGCTGGGATGTGCACCTGGGTCCCTTTCAGACTCTGGGGACATGGTTGCTGCTTGAGACATCTCTGCATATAAACATCTTGGAGATGTGGGTGGTTCTGTATGCCATGCAGGCTTTCCAGGACCATTTCCTCCCGGGTCAGTTATTGATCCAGTCAGACAACCTTAGTGTTGTCTACTATATCAACAAGCAGGAGGACATTCATTCATACCCCGTGTGCCAAGAGGCCATGAAAGTATGGTACTGGGCACTGGACCACAGCCTGGCCCTCTTGGCAGTCCATGTTCCAGGCATTCTCAACACCTGGCAAACAGTCTCAGTTAAACTTAGTCCAGGATGCACGAATGGGAACTTCTGTCATCCATCGCAGAAGATGTGTTTGACAGATGGGGTCATCCAGAGTTGGACCTTTTTGTGTCCCCACTCAAAGCAAAACTGTCCAGTTCTTGCTCGCTAGATCCAGGGCCTTGAGTTTTCTGGAGAGACGTGTTGTCCCTCTCCTGGAGCAGGAGGTATCTTTACACCTTCCCTCTATTTTCTCTGATTCAGGAAGTGCTAATCAAGCTTCAGATGGAGGGGGGCCAGCATGATTCTGGTCGCACCTACTGGCCACAGCAGATATGGTTTCCATTACTGCAGCAGTTAGCAGTGGAACCTCTGGTGCTTCTGCTTCTCTGCAGGGATCTTCTGATGCAGGCTCAGAGGACCCTAGTCCATTCCAACCTCAGGTCCCTCCGTCTGCATGCTTGGCTCCTGAGGACATAGCTATCGCTCGGTTTTGGGTCTTCCAGATAGTGGTGGGCGTCCTAGTGGCAGCCTAAAAGCCATCCACTCTGGCTACTTATGCCATGAAGTGGAAGAGGTTTGCCACCTGGGCTGCAAAGCACCATCTGGACCCTTGTACCTGTCCGGTGAGCCAAGTTCTGGACTACCTGATTTCTTTGTCAGACTCAGGCCTCTAATATTCCTCCCTCAAGGTGCACCTTCCGGCCATTTCTGCCTTCCACAAGCCCCTAGATTGCCATATCGTGGCTCAGCTAGATGCCCCCTGTACCTTTCTCGGTGGCATCCTGCATCTGAAACCTCCAATCCGTTCTTCTGTCCCAGCTTGGGATTTGAATTTTGTTTTGGAGAAATTTATCCTGTGTTTTTGAGCCAGCCACATCTTGTGAGATATGCTTTCTTTCTTGGAAAGCTTTTGGTTGCTATTACTTCTGCTCGAAGAATTTCCCAACTTCAGGCTTTCTGGTGTGAAGAGTCTTATTTGATTTTTCACAAAGACAGGGTGTCTTTGCTCATGAATCCTAAGTTTCTTCCTTAGGTGGTGTCTGAGTTTACACTCAACCAATCCATCCACCCACCGCCCTGTGTATTTCCCGGAGCATGCCAGTCCAGGGGAAGCACTGCTCCATATTTTAGACGTGCGCAGAATTTTTAAATATCTGCTCCGAACTAAGGATTGCAGAAAGTCAAGGCAACTTTTTGTTTCTTTCGCCCAGGGAAGAGAGGGCGTTCAAGTTTCTAAACAATGTTTGTCCAAATGGTTGGCCAGTTCTGTTGTTTTATGCTACAACAAGCATGGCAAAGAGTTGCCAGGGGCAGTCAAAGCTCATTCCTCTAGGAGTATGGCTACCTCTGTGGCCTGCTTCACAGGGGTCTCAGCCACTAAATATCTGTGCTGTTGCTGCCTAGAGTACCGTCTATACTTTTACCAAGCATTACAGTCTGGACATTGCTTCTTCAGTCAGAGCAGACTTCAGCTGTGCTGTTCTTCATGATGATCTGTCTTAGGCGCCGGCTTGCCTTCCACCCAGACTGGTCTGCTGTTACTTGTCACTTTTTGGGACTCATTCCTACAGTGTGACCTGATGACTGAGATATCCCCAAAGAAGATAGAACAAATCTTCCTGGACTAAAAGTCTGCACCATTCATTCACACTAATGGGACTACCCTGCAGACGCTAGGACCCAGTGGGAGCCAAAAATCTTCAGGAGGGCTGGCACCGAGGTAGGACCGTGCACGAGTGGCACCTCAAGGCTGGCTCATGCCTGTATGGGCTATCTCAGCATGGACCCCCCCAGCCACCTCAGTTCCTTTTCTTCTGCCGTTGAGTGCGCTTCAGTGACGACGACGCTCACCCATCAGGAACCAAACTTCTTATCTATACAATAGCAGCTTTTAGTCGTTCAGTTTGTTAATTTTAAATGCTTTTCTTGTTTATTGTTTAAAAAAAAAATTAAGAAGATTTGTGTTAGCCCTGCCCATCGATGGAGTTGGCCTTGGATGGTTTCAGTGACTGTAGGGATTCTTCTTCTTCAGAAGGCTGCTCTGGCAGTGGGGGCTATGTCCAGTCCACCGCCCTCTCTGGAGGGGTAGTACGACCCTGGGCAGTCCAGTGTCCAAGAGGGAGGATAGTCCTCCCATAGACACAAAGAAGCGGGACCGTTCTCGATCCAAGTCAGGAACCCGACGCCACTTGACCTCGAGCTCTTCCTCTTCTCATTGGAAGAAGAAATGGTACCCCTCTAGGTCACCCTCTGGTATGTCTGTCAGGGAGTCTTCGGTAGTCAAGAGCCCACCGGGTTACTCTGTGGCTTCTGCTCTCAACAGCCACTCTCGTCACTAGGGCCCTTCTCTGTCCCTTGGGGGGGTTCCAGTGGAAAGTTTCATCTTTGGGCAACTCTTTGGAGCAGTGGGTTCAGCGTTGGTTTGTTTGCCTTTGCCGGTAGTTCCGGTGCCGAGCCCGTTGGGCTTTGGCGCTGCTGGGCCACGTCTGGGGTTTTCAGTCCAGTATCTGCATTCGGTGCCTTCTTCAGTGCTGACACTGTCTACGCTGATACTATATGCGTGCCCCCCCTCACTGTTCCCCGCAGGGGCTGGCACAAGAAAGTGGACAATAAATTGTGGGTTTGAGGGTGAAAATAGGGAGGTACAATTTGTACAGGAACTAGAGTATTGTGTGAAGTCATTAGAAAGTTGGAACCTTTGAAAGAATGTGAGGAACAGCTATGGATAGTTCCAGCTAAGTACTTAGTGTCAGTCAAGGATGTTGCCAAGGCTTTAAAACGATTAAAAGTAAACAAAGCAGTAGGATCAGATAATATACCTGACTGGATTTGACAGGAGGGAGCTGATCTGATAGCACCTTGGATTTGTAATGTGTTTAATAAATCAGTATTGTCGGAGAAAAATGACCAATCAATGGAAACAGGCCCGGGTTGTACCATTGTCTAAGGTAAATTGTCCATGTGATGTTAGTAAGGATTTTAGACCCATTTATTTGACTTGTGTTGTTTCTAAAGTATTCTATGTGAGGAATTTGTTACAAATTGGTTCCTGGAAATAGTAAGTCAGTATATAGGTCCCAATCAGTTTGGTTCCTTGAAGGGAAGTTCCACCACCCTAGCTTTATTGAAATTTCAGGAGTTATGTATGAGGTCATGGGAGAATGGTGAAATGGTAGTTGATTATAGGAAAGCATTTGATTTGATAGCGCATGATATCTTAATAAATTACAGTTGGCAGTGTCTACTTGTATAATAAGGTGGATCCATGATTTTCTTGTAGGGAGGTCACAGTGGATAGAAAAGGAGGGGTGGAGGTCGGAACCACATTATTTGTATGGAGGGGTTTCACAGGGTACCAAATTGGGGCCCATTTTGTTTCTTATTATGATAAATGACCTGCATGTAATGGGGTCTTGTATTAAATATGTGTATGATGCAACTTATTGATAGGTTTGAGGAACTAAGCCAAAATGTAATACAGAAGGACCTAGAGAAAATTGAAGTATGGACTCAAAGTAATAAGATGCAGATACTGTACATTCAGACAAAACACAAGAAATAAGATTTGGGAAAGCTAATAAGGCTGAGTTACCACCAATTTTGTTTGGGGGTAGTTTTGTGGAGGTAGTAAAGAGTGTTAAATTGTTAGGTTTACAATTTCAAGATGATTTTGGATGGAAAGAACAAGCATCAGGGATGGCAAAGAAAGGGAATTCAAGGGCGTATTTCCTGACAGTGTTAAAAAGAGCAAGTGTGAGTCAGGATGACCCAGAGTATTTTTTTTGTACAGTTGTTCGCCTCGTTTTGGAGTATGGGGCTATTGTATGGGAAGCTGGGTTAACTTTGGCAGAAAGTGAAGAAACTGAAAGAATTCAGAAGAGAGCTTTGAGGATTATTGTAGGCTGGGAAATGTCCTATAATGAAGCATTGCAAATGTTTAAGTTAGAAAGGTTGGATGAGAGAAGACTAGAAATGTCGAGGAAATTGTGTTATATTTGTAATCCCCAGCATAAGTTGTATAGAATGTTACCAGCTAGAGACACTGCAGTCTGTGGTTTAAGAAAACAAGTTAGATGGCGAAAACCAGTATTTAGAACAACTAAATATTAGTCTTCCTTTTTTATGAAATTTTTAAATGATTGTTAAAATTATAATGTAATTATCTTTCGAGTAAGCAAATGTTTATTGAATCTGTGATGTAAATGTTAAGGTGTATTGTATAGTTATATGCTTTTGTAATTTGTGTACCTTTGTTATAAATCTGTGTACTCAACTTCAGCCAACCCACTTCGGTGGGAGTAGTTTTGGCTGCAGTAAACTGCACTCCTCTTCTCGTACAAACGCGTATTGGTAGCCTGCCACTATATCACAGTCTTATTGATAATGCCCCTCGGGCCGCAGATAACCCACCACCCCTTAGCCACCTACTCTCTGGTTGCACTAACTACTGTAGCTACATCACTGTATAGGCCTATGTTATTACCCACCTGTAAAATAAATGAATGCCATAGAATACTGGGTTTAGGCATAATGCTCTACTCTGGCCTGGTCCTGAACTATGTAATAAATATTTCTGCTGCAATTTTTTCCTGTAAATACCTGCCTATCTATGAAATTTGAAACTCAGGTAACTCTGTAAATATGTGCCTATCTTGAACTATAGTCTTAACTGTCTAATCTGAGAACCTTGTACATCCTGTAAATATCTGCTTGTCTGTGAAACTTGAGACTCGTGTAACTATGTGATCACTTGTTAACCTGTGTACCTGGTCGCGTCTGTGTCTTATTTTGACGATGAGCCTTTGGAAACAAGTCTTTGACTAAAAGGGTTATAATTCTGATTATACAAGTAAAATAAATAAACAAACAAGGTACCACTCCTCCACCTTCTTCCAGGGATGGCCGTTCTCCGAGCCCCTTGAATTTGGGGCTGCGTGTGGCACTGTCAACTTGGGTGCCGCATGTGGCGCCATCAACTTTTGTGCAGCACGCAGTGCCGTAGACTTCAGTGCTGTATACGGTGCCATCGACTTTGGTGCCGCATGCGGCGCAGCTGACTTCGGTGCCGCGTGCAGCACTGTCTTCTTGGTGCAGCATCGGGGTCTTCAGGGTGGGTTTGTTTCCGGACCCAGGTGCCCTCCAGTCTATCCCTTGCCCAGGTTGGCTTTGCTGGGGCATTTCCTGTTTCTGTGGGGCAGATGTGGAGCATGACGAGTCTGATCTGGACCTCATCATTCTGACAAATGCAAGATGACTTGTTTTACAGCCTGGATGTGAACTCCTCATCCCAACCGAATCCTGGTTGAAGCCATGTCTTTTCAGTCTCTCCTTAGGACATGGATTCTGACCTGGCTCTGCAGACCTCCGATGTAGACCCATGGGGGCTTTTGCATCTCAATTTCCCCATGTTCAAGAACATTGTGACCTCTGCCCACCCTCCTTGACATCTTGTTGTACGCGGTGTGGGGAAGGTCTACTCTGATTCCTTTGATGCCCCCCAGGGAGGGACACTTTTTTACCTCACAACCCTCTGCAGATGCTGTGGTTGTCAGAGCAGAGAATGACGAGGCTGTTCTCCCTCAGGGGTCCGCAGTTCATCCAAACAATAGGGAATCTTGCAAGATTGACACCTTGGGGAAATGAGCAGTCAATACTGCAAAAGCACAGTGGAGGCCTACAGCTCTGCCTCCAAGGCAGCTACTACTGGGATCTGTGTCCAGTGACACTCCTGACTTAAAACATCAGGATTTTCTAATAATTCTCACCTGCTCGGTGCTCAAGTAGCTCTGTTCAGAACAGCCGGACCGGCTCCTTCCACTCCTCAAGGGGGCTGGAACCATCATCAGTTTTGCAACAAGCAGTCCTGCAAGGTAGAGATTGAGGGGTCATTACAGAGTTGAGCTCTATCAGCCGTGAAGAAAACAAAGCTCAAGGCACAAGGCCCAAAAGCGCCAAATGCCACTCTCTAAGACAGTCCGGGTTCCATCTCAACTGCCTGAGGTGGAACTTCACGCTGCAGTGAGAGATTGTCTGACTCACTTTCATCCTATGGCAGTCTATAATAATAGACAAGTGGGTCCCCCGGATTTTCTGGAAGGGGTACTCCCTCAATCGGAGACTCCCCTGACTGTCCACCCAAGCAGCAGCACAGTCTACCCACTTCACAGTCAGACCTTCTCACCTCAGAGATTTAGGGCCTTCGTTGTAGTCTTCTGATCCCTAAAAAAACAGGCGGCATGCGCCCTATTCATGACCTCAGAAGCAAAATAGGTCTTTGTTCAGGGCAGGATGGTCTCCGTAGGGACTCTCCTACCACCTCTCCAGCAGCACAACTGGTTTGCATCCCTGGACATGCAGGAGGCTTCCATGAAGGTACTGCCGACCCTGCAAAAATCACAGCTTCAAGCCTCTCAGCTTCTCTTCATAGAAGACCTCCCCCTCCCCAGTCACCTCCTAGGGGTCAAGGTGACCCATTTTGTCTGGATGGCTCTTTTCCTCACAGACAGTAACCTTGTACAAGCAGGATGCATGTAGTGGATGCTGGGCCTCAGGGCCTCTGCTGCTTTCATAAGTGCCTCTGGCCGTTTCCACATGAGGACCACACAGTGGATGCTCAGCACATGGTGGTCCATGACCACACACCCACAGTCCTTCCACATAAAGGTGACAGAACCCCTGACAAGATCACTTGCATGGTGAACACAGGAAGACAGGCTTCTACAAGGTCTACCTTTTGCCCCACTGGCATCTCAGATCACCATCACCACAGATGCATCGCTGACTGGTGGGGGAGCTCACTGTCAAGACCTCCACACTCAGAGAGTGTGGAGCCAGGAGGAGTCTCATCTTCACATAAATGTCTTCGAGATGAGAGCTGTCCTATATGCTTCCGAGTCCCGAAGGATGTCTCTACCATGAGGTATTCTCCTTCAGACGGACAATAAGGCCGTGATGTATTGCATCAACGAGCAGGATAGAGCGCGCTCCTACCCTCTGTGCAGGGAGGCCGTGAAGGGGTGGGAGTGATGTCTTGAGCATGATACTCTAATTCAGATCGACCTAGCGGATCACATCAGCAGGCTGGAGGCAGGTTCCTACGAATGGTCACTCGCCCCAGCAATGTGCAGTCACTATTCAACGAGCGGGACAGTCCAGACCTGAACCTTTTTTCATCCCCACTCAACGCAAAACTGCCTCTGTTCTGCTCCAGAAATCCAAAGCCTGATGTTTTCTGTCAGAATGCATTCACACTGTGGTGGACAAGATGCTTTCTGTATGCATTTCCTCCCATTCCTTTAGTTCAGAGGGTGCTGCTCAAGCTGAAGGCACAGGGGGGAAGGATGATCCTCATCACCATGCATTGGCCTCATCAGCTATGGTTTCCACTAATCAACAGGTTGTCAGAAGTCTTCCCCGAGGAAGCTCCTCTTTGAATGGACCTCCTGACACAGGGAGCCCTGGTCCATCCCAACCTGCGCTCCCTTCATCGCCATGCCTGGCTACCTGAGGAGATAGATGTGGGTAGGTCTGCGGTCTCTCAAAGGATCTCAGAAATCCAGTTAACGCAAGCCTTCCACTTGGAAACTTGCACGACTAAGTGGAAGCGATTTTCCATTTGGTGTGCAAAAAAGTCCACGCTAGATATATTTTGTTGCCCATCGAATAAAGTGTTGGAGTACTTCTTAGACCTGTCAAATGCAGGACTGCAATACTCGGCAGTGAAGATACACCTCTACGCAATTTCCACCTACCATGAGCCAGTGTAGAACATGTCGCTGGCTCAGTTACCGCTAGCCAAGAGATTCCTCAAGGGTATCCTACACACTAGACCCTTGGTCAGCAAACCATTGGCCATGTGGGATAGCAACATTGTGCTAGATATGCTCACCCATAAACCTTTGAGCCTCTAGCCACCTGTGACTTGAAGTTTCTGACCTGGAAGACTGCCTTCTTAGTGGTCGTTACTTCCGCTCGCGGGGTTTCTGAAATTCATGCCTTGGTCACAGACCCTCCATATACTATCTTTCACAAGAACAAAGTGGTACTTTGTACTCACCCCAAATTCCTGCCCAGTTAGTTCAGAATTTCACCTTAACCAACCCCTGGTTCTTCCCACTTATTTTGCCAACTTCCAGAATGAAGGGGGACGCACCCTTCACTCTCTGGATGTCAAGAGAGTTCTACGATTCTACATCAACAGAACTAAAGAGTTTCGCAAATTCAAGCATCTTTTCACATTTTTCAGCATGGCCCGGCTGGGTCAGCCTGTTGCCATTAGATGCATTTCTGCATGGCTGGTGGCATGTCTTCATCACTGCTACTTGATGGTGCGGGTCAAGTTGGAAGGCTGGGTTTACGTCTACTCTACCAGAGTGGTTGCGACATCTCTGGCAGAAATTCATAACGGACCCATTACAGATATTTGCAAAGCAGCTACTTGGAGCTCGGTGCACACCCTTGTGAAGCACTACCTTATGGATGTCCATGACAGACAGCACACTTCCTTCGGCAGGACAATCCGTAATGGACTTCTGTCCTGACTGAGCTCTATCTTCTGCTCGAGGTATTGGTTTTTAGCTCCGTATTCTCCCATTAGTGTGAATGAACGATGAAGGCCTTTAGTCCAGGAAGATATGGAAATTACATACCTACCGTAATTCTTGATTATCTTGGACAAAGTCGTCACCATTCATTCACACACCTATCCACCATCCCCCAAGCTCACTCATCCTGCTTCTGGTCTTCACTCCCTCTTTGGCTTGGGCTGTGAAGATGCTGTTGAGTAGACTCTTCTTTCGTGGTCATCCGAGCTATTTTATGTCCGGATTAAGTTATGTGTTTCCTAGGTTAGTTTATGCTGCACCTCTTCAGCCGAAAAGGTACTGAGGCGATTGAAGGGTTGACGCTGAGATGGCCCATACAGGCATAAGCCAGCCTCACAGTGCCGCACATGTGCGGATCTACCTTGGCACCAGCCTTCCTGAAGATTTTTGGCTCCCACTGGGTCCTAGTGCCTCCAGCATAGTCCCATTAGGGTGAATGAATGGTGAAAACTTCATCCAAGAAGATCAAGAAATACGGTAGATACATAACCTTTGTACACCACACATTTTCATTTACATGACAACTTACCGTAACAGTATCTTAGAGGGGATCTCAGTCATCAGGTCTCCCTTCCCTCCCACCATCTCCCTGTTTGGGGTTCCTGTCTCAGACTGGCTGTCTGGTGTATCCAGCCTGTTATTCAGGCCTGGGCACCTCTCTCTCGCTCTCTTTCTCTCTCTCTCTCTCTCTCTCCTCAGTCCCCTTTGGCATGGGTTTGCTCCCTTAGTTTCTGGGGGAAAGAACTGAGGAGGGAGAGGGGCTGCTCACGTCTTTATAGGGTTGGTGATGCCGGCGTGTTGTACTGCTGGAATATCTTCTGTGTGGATCCTGCTTCACCGACAGTGGAGTTCATACAGTGTGACCTGATGACTGAGATCCCCTTGAAGATCTACTGCTATGGTAAGTTCTTACATAACTGTTCTTTATGCAAGATGAATCGGGACCTTCAGTCAGGGTATAAAACTTTAAAAAGCACAGTAAACTGTGTGCTGGCCAGAGTTTGGGAGAAAGAAAGGTGAAAATCATCCCTGCAATTAGCTGGGGGGATAGCTGCTAATTGGTGAGTTGGGCTTAGAAAGAAGTGAAGCAGTTGTCCACATTTAGACTTTATATCAGTCAAACTGTGAACTTGCTATCAGAGCAAGGAGGCAGCTGACTGACGCAGCTAGAACATTATTAAACCAGGTAGTACTATGGTCTGCGGACATGGATATGTTATTCTATCCACACTATCTGGCAGTGTCCATTCCTCTTTAAGATGTGCCGGAAAGTCTTCAAGCTGGCTCCTCCCACCCACCTGGGTGGTATATCCCTTGGCTCTGCCCCATGACGCCAGAGCTTCCTTTCTGCTGAAAGAAGCAGGTTCCCTCCTTCCCGCTTCCGCGTTGTAGGTCCTAGCACTTTTCTAACCATTTGGATTGCTTTCTAAAAATTCGATCTTACTTCGAGAGGAAGCTCTTGCAGCAGGTAACACATGTAGAACTGACGTCACCTGGCGGAAGATCTCTGTAATTCTTTTCTCCAGCAGTACCGATGTGGGACTGCCCACCCAATGTTGGCTCCACCGCCAACGTCACCCAGTATAAAGGCAGGTGGCAGTCCCCACGTGCTCCAGTTCTTTCCCACCGCGGCAACATGTTAGCTCTCTAACAGTTCCTTAGCTTTAGAACTTTTTTCTACTGTCTTGTTTCAGCGGTCCATACTACGTATATCCTTTCCACTGACTGGGCACAGTAATAAGTGCCCTTGCAGGAAGCAGATCCCTTCCAAGGATGGACATTCGGCCTGCCTGCCTTTTTTGCCTGGGCCCAGGCCACGACACCAGCGCCTGTACCCACTGCCAGGCCTTCAACAGCCAGACCAGGATTCAGAGACAGAAGTCTCTTCAGGCTTACCTAGCCCAACAATGTTTGGCCCAGATGCAGCAGGAGATGTCCTCTGGGAGGGACTGTCTTTCCCCCTCTCCAAAGAAGAAACACAGAAAGGAGAAGCACCACCACCGGGACTGGGATCGCTCGGCCTCCAGACCCAGGTCTTCCAGCTCCCAGTCCGCTGGTCGCTCCGGCTCCTCCAGTCATGAGGCCTGGCTTACTTCTCTCAAGCCTTCCACCTCAGCTTCTCTTGCTAAGGGGTCTTCCCTTCAGCCTATAAAAATTAGGCCCCCAGACTCCGGTTCTGCAGCAGCAAAACAGCCTTTGGACTCAGGCTCCTTGGTGCCTAAGAGGCCCTCCAGTGCCGGCTCCGCAGCAGCAGCTAAAGGTAAGTCCTCCTCCCAAGCGGCCTCGGCCTATCCCTGGGAATCCAAACAATCTGCGGGGCACTCCTCTTCCAGGGCTTCGTCCCTGCCCCTAAGCACAAGTCCGACCAGCGTGTGTCCGCGGATTCTGACCGACACCCCTCGGACAAGCACCGAAAATCTGCTGACAGGCCAATCAAGGCCTCTTCTTGCTCCAACCGTCCCCACCGTTCCCCAGATAAGGAACGTCCGTTGGACAAGGCTTCTGGCCAGACACCAGAGAATCGTCCTTCAGTGCCTCCTCCGGCGCCGGATAAGCCACCAACTGTACCACTACCATCTTCAGTCTTCCCGACGCCTCTCCTAGGGACTGTGCCAATGCCTCACAGAGGGACCATACGCCGTTCCATCCATCGGATCCCGACAATGGTACTACTGAACTACCACCGGCGTCGCCTATTAGACCAACGCCAGATCCAACTGATGCCAGTTCGGGAGAAGGCAGACTGACATCGCCCCCAAAACCTGGGTCTCCAAAGCTGGGCATATCTCAGGTGAAGAAACTTTTCACCTATTGGTGGGAGACTGTCAAACAGGATTTGGTTTCCCCTCCTGTTCCCACACCTAAGCCTACTCCCATCACCCACGATCCCATCACGCCAGATGTTCAGGTCACCTCTGTTCCATCTGGAAATGAGGTGGATAAAACTCCCACTAGTCCCAAGAAGCACAAGAATAAGTGCAGGAGGACCAGATCTCCTTCCTCCTCCTCCCGCTGTCCTTCATCCAGATGACCCAGACATAGGAAGAGAAGACAACGTTCCTCCTCCTCTTCTTCAGAAGACTATGGGGAGTCTGAACCTTCCTACCCTGGTTCTGACCCTGAATCGCTTCCGGGTGATACAGAGGACCAGCCAAAATCTCCACCCGATGATCCCAGCTTTATGAAGGTCATGAGGCACATACAGAAGAACATGGGATGGGATACAGAGGCCCTAGACCTTGAACGCTTGTGTCTGGCAAAGTATTTGCACCAGAAGAACCCTAAGCAGATGGTTATCCCCCCATTAGTGGATACCTTGCAAGACGTCACCCTTGCCACTTGGAAACATCCACATGCTGCTTCTGCGGTGCCCAAAAAGGTAAATCGCCTGTACCGGGTCCCCAAGGACCACTCTTATCTGGCCGAACATCCCACAGCTGATTCCGTGGTTATATCAGCTGCACACGATCATTTGCAGAGGCCTAAGCACCTAAGTACTCAGCCGCCAGACAGGGAGTCTAAGCAGCTGGATTCTTTAGGGTGTAGGGTGTACTCGTCTGGCACCTGCAGCATACATAGCCTCAATTTTTTGATGCACATGGTCCAGTTCCAGAACACCCTTTGGGACCAAGGACTGGACATCCTGCAAGGCATGCCCGAGTGCCCTCAAAAGGCAGAGCTTGCTAAACTTTTGCAGATGGGCTTGGATGTGGGTACTCGCGTCCTCCGAGCAGAGTATGACTCTGCGGACACTTCAGCAAGGGCAGCTGCTACCGGAATTTGTCTTTGGCGCCATTCCTGGCTCCAGGTCTCAGGGTTCGACCCAGAAGTGCAAACTACCCTTCTGGACGCCCTTTTCAGAGGCTCTGTGCTGTTCAGCGAAGACACAGAGAAGGTCGTAGTTAAACTGCAGGACTCCGGAAAGGCTATCCGTTCCGTGCAGTCTGTGTATCGCCCAAAATGGGAGCATTTTCACTGGCCCCGTTTTCATGGCAGAGGGGGACATCAGCCCTGTGTTCAGTCTCACGCAGCAGGGAGGCTTTGGTCAAAGAGGTGGGTCCAGAGGTGCGGCCTTGACCTCCTCTAGACAGGCTAGACCTTTAGCTGCTGCCCTCCCTCCCCCTCTGTCAACCTGACTATTTAAGCTACCCCCTCTTCCAGTCCTGTCATCCAGAGAGCCAGTGGGAGGTCGTTTTTCTCTTTATGTACAGGCCTGGAGAGAATTGACCTCTGACCAGTGGGTCATCAACCTCGTGGAGTTCAGGCACTCCATAGAGTTTGAGTCTTTACCCCCGGACAGACCTCCACCCCCCTCCCACTATCCGAGAGACCACAGAGCTCTTATCAGACTGGAGATCCAGTTTCTCTTGACCAAGGACGCTATAGAATATGTCCCGGAGGCAGAGATAGAATCTGGTTTCTACTCCTGCGTCTTCCTGGTTCCCAAGAAGTTAAGGGACTTAAGGCCCATTCTAGATCTCAGTGATCTCAATCGGTGGGTCTCCTATCAGAGATTCTGAATGGTCTCACTTCCAAATCTCCTTCCCTTCCTTTCGGTCAGGGATTGGATGGCTTCCCTGGACATGCAGGATGCATATCTGCACTTATCCATCTGCAGAAATCATCGGAAATTCCTGAAATTCAGGTTCGAAAGGCGGTCCTACCAATTCAGGGTCCTCCCCTTTGGCCTTTCCTCTGCCCCCAGGGCCTTCACAAAATGCCCTGCCGTTGTCGTAGCGGCACTGCACAGAAACAGGCATTTTCTGTTTCCCTAGCTAGACGATTGGCTTCTGTTGGCACCGTCCAGGTTTCGTCTTTGGGAGACCATCCTGGAAACTCTCTCCCTCTTTCCGTGCCTGGAAATCACAGTGAACCCAGAAAAGTCACAGCTCCTACCCGCCCAGTGTCTAGTATTCATAGGAGCCTTACTGGATACCTCCTTGGGGAAGGCCTTCCTACCTTCTGACAGAGCAGAGCACCTCAGGGCACTAGCAATCCAAGCTTGTTCAGCATCTGTCGTCCCGGCCAGATCCATTCTTTGACTTCTGGGACACATGGCGGCTGCCATAGTTTTGGTCCCCTTCGCCAGGCTGCGCATGCGCACCATTCAGTGGACACATCGCGTTCAGTGGGACCAAGCCAGGGACAATTTTAATTTGCCTATCTGGATCACAGAACCAATTTGTCGAGAACTCTGCTGGTGGGGGTCCCCTCAGAATCTCTGAAGAGGCCTCCCTTTCCAGCCAGACACACCTAACCAGACTCTCACTACAAATGTGACTGGGACAGGATGGAGGGCTCATCTGGGGATCCACAGGACTCGAGGACTGTGGTCCCTGTTAGAGGAGAACCTGCACATCAATGTGCTCAAGCTACAAGTTGTCCTGTACTCTCTGCAGGCACTCACTCCATTCCTACCTCCCGGCCACCTTCAGGTTCAAACGGGCAGCACTTCCGTGGTGTTCTACATCAACAAGCAGGGAAGCATACACTCTTATCCCCTATGTCAGGGAGCCATGAGAGTGTGGGACTGGGCGACAGAGCATTAACTTAGTCTATCGGCAGTCCATGTTCCAGGTTCTCTGAATGTGGTTGCAAATGCTCTCAGCTGAGCCAAACCATTAACTCACGAGTGGTCCCTGCTACAGTCGGTAGCAGACACCATGTTCATCAGATGGGGATGCCAGAATTGGACCTTTTTGCATCTCATTGCAATGCAAAACTGCCCAATTTCTGCTCACTCAGTCCCGAGCCTGGAAATTTCTGGCAAGACGCATTGTCCCTGTCCTGGAAAGGGAGGTTCCTTTATGCATTTCCTCCCTTCCTTCTCTTGCAGCGGGTTCTGCTCAAAGCCCAATCAGAGAGGGTGGTCATGATCCTGATAGCCCCTCTGTGGCCCGGACAGATTTGGTTCCCACTGCTCAGGCATCTGACATTGGAGCCTTAGTGGCCCCTTCCACTCTCGGGTCAGCTACTCGCTCAGCAACAGGGAGCTTTGGTCCATCCCAACTTACACTCCCTCCATCTGCATGCTTGGCTCCTCAGGACCTAGAGAAGCTCAAAATTGGAGTATCGGACAAGGTAGCTCAAATCTTGGTTGAGGCACAGAAGCTCACTACCAGGGCCACCTACGCCATGAAATGGAAACGCTTTGTCTGTGGGGCACAGCCAGGAGATTGGACCCTCTGGTCTGTCCAGTCAACTCTGTCTTACAATACCCATTATCCCAGTCGGAGTCAGGTCTCCATTACTCCTCCATAAAAGTACACCTGGCCACTGTTTCTGCCTATCATCACTGTGTCCATGACAGGACAGTGGCTCAATTGGAGGTACTTAAAACCTTCCTTAAGGGGATCCTGCATCTCCTTCACCCTGTTCAGGATCCTGTTTTTCCTTGGGACTTATTGTTTATTCTGGAAAGGCTTACGCTCCCCCCATTTGAACTGGCTATGAGTTGTGAGCTTCATTAGCTCTCCTGGAAGACATTGCTTTTGGTTGCAGTCACCTCTGCTAGACGCATTTCTGAGCTTCATGCTTTGATGTGTAGAGAACCTTATCTGATTTTTCACAAGGATAGGGTGGATCTCTGCACCAATCCTAAATTCCTTCCTAAAGTAGTCTTGGAGCTTACTCTTAATCAGTCAGTTCAGCTTCTAGTTTATTACCCGGAATACTCCAACCTGGGTGAGGCGCTTCTGCACACCTTAGATGTACATAGAGCTTTGCACTGTTACCTAGAACCAAGGAGGCCAGGCATTCAGATCAGCTTTTTATATCCTTTGCGGACAGGTCCTTGGGGCGCCCGGTTACCAAACACTTTTGCGTTTGTTGGTTAGCTGCATTTCTGTTATGAGAAGGGTGGGAAAACTCTTCCGGGTGCGGTCAGGGCACATTCCACCAGAGCGGTTGCTACTTCTTTCGTAGCACTCAAGAGTGTCGCCAGCTGACATTTGAGCTGCTACCACTTGGCACTCTGTTCACATGTTCATCAGGCACTACAGCCTGAATATAATTTCCAGGCGTCGAGCAGGGTTTGGCCTTGCGGTTCTCCAGGGCCTTTTCTCATGAGTGGTCTCTCTCCCTATGTGTGTGTGCCTCTTCTTTCCCACTCTCAAGGGTTGTCTTAAGCTTTATACTGCTTGAGAGCTTGTCTGTCTGTTACTTCCCCTTCCCAAGGGTTGTCTTAAGTTTTATACTGCTTGGGAATCAGTCCTACATGTGTTACCTGCTGCAAGAGCTTCCTCTTGAAGTAAGATAGTACAGTTACGTAAGAACTTACCATAACAGTAGATCTTTGAGAGAAGCTCTTGCAGCGGGTATTTATTTATTTATTTGAGATAATCAGAAAGACCTTTGAGTCAAAGACTCATTTACAAAGGTTCCACGTCATACATAAAGAACAGAGAAACAATACAGGTTTTACAAGATGTTAGTACCTAACAAGGATCATACACAGTAATGGAAAACAATTTCTCTTATTAACACATGGTGATACATTTGTTTCAGCAGATGAGCTACCCTTTTAGGGTAGGGATGTTTTAGCGCCAGAGTCGCACAGCCATTAGAGGAGCAGAGAGTTTCCTTGGTGGCTGCTTGTCAAAGTGATTTTTGGGCGGTTTGGGCCATTATGCTACCGTGGGTCAGCTGGAGGCCGACTCCATATTTCGGCGCTCAGGCAATACCAGGGACATCGACAAGCCACCGGACAAGGAGTCCAAGAAATTGGGCCATTTAGCAAAAAAGGTTAATGCTGATTCCTCGCTCAGTCTCCATCAGGTGAGTTCGGCCGTCTTGATGGCACACTTCTCCCATGCCCTCTTGGGCTCTTTGCATAAGGGGATTCCTCACCTACCTGCGGACGGGCCTGGCTGTGGTTAAGCAACAACTGTAGATGACTGTGGATCGGGGAGATTCCTGTGCCCGCTCAGTGGTAGCCGCAGGCGCCATGCACTGTAGGGCTTGGCTGAGGATCTTGACCTTCACGGCAGACACTCACCACAAGCTGGCGGATATTCCTTTCCTGAACACCAACCTGTTTAGGCCCAGTGCGGAGGGTCACCTCCAGCATATCAAGAAGTCCAGTGCCACCTTGGACTCCATAACATTCGCTCAAAAGGATCCCAAGGGCTCCAGGCAGCAGCAGCAAAAGCCCTTTCGGTCCTCCACTCTTGCAGCAAAACCAGCCCAGCATCAGCCGGGCCAGCAGGCTCAGTCTTGGCAACCCAGGCCCAAGTCAGTGACCTCAGTGCTCCTTAAAACCGGAGGGAGGGATCCTGTGGCTCCTCATCCAGGTCCTCCTCCTCCTCCTCCTCCAAGCCTGCTCAGTGATGGGATGGGGAGTGCCACCATCATGCCTGTCTTGCCTCCCCTGGGTCCTCCTGTGGGGGGCCAGCTCCGCCACTTCCTTTCCGCCTGGTCTGCTGTCACCACGGACAGGTGGATTCTAGAAGTGGTCGGTCAGGTTCTGCCTTGAATTCGAACAGTACCCTCCAAGCCGAGCCCGCACCCCAAGGCAGGACATGGTATCTGCAGACACTCAGTCGGCTCTTCGAGACAACATAGCCCAGCTGCTCCACAAGAAGGTCATGGTCAGAGTAGGGGATCCTCCAGAACACCCAGGGTTTGTCTCCAGGTATTTCCTGGTGCCAAAGCAGATGGGGGGCTGGCACCCCATTCTAGATCTGCATGACCTGAACAAGTTCCTCGGGTCGCACACCTTGAGGATGGTAACTCTGTCTCAGATCATGCCATCTCTAGAGCAGAACATGTAGTTTTGCTCCATGGATCTTCAGGACACGTTCTTTCACATCCTGATCCATCAGTCCCACCAAAGGTTCCTCTGCTTTCAAGCCCTCTATGAGTTCCATGCCATGCCATTCAGCCTCTCCTCGGTCCCCAAGGTCTTCACCAAATGCATGGTAGTGGTGGTAGCTTACCTGAGGTGCCGAGGGGTCCTGGTGTACCCCTACCTGGACAACTGGCTGATTGTAGGTCCCTCCAAGCAGGAGGTGGAGCAGTTCAGGGACCTGTCCTTCCAGACCTACACCTCCCTCTTCCTCCTGGTTAACAAGACCAAGTCGGAACTTGTGCCCTCGCAAGTGATCAGCTTTATCGGGGCAGAGATCGACTCTTGCCGAGCCAGAGCCCAGCTCCCTGCAGACAGGGTGGAGGTTCTCTCCTCCTTTGCCCAGTCATTTCGGGTTGGGTAGTTGCGCCCTGCCTAGGACTTCCTGTGCCTTCTGGGTTACATGGCGGCCTGCACCAGCATGGTCCGATGGGCCCATTGGAATATGCAATCCCTGCAGTGGGAGCGGGCCAGTCAGTGGTCTCAGCACAAAAGTCACTTTGACCAGCTGGTCACTGTGATCCAGAAGATGTGGGATGCCCTCCAGTGGTAGCTGGTCCCAGAGCATCTGCAGGAAGGGATCCCGTTCATCTGCCCTGAGCTGATGGTCATCCTGATGACTGACGTCTCTCTCACGGGCTGGGATGCCCATCTGGGGGAACACAGAGTCCATGGGCTCTGGACCCCCGAGTAGTCCCGATGACACGTCAACCTGCTGGAGCTCCGGGCAGTTCAGCTGGTGCTGACTGCATTCGCCCTGTATGTTCGAGGTCAAGTGGTCCAAGTCCAGATGAACAACACCATGACCATGTACTCCCTGCCTTTGTGCAAGGAAGCTGTCTGCCTTTGGACCCTTGTGTGCAGCCTGGAGGCAGATCACCTAGCCGTACATGTTGCAGGAGCCTCCAGTCAGCTGGCAGATGTGCTCAGCCGGGTAGGCAAGGTGTCTCACGAGTAGTCTTTCCATCTGGAGGTAGTCCACAGTCTGTTCTCCCAGTGGGGCACCCCTCAGGTGGACCTGTTTGCCTTTCCCTGACGGAGTCCGCGAGGGGGACTGCTACTTCTGAGGTCAGGGACCATCCTTCTGGACTCGCACGGTCCCAGTCACCTCATGGGGGGATTTCTTTTTTGGGGCACAGCTCTGACCGTTCCGAACCTGGTTGAATGGCTGTTAGCTGCAGCGGCTTTGGGATCCCCCTCCTAGCGAAGGGTTTCCTGTTGGCCTCCCTACCCTGACAGAGATCATTCTCCTGCTGCCAGGAGCCTGCCCTCCGAGCCTCTGTCTCCATCCCCGGTAGTCCCAGGTATTCCTGGTCCTCGCATGCCTCTTACTTGGGAACAGTTCAGAGGATCGGCTGCATTTTTTCCCACCCACCCACCTACCTCCATGCCCTGGACCAGCAGGTGTTTCACCATGCCTCTGTGCAGCCGACCCATGAACTGGGGAGCTCGTCTTCCTCCTCTTCTACCTCTACTGAGGGAGAGGAACCCTCGGTCCACATATACCCAGCGTCTGATCTGTTCTCCTATCAAGCGCTTCCTTGTGAGGATGTTGGACGAGCTCCACCTGACCCCCGTACCTATCAGCAATCCTGAGCATGTGACGCGCGCCTTCTTGGGTGAATTCAGTGCGGCCCACTTGGTGGTTCCCGCCTGGCCTGTTCCTTTTCAGGAAGCGTCGCATCGGCTCTGGCTTTGTCCCTTCTCCACTGTTCCAGCCCCAGGGACTTACACCAGCGGTATTGTGCTCCCTTGGGGTCTCCAGGTTCTCTGCGTCATCCCTCTTCGGGTTTGACCTCCCTGGATACCACCTCAGGGCCTCATGCCCCCTACCGTGACCGCCCTCCAGATTTGGACTCTGCGGACTTCAACTTTTGGGAGAGATAAGTGTTCTACTCGGCACGGATCTCCCTGTCAGTTGCAGCACATCAGACCCACTTTGCAGCCTATGACAGGTTCTTGTGGTTTAGGCTAGGACAACTCCTAGCTTCGATGCCTGATTTGGAGGAAACCAGGCAAGCCATCGCCCTCTCTGCACAGGGCCTGGAGCTAGCAGGGCACCAAGCAAGGGCATCTTATGATGCCAGTGAGGTAGCTTCCAGAGTGGTAGGGACAGCGATCTGCCTTCAGCGGATGGCATGGCTTCGCCTGTGTCGGTTGTCACCCCTGGCCCGGCATAGGGTGATTTACTCTGCCTACCAGAGAACCCATCTCTTCTCCCGACGGGTGAGACAGCGACTTTCGGGGTGCCTACCTTCCCCACGGGGGATCCCTGTCTCACCCAGACCAGTCTCAGGCCAGTAAGGGTTCTCTCCTTCAGTGTCTCACCCACTGGAGGCTAAGGAACCTGGTCCCTTAGGGTGTTCTGGGTACCCCCCCTTCAGGGTGGGGTGGGGCTCGGTACTCACCCAAGTAGTGATGATTGGTGAAGACTGACAGATAAGATATGAAAATTACGTACCTACTGTAATTGTTGATCTTTCTGTGTATCTTCACCATTCATCACTAAATTCCACCCTCCATCCCCCTGGGCCTCAGTCTCTGGACTCCACCCTTCCCCTGTGTGTCTTTCTTTTCCTCGCTCTCCTCTCCCTTGTGTGTATGCGGGAGGGGACTGTGGAGATACACAGGGGTAAACCCTTTAGCTGTTGTTGAGTTTGGAGAGGGCCTTCTTCCCCCTTTCCAGAGGGGTCTCGGAGTGAGGGGGGCCTCCCCTTTTCTTCTCCCTCTTCTATAGTTTGATTATTGGTGACCTCAAATTCAAGGCCACATTGTTTCTTTGAAGACTCTGGCTGTTAAAACTTTCTCCCCTCCTTTATTTTGGTGGGGGGGGGGAGAATTGAGATGAACCCTCAGCTTGTACTCCTTGTGGGTGGTCTTCAGACCACGCTGCAACTTTCGTCCTGCAGCTGTCCTTTATTGTCCAGGTCTGGACCTTGTTCCCTAAAATCACATTGTGCATCTCCGCTTCTGAGGGTGTGCTTCTCTTTTTCCCCCCTCCCTCCCCTTATTTTTCCCTTCCTCACCCGTCTCCTTCTTCTCCTTCCAGAGATTGGGGCCCTTTTGCCCCAATTTCCTTTTCTAAGTCTCCTCCCTCCGTCGCCTTAGTTGTTTTTTTCTCCTTTTGGTTTATTCTTCCTTTCCTTTTATCTATCCTTTAGGCTCTTTTGCCTCATCCCACGCTCCCTTCTGTACACTCTCCGGCGTGTCAGAACTGGTACTGGGGCGGAGTTGACAATGACTAACTACCAACCCTCGAGCGCCATGTAGAACGTCGGCCTCAAGGGTGGCGCTAGCCCGTTGACTCCGCCCATGGGGGAAAAAAAGTCTCCCACAGGGTCCTAGCGAGCTATACCCAAGTATTGATGAATGGTGAAGATACACAGAAAGATCAACAATTACGGTAGGTACATAATTTTCATTTCTAGGAGTGGTATATGTTGTTCATCCACACAGACCCACCCAACCTCCCAGGCTTCAACGCACAACCACTGCTTCCAGCGTGCAAGATCGGGCATCAAGGGGTGGAGCCAAGGTATATACCACCTGGGTGGGTGGGAGGAGCCAACTTTAAGACTTCTGGCAAGATATTTAAGGGGAAAGGACATGCCAAACAGTGTGGATGAGCAACATATACCACTCCTAGAACTACTGTTGCAGGTGAGTAACCTGTATTTACTGACCTGTAACAGTAGTTCTAGGAGTGGTATATGTTGTTCATCCACACGGATCCACCCGACCTCCCCTGGCTTAGGCGCACAACCTCTGTTTCCAGTGGGCAAGATCTGGCATCATGGGATGGAGCCAAGGGATATACCACCCGGGTGGGTGGGAGGAGCCAGCTTGAAGACTTTCCGACACATCTTAAAGGGGAAAGGAAACTGTCAGATAGTGTGGATGAACAACATATACCACTCCTAAAACTATTCTTACAGGTGAGTAATCTGTGTTTACTGTTCACTGATCATGTGACTGGTATCAGGAGACAGTAGAGGAGAGGAACATCCAGGAAATGGAAGAGAGACATAAAAGGACTCTGACCCACGTGTCTGATCACGTGAGTATCCCAATATATGAGTGCCCCAGAGCAGGAGTGTAGCTTCTACGTAAGTGATGTTTGCAGGGTGCCTGCAAGTAAGTACGCAGTTCCACTGAGTACTCTGGAAGTTACAGGTATCTGATAGCACAATTATAAGTGGTGAAGCTAGTTTAAAGGATCCTAAAGATCTTCATTGAGGGCATGTCTTGCATCAGGCCACACCTGTAGAACTACAGACACTAGGCACTAGGACCACACAGAAACTTTCTAGCTAACAGTGTATATGGGGCCTACCACAAAATCATGGGCAGCCTCACACTCACTCAGTTCTTGTCCCACTGTTGATCTGTGCATGTTGGACTCCACGGAGACACCGCTGCTTCGGTTGACCGCTAACTTTCCTCTTTCTAACTTTCCTGTTCTTTCTCACCTTAGTTTTTGTGATCACTTTATTTTAAAGTGATTTTGAGTTTTCCATTTATGTCTAACACTTCTGAAAAACTCCTTTGTTTCTGCGATTGTGGCCAGAAGATCTTCGATAAGGACAACCACAGTGCCTGTGTCTGCTGCCTAAGCCCGGACAAGAACGTTCAGACCTACGAGATCTGCTGTGGATTCAACTGGACTAGCTGGCAGCACCACCTGGAAACCATCAAAAGCTTCCTGCGGAAACAGGTCACCCTAATGTAGAAGAAGCTCCAGAACAGAAGCTCCTCTGCTTCTCTGGCCCCATCCAGGGGCTCTCAAGCCTCCAAGGCACGAGACAAGTCAGCCGAGAAGCACAAGCACGGACAGGGACTGCAATAAGAAGCAGTCCTCCCTGGATCGCTCACATTCACCGCCTTCAGGTATCGGCTGCAACAGGATCATCGTCCGCCTTGATGGCAGCCCCTTTGCCTCCCAGACCCCATCTTCCGTGCCTTCTGCCACACTAACTGTGACCAGCAGTGGCTCCTCGGCATCAGGCTTCCTTGAGCTCCTGCCAACCTTTCAGCCCCTGCTGTTCCGGACCCTTTTCTCCATGGGCCACCAGACAGGGAGCTTCACTGGCTCGGATCTGACCAGCACTGGACCGGTTTTGGCAGGGCTCCTGCTATCTCCGACATCTTCGCCATGTGCCACGATCTCAACTTTGACATTGGGGACCCAGTCCTCCCCATTGTTGCTTTAGCCTATCGTGTCATCCTTGACATCTCTACCTACCCCGAAGATGTCCCAAGTTGGCGCATCTCCTGGGCCTCAGCCCATGCTGTCAACACCGCCGCCAATTCTGCTAGCACTGGGACCCCAGGATCCCCTGCTGGCACCACTAGGCCTTCCAACATCGCCTTTCTTTAACATCTTGGACATGTTTTACTCCCCTTGGGAGTTCTTGCACTAGCTCTCCCCTTCCCCCCCCGGGCAGACAGCCCCGGGGCTACTAGGCCTTCTTTCATGCCTACGCCTTTGGCAATACCACATCCAGTTCGTCCTCATTTTTTGGCACTGCCAGTGCCAATGTCAGACCCTGATGATGAGAAATGCCATCCTGACCTCTTCCCCTGGAAGGATGAGGATGATGATGAGTGTGACGATGACAGGGTAGGTAACCCGGCCCCCATCATTTTTACTCCAGTGTCTCTGCTGGGGGGCATGGACTCTGCCAGCTATACACCAAGGTCCCCCCCTGATGACCCCTCTTTTATTTCGGTCATGAGTTGGTTACAAACAGCAATGGGGTTTGACACTGAGAAGCAGGATGTCACTTGGAGGAATCTGACAGAGTACCCTGAGTTGCCAGATTCTTCTCCCCTTATTATCTCTCCCCTCATAGCAGCCTTTAAAGATGCCACTTTCGCTGCTTGGTACAGGCCAAATTTGATGCCTGCCATGCCTAGAAAGGTGGACAAAGTGTACTAGGCTCCCTCAGGGGAACCATACTTTGCTGGGCAATCTAAGGCAGATTCTGTGGTAATAAAAGCTGCTCACGATAGAACCAAGAACCCTAAGCACCTAAGCTCTCCTCTTCCTGATAAGGAGTCCAGAAAGTTGGACCTCTTGGGGAAGAGGACCTTTGCCTCTGCTATGCTGGCCATCAGGGTCTTGAATTATGTGGCCCACATGATCATGTTTCAGAATGCTCTCTGGAGGAAGACCAAGGCTGTGGCTCAGGCTCTCCCAGCGGGTTCCCAAAAGCAGGAACTGCTTAAGGCCCTTCCGTTTGGAGCCGGCATTGGCAAGCATCTTTTTTGATCCACCTATGATGCAGCTGATGCCTCTGCTAGGGCAGCAGAAGCAGTGGGCATCTGCTTGAGAAGACATTCTTGGCTTAGGGTGTCTGGCTTTGCTACAGATGTGCAACAGTTCATCCTTAATGCCCTCTTCAGAGGCTACAAACTGAATAGGATAGACGTGCAGGACATTCTTTCTGACCTGCATGACTCGGGTAGTACACTGTGGTCTGTCCACACCCAGCCAAAAAGTGACCAAAGGGTGCCCTTTTATCAGACCTTTCATAAGCCCAAGCAGGGGGTCAGACCCCAAAGCAAACACTGGGCAGTAACAGCCTTGCCTGTCCCCTCCTTGACCTCTGGGAAGGCTCCCAGAGGAGGAGGTTTGGCCCCGGCCACCGGGGTCAGTTCCGCATGACTCCTTGCCCCACCTTCACCCTCCGGTACTACAGGAGGCAGTGGTAAGGAGTTATTTCTCTCTCCACTTCAACAGGTGGAGGGAGATCACCTCGAATGTATGAGTCCTGCAGCTCATAGAACAAGGCCACACCCTAGAGCTTCTGGAGTGGCCTCCAAATCGCCTCCAGTTCATTCAGCTACCTTCCAGACCACATTCCAGTGCTGCTGGGGGAAGTCTGAACACTGCTGTTTAAAAAGGGCCATAGAACGTGTTCCTGTAGATCATAGGAACTGAGGGTTCTATTCCCATTTCTTTCTGGTCCCCAAATCCACTGGGGGTCTGTGGCCCATCCTCAAGCTTGGGAACCTGAATTCCTATATCCAGTACAAGATGTTCAGGACAGTAACATTACACAGCCCACTGCCACTGCTGCACTGGGGAGACTTGATCTGCTGCCTCAACATGCAGGATGCATATCTGCATCTCAAGATGTGTGCCCACCCCAACCCCGACAGTACCTTCGGTTCCAGTTCCAGGGGAAGCACTACCAGTTCCGAGCACTGCCCTTTGGCTTGTCTTCTGTGCCAGGATCTCTGCCAAATGCTTGGTGGTGGTAGCAGTGGCCCTCAGGAGGGAGGGGCTGTACATCTTCCCTTTCCTGGATGATTGGTTGCTCAAAGCACAGTCCAGGAAGCAGCTGCTCCTGACTCTGCCTTGGGAATCACAGTCAGTCTGCCCAAATCAGACTTGGCCCCTTGCCAGCACCTCTAGTACATTGGGTTGGTACTGGACATGGCTCAGGGCTTTGCGTTCTTCCTGTGGGACAGGGTGGACCGCCCGATGGCACTTGCCCAACTGCTTTACAGCAGCAGATATGTCACGGACAAAACCTTTCTACGGCTCTTGGGCCTTGTGGCTGCAGCTGTTGTCACGGTAATTTGGGCCAGGCTGCACATGCGGATTCCCCAGTGGACACTGAGGGTCCAGTGGGACCAGCACATCAATAACCTAGAACAGGTTCTAGTTTCTTCCCTAGTCATAAAGGGGTTCTTGGGGTGAATGGAACCCAACATCCTGTTGAGAGGGGTTCCCTTCCTCAATCCTTCCCCTCAGCAGATTATCACTACAGATGCTTTTGGGTTGGGGAAGGGATGTGGTCTGAAGTGAAGGCTACCCTCCACATCAGTGAACTAGAGATGAGAGCCGTCCTGTACACTTTACAAGTGTTCCAGACCCATCTGTCCCCAGGCCCTCTGCTAGTGCAGATGGACAACATCAGTGTAGTTCTCTATGTCAGCAAACAAGTGGGGACCCATCCGTACCCTCTGTCGAGAAGCGATGAGTGTCTGGTACTGGGATCTAGAATACGATCTAGAACTGTCTGCCATCTATGTTCCAGGCATCCGAAACGTCCTGGCGAACAGACTAACCTGATTACAGTCTCGGATGCACAAGTGAGAGCTGCTGACCTCGGTTGTAGAAGACCTGTTTGACAGGTGGGGTCATCCAGAGTTGGAACTTTTTTTGTTCCCACTCAACACAAAACTGCCATGTTTCTGCTTGCTCACTCCAGAGCCTGGAGTTTTCTGGCGAGAAGCATTGTCCCTCTCTTGGAAAGGGAGGTTCCTCTATGCCTTTCTTCCCTTCCCCCTGAGTCAGAGCGTGCTAATCAAGCTCCAGATGGAAGGGACCACATTAATCCTTATTGCCTCCTTCTGGCCTTGTCAGATCTGGTACCCCTTGCTGCAGCAGCTGGCAGTGGAACCCCCAATACCCTTGCCCCTGTGCAAAGGCCTGCTGTCACAGGGGCAGAGCATCCTGGTCCATCCGAACCTCAAGTCACTGCACTTCCATGCATTGCTCCTGAAGACATAGCCATGGCTACATCTGGGGTGTCCTAAAAGGTGGCTGATGTCCTGGTGTCAACAAGGAATCCCTCCAGCTGGGTCACTTATTCCATGAAGTGGAAGTGCTTTGCTCTATGGGCTGCTTCCCAACACTTGGACCCTTTCATTTGTCCAGTGAATCAGATTTTGGAGTACTTGCTGTCCCTTTCAGATTCTGGCCTGCAATACTTCTCTATTAAGGTTCACCTGCCAGCCATTTCGGCCTTCCATGTGCATGTTGATGGCCATATGGTGGCACAACTAGAGGTGTCCCATACTTTCTTGAGAGGCATTCAAACAACATGAAGTCTTGCTGTATTCTGACAATAGCAGAGAGTCCCAACCTTCGAACTGCCCTGGAGATGAAAGAGTTAACTTTCCATGCCAGGCATGGAATGCTGAGCTCGAGCTCGGTTGAGACTCTGTCTGTTGTTGTTTGAACTCAAACCGTCAGATTCTTTACTCCACCTCACTGAACAGTCGCTCCAGAGATTTCTCCTTTTGCTCGGTTCAATTTGTCGGTTAAAGTACCGCTTTTCTCGGTTTTCGACCGAAGTTAAACCATAACCTGTCGGTTCAGTCTCTGTCTGTGGTATTTGTGAGTACTAGATAGGTTGATATTATTTTCTTTTCTGTGTGGAACTTGTAAACAGTTCATCGGTTCGGTTTGAACCGATCAAGTTGTTAAAAAATCTTTATCTGTACTTTTAGTGTGTGGTTACCAGTTCTTATCGGTTCTAAAAAAAATTGATTTTTTTAAGTTTTTTCCACCACTTCGTACACGGTCAGGAACCAATAAGAGGGTCTTGCTTGGTGGATTGCCATTAAAAGGGTAAGTTTGGTTAGGACTGGCACAATGTCTGAGAAACCCAAAAGAAAAACCGGGCCCACTGGGTTTCAACACTAGTGTGTGTGGGGAAGTCTTTGCTAAGGCTGACCCCCACACCACCTGTGTTTATTGTCTGGGGTTTGACCACCTCAATGCAGACTGCCAGATTTGTAAAAATTTTCCTGCAGCTACCCTAGAGAAGAGAGTTGGTAGGCTCAGGGAAAGGGAGGCCAAAAAGTCCGCTGAACCGATGAGTTAGCCCGCCCGGTTCCAACCGAACCAGGAAGGAGGCCTCTGACCAGGGCGAGACTTCTTTGGGCAAAAGGAGACCCGATTCTGAGGAGTCGGTTCCGGCTAAGAGAAAATCAGATGGTGTGGATCCAAAACTTTCTTCTCCAACCGCTGAAGAAATAGCCAAAGCGATAAAAATTGTGCAGTCGCTTTCCCCGGTTCCGACCGAACCGGCACCATCAGGGAGGCGCTCGGTTCGGCCGGTTCCACTGGTTCAAGATTATGATTTAGAGGACTATTATGAACTGGAGGAGGAGGAAGAGGAGTATGAGGAAAGTGAATGTGGTTTTGAAAGTCTGGATGTGCCCATTGACCCGGACATCTCCCCAGACAGACCTTCAGGAGTGTTTCCTCCTAGGCTTTCTGAGTCTCCCCATTTCATGTTTTATAAAAAGTGGCTGAAACCCTCCAGCTTCCTATGGAAGAAGCTATGGATGACCAGGAAGAGCCTGACTATGTGGAAATGATGGATATCCCAGAGTCTAGGAGGCTGTCTATTCCCTTACACAAATCTTTTGGGAAACAGACATTTAAGATCTTAAAGATTCCTAATACTATACCTCCTGTGGATAAAAGAATGGACAAGAAGTATACATTGTCAGGCTCAGATACGGAGTTCCTTACACAACAATGCAGCCATGTTGGGGTAGTGCAGGCTGCAGCCTGTGATAAGGCAAATATTCCCTTGGCTTCACACCCCCCAGACAAGGACTCCAGGAGGATTGATGCCATGGCAAAGAAGCAGTACATGGCAGCATCCTTGGAACTCAGACAGGCCAACTATATGGCCTATACTGCTAGGTATCAGAAATCCAGATGGGACACTGTTATGGCTTTAGCAAAACAGGTCCCTGGCCAGCTTGCCAAGGAGCTGGAGCAGGTGGCTGCTGATGGTATTGAGGCATCCAAGGTGCAATTCCATGCTGCAGTGGACTCCAATGATGTGTCATCTAGAGTCATGGCTACATCTGTGGCACTTCGTAGAATGGCTTGGCTCAGATGTACTAGCCTGTCACAGGATACCCAGACTAAGGCCATAGATTTTCCTGTTGTGAGTAATTCTCTGTTTGGGGAGCAAACAGAGAATAACATGAAGAAAAATGAACGAATATAGGACCACCTATAGGAGTGCCCAGGCCAAGGAAAGGCAGGCCACTCCTCAGAGGCAGCATCCCAGGGGCAGGGGCAGGCCTTTTCATAGGCCTTTCTACCAAGCCCAGGCCTCGTCTTCTGCCTATGCTCAGAGAGGGTTCTTTAGAGGGAGAGGCAGAAGGGCTACAAGCAGACCTGCTTCCACCCCTCAGCCAAAGCCCCCTGCCAAACAGGCACCCTGATGGGCTTGCCAGGGCCGAGTCTCCACTACCTGTAGGGGGCAGGCTGGCTTACTTTGTCCAGGACTGGAAGTCTCTAACATCAGACAAGTGGGTCCTGGAAGTAGTAAGCCAGGGACTGGTTCTCAGCTCCAAAAAATTTCCAAAGCTGAGAACCAGATCCTTTCCACCTGCAAATCCCTCAGAGGCACTTGCCCTAGAGGCAGAGGTCTCTTCTCTCCTGGCTCTCAGAGCTGTGGAAAGGGTTCCACCCCTACACCAGGGCAAAAGATTGTACTCCAGGTACTTTCTTACCCCAAAAAAGACAGGAAAATGGTGGCCCATCCTGGATCTCAGATACTTAAACAAGCACCTTTTAAAACCAAAATTCAAAATGGTGACTCTGGGAATAATTCTACCCTCTCTAAGGCCAGGGGACTGGCTAGTTTTCCTGGACCTCAAGGAAGCCTATTTCCATATTCTCATCAGAAGCTCCCATCGAAAGTACCTCAGGTTCGAGCTGCCCTCAGGCCATTACCAGTTCAGAGCAATGCCCTTCGGTCTAACCTCTGCTCCGAGGGTGTTCACAAAATGCCTGGCAGTAGTAGTTGCTTCTCTAAAAAGGCAAAGGATTGCCATCTTCCCATACCTGGACGACTGGCTCATAATAGGCCAGTCCCCAGACCAAGTCAAGTTACACCTACAGATAACTCAGCAACTGCTCACCTCTCTGGGTTTCCTTCTGAATCTTTCAAAGTCAGTTCTAGAGCCGGTTCAGCTCCTCATCTTCATAGGCGCAGAGCTAGATACAGAAAAGGCCAGAGCCTTCCTTCCCCTGGACAGGGCAAGGACCCTTATCACACTGGCCGCCTCATTCACCCTACAGGTGTCTCGACCAGCAAGGCATTTTCCGCAGCTCCTGGGACACATGGCTGCTTCTACAGCAGTGGTGCAGGGAGCAAGATTTCAGATGAGGGACATTCAGTTCCATTTGAGAGCCTTTTGGTCTCAGAAGAAGGACCCTCTGACCAAACTGATCCCAGTGACTCGAACCCTGATCCAGGCCTTGCAGTGGTGGCAGGATCAGAACAATCTAAGATGAGGAGTTCCCTTTGTCACTCAGTCTCACTCTTTAATCCTTACTACAGATGCCTCCCTCTTGGGGTGGGGGGCTCACTTGGGCAACTTGACCACCCAGGGGTTGTGGTCCCCTCAGGAATCTCTGCTTCACATCAATCTGTTGGAACTCAGAGCAGTATTTCTAGCACTTCAAGCTTTTTCCAAGTCTGTTCAGAACAAAGTTATTCAGATCAGAACAGACAATACCACCACAATGTGGTACATCAACAAGCAAGGAGGCACTCAGTCTACGGCCTTGTGCACAGAAGCAATGAAGTTGTGGTCTCTGGCTTATTCCCTGAACACCCCCGCCCCCCCAGCAGTACACCTCCCAGGCAAGGACAATGTCCTGACAGATGTTCTCAGCAGGATATCTCAGGGCCATCACGAATGGTCACTGGATCCCCTGGTCTTGGAGGTGATATTCTCCAGATGGGGCACCCCACAGATAGATCTTTTTGCAGCCCCAGACAATCACCAACTTCCCCTTTTTTGCTGCAGGCCCCCAGTGTTGGGCTCAGTCCCCTGGATGCCTTAGTTCTCAGTTGGGAAGGAAAGTTCCTGTATGCTTTCCCCCCTTCCCTCTCCTGTTCAAAGTGCTAGTCAAAATCAGGTCTCAACCCTGCAAAGTGATCCTGATCGCTGCAGTCTGGGCCAGACAGCCCTGGTATCCTCTCCTATTGTCCTTAACAGTCCATCTTCGCCTGGCTCTTCCCAGGAATTACAATCTGTTAACCTGTGCCCAGGGGAGGGTTTGGTACCCAAATCTCAAATCTCTCAATCTCAAGGCCTGGCTCTTGAAGAGTTAGAGTTTGCTGATTTACACCTCTCCCAAGGTGTTATGGATATTCTAAAGGCTTCTAGGAAGCCTTCCACCAGAACTACTTATAATTCCAGGTGGAAAAGATTTTCCATATGGTGCTCTGGGAAGCATATTTCCCCAGAGTCTGCTGATCTGCCCACAGTCCTTGACTATATGGTCCATCTGAATAGCTTGGGGCTCAGACCAGCTACACTAAGGGTGCATCTGGCAGCTGTTTCTGCTTTCATTTCAGCAGGTAAGCCCTCTTCTCTTTCAGCCCACCCTGTTTTCTCCAAGTTTTTCAAGGGATTGCTTCATACCAATCCTCCATTCAGGGACCCTGCCCCTGCTTGGGATCTTAACATTTGCATTGCTCAGCTTATGCAACCCCCTTTTGAACCTTTGTCTTCAGCAGAGCTTAAGTACTTGACTTGGAAAACTGTGTTTCTGGTAGCCATCACTTCTGCCAGGTGCATAAGTGAGCTACAAGCCCTGTCAGTGGAGCCTGACTTTATTTCCTTCCATAGGGATAAGATGGTCCTCAGGACTAACAGGAAGTTTTTGCCTAAGGTGGTTTCAGACTTCCACCTTAACCAATCTATGTCTCTTCCTGTGTACTTCACTGGCCATTCCTCCTCTGGTGAGAGGAGGCTGCACAGTCTAGATGTGAAAAGAGCCCTTAGCTACTATATAGAATGCGTACCAAGGGTCATAGGTTTGACTCCTTCCAACTGTTCCTCACTTATGGTGAAGTTGGTAAAGGAAAACCTGCCACTAAAAGATCCATTGCCAGATGGATTGTCTCTTGCATCCAATTTTGCTACGAAAAACTAGGTAAGGTTCCACCCTCAGGCCTGAGGGCTCACTCTACCAGAGGTACAGCTGCTTCCCTGGCTGCCGCCAGGGACATTCCTATCTTAGAGATATGTCAAGCAGCTACCTGGAAAACTGTTCACACTTTTACTAAGCATTACTCCCTGGATATCCAGGCTAGGAGTGATGCTCGGTCTGGCACAGCTGTGCTTCAGAGCCTATTTCCCAAGTAGGTTCTGTCCCTCCTCCTTCATGTTGTTTGAAGAAAAAATTACTCACCTTAGTAATGTTGTTTCTTCTAATGGAGTCTTGCTGTATTCTGACCTCCCCCCTGCCTTCCCCTCTCAGAACCTCTGTTTTTGGGATTTGGGTGGGCAGTGGCAGTGTTGGCACTCAGGAGGTGCCCCACCTTTTTTGTTATCACCCTTTTCTTTGGGTGAGTGGGTGTTGTGTTATTTCATTTTTGGGTCTCCTGACTTGAGTCTTTGTTTTGGGACAAAAAATCTGTTTTTATGTTAGTAGCCAGTTGGCTAGTGTAGGTTTACAGCTTCCACACAGGACCTCAGTGAGTTTAGCTCGTAAAGATCTGATGGTTTGAGTTCAAACAGCAACAGACAGAGTCTCAACCGAGCTCGAGCTCAGCATTCCATGCCTGGCATGGAAAGTTAACTCTTTCATCTCCAGGGCAGTTCGAAGGTTGGGACTCACTGCTATTGTCAGAATACAGCAAGACTCCATTAGAAGAAACAACATTACTAAGGTGAGTAATTTTTTCTTCTCCATCTAAAACCTCCTATCCACAATCCAGTCCCGCCTTGGGGCTTGAATTTTGTGTTGAAGAAACTTACTTTGGCTCCTTTTGAGCCAGCTGTGACGTGTTACACTTTCTGTCGTGGAAAGTGTTATTTTTAGTTGCCATTACTTCTGCTCGAAGGATTTCCGAACTTCAGGATCTGAAGCATGACCGTCCTTATTTGATTTTCCACAGATAGAGTGCTTTTGTGGATGAATCCTAAGATGTTACTTCAAGGGAAGATCTTGCAGTAGGCCAACACTGGTACGACTAAGCTGTCAAGCACCCGGACCACACAGAAACCTTTCTAGTTAGCAGAGTACCACGGGGACCGCCCACTGCCAACGTCATCCCGCTGATGTCGGCCTATCCAATAAAGGCAGGTGGTCCTCCACACCCTCCTCAGTTCTTTCCCGCCATCAACACACACACATCGGACCACTGAGACTGCCGTAGCTACAGTTGACTGCTATTTCCTGCACTTTTCGTGCTTTTTTTTCCTGTAGTGTTAACATCAACATCTTCATCAAGTCAATCTCTTGCAGCAGATCATAACATATAGGAATCTTCCAGCCACAGGCCATGTTTCCGGAGGATTTCAAAGTAGTTAGACTGGGACACCCCCCCACACACACCATATGATGTGTGCTAAGCAGAATATAAGGAGGGCAGTTCCACAGAGTCCTCAGTTCTTTTCCTTTCCGTGGCCTGCATACATCTGCAGAGATCAGCTTCAATCAGCGAAGAACTACACCTTGTATTTATTTTTATAGTTTAACAGTCGTTTTCTTCCACAGGTCATATACTGTCGTTTTATTTAACAAAGTATACTTTTGTTTTTCAGTATTTGGGTACAATCCCTATGAAACCAATACAACAAAGGCTTCATCATATGAAGACTATCTACCTGTGTTTACTTCATCGACACAGTCTCAGTCACTCCTTTGGGTGTCCTGCAACCAGAGCAGTTTTGACTGCTCTTTCTGAGGCTGTGGCTCTCTCATCTGTCTCTCCATTGATGATGCCTGGTCTTTCAGACTCAGCCCTCTCGTCGACAAAGGCATCAGCCCTCTTGTCAATGAAGACTTCAGCCCTCTTGTCAATGATGGCTTCAACTCTCTCATCGACAGAGACTGCAGCCCTCTCATTGACAATGGCTTCAGCCCTTTCGTCCATGAAGACTTCAGCCCTCTCAGCAACGAAGGATTCAGTCCTCTTGTCAACAATGGCTTCATCCCTCTTATCAACGACGGCTTCGGCCTTCTCATCAATGAAGGCTTCAGCCCTCTCGTCAATGATGGCTTAGCACCCCCGTCTATGCTGGCTTGTGCCCCACTTGTCGACACTGGCTTCATCGACATCTGCTTTGGTCTGACACCTTTGTAGCCTAACCAACTGCCTACGTTGTCCAGGGGAGTTCTAGGTCATTCTCCCTTAAGCACTAACTGGTCATCAAAGACCCTCTGCCCTAATACTGGGCATACAGTTATTCATTCAACTGCCCCCTCTGGGGCATAGGGCCAATTCAATATGGACATAGTGCATGTGTAGGCTTTAGCCCATACTATTCTTACTATGCTATGCTTTCGATGTATGAGGTTTTTTTTAAGTATATTTAAAGTATATTTTTGATGTCTGCTATTTACTTATCTATTGTTTACCTTGTTTTGTTTTTGTACTGCTGATGTGGAACCTTTGTAAATAAGTCATATCGCTCAAAGGTGCTGTAATCCAAGACTTAATAAATAAATAAATACTAGACCTCACCAGTCTGGCCAGCCTCAATCTGTGGGGTTCTCCCCTGGTTCCATTAAAATCTAGCTGCAAATTGGCGAGCTACTTGGGACTAACTGACCTACCAACGGTGGTCGTCCCTCACTTTGTGAAAGCTTTCGAAGCAGCTATACTGGCTGCACGGCAGCAACCTTTCACCATAACTTCCACACCAAGAAAGGCAGATAGGACTTATTTAAGCCTGGTGGATCATCTATATTTGTCCTCCCCTCCACAAGCAGATCCAGTGGTCCTTAATGAGACTCCTGCCAAGCTCACTAGTCACTGCATCTTAGTGCTCCAACCCCTGATTGGGAGTCAAGGAAACTAAATGATATGATAAACAGGATTTTCTTATCCTTTACTATGACCCTTAGGGTTATAAATTATAGGGGTTACCTCATCAAGTACCAAGGGGAAGGTTTGAAGGCTTCTTTTGGAACATATCCAGGCCCTTCCTGTTACTGCTCCAAAAACTGAACTATTAACACAGTCAAAACAGCCAGAATGGCTTCTGTGGTGTGTAGGCATCTATTTAGAGCTACCTACAATGCATTTGATACCACTACAACTAAATCATCCCATTCCAAGGCAAAAATATGGGACTTCAGAGGAGCTGACATTGATAAGATGGTCAACAGAGTTAAGCTAGCCCTGGCAAAAAGAAATACAAGTGAGGGGGTACAGGCAAAGTGGACAAGCATAAAGGATGCAATACTTGAAGCAACATCCCATTGTGTTAGAGAGAAAAGGAAGTGCAAAAGAAGAAGGAAACCACTTTGGTTCTCAAAAACAGTAGCAGAAAAGTTCAGAGCCAAAAGGCTGGCCTTCAGGAAATATAAGGGAACACAGCAGCATGAAGATAGGGAGGCATACCAAACTTCCCTAAGGGAAACAGGAAAGGCAGTAAGGCAGGCAAAGGCCCAAACCAAGGAAACACTAGCACGAACAGTATAGAAGGTGACAAGACTTTCTACAGTTACATTAGTGAAAGGAGAAAGTCCAGAGGAGGTATTGCTAAGATCAAAGGAGATAAGGGAGCATGTGAGGAGGAGGACCATGTAACGGCATCTATCCTAAATAGATACTTCTGCTCAGTATTTACTGAAGAGAAGGTAGGGCAGGGCCCACAGCTCAGCACCATGGACATGGGGGGAGGGAGGGAGGGAGGTGAGCACTAGTCCCTTCACAAAAGAAAGGGTCCTACAAGAGCTCAATAAGCTCAGGGTGGACAAGGCAATGGGACCTGATGGCATACATCCCAGGGTACTTAAGGAGCTAAGGGTGGAACTAGCAGAGCCATTATCAGAACTGTTTAGTGAGTCTCTGAGCACAGGAGAGGTCCCAGAAGACTGGAGAAGGGCTCATGTGATCCCGCTCCACAAGAGTAATAGCAATGGGGAGGCAGGGAACTACAGACCAGTCAGTCCTACCTCAGTAGTGGGCAAGATTATGGAGGCACTCCTTAAGGAAAGGATAGTGCAACACCTGGAATTCATAGGAGCACAGGATCCAAGACAGCATGGGTTTACAAAAGTAAGGTCCTGTCAAACTAATCTCATACATTTCTTTGGCTGGGTAACCAGAGTAGTGGGCCAAGGGGGAGCAGTTGATGTCGCCTACCTTGCCTTCAGCAAAGCTGGCTACTGTTCCAATACAGAAGATTGATAAATAAGGTAGGCTCAGGGTGGGTCAGAAGTTGATCAACTGGGTGGCAAACTGTTGATGGGCAGAAAACAGAGAGTGGTGGTAAATGGTATACAGTCAGAAGAGATGTAAGTCACAAGTGGGGTACTTCAGGATCAGTCTGGGGCCAACTCTCTTCAATATCTTCATCAGTGACATTGCAGATGGACTGGAGGGTAAGGTTTGTCTGTTTGCAGATGACACCAAGATCTGCAACAGAGTACATGATCCAGATGAGGTGGGCAAATGAGAAGACATCTGGATAAACTAGCAAAATGGTTGAAAGAGTGGCAACTGGGGTTTAATGCAAAGAAGTGCAAGATCATGCACGTAGGGAAGAGAAACCCTGAAGCCACCTATAGGCTGGGAGGGGAGTTAAGCATGGCCACAAGAGAAGAGAGACTTGGGCGTCATCATCACCGATGACCTGAAATCATCCAAGCAGACCACTAAAGCAGGAGGTAAGGCTAGGAAATGTTAGGGTGTATTAGTAGGGTATCACAAGTCGGAAGAAGGAGGTAATAATCCTCTTTACAAGACACTGGTTAGGCCCCATCTGGAGTACTGCGTGCAGTACTGTAGGCCACATCTTCACAAGGACATTAACCAAATTAAGGCAGTCCAGAGAAGGGCAACCAAAATGGTGCAGGGACTGCATCAGAAAACATATGAGGACAGATTAACAGAGCTCAATATGTATACCCTAGAGCAAAGGAGAGAGAGAGAGGTGATATGATCGAAACATTCAAACACCTTAAGGGCATTAACAAGGTGAAAGACTCTAGCATGTTTCAATACAAGAACAATAGCAGGACAAGAGGACACAGCATGGGATTAGGGGGAGGCCGATTAAGGGGTAATGTGAGGAAGATCTTTTTCACAGAAAGGGTGGTGGATGCATGGAATGGCCTACCTCAGGAAGTGGTGGATATGAATACTGTGCAGGGCTTCAAACATGCATGGGATATGCATAAGGGAGCACTACACATGAGTATGAATAGATAGGCCATTGACAGTGCAAAGGCTGATGGCACATTTATAAGGTAGAAAAGGAAATGGGCAGACTGGATGGGCCTTGCGGTCCTTATCTGCCGTCAACTTCTATGTTTCTACTGCAAGGACCTCTACTGCAGGCATATGTCTCAGAAGACACTCCTGACTGAGAGTATTGGTTATTGCCCCTGATGTTTTGCAGTCTGTTCTGACTGCTCCCTTTTAAGGTCACAAAAAATAAAGTTTTTGGAGCCAGTCTGCTGTCTCCTTGCCTTCCCACTCCTCTGCACCCACGGCAGCTAGAACTGCCCCTGCAGTTCCCAACCATGGACCAAACACAAACTGAAGGTCCCCCCGAATCAGTGGTTCTAGGACTCCAACTCACGGAAGTAGGGGATAGATTTTCCCTACAGGATTGGCAACGAATAACATCAGATGCATGGGTTGAAAACTAATTCAATCAGTTCATACTTTAGATCTATTAGACATTCCTCCAGCTGTACCTACAAGAAATATCTTTTCTTCACTGAAACACATATCGGTTCTGGCATTAGAGGTTCAAGCTCTATTACTACAAACTGCTATCAAACCTATCCCTCCCTCTAAACATGATAAGGGCTTTTACTCCCACTTTTCTGGTACCAAAGATTACGGGACATCTTTGTCACATATTAGATCTCAGAGATTTACATCTACTCATAGAATACAAAAAGTTCAGAATGGTGATGGGCTCCAGTTCAAGGCCCTCCCATTCAGGCTCGCCTCTGCTCCCAGAGTCTCTACAACATGCCTATCAGTCGTAAGATGTGACACTTCATAGAGTGGACCTATATGTCTTTCCATACCTAGACATTTGGCTTCTCAAAGCATCATTAGAACTTCTTTTAGCAAGAACGTTTGCCTGGACCATAGAGGTATTCATATCTCTAGGAATAACAATAAATATCCCCAAAACCAAAATGGACTCTGTGCCTTCAGTACATTGGAGCAGTACTGGCTAGGTTTGTGGGGATGACTTTCCTTCCCATAGATTGGGTGGTACACCTTGTCACCCTGGCCTCTCCTTTTCTGAGCCCCAGCTGTCTCGCCTGGGCTATGCCTCAGACCTTTGGGTTACATGGCCATAGCCATATGTACAGTTCCATATACCCGGTTCCAGAAGAAGGTCCTTTAAAGGAACCTGACAGTACAGTAGGACCAGAGGTCAGACTACTTAAAAAACAAGTCTTGTTCTCTTCCCTTATGGTCTGCGTTCTCCCTCGGAGGATAACCCTAGATGATTTGTTGAAAAGGAAGCATTTCTTTTTTTTTTTTTACTTCCTTTTTATGCCCCCTGCATCACCATGTCCGGACCCTCTCTCAGGGTCTCCCAATGCACCATTCAGGCTGTGCCAGAGGAGCTCGCTTCCAATTAGCGCCCTGCTCCAGTAATTCTAGGTATCACCAGATGCCCTCTGGTGGGCAGAGGAGTCCCTTCTTTCCCTCTGAATCCTCAGGGGAGCATGCACCTGGAGCTGCACCCCGGATCCCATGGTCGCTGGTGCAGGAGACTGCTGCCTAGCCTGGACGTGGGGTATTTCCTTTTTCTGGTCCCACCCCTGAGGATGTGGCGCCTCACGCGAGGCTACTTGGGGCGAGAGCCGCTGAGACGTGTCCTTTGCTCAGGTCCTTGGCCGACGCCCACTCCTCCATTGTATTCTGCATCCTCTGCTGCACTTCCACCTGTGGTCATCCAGGTGACAGTATAGCAGCAAGGACTGTAGCCCACCTCTCCCGGAGAAGGAAAGCAGCCTGTCAGGTGCTCAATCCTTCTCCCCCCGGCTGGCTCTCTAGCAACCCGAGCTCACTACTGAACCCAGGTCACCAGCATCACAAGAGGTAGCGATACCACTGCACCAGCGGTCTGCCTTAAAAGGAAGCATTTCTGATCCCCACTTCCCTGGCAATCTCTTATGACAGCTGCCTCCATCCAGAAGTGGGGTGCTCATTTCGATGGCTTCCAAACCCAGGGAGTCTGGCAGCAAGAGGACACATCTATATGCACATTTCTTAGGAGTGAGAATGGTTCTTTACGCTCTCCAAGCCTTCGAGAGCCTCTTGCCAATGGATTGAGTACTGACCCAGTTGACACCCAGGCACAGTCGACTATGCATTGCTCCTCACTACTCTCAGTAATCTTGGGTTAGACTGGTTATCTGTAACTTGGGTCACAAGATCTTCCCCTTGTCAATCTTCACCATTCATTACTGCTGGGTGTAAACCGGAGGCGCGCACCTGCCCAGGAGCTTTTTGAGGGGGGTGGTAACAACAAGCGGCACCTCTGAGGCCGATGCACTGCGTAGGCGCCTAAGGGGTTGGCCTTAGGCACTGTAGACTCCTCCTCCACCCCAATTCTGTTTACTTCTGCTGTCAAAGTAGCACCTGCTGCGCGAGTAACCAGAAGTTTGCTGCATCAGAAGGCCTTTTTTTCGATTCGACGCCGTGTTTTTCTGCCGTACCATTTTTCCTCCATCCTGATTCTGAAGAACTCACCCGACGTCGTTACATCCTGCTAAGCTCGTTCCTTTCTTACATTTTTTACCAACGGTGGCAGTTTTTTTGCTGTAGTTTTTTGTAAGTTGTTTTTGGCGTCATGTCTGGTTCAGGGGCTAGGAAGAAATCCAAAGCGGGCCGTGCCCCCATGCATCAGTGCCCCTGTGGCCGGCATTATTCCATTATGGACCGGCATGACATCTGCCTTCGTTGCCTGGGTCCCAACCTTGATATGGATAATTGCAATGCCTGTTTCTCCATGGATCATCCTGTTCTTGAGATTCACGTGTTTAAAGTCGGTAGGGCCCCGCTGACTTTTGGAGGATGGCATCATTCTAGGGATGCCATGGCGAGAACTCTTGACCCTGCCTCCAGGTCCCCTTCCAGGTCTATGCAGCCCAGTGAGGAGGAAACCTCCTCTTCTGATTCAAGCCTTGCTGTAGAGGAGGTTTCTTCCATGGTGCCAGAGGAATGACTCAGTTCCCTTCAGAGCCAGGTCAGAAGCACCACTACAGCAGTCACCTCCTCAGAGATGCAGGCTCCTCTGGTGTTATGGCCCATGGCTGTTGGGCCTGGCAACGGAAGACCCTCACTGCCACCCGCAACTGCCATCTCGGATCCTGGCACCATTCGTGGCGATGCCATGGGTGGTGATGTGTCCTGCAGTGGTGCCATTGGCATGGGGGCTCCCGGGGTCCTTAGTCTGGCGGTGTGCATGGTCTCCTCCTCTTTGGAGGGGGATGACTCGCTGGCCGATCTGGATTGGCGTTCCAACTCCTTGGAGTCAGGGAGCCCCCTGGACATGGCACCAGGTGCCCCAGTGCTCCTCTGCCATCTCTGGTGCTGTCCTGGCTACGTAGGGAGTTGGAACGGGACCTTCCTCTTCTGCGGCCACCCCTCAGGGGCTGCGGAATTGAGGACCCTTGGCACTGGGCTTGAGGGAAGAGGGCGCCTCACATTCTGAGGGGTTGAGAGGCCGGGGTGAAGCATGGGGGGTCCTCTTCCACTATCCTGCGGGGGGGGAGGGAGTCGCAGTGCCGAACCCTGCTTCTCCTCTGAGACTGAAGAGGTGCCCTTACTGAGTGGCGCTGGGTTTTGCCCTTCTGGAACCATGTAACCCTGGTCACACCACAGGAGAGGATCCTCCTCGGGGCTCAGCCAGGATTTGTTCTCAAATTTACAACGTCCGCTGACTGGGTTGACCACCGGATTCCCCCATGTGGGAGGAACTACTGCGAGGTCTCACAGCCATGGCAGAGGCCAGGCACTTACTGTCAGGTGCCCTTCCCCAATTCCTCTGCAGACACCACCCCTTCTCCTCAGCCATGTGTGCCCTAAGGGACCCTTCACCTGGGAGATGTTCAGGGCTACTGCAGCGGTCTCCCTAGGTATGTTAGAGCCATGGACAAGCAGGTCTTTCACCTGTCTCCACCGCCGCAGGAGGACTCTGAACATCCAAGCTCCTCTACTTCCTCGGCTTCCTTATCTGAGGAAGAGGAACATTCCATCCACCTTTCCTCTGACGCTGATTTCGCTAATATTAGTGATTGCTTTCAAGGTTGGTACAGGAGCTCCATATTTCTCATGTGGTAAGACACAATACCGAGCTGGAGATGCACTCCTTTTTGAGCAAATTCAGTGCGAACCACCTTGTGGTACCTTTCTGGCCTATCTCCTTCTAGGAAGCATCTATCCGCACCTGGCAGTCACCAGCCACCTCATCCCCAGCCCCAGCGGACTGCAGGAGGTGGTATTGCACTCCCCAGGAGTCTCTTGGTTCTCTGCCTCACCCACCCTCAGGGCTGACAGCTCTAGATACTTCTTCTGGACTACAACACCCGGTGCACAACTGACCACCGGATCTGGACTCCGCTGAGTTTGACCGGTGGGGAAGAAGACTTTTCTCTCTTCATCTCATGTGCTGCTCTGCATCATAGCACATCAGGCTCACCACGCTGCCTACAACAGGCATCTGTGGTCGATCTGGTACAAGTGTTAGCATCATTGCCTGATTCAGGGGAATCTAGGCAAGCCATTTCCCTCTCTGCACAGGGTCTGGAGCTTGTAAAGCACCAGGCAAGGGCATTGTATGATGCCAATGAAGTGGCTTCCAGACTGGTAGGGATAGCGATCTGCATCAGGCAGACAGCATGGCTTCACCTGTCTAGACTGTCACCCATTGCCCAGCGTATGGTGATTTCCTCTGCCTTCTGGGGGACCTGTCTTTTCTCCTGCAGGGTGAGGAGGAATTTACAGGGGCATCTTCTGTCCCCCCAGCCATGGAGGACACCTCCTCGGCCTGAACAGCCTTAGGCCAGGTATGACCTAATATGGCAAGAGGGTCTCCCCCTCCTGCATCTCCCCCACAGGAGGCTGAAGGAAACTGTTCCCTCAGGTCAGTGCCAAGTCCCCTCTGGGGGGCTTGGGACTCACCCAGCGGTAATGAATGGTGAAGATTGACAAGGGGACGATATGAAAATTACATACCTACCGTAATTCTTGATCTTCTCTTGTATCGTCACCATTCATTACTTATTCCCACGCACCTTCCCCTCTTAGGCCTCAGCTCCTCGGTGCCGCCTCCACCCTGTTTGCCCTCCCCCTCTTCAAGGCCAATTGGGGGCAGAGTCCCCCTGGTACCTCAGGGCCCTCTGTTTCCTTTTCTAAAAGTCACAGAGTGCCCATCCTAAGGAGGGCGGCGAGTAGGGTCTTCGCCCTGGCCTTGGAGGGAGCTCCCTGGTGTTCTCAGTGGGGTACACTGTGGGGTCCATTCCTGGACTTGGCACAGACCTCTCTGATCTGTTGTCAACTCCTTTAAGGGTGGGGAATTCGTCAGTGCATCCCGTGGGGAGGACCCCGCCATGCTTTATATTCTCCAAGACCATCTCAAATTCTCTTGTTCTGGACCTATGTCCAGTGGTTCCTGAAGTTGACAGAGTCCTTGCACCTGTGTCTTCATACCTTTCAGGTTTTTGAGGCTAAAAATAAGCCAATGGTCTTTCGGCTGAGTACGGCGGAGGTCTCTCTGTCTTCCCTTGTATCTTCCATCTTGCTTTTCTCATTCTTTTCTCTCTCTCTCTTTCTCTTTCTCTCTTGTGCTGCCACCCAGTGGCTGGGGCCCTAAGGCCAGTTAGCAAAATTCTATTTCCCTCTGTCCTCTGGTTGGCTTATTCCTTTTTCAGTTTATATCCATTCATTTTCCTATCCCTTGGCTCTCTTGCCTCATCTTTAAATTTCAAAGAGAAGATCAAGAATGATGGTAGGTACATAATTTTCATTTATCTAACGGATCGCCACAAGAATGTCAAGGCTGGTGGGGATCTTTCCCCCTCTAAAACCCCTTTTAAGGGAGGTCCCTCAAGGGTCCGTTTAGGCCCACTATTGTTTGCAATTTATATAAACAATATTGATACCGGAATCAGTTTGGTCAATATACATCTCTTCACTGATGACACAGTCCTGCACATAGCGACGCCCACCCCAGAGTCAGCATGTGCAGACCTGCAAGACGAATTCAACACCCTGTAGAAAAATCTTTTGCACTTAAAGTTATTACTCAGTGCCAAAAAAACAAGGCAATGTTGTTTTCACCCTTTGTTCTTGCACCAAAGGTGCGTAATTCTGCCATAGCCCTGCAGGTCACCACTCTACTATGCAAGCCCTTTGAATCTGTGACTAAATACAAGTACTTGGGCCTGTGGATTGACCACAAACTTTCATTTGTGGAATACATGGAGGAGCTTGCAAAGAAACTGAACCAGAGGCTTGGTCTTTTTTTCAGGATTAAGAACCTGCTTACACAAGAAACAAGGGTTAGGCTAGTCCAAACTACGTTCCTGCCACTTGTGAAATATGCAGATTTTATCTACGGGCAAGGCCCTAGTTCTGCCTTGTCTAAATTAGACATTCTATATCATTGGGCGAACAGATTTATCACGGATGCGCCATATCTTACCCATCACTGCAGTCTTTATGCCCAAGTTGGTTGGTCTTCACTTAGTTTCAGATGCCATAGGAATGTAGTCTTTTAGACCGATAAGGCTATAATCAACAAACTTCCACAATACATGTCTGACTGTCTGCCCATCTCTCCTGCTGGCTGCTACACAATGAGAAGCCTTTCCCTGATTTCCCTGGTTGTCCCTAAGATTAGGACACGCTTTGGAGCAGCAGCTATAAGCCATGCCTTCCAGCGATATGGAACATCATGCAAAAGGTTATAAAGCTTGCAATACCAGTAAACTGGGCCTTCTTTAAGGCTTTGTTCCTTCGTAAGTTCAGTGAATCCTGTGACTGCTTTAGCCGAGCCCTGTATCTTGAACCCTGTTTACTACTTGTACATTTTCCTCCCCTTGTACATCTTCAATACGTCGTGCCCTGCCAATCTTCCTTTGTCCACCCCGTTGCCAATCCAGTACCCTCCTCTTCTTAAACACCCTGTTCTCCCTTTGCTACCTCCTCCCTTGACTTCCCCTCATCTCTGACATCTTAGCCCTCACCTTGTCCTACCCTTCACACCTCCCCCCCTTGACTTCCCTTTACCTGACACCCAGCCTCTCCCCCCCATTCCATAAGTCTTCTTGTGACTGGGCAGGTATTGTTTATATTGTAAATATTGATTTGTATTATTCTGTAAATATTTTTTGTTCTTGCCCTATCAATGTTTTATTTGAGTTTCTGAGGTCTACTGTACTGTTAGCCACATTGCATGCACTGTTATTTATGACTAGCTCGTATTTGCTCTGCACGGACTATTGTCTCATTGTATTATAGTAATATTTAGCTTATGTGTTTTTGTTATGACCGACCCAGGTCCACCTTGCAAATGAATCTGTCTCAATGGTGTTTCGCCTAGTAAAATAAAGATGATTAATTGATTGATTGATTGACCCAGGCCAACAATTCCACCGTGATGTGCTTCCTGTTCCAACAGGGAGGCAGTCTTCCCCTCTAGGCAGAGAAGCCTTGAGAATATGGCTATTGGGCCATGCCCATAGGGTTCCACCTTATAGCAGTACATGTCCCAGGAAAAAAACAATATAATAGCGAATATACTCAGCCGCTCCAAGATGGCAACTTACAAATGTGAAATACTGGAAGTAATCGAACATATCTTCGATTGCTGGGGTCATCCAGATGGAGATCTATTTGCCTCTCCACTCAATGCAAAGCTACTTCATTCTCGCCCACTAGAGCCAGCTCTAGGCACTATCTGACTAGATGCATTATCTCTTTCCTGGACATGAAGAATTTCTGTATGCCTTTCCTCCATTCCCTCTCTTTCAGAAGGTACTGTTAATACTATGTCCGGACACAGCTACTGTGATTCTTACAGCGCCTCTGCAGCCAACACAGGTGTGGTTCCCACTATTACAGCAGTTGACTGCTCAGAAACTGATACTTCTCCCTCTTCGTCCCACCCTTCTGACTCAGGCTTGGGGATCGCTCCTTCATCCCAGTCTGCACTCCCTGCACCTTCCTGCTTGGCTCCTGAGGACATAGCCCTTTACAGGTACCATGTTTCCCCTAAAGTTGCAGTAGTCCTTAAAGCAGCCAGACAGACTTCTACCAGAAAATCATGTTCTCAGAAATGGACACGTCTCTATCTGGGCGGAACAACTGGAGTTGGATGCTTTCTCTTGTCCTCCTCAGCGTATTTTGGACCATTTGTTCTCCCTTTCGGAGTCTGGGGTCTCATACTCCTGTCCTTCCATCAGCAGTATCTGCCTTCCATTTCCTGATAGGTGATAATACTATAGCTCAATTAGAAATCATGAAGACTTTCTTGCGAGATACAACCCTAGTGAGAAACCCCTTGCTTCTGTGGATAATAATTTAGTCCCAGAAAAATTGACATTGGATTCCTTTAACCCACAGCCCCATGTGACCTGCGCTTTTTGTCATGGAAAACTTTATATCTACTAACATACGGAAATTACCAGCAGAAAAAGGCCTTACGGTCTAGCAAGTCTGCTCAATTGTGCAGTTAGCAGCCCTTTTTAGTTACTATACCATCACCTAGACGCATTTCTGTTCTAATGTATAAAGAATCCATTTGATTTTTCATGAGGATGGGGTGTCCTTGCGTACCAATCCTACTTCTCTTCCAAAAGTAGTATCAGAATTTACTTTGAATTAGTCAGTTCAACATAGATAGATAGATAGGTAGATAGATAGATAGATAGATAGATAGATAGATAGATAGAGAGAGAGAGAGAGAGAGATAGATAGATAGATAGATAGACAGATAAACAATTTTTATTTTTATACAGGAGTACATGCCATAAGGGAAGGACCCTGTATACAAGACAGCCCTGTATCTGATGTTACAATAGGTGAAACAGTTATGTATCATATTACAATTTACAATATCAAACATACAAATCATAAAACATCACATACGTTACTCATATAAAAGACACATATTAATAATCCTGTTGAAACTTCCAGTATATTATCCAGAACACAATAATCCTGTAGAAGCTTTGCTTCACATCCTTGATGTTCATAGAACCTTACTTTATTCCAGAACTAAGAAGAAGCGCAGAACAGTGCAACTGTTTTTTCTTTTGCCCCAGAGAATGAGGGCAACCCGATTTCCAATCAGTGTCTGTCCAATTGGTTGGCCAACTACATTGTTTATTATTATAAAAAAAAAAATGGCAAACCTTTCCCAAGCATGGCCAAACCTCACTCCACGAGAAGAATAGCTACATCCACAGCATGCTTTAAAGGAGTGTCCGCAGCCGACGTCTATGATGCGGCTACATGGTCCAGTGTTCATACTGTCAGTAAACATTATTCTTTGGACTTGGCGTCTAAAAGGAGGACTAACTTCAGACGAGGCGTCCTCCAAAGGTCTGCTCTCATAAGACACAATATGTCCTACCTCCCCCCCTTGCTGGTCTTTCATGTAACTGCTAGGAATTTATTCCTATATGTTATGACCTGCTGCAAGATAGTGACTCGATGAAGATAGTGCAGTTGCATAAGAACTTACCGTAACCGTAGATCTTGGAGTGTATTTCTTGCAGCAGATCCTGCCGACCCTCCCACCACCCCCCATTTCTGTATATGCTCTAGGACAGAGATTTTCCTAAATTTCTGTCTCCTTCCAATAAATTATACAATTTAGTTTTCCACAAGGTGAGTTCACCTATTCTCTCCTCGGTCCCCTCGGAAGCGACATCATTATTCAAACCTATGTTTGGTCGCTTCTGAGAAAAAGAATTGAGGACTCTGTGGGACCACCCTCCTTATATACTGCTTAGCACACATCACATGGTGCAGGGGTGATGGTCCCAGTCTGACTGCTTTGAAATCCACCGGAAACATGGCCTGTGGCTGGAAGATTCCTATATGTTATGACCTGCTGCAAGAGATACTCTTGAAGATCTACAGTTACGGTAAGTTCTTACGCAACCAAACTTTTTCTGTGTTCCCAGACTCCGGTTTATGTCTTCTCATACTGCCTCATCTTCTGACCACTCCACAAAGTGTGCCTGCGGCAAACAGATTCCAGAGAAGAATGACATTCTGCTTGCATCCTGTGCCTAGATCCCAGCCATGACACCGAAGTCTGCCAGATCTGCCAGAAGTTTTAGCAGGCCACACAGAGACGTTGCCTGAAAATTCTGGAGAGCCATCTCATCAAGCAGAAGTTCATCGCGATGGAACAGGAGCTGAAGGCCAGGAGCTCTTCAGCTTTGCCAGCCCAGTCCTCCAGGACTTCTTCCTCTTCACAGTCCTGGGAAAAATCCAGTGGGAAGCACAAGCACCAGGACAAGGATTGAAACTGGGCCCGATCAGCTTCCTGCTCGCTGTCTCCTCATAAACCGTCGGCTGTGTCTGGGTCTTCCTCCCATGGGAGTTTGGCCTCCTCAGCCCTGTCAGCCTTTACTCCTGCTAGGCTACCAGTGGCCCGCCACCTGCTCTTGTTTCTTTGGCAGGTGGTGGCTGTTTGAAGTAGAGAACTCTGTCTCCTGCTCCCCAGCCTCTGACACCCAGGCCACTGACTTCCATGGGCTGTCAGGTGGCTTGGCCAGTGTACATTGGGCACCTAGCCCTTAAACTACTGATGTCTCAGCCAAGGCGCTGCCTGCGTCAGTCCCCTCTATGTAGGCCACTGCCAATCTTTCTTGTCAGCACCCACTGCAGGCTCCCGTCATTTCTCCAAGTCTGGTCTCACCTCAGCCTTCACCACTGAGGTCCCTATCCCCCTGGCACCAGTCTTTCTTCTCCCAGCGCCCATGGATACTCATCCCAGGCTTCCTTGGCCTACTCCTGTTGGGTCACTGTCTGTTCTGCCTCATCCGCAACCAGAGGACCTGTCGCTCCCCTTTCCCTACGTGGCGCTGGCCTAACTCTCTCCTCCAGTGTAACTTCCCTCCACTGGTGGATTATAATACTCTATTTAACTCTTGGTGGGCTTTCATGCTGAATCCCTCCCTGCAGACCCGACCCCGGTGGTCCCTGGGAATCACTTTCCCCAGGACCCCGTCTGGCCTTGTCCTAGTAATTCTCGCACATCCGGTAACAAGCCCACTGCCAGTTCTGGTAGCCACTAGGACCAACATCTGCCTCCTGAAAGTGAGCCAGATGAGGAGGAAGAAGATGACTCTGACTACTCTGAGTCTTCCTCCTTTGCTGGGGACTTGTCTGAGGGTGAGGAGCCCACTAAGGTTGTCCCCAAGTCCACTCCTGATGATCCCACTTTCATGGACATCATGATGCACAGTCAGGCCACCATGGGCTGGGAGACTGAGGAACAGGACCCAGAGCGATGTCAGTTGGCTGTTTACTCATGCCAGCCTGATGCTCTCCCCTTGGTGGTGCCTCCCTTCGTCGACTTCTATGAGGATGTCACCAGGGCGGCCTGGAATCATCCTTCTACAACACCAGTGGTGCCCAAGAAGGCTGACCGCCTTTACCATGCCCCTGCAGGTAAACCCTGTTTAGGGGAAAACCCTAGGATGACTCAGTTGTCATCAATGCACAGTGCACGACTGCACCAAAAAACCTCAGCCCCTCAGCTCTCATCCCCCAGACAGAGTCCAAACAGCTGGACCACCTGGGCCAAAGTGTCTTTGCCTCTTCCACCTGGGCCATTAACTATTTGGGCTACATGGTTCAGTACCAGAACGTCCTTTGGGACTAGGCCAGGGAGTTGGTTCAGGCCCTGCCCGATGATCCAGCTAAGAAGCCACTGGCCCAGGCTCTCAAGACACGCTCGGATGTAGGGATCCACATCCTGCGGGCTGCCTATGATGCAGTTGATGCCTCAGGCAGAATGGCAGCCACTGGTATATGTCTCCAGCACCACTCTTTGCTCTGGGTATCTAGCTTTGCTTCTGATGTGCAGTCCAGCATCTTGGATGCCCCCTTTTGGGGTTCTGTCCTTTTTGGGGGAGATGTCCAGGATTTGATCTCCTTCCTTCAGGAGTCAGGCCAAGCTCTCCAGTCTGTCCACTCCTTGTACCATACTCAGCCTAAATCTGACCAGCGGCTGCCCTTTCTCCACTCTTCTAGCAGACAGACTCACTCACAAATGCTTCAGAATGGTCACCCTTCAAGGTCTGTTGCCCCTCCTGCACCAGGGGACTGGCTCTGCTCCTTGGATATGCAGGATGCATATCTGCTTATCAAAATGTTCCCTTCCCACTGGTGCTTCCTTGGCTTCCATTTCCAGGAAGCCCATTTCCAGTTCTGAGTTCTCCCCTTTTGCCTGTCCTCAGCCCCCAGGGTTTTCACCAAGTGCCTGGCAGTGGTGGCGGCTGCCTTGAGGCGGCAGGGCTTTTACGTGTTCTCCTCCCTGGAAGATTGTCTCCTAATGGCCTCTTCCTGGGAATGCCTTCTCCAGGCCCTGGATCATACCTGAGAAGAAGTAAAAACAGCTTAACTGCCGTGAGAGGGTGCACGAATAAAAAACAATTATAGTACAACAAAACTCAGCACTCCTCAACTTGTCGTAAACCAGGGCATATTTTATTAAATTAAATAAAAGCAGATGCCACAATCAGCCAAAGGGCTCAGACAACAGGTAATCCCGACTGGTTTCATACTATCAGAACATCATCATGATGACGTATTGATAGTACAAAACCGGTCAGGATTACCTGTTGTTTCAGCCCTTTGGCTGATTGTGGCGTCTGCTTTTGTTTCATTTAATAAAATATGCCCTAGTTGACACAAAGTTGAGGAGTCCTGGATCATACCTTCAGCCTCTTCCAGGCACTGGGTATTATTGTCAACAGGCCAAAGTCCTGCCTGACACCCTCCCAGTACCTCCAGTATATTGGGGCTATCCTGGACATGTCCCAGACCCACCTGGTCTCCTTCAGCCGTCAGATCCCAGCCAGGGCATTCTTGTGCATTCTGGGCCTCATTGTAGTGGTCATTCCTGTGGTCTGTCTTGCCTGGCTGCATGTGAGGATACATCAGTGGACATTGTGAGTCCAATGGGACCAGTGCATGGATGACCTCGACCAGCTGGTCATGGTCTCCGACCCAGTCAAATGTGGTCCTGTCCTGGTGGCTGGAGCTGGCCAAACTGTTTCGGGAGGGTTCCCTTTGCTATCCTGACCCCTCGTTAGATCCTTACAATGGATACCCTGAGTCTAGGCTGGGGAGCCCACTTGGGGGCTCACCAGACTCAGGGCCCCTGGACAGATGTGGAACAGGGACTCCACATCACTGTCCTGGAGATGCGTGAAGTTATATACAACCTTCAGGCCTTCCAGATTCATCTCCTTCCTGGTCCACTCCTAGTTCAGATGGACAACATGTGCATAGTTTGTTACATAAACAAACAGGGGGGAACGCACTCCTACCCCTGTGCAGTGAGGTGATGAGGGTTTGGTATTGGGCCATCAACCATGGTCTGAAGCTCTCTGCTTTCCATATTCCAGGTGTCCAAAACATCCTGGGAGACAGTCTAAGCTTCTCCCGCTGCAGGGCTCATGAGTGGGAACTTCTGACTCCAGTAGTCAAAGACCTCTTCGACAGATGGGGATGACCAGAGTTGGACCTTTTTGCATCCCCACTCAATTCAAAACTGCCACTTTTTTGTTCCCTTTATCCCGGGCCTGGAGTTTTCTGGTGAGACGCATTGTCCCTGTCCTGGAAGGGGAGGTTTTTGTAAGCTTTCCTTCCCTTCCAACTCCTTCAGCGGGTACTGCTGAAACTTCAGATGGAGGGGACTGAAATGATCCTCATAGCTCCCTTCTGGCCTCGTCAGATCTGGTTCCCTTTGCTACAACAGCTGGCATTGGGACCTCCAGTACCATTGCCCTTGTGCACTTGCTTACTCTCCCAGGGATGGGGGATCCTGGTCCAGCCAGACCTCAAATTTCTGCATCTCCATGCGTGGCTCCTAAGAACATAGCCCAGTTTGTGGTGTCTCCAAGGGCTGCAGATGTCCTGGTGGCTGTCCAGAAGCCCTCAACCAGGGCTATCTATGCCATGAAGTGGAAGCGTTTTACTCTTTGGGTCACTTCCCACCATTCAGACCCTTTCACCTGTCCAGTGGATCAGGTGGTGGAGTATCTTCTTTCCATCTCTGATTCTGGCTTAAGATATTTCTCCATTAAGATACATCTTTCTGCCATCTCCACGTACCATGTACCTATCGAGGGCAGGGCCATGACTCATCTCAGTGTGTCTCTCACCTTCCTACAAGGCATTCTGCATCTCAGACCTCTCATTTGGGACCCAGTCCCTCCTTGGGATATCAACTTTGTTTTAGAGAAACTCACGTTACCTCCCTTTGACCGGACGCGAATTATGATCTGCACTTCCTGTTGTGGAAAGCACTCTTTTTAGTTGCTTTTACTTCTGCTCAAAAGATTTCTGAGCTTCAGGCTCTTATGTATAAGGAATCTTATTTGTTTTTTCACAAAGACAGGGTGTCTTTGCATACCAGTCCTAAGTTTCTTCCCAAGGTGGTCTCACAAGTTTACTTTTAATCAATCCATCCACCTTTCTGTTTATTATCCAGAGTACTCTAATCAGGGGGAGGCTTTGCTCCATACTTTGGATGTACATAGAATCTCACAATGCTATACACACTGGACTAAGACTTTGAGAAAGTCTGATCAGTTGTTTTTTCATTCGTCCCTGAGAGAGAGGGTGCTGCAGTGTTCAAACAGTGTTTGTCTAAGTGGTTAGCTAATTGCATTGTTTATTGTTACCGAAAGTACGGCAAGGAACTTCTGGGAGTGGTTAAGGACCGTTCCACTGGGGGTATGGCCTCATGTACGGCTTTCTTCAGAAATGTGTCCCCTGCAGACATCTGTGCAGCCACCACTTGGAGCTCAGTCCATACCTTCAACCAAGCATTACAGCCTGGATATTGCCTCTAAGCATAGGCCTAACTGCGGCCTAGCCATTCTGCAAGGCCTCCTCTCTTAGGCCTCTGGCTGCTGTCTTTCCTTCTCCTGATGCTGTTTCCTTTATACTGCCAGAACTGCTTGGGACTCAGTCCTACTGGTGTTGGCCTGCTGCAAGGGCCTCCCTCGAAGTAAGATAGTACAGTTATGTAAGAACTTATTGTAACAGTAGATCTTCAAGAGAAGCTCTTGCAACAGGCCATAATTTTCCCTCCCTCCTTCTCCCTGCTTTCTGTCTGCCTCTTCTTTCATGTGAGTGAGTCTTCTGCTCTCTCTTTCCTTTATTTCTGACTCTTGAGAAACCTCCTTGGTTCCTTCCTCCGCTGCCCACTTCGGGTCTCCATTTTACGAGACCAGGGTAGGTTGTGGGGACTGCCTGCATTTATAGAATAGGCCAATGTCAGCAGGGTGATGTTGGTGGTGGGTGGTCCTACGTGGCACACTGCTAGCTAGAAAGGTTTCTGTGTGGTCCTGGCACCTGATGATTTAGTCCTATCAGTGTTGGCCTGCTACAAGAGCTCCTCTCAAAGATTTACTGTTATGATAAGTTCTTATGTAACTATACTTTTCTTCCAAAGGTGGTGTTTGAGGTTACTCTAAATCAAACTATCCATCTGCTTGTCTGTTATCCAGAGCATGCCAATCCAGAGGAAGCATTACTCCATACTTTAGATGTACATAGAATTTTGCATTACTGTACACACCATAACAAAGACTGCAGGAAGTCCTTGCAGCTGTTTGTTTCTTTGGCCCCTGGGAGAGAGGGCGTACCAGTTTCTAAACAGTGCCTGTCCAAATGGCTGACCAACTGTATTACCTTTTGTTATGGGAAGTAGAGCAAGGAACTTCCTTGCATTGTTCGTGGCCATTCCTCCAGAAGCATGGCCACATCAGTTGCTTGTTTCAGGAATGTTTCAGCTACAGAGATCTGTGCTGCTGCAACCTGGAGTTCTGTCCGCACTTTCACTAAACACTACAGTCTGGACATTGCTTCTAGTTGAAGGACAGGCTTCGGCCTAGCTGTGCTTCAAGGCCTCCTGTCTTAGATCTATAGCCTTCAGCCACCCACACTGTTTCTCTATAACTGCTTGGGACTCATTCTACAGGTGTGTCCTGATGCAAGAGATGCCCTCAATGAAGATAGTACAGTTACTTAAGAACTTACTGTAACAGTAGATATTCAAGAGGATCTCTTGTATCAGGCCATGCCATCCCACCCTCTGTCCCCCTTGGTTTTTGAGCTTCCTGTGGCCGTCTCTCTCATTCCAGGATGGTTCACCTCATGTTTCACCCATCCTTCTGGCAGTAACCTCTGGCTCCCCTTGGTTCCCCTGCCGGAGATCCTCAGTGGGGAGTCTCTGACAATAAAAGCACTGAGAGGGTGCAGGGTCACCCACGCTTATATGGGAGGGACGTTGCTGCATCTGACATCATCATGGGCAGCCCCTTGTAGACCGCTAGCTAGAAAGTTTCTGTGTGGTCCTAGTGCTTGGCAGCATTAGTTCCACAGGTGTGGCCTGATGTAAGAGATCCTCTTGAAGATCTATTGTTATGGTAAGTTCTTAGATAACTGTACTAGACCCTATCTGAGGTTGAACAACACCCTATCTACCCTAGGGTGTTAAAGGGAGCAGCTGAAAGGGATTAAAGCAAGTACAGGTTAGTGCAGTGTAGGGTGAGTTACACTGTAGGAAGGAGGTATTAAGTATTGAAAGAGGAGTAACAACAGGCATTATGGAGCACAGAATCAGTGGGGAGATAGCTGCAGGGACAGTGGGGTGCTAAACTCCTGGGCTACTTTCTGAACAATGGGACACTTCCCCATATGTAGGAGATTTGTGGACCTCCAGGCACAGCTGGTAGCAGCATGGGAAGAGATATTCACGCTGCTTCACCAGCTGAACTGATACCCAGATGCCCACCCCACACCTGCAGAGGCCAGGGGGGGCTGGATGGTGGTGGGGAGTTGCAACTGGAAAAGTCAAGGAAGTCATCCAGACTCATCAAATTCTGAATACAAATTGTTTTACACCCCTGGAGGAGGTTCAAGGATTGACTCCTTCGGGGGGGTTGCTGAGCTAGCCAGGAAATGAGAAGAGGATGACTTGGTGGCACCTAGGGTAGAGAACAGAAAGAAGGCACTCAGAAAGCAAAAGAGGAACCTAGCTAGGACTCCCCCAGAAATGGCTAGGAGCAGTGGGGATGAAAGCAGCAAAGCAGTGGCCCTTGAAAAGTAAGGGTGCTGGGTGGGGGCTCACAAAGCCATCATGGGGCAGGAAACCCAGACAGTTAATGATGGAGGGAGAGAAGCTGATGAGAGGGAATAGTATAGGCTGAAGCTGAAAGGTAGTCTGCTTAAATGCCAGGAGCCTAGAAAAACAAAATTATTGAGCTCCAGGCAGTAGTGGCGGTAGTAATATTAGACCTAGCCATTACAGAAATGTGGACAACCGGGAATAACAACTGGCAGTACTCATATATAGGAGAGATAGAGGTATGGGAAAAAGAGGTGGGGAAGCCCTGTTTGTCAAAGAAGGCATAGAGGTGGTAGAGGATTGGTCCATCAGGGGAGAAAATGGGGAAACAATTGCTATGCTTTCAGTTCTCATCGACGTCAGGAAAGAAGCTGCACATGGCAGTGGTTTGTAGACTACTGGGACAAAAAGAAGCGAGGATAGAGAACTAGGAGCAGAAACCAAGATGGTGCCTGCAAAGAGGGAGTTAATGGGGGTGGGGGATCTCAAGCAAGCAGGCATAAATTGGAACATTTCCGTAACTAAGCCACCAGAAGTCAGGATCTTTTAGATATGTTGCAGGACAACTGCCTGCTGGTGCAGCTGGTTAGGGAACCCATAAGACAGGCTACCATTCTCAAAGTGGTACTCAACTCAGAAATGGTACAAACCACTGGGGTCCAGTGACCATAACACCATATGGTTTGAACTGGCCCTGGGTACCAGTATATCCTAATCAGAGGCTGTCAGTCTAGATTTTCAATGAGCAGACTGACCAGATGAGGGAATTAGCTGAGGGTAAGTTGGTTGTGGTGTACAAAATCAAGGAGGATTGTGGAGAGGTGGAGAGAAATTAAAGGGACCGTTCTCATAACTACTTAATAATGCTCGAGAATGGTTGCCAAGGGTATCAAGCTTAAGAGACCAATCTGGTTCACTAAGAAGGTCAGGGAGGCAATGAAGGTTTAAAAAAATTGCCTTCATTAGCTACAGGGAGCAACAGGGATGATGAAGTAGTAGATGACTTCAGTATTGAGGTAATGAATCCGCATCTGGAGTAAGGGATTTATTCCAGGAAACTGGGGTCCAGCAGTTAATTCCTAAAGTTACTAGGCCGAGTTATAAGGTACCATCCTTGTTTGGATAGTAGTCACTCATCCTACCGGCATAGTCAATTTTAGTGTACTCCCTGATTCGATGAATGAACACTGTCTAATCTGTGACCGGACACCAAAGAGAACAAATAGCCCACTGTTTTACATTTATACTAGAAATTTCAAGTCACTTATCATCTAAGTTTTGAAATCTGCTTTTGCTGTGGCTGATTGGTCTTTTTTAGAAGCAATCTCAGAATTGATGTTGCTCTGGGTAAATTTTGTCATCTCTTTAAAGAGGTATGTGATAGAGTAATTCCTAAATGGAAAATGAGAAATAAAGCCTCCAAAAAGGAATGGTTTACTCTCAATCTCTTAAAACATATGAAAAACAGACATAAACTATGTAAAACGCATAGGTTCTCTCATGAGCCATTATTACATGACTTTAAACATATGAAAAAACAAATGTAAATCTGCAGTAGGGGTAGCTAAAATTAATTTCTATAGAACTAAGCAGATTAATGATCTGGGTGACCCTAAAAATACCTAGCGGACTTTTAATTCACTTTCAAGGAGGGAGGGCATAACTGAGACATTTGCTCTATGTTGTGATTCAGGTTTGGTTAGTGACCCCAAACAGGCTGCTGGTGTGGTGAGCTAGCCAACTGCCAGTCATTATTTGCAGATATAATTCTGTTATATATATATTTTTATGTGATTCTATGTATGTATACATGCCACAAGAATGTCAGTGTTAAAGCTAGGGGCACATACAGAAAGACTGGATTTCTCTTAAAAATGTTTGACCTTCCTCTGACCTGAAGGGCAGCTGCTTGCCAGGAAGCTAAGGTTGCATTTCCAGGTCCCTTAACAGAGATATGCCAAAATCCATTTGCCTGTCATAAACCATGCACTTCAGAGCCCAGGATGTGTTAAACAGGATTTTGGGAAATAGTCATTCTTGACATAACACTGTGAATTAGCTTACAGGGTGTTATACTGAGACATCAATGTTTTAACCCTGAAGTCATGTTCATGATTATTATATGTGCCAGGAAGCTGTGATGACAGAACCTTAATGAGACAATTTTTTTACATATTCTTTATGCTCCCACCTGGCCCCCTTCAGTCCGGACTCCCAGCCCCATCACCCCGGCATCCACTGGGCTCACTTCTCACCCTAGAAAGGTGCCAGCTAGCTGGGTGCAGAGCCTGTGAGGGGCCACCTTCATCTTGCTGGACAACCTTTTTTCTGCTCCAGTGTTTGGTGCCCAACCCCCGAGCGTAGTGTGGCAGCATGCAGTGATGTCAATGGGCAAGCCATGCATGCTTCCATACGCGGCATGCCGGGCATCTGCCCCCTTCATGTGGGCCCGCTGAGCCAGCTCCCAGCCACCACTAGGGGTCAGGCAGTCAGTGAACTCCGTTCCTACCCCTCCCTAGGAGAGGAGAGCTGTCCTTCAGGTGCTCGATCCTCTCCCTCCCCAGCCAACCTCCAGCAGTCCACTCGCACCACAAACATGGGTCACCAGCATGGCAGGAGGTAAGCCATGATACCTCAGCCCTCCACACCACTGGGCAGGCTTTAATAAGACAATTTTGGGAAAGCACAAGAGTGACATGTACCGGCCTAAAAGAGAAGGCCCCATTGGGATTAGACAGTTCTTTTTTGTCAAGCTTCCTCCAGCTATATAAGGAATTGAACAAGGGTCATTCGCTCTCATTTTTGCTGACATTTCAACGGACGCTCTTCTCCTGACACAAGAAGCCAAAAAGCTGAGACCCAGTGGCTGCCAGGACACTGAATCTTTCATTTACTTTCTTTGGACTTCAATTTACTACGGACTTAAGGTAGACTTTAGATAACAGTTATAGTGCATTTTTCATGTATATTTTCCACTTTTATTTCTGTTATTCTGTGACCAAATTAGTGCATCTTTTAGTTGTAACTGCATAATTATTTATTTTAGTAAAAACATTAGTTTTTTACGAATCCTGCCTGATCAAGATTACTAAATGGTGTGTGAGTTGTGGGACAGTTATAAATAATCTGTGACAAACTGTTATTGCTAAGGGGTGCCTCCATAAGCAACCGGTCGAGCAAGGGTCTGTAAGGGACATCTGGAAAGATAGGGAGAATACCAAAGTCTCAAGCAAGAGTCTGAAGGGAGTTTGAACCAGGTGGTTGCATGTCCTGTTGGAGAAGACAAAATCAGGAGCACACTGTTACCCTGAAGAGAGTGTGATGCCTGGATCTTCCCCATTTGTGAAACAACCAAAAAGGGTTCATATTTGGCTACAAGACTTGAAACTGGTATTGTGTTCTTATCCAGAGTTTAGAGGGATGCCCTGGGTTCTCATGGTGAGGTTCCATGTGATTTGGGTAAATATTAAACAGTGAAGGCAATTTGAGTGTGGGCATTACAGCGACCGCAAGTACAGTGCCTGTACATAGGGGTGAGTGCCAAAATGGCAACAATTTCACAACTGTTTTTCTGCAGGGGCTTTGCCCCCATACCCCCCTTACTATAATAACCAACTCCGAGGTTGTAGCACCTTGGGGAGGGGGGAAGCATTTTTTGCTATTTCAGTGCTTGTCCATATGTACAGGTGTTGTGCCCACACTCAAATTGCCTTAGCTGTTTTTTCATTGCCCAAATTACATGATATCTCTTGGTGGGTGTTCGGTCGGGACCTCGGTGAGCATTCTAAAAGGACACGAGGAGGGCATCCCTGTCTCCCCCCATCACGCATTGCACTTAGGGGTGGGCACTGTGAGCTCAGTGGACCTGACCCTCAGGAGTCGGTGCATGACAGCTGGAATGTTCAATTATTTGGGGGGGATCTGGAAGGGTTTTCGAATGTAGCTGTGCCAGATGCTAGTTAAGAGAGAAAGGTGGGAACTAATCAACCCAAATTTTATTTTTGTTCTGTTTCATCTAAAAGGATTATGGGATTATGTTTTGAAGTATGACTCTTGCCCTAATATTGATATGGATAATGCTGAATACAGAATTCTAAAATTGGCTATTTTTGAGTTGGCTAAACATTTAGCTTTAACTTTTAATCACTCTTTGTGTTTTGGAATTTTTGCAACAGCCAGTGCAGTCCCAGTTTCTGTAATAGAAAGAAAATTAGGGAAGGGGGCAGTTTGAACAACGGACAATTACATGAGGCTTATTCATCACATTTTGTTTGGGTTTTCTCTTTTTTTTTTACTGTCAGATTTCATTCTGCCAATGTTTTGTGATAATTCACTTCATCAAAGTATCTTTACACTGATAAATAAAACATTTGTACGTTATGTTTATCAAAACTTTCATACATTTTCACTAAATGTATTGGCATATACTGTAACCAGTTATATACATGAGTGCTAGGAATGCTGTATAACACCCATATAAAAGGTTTACATTTTCCTTAAGCACTAATCTCATAATTATGCACATCAACATTAAGGTATGCATACCTTTAACATTTTCCACTCCTTAGGTATATATTTTTCTTTTCATCCCTTAGCCACATACAATATTTGGACCCTGTAATGTGTAAAAGCAAATTTTATGTGGCATCTTTCTTTTAAGATGTATCAATATTTATGTATGTGGTCCTTTAATATTACTTACCACTATTCAGCCTTAATAAGCTACTTCATGCTACTCTCTTGTAGCTTTACACTTTTAATTCTTACTATCTAACAATAAAAAACTTTAGTTGACTTTTCTAATCTTAATGTTCTTAATCACTGTTTATAAATAATCTAGTGTTACACCTATCAAGAGTCCTATGATTATCTTAGCACTATAATTATCCTCTTTAATTTATACAGTGGTATTACTCTGTTTATTAGTGTCAGCAAATCAGCTTCCCACTTATGTACTCAAGCATTGCTCATTCCATGTGTAACAAACTCTAGCAAGAGCCAATACAGCTGCAAAAAAAAAAGGTATTCTGGGCAGTGAGAAATGTGTAAACTAGCAATTGTTACACTAACCACTGAGCCACCTAACTGCACTTTCTGATTGTTGTGACACACACACACACATTTTCTACCCAGGTTATGCAGCTGAGATGCAGCATCTCATTTCCAGTGGGGTACTGCATTACAATTTATTTACCCAGGGTAGCCCAGCTGAAATGCAGCATCTTGTTTCTGGTGGGATCCCACATTACAATTTATTTACCCAGGGTAGCCCAGCTAAGATGCAGCATCTTGTTTCCGGCAGGGTCCTGCATTACAATTCATTTACACAGGATAGCTCAGCTGAGATGCAGCATCTCATTTTCTGTGGGATCCTGCATTACAATTTATTTATCCAGGACAGCCCAGCTGAGATGCACCCATTTCCTTTCTCCTGCACCACACCATATCCAAATTCTCCAAACACAAGGGTGACCACAACAGTTTTGGTTTTTATATTAACTTTTTTGCATGTCTCTTAATAACAAAAGATAGCAGTTCTTTAATTGTCTTAGGGGTTAAAGAATCAGAAGTGTTTTGCTATAGTAAACTATGTCTGAGACAATGCTAATCAGATAGTGTCTTAAGAGGTTGAAAAAAGAGTGTAAACCTTTTTAGGAGATTCATTGCTCTGAAAGGGTGACTAAGCTGACATATTTATGAGCTATTAATCTTTATTGAAAGAGAATGCCTACCCACACTGAACAAAATAGTGCTTTCATGACTGCTCAGCTCAAATGAACACAGGAGTCTGCTTGCTTCAATTAGTGTAGTAATTCTACAAACCTCTAATTTGATCTACTCCATTGGGTATCTGGAGAGCTCCCTCTCTCTATTGTCATAGCAAAACAACTGCAGGACTCTGCCCACTGAAGCCATAAAAATTGTACCAAGCACTCAGCTTGTTATTTGTAAATTTTTATGTATTGAAGATTTATCAAGCACTCCATTTTTTTTGTCTTATAAAAGCTCTTTTATTTTTTATCCTCGCTTCAATTTAGTAACAAGACTTCCATGGCAGTTCTGATTTTTAAAAAATAAAATTCATGCACCACTCTTATTAATGTGGCTTCTTACACCCCATCTGAGCTAGCATTGAATTTTGTGCTGTGAAAAAATATTAAAGAAAAAATGAATTAAGAATCAAAAGTGTAAAACTACAAGGGAGTAGCATGAAGTAGCTTATTAAGGCTGAATAGTGGTAAGTGATATTAAAGAACCACATACATAAATATCGATAAATCTTAAAGGAAGACCCACATAAAATTTACTTTTGCACATTATAGGGTCCGAATGTTTTGAGTGGCAAAGAGATAAAATGAAAAATGTATTCATACAGAGTGTAAAATATTACAGGTATCCACACCTTAATGTTGATGTGCATAGTAATGAGATTACTGCTTTAAGGGAGATGTAAATCTTTTATATGGGTGTTGCATGTCATTCCTAGTCATTCATCATCATTCATGTATGAATTGATTAATATATTTGGTGAAAAAAGTATGAAATGTTTTGCAAAATGTAGAAATAATATAATGTAAAAAAATATTATTCATCAGTGTGATGATGCCCTGATGAAGTGAATTATTACGAAATGTTGGCAGAAAGAAATTTCAAAACCCATAAGCCCCTAACTATGCTTAACAACTGTAATCAATCCCCTTGAACGAGCTGTCTCGGATGCTACAATTTTATACTGATTATGGAATCTTAGAATGAAATTCAAATCTTTGCTGTGTGGTGATGCTCCTGTCTGCCCACTAATGTCAGATTTATTTTTCTGCCTGAGGAAGAAGTTGCCCTGAAGTAGTCTTCAGTACGTCAATGCTGTTTACGTTTTTTTTTCTTTTTCCTTTTATTATACTACATGTTTTTAGTTTTAGTTTTCGATATTCTGTGTTAGTGTGATTTTTACTCATTTTTAGTTGTAATTTCTTTGGTTCCACAGAACTGATGAAAGGATCTTGTGGCTTAGTTCCTGTCTTCAGGGAACCACATTATTTTCTTATAAAAAACAAAAACATAATATTATATAGAAACTACTTAGTGTTTTTTATTTTTCTTGTCTTGGTTTCCTTTCCTAGTGGAACCAAGATGATAGTTGGTCTTTTTCTCCATGTTAAAGTTTTTCTTCTACAGTTTTGTTTTATTATATGGAACCAAAATGCAATTCGCTGTTAGTGATATTGGGGAACCAAAACACTTTTTGGTCATCAGAGTTTGGCATGGCTGACAGATCTAAAAAGAGGACAGGACCTACAGGCTTTAGAAATACTAACATTTGATCTTCTTTGAGGGTATCTCTTTCATCAGGCCACACCTATGGAGCTATAGCTGCCAGGCAATAGGAACACACAGAAACTTTTTGCAAGCAGTACATTAGGGAGCCACCCACAATGACATCCTACTTCAGCACATCCCACAAAAACATGGGCAGCTGTTTCCCTCCTCAGTTCTTTTCCCACTGTTGACCATATGTGTCGGACCCTCCATGGAAACATTGCCATTACTGTTGACTGTTTTCTAATTTTTCTCAAAAAAATTAAAACCTCCCCATCAGCATCGTCCAGCATTCCCATTGACCACACGGGTGTCAATGTGCAGGCAGTACTCTTGTCCTTCACAGACATTCTTAAATGCATGCTGCCTCCTTTTCTGTACAAGGAGACACACAGACGGGGCCTGCACAGCCAATCCCAGTATTGAAGCCTGCTAAGTCGATGTACCAGCTTCCCTCTCGGGCATCGATGGATTCACCTGCTCCTTTCCTGTGTCACATCAAACACGTCAGTGACCAAGAGTGCAATGCTGAGCTTATTATGCAGGATGAAGAGGAGGAAGAAGAGGATTATGTGGATTTCTATGAAAAGACTAGCTCCACTGTATCCACTGGGAGTGAGGACTCTGTGGTATATACACCAATGAACCCCACCGAAGATCCCTCTTTTATCACCAGAATGCAGAAACTACAGACTGCCATGGGATTTGATTAGAGGAACAGGATATTACTAAGAAAATCCCTAGTGGAATTCTTAGAACTGCCTGATTCCCCACCCATCATCATTTCTCCCCTCCTGCCTGCATTGGAGGATGCCACCCTTGCTGCCTGACTTAGACCCAGCATGATACTTGCCATATCTAGGAAGACAGAGAAGACATATCAGGCTCCCTCAGGCAAGCCTTTTTTCACAGGCTAACCTGAGGCTGATTCTGTGGTCGTAAATGATGCTCATGACAGATCAAAGGCGCCAAAACACCTTAGTTCTCTCCCTCCTGATAAGAAGTCAAGGAGGCTTGATGTCCTGGGCAAAAGAACCTATGCCTCTGCCTCTCTGGGCCTAAGAATTCCAAATTACCAGGCATATGGTTAAATACCAAAAAAAACCCTCTGGAGGAAGGCCAGAGCAGCTGCCCAGGCCTTACCAGAAGGTACGCCCAAGCAGGAGAGATTGAGGGCTCTAACAGCAGGTACAAATGTAGGAAAACATTTACGTTCCACATATGATATATCAGATGCTTTGACCAGGGCAGCAGTCTCTGAAATATGCCTCAGGAGGTACTCCTGGCTCAGAGTGGCTGGCTTTGTGAATGATGTCCAGCAATCCATTCTCAGTGCCCCATTCAGAAGCTATAAATTGTTTGGTGCAGATGTGCAAGATATCCTGTCTAATTTACAGGCCTCAGGCAGAACCTGAAATTAGTCCATTCCCTCTATGATACTCAGCCAAAGAGTCAACAGAGGGTGACATTTCACCCAGCCAGTAGCAGACACCACTCCACTGCCAGACAACAGGGTAAGTGTAGAGCAACAGCAGCCATACCCCCATCAGGAGCCACCCCAGGTGCCCTCTCAAAAGCCCCTAGAGGTGACACTGCAGCAGCAGCCATAGCAACTGGCTCTGCCTGACTCCATCACCCACATACCCTGCCACCAATGTCTCCAGGGGTGGTTGTCGGGGATCTCCTCTCCCTCCACCTGAAACAGTGGAGGAAGGTAACATCAGATGCTTGGTTGTTGCAGACAATAGCATAAGGTTGCACTCCGGAACTTCTGGAACTAGCTCCAGATCATCCACCAGTGCCTTCCCATTACCCTCCAGAGTACATCCCATTGCTTCTGGAGGAGAGACAAATCTTACTTCAGAAAAAAGCAATAGGACTTGTTCCCTGGGAACAAAGGAACACAGGGTTCTATTCTTGGTACTTTCTAGTCCCAAAATGGACAGGAGATCTGAGGTCCATTTTAGATCTCAGCGATCTGAACTGTTTCATCAAGTACAAGAAGTTCAGAATGGTCACTCTGCAAGGCCTGCTTTCACTACTGCAAGTAAGGGAGTGGATTTGTTTCACTGAATATGCAGGATTCCTACCTGCATATCAAGGTTATCAAGGTTTGCCTCCCCCCCTCAGGAAATATCTAAGGTTCCTGTTTCAAGAGGAACACTACCAGTTCAGGGTATCGCCCTTTGGCTTATCATCTGCACCATGGGGTTTTACCAAATGTTCAGTAGCGGTTTCAGCAGCCCTACACAGGGAAGGTCTATATAGATACATAGATACATAGACAGTGTCGGCAGATAAGGGACTACGGCCCACCCAGTCTGCCTATTTGAGCTTGTAAGTTCACTTTATGTTTTCCTAGAAGTCTGTTGCCCCTTAACTCTGACCTCCAGAATTCCTTTATGTCTGTCCCATGCATTCTTAAATCCCATGATTGTTTCAGCCCCCACCACTTCCTCTGGCAGGGTGTTCCACTTGTCCACCACCCATTCTGTGAAGAAATTCTTCTTCATGTTTCCTCTGAATCGTCCTCCCTCCAACTTCATTCCATGCCCTCTAGTCCTGGAACATCTTTTTCGCTTAAAAATAGTGTATTCCTGCACCCTGTTCCTCCCTGTAAGATACTTGTATGTCTCTATCATATCCCCTCCCTCCCTCCTCTCCTCCAGGGAGTACATATTCAGTTCCTTTGACCTGTCCTCATAGGACTTGTGATGCAATCCATGTACCATCTTTGTTGCCCTCCTCTGAACCTTCTCTACCCTGTCTGTGTCCTTACATAAGTAAGGTCTCCAGAACTGTACATTGTCCTCCAGGTGGGGCCTCACTAGTGTCTTGTATAGTGGAATTATGACCTCCCTTTTACTGCTGGTGATGCCACTGCCTATGCATCCCAGCATCCTATTTGCTTTTCCTGCTGCCTTGTCACACTGTTTCCCTACATTGAGGTCATCAGAGATGATAACCCCAATATCCCTTTCCTGCTTGGTGCATGCTATATCCTTACCCCAAAACTGATATATTGTGCCAGGGTTTTTGTGCCCCATATGCATTATCTTGCACTTCTTTGCATTGAATTTCAACTGCCAAACCCCTGACCATTTTTCAGGTTTCTGCAGGTCCTTTCTAATTCTGTCTACACCCTCTGGTGTGTCTACTTTGTTACAGAGCTTTGTGTCATCGGTGAACAGGGAAATTCTGTCTTCTAGGTCCTGTGCAATGTCACTGATGAAGATGTTGAACAGGACCAGTCCCAACACTGATCCCTGTGGTACCCCACTGGTCACTCTTCCCTCTGTGGAGTGACAGCCATTTACCACCACTCTCAGTGTCCTGCTGCCCAGCCAGTTACCTACCCACCACACTACTGTCCTGCCCACACCCATATTCCCCAGTTTGTGTAATAGTCTTCTATGTGGCACAGTGTCAAAGGCCTTGCTGAAGTCCAGATAGGTCATGTCCACTGCCCTCCCCTGATCCACCTACCTAGTCACCCAGTCAAAAAATTCAATGAGGTTGGACTGATATAACCTCCCTCTGGTGAAACCATGCTGCCTTGGGTCCTGTAGTCCATTGACAACCAGATGTTCCACCAATCTGTCCTTCAGTAGTGCTTCCATGATCTTCCTCACTACCTAGGTGAGGCTGACTGGTCTGTAGTTCCCCACTTCCTCTTTGTTCCCACTTTTGTCTTCCCCTACCTGAATGACTGGCTTCTCAAAGTTCACTCCAAGGAGCAGATTTTTCACACCCTAGACCACACCAGACACCTGTTCGATACTCTAGGGATTACTGTCAGTGTGCCAAAATCAGTCTTGTCCCCTTGTCAATGTCTACAGTACATAAGGGCAATCCTGGATACAGCCCAAGGCTTAGCCTTCCTGGCCTAGGACAAGGCTGAGCATCTGATTGCACAGGCCCAGATGGTCTACCACAACAGGTATGTCACAGCCAGGACATTCCTGAGACTCCTAGGCTTGATGGCAGTGGCCACTGTCACAGAGGCACTGGCCAGACTGCATATGAGAATCCTACAATGGACACTTAAGAGTCCAGTGGGACCAATGTAGAGAGAACCAAGAACAGAAAGTTCTAGTCACTTCCCTGTTCGAAAAGTACTTCAATTGTGGAAGGAACCCAGTCATTTACCAAAGGGGGTTCCTTTCCTGATTCCTTCCCCTCACCAGATTCTCATTACAGATGCCTCTGGAATGGGTTGGAGGGGCACATCTGAAGCCCCATCAGACACAGGGTACATGGATCCAAGGGGAGAGCACCCTTCACGTATGCATCCTAGAAATGAAACTTGTTCTGTATGGTCTACAGGCCTTCCAGACTTATCTATCCCTGGGTCCTGTGTTAATACAAATGGACAACATAAATATAGCGTATGGCGGAACACTGTTCTGCATGGAAATCCATGCCTAAAACAGCATTGTTCTGCTACAGTAACGACATCACAATGTTGTTGTGCTGCACTAGTGACTTCACTACTGCAGTACAACAAGATAGAATGTCTTTGTGCATGCGTATTAGTTTATCCTCCGCACTTCAACAAGCGGCCGCAGCAGCAAGAGCTAGCCCAGGAAATAAGTGCCAGCGAAACAAACAGTACAGTAAGGACACAGGCTTTCCATAATAGATTCCCATACACAATAAAAGACAGTGTATGAGCCATCATACAGATACAAGGCTCTGTTTCACTCTTGAGGTTTCTGTGGCAACAAGACCTCTCGAGCTGTACTCTTACGTTCTCTTGTTACCACGGAAACCTCATAAGTGGAACATAGCCTTTTTGTGTATGATCACTCATACAAAATCCTCTATATGATTCATTACACCAACAAGCAGTGGGGAAATCATTCCTACCCTCTGCGCAGGGAGGCAGTGAGAGTCTGGTATTGGGCTCTGGAACATGGTCTAGAACTGTCAGCAGTACATGTTTCAGTAGCCCAAAAACATCCTGGCAGACAGGCTAAGCAGGTCACAGTCCAGGATGCATGAGTGGGAGCTGCTGACCTCTGTCACAGAAGACCTGTTTGACAGGGTGGGATTGTCCAGAGCTGGACCTTTTTGTGTCCCCAAACAATGCAAAACTACTGCTTTTCTGCTTGTTTATTCCAGGGCCTGGAGTTTTATGGCAAGACATGTCCCTCTCTTGGAAGGGAATGTTCCTGTGTACCTTTCCTCCCTTTCTTCTAATTCAGAGAGTGCTAATCAAGCTTCAAATGGAGGGTGTAACTCTGATACTCATTGCTCCCCGTGGGCTCATCACATTTGGTTCCCCTTACTGCAGCAATTAGCAGTGGAACCACCAGTACCTCTGCCATTATGCCAGGGCCTACTGTCACAGGAACAGGGAACCCTAGTGCATCCAGACCTCAAGTCACTCTACCTTCATGAATGGCTCCTGAAGACATAGCCATTGCTCAGTTTGAGGTGTCACAACTGGTGGCTGATGTATTGGTGGCTGCCAGATAACCTTCCATCAGAGAAACTTATTCTATGAAGTGAAAGTAGTTTGCTTTGTGGGCCACTGCTCAACAACTGGATCCTTTTACCTGTCTAGTAAACCAGATTTTGGAGTATTTACTGTCCTTATTAGATGCAGGCCTACAATACTCTTCTATCAAAGTGCACTTGGCTACCATTTCAGCTCTTCATGTGTCTATTGATGGTCCTACAGTCGCTTAACTGAAGGTGGACCATACGCTTCTGAGAGGCATTCTGCATTTAAAGTCTCCTATCTGCAATCAAGTCCTGGCTTGGGACTTGAATTTTCTGTTGGAAAAGCTTACTTTGGCTTCTTTAGAGCCAGCCATGACTCACAGGCTATGCTTCCTTTCTTGGAAAGTGTTTTTTTTTTTTAACTCTATTTTATCTCCTCACTTGCAGTGGGGATGGTGCCTATCCCCTAGTCTGCCCTGTTATATGGACCCTCAATACTCCCCCCCTGGCCGGCCTCTGCCTCAGCTGCAGGGACAGGGAGGACTGTTGCTTACCTCCCACAGAGGGACCCTCCTGGGTGGAATGGGGGGAAGACCAACATCACTGCAGAGCCCCTGCCCTGACTCAAGCTAGGTTTTGTTCAGCCAGAAGGAGAAGGAGTCCATTGGGGGGCTTCATGGCACACATTCATTAGGGGGTTTCTGCTTGTGTGTCCCTGAGGTGTGGACATGAAATGATGTCAGTGCATGATAGGCGCTGTCCTGCGCCCACCCACAGGACGTCTGCTGCCACCTCTACCCTATTCTTGGCATCCTGACTTCAGCACCCCCAGTCACCACTGGGAATCACTGGTTGCCGGGATACGCATCCCCACTCTCCCCAGGAGAGGAGAGCAGTCCTCCAGATACTCAGTCTTCTCCTTCCCTTCTTGAGCCCCGATGACTCAAGCTGGCTCCCGAATCTGGGTCACCGACATGGCACGAGGTAAGGCAACCAGTGCCTCAGCCCTTAGCGTCACCAGGCTGCCCCAGAAAGCATTATTTTTAGTTGCTATTTCTTCTGCTCAAAGAATTTCAGAGCTTCAGGCTTTAATGTGTGAGCCTCCTTATTTGATTTTTCATAAAGACAGGGTGTCTTTGCGTACCAATCCTAAGTTTCTGCCAAAAGTGGTGTCTGAGTTTACTCTGAATCAAACTATCCACCTATCAGTTTATTTCCCTCAGCATGCCAATCCAGGGGAAGCATTGCTCCATACTTTAGATGTACATGGAATACTCAGGTACTATATACACCATATGAAGAATTGCAGGAAGTCCTTGCAGCTTTTTGTTTCATTTGCCCCTGGGAAGAAGGGTGCTCCTGTCTCTAAACAGTGCCTGTCCAAATGGTTGACTATTACTTTCTGTTACAGGAAGTACAGTAGGGGACTTCCTGGGGTTGTTTGTGGACATTCAGCTAGAGGCATGGCCACTTCTTTTGCCTGTTTCAAGAACATGTCTGCTGCTAAGATTTGTGCAGCTGCCACTTGGAGTACTGTCCACACCTTTACTAAACCCTACAGTCTGGACATTGCCTCATGAAAAAGGGGAGGTTTTGACCTAGCTGTGCTTCAGTGCCTCTTTTCTTAGACCTGTAGGCTCTAGCCACCCTGACTGCTTTTATTGTCAGTACTGCTTGGCACTCATTACATAGGTATGGCCTGATGAAAGAGATATCCCCGAAGAAGATAGAACAGTTACATACTTGTCATAACAGTAGATCTTCAAGAGAATCTTTCATCAGGCCATGCTGTCCCGCCCTTCATCCCCCAATGATCTAGAGCTCTGTAAATCCTGTCTCTTTCTCCAGAAAGGTTAACCTGCTGCTTCCTGCCTCATCTGGTACGCAGAGCCACAGGTTCACTTCTGGTTCCCCATAGGGAAGTCCTCCGAGCATGATCTCAGGTGGAGAACTGAGGAGGGAAGGGGTCACCCATATTTATATGGGAAGTGCCGACACAGGACATCATTGTGGGTGACTCCTAGTGGACTGCTTGTAGAAAGTTTCCATATGGCCCTAGCGCCTAGCAGCTATAGATCTTCATCGAGGATATCTCTTGCATCAGGCCACACCTATGGAAATATAGCAACCAGGCACTAAGACCACAAGGAAACTTTTCTAGCTAGCAGTCTACAAGGGGCTGACCATGACGATATCAAGCAAAATCATCTCTCCAATATAAACATTGCTGGTCTAGCACCCTCCTCAGTTTTTTTATCGCCGTTGTCCATCACACATTGAATTACATGGATATGTTGCTACACTTAAGTCGACCACCAAATTTTCGTTTACTTTCCTAAATCACTTCCTTGTTTTCAATGTGATTTTTGGTGATTTTCACTTTCGGTTGCAATGTAACAGCAACCTAAGCTTCTGCTTCTCCGAGAGTGGTGGATTCCTTGGACCTATGACCATTAGGCCCACTATTTCTGCCTGATCTTCCATCAAGCTTGCTGATGACTTCAGTGACCAGCTCTGCAATCATCTGAGACCTGGACTAGCGGGTCGTACTATGGCAGAGTGAGCCTTAAGGGAGGATCTCCTCCATATCGCTGGTCCTCTCCTCTCCTCTGGCTCACCAGGATCTCTGGGGCCCATTGGATAGCTTTAGGCCTTCTCTCGCAGGGTGGTGAAACCCCCTCAGGACTCTCCCCAGTCACTGCTCCTCGTGGCTCCAACCATGGCTGTGATGTCATCCACTCCTGCAATGATGTTTCCTGCCATTCAGCACCTTCTTGCCCCACAAGGTACAGCTCTGGCAGCTCTTTCTGCCAGACCTCCTATGGCTGGCAACAGCCCATCGGTGTCTGGGCTATGAATGTCCTGTCGATGTGGCAGACCTAGCTTGGACCTCTCCCAGCCAGCGCTGGCCTATTGACATCGGAGCTTCAAATTATGTAATTTATCCTGCAGCTCAGACCTCAGTATCTACAGGTTGGCTCCCGCAGAGACTTTCGCCAGACCTCCCATGGCTGGTGACAATCTGTCAACGCCAGCATGGTGCCTTGCTATGCAGGCCACCATTGTTGCTTCCCATTGCTGACAGCTCTGTTCCCTCTGGGTTGGCTTCTGCAGCATACTCCACTGGTCCTCCTGTCTCCAGCACAGATCTGTCAGTGTTGGGGCTTCAGTCACCACTGTTGTCATTATGCAGTGCCCCCTGCTTATGGGCTGATGTTACTGTCTCCAGCCATGCAGACCTCATCTCACATAGGATTGGTGGTCACAGGGTGTTCTACTGGGCCTCCCGCAGTGGGCGCTGGCCCATCAGTATTGGGGTCTCAGCCATCCCCATCGACATTGTGCTGTGCTATAGAAATGTGGGTTGTCATTGTTGCCTCATGCTGCTGAGGGCAAGTTATCCCTATCCCTACTATGGCCAGTGATGGTCCATCACTTTCAGGGATCTAGTCACCCCCATTGACATCGCAAGGCACTTTCCCTATGCAGCCTACCATCACCATTCAAATGGTGTTCTTTTCCTTTGCAGGCTTACTCGAACACCATATACCTCCTCTTCCTCTCTAGGCCCTATGATGACGTGGACCCTCAGGCCCAACCTCACATTGCCACCTGTCCTGTCACACACCCTCTGTACTCCAGGGCATCACCGACCTCACTTCCGCCCTCTCAGCCTTCAGAGCCTATCAGTGAGGCTCAATACACAACCATGGTCTTAAGTTACAGGGGGAAGAGGAGGAGGAGACTGATATGGATGGGAGCCCTTCCAACAGGTCTGAATCCACCCTTTCCACTAGGAGTGTGGCCTCTGCACGGTATGTCCCGAGGTCCCCTCGTGCAGACCCCTCCTTCATCTCGTAGAGTTTGCAGCTATAAACAGCAAGGGGATTTGATGCTAAGGAGTAACAAATCATTGGGAGACACATGGTAGAATTCCCAGTACTGCCTGACTTCCCACTCACTCTTCTGTATCCTCTCTTGGTAATACTAGAGGATGCCACCCAGGCTGCCTGGCACAGACTAGGCTTGATCACTACTGCCCCCACAAAGCCAGACAAGCTGTCCCAGGACCCCTGAGGAATGCCTTTTGTTCACAGGCCACCCTGAGGCTGGTTCCCTAATGCTAAAGGCTGCCCAGGTTAGCGATCAGGTTACCTCAGCATCTCGGTTCTTCTCCCCCCCCAGGATGAAGGATTGAGAGCACTGGCCCTTATGGGGAAGAGGAACTTCACCTCTGTCACACTGGGCCCCAGAATAGTAAATTGTTAAGCCTACTGGGTGCTGGCTGTGCTGAAGATGCCCAGTGCTCCATTCTGCCTGCCCTCTGAGGGTACAACTATATTGTATATAAAATGCACTATGTGACTTTAAATTCTATACCTGGGTAATTGATTTCAGCTGATCAAACTGATATAAAATGGGCTACACCATAGAGGGCACTATTCATTTGAAAAAGCTGACAGGTGAAACATTCCGAATTTCTGCTCCATGCTGTGCTAGGCTTCTGCTGTGTGGTGGTGTTCTACAATAAACAGGTGGAGAATACTTCTAAGTTTGGACTCCTACATTATTGCTCTCAAATTATATATGGTGAACAGTGAGTGGTGAGTGCTGTGCATATGCTGCACAGTGTTCTGAAACAATCACAGGCACCGGTACCTCTGAGCGGCTTTTACCTAACAAATCACTACACCTCCATGCCTGGCTCCTGCGGACATAGCCATGGCTAGATTAGGGGTGTCCCAAAAAGGGGATGATGTCCTGGTGGCTGCTAGGAAGCCCTCCACCAAGGCCACTTATTCCATGAAGTGGAAGCACTTTGCTATGTGGGTGGCTTCCCATCAGTGGGATCCTTCCATTTGTCCAATAAATCAAATTCTGAAGCACTTGCTGTCCCTCTCAGCTTTGGGCCTGCAATACTCCTCCATTACAGTGCACCTGACTGCCATTCCAGCCTTCCATGTGCCCATTGATGGCCGTACGATGGCACAACTGGAGGCGCCCCATACAGTTTTGAGAGGCATTTTTCATCTGAAGCCTCCCATCTGCAATCCAGTCCCACCTTAGGACTTGACTTTTGTGTTGGAGAAACTTGCTTTGGCTACTTTTGAGCCTTCTGTGACATGTGCGCTATGCTTTCTGTCATGGGAAGTATTATCTTTGGTTGCCATTGCTTCAGCTGTGAGGATTTCTGAGCTTCAGGCTGTGATGTGTGAGTCTCTTTTTTTGATTTTCCACAAAGACAGGGTGTCTTTGCATATGAATCCTGAGTTTCTTCCTAAGGTGGTGTCTGAGTTTACCTTAAATCAAACCTTCCACCTGCCTGTTTATTATCCAGAGCATGCCAATTCAGGGGAAGCATTGCTCCACACCTTAGATAGGCATAGAATCCTACATTACTATACACACTATACAAAGGCTGCAGGAAGTCATCCCAGCTGTTTGTTCCTTTCACCCTTGGGAAAGAGGGCATACCAGTTTCTAAACGGTGCCTGTCCAAATGGCTGGCTGACTGTACTACCTTTTGCTGCAGGAAGTACTGTAAGGAACTTCCTGGCATTGTTCATGGCCATTCAACCAGAGGCATAACCACTTCAATTGCTTGTTTCAGAAATGTTTTAGCTGCATAGATCTGTGCTACTGCAACCTGAGGTACTGTCCACACTTTCACTAAACTCTACAGTCTGGACATTGCCTCTAGAAGAAGGGCAGGCTTCGGCCTGGCTGTGGTCTCCTTTCATAGGTCTATAGCCTACAGCCACCCAGACTGGTTCTCTGTCTGAACTGCTTGGGACTCGTTCCATAGGTGTGGCCTGATGCAAGAGATATCCTTGATGAAGATAGTACAGCTACATAAGAACTTACTATAATAGTAGATCTTCGAGAGAATCTCTTGCATCAGACCATGCCATCACACCCTTCATCCCCCTTGGTCTTAGGGCTTCTCTGTCTCTCTTTCTCCAGGACAGTTTACCTTCTGTTTCACCTTCCTTCATGGCTGGTACCTCTGGTTCTCTCTCAGTTCCCCAGAAGGAGATCCTCTGTATATGGTCTCTGGCAGGAGAACTGAGGCGGGTGTGGAGCCGTCCATGTTTATATGGGAGGAACGATGTTGCCTGACATCATCATGGGTGGCCCCCTGTAGACTGCTAGCTAGAAAAGTTTCTGTGTGGTCCTAGTACCTGACAGCTATAGTTCTATAGGTGTGGCCTGATGCAAGAGATTCTCTTGAAGATCTACTGTTATGGTAAGTTCTTGTATAACTGTACTTTCCATAGGTGTGGTCTGATGAAAGATATTCTCTCAAAGATCTACTGTTACAGTGAGTATGCAACTGATCTTTTTCAGCTCCGGACTAAGGCAGACTATGAGTTGTGTTTGGGCTGGCTGGGTCCAGATTATGATTTTGCCAGTTGTGAACTCTGTATTTAGTTTGGCCCAAACACACAAAATGGCCCAAAACTTAGACAGTGATAAGGCTTCTCAGTATGCCTTCACATCACCTAAAGGCTCAGAGGAGGGTCTGGCCCCTCTGTCCTGGTTAGTTTGAAGGACAGAAGATTGAGAGATGATCTACTGCTGCTTTTTAATATACTTCAGAATTCGGAACTGATGTTCCAGTGTGGTATTAGTTTATGTGAGAGATCATTCAATCTTAGATCCCATAATAAACAAATCAAGTTAGCAAGAGCATGCACCAATAAAAGGGAAAAATACTTCACCATTAGAGCACCTTGAATGTGGAACTCTCTCCCACAATATATGGTAGATATATCCTCTTTCAGTCTATATAAGGCAGACCTTGATAAGATACTAAGTTTACCATCTAGGTAAAATAATTCACCCTCTAGGAGTGGGAGGAGTACATAATAATTCACTCCTGTCAATTCAGTCCCTGACAATCCGCTCTCGTCAATTCACTCCCATGACAATTCACTCCCATGACAACTCACTGCTGTGGCAACTCACTCCCACACACATGTACATTCTTTGGGAACAGTATGATGTCACGTTAGTCTCCACACAGTTTTTCTCATGCTAAAAACAATTAAATATAACACCTTGACACATAAAAATGAATTTTGTGACAATAAATGTGTATCTTATTACATAGGATAGAAATAACTAGAGACAAAGGACTGCAATAACATAATCAAATGATTGTGGGCTTCAGAGACTGGGAAAGAAACAGCAGTGGAAACATCACCTAGGCACAATCTCATGATAAGTCTGAGGAACTACTTTTACTTACAGTAAACACTGTATTTATTGCTAGTGCTGCAGCAATAAACATAAAGCAATGTATAACCCTTTAAAATATGAGTGAGCCCATCAGAATATTCCATTTCAAACAGTTGTATGCATCCTCTGGGGTCAATTGTGGGAGTGAGTTGTCACGGGAATGAATTGTCAAGGGAGTGAGTTGACATGGGAGTGAACTGATGGGAGCAAATTGCCAGGGAGTGAATTGTCTTGTTCCCGAGTGGGAGACAGTCCCGATGGGCTAACAGCCTTCTACTGTCTTATTAAACTGATAAAAGTAAGTAGAAGGATAAAGCTGCTAAGGATGGTTCAGAAGTCAGGATGTCTGAACAGGGGAATCCTGAATCCAGTAAAAATAAAAGAGCCTCTGAGGAGACACTGGAGATGGTGCCCGCTAAGAAAAAAACAAAAAGAAAAACATGTCGCTATCTCTCCTCCTAAAGAAGGAAAGGAGACACCAACAGATAAGAATAAGATGCCCTCTTTAGAGGACGTGACTAAGGCATGGCAGTTCCTCCAGGCTATGGGGACCTTTATGAGTATGTCTGCCCCTTCCCCAGGCTCCAGTACCTATCCTAAAGCCTGTGGAGGAGGAGGAGGAGGCTAAAATTTACTATGAGAAGGAGGAGGAGCAGGAAGGGCAACCTATAGAGCCTGATGGTTCCCCTGAACAGGAGTTTGGTTCTCCGCATTGTCCCTTAGAGGCTTAGACCTCTCATTACTTCTCTGTGAGGCAAATGGTCAATCCCCTCAATATCTCATCACAGGAAACTGCAGAGGATGAGGTGGAGTTTCTGGACATGATTGGCCTTAACCCCCACTAAGAGGATGCTTTTCTCCATTCTCAAGTCCTTCAAAAAGAAAAACATGCAAAGTGCTGGCAGCACCCACCTCTGCTGCTGGCATTAACAAGAAAATAAAGAAAGAATATCAGGTGAACAAGCAGGATCAGGTGGACAAGCAGGGTACTGAGTACCTGTACTCCTACCCTGACCATGAGGAAGTGATTCAGACTGATGCCTGTGACAAGGCCGAAGTGTCTGTTTCTTCCCAGCCTCTGGATAAGGATTCCAGGAAGCTGGATAATATAGGCAGGACAGTCTATACCACAACTTCCTTGCTTTAAGGCAGGCAGTAAACATGACTTACACAGCTCAGTACCAAAAGGTTCTATGGAATTCTATTTTGGAAATGAGCAGAAAAAAAACTGATGGTGACCTGGCACGAGATCTTGCAGACACAGAAAAACTGCCATGGATGCCACCAAGTACCAGTTCCATATGGCAGTAGATGCCAATAACACTGCTTCTAGGGTCATGGCACATAAGTGTCCATGAGAAGGTTTGCTTGGCTCAGAACCACAAACCTCTCTCAGGAAACTCAGACAAAAGCAGTGGATTTCCCTTGTGAGTGAAATTCTTTGGTGACAAAACAGAGGTTTACATGAAGCACATAAATGAGTATAAGACTACCTACAAGAGCAATACTGAGAAGGAAAAGGTCTCCACTTTCCAAAGGCCTTATGGAAGGGGAGATAGGGGCCAGGGTTACTACCCCCACACTTACTTTGCCCATGATTTTGCCCCTTAGGATTCTTAAGGGGTAGAGGCAGGAGGAGTCCTAGGCATGCAGATGCAACACCAGCCCCAAGGTCCAGGCAAAGCAGAACCCCTGGCAAGTAGGTGCAGGTCACTCAACCATTGCCAGTGGAAGGAAGGCTGATTCACTGTTCCCAGGCATGGGAAAAAATTACCACAGACAGATGGGTTCTGGAAATAGTGAGTCAGGGTTTGACCCTGCAGTTCAAAAAGTTTCCAAAACTGCAGGCTCACAAAAACTTTACACCTCCTAGTCTAATAGAAAAACTCCTGCTGGAGTTAGAGATAAAGAAGCTGTTACAAGCAAATACAGTGGAGAAAGTACCCCCATCTCGCAGTGGGGGAAAGGACTTTACTCCAGATACTTCCTGACCCACAAGAAAAATGGGCAGTTGCGACCCATTTTAGATTTGAGATACCTGACCAAACACCTAAAAAAGGAAAATTTCAAGATGGTAACTGTGATCAGTGATTCCATCGCTGCAACAAGGAGATTGACTAGGGTGACTGGATCTGAAAGATGCCTACTTTCACATAACATTTAGGCCCATTCACAGAAAGTACCTCAGATTGAAGTTAAGGAATTGCCACTACCAGTTCACTGCCCTACCCTTCGGCCTGTTCTCAGCTCCCAGAGTATTCACAAAGTGCCTAGCTGTGGAGGCAGCACATCTGAGAAGGCAAGGGGTGGTGGTCTTTCCTTACCTATATAACTGGTTAGTCACAGGAAAGTCATTTCCAGAGGCCAAGTCCTCCTTCCTTCTCACCTAGCATGCCCTGGAGTACCTGAGCTTTCTAATAAATGTCCAAAATTCCCAGTCACAGCCTGTGCAGGTTCTGGATTTTATAAGTGCTGAGTTGGATGCCTACCAAGGGAGGGCATTCCTCCCTTAAGAAAGAATGGCAAACCTTATAGTGCTTGAAAGGTCTTTAATGGCAGCCCAGACCAGTAAGGGACTTTCTTCAGCTGCTGGGCCATATGGCCTCATCTACAGCTATAGTTCCAGGTGCCAGATTCCAAATGAGGGATATACAGTAACACTTGGGCTCCTATTGGTCCCAATGGTGGGATCCACGGTCAAAACTGATGCCTGTGTCACAGTGCTTGTTGAGGGCACTGGATTGGTGGAAGACAAAAGACAACCTCAGAGGAGGGGGTTTCCTTCCTCCAACAATCACCCATGGTGGTGCTCACTGCAGGCACCTCCCTCCTGAGCTTGGTACCCATCTGGAGGATTTCATTGTAAGTGGGGTGCAGAGCCCACAGGAATCTCAGGAGCACATATACCTCCTTGAGCTCAGGGTAGTGTATTTGGCCATGCAGGCTTTTTCCTTCCAAATCAGAGATCAGTCCACCCAGGTCAGAACAGACAACACCACTGCTATGTATTATATCAACAAGCAGGGAGAGACAAGATCTTCAAAGCTGTGCACAGAAGCAATGAAGATTTGGACTGTAGCTTATTCCCTGGAGGTGCAATTAGCAGCAGCTCATCTGCCATGGAAAGACAATGTCTTGGCAGATTCCTTGAGCAGAATCAGCCAGGGACATCATGAATGGACCTTGAACAAGTAGGTGTTGCCTGCAGTGTTCAGAAGGTGGGGCACACCAGAGATAGACCAGTTCGCCTCCTGGGAAAACTACCAGCTCCCCTTATTCTGTTGTAGGCACCCCTCAGTGGGAACAGTCCCAGAGGATACCCTAATCCTCAGCTGGATGGGGAAGTTTATCTTTGCCTTCCCTCCATTCCCACTGTTACTAAGGGTGCTCCTGAAGCAGAGGGGATAGTCTGCAACAGTGATCCTAATAGTTCCTGATATGGTCTTGCAGACTTGGTAATCACTCCTTCTGTCCCTCTCCTTCAAACATACTGCCACCCCACCAAGATACAATCTGCTGACCTTGTCCAAGGGCAGAGTAAGATTTCCAGTCCCAAGAATCCTGCATCTCAGGACATGGTACTTGAAAAGTTAGAGTTCTCTGGACTAAACCTCTCAGACAAGGTTTTGTAAGTGCTTAAGGTTTCCAGAAAACCAGCAAGTGGAAAAGATTTTCTCTCTGGTGTTCCTTGAGACAGCTCAGTCCACTCCAGGCAACCTTCCTACCATCTTGGTCTACCTAGTCCACCTTCAGTCTCTGGGCCTCAGGCCTTCAACTCTGAAGTTACATCTGGCAGCAGTGTCAGCAAATGCTTCAACTAGAATGGATGGGTTAATGGCCTCTCAGCCTATCTTCAAAAAGTTCTTATAAAGGTCTTATCCACCTGTACCCTCCAGTCAGTGATCCAGTCCCACCATGGGACCTGAATATGTTCATTGCCCAGCTCACGGAGTCTACTTTCAAGTCCATGACAACTGCAGATTTGAAATATGTTACCTGGAAAACAGAGTTCCTGGTGGCAGTGACATCTTCCAGAAGGGTGAGTGAGCTACAAGCCCTCTGCTCACATCCTAACTACAGTATATCATTTTCACAGGGACAGGGTATACTGGGTTTCATACTGGGTTGCATAGACGGAAGATGGCTATGTGCCCATTAATACCATCTACCCGCATTAATGGGTCCAATCAGGCCTTTTGTTCAATAATACAAGGCCAGGTTTCCTCTTAAAAATATCTAGACTGCTGCTAGAAACCACTTAAGTTGGCAAACGATTCCAAATCCTGCCAGTACAGTGTTTGAATAAATTATATCTTCCATTTTTCACAACAGTGTCTAACTTGATTTGGAATTTTTGTCCCCTTAGGTAGTCAGGCTTGTCTTGTATTTCTATTCCCATTTCTATTATTAATTCGGCATCATGCAAAATCTTATACATAGTTCATAAATCGCCCCTAGTCGTTCGCTCTTCCAGACTGTGAAGTCCTAACTGTTGTAATCTATTCTCATAGCTCTGGCCCCTCAAGGCAGCTATAATCTTTGTGAACTTGCGCTGCACGTGCTCTATCTGATCTACCTCACCCTTCAGTTGTGGGCTCCACAGTGGAGATCCATAGTCTAGGTGGGATCTAATATATGATCTGTATAATGGCAACATACAGCTCACTGAATGATGTACAAAACTGTTCTTGATGTTCCTTATCATGTTATTAGATCTTTGTATAATTTTTGTAGGGCGGGCCTTGAAATTTTGATCTTTATCTATGAATATACCTTAGTCTTTTTCTATTTCGACCTTCTTTAATAAAATTTTATTCAGGTAGTAACCATGTTTAGTGTTATACTTCCCCAAATGCATCACTGTACATTTGTCGACACTAAATGGCATGTCATTCACTGCTGACCATATTTCAATCTTTTCCAAGTCATTGTTTAGGCGTAATATACTTTCAGGTGTATTGAGGGGTCCGAGTTTTACATCATCTGCAAACTTTGCTATCCAGTTGTCTATTTCATGGTGTAAATCACCAACATACAGTGCAAAGAGAACTGGCCCCAGGACGGAGCCCTGTGGGACCCCACTAGTCACATCATCATATTCTGAATAGCAACCTTTTACCCTGATACATTGCTTCCTGTTAAGCCAGTGTCCTTTCCACTTTATAAGTCGATGATCCACTTCAATTTTATATAATTTCCTAATTAGATTTGAATAAGGGACCTTATCAAAGGCCTTTTGGAAGTCAAGACAGAAAATGTCTACCAGTATATTATCACTTATGCTTTTATTTACTGTTTCATAAAAGCATAGTTGGTTAGTGACACATGCTCTGTTCTGCTTGAAGCCATGTTGTTTAACATCCCTATAACTGATGTGATTTAAATTATCTTGCAGTTTGTTTTTTAGAAAGGTTTCAGCCATTTTACAAAGGACAGGAGTCAAACTTATAGGTTTATGGTTAGAAAGAAGGACTCATCTCCTTTCTTGAACAAGGTCAACACTGTTCCTGTCTTCCAATCATATGGCACTTCACTGGTTGCAAAAGATAAGTTAAATACAGCTGCCAATGGCTTTGAAATATGGATGCTTACCTCCCTTAGTAATCTAGGATGCAAGTTATCTGGTCCAGTGGAGTTATTGTCAGGCAATTTATTTAAAAGCATTTCAACATCTTGCTCAGTGATATTCAAGGATAGATTTGTATATTCCTTTCCACTGTTGTATACAATGTTACTGTCACTAATGTTGTATGCACTACAAAATAGGTATTAAAAGCATCTGCTGTTTCTTTTGCTGTTTTTAAATCTTTACCGTCATGCATAGTAGGCCCAATTTGCATATTTTTCTTATTTTGATTGTTTACATAGGCAAAAAACTTTTGTAATTATCTTTACTATGAGCTATGTCGAATCCAAGTCTTTGTCTTTCCAGTCTAATCATCTTTTTTAGTACTTTTAATTTGTTCTTATAACCCTCTATGGATTCCTCCATGTTATGTTTCTTCATGTTATCAAATGCCTTTTTTTACTACATTGTTTAAGGGTCTTATTTGTACTCACATAGGGAGCTTGCCTCTTTTGTTATATATATTTTTGCATGGAACAAACCTCTCTTCAACCTGTAATAATTTATTCTTTAACATGTGCCACATTTCCTCTACATAATCTCATAGATTGTTACGAGCTTTAAGAACTAATAGAAAATTTCTCCCTAAAGTGATGTCTGAATTTCATCTGAACCAGTCTGTTGCACTTCCAGGGCCGGATATTTAAAGCAGTTGCACATGGCACAACTCAGTTCTGCGCCCGGTACAAGTCTTGGAAGTGTATGAGGCATTTCAGTGAGGTCATTATGCAGCACAAATGCCATTGTGCCAATGTGCAACCATAATGAATGCAGGCGCAAACGCAGGGGGCGTGCCCATGAATATCCAGCACAGTGCGATATTCAACCGTGGAACCATGGAGCATGTGTGGAGCAAAACCAAGATGCGCCAAGCAGACTTGAGCTTATAAATACAAGGCACAAGCACACAGACAGCACTTCACCAGGTGACAGAGAGGGAGGGAGCGAGAGAGAGAGAGAAAAAACCCAAAAGAAAGAAAGAAAGAAAGAAACACTGAGAGAGACAGACAGAGACAGCCACAGAGGAAGAGTGACAGAGGTGGCAGTGGAAAGGGAGAAAGGAGCAGAGAGAGTGAGAGGGACATGCAGGCACAATGCCAGGCAGTGCACCAGTGTGGCACACATCCCGCAGCAGCCAACCGCCCAGGGGGAGACGAGACATCAGGAGCCATGGAGAGTGCGCCATTAATGATGGAGGCCTTAATGAGGGGTGTAAGGGGGCAGGTGGAACAGCGATGTGGCTGAGGAAGGGCTCATCAGCGGTATGCCCAACACAGGTGGTACCGTGTCCGCACCACCTTCGAGAACTTCTCTGACACAGAGATAATGGGCTGGTACTGCCTGAATAGGGCCATTCTGAGGCAACTCTGTGAGCTGTGCAGTGAGGAGATGCAGGTACCCACAAGATGGAGTTATGCAATGTCTGTGGAGATGAAAGTCACAGCAGTCATGTGCCTGCTCACCAAGGGTGCCTTCCAGAGACCAACAGGGGACATCACAGGCATAACCCAGTCATCCACGTCATGCCTCCTCACACAGTTCCTCAATGCATTGCTGCCATGTGCGTCAGAATATATCCATTTCCCCAGCACACAGGCGGAGCATAAAGCAGCCATGCAGGACTTCCACAGGGTAGTATGTATGCCTGGCATGCTTGGGACCATTGACTGCACCCACGTGGGTATCCACATGCCACCTGGCCCAGAGGGGCTAGCGTCAATAGGAAGGGGAGCCCGAGCATCAACTGCCAGGTGGTGTGCGATGCCACAGGACACATCATCAATGTCTGTGCCACACATCCTGGGAGTGCACATGATGCATTCATCTGGCACAGCACCGTGCTATGCCACAGATTTGAACATGGGGACATCCCCACAGGCCACCTAGTGGGCGGGTATGGTTCGGGCAAGGTGTGAGGGGCAGAGCAGGCCATGGAATGGGGGAGGACAGGGTGGGCAGGCAGGTGAGGGCACCAGTGCAGGCAAGGGGCACAGCAAGGGAAGGCAGAGAGCTAACCATGTCATTAGCCACACAGGTGACAGCACCTATCTACTGAGGCCCTGGCTGCTCACCCCCTACTGGCGCCCAGCATCCCCAGCAGAAGAATGCTACAATGAGGCACACACCAGCACATGCAACATCGCTGAGCATGCATTTGGAATGCTGAAGGCATATTTCCGTTGCCTAGACAGGTGCGGCGGTGCCCTACAGTACAGCCTCTCGAAAGCATGTAGCCTATTCCTGGCCTGCTGCATACTGCAAAACATGGCCATTGACCGTGGGATAGCTGTTGAGGCTGATGAGGGTGACAGTAGTGGGGATGATGAAGGCAATGTGCCAGAGGAAGGTGGACAGCCCCCACCCCGGGTGGAGGGATCCACGGCTGATGAGGCTGGCCTGACGGCACTGTGACACCATCACACAGGAGCACTATGGTGCATGCAGGTAAGTGCCACTAAACCTATGCATGAGCCACACACACAGGTACAGCACACATCCAGGTGTGTGCATGGCAATGGGCATGCACACATAAAGGCATGGTGCAGGGTCAGGGGAGTCAGTGGCACACAACCACGCACAACTGTACAGAGCAGCACACAGCAATGTATGCACACATATGCACACCCACACACCCAGGCATTGGCATGTAGCGAGGATCAGATGCATTGCACCGATGCACAGGTGCAACCGGTGCAGAACTGGCCTCATCACACACACGCCACATGGTCCAGCGGCTGGGCAAGCGTGCACACAGGCAGCGTGCGGCGCAACACATAGGCACCACACCAGTGGTATGCACATGCACACACCACCCATGCACGCATAGGGCAGCAGCTGCAGACTGCGGTCAGGGTGGACCACAGATCAGGGCTGCTGCAGGGATCCTTTGCCACCGCGGCCATGCTGGGGCCGATCAGCAGTCACAGGCTGCTCATTGGCCACAGGGGATGTTTACAACAGCCCCACAGGGGTTGATCCGCAGGATCGCGACCGGGTCTGCGTGGGGGTGTGTAGCCGCCCAGACAGGCCCGTCCCAGGCATGCCTGGGGTGCCAACATCAGAGCCCGGCATCAACAGTGTGGGTGTCACCTGACACTGGGATTGTGAGGTGGGCAATGCACTGCATGGGGTCTGCGGTGGCCGGCCATGCCTTGTGGCAACCAGCAGCATGAAGCCATCCATGACTGCCTGTGCAATGCAATCCATGGATGCAGTCATGGCCTCCTGCATGCAGTGTGCAATGCAATCCATGGAAGCAGTTCTGGCCTCCTGCATGTACTGCATCCCCATCAGGAGTTGCGCAATGCCCCTCTCACGCTGCTCGGCCACTGGCGCACCTCCGCGCACAGTGCACGGTACTCAGTGGCAACCTGAACCTGTTGCTCAACGGTGGCCCGGAGCAAATGGGTGTGCCCTGCCATCAAGTTGGCATCCTGGGGATTCTGGGTGGGATGCCGACCCTCCTGTGGTGACCGGCCACACTGCACAGCCCCCCACTCAGGTGGATGCAGCACAGTGGGGTCCTCATGGGGTATGAACCTGTGGACCCTGCCTCTGGCTGCCCTGTGGCACCAGCAGCCTACTGCCATTGCCCCTCCTGCCACTGAACACTGCCCAGTGCCTGCGCGGCCGTACCACCACCACCACATGGCACAGCTGTGGCAGTGCACACAGCTGCACCCGCAGTGGCAGCAGGCAGCTGTTCTCCCTCTGTCAGGTCACTGGACGCGCTGCCTGTGTCTGGTATGGGCATCTCCCCCATAACACTGCCCATGCTGTCCAGGATTATGGTGAGATCATCATCAGTGTCAGACCCTGCCCCGATCTGTGTCTCCACATAGAGGATGCCGAGACTGGCATCCTATAGAAACACATCCAGGGCCTTGTCTGACTCCATGCCCAGGACATCCGGCTGGACAGTGGTGGTGTGCTGCATCCTCCAGGCCCCTGGATGCCCATGGAGGTGGATGGCTGGTCTTCTGGGGCTGGTCTTGCCTCCATGTCTGCTACCAGCGCCCCATCCTCTGCACGCAGGCGTGATGGTGCTGGAAGATAAAACAGGTGTGTCAGTGAAGCAATGGCCACAAGTGCCCCCCCCAATGCCACAGCATACTGTGCATTGCTGCCATATGTACCATGCAGGATTGGGCTGCCACCTGTCTGGAATCCTTCACCAGGTACACCCTCCACAGTGCTGCATGCAAGCTGGCTGCCACCAACTCTTCCTGTGCCGTGAGCTGTGGCGCATCAGCAGGCCCCCCCGGTGGCATTCTGGGCTGCATGAATGGCTGCCACCTTTTCCTTGATCCACCTCTTGTCAGTGCCTACCTTCTTGCGGCACTCCCGCATTGACTGCTGGTGGCTGCCCTGCTGGTTCATGCATTCCACCACCTCCATCCAGGCCCCAGACCTGGCCTGTGGTGTGCCCGTGGCACCACTCAAGAGTGGCTCCCTATCAAGGTAGGCCTCAAACAGGGCCTTTGACTCTGCCTTTGTGAAGTTGGGCCTGAGCTTGCAAGCAAGCCCATGCTCCCCAACCTCCCCAGGTTCTGACATGTCACTTCCTGTAGAAATGGACAGCACTAGCCACCCCCCCACTGTGCCATCTGTGCTCAGTGTGCTCCAGCAGCATGTGCAACTTACCTCAAAAGGATGCAATACTAGTCCAGGGCCTGTGCCATTCCGTGGCACTTTTATGGTGCATCGTATGCAAATGGCCTTTGGTGCAATGGTAATGATATGTTAATGCCCCCATTGCACCATGCATTGGCTGATGAGCTAATTTGCATGTGGTGGCTGAATATCGCATATTTGGGCCATGTGCAATGAGAGTGCTCCGGAGCAAGTCATATGATTGTTCTGGAGCATGACGTGGTGCAATGCGCATGTATGCTCAGTGCACATTTGCGCTGTGTGCAGGTGCCAGTTGATGCACCACCACCTATCACAAGACAGCGCCCACTGCGCACAGCAGCAATTGCGCACGTACATTATGCACTGCCATGCTCTGGCCCCTGCAGTGACCTCTGACCTTGGATGACCTCGCACACATGGCCCCACCCAGGCACGCCCATGCCACACATCTCTGCTATTGTGCAATAGGCGGACACAGTGCATATCCCCTTGGCCAGCGCATCTGGCGCATACTGTGGTCACGTATGACTATAGCTGCCATTTTGCTTCACGGCTCTCAGCGGAGACATGGTGCAGTGCAGGTCTAGACAAGCAAGTAACTGGACACAGGTAGAGCTGGCCAACCTTGTGGCCTGTGTCCAGCCCCATGCACCTCAGCTGTTCAGCCAGGAGCCACTACAGCAGCCCTGTGTGGCTGTGTGGCAGGCTATTGCTGCCACACTAGTGCAACGAACTGGGGTGGCCAGAACTGGAAAGCAGTGTTGGCACCAATATAGGTACTTGATGCGGAGGGACCCAGGGCGCCTCTGACAGCTGGAGGTGTGCATCAGGCGTGGGCATGTGCCACAGCCAGGTGAGTAGGCCCAGAATCCATGTGTGCCCTGGTGCTGTACTGTGGTGTTGGCTGGGCTGCCTGGCATGTCCTGCAGGGCACTGTACTGTCAATGTGTGCATCGCAGAGTTGCATCACCCACCACCACTTGCTTGACATGCCACTGTGCAGACCATGTCAGGCAGGGGCCCACACTGTGCAGGGGGGCCAGCTGCTGTGGGACCCGGAGGTGGTGCAGGAGGGGCCCCAGCACCAGTCTGGTATGGAGAGCAGGTAGGCACTGTCATGGTTCTTCACACATGTATTGGGGGTTTGCGGGGGCATGGGTGCGGGCTGCCACTGTCAATGCTGTGGTGCTTCAAGGGCACTGTGCCATGTGACTTGCATAATGCAGTTGGGTGGCTATTCTATGGCAGGGACCACCATTGTGCACTGTTGTGGTGTGCCACGTTGCTGGCAGTCATTGCCCCATCTCCCTGTGGGTGGCCTGTTCAGGCCCTCTGGGGGTGTGTGATCCCACTGCCAATGTGCGCTGTGGCTGGGCATGGTTCCTTGGAACACTGCACTGATTGCCTGTCCTGTCCCTTGTCCTAGGTGTCTGGGGGCAGTGGAGGATGACCCTCTACTGCACACTCTTGAGGCAGCTGACCCTGGTGACGTCCACCACTATGGAGGCAGTGCTCCAGATCCACAGGAACGTGATGGGAGGTGGACGCCGTGATCATTGAGGGGTGGCACGGTGTGGCTGCTGCTAGTGTGCACCCTACTTTCCCCTATTTCCCCTGCTGTACCTCCCTATACAGTCCCTCTTCCCACTGTACAGTCCCTGTTCCCTGTCCCCATCCCTCACATTCCTACCCTTTCTCACCCCCTTTGTTCTGTACATAGTTTGTAGTTCATAAATCTATATTATATTTTGACTTACCTGCCTGTGTCAGTGTCTGCTTTGCAGGTGGCGTGCGGAACCATGCTGCAGTGACCCAGTGCCTGTCTGTGTGGTGTGCCTGTGTCAGGGTGCATGTTTTGCCTCTGTGGTTCATTGCTGTGTGCTGTGGTGTGTCTCACTGTGGTGGTGTCCCTCCCCTTGGTCGGAGGGTGTGTCGTGGGGGTGCCCATGGAAGGGCTGTCAGGGGAGTGTTGTGGGTGTGTATGTGCTTGGCTGCATGGTCCTGGGTGTGACTTGCTCTGGTCTGGCTGTGTTGGGTGGGCACAGCCTACAGCCTGTGGGGGTCCCCTTGGTGGCCTTCTGTTGGCCATTGGCACCTCCTGTTGCCTACCTTTGGTGCCACTGTTGTATTCTGGGTTGGGGGTGTGGGTGCCTGTTCACACCCTGCTCTACCCAGCTGGTGGTGAACTCCTGTGGCCTGTCACTGTGCCTCCCTGGTTCTGGCCCTGGGTCACTCATGTGTGCTGTGCCGCCCCATTGCTCTGCTGCTGTGGTGCAGCTGTGTGTGTGTATGTCTTGCCATGGCGCATTCCTGATGCCTGCATGGCGCAGCTTTGTGCCATATTCAGCCAGGTTGCACTGGTGCACTACAGCATGTGCAGTCTCTGAATATTGCTCCTGTTGCACCAGTGTGCATTGGATTTGCACTGCGCCAGACTTGCTCTGGCCTTTGGCACATTTCTGAATATCTGGCCCCCAGTGTTCTTTACTGCAGAATCCAGTTCAGGTGTGCAAAAGCTCCAAAGTGTGGATGTTAAGAGAGCGCTGAGCTACTATTTGGACCGCACAAAAGAGATAAGTCCACTAATACTCAGCTATTTGTCACCTACGGTGAAGTGGGTAAAGGTAAGCCAGTGTCCAAGAAAAGAATTTCTCATTGGATAGTCTCTTGCACATACAGTCCTGTTATAGCAAAGCTGGCAAGCTGCTATCTCAAGGCTTCAAGGCACACTCCAAATGTGGCACATTTGCCTCAGTGGCAGCTTCAAGGGGTATTTGCTTGCATGAAATCTGTAAAGCATCTACCTGGAAAACAGTACATACTTTCACAAAACATTATTGTCTGGACATACAGTCCAGAAGGGATGCCAACTTTGGCACTGCTGTCCTGCACAACCTTTTCCCTAAATAGGTTCTGTACCCAGCCTCCTAAGGTACAGCTTTGTAGTCTGTGGCTGTTAAGCATATTGAGGATTCCTGGGATTTGAAGGAAACATTACTTACCATAGTAATGTTGTTTCTTCCAAGGGATCCCTCATAACAAATCCATCCCTACCTCCCTTTCCAGAACCTGGAAAGAGGGTCTCACTAAAATCAGTTATTTACAGTTTGCTTGAGCATTAACTTATTACAGTGCCTTACAGTTGATACTCAGTGATCTAGTACTTTTAAATCTGTTTTGCCATGTTTAGGAGTCCCCTAGGACTCTGAACTCTGGTAGTCATTTAACTAGTTTCAGTGCTCCCCCTAGCTTCAGAAATAAATCTGATGTTAGTGAGCAGAAGGGAGCATGACCACACAGCAGAGTTTTAAATTTCATTCTAAGATTCCGTAATTATCATACAATTCTAGGCTCTGGGGCAGCTCATTCCAGGGGAATGATTGCAGTTGTTAAGCATAGTGAGGGATCCCTTGGAAGAAACAACATTACTACGGTGAGTCAGTTTTTCATATCTGATTGCAAACAAAATAAATTGAGAAAAAGCAAATGAAATCTAGTGAGTGAGCTTCATTTCCAACTTTGTAGTAGCTGTAATTATCCACTGTTGGAACTGGCTGTTCCTGCAATTTTCTTTGTATTACAGAAACTGGGACCACACTGGCTGTTGCGAGTTTTCACAGTAGAACTAAGTAGCATCCTGTACCTGGATGTTCCAGACTGTATAAAAGGAAAAAGAAAGAAGATACATCTGAACTAGTAATAGTTGGAAGAAACAACACCACAGAACAATCATCGAGAGGATCGGACATTCCAGATCATAAATATAGAAGTACTGTTTACCATTATTCTGGTTTTGACTTGGTTGGGGATCCCATTAATCTAGATAATACACTAGATATTGGTTACAAAACACAAGGAACCACCATATATTTTATCAGTGGAAACAGATCTCATAGATTATTAAGAGCAAAAAAAGGCCAAATACCTATTTGATGCTCACCCCTGTCATCAGGGGGAAGGGTCCTTTTTGTAGCTAGTGAAGTTATTGTCTAGTCTGTTTTTAAATTCCATCATATGTTTGCTACCCACACCTCTAGTGGGAGACTGTTCCAGACATTTATCAACCTTTGGTTAAACCAGTGTGCCCTACGCGCAGTATTACATGATTCCCCTTTAAGTTGGAGAATGTGGGCCCTGGTGTTATAATTAGGGTTATCTGAATTCGATATTTATTTTTTTATAATTTCGATGGACTATATCAATTTTTATTTTTCAACCTTTTTCCCAAGCTTTATCGATTTAAATTTTCACAGCTGCACGAAATTATGGGTTTTCAAGCATTTATTTCAATTTATATAGATTTAATTTTCACAGCTGCGGTTAATGACAGTAAACGCTGAGGATTTACAAACTAATAAAAACACAAATTGTTATTATCACTTGTCAAAATAGCAATATAACTTGTTTTGTCTATCTGTAAATTTAGATTATTATAGATGGAAATATTTTTTCATCGGTTTGTGTGTGTGTAGTGAAATTGACATTTATCGACAGTTACCGATTTAAATCTAATCCTGGCAAGCCTAGTCATAATGCTGTTCCCTAAACTCTAGGCCCAGATAATCCCACAGATCGTTGTTAGTAAATGCTGAAAAAAGGATGCATATATCCACTCTAAGCTTTCTGTATTTTAAGGAATGTAACTCTAAAGATTTTAATCTGTCCTCAAATGCAAAGTCATTGAGTCCAGTTACCAGTACGCTGCATTCTCTTGAATGTGTTCATTCCAGCTTTGGTATATGGTACCCACAATTGGGCACAATACTCTAGAAGTGGTCTCACAAGGGAAGTATAAAGGGGCATCATAACCCTTTTGTCACTGCTTCTTATATGCCTTTTAATGCAGTATAGTATTTTAGATGCAGTCTTGGCAGTAGCACTGCACTGATTTTTGAATTTTAGATCATTAGTGATTATGACATCTATATCTTTTTCCTCCGTAATTCCCCTCAGAGTTGCGCCATTGAGATGGTACTGAGCTTTGGGGTTTGCTCTACCAAAGTGCATCACTGCATGCTTTGTCAAATTGAACTGGAGCTTTTGCTCCCTTGCCCAGTCCTCCAGCTTAGTCAGTCCAGCCTGCAGCTTTGCAATGTCTTTCTGTATATTGATCACCCTAACAATTTTAGTATCATCTGCAAACTTGGAGATGCAGATTTTTTTCCCCCACAGTTCATCGAAGCAACGAAAAAGTTGAATAATGTAGGGCCCAGGACTGAACCCCGGCCGACCCCCTAGATCCAGGTTGGATCCTGCATTATCTGATGTCGGATCCCTGGATCCAACATCAGATAATGTGGGATCCATCCTTTGAATTCGTCTGGATCCCAGGTTGGATCCCTCTCGGACAGTGCCACTATTTGATGGATCACAGTCAAATCCATGGAGGCACTATCCGAGCAATACTCCCCCTAATTTTGCACTTTAATTGCTTTGCCCCCGTTCAATGGATTTGCACAAAATTTTGCATGCGTGGTCTTGGGGGCAAGGTCTCCTGATGTGCCAGGTTTCATTCTGGGAGATATGCGGATTTAGAGATCTGATTAGCGAAAAAAGTGAAAAAATCAGGGTTCTCACCCAGGAATCATTTAGTATCCTTGATTATTGCAGTATTACCAGCTGGGTTCAGTTGCCCCGGAGACAGAACTCATGCTAATGATGGCTGAGCATTAGCCAGTCAAATTGCAGTTGAAGACTGCTGCCTATAGGTGCTGCTATTAGATTCATTTCTCCACCTGACTGGAAAAGTTGGCCCCAGAGCTCTCTTCATATCTCCTCGCTTGAAGAAGTTTGTTTCTTATAAAGTTATTTTATTTCTGTAGTTTCTGCTGCCTTTAAGGTGTTTTTTAGTGTTTTTTCACTATTTCATCATTATTTCTTCAGTTCCCAGGAACCAAAGAAACTTTCCCTGACCGGGGTTTTCATCATGGTCCCTACGCTTTCTTCCTGACTAGAAAAACTACTTTCTGTGGTAAAAAAAACTTCTGTTTTCATTATTTAAAACTTAGTTTATCAGTTCCCTTATTTTTTAGGGAACCCACATTTAGTTTCTTATATGTTGTATTTTCTATATTTTGAATACTTAGAGCCATATGGTTCCATCGCGCTTGGGAAACTGACTACAAGTTTTATTTTCTCCCTTTTGGGAACTGAATTTAAAGTCTTCTGATGATATTGGTATGTCAGATAGACCTCAAAAAGAAATGGACCTACAGGATTTAAAAATTGCATTATTTTAAAATTGTGGCCAAGGCAGATGGTCACAATCTTTGTTAAGCTGTTTAGGTTCAAATCTCACTTCTGTTAACTTTGCACTAAATTTTGCTCAAAAACAGTTAAGAAAAGAGCCAAAATATTGGAAGTAATGGCTTCTCAGTCTGCATCTCCCTCTAATAAGCCTTCTGAAGAGGGGTCCTCCTCTCATCATAAATCTAAAGATGGGTCCTCCAAGCACCCCCTTGAGAATAAGTCTGACAAAAATAATTCAGACCAAGCCAAACAAAAAAGACACACTGAGCAGGTTTGTGATCCAGTGCCTGCTAATAAGAAACAAAAAACTGCCCCTCCTGCTGAAGAGCAAAGGGAGACTCCAGTGTCACAACAAAATATGCCCTCTCCTGAGGAAATGGCAAAGGCTTTGAGCTATGAGCAATCTTTCTGGGGCCCCAGCTGGTCTTTCCACACCTATTCCCACAGATCCTGACCCAGGCCAGAGTTTTTATTTTGAGGAAGGCAGTGATGATGATGAGGAGGGCATAGAAACTGATGCATCCCCTAACCAGGAATTTGGCTCTCCCTTCCCACTGTCAGGAGGATTTTTCCTCTAATTACACATTTGTCCAGCACATCGTGGACACTCTTGACCTCTCTGTACAGGAGACTACTGAAGGGGATGTAGAGGCAGTCTTTTTGGACATGATGGGTCTCCCTCCCCTCAAGAAGTTGCTGCTTCCAGTTCACAAGTCCCTTCACAGGGCTACTTGTAAACTGCTCCAGAATCCCACCTCCATTCCAGGGGTGGATAAAAAAATAGAGAAAAAGTACCAGCAGGATAAAGCAAATAATGAATACCTTTACACCCATCCTGACCACAAAGGAGTGGTACAAACTGCAGCCTGTGACAAGTCTAAAGTGCCCTTTCCTCCTAGCCTCGATATAAAGAGTCTAGAAAAGTGGATACCATGGGCAAGAAATCTTATACCACAGCCTCTCGCTCTGCCTCTCCACTTATATGGCAAACATACACAGCACAGTACTAGAAGGCACTGTAGAACTCAATCCTGGCTATTAGCCAGAAAGCTCCTGATAACATTGCTCAGGAGCTCGTATCGCAGAAACTGCCCAAACTGCCTTAGATGCCACAAAGTACCCATTTCATATGGCTGTAGATGCCAATGACACTGCCTCCAGGTCCATGGCCCAAGCCATCTCACTCAGGAAGTTTGCATGGTTAAGAACCACCAGCCTCTCAGGATATCCAGACTAAAGCTATGGACTTCCCTTGTGAGAACAAGTCTCTCTTTGGGGACAAAACAGAGGCATATGTATTAAAAAGGTGGTAGAATATAAAACCACCTACAAGAGTAATGCAGCAAAAGAGAAAGCCTCCACTTCTTACAGGCCCCAGGGAAGAGGAAGCAGGGGTTACTAGCCCAGGGCCTTCTATCCTATGCCCATGCCCATGGATTACTCTGTAATGAGAGGATACTTCAGAGGAAGACGTAGGAGGGCTCAGAAGCAGACTGACCCCTCTCCTTCACCAAAAGCCCAATCCAAGAAAACCCCCCGATGGGAATGCCCAGGTCACCTCCCCTCTCCCAGTAGGAGGAAGGTTGACCCATTACCTCCATTAGTGGCAGTACATCACCAGACAAGTGGGTGCTGGAGGTGCTGGGTTGAGGACTTTACCTGTAGTTCAAGAAATTCCTCACACAGCAGGGACACAGGAGTTTCAAGCCTCTGACCCCCACAGAAAAGATTCTGTGGGAGTCAGTGGTCAAATCTCTCCTATTAGCAAATGCAGTAGAAAGGGTGCCTCCCTCCCAGTGAATTCATATTAGGATTTTTTCTTCTTCCAATATCACGTCTTCCACGTACTGTATGTGTTTGGAAGAGGAGTTTGACTATAATCATAGAGGGTTTATGTCATCTATTTCCATAATTAAAAAGTCACTTTTCTCAATAGGCTTGGGTCAACTACTATATGAGATATACTTAATCCCATGTGAACAGATAAAGCTACGCTACAAATTAAATCAAGACTTTGGAGTATTGAACAAGTAGAAAATCATGTTAGAATAATGCAGTTAGTAAATTTTAGATGGTATAAAATAATGAAAATATCAAATGGACTAGAGACATATTTAACATCCTTGTCAGATTGGAATGAAAGAAGGGTGATTACAAGATTTAGAATGGAGATATATCCAGCAAATTATATAATGATAAGACAGAGAAGAAATGAAATTAAGACCTCATACTGTGTGTATAATAACATAGTGGAGGATGATTTGAAACATATTGTATTACACTGTCCCCAATTTAACAATCAAAGGAAATACTGCCTTGGTCCTCTTTTGGCAACCCTCGGTCTTCTGCCTGACAAACGTCCTATTTATCTATTTAATTCTAAAGATATTAACAAATTTGAGTCATTTTCTACTATCTATCAAACTATGAGGAATGAGATTTGATGAAGTTTTTGATTGTCTGAAAAGGAAATGGTTTGATTCCATTTGATAGTCAATTGTGAATGTTGGTTCACAAATATGTGCTTGTGATATTTTAAATATTTGTGTAAATGGCTTTAACGTTTTTCTATTGTAATGAGAAATTGTTGAACAATAAAACTTTTCTACCTACCTACACTCCCAGTGGGGAAAGGGCCTCTATTCAAGATACTTTCTCATCAAAAGGAAAAATGGGGATTGGCAACCTATTCTAGACCTCAGGTACTTAAACAAGCAACTGCTCAAGCCCAGGCTAAAAATGATCATCATCTCAGTGGTGATTCCCTGCTTGCAACAAGGAGACTGGCTAGCCTCCCTAGACCTCAGAGACACCTATTTTCACATCCCATTCTCTCACAGAAAATATCTCAGATTCAGACTGCCCCCCCAGTCACTACCAGTTTTCATTACTACCATTCAGCCTTTCCTCAGCCCCAAGTCTTCACAAAGTGCCTGGCAGTAGTTGCAGCCTATCTCAGAAGACAGGAGGTCTATGTCTTTCCTTATCTGAAGTACTGACTGATAGTAGACAAGTCTCCTCAGAAGCTCAGAGACTCTCTTTGACTCACTCTAGAATCACTAAGCTTCCTGATCAATACAGAAAAGTCTTAGTTGGAGCCAGTTCAACTTCTGGAATTCACTGGAGCAGAGCTGGACACCCAGTAAGGGAAAGCTCGGCTCTCACTAGACAGGGTAGAGAACCTCCAGACTCTGGCAGACTTGATTGTTCTCGGCCAACCAAGGACAGCCAGGCACTTCCTCAGGCTCCTAGGCCACATGGCCTCTACTACAGCAGTAGTCCCAGGTACCAGGTTTCAGATGAGGGATATTCAGTACCATCTGAGGGTTCATTGGTCCCCAAAAAGGGACCCACTCTCAAAGCTGGTTTCAGTCACAAGGACTCTTTTAGAAACCCTGGACTGGTGGAAAGACAGTCACAACCTCAGGGAAGGAATCCCCTTCAACAAAAGAAGCCCCGCCCAGACTGCTCACTACAGATGCCTCCCTTCAGGGCAGGGAGCACACCTGGCAGATCAGCCCATAAGCAGGATGTGGTCTCCCAGGGAATCCAACTGTCACATAAACCTTCTTGAACTCAGAGCAGTGTATCTGGCCATAAAAGCCTTTGCCCTCCCAGCTCAAGGGCCAATCTGTCCAAATTAGGACAGACACCACCAGCACCATGTTTTACATCGACAAGCAAGGGGGCACAAGATCCTCAAAGGTCTACACAGAGGCCAGGAAGATCTGGTTATTGGCTTACTCCTTGGACATACAACTAACTTCTATTCACCTGCCAGGCAAGGACAACATGCTGGTAGACTCTCTGAGCCTCATCAGCCAGGGCCACCATGAGTGGACCCTAAACAGACAAGTGCTGGCTACAGTCTTCAGGAGGTGGGCACTCCAGAGATAGACTTCTTCACCTCCAAACACAGTCATCAGATTCCCCTGAACTGTTGCAGTTCTCTGGCACTGTGCACAGTGCCAGTGGATGCCCTGTCCCTCAACTGTACAGGCTGTACACTTTTCCTTAATTTCCCCTGGCCCTCATAGTGCCCCTGAAGCTCAGAAGACAGCAAACAACAATGATCCTGGTGGCTCTGGACTGGGCAAAGCAGCCTTGGTACACTGTGCTCCTCACCCTGTCAGCCAAGCAGCCCATTCCCCTATCCTTGAACCATAGTCTCCTGACCTTGCCTCAAACAGAGATAGTACACCCCAACACAGAGTCTCTTTGCCTCAAGGCCTGGCACTTGAAGTGCTAGTGTCACCAGACTCTCGGTATTCAGAACAAGTCCTGAGAATCCGTAGACTAGCCAAAAAGATGAGTACCGAAAAGACCTATGCTTTTAAATGGAAGAGGTTCTGGTGTAAAGACAGGCAGATTGATCCCCTGCAACCTAGCCTGTATTCCATACTAGATTACCTGGTTCACCTACAAGCCTCAGGCCTTAGGGCCTCATCTCTGAAAGTCCACCTGGCAGCAATTCCAGCCTACATTTCAAGGAGAAAACTGTAATTTCTCATCTCATTTTCAAGAAATTCTTTAAAGGCCTGCTGCACCTTCAACCTCCACTTAGGGAACCTGTCTCCCCCCCCCCCCGGGACTTGAACCTTTGTATAGCCAAGTTGGTGGACTGTCCATTCAAATCTATGGCTACAGCAGACCTAAAGTATGTCACTTGGAAAACAGTATTCCTCATGTCCATTACTTCAGCCAGGAGGCTATCAGAGCTGCAAGCTCTCTGCATTGAACCTAACTACTGTACATCGTCTCCCACAGGGATAAAGTAATTCTTAGGACCAACAGGAAATATCTTATGAATGTGGTGTCTGAATTTCACCTCAACCAATCTGTAATGCTCCCTGTCTTTTTTCACAGACCAATCCACTCCTGGTGAGTGCAAGCTTCATAGACTGGATGTCTAAGGGACACTGACCTACTACCTAGAGCATATCAAGCATCTCAAGTCCTCTCATACCCAGTTGTTCCTCACCTATAGTGAGGTGTGCAGCAGACCAGCCTCTAAAAGAACTATCTCTTGCTGGATAGTCTCTTACATCTAATTCTGTTACAGTAAGCTGGCAGATAGCCACCTCAGGGCCTCCGAGCCCACTCCACCGGGGGCACTGCAGCCTCAGTGGCAGCAAAAGGGATGTACCTTTGCTTGACATCTGCAGAGCAGCTACTTGGAAGACTGTACATACCTTCACAAAGCACTACTGCTTAGATGTACAGTCTAGCTCAGATGCCAGATTTGGCACTGCAGTCCTACAGAACCTTTTCTCAAAGTAGGTTCTGTTCCCTCCTCCAAGCAACACTGCTCTGTAGTCTGCAATAGTCAGGCATACTGAGGGATTCCTGGGGTGTGAAGAAACAATTACCATAGTAATACTGTTTTTTCCAGGGGATCCCTCAGTATGCTTGACCTCCTGTCCATCCTCTCCTCACATAACCTTTCTGTAAGCAGTTCTGCAGTTCTTATCACAGGCCACATTTCTTAATGGAGTGCCATAACCTGTGTGACGTGTCACAGTTAATCATGGCATGTATAATTCACCTATAGGCAGTTTGTTTTTTCCTTGTTTCTTTTTTTTTTTAGTTCTTTTCCATAGTTCTAGACTAGGGATAGGGATTGGGGCCTTTTGTCCCTCAGGCTTCATAATGAATCTGACTAACAGCAGCACCTACAGGCAGAAGTCTTCAACTGCAATCTAATTGACTAATACTCAGCCATCATTAGTATAAGTTCTGTCTCCAGGGCAGATGAATCCAGCTGGCAATACTGCAATAGTCAAGCATACCGAGGGATCACCTGGAAGAATCAGTATTACTATGGTAAGTAATTTTTTCCTTTTTTGCTGTTATTTTTTTTTTTTTGCCATTGCCTAGTTCCCAGACAGTTTGGAATTTTGGTCTAAAGTTTTCAGGGTTGAAAGGGCATGGCTCAGACTGGTGCATTTTGTTGATATGGTGAAAAAATATGAATCCGTTCCAGAGTTATACAGATTTAAAATTTCAGTTTTAAGCATGCCTTGTACATTCTTTTGTATGGTTGTTTCATATGTAAAAATAATTTGGCCATACGAAAAAGGCTTCTGTTTTGTATGGGGCGTAATCTTGTTTTGTGAGAAATAATAATTTTTTGCATAGCCGTCATCTTGTTTCTGTTTTTTTTTTTTAAAAAAGAAACATTTTGGAAAAACCATAAAAATTATATAATGGAAACACACCAACACATATATTTTGTTAATTGAGACCTCATTAGTGGATTCAGTAGTTAGTTTTTGGAAAAATGACACAGAAATGTATTTTTAACACATTTTAAAAATATTTTTTTGTGAGATTATTTTTTTTTTGTATGGCCATGTGAAATAGGAATAGGGCCCTATGAAACAAGATTACCTTCATACGAAAAAAGAATTTGGATTGTTTCTTTTCACATTTCTTTTTTCATATGAAGGAATCCTATTTCATGAGAACACTACAATCTCACGAAAAAGGATTCCTTCATATGAGAAAAGAATTTGGACTTAGTTTTTTTCTCACATTTTAGCTTTAACAAGCCATAATTCTGTCAATATTTGCAGTTAAGGGACACTTTATATGTCAAAAAGAAAGGTCTTCATGAGTACTACAGCACTACCACATAATACTCTTAAGAAGCATTCAGGTGCACTATAAAATAACATAAACATTTAAAAATTACAATTCTCATAGGATAACATTGCAACTTTAACAGGCTGTTAAGTCTGTCAGTCTTTGGAGTTAAGGGACAATCTGTATATGAAAAAAGGGTCTCAATGAGTACTACAACAGTAACAGGTAATATATCAAACAAAGGTAAAACTGGCACCAGGTAGCAGGTTCAAAAGTCATATACTTTATTTCACAAAAAGCAAAAAGCCACACACTTACTGTGAATAGCTTAAGCAGTGCTATTACATACAGAGTGCAGAGTTAGCCTCTAACAACCCATTAGAGGCTAACTTTGCACTCTCTGGGCCAGATATTCAAACCATCGTGCCTAGTGCAAAGCCGTAGCACTGGAATAGCACTGGCTTTGCACGAGGTTGCAATATCCAAAAGCCTTATTAGCGCCGACACTAATAGTTAATGGTATGCAGGTGCGTGGATAGGGGAGCGCCCACGAAGGCCAGTGGAGCGGCATATTCAAAGGTATAGCGCTGTGCTGCAGGCATTAGTGTGACCTGTAGCGCAGTGCTAGATACTGCTAAAAAAAAAGCTGGTGTTCATGCAGTGGTGCCCACACCCCACAGCACAAATCCCTTCCTGACCCCATCCCAGATTAAATAAAATAATTCCCCAGTAGTCTAGTGGCCCCCCCACCCACAGCATGAATCTTGACCCCTGTTCACAGTGAAATAATTGATATCCCTGGTAGTATAGCAGTCCCCCCCAGCACGAATCCTGACCCCCATCCATGGTGAAAAAGATTTCCTGGTAGTCTAGCAGTCCCCCACTCCCCATCAAGAATCCCAACCCCTGTTCAGGGTGAAATAAATTATATCCCTGGTAGTCTAGCTGTCCCTCTCCCCTGCATGAATCCCGACCCCCGTCTGTGGTGAAAGAAAAGATTTCCCCGGTAGTTTAGTGGTCCCCCCACCCAGCAGTGCACCTCCCGTTATCCCAGAACATGGCATACCTCTGGAGCCGGCGACCAACTCAGCCCTCCTCTCTCCACCACGGCTGGCTGTCAACTGCAGTATTCAGGAGTGCTATTGTTTTGAATAGGTGTGCCTATTCATTTCAGTAGCACTCCTGAATGCCGCAGTCAGTGGCTGGCCTTGGGAGGCTAAGCATTTTTCTGACAAAAAGTCTGTGTCTCGAAGTGTTTCTGAGATACGGCCCCAAAAGGCGCAGTGGATGCCACAGTGTTAGTCAATGGGGAAAATTGTCAACTTCGGAGTACTGTAACTTTGCATCCCTGTAATATTTTGTCACCAAACCACCAAAAGGCACATCTATGGGATGTTGGCTTTCTTCCCTTGAAATATCAGCCAAAAAAACAAATTGTTCTTTTGCTGCAGGGTGGCAAAGCATTCCTATTATTTTTGCCATAGTGTTGCAAAGTAGTGTCGCAAATCACAACAGTTTTGCATAAAAAATCACAAAAGTGTCGCAAGTTCGACACTACTTTGCGACACTACAGATTACAAAAATTTGAAAAACATATTTTTGGTGTGTTTAACCCCCAAAAAAGATATGACTAGCATCCTCAGGGCTCGACTAGGTGAACACAAAAATAATTGTGTCTCTAGAGGGCCCCAAATTGAAATGCCAAGCATTTCTGTGACCACTAACTGAAAAAAAAATGGCTGACTCACGACACTACAGGGGTCATTTGCAACACTAAAATCTGCATTTGTGACACTGTCGAACTTTTTGTTAACTTTTCCCATTGACTATAATGGGAAACTTGTTTTTGGAATAACTATTGAACCATTTAATATTTTTTCATGAAATCTTTGAAAGGCACATCGGGAACCCCGACTGCATGTTCCCTGAAGGTTTTGGACCGGTCATCCAAACTGTCTGACCTGTAGGTGTGAGCAAAGAATGTGCAAAAGAGCGTAAATGTGCTACAGAATGTTACTTTATACCTCTGCAACTGTATATCTGACCAGCATGAAACTTGGCAGATCCAGAGACCTATGGTACTGCTCCGTACTGCCAAATTTCAGGCAAATCCGTCATATGGTGGCAAAGTTATTAAGCTGTAAAATTTCACACTTTAACCTTAAATGGGGTACTCAACCCTAACTGTAGTGGCACTACTGTGCCACTATATATATATATATACATATATATATATATATATATATATATATATATATCGCTATATGTAGCTGTATTGCTCTGTAGACCATTCCAACCAACAGGGAATGCTATGGGCATGCCTTGGCCTGCAGCATCCAGCCTGTACTTCCATTCCAACAGGTGGAGCTGTGTGCACCATGCAGTAGCACTGGGCAAATTGCATGGTAATGTTTGCTAAACAGCACATAATGAGATGCAAATGTACCTGTTTGCCTACGGATTACCTAAGTAGGCTCATTTGCATGTCACTTTTGAATATGGCAAAGTTTAGCACCGGGCAAACGTGTTTGCACTGGACAAACAGCTTAGCTCTGTGCTAAACCCGCGCAAACATGTTAGCGTGGTGCTAACGGTTTGGGGAATATTATACAGTTTTGCACACTGTACTATCCCATGCACTGCTGCCTGCAGCCGTACTGGGTCCACGCATTTGCTGGTACACACATTGGCCACATAGTTCACCTCTACCTAGCTTCACATTGCTGTGCACTGTGTTGCTGTTGTGGTTTGTACTTCCTGGTTGCTATATTCAGAGCTGTCTTATTCCAGGGCTAAGTTTGCCCTGCACTCCCAGCCCAGTTTATCCAGTCTCATTCCCATGCTATATTCAGCAGTTCTTTGCCCTGGGCTATTCCTTTTGAATATACAGTAGCTTGCTTTTTACTCCAGGCTAAGTTTACCCGCCAGGCAGTGCTAATTTAGTCCTGGGGCAACGTTTTGAATATCTGGCCTTCTGTATGTCATAGCACTGCCTAAGTTATGCACAGTAAGTGTGTGTCTTTTTACTTTTTGTAAAATAAAAAGTATATGACTTTTTAACCTGCAACCTGGTGCTGGTTCTACCTTTGTTTGATATATTATCTTTTACTGTTGTAGTACTTATTGAAGCCCTTTTTTCATACCGGGTGCCGGTTCTACCTTTGTTTGATAGATTAATTTTGTACCAGACACAGGTGGTTGAGTGGAGCCATGGCTGTTGCTCTTTTCATAGTAACAGATAATACCCAAAAAAATGTAGGGGTCCTATAAAAAACATAAAGATTAAAAAATGAAAATTCCCATTGGATAACACTGCAACTTTAACAAACCACAACTCCATCACTTTGTGGAGTTAAGGGCCAACCTATGTATCAAAAAAAGAGGCTTAAATGAGTACTACAACAGTAACACATAATACACCCCCAAAACTGTAGGGGCCATATAAAAAAAAAATCATAAAAATTAAAAAGTGAAAATTCTCATAGGATAACATTGCAACTTTAACAAGCCATAACTCCATCACTATGTGGAGGTAAGGGAGAATCTATATATTACAAAAAGAACTCAATGAGTACTACAACAGTAACACATAATAGCCACAAAAAAATTAGGGGCCATATAAAAAACCAAAAATTAAACAGTGAAAATCCCGATAGGATAACAATGTAACTTTAACAAGCCATAAGTCCATCAATAATTGGAGTTAAGGGACAATGTATATATCAAAAAAGGTGTCAGTGACTACTATGACACTAACACATAATCCTCCCTGAATGTTCATGGAGTATGCACTGCACATCAAAATTACCTCCAGTCTTCACTATGGTGCCAAATGCACAATGAAACTGTGATCATCATCAAAAATGCACCAAAGCTGTATCTCACCATGCTCTATAACCATAGCAAATTTCACAGCAAACACACAAAAATTTACTGATTTATGGGCAACAAAGCAGAAACCACATTTTTACCCATATTTAATGAACTGCTGGCATTTAAGAGAGACACAATATATTTTTTCCTTTGAAATGAGTCCCACAAAAAACAATTACAACCAAGCACATACATTGCTTTTCTGGATGCATGGAAGTGCAGGGCCCATGTGTTCATCTATGGAGGGACTAATGGATGTGTTCATGAGGTTACAATTCTACTATCTCAGAAAGCAAGGAAATTATTTGCAAAAATAGCGTTAATGCATCAATTAGGGTTCAGATTAAAAGAAAGGTGCCCTCAGCCTTTTATTTTATTCAGCCGTGTAGTTTGTAGGCATGAGCAATGATTGCCTCTGTTGCACCCACCTAATTTCATCAGGATTTAAATGTAAATGAAGGTACTTAAGTCTGGTGTGAAAACCTGCTTGACTGCATTGCAAAGGTCATGACCTGACTCATGTAAGGCATTCTGGAATTTTGTGTTTTAGTGCTAAAGCTTGCAGTAGATATATTGTATTAGTACTGCTGCTTTTTTTTTAAGATAATTTTTATTGATTAAGATGATTATGATTATTATACATATAAATAGTCACATTATCATTTATATATCCCTTAAGAATTCATACAGACAGAGACTATTAGTTGTATATAATAAATAGGTAAATAGACTTACTATACTGTATATCTTCTTAACATTACTGCTGCTATATATATTAGCTGGCTGTTAGAGTATTGTGTCTTGGAACGTACCTACATTTTAGATAAAATAATTTTGATCCCATTCATCTGTTTTTTTCCTGAACATTTTCCATAATCTTTGATAGTTTGCATCCACCACAGTTGTACATACAAATTAGGAACAGTTTTTCTTCCATTCTAATTTGGGTAATGGTGATAGACATGTTGAATGTTTCCAGTATTTCAAGAATAGTCTCTTAACTGCCATTAAATTGGCTTTAAATGCTATTATTTGCTATACATGCCAATATGTATCTCCCCCATCTCTAGAATATACATTTTTAGGTATTGCCATCCTGAATAGTTCCATCCAGTCTTAGTTAATATTTGAAAGGACTGTTCCCACCATTTCTAACTAAGAGCACAGTCCCAAAATAAAAGGAGAATGTCACCCATTTCTGCTCCACAATGCTAGCACTTCCCAGACAGATTCTGATGTATTTTGTATAATCTACATGGTGAATATTATGCTCTGTTCAATAATTTAAATAATTGTGATTGCTCTGTGTAACTTTGAGTTCAACCACTTAAATAATTTTTCGGGTTCTCTTCCAAAATGGTTAGCAATTCCCCTTCTATCTTTCTGTTATTCGGGGCTCGTTACTAATGCTTCTAGTCTTTCTGATGTAAAGTCCCAATCTGGTTGTAATAAAAATACTGACAGCTTTTCAATCCATATTTTACCCTAAAATTTTCCCAACCCTTAATCTTATCATGTTCCAGCAGATCTTTCCATCTTTTAATTCCTTTACCCTCCCATAGTGGTTTAAGTAGAGTTTTCTCATTTATTTTATAATTCGTATTATGCCAAATATCATGCAACGGTGAAAGATTAATTTTCCAATTAATCATGTTTGTAAATTTGTTTACTATATTACTTAGATTTTGTCTTATTGTATTCTTGAATTTTTTTTTTTACCATAAACAACATTTTGTCATATACAAGTTTTACTGAAAAAGTTTTCTTCTGGTAAATAGTTCAGTATTTTATTCCTATGCTCATCCTCTGCATTGACAGCCCAGTTTATTGCTAACTTCATCATATAAGACAGGCATTGAGCTTCAATATTAGGACAAGACAGTCCACTTTGTTCTTTGAGCACACAAAGTTTGTTCCAGGAAATTCTGGGTTGTTTGTTGTTCCAAATAAATGTCCTAAAAAGTCTGTTTGTTTTTTAAACCAAGTTAGTGGTATAAATGTTATTATGGATTGAAGTGTGTAGGATAGGTGGGGAATTACAAGCATTTTTAATATTTGTATTTTACCCCATAATGATAATGGGATCTTGCTCCAGCCTGTTAATTTACAGTATATTTTAAATAGGTTAGAAGTTTACAATGGTACAGCACGTGCAAATTCTCTAATTTATTGGTTATCTCAGTCCCCAGGTATTTCATACCATTATTTTGTAGCATTGCATTAAAGATTTGTTTAATGTTATCCACCTGGACTGAGTCAAATGTTATAAATTCTGATATTGAATGTCATGAAGTATCAACTGAAGGTCCTGAAGACAATGAAATTAAATCCATCTGGATAAACATTGCAGGGACAGTTGGGAAGAATATTTATATATGTGCAATTTATAGACCCCCTAGTACCAAGATAGTAAATACCTATAAAATTTTATCTCAGATATGGAATATGGTAGACAGAGGCGATGTTGTCCTAGTCGGGGATCAACAAATATTTTGGAACAAGAAATAGTATATTTTTTGGACAACATTGAATTACAACAGATGATAGCAGAACCCATCAGGGGCAACAACATATTAGATGTTTTATTAACTAATATTGTAGATGACATCAAACATGTATCAATATGTGCACCACTACAGTATCTAACAGTGACCACAATATTATCAATTTTGAAATAAATAAGAAAAAAACTTTTACTAGGGGTAATTCGGTATTTAAGAACTATAGTAAAGCAGACTGGAATGCAATAAGAAATTACCTTTACAATACAAATCTCCCCTGAAATGCTTAAGAAATTGGACGTAAATGCAGCGTGGTCCCACTTCAAAAAAACTATCATAACTTTGGAACACAAATATGTCCCACTTAAAAAAGTTTATAACAACAGAGAAAAGAAACCAATTTTGTTTAACAGGAAAATTCAAAGACTTATTACAAAAATGAAAAAGCTTTTTTATCAATGAAAAAATCAACGACTTCAAAAATAAGTAAATAAAAAAAATGCTTTAAAACAACTAAAAACAACCATTAAAAATACAAAAAAGCACATTGAATTCAACCTAACACACACAAAGAATAATATGAAGGGCTTCTATTCCTACATTAACTCTAAATGAGGAAATTTGCACCTCATAGGGCCACTATATGTACAGGACCATATCTATAGCAAACCAGAAGAAATGGCCTCTATTTTTAATAGCTACTTTTGCTCAGTCTTTTCTGGTAATACATCATCACATAATACAACCAAAACAACTCAGGAACATAGACCAAATACTCATATTGAGATCTGCAAACCACAATTCATAAGGGAAAAACTTACAAAATTAGACAGTAATAAATCACAGGGGCCAGATGACCTACATCCACGCATATTGAAAGAACTTGCTGACCTATTATCAATTGCGATATCTATTATCAGTAACAAATCATTAAAAGTGGGCACAGTACCATTAGTTTGGAAAAAGGCCATCGTAGTGCCTAGCTATAACAAGCATTTGTCAATGCTGAATGTTTGCTTGCTGGTATTAGCATTGGAAACACAGGAGTTAGACAGATGCAGAATAGGAATGGCAGTGACACGCCAACCCCACCTCCACCCTACAGAGACAGACAGGCATTGGGGTGTGCATTTGGCTCATTGCCCATAGCATTCATGCCATTTCACCTCACCCTATGCTGCAGACACCGACAAGTGTTTAGGTGTGCCTTGGGGTATTCAGCTTTACGGTCACCTCATTCCTTAAGGACATACACTGAAATGGGTACAGTATAGGAGAATGGGGTGAACTCTGGGGCCAAAGAGTCCAAGGCACACCTGCCTGTCACTGGCTGCAGGGTGGGGGATTGGAGGTGGAATGGCATGAGCATTACATTTGGCAGTCCAGAGGCACAACCCTGATGCGTGTCAGTCTGTACAGGGTGGGACATTATGGTTAGAAATCCTAACACCCCTGGCATTTGTTGGTATTTGCACTACAAATTTTCAACATGGCCTTTTTGTGACCCCCACCTCATGAAAGCATTTGGGACCTCTTCTCATGAACAGTGGTACTGTTATTTTGTTAATGTGTCCTGAACTTTGAGTTCCCACAGCGACTGTGCCATTGTGTGCCAGATGTATGAAAACACAGATTGGGCAGGATGTGAAGAATGGCAGCTGTACCATTCATAGGGAGGTGTGAAGAGATGGCAATGTTGAAAATCTGTAGTGAAAATATTAAAAATGCTTGAACTTCCGAGCGTACATGGAAACTACACAATGCATATGCGTAACACAGTCATTTAGTGGAATTAGTTCACCAAATTTTCAACATAGCCATTTTGTGACCTCTGCTCATGAACACTCACTATGATTTTCTTAATCTATCCCGAACATTGATTTCCCATCGCGACCACACTATTCTATGCCAGATGTATAAATGCCTGTTTTGAGCAGGATATAAGAAATGACAGCTGTACTGTTCATAAGGAGGTGTGAAAAAATGGCAATGTTGAAAATCTGGAGTGAAAATATTACAAATGCGCGAAATTATGAGGGTGTGTGGAAACTGCGTGATGTACACTCATAACACAGTAATTTTATAGACTTTTGTCACTAAATTTTCAACATAGGCATTTTAGCACTTCTGCTCATGAACAGAGTCACTGTGATTTTCTTAATTTATCCCAAACATTGATTTCCCACAGTGACTGTGCTATTGTGTGCCGGAAGTGCGAAAACACATTTCAGCCAGGATGTGAGAAATGACAGTTGTACTGTTCATAAGGAGGTGTGGAAAAATGCCAATGCTGAAAATCTGGAGTGAAAATATTACAAATTCATGAAGTTATGAGTGAGCATGGAAACTGCGCAACACATGCTTGTAAATTTTTTTTCACCAAATTTGCAACATAGGCTTTTTGAGAGCCCATCTCATGAACAGTGGCACTGTCATTTCATTACTCAGTCCTGAAAGGTGATTCCATGCAGTGACTGCAAAATCATTTTTCGGGACCGAATAATGCTATGACAATGACTGAATTCATGAGGATGGGTCCCAATAACTCCATGTTGAAAATTTGGTGCCAAAAGTCAAAAAAATGGCTGAAAACTCTATGCCATTAAACAGCTTACCAGCATTTCTTCAGTTTACGGTCGGTTTTGAAGAGTGCAGACATGTTCCTGGTCCACCGAAGATGATTGCACTGGGCTCAAGAGGTAAGTATGGGGTGAAGGGGGTGTGGGGAGGCAGGCTGCACAGAGGGTGGATGCGGGTTGGGGAGGGGGCATGAGACACTGTGAGAGACCGATTTCTTGGTTTCAGGGAGAACAAAAAAATGACGTTGCAGGAAGGTTTTTGTTTTTTAGGCTTGCTTTGGTCACACTGGGGTGGGCTCCCAGTGTGCCACCTGCATTTTGGGGAAGGGGGACAAGAGTCGACAGGGACTGGGCCCCCCATCTGCAGACTGTTTGGGGAGCATGATGCTGAGGGGGATTGGGCACCCCCTTGACACAAAACCAATTGGGTGGGAATTATGTTGACGGGGAGTGGGATCCTCTGTTGGCAAATTAACTGGGTTGGAGGCATGCTGACAGGGGGATTGGGCATGCCAGTCAGCTTTCATGGGGCCCTGAGGTGGATGGCAATAGCTGCCACCATGTTCTTGAAACTGTTACACCAGGCAAGGTACCACCCTACAATGATGGATCATTCCTTCATTGCAGCACAATGGTTGACACTGCAACAACGAGGTGGCCCCTGATTGTGGGTGGCCAAATCGTTTCAAGTTTATGGCACTTCTGCAGAACCAGTGTCATCAGGACAGTGGGTCTGCAGTGGTTGAACACTGCCAAGCCCACAAATGCAGTGCCGGCATTGACCACCACAGTGCCGCACCTCCACAACCTGCTTCTCCCTTAAGCTGCCACATAATGTTTCTTGCACATGCATGCAAGCAAACATAAGAAGGGTAGTAAAAATCTTGTCTCTAATTATAGACCTATAAGTCTTACATCAATTATCAGTAAAATCATTGAAGGAATACATCAAGGATAACATAAATAACTATCTCAAAACCAAAGGCCTTTTGGATACAACCAAGCATGGTTTTACAGAAAAGAGGAGTTGTAACACCAACTTACTAAGTTTCTATATTAAATACCTTGACCATAAGGAATCGTCCGATATAATTTTTTTTGATTTTGAAAAAGCCTTTGATACACTACCACATGCAGGTCTCATAGAGAAATGAACAAAACTCAGCGCAGATCCTACATTAATTCAATGGGTGTCATCATGGCTTGGAGATAGGACACAGAGGGTATGAATCAATGGTCACCTTTTGCTTGAGGGAGGGGTGACCAGTGGTGCCCCCCAGGGTTCGATCTTGTGACCACTCCTTTTTAATTTATACATACAAGACCTTCCAATCAATAGCAGCAACACCCTACCAAAATGTGCTGATGATCTTAAGTTGGGTGGGCTTGTGGGTACTGAAGAGAATAAACATAATATGATTAAAGGCTTAAATACAATAGTGAAGTGAACAGATAATTATGGAATGAGGTTTAGTATTGATAAATGTGTGGTCTTGCACTGTGGCAAAAATAATCCTAAACAAAGTTACACTATACATAATACAAATCTACGTACTGTAGATGAAGTGAGAAACTTAGGAATAACCATATCAAGTAACTTAAAAACAGGAATCCATTGCAAACAAGTGGCTAAAAAGGTGAACCATCTAATCACATGCACTAGGTCTTTTTTAAATAAAAACAAATCAGTAATGTTGCCACTTAACAAAACATATGTATGTCCATATTTTGATTATTACTTTCAAGTCTGGAGCCCTGGGCTCAAACAGTACTAATCTTGCTGGAAAGGACACAAAAGAGATTCACTATAGGAATAAATACTTTAAACCATACTGATTATGCCAAAAGACTTGACATATTAAAATGTTGGCCTTTACAGAGAAGAAGGGAAAGAGGAGATTTACCAACTCTGTATAAAATATTGAGTGACAATATACTCTCAACTGACTTTGATATAAAATATAGAGGGAACTATCGTTGTCTAAGAGGGCACAACCAACAGATCCTGAGTAGCATATCCAAAACAAACCTGAGGAATGATTCCTTTCTCCCTAGAACTATAAGGGCATGGAACAAACTGCCACAGGAGATAGTTAACCAACCGAACTTTATGGGTTTTAAAACTAAACTTGATGCTCATTTTGACAATAAATGTTTGTAAACAGTCCACCAAGAAATGGGGATAGCAATTATGGGTGCGAGCCTTCTGCTGTCTGATAACCTTAGTTTAAACCTTAGTTTTGTTTATTTTGTACCATGATGTTCAAGAAAATCTTTCTATAATTCCTTTTAGCTCTTTGAAACTTTTCTCAGGATCTTGTAGTAATAACAAGAAATCATCATCACATGCATTAATCTTTGTTTCACATGGACCAGCCTGGATTCCTTTGATGTTTTTACATGCTCTGATTTCATTAAGTAGTGGTTCTAAACCTACCATGAATAAGGAAGGAGATAGAAGACAGCCTTGTCTTACACCCTGATGCAGTCTGAAAGGTTTTGAATATTTAATCGTAGCCATGGGGTTTTTATATATATCCTATATATAGGATATAAATATATCCGGAAATCCACTTCTCTCCATAATGCCAAATAAGTAATCCCACTCTAGCATATCAAATGCTTTGGTGGCATCTACTCATAAAAAAATTGCTGGAATTTTTAACAAATGTTTGATAAATTGTATTCTGTAAATTTCTGTCTGAATATGTCTATTAGGTATAAATCCAGACTGCTCTCTGTGCACCAGTTCATTTAATATTGTAATTATCCTGTTCAATATATTTGTATAAATCTTGTAGTCCACATTAGGATTACTACTGGTCTCTAATTTTCAGCCATGCTTAAATCTTTATCTGCTTGGGATTAAGGAAATGTATGCCTGATAAAAAGAGTCAGGCATATTGGCCCAGATATTCAAAAGGGTTGTGCATGGCGCAACAGTGTTGTGTCTTGCGCAACCCACTAATATGCCCTGGCGTGATAGTCAAAAGGGAAAAGTGAGCTGCACAAATCCCGATGCACCAGAGTGCATCAGTAATGTAAGCAGGCACAGGTAGGGGTCGTGCCCATGCATAACCTGCACAGCCTGATATTCAGCCTGGGATGTGCAGAGCCATGCATGCACAACCCCTACTTGTGCCAGCACAAAGTTAAGCCAAAAAAAAAGGAACAACTGATGGCCACCCACAGGTGAGCTGCCGCATTGCAGGGCACAACACGCAGCTGCCACCACCCGAGTTCGGCTGCACCTGGCGGCACCCCATGCCCAATCGCTGGCATTCATAAAAAAAATCTGTCTATATATCTGAGTGGTCCAGTGGATCGATTTCGCTGATCGCGGGCATCTGTTTTACTGAAGAAACCCCGCCCCATCATCCCTGGTGGTCTAGATGATTATTTCCGATCGCAGGCATTCGTTTATCGAATGTTTCATTCATATCTCGGTGGTCCAGTGGACGATTGGCTGGCACCGCGGGCATCTGCTGTGGCGAAAGAGTCTTCACTATTCGGTTGCCCACCAGCAGCCTGTTGTAAGAAGAATTGCTTCCTCTATCTCTTGGTGTGTTCAGTGGTACCACCTCCTCACTCGCCACGAGCCCCACCACCCGCTGCCCCGGGTCAGCCAGTGGCGGCAACACCCCACCGCCTGCAGCCCAGCTGCCCACCGACTGACAGCTGGGCTGCACACCCAGTTGTTCACAATGTGAGCCAATGGGCGTGCAACCATACCATACTACACATTCCAGATATGTGAATGAATCACATATCTGGAATGTCGTATTAGTATGCGCTGCATGCCCATTGGCTCACGCTAGAACCAATGGGCATGCAGCCCTATTGAACTGTCAGTCCGCGGGTGGCGGGTGGTAAGCGGTGGTGCTGCTGCCCGCTGGCTGACCGGGGAGCGGTGGGGCTCAGTGGGTGGTGGGGAAGGGGACCACAGACCACCAGGGATATTGACGGGGGTTCTTTCATAACAGATGCCCACGATCGGGCAGAAAGCAGGATATTGGACGGGGGTTCTTTTATTACAACAGATGCCCATTAATTATAGAAAGTGGTCCGCTGGACCACCAGGGATATTGGACGGGGGGGTTCTTTTCTTACAACAGATGCCCACGATCAGGCAGAAAGCGGGATATTGGATGGGTGGGTTTATTTTATTACAACAGATGCCCACGATTGGGCAGAAAGTGGTCCACTGGACAACCAGGGATATTGGATGGGGGGGTTCTTTTCTTACAACAGATGCCCGCGATCAGGCAGAAAGTGGTCCACTGGACCACCAGGGATATTGGACTTTTTTTTTATTAACACAGATGCCCGTGATCAGGCACATAGCGGTCCACTGGACCACCAGGGATATAGGACGGTTTTCTATTTTTACACAGATGCCCGTGATCAGGCTGCAGGGGGCATCGGTCACCAATGGCTGCTGCCTGGCAGGGCGCCAGGTGCAAGTCATTGGGGATCGGCGCATCTGCATGAAAATGGGATGCAAATGGGGCCATAATGACATGCAAATGGCCCCATGTGCGCCTTGCATAAATTATGGCCCCATTTGCATGTCACCTTTTGAATATCGCAGGTGCTGTGAATGGCGCAATGGCACTTGTGCTAGCGCATCTCCATGCTCCACTCTGGCCACTTACACTGGCGCAGTGCCACTGCGCCATGCACAGTGGGGGTAGCCAGGGTGCGATATTCAAAGCTGCTGAGCCATGGCGCAGCTCCTTTGAATATCGCTTAGTCCACGCCCCTGCACAGCCAAGTTGAGCTGTGCCCAAGCTTGCACCACAGCCTGGCGCAGTTTGAATATCTTGTGTGTTTGTTGAATTTGATTAAATAGAGTTTCCAGGTGTGGCACCACCACCTCAGATCCTTAATAGAATTCTAGAGTATAGCCATGTAGTCCTGGACATTTCCCTTTTTTCATGCTGTTTAATATATGTATAATTTCCTTTTTAGTTATTGGTTTAATTAAATGTTCTTTTTCTTCGTTAGTCCACACGTTGATGCAGAGTGGTTTATAGTAGTTCAGATTTTGGTCAGAAGATTTACAAGCTGAAGTACATAGAGTTTCACAGAATCTTTGGAATTCTTCTAAGATTTTTCCCTGATTGGTCAACACCTGTCCTTGTTAATTGTTTGTTAATGTTATTTCATGTTTTTTTCTGTCCCTTGTATCAGTTCTGCCAATAACTTCTCTGCTCTTTCACAATTTGTTTTCCAATTTATATTATTAATTGCCCATCTTTGTTTAATTTGAAAGGCCTCCGTAGTGTCTATCAGTTTTTTAAGTTCCAAATATTCCTGCTCTTTTGATATTTCTCCTTGTTTAATTGCTACTTCAAGTTTTTTTTAAGTTAGTCTTCTGTTAAATGACAAATGTTAGACAACATAAAACGTACATTTTATTTGCTGGAGAAAGCACAGAAAAATAAAATCCCTTTGTTGCTACTCAGCAAGGACTCCAAAAAAGCATTTGATAGGGTATCATGGAGGTTCCTTAGATACTCCTTAGAGGCCTTTAATTTCCCATCTGTCTTCTGTGATATAATCAATAATCTATATATATATGTCTCCTCAAGTGATGATCAAAGTGAACGGCACGGCCTCACAGCATTTCCCATTAAAAAGAGGCACTAGACAGGGATGCCCCCTCTCACTGCTGTTTTTTGCTACATATGCAGAACTTCTAGCACAGGCAATTAGAGCTAACCCTGACATGTCTGGATTAACACTCCTAGGGACTGAACATAAAAAAGCATTCTATACAGATGATCTATTAACTTACATGACCCATCCAGAAACCTCTCTACCCAAACTATTTGAGCTGCTACAGGAGATAGAGATCCTGGTAGGGAATAGATTGAACCAGAGTAAAACAGAGATATTGAAATTCCAGTACGACCCCTCCTCAGAAATTCTTCGCTTCCCATTTCAATGGGCAAAAATTTAGATATTTGGGCATCACTATACCTCAAAACCTTAACATGATATATGATGCAAACTACTCATCCCTAATCACAACAATCAAAGAGGATTTACAGAAATTATTTTATTTACCATTCACCCTGGGACAAAGAATTGAGGTGAACAGCATGAACATTCTGCCTAGAATACTATATCTTTTTTCAGAATGTGCCCCTTATCCCCCCAGAAGCAGAGTTTAATAAAATGGGACACGTTAATTTCTAACTTTATTTGGCAGGGGAAGAAACCAAAAAAGGCTTATACAACATTACAGCTGGCTAAGGCCCGGGGAGGCTTGGCACTCCTGAACCTAGAGAAATATTTATTTTTATTTATTTATTTATTTAAGAATCAGTTTACAACCTTTGAGCCAGAGGCTCATTTACAAAGGTACTTCGTCACATAAAGACATACATTTTCAGGTGGCTATGATGGCACATGCTTTACAATGGATAGATCCCATAGCTAACCAATACTGGAGGGAGTTGGAATTGACAGAACAGGAGAACAGCATTAAAAACCTGATGTTTGTGAACTCTATACATAAAGCTCTCCTAGAGTCAGAGATAGATTCTGTTTATACCCACCAGGTTTTGTTGGTCTGGAATACTCTCCTGCATAACCCTCGGATTCAGCCTGCAGCTAAATTATTACTTAAACCCACGGAGGACCCCAGCTTAATAAGCTCAATACATTTCAATTACAACTGGATAAAACATAATATTTATAACAGAGAATTATGAGACTTATAGGAAACTCAGAGAAAACTCAACTGAGTAGATTGCAAAAAAGACAAGTATTACACTAGAGGAAGCCTACAGTGACAGACAAATTTCAGAATGGAAAACAGATGGACTGGTCAATGAAACCCCTATAATGCCTGTGTATTATATGCTCACAAAAAATCATAAGAATGAAACTAGACCACCAGGAAGACCCATCATAACAGGGATTGGGTCCCTTATGTAGACACTGTCTACTTATGTGGAACATTGCATACACTTCTTAGTCCTGCTCGACGCAAGTCACATACATGATTCAATGCATATAATGGAAGTTTTAGAGAATTCTAGCAATGAGAGTGATGGATCTGCCAATTTAATGTTGGTTACTTTATATGTAAAAGATTTATATTCATGCATTCCTTATGACTTTGGTCGGCATGCATTGGAACATTTTCTAAAGTTTAGAACAAATTCAAAACCATTAAATACATTGCTGCTAACACTGGGAAGAATGGTACTGGAGAATAACTTTTTCAAGTCTGAAAATACATATTATATCCAAACAACTGGAACAGTGATGGGATCATGTATGGCCCCTACTTTTTCTACTCTAACTACGGTGCAATTTGAGAATAGTTTTATTTTAAGTCCTGTAGAACCCATGCCACCGTAAGATTAAGAAATGGGCAAAATTTATTGATGATGTATTATTGTTGTGGACAGGGAACAGAGATGAGCTAGAGGAATTTTACACATATTTGAATAATGACACAGATTTTTATGTTGTCTTGTATTTGCACAAGCAACATCTTGTGGTTGTAGGAGAAATGCAGAGGTATGTCAGTGTTGGTGAATGCAGGGTATGCTTCAGTAGGTTCGTTCCTCATTCCCCAATTAGCTAGCATCCTAGCACTGACACAAGTATTATGTAAAGTGGACACAACTTGTAAGAAATGTGCCACTGCAATCAGAGACAAGCTTGTCATGCAGCAGCACAGATGATACGCCTCCCATACGTGCCTTTCTTGGGGAAACATTTCAATAAACATGGCTGCAGCTCCTCACTGCCACACAATCCCCAAAGAAAGCCAACATCAGGGATGCAATCCCCATGTTGGCATGTCCGCAACCCCCCCACATTGTGTGGCACACTGGGAGCCCACCTCAGTGTGCCTCCACTCACAGAAAGCAGACCGTGTCGTCATGTTCCTCCCCCGCCCCACCCCCATTGCATGGCACCCCCAGTGTGGCCAGCATCCCCCTTAAAGTCATGGGGCACACTGGAAACCCACCCCAGTGTATCCAATATTGGTTTTATTTCACCTGTAAAGAAAGAAAACTATCCAGCAGTGCAGTGTCCATTTTTTTTGTACCTGAAAAAAAGAAAATGGTCCATTGTCCGCAGTGCCCCTCCCCAACCCGCACCCACCCACTGCGCACCCCACTCTCCTACACCCTCCCTCACCCCATACTTACCTCTGGAGGTCTGGCACTGCAATCTTCAGTGGCATGGGCACACATCTGGACTCTTCAAAGCTGAACTGCAAAATGAAGAAATGCCGGTAAGCTGTATAATGGCATTAATGGAGGGGGTTCAACTTAGGTGGATATCGCAGCCATTTTTTTAAATTTTGGCTCTAAATTTTCAACATGGGGTTCTTGGGACCTCACCTCATGAACAAATGCACTGTTATCTCATTATTCGGTCCCGAAAGGTGATTTCGTGATCACTACACAGAATCACATTTTGGTATAGAGTAATGAAATGACAGTGCTACTGTTCATGAGGTGGGATCCCAGAAAGCCTGTATTGCAAATTTGGTGAAAAAATTCCAAAAAATGACTACGTTACAAGCATACGTTGTGCAGTTTCCGTGCACGCTCTTAACTTTGACAATTTTGAATATTTTCACTCTAGATTTTCAACCTTGTCATTTTTTCACACCTCCTTATGAACAGTACAGCTGTCATTTTTCACATCCTGCTTGAAATGTGTTTTCACACATCTGGCACACAGTGGCACATTCGCTGTGGAAAATCACTTTTTGGGACAGATTAACAAAATCACAGCACCACTGTTCATGAGTGGATGTCCTAAAATGCCTATGTTGAAAATTTGGTTAAAAAAATCCCCAAAATAATTATGTTATGGGCGTGCGTTGTGCAGTTTCTATGCACGCTCGTGACTTCACCAATTTTTCATTTTTCACTCCAGAGTTTTGACATTGCCATTTTCTTTGCACCTTCTTGTGAACAGTACAGCTGTCATTTTTCACATAATACCCAAAATGTGTTTTTGCATCTGTGGCGCCAAATGGTGCAGTCACTGTGCAAAATCACTTTTTGGCTAATGAACTGATAGTGCCACTGTTCATGATGTGGGGTCACATAAAGCCCATGTTAAAAATTTGGAGTGAAAATACCAACAAATGCCTGGGGTGTTAGGGTTTCCAACCATAATGCCCCACCCTGTAGAGACTGACAGGCGTCAGGGGTATGACTTGAGATTGTTGGTGTAATGCTCAGGCCATTACACCCCTACCCCCACCCTGCAGCCAGTGACAGACATTGAGTTGTGCCTTGGACTCTTCAGTCCCAAAGTTCACCCTATTCTCCTATGCTGCACTTGTCTCAGCATATTTCCTTATAGAATGAGGTGAGCGTAAGGCCCAAAGACCCCAAGGCACACTGCAACACTTGTTAGTGTCTGCAGGGTAGGGAGAGGTGAATTGACATGAGTGTTATGGCCGATGACCCAAAGGCACACCCCATTGCCTGTCAGTCTCTGCAGGGTGGGGGTGGGGTTAGCGTCAGTTCAATACTTCACTGCTATTCCTATTATGCATCTCTAACTCCTGCACTACCAATGCCAATGCCAGCAAGATGACATTTGGCATTAACAAATGCTTTTGAAATTTGGAATGACGTGATCCAGAGAAAATGTCATTTGTGGACCTGAAAATTTACTGTGATGATGTGAGACTAGGAACTACATTACATTGCAAAAAGTACAGATAGGAACAACATATTGTATTTTAACAGTTTCCATCCTAAGAAACTAAAAGAGGGAATCCCTGGAGGTCAATGTTTGTGGGTCAAAAGGAATTGTTCTGAGATAGAAGATTTATTACAGGGAAGCTGACATTTTGGATCATAGATTTCGGGAAAGGGGATATCCAGGTACACGTTTGCCAGAACGCAGATAACTAGCAATATGTACACCTAGAGGAGAGCTCCTCAGACCAAAAGCCAAGCCAGAAAACATGGGACAAATAGTGTTTTCAATTCCCTTTTCAGACTTTAATGGAAAACTGAGATGTGATACTTCAACATTCAAAAGTACTGAGATCTGTAAATAATGGGGAGAGAACATTCAGAGAGAAAACATTAACAGTGACAAGAAGAGCACCAAATATGCAGTAAGATCAAAACTCTCCAGACTGGAATACAAGGTTCTGAATAAAAGACCTGAGAATATTTTTGAAAAGTTTAAAACCGTAGGGAAATTATCCATGTGGACACTGTGTGAACTATTTGAATACATATAGGATCAAAAAGTTGCGCAATTCTGCATTGGACAAGGATGTAGTGGTTAAGGATCTCATTGTGTGTCAGATGGACCATGTAATACATTTAATCAAGTGACTATGTGACTTGATTTATATAGGAAAAATGTTACATCAGTTAAAGACTAGAACTGGAGAACACGAAAGTTCTATAAGGCGCAAAGATGAGAATTCTCCAGTAGCTTTGCTCTTTAATCAGTTATGTCACAATATATCGACTCTGAGATTTTTTGGTATAGAAACTGTAAATTTACCTATAAGGGGGAAATTGGAGAGATTGTTGCTCAAGCATACTGGATTATGAGAGTTAAAGCATTAAACAAAAACTATAGTTTCAATGAGACTATAAATTGGGCGACCATAACATAAGTATTTGAATACTAGGTTATTATGTGTAATCCTAGGTAAGGTGCTACAGAGATTAGAAAAAAAACTCAAACAGAAAGAGGGTAACAGGAAAATATATGCAAAAAATATGTGAGCAGCTACCTGTAATCACATTTCCATAAAATTGTAAAGCAGAATAATGGGAGATTAAATGAGATCCTATAAGGCTCAGTAAGCCTGGATAAATGCAGAATATAATTATCATTATTTATTTGTTTACTTATTGAAAGCTTCAGAGAGTACCTTTGAGCACAAGTGCTCATTTACAAAGGTTGCACATCAAATACATAGTCATAAGAACATTACAAGTACAGTAAGCAGTTCAGAGGAAATACAGCCAAGTCAGGCTCATAGCACGTAAGGCAGACCAATTACATACAGTTTTGAGAAGAGTCCATACAGATTGTTGTATTAAAAATTCACAGGTTATATACAGAGAGAAATTAAATAAAACTTTTTAATGGTTACACTTGCATTAGACTGCAACTGCAGACCACAAAGATCTCTTAAACCGATTAAACTTGGGGAGATTCAGCAGTGAGTCAGGCAATTTGTTTAACCAGTTAGCGACCCTGAGAGCAAATGACCACCTGCCCAGCTGAATATGCTGGAAAGGAGGCTTAAGGGCATTCCTGGCCATGTTCCTGGTGTTGTAGTGATTGGAAATGGTGCAGAAGCAGTTTGTTAAATCAGGGGGTGTTAGGCCCAAGAGCACATTTTTGGCTAGCAAGCAGGTCTGGAGCTTTATTCTGCTGGGTAAAGGTAGCAAGTTAGTGAGTGCATAAAGAGTACAAATATGAGTATGGTTATCTGCACTAAGTACAAAGCAGCACACCTTATTACAGATCAGCTTTACTCTGTTTAGCACCATGTCACAGGCAGCTGCATAGACAGAGAGTCCATAATCTATAAGTGACAGAATGGAGATGGCCACAATAAGGCATCTGGAATCCCCTGTGAGATTGTTCCAGTAACAATACTGGGCATCCAGTCTTCTATTAACTATGGCCACAGATTGTCAACATGGGGTGCAAACAATAAGGCATCATCCAGAGTTACTCTAAGGTATTATCACAACAGTGGTAGAGTCAAATGGCATGTATGAATATTTAAGAAAAGGTACCTAAAACATCTAAGGGAAGCAGGGAAGGCTGTAAGGGGTGCAAAGGCACAGACTGAGGAAAAAAAGATTAGCACAGACAGTGAAAAAAGGGGAAAAGATGTTCTTTAGGTACATCAGTGAAAGAAGGAAAGCCGGGGGGGGGGGGGCGGATTGTAAGGCTCAGAGGGGATGAAGGGGAGTGTAAGGAGGGGGAGCTGGAAGAGGCAGAAATACTCAATAAATACTTCTGTTCAGTATTCACTGAAGAGGGGGAGGGTCATGGATCATAGTTGGGCAATAGATATGAAGGAGGGGGGAGCTAAACACTACTCCATTCACAGAGGAGAGAGAGTTCTGGAAGAGCTCACAAAACTGAAGGTGGACAGGGCAATGGGGCCAGATGGCATACACCTAAGGATATTAAGGGATCTGAGGAGGGAGCTAGCAGCGCCTCTGGCAGCTGTGTTCACAGAGTCTCTAAACACAGGAAGAAGTTCCAGAGGACTGGAGGAGGGCACATGTAGTCCCTCTACACAAAAGTGATGGTAGGGAGGAGGCAAGGAACTATAGATCAGTTAGCTTCACCTCAGTAGTGGAGAAGATCATAGAGGCACTACTTAAAGAAAGAATAATAAACACTTGGAATCCAATGGGGCCCAGAATCCAAGACAACATAGATTCATGGCAAGGAGGTTGTGTCAAACACATCTAATAGGTTTTTTTGACTGGGTGACAAGGGAGGTAAATCGGGGGGAGCAGTGGATGTCACCCACCTCGATTTCAGTAAGGCCTTCTACACCGTCCCACATAAAAGGCTGGTTAACAAGATGGGTAGTCTAGTCATGGGTCACAAGGTAGTAAACTGAGTGAGGAACTTGTTAACAGATAGGAGGCAGAGGGTGGTGGTAAATGGGATCCAATCTGGGCAGGGGGATGACCAATGGGTTACCTCAGGGATCAGTCCTTGGGCCAGTCCTGTTTAATGTCTTCATTAGTGACATAGCAGAAGGGCTGGAGGGAAAGATCTGTTTGTTTGCTGATGACACCAAGATCTGCAACAGGGTGGATACTCCAGAAGAGGTGGAGAAAATGAGAAGGGACGTGGGTCAGCTAGAAAAATGGTCCAAGGTGTGGCAGCTGGGGTTCAATTCAAAGAAGTGTAAAATAATGCACCTGGGATAAGGGAACCCTGGAAAGAGCTATAGGATGGGGGCGGTTGCTAATGATCACCAAGCAAGAAAGGGATCTGGGGGTTATCATTTCAGATGATCTAAAGGTGTCAAAGCAGAGTACAAAGGCTGCAGGGAGGGCAAGTGGCATGTTGGGGTGCATAGGCAGAGTTGTCAGTAGCAGAAGGAGGGATGTGATGATGCCATTGTATAAGACACTGGTGAGGCTGCACCTAGAGTACTGTGTACAGTTCTGGAGGTTACATCTTCACAAGGACATTGACAGGGTGGAGGCAGTCCAGAGAAGGGTAACCAAGATGGCACAGGGTTTTGCACTAGAAAACATAGGAGAGACTAAGGAACCTCAACATGTACTCACTGGAGGAGAGGAAGGATCAAGAGTGTATGATAGAAACATTCAAGTACCTTAAAGGCATAAACAAGGTACGGGGGCGGTGATATCTTCCACTATAGGTGGCATGTTAAGGGGAAATGTGTGGATGTTTTTCTTCACAGATAGGGTGGTAGACACATGGAATAGTCTACCACAGGAGGTTGTGGGAGCAAGCATAGTGGTGGGACTTAAACTTGTATGGGACAAATATAAGGGGAAGCCTAGAAGTGGGAAGGAGAGGAGAAAGCCGTTGACCTAATAGGGTCAAAGACTGCAAACAAGGGGAGGGCTTATGAGCAGACTGGATGGGCCTTGCAGTCCTTATCTGCTGACAGTTTCTATGTTTCTATGTATGTTACATGGAATACGGGGGGGGGAGTAGATCCTGTTAGGGTAGAGCCACATAAAAACCGGAACTAGCTCAAAGATAGGAAAGATTTGCTTGTTATAGTGTATGTATATAATGGAAAAGAAACGTGAAGCATTATTTTTATTGTATGGCATGCCAGTTGTTAGGTTGGTTCTATCAGCTGGCACTGTTTGGGTTTCCCAGCCCTGGTAACAGCAGAGCTTTGCAAGAAATTCTCTCGAAGGTCTACTGTTATGGTAAGTTCTTACATAACTGTTCTTTGCTGCTTTTATCAATGTTGTAGTGACAAGCTAGAGTGCACTGTGAGTGCGATGATGTCAGGATGGGCACGTAGTTACATGATTGGTGACATCATACCAAGGACGTGGGATCTCTGGCCCAGCAGCGTTTAAATATAAAAGGACCTCCTGTTGAGTGGCTGTCTCCTTTGCCACAGCATGATGTCAGACTACGTTCATGGAGGGAGGTAAAAAATATTACTTAAGCCAAAGACACTTGTGAGACCACATTTCAAAGAAAACTTGAAATAGTAATGTAAACTATGTTTTTTCACAGCACAAAATTCACCGCCACCCAAGTAAGAAGCCACTTTAATAAGAGTGGTGAGTGAGTTTTATTTTTTTTTTTAAATCAGAACTGCCACCGAAGCCTTATTATTAAATTAAAGTGCTGATAAAAAATGAAAGCAAGAAGGAGCACTTATGAAAAAAACAAGATGTGCCCTTTATAAAACTTTAACACAGAAAAAAGTTATAAATAATAAGCTGAGTGCTTGGCACACATTTTTCGCATGGAATGAGCTATGCTTTAGAGTACCTAAACAATTTGGAAGTGATTTACTGACGCTAATAAACAGAGTAATACCATTGTATAAATTAAAAAGAGGATAATTATAGCATTAAGATAATCATAGGATTTTGTCTTGTGTAACACTAAGGTATTTATAAATAGTGATTATGAACTTTCAGATTAGAATAGTCAACTAAAGTTGTGTCAGTTGTTTATTATCTCCACTATTTTTCTCCCCATTTAATCAATCCCTGCTCACTGTGTGTTGTGGGACATATCTGTAAATCAGTGCATACTGTCCACTGCCTTCTACCTGGCTGTATAATGCTACTTGCATATTGGAATCTGACTGCTCTGATTTATACAGTAACTGAACATGTATAGGTGTGTAAATGCTTTTATTACTGTATCCTGCCTATCCCCCTTCCCCCAGGGCGCATCTGGAATCAAGTGGTAATCTGCTCAGTATGCCTTCCTGGTAAAACGCTTAAATAAATAAATAAATAAATAAGTAAAGTAACATGGACAAGAAAAAGGGTTACGTATGATTGGACAAGCAACATCAGGTGTCCTCAGTGTGTCCATGCATTAACTCTCAATTAATGTATGCCCACGATGGAATTAATGTATGGTGCAGTTCTGAGTATAGCCACCACACGCAAGATTTGCTAGCTGTAATTCGTAAAGTAGCATGGTCAGAGAGTCGCTGACATGTAATATATAGCAAAGTAGCAAAAATAGCAGCACAATAATGCACAGGAAGAGTAGTAACTTCTAAGCCATAATAAAAGGATAGATTATGATCCTTACATCTTGTGAATGCGGTCCTTCACTAAATAGTTTTTGCTGTGTAGCACTATTGATGTTCCCATGCACCAGAATGGATTTCAGGACCAGAGCATGATGCACACTTCCACTGCAGATTCGAGTACCTGACTGTGCATGTTTAATTGAAATGGACCAGTTACACACACATTTATAAAAAGAAACACCGAAGCAGTAGGATGCACAACACAGCCGAGCCTGGGTCACCGGCATAATGTGAGGTGTGGCATCCAGTGCCTCAACCCTCAGCGCCACCGGGCTGGCAAGTATGAACATCTTTGAAAAACATAGACATAATATAACATTTTTTTTAAATTATTATCAGCGTAGAGATGCCCTGATTAAGTGAATTATCATAGAATAGTGCCAGAATTAAATATATCTGACAGTAAACAAAATAAACTGAGAAAAGGCAAATGAAATGTGGTGAGTGAGTCTCCATTTCCAACTCTGTAATAGCTGTTTTGGAATTTTCCATGACAAAATAAAAAACAGCTACTGTAAAGTCCATTCACAAGTCACGTAGTAAGGGGTTACTTTTACAGTTTTCATCTCATTTCTCTTTCTCTTTTGGCAGCATTATCTAAAATTCTCAAAAAGATTATCTTTGACCAAGTCACTACTCTTTTGGATAAATACAATGTTCTTACCAGTGCTCATAATTGGCTCTCAAAATACTGAGACAGCCTCGGTGAGGTTAACCAGTAGCGTACATTATGTAGTTAAGAAGGGGCACTGTGCTGCAACTATTTTTGTGGACCTCACCAAGGTTTTCGATCTTGTTGATCATAAGTTGCTAGTAAAAGCTTTAATTGAATGTAACTTTTCTTATGATGCTACAGAACGGTTTTTGAACTACCTCACAGGGAGATTTCACAAAAAATAAATTTTATGCTGTTTTTCAGATTCTAACCCCAGAAATTCCTCACTTAAGGTTTATACTCTAAGCGTCATCTCCTAGGAGACAGATGCCCTGGAGACAGAGCCCATTCTTTTTTTAAAACTTAAAATTCATTGAAATTTTGGACACTCGGATGACAGTACGTCAAATTTTTTCCATGTTTTTATGTACACAGAGGCTTGAAAATGTAATGTAGGTAAACAATATTAACCTACTTTAAAAAATTCTGCAACGTGCGGGGTCATAGGCAGGTTGCTTGTTCCTCTGTGGGACAGAGTCCTCCCTTATTGCACAAGAAATGAGGGCTGAGCAGCAAGATCTCTCCTCCATTCATCTTCTTCTTCTTCCTCCTCCTCCTCCTCTTCTAGATTTATCAGCCTAGCAGATTATGAGGTACAGAGATGGGATTTACTACGCCATGCCGAAATGCCATTACCTAACACCCAGGAGCCTGAAAATTATATCCCAACAGTCAGTGTTCTGACAGTCTGGAATTGCCTGTTGTGGAGTTTTTTTCTATGTTTTAGGGGGCTTAGCCCCTCTGCACCCCACTTATTTTTGATTGTCAACTCCACCACGGGCAATTCCCGACTATCGGGATACCAACTGTCAGAATATAATTTTCAGGCTCCTGGGTGTCGGGTAGTGGTATTTCTGTATGCTGTAATACTCCCCAGAGATGACTTGCTGCTCTCCTTAAGGTACAATGTTTGGTCTTTTATGGAGAAGCCAGGTATTCCATTTGTTCTAGTGTGCTGAATCTCAGTACTGAGCCTGTGCAGTAAGATTCTCCAGAATGTATATATCCCACATCATATCCTCCCATTGCTTTATTGTTGGGAATTCTGATTTAAGCCACAGTCATCTTCTTTTCTTGTTGCTCCTCTGGCTCTCCCTGGCTGGCCACTCCTTCAGGCTACCTGGGCCTCATGGCCACCCTCCTCCACTGGTAGCCATCCCACTGCCCCCCAAAACTGCCTATTGATCTCCAGGGTGACCCAACACAACCCTTTGTTGGGTGGGTCCCCCCTCTGGGTGTGTAATGCCCAGAGGCACAACTTAGTTAGGCCTGGGATTGGTGGTGGGGTGGTCAGCCTGGGGCTATCCCAGGCTTCATGGCATGCTGGGGACCGGTGGCCATCATCCGGCCAGGTCAGAGGGCATTTTCCCTTTTCTTTGGCCTGCCCACTCAACCCTGATTGGTCCTGTTGGAACAGTGACCTGCGGCAGGGATGGGCCGGGGGGGCGTGTTGAAGCTGTACATCCCCTAGCCTGTCTCCAATATGCATGCAGGTGCCAAGGCCCTACCCCCCCAGAAGGGAAGCATCCAATGAATGCTCTGGAGTCCCTCCCTACTGGTCTCCACTCCTGATACCCAGGTTTGGAGAGGGAACCTGGGTTGCCAGCATGCCGAGTGAACCTCTTCGCTTGGCGCCACAGAGCCAGTAAGCCACAGTCTTCTAATTAGTTTTTTCCTGTGGTCAGTAGAATACCAAGTAAATAGAGATGCATTTTATTTTTAACATGTGGGGGATAACAAAGTTGAATAGCTGCTTCTGGTATCTGAGTACCAACATTCTTTATTAAAGCATGTATTTCTATATCTACTTGCTACCAAAAGGTGATGAGGACTGGGCAAGACCAAAAGATATGTGTGTATGTTGCTACCTCACAACTACATCCTCTCCAACAGGAGGAATCTCTTGTAGTTAAAAATTTAGCCATGATGTGTGGTGTGTGAAAGAAACAAATTACCAATTTCCAGACGAATTCCCTCCATTGTGGGGAACGCATGACTTTATGTTGCCTATGCCAGATCTATGCCCAGGTGGACTTGGAGGAAGTTATAATTAGTTCAGCTTCCAATGTGTTTTGTGTCTGAATGTTGTCAATAGTTTGGACACCTTGCATGGGTTTATAACATAGTGAAATAAAGTGAATAGGCCAATGCACCTGTAGGGCAATTTGGATAAGGGTATTAACAGAGGTAGTCATGCCATGTCTATATTTTTCCCTATGGTGTTATTAAGATAGTGCTGAATTTGTGAGTAACGGTAATGATCTCAAGTTTCCAATTGATATTCTTCCCTCAAGTGTGCGAATCATTGTATTTGACCTTCTGCATAAAATTGAAAAGAATGTGCCAGTCCTTGGTCTGCCCAGTGTCTGAACTCATGGTCTGTGGTGGACAGGGAAAAATCAGTACAGCATGCTGGGATACTGAGTCATAGAATTCTGTTCTGATAGGAATGCTGTTTGCAGAAAGCATGCCAGAACCTAATTAATTTGGCAGTGATGGTAGCTTTGATTGCATTTTGTCTCATCAGGTCAGGCGTTCCAAACAGTAAAGATTCCACTTCTTTCTCCAGTATATCTAGTTCTAGAGCTACCCAGTTAGATATTGGAGAGGTTATCTTCCATTTCAAAATATAACCTAATAATGCTGCAATAAGGTTAAATTAGGAAAAGCTAAAGGAGGCAGGAAAAACAGTCAGAAAGGCCAAGGCACAGAGAGGAAAGAATAGCCAAGGAAATTAAAAAAGGAGACAAGACTTTTTTTGATAGTTAGAAGAGAAAAAACAGTGGTGGAATTGCAAGACTAAAAAGGGAAGGGAGGGGGTCAGCAGAAGGGGACAAGGAAAAAGCAGAAATCCTGAACAAATGTTTTTTGTTCAGTGTTCACTGTAGAAGGGGACAAGGAAGGGCCACAGCTAGGTGTAAGGAGTACCAAGGAGAGCAGAGTAGATACCAGTCCATTCCCAGTAGACGGAGTTCTAAAGGAATTAAAAAAAAATAAAAATAGGTAAAGCAATGGGGCCAGTTGAAATATATCCCAGAAGTCTAAAGGCACTAAGAAAGGAGCTAGCAGGACCACTGACAGCCTTGTTTCTCAATCATTAGAAATGAGTGTGGTTCCAGTAGACTGGAAGAGGGCAAATGTTGTTGTCCCTCTCCATAAGAGTGGGAGCAAGGAGGAGGCTGGTAACTATAGGCCAGTCAGCCTAACCTCAGTGGTAGGAAAATTGATGGAATCATCACTCAAGGAAAGGATTATGACATGCCTTGAATCCAGCGGACAGCAGGATCCAAGACAGCATGGTTTCATGGCAGGCGGGTCCAGCCAAACAAACATTATAGATTTCTTCAACTGGGTGACAAGGGAGATTGATCAGGGAAGGGTGGTTGATGTGGCCTACCTGGATTTTAGCAAGGTCTTCAAAACTGCTCCACACAAAAAGCTAATAAACAAATTGAGCAGCCTGGAAGGGGGATCTGGGATGGTTAACTGGGTTAGAAATTGGCTGAGCGGTAGGACACAAAGAGTGGTAGTGAATGGAGTTCAGTCCATAGAAAAGGAAGTGACCAGAGGGGTGCCTCCGGGATCAGTGCCAGGCCCAGTCCTCTTAAATGTCTTCATAAGAGACATTACAGAGGGGCTGAAGGGGAAGGTGCACCTCTTTGCAGACGACACAAAGATCTGCAACAGGTTAGACACATGGTGGGGGGGGGGAGTGGAAAGAATGAGAAGGTACCTGGGCAAGTTGGAGGACTGGTCAAATGTATGGAAGTTGAGATTCATTACAAGGAAGTGCAAAATTATACATTTAGGTCACAGGAACTTGAAAGAGGAGTACTCAATGGGGGGCGGGGTAGAGGTACTGTCAGTCACCAAGCAGGAGAGAGATCTAGAAATAAATATATCCGAAGACTTAAAGGTGGCCAGACAGTGAGAGAAGGCAGTTAGAAGGGCCAGTGGGATGTTGGGGTGCATAGCGAGAAACATCATGAGCAGAAAAAAGGAGGTGGTGATGCCGCTATGCAGATCATTAGTGAGACTTCATCTGGAGCATAGTGTCCAGTTTTAGAGGTCGCATCTCAAGAAGGGCATAGGCAGAGTGGAGGCAGTTAAAAGAAGGGCTACAAAAATGGTACAGGGGCTGCACCAGAAGTCATATGAGGAGAGGCTGAAAGACCTCAATATGTATTCTCTAGAGATTCAAAGAGAGAAGGGGGACATGATAGACACGTATAAATACGTTAAAGGGATCAATAAGGTACAGGAGGGTAGCATCTTTCAGAAAAGAAGATGGACAAGAACTAAGGGATGAGATGAAGTTGGAGGAAGGAAGAATCAGGGGTCATGTGAGGAAGTATTTCTTTACAGAGAAGATGGTGGATGCTTGGAACAGCCTCCCTGCAGGGGTGGTATGGCCAAAAACTATGGAGGAATTCAAAAATGCATGGGACACACACAATGTAACATTAGAAAAAGGGAAGAGTAGGAAAACTGAAGATCAACTACCGTCTGCAGCATAAGTTAAAGGTAGAAAAAATGGTCAGACTTGATGGGCAGGCAGTCCTTATCTGCTGACAAATTGTATGTATCTGTGTATCAAACCACCCCATATTTTTGGTAAATGTAATTTGTCAAATGCTATCCTACGTCTACTGCCTTTCCAAATGAAATGGGAGAGCCATTTAATCCTTTTAACAAAAGTGCGTAGAAGTGGTAGTGTTTGGAACAAATATACATTTTGAGGTAGGATATTTATACAGATTCCCTCTACTCTTTGGAATAGCTAGAGCAGGAGTAGGAATCATCACTGGAGGTTTCCTTGTATTGTCTTCTCCAGTTGTGGGTAATTAAGGGAGCATGGAGTTGTGGTGGAGGATCTGATATAGACTCCAAGGTACTTGATACAGGGTCTTCCCCATTTGCAATGATATTAGGTCTTTATGTATTGCGATAAAGGAATAATGCACAACAGGGTGTGTGTCGTGCTGGGATAACACCACACCTGGGGTGGTTGGGCACAAGGCCGAAGGCTGAGTGCATCCAATGTCCCAGGCATAGCGTTATTCCAGCACGACGCACACCCTGGAGTGCATTATTTCTATTATACAATGGCCCTTTTGTGTAAAAATAACAAACAGGAAATTTTTTTTGTTTTAAAATGCTTTTAATGAACAATAAATAAGAAATATCCATCCACAACAAAAAGTAGTTCTTTAAAAGTTCATAGGTTTTAAGTACTTGTTACAAGAAGTTAACTTAAGCAATTGTAATGCTTTGAAATAATTTATTAGCTTGCTATTATAGTTTTAAAAATAGTTTTAAATAAACTGTTTAACATTTGAAGTATTTTTAAATGAACATACGTTTTAAAATGCTTTTAAATAAACTGTTTTAAATATTTTTCAACAATAACTTAAGCAATTGCTTAAACTTTTAATGAATGAAAATACTTTAACTGTTAAAATGTCCATTTGGAGATTGTGAGACTCACATTTTGTGTCTATGGCTTATGAATGTTGAAGACACACATGGTATTTCCTTGGATGATAAACTGTGTGTTCGCTCTGTCTTGGTTTTTTGATGGACTGATGTTCTGCTCCTGAAATCTGGTGTTTTGAGGTTCTGTTTCAATAGGTGGCTGTTATTTTCTTGTGATGTTTGTAGAGCCTGTTGCCAGCTGCGAGGTCGTTATGTCTTTAAGAGGTGCTGCGTTGGCTCGAGTCTGACCTCTGACTTCAGCTTCTGACCAGGATAGAATGGCGCTCCATTTACTCCTTTCCTGCAGTGTCAGACCCCAGTAACTTTTAAGAGAGGATTCTTGTTTATGCCCGGCCACTGCAATAATTTGGCATCTCTCTAATCCTGCATTACACAGGATTTGTATGGCTGTGGCTCTCAGGGAGTGATTGGTGTATGTCCGTTCTAAGCCTGCTGCACGACAGATTTTTGGAAGCATGCTGCCCAGGTAATTTACACCAACTGGCTCCATAGTGTACCATGTGGTTTCTGCTTCCCAGGGTTTATTTGGTGTTTTATGAGGGTGCATGTAGTAGGAGGGTGCATTTGGAGGGAGCTTCTGCATATAGTTTCTTAGGGCAGCTACAGGTCACTGCGGGTCACCTGGCAGCTGAAACATTGCTCCTCTGTATCTGTCCCTATCTTTTTCTAGCGGGTTGCTGTGACTTTTAGTTTTCTCATTAAAAGTAAGGGAGCTGTACGAAAGACTACTTTCAGTTGTATTGAACTCGAAAGATGACTGCTTTAATTGGCGCTGTCCCTCGCTACCACGTCTGGCAAAATGTATTTGAAGTTCCAGCCAGACACGGTATAACAGGCCCTGAGGTGTGTCTGGACTGAGAGCCAGTGATTGTCTCAGACGGGCTAGATCAGCATCGGTGAGAGGTGGGTGATGTTTTGCTTTGTCTCGTCCTTGTCGTCTGAGATTTTTTATTTGGGCATTAAAGACATTGTTGGCACTGTGGAAATTAATGCTACTGAGGACATTGATGTTAAGGCTTAAGGGGGGGTTCATTGAGGTAATGGTTGATGCCTGCACATAAACCGACAAAACTACTGATGCCGTAATGCTCCCTGGCTGAGGTGCGGACCAAGCCATAAAATCTTCAGAGTACAGTGTTGAGGTCTGGCACACTTACTGTTTCTAAATTTATTTCAGTGGGCGTTTCTCTCAACCAGTCTCATAGGATGTTTGTGGCCCACACAGTCTGCCGTTTCGTAGACGGTTCATTGTGGTCGCATTCCAGGCTATCCAAGCCTTGCTGTTCCAGCACGATATGTTGTCTTTCTTCAGGTTTTTTTTTTATCAGCTGTTTGGGATGCCTTACTTTCTTTTTGTTTTGAGAGGTAGTTGTCTAAATATTCTATTGTAAAGAACGTAAAGTCTATGGGTGGCAGGTTTGACATTTCATGGATTAAATCCTATCAGATGAGCTGCCAGTGAGTCAGCTGTAGCGTGATGATAGGACGTTTGTTTGGGCTGTGGTGAGGTAAGAGACTGGCTGGCACTATGCCCGTGGTGATATGCCAGGATATCGTCACGGGCATACTGTGACATTGGCCAATCAGAGAACAGAAATCTTTCTTCCCATTGTATAATGGGTAATAATGCAGTTGTGGGACCTCTATTTTATCTTCATTAATTTTATATCCTGATTTAATTTCTGTTTCTTGTAGGCAGGTTTTTAGTGCTGGGAGGGAGCTATCCAGGTCAGCTAGGTAGAGGAGTAAGTCATTGACATAATATGCAATCTCATGTAAGTTGCCACCTATTTCTATCCCTTGGATTGTGGCAGTCTGTCGGTTCAACATATAATGCAAATAGGTAGGGGGAAGGGAGCAGCCCTGATGCGTGCCTCTTGAAAGATTGAAAAGGGAGTAGATGGAGCCATTTGCCTTTACTGTTGCTTTAGGTTGAGTCTAGAGGCCTTGTAGAGACAGACCCTATTCTAATTAGAAAAATTTACAATGTTGGTTCAAAAATTTCTGCAGTTATACTCTATTTTGGCAGTTACATAGAAACATAGAAGGCGATGGCAGATAAGGACCGTGTAGTTCACCTAGTCTGCTCCTCTTCCCTACCTTATGCAATACCGCAGACCCTAGTTGATCTGCAGCTTACCCTCTCTTCCCTACTGCGAGAGTACTCTTGTGCCTATCCCATGCATTCTTGAATTCCCCTACTGTTTTAACCCCCCCACCACCTCCATAGGGACGCTGTTCAAGCATCCACTACTCTTTCTGTGAAAAAGTATTTCCTCAAGTTGCCCCTGAGCCTACCCCCCTCTAGCCTCATATCATGCCTCCTTGTTCTTGTACACCTTCTTTTCAGAAAGATGCTACCCTCCTTTACCTTGTTTATACTTCTGTGGTACTTGAATATCTCTTCTCTTCTCTTCTCTTCTCTTCTCTTCTCTCCTCTCCTCTCCTCCAGGGAATACATATTGAGGGCCTCTAGTCTTTCCTCATAAGACTTTTGGTGCAATCCTTGCACCATTTTTGTTGCTCTTCTCAGGAATGCCTCTATTTTGTCTATGTCCTTCTGGAGATGGGGCCTCTGGAACTGAACACAGTACTCCAGATGAGGTCTCACTAGTGATCTGTACAGTGGTATAACCACCTCCTTTTTTCTGCTGGTGACACCTCTCCCTATGAATCCTAGCCATTTGGTTAGATTTGTTTCTCCACCTGGGCAGAGCAGTTGCCCCAAGTCAAGTTCCAGTACTGCTGGGTCTCCAGCCATTTATTTGTTTTAACAAAGATTTAAAGAATTTTAAGTGTTTAAGTTAAACCCTCAATTCCTCTGAATTATTTATTATATTTATATACAAATTGGTACTGGGAGAGGTACACTGAGCCAAGGCTCATTTTGAGGTGTGACCCAAGAGTGGGAGAAGGGGAGAACGCAGTTACAAAGATTACAGTAAGTCAGATGGTGTGGTGACAATGACAATAAACTATAATAGTACAGTGCAGAAGAAACATGAAAGAAAAATTGCTGCATGTAACAGAGGACAACTAAATTATAAATCAGCTGTACAAATGGACACAAACAACAAGTGCTTAGTGCCTGAATGAGTGGAAACTGACCTAGTCATGAGGGCAGTAGTGAAATAGGTTGATTAAACTATACATGAAATAGCCAAAAACATGCAGTTAGGGGGCATGGGAAGGTAGCATTGCAGAGGAAGGGTGCAGTTAGAGGGTTGGCAGGAGTGGGTGGGAGAGAGGGGAGAAGTTTCTGCTGGTGCCTGATGGAGGGAAGGGAGGTGAAGAGACAGATGGAGGAAGGTAGCTGGTTCCAGAGGGAGGGGAGGTGATTCAAGAATGGAGATTTCCTAGCTGAGGAGTGGGGGAGGGAGAAGGTGTGAGGGTCCCTAGAGCATAGGAGTAGAAGGAAAAGGGGATGGGTGAGAGGAGTGAGGATAGGTATGAGGTTAGGATAGGTTAGTCAGGGATTTATTACTATTTTAGTGGTCATTCCAGCTCCCAATTTGATTATCAGGAACCTGAGACCACCCTGCCTGGCTGCTTTTTTAATTGGCTAATTTTATTTATTTATTTTTTTGTGTTATTTCTTTCTTCCCCTACGTGCTGCCACCCCAGCTACTCCTTCAGGCTTGCCAAGGCTGTATCCGACCCATCTTGTTTCCCCGAGCCACCATTCTCACATGGCAGCCAACCCCCAGGGTAACCCGGCGTGACTCTTCACCAGATGGGTCTCCCTCCTCTGAGGGGGAAAGCGCTACCCAAGGGGGAGGGGCAGACCAGTGCAACACTTGGCCCTAGGGTACTGCTGAAATGGATGGCTCTGACGGGACATCGATGGCATTGGACAGCCAGGCGGCCATCATCCGGCTGAACGTATAGCAAGTTTTGCTGTTCTGGTGATGTTCTCCCACGCTAAGGCCTGCAGTGCTCTCGTCTCTACTGAGACCGCTGCATAGTGCTGCTGTCCCACTACCCACCCCAGGGGAGGAGAGCAGTCCTTATGGATGCTCAGTCCTCTCCTTCCTCTTCCTGCCCCCGGCATCCTGAGTCCATTCCTGAACCCAGGTTGCTGGCGTGGTGTGAGTTGTGGCATCCAACGCTTCAACCCTCAGTGCCACTGGATCGGCCCCAGCTAGTTTTATTTATAATTAACCACTTACTTCTCTCTTTTCTTTTTTTTTTTAATAATCTTTTTGTTGATTTTTCTGACAGAGTTAACCATGCATCATCAAAATTCAGTGAAATCACCATACATCTGGCCTTATCATCAGTCAGGCATAATCAGTCACGTCTTGTAGCCATTAGTAGTTGCTGCAGGATATTGTATTACAGAAACAAAGGAAAAAGATAAAAAAGTATGAGAAACTTGATAAACACGAAAGTAATAAATATATGATCAGGTAACTGTGCACTCTGCAAGATGTAACCAACTCTCTCTCTCTCTCCCCTAACTGGTATCCAGTCGTATTCGAGGAGAAGTACTCTATTCCCTACTCTATGCACTGGACACACAGTCTACAGTATTTTTTTTTTAAATTGCATTTTTTCTTGCTCCCTTCCCAGCCTGCCACCACTGACCCTTCAGGGGAGACAACTGACATCCCACTGCCAATGACCCAACCCTGATGGACCCTAGATGCCCATGGAGCTGCGGTTGTACCCCCCAGGCGGGGATGAGGTGGGGTCAGACCCCATAACTTACGTATTGTTGGTTCTGGGTGCATTGGGTGGGCAAAGGCACATCGTGTGGACGGCATAATTCCCCATCTTCCCGGCGGTGACAGGCTCAGTTTCCATTTTCTCCCTCCCTGTACAGCTAGCTACACCGCTTGACATCATGACGCTGAGCGCCGATGTCAACACTGCACTACGGCCAGCCATCCCTGTAAAGGGCTTGCAGTACTCCAAGCCTCCGCTTGGAGTCAGGCAAGTGTGCGGACATTGGCCTATACCCTCCCTGGAGAAGGCAAGCTGTCATAGGACACTCAAACCTATCTCCCCTCTGCTGACCCACCAGTGACCTGAATCTGCTCCAAAACCCGGGTCGCCGGCATGGTGCAAGGTGTGGTGTCTAGCGCCTCAACCCTCAGCGGCACCGGGCCGGCATCTACAGTATATTTAAACTCTGGACTGTATATGTACAACCAGAACACAGTTCACCTCTCAGTTGTTGGATCATCCCACTCCTATTCTAAAAGCTAGGGCTTCCAATGGTGGCAAGGAGTCCAGGTACTTCCCCCATTCTACCAGAAATTTCTCCGCCTTCCCCTTCAATACATAGGTAAATCTCTGTATTGTTAAGCCCTGCAAAATCATGTTTTTACTCTGATCCAATGTGAGTGTAACACAGCATACCCATGTGTTCTGTATCCCTTCTCTAGCCACCACTAGTAGTATTCTGATCCACCTAGGGTAAAGGACCCAGTCCTTGCCCTCTCCGTCCTCAACCCCAAACAATAGGGAGAATGGGGTAGCTGGCACCTGTTTACCCCATAGGTTCAAGAGTTCCCATGCTATCCCCCTCCAGTAGGGTTGCAGTTTGGCACATTCCCAGAAGTAATGGTGGTATGTACCATCTGCCTCCCCACACCTCCTGCATAGAGGCGAAATCTCCATGTGGAACCTATGTATCACATCTAGTGGACAGAACAGCCTGTACAAAAACCTATACTGTGATTCCTAAAATTTATAACATAACAGTAAACTTATGTGTGTGTTTCTTACCATGCCCCAGTTTTGTTTGCTTATTGGTTGTCCTATATTCACTTCCCATTTTTGCCTCACTGCTCCGGACAGGTCTGGGAAGAACTGCCTGTCCTGTTTTGTCATCCTGCCGATCAGGCCTTTTTCTATTTTTCTAGCCTTGTACACTTCCTGTTCTATCTCAGTAAGCCTTGAGTTCTCCACAGGCTCCCTGTTCAATCCTTTGCTCTATGTGCAAATCTGCAAAAATCATTAAAAATGGGAGTGTGGGATCCCCAGGCCCACCTTTATTTTCCCAAATGAAGAGAGGACTGACCTATTATATAAATCTCCTAGGCACCAGATTCCCTTTTCCTGCCACATACAAAACCCTGGGTCCTCCAACCCTGTTAAAAAGCCCAGATTTTGAGCTATTGGGACCAGTAGGGTATGATCCTTTTCGGCCCTGCTCCACTTCTTGATTTTATCCCAGGCCTCAAGGACCCGCACAACCAAGAGATTCGGGTTCAGGGTCTGCTTATACACCTGCCTACCACCCACAGCTAATTAGGTTGACAATCACAATGGGCAGTTTCCCTCCTCCAAATCCACCCAGCTAGGCGCTCTGCCTCTGTTTATCCAATCCTGAATATAGCGATGTTGAATTGCCAGGTAATAACCTTGGATGTCCGGGAACACCATCCCCCTTTCCCTTGCAGTCTTAAGCCTAGCTAGATGCATCCTTGGTCTTTTCCCTTGCCACATAAAAGTGGAGAACCCCCTTTCCAGCCTCTTGATATCCTCCCTTGAAGGTCCCATCGGCAGCAACTGCATGACATTATCTTGGAAGTATGTTCATTTTAATTAAATTCATGCATCCGAGCCATGACACCGGTAGGGACCTCCATCTATTGAGGTCTTTAATAACTGTATCCACTAATGGGGTATAATTCAGATAATACAAATTGTACATACCCCAGTAATGCAAAGCATCAAGGGAAGCATATGCAAATGTCCATAAATTAATTTGTACTGGCACAACTTTAAACAGAATTGCATGGTGCCAGAAAGCCTCACAATACAATCAACAAAGGCTGAGAACAGCAGACACAGACACATGTTCTGTCCTTATTTGGACTCATTAGTGTGCCATATCTGTACCTCAGCCCAGGGAAAGATAGCTAGACACCCTATAGGGGATTTTGTTGGTTTGTGTCATGGGCAGCCCAAAGTAGACAGAGAGAAGAAAACAAAAGAACCCCAGAGCAAATACACTGGGGCAAGAGTTATCCCGGAGGATATTGACCATAAAGCTGTATGGTCAATATCCTCTGGGATAACCCTTGCCCTAGTGCATTTGCTCTGGGGTTCTTTGGTTGTTCTAATTAAGATGATACAGACTCCCCAGTCCTGCTCCCACTTGTATCCCCAGATACGCGAGGATTCTGTTCACCCTCTGTAATCCCCACGTGCTCCTATTCCACTCCCCTCCATTGCCTCCCAAGAGTAACATCTTTGATCTTTGCAAGTTTAATTTACAACCAGAGAACACAACAAAGGACGACAAGATCTCCAGAAAGGCCAACATGGTCTAGTCAGGCTGCGGGACAAATATCAGCAAGTCATCAGCGCATAAGGTTTTCTTGTGAGGGTCCCCGTCTCCTTGTAATTCCCTGTATCTTCCTGCTTTCTCTAATTTTGATTATGAGTGGCTCTATGGCTACAGCAAATAGCAGAGGGGAGAGAGGGTACCTCTGCTGTGTTCTACGGAAAAGTTGGAATTCCTCTGAAGGAGCCCATTTCACCAAAACCCTAGCCACCGGCTCCCTATAGAGCATTCCTACCAGTTCCACAAACCCATCTCCCAGGCCAAATCTCTTCAATACCTTAAATAAGTATTCCCATTCAGTTCTAGCAAAGGCTTTCTTGGTATCCATGGACAGTCCATATGCTTGCCCTGGATGTCGGGAGCCCCATCATGTGGTATTCAACAGCCACCTCATATTATGGTAACCTACCTTGTACAAACCCTGTTTAGTTGGCATGCACTATACTCGGTAAAATGCCCTCAAGACGATGGGCCATCACTTTTGCTATAATTTTACTATCACAGTTTAGCAGGAAGATGCAGCGAATCTCATCAGGATGAAACCCACTTTTACTGCATTCTGCAGTATGCTGCAGCAGAGTAACTGCATTAAACAATGTAATTTCAATGATAATTAATCCCTTTTGTCATGCAAAGGTGGTGACAAGAGCCAGTAAGATGCTGGGTTCTATCAGTAGGAGAATCACTAGCAGGAAGAGGGAGGTCATAATTACCTTATACAGGCAACTGGTCTTGCCACATCTTGAGTATGGAGTCCAGTTCTGGAGGCTGTACCTCAAGAAGGATGTGGATAGAGTGGAGCGGGTCCAGAGGAGGGCAACAAAAATGGTGAAGGGGATTCAGTCATTTGTCATATGAGGAATGGCTAAAGAACTTAAACATGTACTTCCTAGAGCAGAGACGGGAAAGGGGGAACATGATTGAGACCTTCAAATATATCAAGGGTATTAACAGGGTGCCAGTAGGGGGCAACTTCCAGCTAAAGAGGCAATCAAAAACAAGGGGACATAATATGCAGGTAGTAGGGGGAAGGTTTAGAGGAAACTTCAGAAAATTCTACTTCATGGAGAGGGTAGTAGATAGCTGGAACAAACTCCCAGAGGAGTTGTTGGGGGCAAGAACTGTTGGGGGATTCAAGGGAGCATGGGATAGACATAGGGGTCTTTTGGACCCGGGGGGGGTGGTAGGAAACAACAAAGTCTAGCAGCTTGCTAGGCAGACTGGGTGGGCCTGGCGGTCCTTTTCTGCTGACACATTTTATGTTTCTATGCAGGAAAATGTGACGCTGCCTGGATGAAGTGAATGTTATAGTTTCCTGCATGACAAAAGGGACTAATTGCCATTGAAATGACATTGTTTTCACAGTAACTCTGCTACAGCATGCTGCAGAATTGGGTTTCATCCTGGTGAGCTTCACTGTAGATCTGTAGGAAGCACAATCATGTACATCTTTCCCTTTTTTTAGGGATGAGGCAAATATTAGCCTCACAACAGAGCTTAAGGAGACCCCTCACTCCCCTTGTTTCTTCCACCAACTCCCTCAGAGGTTCTGACAGCACCCCCTTGAGTTCTTTATAGTATTTTTCCATGAAACCAACTGGCCCTCCCACCTTGCCCCTCTTCAGACACCCTATCATTCACGCAATCTCCTCCAGGGTTATTGGAGCTCCCAGTATCTCCCTCTGAGGATCTGATATAGCTGGGATAGTAATCTCTTCCAGAAACTGCTTGGCCTGCCATATAGTCTCCCCACATTCTGTTGTATATAGCCACTAATAAAACTCTTTGAAATATTGCCTGATCAAAGAGCTTTCAGTCATAAGGCTAACATATTGATTCTTGACAGCAGTAATGCATCCCGAAGTTTGTACTCCCTTTACTAATCAGGCCAACAAAGGGCCAGGTTTGTTTCCCAATTCATAAAAGCATTGGCTAGCAAACAGTAGCCTGGAATTGGCTTCCTCCATCAATACTGTGATCTCTGTCAGAGTGTTATGCCCTCCCTCTCATGCCAGTCTTCGCTCCAGGTCCTTAATGGAGTGTTCCAACCTCTCTGTTTGTACCTTACGCTCCTTTTTCACTCAGGCAACATAACTGATTATTGCCCTCCTTAGGAAGGCTTTGCCAGCCTCCCAGTACATTCCCACAGATGATGCTGACCCCTGATATGTGTGGGCGTACAGGTCCCATTGATTCTTAAGATACTTGCTGAACTTCTGCCTGGCTAGTATGTAGGTGGGAAACCTCCAACTAGGCCGAGTCTGTTTCTCCCCAGTCTGGTGAATGACCAGATGTACCATAGCGTGATCTGAAATGACAACGGGGCTGTGGCTCACATCCACCACCCTGTTATAGAGGCCCCGTGGGACATATATATAATTTAGTCTAGACCAGGATTTATGGGTGATTGAATGAAACTTAAATTCCCTGGCCCCTAGCTTTCTAGCTCTCCAGCTATCTACTAAATCTGGCTCCCCATCCTCAACCTCCAGGTCCCCATCTCTGCAGTGGGCCATGTTCTGTTTCCTGAGTAGTCAAGCCTAGGGTCTACCACTCCATTTAAGTCCCCTCCAATTATCAGATTGGGAAATTGTTCCTTATTCGGGACATCCAAAATATGTTGGTAAAAGTGCAGGTCAAAAACTGCCGGGGCATAAATGCTACCAAAGGTTGTTTTTTCCTCATTTAAGTCCCCTTCCACGAAAATGTACTGGCCACTCTCTACATTTTAATGGTCCTACTTACTTTAAAGGGGAAGTTCTTATGGAGCAGAACTGCAACGCCACTTTTTATTTGATTTATATGGTGCAGCATGGGAGGCCCACACCCACCCCTGACCAGTTTAGTGTGTTCATGAGGAATTAGATGGGTTTTCTGCAAGAGGGCCACGTGTGCTTGCTGGTGTTTCAGGGCCATCAAAAGTTTAGTACTTTTAATAGGCAAGGCAAACCCTCGCACATGCCAAGAGATTATGTTTAAATCATCTGACCTATTCATCATTTTGAAACATACTGGTCTCACTTATCATACATGGCTCAGGGCCAGGTGTTACCATGTATTAGTACAGTCAATTGTTATTCTTGCAGAGTGCCAAAAATAGTAAGAACAGAATAACATCCAACAGTATAACAGTAAATGCAACATGTGAAGAAGAAATAAAACAGAACCACCACCACTCCTCTTTCTGTTATATCAAATAGATCCAAGTAGCATCCCCAGCCACTCCCCCCCAGTTAAAACTGCAGGCATTTATTAGAAATATAAGCCCCAATAAGATGCTTATTATTAGAAGCAGAGGTACGAATAACCATAACCTCCACCTGTGGCCTGCAATCATACTATGCATCCCCCCTCTCGTCCCACATGTTCCCACCCTACTTGATATTCCACAGATTCAGATCTTCAGACTAGCATCCGGTAATCCTCATAGCTTTCTGCCCTTTTCCAGAGAACCCCCCCAGAGGCTAAGTGGGAGCTCTGTTTAGCTCGTTCTGGACACCTACCCCCCCCCACGTTCGGCCACCCGCCCTCCCACTTTGTTCATATCTAGGGGACTAAACATCATTGACTGCCTCCAGGGTCCCATTCACTTCACCCCCTTCTTATTCAAGGTCTGGAGAAAGAAGGGAGGGAGGGAGAAGGGGAGCCCAAGTGCTCACAGAAACACTCTTCAGTTTTTTCACTTCTTACGCATCTGGATTCCTCCCCCACCCACCCTTCAGCTCACCCCATTCTCCCAGCTCCCATCTGCTCCTCAGTTTTCGCTCAACAAACTAATGGCCCAGCCTATTTATATTGAGGCTCCGCAGTGTAGCAAGCATTCCCCAACAGAGCATATGTTTGTACCACTCCTGCCCTTACCACCAAACCGACTCCTGTAGAAAGCTGCTCATCAGTACTGCCCAGAAGAGTCCCCGTGTTCACCCAACTCTCAGTGCCTTGCTGCTTCTCATCTACATCCCTCACCCCATGCCCCAAGCAAAAGCAGACAAGTTGATCCCAAGCCCCCTCCACCCGGCCAGACCAGGTGGACAACTCCCAGCATCACCCCCACCCCACACCCCCAGCCCGTCCATTAGTCAAATTCCCCCCAGTGTCATGTCTTCCATCAGGCCCACCTTTCTCCTCTAGCCAGCTATACATCATAAGTCCTTTATTGTGGTGAGGGATCCAGGGAGCAAGTCAGTGAAGAGCTTGCAACTCTCGTTCAACATTGCAGTCCCTCATTCCCCCTCCAGCATCTCCTACTTGTTCTCTCTCCATCAAGACAGACCGTCGCATAGTGCCAGAGGTGATAGCAGCAACCATGAACCCCAGCATCCGTCCTTCCAATTCTACAGCCCTTTGAGTCCCAGAACAGCAGGGGTACAATCCTTGGGTATGCCACAAGTCCACCGGTTCCCACCGAGGCATGGGTCCGGGCTACTAACCGACAAGTACTGTTCCTTCTGGGCTGCAGCAACATGGATTCCAGACAAAAGAAAAATAGGTCTACCACAGTCTCAAGGGCTTTCCATTAAGTCCAGTTCAACAGTTTTAAAATATCTAGTTTGGGATGGCCCGACAGCCGGACGCTTCATCCTTCATCCAGACAGGGACACGTGCAAGATAGAATCAGTGAGGGGTCCCATGACGAGCTCACAAATTGGGTCCAAAATGTATTAAATTCGCTGGTGCATGACTTTAATGTTTGTTCTTCATATCCCACTCCTCCACAAACTTCCGCAGCTTATCTGGCTCCCAGAATGACATCATGGCATCTTCCAATTTGACCTTAAACACTACAGGGTAAGCAAAAAAGAATTCTATGCTCCACTCCCATAGCATGTCCATAAGTGGATTGAATTGTTGCCTTTGTTTTTGTGGTCACAAAGAAAAGTCTCGAGGGAGTGAAAGTTTCATAAGTTTCATAAGTTAGATCAAGCTTCGAGACTTGCGTCCATAATGCTTGCCATTTATTGTTTTAATACATAGTTGTCTTATCATATAGATGTTTATCCAGTCTAGACTTGAACGTGTCTATGGTAGTACTCCCCAGCACATTAGCTGGCAAGCAATGCCATGCAGATACCACCCTAGTAGTGAACCAGTGTTTCCTTAGATTGGTATTCCATTTAGGCAATTCTAATTGCATGCAGTGTTTGTGAGTGCTGGACCAACCAGTTCTATATGACATTTTTAGATCTTCTCTTAATGCAGCATCTTGTGATAACCTAAACATCATACATAGGTCTCCTCTTAGCCTTCTGTAACATAGGGAATATAGATTAAGTTTAGTCAATCTCTCACTATAACACAGTTTTTTCAAGGTGAACACTGATCTTGTCACTCTACGCTGAACACTCTCCACTCTCATAATATCCTCTCTGTATTGTGGTGACCACAATTGCACACGATACTGCAAATGTGGCCTCACCAACGATCCATACAATGGAATGATCACATTTTCATGTCTGTTAGAAATATGTCTCAAAATACAGTTCAAACTCTGGTTAGCCCTTTTAACTTGTTGTTTACAATGTGATCTAAACTTTAAGTCTGATGTAATATTGATACTCAAGTCTCTCTCCTCAGTTGTTTTTTCAAGGATATTATTCCCAATATAATATATATGCTTGTTGTTATTGCAACCCAAATGCATGATTTTGCATTTGGAAATATTGAGTTCCAATTTGCTAGTTCCAGTTCACTCATATATTTCATTTATGGCCTGTTGTGAGGAAAGAGCCTCTGCTATTGCTCTGCTATTGAAGTCACAGTTGTTCCCAATCTGCAATCATCAGCAAACTTAGAAATCCATATATGAGGATTACTGAGCTGTAGCACCGAACCCTGAGGCACCCCACTAGTGACCTCAGACCAATCCGACTTCACCCCCCCAACCACGACTCTTTGTTTTCTGCCTGTCAACCATTTAGCTATCAACTTTATAATATTGTTGTTAATTACAATTTTAATCAAAGTTTGTAATAATTCCTCATGAGGTAGTTTGTCGAACGCCTTCGTGAAATCCATGAAAACCACATCTACTGGTATACCGTTATCTAATTCTGCATTAACTTTTCCATAAAAGGATAATAAGTTGGTTTGACAAGATCTAGACTTAACAAAACCATGTTGTACAGGATAAGATAATTTGTTTGTTGTTAAGTACTCAACTATAGTATCCTTTAAAATACCCTCCATAAGTTTACCGAATAAAGATGTCAAGCTTATAGGTCTAAAGTTGACTGGGTCAGATCTTGATCCTCTTTTATGGAGAGGAACAACAATCTCATTTCACGTAGGTTTGAGGGTCTTCGCCTATCTAAGGATGCTTGATATAGAAGCCCAGTGGTTCTGCCAGTTGACCAGCAAGTTCCTGCAAAATTCTAGGGTGGATGTTATCAGGGCCTGGAGACTTATTAATGTCTAGTTTGCTTAATCTATTCTTTACCTCTTCCGGTGTTATTTTAATATCACCAACTAAAGGAGTTGAAGTGTCAAAAGTAAGTGGTGTACTGCCAGAATTAAAAACTGAGCAAAAATATTTATTTTGTATATTAACTGTTTCTTGTTCGTTGAGCATACCACCTTTATTGTCTTTAAATGGTCCCAGTAATGAATGATAAGTCTTTTTACTATTAATATAAGGAAAAATGATTTTTTGTTATCTTTAATTTTGTTTGCCAAAGTAAATTCTTGCTGAGCTTTTGCTTTTGTAATAGTTGATTTAAGTAATTTAGCATGTTCAATGTATGCTAAATAATTTATCTGGGTTTTGTCTTTCATGCATCTCAAACAATCTATCTTTAATATTAATTAAACATTTGATTTGTTTATTTAGCCATCTAGGATTAGGTTTTTTACGATTCATTTGTTTAGGTTTAATAGTTGGAATATACTTGGTAATTGACTGATTAAACTGATTAAGGATTACAATCCACATATCATCAGTGTTTTTACCTTCAAAATCCGCAAACCAGTCCCACATAGCCAGATTGTGCCTAATACTGGTGAAATTTGCTTTTGCTAAATTAAATTTAATTGCTCCTTCAAACTTGGTACATGAATTATGAGTCTGCTCCACAGCTCCTATTATACACTGGACTTTAAGATGGTCACTGTTTCCCAGTGGAGGTAAAATCTGTATCTTGTTGATCAGATCTCTCACATTAGTCAATATGAGGTCGAGAACATTATTTCCATGTACTAATTGTTCTAAACCGAACTGTTCAAATGCGTCCAAATATAATTGTTCCATTTTGTTACCCGTCTTTAATAACTTACAGTCAATACCAGGGAGATTAAAGTCTCCCAATACTATTATATTATCCTCTGGATTCAAATTAGCAAGTAGATCTAGAAAAATAGCATCTTTATCATGTGTGTTAAATGGTGGTCTGTAATAAAGGCCAATTATGACTTTGGGGCCACTAGACGGTATTAGCTTAAGCCAGATAGTTTCAGCTTCCAAGTTATCATAAGGCAATTGTATGCATTTGATGGATTGATGAACATATATTGCAATGTCCCCACCTTTTCTATAAGATCTAGACTTATGGAAAAGGTTATAACCAGGTACTGATTTCTCCCAGGAGTCATTATTATCCCACCATGTTTCTGTAATACACGCTATATGTACATCATGTAATGACAAAAAAATGTTAAGTTCCTCATATTTGTTCACAAAACTTCTAGAATTTATAAGTAAAGTTTTCCATCCCATAATCTTGGCATAATCCATTGGAGTGTTCTTAATTGGGTGCTTTACTGACATGGACTGCCCCCCTTGCCCCAGTTTAAATGAAAAACAATCAACTTATTCAGCTTCCTGCCTAAAACCCTAGAACCTGCTAAAGCAAGATGCATACCATCAGGTTTAAATAAAGATTTATTACAAAAAGTAGTGGAGTTATCCATAAAACCCTATTCTTTTTTTATGCAAAACGTCCTTAACCAGTCATTTGTTAACTTAATTGCTTTATTTTTATAACTAGAGTACCTGTACGTTGGTAAAATACCAGAAACAATTAAATCTCCTCCTTTTTGTTTGATCCTAGTTGCTATATAGGTTATTTTATTTTGGAATGTGTTCTGACTGGTTTTATAAACATCATTAATACCAATGTGTACCAAAACTAGAGGATTCTTTGTGTTTTCCATCAACCCATCTAATAAAGTTGACACATCACTTGCTTTAGCACCTGGCAAGGTGCTAACAGTTGTGCTGGTTTTCCTACCTTCACAGACTACAGTGTCTACCCCTCTGATAATTGAATCTCCTATGACTAGTATATCTTTATTTAGGACTTTATCAGATATCAGTGTGTTTCGATTATTAGTCATAACATGCTCCTGTTGAGAACACTGGGGATTGTGTTCAAATTCATCACCAGAGTTTTTATTGTCTTGTAAGCAGTTTACTGCCCTCATAGCATATCTCCTTCTTCATTCTGTATGCTGCCATTATTGCCAGCTGATCTCCAAAGTTATGGCAGTGAAAAATAATCTGCCGAGGTGGTTGGTCTGCAGGCAGGTAAGGCACCAAGGCTGTATGCACCCTCTCAATCTTCAGGCATCCATTTTTTTCCCCAACAGCTTTGGCAAGGTCTCTGCACAGAAATCCATTATGCTGGCACCCTCTTTATTTATTTATTGAAAGAGATTTATCTTTACCCTCTGGAAGTCCCCTCAGCTGTAGGTTACTGAGCTGGTTATAATTTTCTTGGTAGTCCAGCAAGTTGCGCTGCTGCTCGAGCTCATGTTCCATTCGCGCCAATTGTCTTGCACCAGCCATGTGTCATCCTCCAAGTCTGACACCCTTTGTTCAACTTCTCCCAGCCTTTTGGTATTTTGTTGATGCTCCAATGATATTGCTGCCAATTTGTCTTCAAACTAGGTTAGCTGGGAATTAAGTCCTGCCAGTACTTGTTCTGCAACAAGTCTACTCAACATGCTCAATTCCGCAGCCAACCAGGAAATCAGGCCCACATTGCCAGCAGCACTGCTCTCTTGCTGAGACTCTTTTTTGGAGTTTTTCCCAGTCTGCTTGCCTGATTTTCCTGAGACCAGGTATTCCTCCATAGTTTTCGGCACCTGGTAGTATGCAAAGCTGAGGTGAAAAACGTCTCTAATCTGTAGAAAAATATATTTTAAAACTTGGTAGGATAGAGCTCCAGAGGTTTGCATTAGGTCTTTTTAGCTGTTCATTATCGCAGTTCCATTTTTCAAAACTCACACTACACAAAACAGAAGTGCTTTCATTTTTCATTTCTGCCCATGTCCTAGCACCTTAATTAATCAGTTCCTGTTACAGAAAATTGCAGTCTGACCTTTGGCACAGATTTAGGAGGCAAGAGACTTTTTTTTTAGTACTGGGCTCTTACTATTTTTGTATTCTTTGGAATTGTTTTGAACTTTTTACTGGGATCTCTCTAATTTGGCATGTCAGAGAGACCTTGGCTTAAAAAACTGAAAACATTTAGTCCAACTCCTGGCAAAGGCAGACTGCCATGAGTTCTGTTTAAAGTTCCTGGGTCCAGACCACAACTTTATTAATTGTAAGTCTTGCATTTTTTTTGCCCTAAAACTTTAAATAAAAGGGTAAAAAATCAAGACATTATGGCTTCTCAGTCTGCCTCATCACCAAAAAATAATTAAAAAGGCTCTGAGGGAGTTCCCAATGATAGTGAAAAGCAAGCATTAGAAGGGTATGTCTCCTCATGTTCAGCAGCTTCAAATACTGCAAAGTGTAACAAGAACAAGATAATGCTGCTTAGCTATCTGAAAGGTATGGTAAAGATGGTTCTAGGATTGTGAATATGGTGCACTATCCACACTTCTGGCAATGCTCCTTTCCCTTTAAGGATCTGGTCAGAAGGTCTTCAGGCTAGCTCCTCCCACCAACCCTGGTTGTATACTCCTCAGCACTGCTTGTGATGTCAGCTCTTTCTTTCTGCTGGAAGCAATCAGGTTCCCCCCATCACAGCTCTGTGCTAGGTGTAGGCCCTAACTTCAATAAAAACATTTGGTCTTCGAACCTTTGCAAATCTTTGAAAATCCATTACCAGTTATGGATCACAATGACTTCAAACCAGGTCCCAACTTCAAACGGTGCATTTCTTACACCCAGAAGATGTCGCGTACCGACCTACTGTCCATGTACTTGTATTGCTTGAAGGTTCAGCATGACCCATAGGCTTGCGGCTTGTGTCAGACTCTCTAGCACTCTGCTTTGGAGAACTGCTATGCCCAACTCATTTTGGGTCACCTGGGCTAATAGGACCCCTCCCGTTAAATTGAAGGATGCCCACAAATCAATCTCTGTGGCTGGTTTGACTGAACAGTTCACTGCCTTTGAAGAAGCCATGGCCCAGGGCCACTTTGGGTGCTGCTTCATCAGCCCTGGTTCAGGCGAGCATGGGCACCTCATTCACTGGGGTGTTCATGAACTTGTACCAGTCCCTTTCTATTCTAGGGGAGGGCCATTCCCAAGGGTCAAAAAAGGACTCCAAATCAAAGAAGGCCCACTGCAGGTTGTGCAAACAAGAGTGGGCTCACTCTTCTCATTCACACACTTCTGCTGGCTTGACGGCTCTCGAGCACAACTCTTTAACTCAGGTACAGGCCGTTTGCCTCTTGGTGTCCTCGCTGGCCTTGCTGGTCAAGACACGGGTCGACCAGCCAGTCGAGATTTGTCTTGACCCTACTGAACCATTGTTGGAGGATGGTGGGGATGATTCCTTGTCCAGGACTCTGGTCCTGATGGCCCTCCTACAAGAAGGGCCAGATCAGTGAGTCAAGCCTGCTGGCTCTTCTCAACTGATCCAACCTTCAGGGGTTCCTTGGTGTTCCATGTCTATGTCTGCATCTCCTCCCCCTTGACCAGTTGGACATCTGTCAAGGTCTTGATCAAGATACACTTCTCGGTTGAGGTCTCGGGACTCTTGATGCTCTTGTAGGTCCCTCTCTCACCTGTTGGCAAAAAAAGCACTGTTGACACTCCTTTTCCTCATTCTCCAGCAAGGAATAGCTCCACTGCAAACTGTGGAGCTGGTACGAGGAGCTTGTTTGGCAGCAGTGGATTCTCAGCCAAGGTCGGACTCCACCATAGGTACCTGCTTTCCCTTAGATGCTGGTGTTGTGGCCCGTTCCAGTCTCCCCAGCCAGGTCACCACCTGCCTCTACACCCATTAAAGTGGAACCACTGCCTCAGCAGCCCTTGCACGGATCCCCATCCAAGACTGCACGGTCTGCCCCCAGGCTGCCTGGAAGGCTGTTGGTTCAAATTCATACTCACTCCTATGAGTCCCACATCGTCCATGGGGAGCCTAGCAAAGTGGTGGTTGAAGAATCCTCAGATTCAGAAGTTTCTTCTTTGCATTCCCTGCAAATCCCAAATTTTGGCTGGGAGTCTGCTGAGGAACTTCTAGCAGCTCAAGGCCCACTTTCCTCTGGGGTCCTGCTCCGCTTAATCTTGGAATCAATGGTCAGAGGGCCAAGTACTGTTGACTTGACAGAGATTCTGGACAAGGATGACTCTCTGGGGTCATCTTCCCTGTAGCGGAGACCAGCCTTGGTCCCATTCTGAAGCTGTGGCAGTGCCCTGCCTTCTGTCCAATGCCATCTGCCTGTACGATTTGCAAGTATGCGATGCCTACCAGGTCCTTGCCTGGGTTTACCAAACAGCCTTCGGCCAAAAGGTTGGGTGTGGACTCAGTATTTCAGCATACAGGCCTTGTTGATGACACCGACAAGCCCCCAGACAAGGGGTCCAAGCGCCTGCACCATGGGGCCAGAAAGGTCTACGCTGCCTCGTCCCTCGACCTTCGGCAGGCCAGTTTGGCAGTCATGAATGCCAACTTTTCCCATGCCTTTTTGGGAATGTTGGGCCAGGTTATTCCCTGCCTCCTGGCAGATCTACAACTGCCGGGTTAAGCTGGTTCATGACCAGGGGCATGCAGTTGTGGTACAGCAGCTCCAGATGGGCCTAGACATAGGGGATTCCTGTGCCAGGTCTATAGCCACAGCGGTGGCTGTTCACTGCTGGGTGTGGCTGAGAATCTCAACCTTTACAGCTGACACCCTGCACAGGTTGTCGAATGTTCCATTCTTGGGTACTGACCTGTTTGGGTCCAGCGTTGAGGGTCATCTCACTTGCACAGAGAAGTCCAGTGCCACTCTGGACTCCATTTTGTCCTCCCAGAAGGGTGTAAAGGGCCAGAAACAGAGAAAGAAGCCCTTCCGGTTCATTCCCTACTCCACACCTCAGGCAAGACCACCGCAGCTCCAAGCAGGGCAGCAGCAGGCATGGTGACCAAAGCCAAGGCAAGCCTTCTCTTGTGCTCCTCCTTCAGCCAGCCCCAGTGCTGCCTCCATGCCTGCCCAGTGACAGGTTGGGGGTGTTCTTCCCCTTCCTGTCCTGCTCAGCCCAGGACCCCTCGTGGAGGGCCAGCTCTGCCACTTTGCTGCCATTTGATCCGCCATTACCATGGACAAATGGGTGCTAGAAGTGGTAGGTCAAAGGTTGCCTCTGGAATTAAAGGTTTCCCCACCCAGCCAAGCCTGTGCCCCATGGGAAGGCATGGTGTCCATGGACATATCCACCCTTTGGGAGAGCATCACCCAGCTCCTCCAGAAGGGAGCTATGTCCCGTGTCCAGGATTCCATGGCTGGTTTGGGATTAGTTTCCAAATACTTTCAGGTTCCAAAGCAGATGGGGGGGGGTTGGTGCCCCATACTGGATCTTCATGACCTCAACCAGTTCCTGAGGCCATGCAAGTTCAGGATGGTCACTCTGAATCAGATCATCCCATCTCTGCAGCAGAACATGATGTTTTGCTCCTTGAACCTTTAGGACACCTTTTTCCACATCCTGATCTTCCTGTCCCACCAGCGGTTCCTGAAGCTCTGCTCAAAAGGGAACCTGTATGAGTTCCAGGCCATGTCATTAAGCCTTTCCTCAGCCCTCAGGGTCTTCACCAAGTGCATGGCAGTGGTGGTAGCTTCCCTGCAGTGCAGAGGTGTCTGGGTGTACCCTTACCTGGACAATTGGCTGATCATTTGTTACTCCAGATCAGAGGCGCAGTGATCCAGAGATTCGGCCCTTCAGACCTGCTCAGCTGTGGGCCTCCTGGTTAATACAGCCAAGTCAGAACTCAGCCCCTCTCAGGTGATCCAGTTCATTGGGCCAGAGTTTGACTCCTCTCAGGCCAAGGCCTGTCTCACGATGGATAGGGCAAAGAATCTTATCTCTTTTGCCTGCTTATTTCGAGTTGGGCAATTGCACACTGCCCGGGACTTACTGTACCTTCTGGGATACATGGTGGCTTGTACCAGTGTGGTCCAATGGGCCCACTGGCAGATGCACCCCCTGCAGTGGGAGCTGGGCTGTCAGTGGTCTCAGCACCCTGGTCACCTGGACCGGCCAGTCATGATGACACAACTGTTATGGGATGCCATCCAGTGGTGGCTCACCCTGGAACATCTGCAGGAAGGAATCCCATTTGTCTGCCCAGAACCAATGGTCACTCAAATGACCGATGCCTCTATGACAGGATGGGAAGCCCACCTGGGAAACCACAGCACCCATGAGCTCTAGAACCCCAAGGAGTCCCAATGTCACATCAACCTGCTGGAGCTCTGTGCAGTGCATCTAACTCTGATGGCCTTCAGTCCTGTAGTAAGGGATCAGGTCATCCAGGTCCAGACTAATAACACGACGACCATGTACTACCTCAACAACTGGGTGAGACACATTCCCTCCCATTGTGCTGGAAAGCTGTCCGCACCTGGACCCTTATCTTCTGTCTGGACACCAACCTTTTGGCAATTCATGTGGCCAGTGTGTCCAACCAGCTGGTGGATACATTCAGCAGAGTGGGCAAGGTGTCTCATGAGTGGTCCCTTCACTAGGTGGTAGTCCATCATCTGTTCTCCAAGTAGGGCACTCCCAGGTTGACCTGTTTGCCTCCCTGGAAAACACAGAGCTGAGGCTGTTTTGTTCCTACCCGCCCTCAGTGCAGAACACTGCTAGGGGATGCCTTCGTGAGGCCCTGGACTCTGTGCCTCCTCTACACCTTAAATTGCAGTATTTTGTTCAGGTTGCCCCAGCCCTATTTAGGCTTATAGACAGTTTCTTGGTTCTTGGGTCATCCCTAATTGTGACTAATGAATTTCTATTCAAAACTTAAGTGGGATGAACTCCACACAGTCCAATTTTGATTTTCTTACATGAAATTGTATTTAATAGCTATACACACACATGGAGGAGCTATGTTTCATGGCTCCATGCCATTTCATCAGGCCCACTGTGTTGAAATCTAATATAATACAGAAATATCAATTAGTACTACTTTCACCATTCTCTTTTCTTTTCTTTAAAACAAACACTATTTAGCAATATTTACTGTAACGCCACCTCACCCAGTGCCCTTATAAGTGCCTTTTATTCCTTGTAGTGTTATGTATAGCATTTTCATGCAACTGATTTCTTTATGTAGACTAAGCCATCCTTAGACAGAGGAACTACTATACATTGCTTAACATATAAGGTTTTTCTTAAAAAACTTTTTAAATAAAATGTATCCAGTTTATATTCCTCACCTTCTTATGCAAACATTTAAAGAGTACAACCTCTTTAAATATTTTCCCTCAAATGATCATCAAATGTTGTGTGCCTATAAAGGTTCAGTAAAACAAAACATCTTGGGCTGGATATTCAAAAGGGTTGCGCAATGCACAATAGGGTTGCACCAGCGCAAGTCAGAAAATGCGCCATTCTGCGATATTCAGCAGGAGGCAGTTGCGACACTGAAAACATGCTGAGCAACAGCGCAATGATAATGAAGGCATGCGCAACCAAAGGGGGTGGAACCGTGCATAAAGTGCGCAGTGCGATGTTCAAAGACTTGCGCAATGCATAACAGTGGATCAGGCGGAAGTTGCGCCATAGCGGAAATGAGTCAAAATAAAAAGGAGCAAGGAAGAGGCGCAAGAATGCTACAGGGAAGCCACATGAGGCAGGGAGAGAGACAGGGCAAGAGGGACAAAGAGGGCAGGCCAGGGAAACAAGAGGACAGAATAGGGGCAAGGGAATGTGTGGGGCCACAGAGTGCAGAGCCCAGTAGGTGTAACCAGTGCAGGGGAGGTAGCAGTTAGGACAGCGGGGGGGAAAAGCAACAACAGCTGGGGGGGAACACAAGCCAGGGACATGGACAGTGCCACCTTCCACATGGAAGCCATAATGAGGGGGGTGAGAAGGCATGCTGCAGGGGGACATGGCCGTGAAAGGGCCCGTCGGCGGTACACCCCCAACAGGCAGTACCGAGCCTGCACCAGCTTTGAGCTGTACTCAGATGTCGAGATAGTGGGCCAGTACCGCCTGAACAGGGCAATACTGAGGCGGCTCTGTGAGCTGTGCAGTGATGAGATGCAGGCACCCACACGATGGAGTCATGCTCTGTCAGTGGAGACAAAGGTAACAGCCTGCATGTGCTTGCTCACCACGGGTACCTTCCACAGACCAACAGGGGACATCACAGGCATAACACAGTCGGCCACGTCACGCATCCTCATCTAATTCCTCAACACACTGCTGCCACATGCTGTGGAGTACATCCATTTCCCAGCACCGTGTCGGAGCGCACAACAAACATACAGGAGTTCCACAGGGTAGCACATATGCCTGGCATGCTAGGGGCGATACACTGCACCCATGTGGCCATTCACACGCCACCTGGCCCTGATGAGGCCGCCTATATGAATTGGAAGGGATATGTCAGTGTCAACTGCCAGGTGGTGTGTGATGCCAGTGGGCGCATCATCAATGTCTGTGCACGCATCCTGGGGGAGCACACAATTCATTCATATGGTACCAGTCGGCACTGTGCCATTGATTCAAGAGTGGGGACATCCCCACAGGACATCTAGTGGGTGAGTATGCATGTAGAACTGACAAATCGTGGGCATGGGGGGGTAAGCCACAGGTGCCATGGGTGTGGCACACAGGGTTAGGGGCAGTCTGAGCCTGAACAAGACACTAACCTCCACTATTTCCACACAGGCGACATTGGATACCCACTCCGTCCCTGGCTGCTCACACCCTACCGGTGGCCCATGACCCCATCGCAGCAGCGCTTCGATGAGGCACTTGCCGCCACACACAAAATCATTGAGTGGGTGTTTGGGATGCTGAAGGCACATTTCCATTGCCTAGACACCTCCGGCGGTGCCCTACAGTATAGCCCCTCAAACGCCTGTGCGATATTCCTGGCCTGTTGTATCCTGCACAACATGGCCAAAGACTGTGGGATAGCTGTACAGGTTGAAGAGGGGGACAGCGATGGAGACAACGGTGACGCCGGTGATGATGGGGATGGGCAGCTCCCCCTTGGACAACGGGACCCCCGATTGATCCGGCTGGCCCAGCTGCACCGGGACACAATCACAGAGGAGCACTTCAGCCAACACAGGTAAGTCATGGGGCCATGTGCAACCACCAGTGGCTAGGGCACAACCCATGTACACACATGGAAACACACCAGGGGTGCATGATGGCAAGGGAAGTGGCAGGACACAGAAGCACACACAGACAACCAGGGAGGGGTGAACAGTAACACGCCACTTTGACAGACACACACACATGCACACACAATAGGCACACAGTGCACAGGGGTCAGGTGCACAACAGAGCTGGAACACAGACACTAGCAACACACATGTCCACAGGCCACCACGTCCACTGACTGTCTATGTGCGTGTGTCAGATGCTGGGCACCATCGCACTCTGGTGTACAGCGCAATGCAGGCATCATCATGCACACGCACCCGTGGACAGCAGTCGGGAGGGTGTGCAGGTGGACCGTGTGTCTGCGTGTAGGGCTGGGCACCCACCGGTGCACTGCCCACCAAAACACACAATGCACACAGGGCAGCACCAGACAGGGCCCACACTGGGAGACAGGTCAGTCATGCGGCACAGTGCCATGTCCGCCTCGGATGCATGGGCGGCCCCGCCGAGACCCAGTGGCACTGGTAGGCTGAGCACGGGCCTCATGGGGTGGCACCGATGGTCCACCAGGGGTTCCACTGCGTGAACGCGACTGTGCCTGCACAGGTGTCTGCAGCACACTGAACATACCTGCACCAGGAGTGCTCAGGATGCCCACAGCTGAACCCGGCATCAACAGGGTGGGTGTCTCACAATGCCAGGAATGAGGAGTGGATAGCAAACTGTGCGATGTGAGCAACACATGGGCACCTGACTGTGTGCCCATTGTGGCCATGACAGCGACCAATGTCTGTGGTAGCCTGTCAATGGCAGTGGTCACATCCTCCCACAAATGGTCAATCCATGACAGGATTCTTTCGGTGTCCCTGCTGTGTTGCTCCACGACCCACTCCAGGGCCACACACAGTGCCTCCACGGATGTTGCAAGCTGCATCTGCTGCTGTACTGATGCCTGCAGCAGGCGGGTGTGCTCATCAAAGAGGTCATCTGCCACCTCAGCAACCTGTCCCTCAGGGTATGGAAGGGCCTAATGTTCCGCACCCCTTGAGGGTGGGCACTGCTCACTAGGGCCAGGTATGAGCAAGTCCACAGGTGGTGCACAAATGCCACCGCTGAGCCCTGTAGCCCCAGTCCCGGTGGGTGACTGCTGCTGCTGCCCCTCCACCTGCCATGCCCGAAGGATCGGCTGTTCCACCGCTGTGGCCGCAACAGTGCCACTGACCTGACCAGCCACCGGTGCTGCCCACCGGTGATGACAGGCGCAGCCTGAGACTGTGCTGATATGCTGGCACACACGTCGTAAACAGCCAGGTCCATGGGCGCGTGCTGGCCTGCTGTGTGTCCGTTCCATGACACACACATGTCACTGCTCTTAATGGTCATTGCATCATCAATGGTGCAGGTCTGTGCCACAGCCACAGCCACAGCATGCTGGCATGGTCGGATGCCAGACCGCTGAGACACAGGAAGGACCTCCCCTACACTGTCTCAACGACATCAGTGTTGACAGGCAGGTGGTGCCACTGTTGCAATGCACACTGGCTACCTGCAGAGGTTGGTGGTCCCTCCTCCAACTCCAGATGGCTGTCTGCAGTGGACAGGCCCTCCACCGCTGACCCCTGCAGACGTGCAGGATCTGTAAAAGAAAGTAAGGACATGTTAGTGCATGTGATCCACCTGCCCCCCAGACCATGGCGTACCATGCAGTGATGGGCTACCACCTGTCTGGAAGCCACCTCCTGGAACGCCCTCAATGGCACTGCGCTGCATGCTTGCAGCAAGCCTGTCCTCTGCCGGAGTCAGCTGCACCACCTCCGGCTGGCCCCCACCTGTTGCAGCATGTGCCGCCCTGATGGCAGCCACCTTCTCCTTCACCCTCCTTCTGTCAGTACCCATCTTCTTCTTATACTCCTGCACAGAGCGCTGGTGGCTGCCATGCAGGTTGACGGCACATGCCACCCCCTCCCATGCAGCATCACGGGCCTGAAGGGTGCCCTGCCGTCCACTGAGCAGTGGCTCCTGATCGATATAGGCCTCAAAGAGTGCATCCATCTCAGCCTTGGTAAAATTGGGCCTCCTCTTCCACCCACTATCATCCTCCTCACCCAGTCCTCACTCGGTCATTTTTCAGCCTGTATGGGTGACAATGATGACCTGTGACTGTGCAGTACAAAGCAAGTCCCTGAGACCACAGTCCAGAACACCACACAGCATGCAACTCACCTATAAATTGCAGTAACTGAATATGGCCACTGCAGAACAGTGTCACAGTTTTATGGCGCAATCCATGCAAATTAGGTGTGGAGCAACTTTAATGAGATGCAAATTGCGCTGCTGCACCATTGAATGGCTGATCGGATTATTTGCATATGACGTCTGAATATCGCGCTGTTGCACTTTGCGCAATACGGTTGAACGTGCTGAGCCAGTGGTGCAGTTCTGTGACTGCGTAGTACACCACACTGCGCATGCCCAGGTAGCTTACCATTGTGCCAGTGGCGCTACGGTGACAGTCACTACATGGCGCCGTGGCACAATTGCGCAATAGTTCACTGTGGCAATGGCACACAGGTGACCAATCATGCTAGATGCATAGATGTCCGATGGCACTGTGCGTGGCCTTGCGCCAGAGACCCATGACCCTGTGCCTGACCTTGGCCCCCTTGGCGCTGTAAGCATGGCATGTCTGCAGTTCTATTGCGCTGTTCGGTGACAGCGCAATAGGGAATGGCGGCGCTGTACCGACAGCGCGATAGGGAATGGCGGCAATGTATTGTGCAGCAATTCCACATGGGGTTGTCACGCTGTGGAGCACCATATTGCCTACTATAGCTCTGGAGATGGCACGCAGGAAAGCCCCCCAATGGAGTGCCCTCGAGCTGGCCAACCTTGTGGCCATTGTGGAGCCACACTATGGCCCACTGTATGGTGAGGTTCCTCTTGACAGGGCCAGGACCCAGGTCTGGCAACAGGTGGCCACTGACCTGGAGGTGGCCACTGGCCGCAGGAGGATGGCCGAGCAATGCAGGTACTGCTATGGGGATCTGAGAAGGAGGGAGTCGGAGCTACTGGTACGTCTGCGGTCGTGTGCCAGGAGGGGCGTGGTGCCTCATCCAGGTGGGTGATCTGTCTATGCACCTATATGGTCCATATGGGTAACACTGTCTTTTGTGTCCAGCACATAGGGGAGGGATGGTCTAGGGTTGGCTGTGATGGTGTTTTCAGGGTATGTGATGGATAGGTCTGGCTGGGTGGGTGGGCACACACATTGGGGCAGGGGAAATATGCTTTGGGATTGTACTGATGTGTTTCTCACCTTTTGTTTCCCACAGGCATGGCAGAGCAGAGGAGGGCCATGGATCAGCAGCAGAGGGTGGTGGATGCAGAACTGGAGCATGTTGGGGAACAACCACAATGCCAGCGACAGCCCGATGAGGGTGAGTGCCATGACACCATGATTGCTATTGCATGCTGTGTGACAGGGTGGGGAGCAGGGAATGGCCACCATCCATGGACACCACTGGCATGCACGCGACATGTGACAATCAGCACTGTCCAGTGGCACTGCATGTCTGGAAGTGCGTCAATGGTGGTCCATGCGTGCACTGGGCATATGGCTGTGGCACTGCCTGCCCACCGCATAGCCACGTTACTGTACGGCCTTGTCTGTGCTGTGCTGACATGGGCGTGTGTGTGTGCAGTGGTACACATGGCTGTTGCTGCCTGGTTGGGCATGTCTTGTGCACACGATCACTGTGGGTGGGTGCACACCATCACAGCAACGGGGCACATGGCTGTATGCCATGCATGATGGATGGGCTGCAGGGGGATGGACAGTCACACCCATTGATTCTGATCCCTTGTCCTAGGTGTGCGGATACTCCTACGCATAGAGCATTCCATCCAGCAGCTGGTTCATGTGGCGGCTGAATCCCTGGCAATACTGCAGGACCTCCATCAGCATGGGGTGAGTGGGAGAAGGTGACCCCAGGAACGGCCCCAGGCAGCGGGGGAGCAGGCTGGACGCCAATGATTGAACATTACCTCCCCTCTTTGACCGACTCTCACACCCCGCCTTCCCTCTCCCAGTTGTTCACCCCTGCCCCTTACCCACCCCCACCTTGTTCCTGTACCTCCACCCCATATATGTATATATGTATATGATGTTGTTGTTGTATATTTTATAATACAGATTTTGATATGAATACTGTGGTGGTCTCTGATGTTGCGGCTATAGGTGCTCAGTTGCAGTGGTGTGCATGGCATCTGGGGTGGTTCAGTCATGGGTATGTGCATGTATGGAAGTGTCTCTGGTGTGGGAGTGGCTATCATTCAGTATCTGTGGTGTGCTGTTCTCTGTGCATTGCATTGCTGTGTGCAGTGGTCCATGGTGCCTGCTCTGTGTCCATTGTGCCCCTGTCAAACTGTCTCTTGGCCTGTGCAGCTGACACCCTTGCATGTCTGTGGCCTCGAGGTCTGTTGCCTTGTCAGTGGTGGCTGTCCCTGCAGGTCATCCACTGTGACCGCCACAATGCTGGGTTGCCTCCTGTCACTGGTGAGGCATGTTTGCCTCGGATGACACTGTGGCCTCCACAGTTGCTGTCCCACCTCCATGCTGTGGCTTGTGTGTGTTGCAGAGCTGTGCACCACTGTCTGTGACTTGTGATCCAGGCATGCTTGGTGGCGCACATGGTCATAGTTCATGCACAGGGTGGGTGTCACCCTGTGCCATAGTGGACTGCAGGCTGTGTGTGCACAGTTTACAGGGCCCACACTAGGGGCTTGGCTGCCACACTACCGCGCCCCTGTGTTGGTGTCCCTGAGGGTATGGGTGTGTTTGCCCTGCACTGTCTTGCATCTGGTGTGCTGCATGCTTCCACGCAGCACTGTGGGTGTCTGTGCTGGCTGCTGTGGCTCGTGGTGGGTCACGCTATGACACTTGTCTACTGTGCAGGGTGCTGTATCAATGGCAGTGATGTCAGGGGCACACCCTTTCCCATGTGGGGTGCCTCTTGTGGCGACACGTGTTCGGTCTCTCAGCTGTGCCTCAGGGGGTTTGTGCATGTTGGCACTGTGTCTGCCATTGTTGCATTGCCGTGCTGCCACCCACTGCTGGTGCTCATGGTGGCTCTGGCTTGTATGGTTCTGTGGTACACGAGGTTGCAGTGTGACAGTGGGGGGTATGCATGGGGATTCCTGCAGTGATGGTCTCGCACTGCTCATGGGGGAGTATCTTGGGGTTACAGTGCAGGAGTGTGCTGTGCATGGGGGCTGCTGTGCCGTAGGGTGAGTCGCCCCCCTTGTGGCAGTCTCAGCTTGCGGTGTGTGTGCTGGGGCAACATGGCCTAGCTGTGCTTTTATTTGCTTGTCCCCATGGGCCAGTGGATATTCCGTCCCTCCCCAGTTGTGCTGTGCTTGGGGTGTGGGGTGCATTGTCAGTTCTGCAGTGTTCCTGTGCCCATCTGTGGCATGGGTGGTGTGCCCTGCTCACCTCCCTGGTTGTGCAGTTCCATTGCTCTGCTGCTGGGGTGCTCCTCTGTTTGTGCTATGGGCACCTACTGGGCTGCTCAGCTATTGTTGTGTATAGCGCATCAGTATCTGCTCAGCTTCCCTTCCGGTTGTGTTATGCAGCAGGCTGTGCATATTCAGACGTTGGCTGTTTGCACAATTTGCTTGCTCCGCTTTTTGATTTCACATCTATGTGCATGTGCGCAATGGATGTGTGCTTACTCCTGCTATTGCGCACATTTTGGGCTCAGTTTGAATATCCAGCCCCTTATAGTTAACCTTATAGTGGTGTTTCTTTCCACCAATCTTAACACCCTCAATGTTTCTTTCCCACACCTTTCAAATCTTTTTTCAGAAAAACACTTTGTTTTTATTGCAGGGGATCTCCTTTCATATCGTGGGATTGTCCATCTTTCACTGTGCATAAGCATACCATTGTTATTACCTCAAATATCAAACTTTGTTCTATTTCCATTACTAAGTTTTTGCTTAAATCCGGTTTACTTCCTCATACCTTATTAGAACCCATTGTCCCAGATATTCAGAAATGCACCACAGGCCGGCACTACTCCAGAGCAGCGCAAATCCAATGCGCCGTGGTGCAACAGGAGCCATATTCAGAGGTTGTGCTGGCTGCACTGCACCAGCGCAACCTGGCTGAATATGACAGTTGCACCATGGCGCAAACACAATTGCGTCATGGTGCAGAAAGAGATGCGGGAGCAGAGCAGCAGAGCAACAGAGGGGGGCACGGCACAGAGAAGAGACACAGGGACAGAGCCAGGGAAGCACAGTGACAGGCCACAGGAGGCCACCACCAGCAGGGCACAGCAGGGCGCACACAGTCACCCAGACACCCCCCCAGAACACAACAGTGGCACAGATAGTAGGGAAACAGGAGATGCCAATGGCCGATGGAGAGTCACCAAGGGAGGCCCCACACAGGCTGCAGGCCATGCCCCCTCCACACACCCAGACCAGAGCAGACTACACCCAGGACCATGCAGCCAAGCACGCACACAGGCCACACAGGCACACAGGTGGCCTACACAGTAAGCATGGAATGCGCTGGGAGGCACGTAGCATGGCAGACCACATGGGACAGGCCACACAACACCAAGCAAGGGCCCCAATGCAGTGTGCAGCCAGTACCCAACCAAAGACCATGGCCGTGTGCCAGCACCATACACACCCCTGCCACACACCCCTGACAGCCACGGACTGAGGGGAGGGACACCACCACAGTGGGACACACCACAGCACACAGCAGTGAACCACAGAAGCACAACATGCACCCTGACACATGCACACCACACAGACAGGCACTGGACCACTGCAGCATGGCTCCTCATGCCACCTGCAAAGCAAACACCGACACAGGCAGGTAAGTCAAAAAATATATATTGCAAAAACAAACTATTTACATCAACAAGGGGGTAGGAAAGGGTAGGAAAGTAAGGGAAGGGGACAGGAAACAGGGACTGTACAGTGGGATGGGGGACTGTGGGGGAGGTACAGCAGGGGAAACAGGGGACTGCTGGGGCCAATCTACTGGTGGCCATGGCCTGCCGCCATTTGGTGCCCTCTCCACCTCCTTTCCTCCAGCAGCAGGCAGTGAACCGGCAGGACAGCCTCCATTGTGGTAGACGTAATAAGGCTCAGCTGCTGGAGCAGCCTGCAGTAGATGGGCCTCCATCATCTTCACTGGACACCTATGACAAGAGACAGGACAGGTGATCAGTGCACTGTCCCAAGGAACCATGCCCACCCCCAGCATGCAATGGGCAGTAGGAGCACACACCTCAGAGGGCCCGTACTGGCTACCCACGGGGGTGGGTGGGCCAACACCTGCCAGCTATGTGGCACACCACGACAGTGCACAGAGGTGGTCCCCACCACACAATGGCCACCCGATTGTGCAATGACAGTCACATGGCACAGTGCACCGGCAGCACCACAGCAATGTCAGTGGCAGCCGGGTGCACACCCACCCCACGAATAGCTGGCACACGTGTCCAATGGATGTGCTACAGTGTCAAGCACCACATACAGCTGCCACAACACATGGCACAGGCGGCCATGCCTGCACCCATGCCCCCGCCACACCCCATGTAATGTGCGAAGGACCATGACAGCACCTACCTGCCCTCTGTGGCCCCACTTGTGCAAGAGTCACTTCTGTGCCACCTCCGTGGCCCGCTGTGGCCTGCTGTCCTGCCCTGCTGCCGCCTGTGCCCTCCATGGAGATTCTCAGGCCCTAGGAATGAAACATAGACAGGTGCACATCAATAAACATCCACAGCAGCTGTCCACCACCCCCCTTGTGCACAAGGTGAGCCCCTGCCCGACACATCCCACACAGCTGCATTGCAACACAAGCAGCAGCTGGCAATGCCACCCCATGATGTGCACAATGGAAGTGCACTGCTCTGCAGGGCATGCCAGGCAGCCAAGCCAATACCACAGTACAGCACCAGGGCACACATGCAATATGGGAATACTCACCTGGCTGTGGCACAACCCCATGCCTGACAAGCACCTCAAGCCTCCTCAGGTGCTCTGGATCCCTCTGCACTAGGTCACCATACCTGTGGCAGCACTGCTCCCCCATCCTGGCCACCCCAGTCCTCTGCTGCAGTGTGGCAGCAATCCCCTGCCACACCATGACCCTGGGCTGCTATAGGGGCACCTAGCCAGAAAGTTGGGGGCATGGGGCTGGACACAGGTGACCAGATTGACCAGCTCGACCTGTGTCCAGTTCTATGCTCACGGTACCTGTCACTGCACCATGCTGCGAAATGAAGCCGGTGACAAAAATGGCAGCAGTAAGCGCATGTGACCCCAACATGCAGCAGATGCACGATATGAGGGAACAAGCACTGTGTCTGCCCATCATGTAGACTCGGGGATGCGCGGCATAGGCATGGCTAGGTGGGGTCACTGGGTGAGGGGAGTGACCCAGGGGTCAGAGGTCACAGCAGGGGTCAGGGCTCAACTGCCTCTGCGCCTTGCGCATGTGTGCGATAGCAGGTCTAGCACATCATACACTATGCCCCCACTGTACAGTCAGTGCACAGTACGCAACTGACACCATGATACCATTTGGCGCATGTGCACTGTGGGCCTGCGCACTGTGCATATGTGCGCATTGCACCGCGAGTTGCTCTGGAGCAATCTCATTGTGCACGGAGCAGAATTGCGATATTCAGATGCCACATGCATGTGAGTTCATCAGCCAGTGCATGGCACACTGGTGACGGCATGTCATTACTGTTGCACCAAACATCATTTGCATATGTAGCGCTATGTAAGTGCTACTGAATAGCACAGGCCATGGACCAGTATTGCATGCATTTGGGGTAAGTTGCGCATGCTGCTGAAGCTCACTGGGAGCAGCCAGCACAGCAGGGTGGGACAGAACAGGGTGATGCTGCCACTGACACACTGTGCTGTCCATGTCCACAGGAAGCAACATGTCAGAACGTGAGGAGGGTGAGGAGTATGGGCCTGCTCACAAGGGCAGGCACAATTTCACAAAAGTGGAGACAGAGGCCCTGTTCAATGCCTACCTTGACCAGGAGCCCCTGTTGAGTGGTGCCACAGGCACACCACAGTCCAGGGCTGGGGCTTGGGAGGAAGTGGCGGCATACTTCAACTGGCATGGCAACCACCATCGGTCAGTGCAGTAGTGCCGGAAGAAGGTGGGCACAGACAAGAGGCGCATCAAGGAGAAAGTGGCGGCCATCTGTGCATCCCGGAATGCCACTGGAGGGGGTGCCTGCAGATGGCCACCGCTCATGACACAGAAGGAGTTGGTGGCAGCCACCATGTGCCGCACTACGGTGGAGGGTGTGCCTAGCAGCAGATTCCAGATGGGTGGCAACCCATCACTTCCTGGTAAGTATTTCAGCCATGCACAGCTGGGGATGCAGAGGTGCATACATGCCCATGCTGGCGTGCATGCAGCTGGCATGCATGTTATGTGCATGTGTGTGCACCCACATGCATGCCATGCTGCAGGATAAATGCAGTGGCAGTGTGAGGGGGCACATGTGGACAGTGCATCACTAACACACCTCTCTTTCTCTTGCAGTACCAGCACACATCCGTGCAGATGATGGGGTGCTGGGGGCGGCAGCAACCGTGGACACTGGACCGGCCCTGGAGGACCAGCCTTCCACCTCCACTGGCATCCAGGGGCCTGAGAGGCTGCAGCTCACCACCACTGTGCAGGCGGATGTCTGGATCTGGGGTCGGACGAGTCCCTGGATGTGTTCCTGCATGATGCCAGCCTTGGTGTCCTCTGCGCAGAGACACAGATTGAGGCAGGGTCCGACACTGATGACAACGTCATGCTCATCCAGGACAGCATAGCTACTGTTGTGGGTGAGATGCCCCTGCTGGCCACTGATACAGACAGCACACCCAGCACTCTGCCAGTGGAAGAACAGCTGCCTGCCACCACTGTGGCTGCAGTGGTGTGCATTGCCCTGGCTGTGCCCTGCAGTGGAGCTGGTGCGGCTGCACAGGTGCTGGGTGTCATGCAGTGGATGGACAGGTGACAGCAGCAGGCTGTGGGTGCCACTGGGCAGCCAGATACAGGGTCCACCGTTGGTGCACCTGCTGTGCCCAATCCCCCTGCAGACCCCACTGTGCACTGTCTACTAGAAGGGGGTCTGTACAGCGTGGCCGGTCACCACATGGGGATTGGCATCCAGCCCAGGAGCCCCAGAACACTAATCCACTGGCTGAGCACACCCATTTGCTGTGGGCGTCCATTCAGCAACAGGTGCTGCGCGCCACTGGGGTGCATGCACTGTGCGCGGAGGTGTACCTGTTAGCCAAGCAGCAGGAGATGGGCACTGCGCAGATCCTGGCGGGGATGCAGCGTATGCAGGAGGCCACAACTGCATCCCTGGATTGCATTGCCACCGCGATCTCGGATGGCTTTGCGCTGCTGGCTGCCACAGGGCATGACCGGGCACAGATGACCCCCCCCGCAGTGCACTGTCCACCCTGTATACCTGGCGCCGGGTGACCCCAGAACATTTGACACCAGGCTCTGATGTCGGCATCCCAGGCATGCCCGGGCTGGCCTGTCTGGACACCCTGACACCCCTGCGCGGACACAGTCGCGGACCCGTGGTTCAAGCCCTGGGGGGCTGTTGCACCCCCTCATGGCTAATGCACAGCCTGTGGCTGCCGAATGGCCCAGGTGCAGCTGCCCCCATGGCTGTGGTAGCCATAGTTCCGTGCAGTGGACCTGATGTATGGGCTATCCCGCCTGTGGTCTGCAACTGTTGCCCAGTGCGCACATGGGTGGTGTGTGTGTGCCTATCACTGGTGTGGCAGCTGTGTGGCATGCCACATGCTGCCTGTGTGCATGCTTACCTGGCTGCTGGGCCATGTGGCATGGGTGTGATGACAGCAGTCTTGCACTGGTTGCGCCTGTGCACCAGTAAGATGCATCTGATCCACACCACATATCCAATCCTGTGTGTGTGGGTGTGGGTGTGTGTGGGGAGGGCTGTGAGAGGTGCTGTGCGTGGTTGTGTGTGGGAGTGTGCCCCTTTCTCCCCTACCCCTGCTTCACACCTCTGTGTGTGCATGCTCAATATCGTGCATGCCCCTACATGTGTGCTGTACCTGTTTGTGCGGCCCATGCATGCGTATCGCGCCACCTACCTGTGTGCACCATAATGCTCCTGTGCAATGGTGTACCGGTGTTGTCTCACCTGCTGTTGCAGCCAGGGATCCCTCTGCCCAGGGGGTGGCTGTTCACCTCCCTCTGGCCCATTGCCTCAATCATCCCAACTACTGTCGCCCTCATATGCCACCGTCAATGGCCATGTTGTACAGTATGCAGCAGGCCAGGAATAGGCCACAGACTTTTGAGGGACTGTACTGTAGGGCAGCACCTGACCTGTCTAGGCAACAGAACCATTCTTTCAGCATGCCAAAGACTCACTCAATGATATTGCGCATGTTGGACACGCCTCGTTGTAGTGGTCCTCTGCTGGGGATGATGGGCGCCGGTAGAGGGTGAGCAGCCAGGGCCGCAGTGGATAGGCAATGTCCCCTGTGGGGACAGTAACATGGTTAGCCCTCTGCTATTCTATGCTATGCCCCTTGCCAGTCCATGGCACCCACGCCAACATGCACACCCTGTCCTGCCCCATCCCATGGTATGCTCTGCCCATCGCCCTTGCCCATGCCATACTCACCCACTAGGTGACCTTTGGGGATGCCCCCACATTCAAACCTGTGGCACAACAAAGAGCTGTGCCAGATGAACGCATCATGTGCACTCCCATGGTGTGTCGCACAGACATTGGTTATGCGCCCCGTGGCATCGCACACCACCTGCCAGATGACACTTGTGTTCCCCTTCCTGTTGATGTATGCCATACCCTCAGGGCCAGATGGCATGTGGATGCCCATGTGGGTGCAGTTAATGGCCCCAATCATGCCAGGCATATGTGCTACCCTGTGGAAGTCCTGCATGGTTGCTGTACACTCCGCCTGTGTGCTGGGGAAACAGATGTATTCTGACGCATGTGGCAGCAGAGCATTGAGGAACTGTGTGAGGAGGCGGGACGTGGCCAACTGGGTTATGCCTATGGTGTCCCCTGTTGATCTCTGGAAAGTGCCCATGTTGAGCAGGCACATGACGGCTGTCATCTTCATTTCCACGGATATGGCGTGACTCCGTCTGGTGGGTGCCTGCATCTCCTCACTGCACAGCTCTCAGAGCTGCCTCAGAATGGCCCTGTTCAGGCAGTACTGTCCCACAATCTCCATGTCACTGTACTGCTTGAAGGTGATGCAGGTGCAGTACCACTTGTGTCAGGCACACCGCTGACGGGCCCTTCCATGGCCACGTTGCTGTTCCTCCTGCCCCCTCACACCCTTCATTACATCCTCCATCATGAAGGGTGCACTATCCATGGCTCTTGCTGTCCAATATCCCCCTGGGTGGTTGGCTGCTGCTGGCTGTGTGCCACCCTGGTGCATTGCCTGGCAGTGTGTCTGTCTGTCTCTCTCACTCTCTCTGTCCCTGCCTCCCTCTTCAATGCCACCTCTGTCACTCTCCCTCTGTGTCTGCCTTGGTCTGTCTGTCTTTCTTTCTTTCTTTCTTTCTTTCTTTCTTTCTTTCTTTCTTTCTTTCTTTCTTTCTCTCTCTCTCTCTCACTCTCTCACTCCCTCTTGCCTGGCACAAGTGCTGCCTGCGTGCTTGCACCCTGTACTTATAGGAACAAGTCTGCTCGGTGCATCTTTGATTTGCTCTGCACTTGCACCATGGCTTCACGGTTGAATTTCCCACTGTGCGGATATTCATGGGAACGCCCCCTGTACTTGCGCCTGCATTCATTATAGTTGCACATTGGTGCAATGAGATTTGCGTTGTGCAGTGGCTCCCGCTGAATATGGCTCCTTGGCGCAAGTCCGCACTTGAGCCAGCACAACTCAGTTTGAATATCTAGGCCATAGTGTTTACACAATCTCACTGGCTTCACTGTTTAGCATTTATACTGCAAATCCAAAAAGTCTCAGCATCAAACTCTATCTTAGAACAAACATCTCATGCCATATAGACACTTAGATTCTCTTGTATCAACAGATTCCTAAGCAGTAAAATAAACTTGCTTTTTTCCCCAAAAATAATCTACCACTTTCTCACATTCACAGCACTGTTCATTGTTTAAACAACTGTTATTTGTACCTCGTTTTTCACTTCACCCTTCAATATCTATCAGTGTCTCCCAGTTTCTTCTCTGCACTTCATGTGCGTCTGAAAATAACACCAGTAATTAGTATACGCTATCAGTGAAATAAAGCTCTAACCAAAACTTGTTTGCAGCTAGTATAGTATCTTCCTACCTGCTTCTGGCTTCCAAATAGTCTCTGGGTCATATTGTGTGTTCCAGCTAAGAAGGGAACCACCATTGCCTACTAGTGATTCGGCTTTTATGCCGTTTTGTGCGGCGGGGGGTTATGACATCACATGGATCATGTGATGTCTCCCAGTGTGGCTGCCAACATTGGTAGCTGGTGCAGATCACACAAGATCTCCCATGGTACACCCTGTAGATACCTCCTGGTGTAAAAAGGCAGCTATGGTAAGGAATCTCGGTGTCCAACTCCAGCGGTTCGCCCCCCGCCCATGTCTTTTGCCAAACCCTCTTTTTTTTTTTTTTAAAGAAAGAATTAGGATTTTGTCTAAATTCATTCTAGATCTGTATTTCAATTCACTTCACTTATTACCTCTGTTTTCTGGCATGTTATTGATTTTCTGTCTATCATGCATTAAACCCCTTCCTAGAGACAGGTTCAGATTTGGGGTGGGGGGTGAGGGGAAGGGTTTTTGATCTTTTTGTCTAAAAAACATCATCACATCACCATTAGTTACAAAAGCATTTTTTGTATTTTATTTATTTATTATTTATTGCAATTGTTTCACCAGGAAAGGCACACTGAGCAAAACGATGCTCATCTCCCAGTGCGACCTGGGGGAAAGGGTAGACAGGGAGGATAACATGCAGGTTATTGCAATAGAGTTGCATTAATTAGATGTACAGAGTTACTTGGTTACAGCAATGGGTAAACATTTAGTAAGAGTGTTAACCAGTATATACAGCAGTTAGACAGACAACCTACCTACACTGAGCACAGATTGGTACAGAAAAACTACAGTCTAGGCAGGCCAGAGAGGGACAGAAGTGCGAGGCAAGGGGTGCCTTTGTATATAGCCAGCGTCAGTGAAGGGCATGCTGGCTGGCTCAGGCATGGGAGTTGGTAGGGGGAGGGAGCCATTTTTTTAAGGAGTGCAGGCACAGTTTACCGCGAGGTAGTTTGCCAGGGCAGCTGATAGGGAATAGGTAGAGGAGGAGTGATGGATTTGAGGGGGGAGAGCATTCCAGAGTTTCGAGAAATGGTATGAGAAGGCTGTTGTTCCAGCTGAGGTCATACAACTGGGAATATTTAGTAGACGGGTGTCAAGGGATCGGAGGAGGGAGGGAGAAGTGGAATGGGAGCCAGCAACAGTGAGGAGGAGAGGTGGGGGAGGTGCCAAGCCAATTTTAGACAAACTTGGAGCAGTGCAGTAGGCGTTGATTTTCGAGGGAGGGGAAGGCGAGGGAATGGAAGAGATCACAGTGGTGGGAGTGGGGGGGAGCATTGATGGTGAAGCGGCAGAAGGCATTGAAGAGGGGGTCTATCTTGGATAGAGTGGCTTTAGGTGCTGCGCTGTATACTATGTCGCAGTAGTCAATCAAGGGAAGGATCATCTTCTGCACTAGTTCCCATCTAACCGAGGATGGGAGGAAAGAGTGGTTCCTGTAGAGGGCACCTAGCTTGGGGCGGAGTTGTTTTATGATAGCATCAATGTGATCAGAGAATGTAAGGTGGCGATCGAGCCATACCCCAAAGTAACATAAGGAAGCAATGTCTGCCAAGGTAGTCCCATCCAATGTGTGGAAGGATGGGAGTGAGGGGAGTAGGGACAGCCTCTGATGTGTGCCAAAGGACAGAGTAACAGTCTTTTTAGCGTTGAGCGTGAGCTGGTATGATCTGAACCAGTGTTGAACTTTACTGAAATCGGTCTGGAGGTTGGATGCAACTTCATCTGGGGAGGAGCCAGAGGCGAACAGGATGGTGTCGTTGGCATACATGTGTATAGATGAAGCTGAGCAGATTTGAGGCAGGTCATTGAGAAAAATGGAGAACAGGATGGGGCCAAGGACTGAGCCTTGGGGGACACCAGTAGTCACGGGGGGGGGTGTAGAATCCACAATTCTTACTGATTGTGTTCTTCCTGAGAGATAGGCACTGAACCATTTAGTAGCTGAGGCAGTGAGGCCGGCATCCAAGAGACTAGTTATCAGCAAGGGGTGGGAGACAGTGCCGAATGCTTTAGCGAGGTTGGCAACTATAGCAGAGGAGACCTGGCCCCTATCCATGCCGGAGAGAATGGAGTCAGTGAGCCTTAACAAAGATGAAGCAGTGGAGTGGCCCTGTCTGAATTCAGACTGGAATGGTGTCAAGAAGTTTGAATCAGAGAGGAAGGAGGTAAGTTGGGTGAGTACTAGGTGGTCTTGCAGTTTGGCCAGGACTGGAAGTAGAGAGATAGGGTGATAGTTTGCAGTGAGGGAGGGGCCCCCTTTAGGGAGGGGGATGATAACGGCATATTTCCAGGCCTGGGGGACAGTAACAGTGGTTAATGAGAGCTTTAGGAGATCAGCTAGAGGTGATGCTCTGACTGGTATGGAGAGGAGAAGGAATTTGGTGTCCAGCCCATCGAGGGAGTTACTTTTAGAAGGGTTTAGGGCCAGAAGGGCTTCTGACTGTAATAGGTTGGAAGGAGAAGGTGCAAGGCCTAAGTGAGTATGAGGTATTTTCTGCAGTGGTGTCTAGTGGAGTAGTAGGAGGCAGGGAGACGAGGAGAGTCAAGGCACAAGAGGTAAAGTATGAGTTGAACTCGGCAGCCACCACACCTGGATCAGCGAGGAGTGAGTTGTTTGCAGTTAGGTGCGGTGTGGGATTTTCCACCAAGGGGGAGAAGAGAGAGTGGATGACCTTCCAGAATTTGGATGGGCTATTTGAGTTAGACTGGAGGGTGGAGTTGAAATATTCTGCTTTAGCGAGTCTAGTTGCTGTGGTACACTTGTTACGTAGCACACGGTATCTTGTGTAGTCTTGTGGGAGGTGCGAGGATTTATACTTTCACCAGGCTTTGTCACGAGCGCATTGACAGGCTATGAGTTCTTGAGTGATCCAAGGAAGGTGGTTACCGCGAACCCTGGAATGATGCAGTGGGGGGGGGTGCCTGTTCCAAACAGTGAGGAACATGTCTTGGAAGTGAGCTAAAGCATCATCAATGGATGGGGTAGGGATGGGTGAGGACCAGTTGGCGTGGGCTAGGTCTTCGTGCATGGAGGCTAGGTTAAGGGATTTATATAAACGTTGGAATATGAACTTGGGGGCAGATTTGGGGTGGTGAATTTTTCTGATAAGGTAGATAATGTGGTGGTCACTCAGGGAGCAGCCCAGCTTGGATGACCCTGTGGAGGTGGGAGGTGAGTGCACAGTCTATGAGCATATGTTTCATAGATTTGGAGTTTAGTCAGGTGGGCTCAGTGATGGACTGAGACAGGTTCAGAGCAGCAGTGACTGTTCTGGTTTTGCTGAGTGAATGGGACAGCCAGTTGTGGTTAAAATCCCCCATGATATATAATTCCCCATTAGATGATAGAGAGGAGATTTGTGAGAGTAGGTCAGTAACAGTTGATGCTGGAGTGCCTGGCTGGCAGTAAACACCAGCTATAAAAATAGGGAGTGAATGGGGTACTTCCAGTTGAATCATTATGAGTTCATGGGCTTTTGGTGCAGACTTAGTTAAGACTACAGTGAAGTGCAGGGTGGCATTTATATATATGGCGATGCCACCACCTCTGCTAGTCCTGTCTTGGTGGGTCATGGTATAACCTAGGACTGAGACAGAGGTCTCATTGATATTTTTTTTTAGTCATGTCTCAGTCAGGCTGATGCTGTCAGGGGCATAGTGGATGGCAAGCACTGTGAGAGAGTCGATTTTGGGGGTGAGGCTTCTTATGTTTAGGTGCAAGAGGCACAGGCCACGGGGGAGGGAGGGGCCACTGAGGTTTGGGGTGATGGATGGGTTTGGAGAGGGCTCAGGCAAATTTGGCATGGTAGGGGAGCGAAGGGTGCCTGGGTTAGGATGTATGTCCCCAGCTGCGAGGAACAGGAGGGCAACAGTCAGGTAGTGCCCAGAGAGTTGAAGCTACCAATAGGTGTTTGAGCGATGTCTTGTGTAGGTGCGCGGGGGGCTGTGGGAGGTTGAAAGGGGAGGTAAGTAATGTTAGAATTGACCATGTGTGAAGGGGTGAAAGAGGAGGGCAGGGACATACGATAGAGTGGATCCATGTATGGCTAAGGTGAGTGGTCATTGGAGAGTACGGGGGGAGGTATAATCTTATAAGATCAGATAGTAAATGGGGTTGAGTTTGAGGGTAGATTTGGGGTGAGTTGGAGGGGAGAGTAGGATGGCAGAAGCTAATGAAAGTAAGGAGCAACACATAGCCAATCTGAAGAGACATTGCTAGTTCCATGCAGCAATAGGATGTATGGAGGGAGAGAGAGAGAGCTTTGAGGAAAGTATAGACTGAGCACCGAGGTTGAGATATCAAGTTGCAGGAGGTAACAGTTTCCTCTAGTGGCTAATGTGTATAGGGAGCTTATGGGAAACTGGGGAGATTTTTTTTTTTCTCTCTTTCTCTGGCTACGTGAGATGAGGTGCTATATATCTACTACCAGGAAAGGGCAGGAGGGTATTGGGGTCAGGTGGGGAGCAGTTGTGAAGCGACTGCTGGGCTTAGCTACTGATGTGTTTCAGTAGCAAGGAGAGCCAGTGGCCCATTTTTCATACCTGCAGCTTCAGTAGTTTGGGGGAACGGCTGCTGCTGTTCAGTCCTTGTGACCCGGAACCCTCGGAGGATCCTGTCCTGTTAATGCTGTGGTAGTGGTGGGCTGTGGAGACAGAAGGAGAGGTAAGGAGCTGTATTTATAGCCCAGCAGATCAGTCGCATTAGCATACAGGCAGTGTGGCACATTTAACAGAGCATCAGACTCCACAGCATGTAAAATTATGTTTTTCCCTTTTTTTTTTAAGTAACAGAACTTATTTAAACACTGCGTAACCTACTTAACCACATAGTTAACTTATTTAAACACACAGAATAGAACAAAGCCGTAATATGCACAGAGGCAATGAATTTACATGCTAGCTTCACTGTAGTCAATCATAGAAACATGAGTACTTTAAGTAGTGGCTAAGTAGATAAAATTAAGTAAAGAAAACACTGTGTCTTCTATAAGGCACTATCTGATGGAGTTGGAATTGAGCTATGAGCTTTAAGAGTCCAGGTTAAAATAAACTATCTCCAATAATGCACCGACTAAAATCTGAATTAAAATGGCACCAAATTAGCTACTGATGCGTTTCAGTAGCGAGAAGAGCTGGTGGCCCATTTTTTTGTACCCGCAGCTTCAGTAGTTCGGGGGGGGGAGGGCAGCTCCTGTTCGGCCTTCACGACCCAGGACCTTCAGAGGATCCTGTCCTGTTAATACTGTGGTGGTAGTGAGCTGTGGCTTCAGTAGTTCGGGGATAGGGCAGCTCCTGTTTGGCCCTCATGACCCAGGACGCTCGGAGGATCCTGTCCTGTTAATGTTGTGGTGGTGGTGGGCTGCGGCTTCAATAGTTCTGCCCCAACTTGAAGTTCCTCCTGAAGATTGTTTTGGAGTTCCACCTTAACCAGGTGATGTATTTCCCTGTACATGTTAGTTTGATAACCTCAAAATGTTTTTAATGGTATAAAGACCATACACCTTCCCTCCCTGTCCCATGATCAAGGTTCGGAGGGACAAGGCATGAATGATCTTTGGGGCTCCGGACAGGCTGCACCAGTTCCGGTACCTTGATCTCAGCCTCAGCAGCAGGCCTCCATGAAGATTGCCTCTCCACCCAGACCTGCTGTCTTGCTCTCAGGGGAGGATCCTCCACCCAGACCTTCAATTCCTGCACCTGATAGCTAGAGTTTCAGGCTTTGGGTCTCTCTGACAAGGTCCTCCATGTCAGGAAAGCCTCTCAGAAGCAGTTGGCTCACTCACCAGTGCTATGCCTACAAATGGAAGAAGCTTTCCATTTGATGTCAGGGCAAGGAATTAGACCCCTTGTCCTGCTCGGCGGTGGCGAGCATCCTGGCATAGCAGGCATGAGCTGGTATGCTGATGGTGGTGCAGGAGAAAGTGGTCAGTGCTTCTTTAAAGGCCTTGATCATCTGTCCCCACCATTGCGTGAATCACCACCACCTTGGGACTTGTTGCTGGTTTTGGTTATGCTCATGGGCAAGCTATTTAAGCCTCTGCACAGGTGTCACATCTCCCACCTGTTGTGAAAGACCACCTTCTTGATGGCCATCACTTCCACCAGAAGGATCATTGAGCTCTGGGTAGTCTCTGTTGGAGTCTCCTTATTTGAGTTTCCACAAGAACAAACTTGTCCTCTGCCCCAACTCGAAGTTCCTCCTGAAGATTGTTTTGGAGTTCCACCTTAACCAGGTGATGTATGTCCCTGTATACTTTACCAACCCAACCTTGGAGGCTGAGCTCAGGTTCCATATGTTGGACCTGAACTGAATGACTGCTTAATATAAGGAGCATATGGATGGAGTCCGAGGTGAGGTTAGCAAACTCTTTGTCACCTATGCTGAAACTGTACCTGGCAGACTGGCAGCTAAGTGAACAATTAGCAGATGAATAGTCTCCAGCATCGACCTCTGCTATAGGTTGGCTGGTAGGGAGCCTCCTGTTGGGTATAGGGCTCATCCTACCAGACATACCACTGCCTCAGTGGCTGCTCAAGGGACGTCCCTATCCAGTAAATCTGTAGGGTTGCTACCTGGAAGTCAGCACACATCTTCATTTCTCACTACCACATTGACCTTGAGTCATGCTGGGATGCTGTTTTTGGGGCCTCGGTTCGCCAGTCGCTTTTTCTCAAATAGGGGGTGTGCACCTTGCCCCCCCTCTGGGAGAACTGTGAGGAGTCAGCCAGAAGTGTGAATAGTACACCATATCCGGGATACTAGAAATGAGAGTTAAGTCACCTGTAACCGTAGTTCTAGGAGTGGTATATGGTGTTCATCCACACAAGCCACCCAACCTCCCCTGGCAAGTGGCACATCTTCTTGCTTCCAACGTGCAAGATCTGACATCACGAGGTGGTGCCAAGGAGTATACCACTTGGGTGCGTGGGTGGGTGAGAGGAGCTAGCTTGATGATCTTCCAGCCAGATCCTTAAAGGAAAAGAAGCATTGCCAGAAGTGTGGATGCACACCACGTACCACTCCTAGAACTACGGTTACAGATGAGTACCCTCATATCAGATACCAGGATGTCTGAAAGGGGTAACCCTGAATCTGTGATGGCAAAAATAAAAATAAAATAGGTTCTGTGTGGACACTGGAAATAGTGCTTACTAGAAAGAAAATAAATAAAAATAAATATAAGAAAGAAATGTCACTGCCATGCCTCCTGAATGGAGAAACAAGCAGGCAGATGACACAGAAAACAATGCCCTCACCTGAGGGCATATCAAAGATGTGGCGATTTTTCAAGGCCATTTAGGCCCCATCCCCCTGGCTCTGGCTTCGACCTGTCTGCCTGCGGAGGAGGAGGAAGGAGAATACCATGTGCAAGAGAAGTAAGTTGACTCCTTTGAATCAGAGGGTGCACCCAAGCAAGACTTTGGCTCTAGGCATAATGAGAACTATACTTCTTTGTCTTCATTTGTCAGATAAATGCATAATACTCCTGTGATGGACATATGATCAGATTGCTCTGTTACCTTCTTTTTTTTTTAATTCCTTTGTTAATGTAATCATGCTTCTGTTTTAAGTTCTGCTGTTTGCAAATTGGACACAAAACATGGCTTCCAAGGCCACATGTCCAAGCAGGCCTCATGGGGAAATACTACTGTATTTAGCCAACCCAGCTGCAGGGGAATGTTCGGCTCAGATTTTTGCTGTACATCAGCTGTCTGTTCAGATTGTTTTATTTTCTGTTTCTTAGTAAATGTGCAAACCCTTTGTTGTCCTGTAAATACATCCTGCTTGTAAATACCTGTAGTCACTAGTAAAGAATCCATTTTTTTATAGAATCATTGACTGCTTGTTTTATTTAAAAGGTAATTCTACTGTTTATGCTGAACTCTGGTTGCAGTCTGTCTCTGAAGGGGCACTCTATCCACAGTTATTGTGTTGATCTTCCTGACCGTGTGCAAGCAGGAGGTAAAAAACAGGTTTCCTGATTCCTATTCTGGTAAAAACCTGTTGGTGGCAGTGAACTTGAAGCCCCTAATGAAGGGGATTTTTGTCACAGCTCCCAACATCCCCCCCTGAAGAAACTGAGGAGGATGAAGATGCTGAATTTATGGATATGATGAGGATAGCATCTTCAAGGAGGTTAATAGTCCCCATACATAAATCACTTTAAAAGGCTGTATCAAAAATCATGTCTGTACCTATTTTAGCTACAGCTATTGATAAAGAAGAAAGAAAATATCAGGTAGACAGACAGGAGAAGGCATACTTGTACACCCACCTTGATCATCGAGGTGTAGTCTAGGCTGCTGCTTACGAGAGAGAGAGAGAGAGAGAGAGAAGAGAGAAGAGAGAGAGAGAGAGAGAGAGAACAAATCACCCCCTCTGCATAACACCCTGAAAAGGACTCCAAAATTCTGGATGCTATGGCCAAGAAACCCCTGAGCTGTCCTGCATATTAGGCAGGCAGATATTCAGCATATATAGCTCAGTACCAGAAAGCATTGTGGTGCACAGTTCTGGCACTTGCTGATAAAGCAGATAGTGAGCTTGCACAGGACTTGACTGCCACAGCATGATCAGTCCTAGATGCAACTAAATACCATTTTCACACTGCTGTGGATACCAAGGATGCTGCACCTAGTCTTAGCTTGTGCAATGTCCTTAAAAATATTTTATTAGCTAAGGACTACCATCCTTTCACAGGACATCCAAACCAAAGCTATGGATTTCTCCTTTAAGGGAAATTCACTTTTTGGTGATGAAACAGAGGCATACATGAAAAAAGTGGATAAATACAAAACCCCTTACAAGGGTAACAATGAGAAGGAAAATATTTCAACTTCTTACAGGCCCAGTGGAAGGGGAGAAAGAGGCAAGGGTTACTTCCCTAGAGTCTAAACTTCATATGCCTCTTATGAGTACCAGCCACAAAGGGGCTACTACAGCGGCAGGAGAAGGTGGGGCACAAAGCCTACTGTTGCTGTAGCATCATTACCCAATCCCCAGCCAGAGCAAAACCTCTGACATCTCTACCCAAGTCTCGCCCAGCCATTGCCAGTTTTGGCGGAGGGGGGGGGGACTGGTTCACTACCTTCAGGAATGGGTAAGCACTACTTCAGGCAAGTGAGTTCTGGAGGTAGTGGGCCAGGGATTGTCTCTGCAGTTCAAAAAATTCCCAAGGCTGCAGAAACACAAAAGCTTTCCAGCACTCTCTCTCCCATAGAAAAAATTCTGCTGGAAGTGGAAGTAAAGAAATTGCTGATAGCAAAAGCTGTAGAAAAGGTCCCTGCCTCTCAGTGGGGCAAGGGCCTATTCTCAAGGTACTTCCTAACCCATTATAAAAATGGGGAGGGGTGACCCACTTTGGATCTCAGGGACTGTATCTGAACAAGCATATAAAGAAAGAGAAATTCAAGATTGTCACATTGAGAACGATGATACCATCCCTGCAGTCAGTACAAAAAGGAGGTGCACTCACCTAGAAGATGCAGCAATTCATCACTGCCCTTTGACCGTATAATGCAGAGTTGCCACACAGACTGCAGCTCTTCAGTGCTGTATATTAAAAAGTGCTTTATGATATAGAAAAGAAAAAAGGATTAAGTTCACTTATCACAGGCGGTGTTGTTAGTACTCTCCTGCTCTCAGTTCTTTGAACCAAGACTGCCCAGTGCTTCAACCCGGATCCAGTTCTTTATCAGGGGTGGGGTCCTGAGTTATATTATGCATTTAAATACCCATTTGTGGGTTCCCATTGGTTCGCTGTAATATTGCCATTGTAAAAGCTTTAGTATTCATGATATACATAACAACAGAATAAGTGTGACCAAGTGCAAACATTTGTGTACATAAAACATCAATATGCTGCTTAAAACTCAGCACTAGTAACAAATTCAGTCCACAACTAATCAGTAGCATGGGGAGATACAAATGGAATGGGGAGGTTGTGTATGAAGTGTTGTACTGTATGTGTGAAAGCAAGAAAAGGTTAGTGCCGTACATAAACAAATGTTTTAAAGGTAAGTGGGGAAGGAAATGGGAAAAGGGGTTAGTAGTCGACAGATGACTAGAATTAGTGTCTCCCCATACTAATGATTACACTTGGTCACAATTGTTCTGTTGTTATGAATATTGGCAACTCTGCTTTATAGGCCCTGGACACACTGGGGGACTTAAAACGGTTTAAGTGCCTTAAAACAGTTTAAATCCCCCTAGCACTGTTTGCAGACAGACTACAAGCCCCTTAAAACATTTTAACAAAAGTGTTTTTAAACCCTGCTAGATACCTAGTCTTAAAACCATTTTTAAAAACGTTTTGGAGCTAGCATGGTTTTACTTACAGATCTGTCCAGGAGTAAAAGTGTTTTAATCTGTAATGGTTTAACTAAAACAATTCTAGCTGCAGTGTGTCCAGGCAAGCACAGTTCTGTGTGTTGGACTTAACACAGAATAGTTACAAGGAGAACAGGTTTGACACAAGCAGTGTGGCCACACTAAACCATTTTCAAAAATGGTTACTGAGTAGTGTGGCTGCATTGAAATGGTTTAGCTAAACTGGTTTTAAAAACAGTTTCAGAAACAGTTCTGTAGTGTGTCCAGGGCCTTACAGTCAAAGGGCAGTGACAAGCTATAGCATCTTCTAGGTGTGTGTGCTCCTCCTTCTGTATATATTTAAACTGTTGGTCTGGCTGCTGTGGTGTGTTAACTCTCAGTCTGTTACATCCCTGCAGTCGACACTGGCTGGGACCACAGGATCTGAAAGATGCCTATTTTTGGGTAATGGATGGCTAGTTCTGGACCTCTGGGTCAGCAGTCTCATAAAACTCTAAAATTAATAATTTAATATTAGGTTTATCTGCCACAAACAGTTTTGTTAGTTAAATAAACATAAGCGTAAATTAAATCCAGAATTTTGCAGAGATCGGTCATGTTTTTATTTTTTACCATTAGCATACGTCTCCCTACTACATCAGTATGGCGACCGCCAGAGCAAAACCAACTTCCACAAAAACACATAGTAACAAGGGCACACTTGCTTCAGGTGACAACAACTCTAAACTAAAAAAAAAGTCAGAATTAACCTCTATTAAGGAAATGCTGGCAGAAATAAAATTAGACATCTCCGACCTCAAGGTCTCTGGCTAAACTACAGCAGGACTCCTCAGATATTAAGCAGCGGTTTGAGGTAACCAAGAACAAAGTAAGAGCTTTAGAGGAGAACGTTATCCAATTACTGGGCAGCTCTGACTATCATGATAAACAACAATGGCTTACATATTAGATAAATTAGATGACTTGGAAAACTGGGGGAGATGGAACAGTATCAGAATTTTAGGAGTAGAGGGGAAAGACATGGCTGCTTTCTACAACAATGTTTTGCTGACATTTTCAAAAAGAACTTGGACTGACCATTGGATTAAAAGGGCACACCACTGTTTAGCCACAAAAAGGCTATAAACCTTGCCCAATTGCATATTTTTTAAGATAGTTAAGGAAGACCTGTTACGCATGGCAAGGGAAAAGAAACTGTTAATGTGTGTATGTGTGTGGGGGCGATCTTCTTATACCAAGACTTCTCTTCAGAAATTGTGCAGAGAAGGAGAAAGTTTAATGATATAAGGCTGGCACTACAGAAAAGGGGGATAGCATACTATATGAAATATCCTGCCACACTTGTAATTCAAGTAGGCCCAGGCTCCCCACTATATTGTGCCACTCCAGACTTGGCTTAGGACTTTATTGAACAGAATGGTCATACAAGGAAGAAACATCCTCCAGCGCAAGAAACTGCTAACATTTCAAATAATAGCAGGGCTCGTGTGGTGCAACAGGACTTATTGAATGCAGCTTTTGATATTAGTTCTCGAGAAAGAGGAAAATCTGCGCATGACCATTCTGATTCTACAGACAAGCCAACACTTCAGGTCCCTCCCCTGCATATGCATTGCGGACCTGAATCTCACCTCCTACTCAGCATTCCCACGACTGTTACAGATCGCCCATCGAAAGGAAAAGTAGACCTCCAGTCAGATCGTCTGGTTCGGGTTCCCTTAATAGACTGAGAGCGAATCCTAAAGGGAACATGTAGCTGCAGCAAGGATTATAAAGGCTCCTCCAGCTCAACCCCTTTGAAGGTCTCCAGCTCCACCACCTTCTAATGGCCCGCCCTCAGGGGAAATTATTTTCTGATAGCTTATTATCACTCTCCTCACCCCTTCTGACCTTTCCATTTTTTTAGCCAACTGGAACCCTACCTCAGCAATAACACTTTTGTTGCAACGCTGTAGGCACATACTTCTAAATTTTCTTGAGAGAACCCTTTAATTAGAAACATGGCTTCACTCCAAATAAGAAGGCTCTAGTTACAGCAAGGTCCTTTTCTTCTGGTGTGCTTCACATTTATTTTTGTCCCCGCAACTTCTGACTAGATTAACTAACTTCTGCTTATTATTGAATGGAATCTGCATTTCCTAAAATCCTGATGAATAGAGGTAGCGATCGTTCTGCCTATTCAAGACTTGCTGAATAGTATGCAAAAAGACATTGATTTTAAGTAGCTTTAAAGATTTAGTTTTCTACAATGTCTGACCATTAATGCCTATCTAAACAAAGTATTCAGCTTTGTGCTTCCTTATTTTTTTATGTGTCTGTCCTTGTTGTCATAGGTCTTTTATGTGTAACCCCCCCCCGCAAATGGGGGTTCCCAAAAGTCTTCCAGGAGCTTGCCTGAATGCTCCAAGTCTGGGTGGTGTTCGCCGTTTAAGCTGTTTAAATGTGGTTTCAAGTGAGTGCTATTTGAGCCTCCACGTACTGTCTCTTTAAGAGCTGTCTGCTTGCAGACTTAATTAGTTTGTATGGGGGGACTGTGTATTTAATGCTGGATTCCCACCCAAGCTGCTGTCAATTTGCTCCGTTTCTGCCGTCTCTATATGTGCAGAGGGAGCCTTGTTGAAAGATATAACTATTTGCCAGAAATCATTTGGAGTGACTGAGAAAATGTAGTTTGTCTAACCTGTCTTCATTTCAGCACAAACTGTTTCAGTGTAGCTCTTTCATTTTGGTCCTGAACTGCTGAAATGGACCAATCAATTGGGAGGGAGCCCTAAAATGGAGCCTGTGGACGAATCGGAACTTGGACTCTCAATTTTGAGCCAGCCACAAGGAGATTGTATGGGCAGTGACTTTGGAAAATATAGTTTTGACCTTGGTGCCTTTTTTCACCAAAAGAGGAAGTCTCATTGTGAGTGACAGCTGAACCAGCCAACAGAATGGTGTGGAGCTAAAGGAAATGCCCTGCTCTGTGACTGGAAAGATCAGATCGGTTGTGACAGTGAAGAGAGAAGGAGCTCTGTGCTTCTGCTGTGTATGGTTTCACGCAGGAAGCGCATGTGAGGCCCTGAGGTTCAGCCTGCAGCCGTTGTAAGTGCCAGTTCGGATTGAATCCGATTTGTGAGGAGAAAGAAGGAAGTCTGAAGAGTGGAAACCAGGCTCACCCTGTAGAAGACTGGAGAAATTGCTGAATTGCGCTCGTTCTGTCAGGAACTGAAGCTACTATGTGTGCTCCTGGGTATCTTGCAGTAATTGCGATCGGGATCTAGGAGCAGCCTGCCTGCTATAGTACTTTCTTTTTACATAAGAATGTGCGTAGTGCTTGTGGGGAATCGCTATTTCCAAACCCCTGTGCTGTGTGCTGTGTGTTGAAGCTGTAAGCAAACCCCAGCTTGTCTCAGACTAAATCCGTTTGCTATCTACTGCAGTGGGGTCCAGTCACAAGGACCTTGTCTCCATGCACTGTTGTTCTGGCTACCCAGAAGAACATCCACCATCCGGTTCTCAGCTTGGGTATTGTGAATACAAATCAGGGCATTCCCCTGCAGCCTGTTTTCAGTTACAAGTGTGTCATCTAATTATTGTTGTTTCACCTCTTCATGGACTGAGCCATCCAGCTCCGGATTACAATTGGGTGTTGTGCATATATTTTCTTCTACAGGGCCCTGTCCATCTGCATCTGCCGGCCAACCCCGGGCAACAGACCTGGCTAGCCCCCCCCCAACCTGGGCACCCAGAGTATGACTTTTCAGACTCTGTATGTGTGCACAGTAACATGATTTAATTCTGCCAATTAAATTGATTGCCCCCTCCTGTGTTACTGTCCACTAAATAAATCAGATTTGTTGTTATTATACTATATACTGTCTGTGATGTTGGTACTTATGGAAACAGTATTGTATTTTACTGTGTATGTTGTTTAACCTTATTTTACAGGGGGTCCTCAGAGATGTGCTGCAGAATCAGTCTTGAGGGTAAGTGGTACTTTATAAGTGAACAGTGTGTATAGGTGTGGTATTGGGGCAGTAACTCCTGTGTACTGTGTGAGCCACTAGAGGGAACAAAAGGGGGTCTCAGTGTCCCAAAGGGCTTTGACCAAACTAGTCTAACCACTACAAACCCTGACCTCTGGGTGGAGGCACCCGCCATAGAACCTAGGCCCCTCAACCTGTCAGTAGTCAAGCAGGCAGGAGTAATAGCCCTTGGGACAGCGCCATCTGGGGGTTACATATGAACATACGAATATACGAATGTGCCAACAGAAACAGAACACCCGGTTTATCTAAGTCTGCTCGAGTGTGCAGCTTGCACACCTAGTTTGCAGCTGCCCCACCCCCCCATTTGTCATCCCACTGCCACCCCACCTCCCCCATCCTCACTCTCCCTGTTCCCTGTCCCATGCCGTTCTGAAGCTGTTCACAGATTTACATGATACCACCCATTCTTGTAGGGCAATCCATTTTGCTACCACCCTCTCTGTGAAATGTCTCCTCATTTCCTTCCTAAATCTTCCCCGCTTTATTCTTAGCCCATGCCCCCTGGTTACCCTCCCCTCCTTAACTTAAAGACCCCGTCTGCCCCATCCTTATTGATCCCCCCTCAGATACTTGAATGTCTCTATCATGTCCCCCTTGTCCCTTCTATCCTCCAGGGTGTACATATTCAGGTCTTTCAACCTGCTGTCATAGTCTGTCTCTTCCATTCCACATATCATCTTTGTTGCCCTCCTCTGCACCCCCTCCAGTAGCCTGATATCACACTTTAGGTATGGCCTCCAAAACTGCACACAATACTCTAAGTACAGCCTTACCAGTGACCTGTACAGAGGCAAGATCACCTCTCTTTGCCTGGATGAAAACCCCTCGCTATGCACCCCAGCATTTTGATCGCTTTTGTAGCTGCTCCCCTGTACTGAGCAGTATTGTCCATGGTTCCTGTTATCATTACCACTAGTTCCTTCTCCTCCTTAGTGATCCCCAGCTTAACCCCTCCCAGCCAGTATTCTGTCCTTGGGTTCTTCACCCCAAAGTGCATAACCTTACATTTCTTTACATTGAACCCCAGCTGCCACCTCTCTGACCACTCCTCTAGCTTGCTTAGATCCCCCTGCAGCTGCTTCCATCCCTCCTCTCCATTTACTACTGCTCTGATTTTGGTGTCATCAGCAAACAGACTTATCTTGCTCACCACCCCATGTGCAATGTCTGATATAAAGAGCCCAAACAATACTGGCTCCAACACAGAGCCCTGTGGCACCCACTTGTCACCGACCTTGGAGTTGAGAGCTCCCCTCTCACCACCACCTGTTGCAGCCTCCCACTCAGCCAGCTTGTAATCCAGTTCATCATTTTTGCCCCTACCCATACACCAGTTAGCTTCACCCCAAGCTGCCCATGAGGCACAGAATCAAAGGCCTTGCTGAAGTCCAAGTAAAGAACATCCTCTGCATGACCCTTATCCAGCTCACCTGTCACCCAATCATAATATTGTATCACGTTGGTTTGACAAGACTTCCCTGACACAAATTCATGCTGCCTCACATCCTGGAGGCCATTGTCCTCTAGGTACGACACCAGTCTTTCCTTTAGTATTGTCTCCATGAGTTTGCGCACTATGGAGGTGAGACTTACCGGGCGACATACTCGTTCATCCTTTGGTCCGCTCTTGCGTAATGGTACTACATGTGCCATTCTCCAGTCCAGTGGCACACGTCCTGACACATCCCGACTTCAGTGAGGTGCTGTATAGATCCACCAGTGGCTCCACCAACACCTCCACCATCTTCCTCAGCATCTTGGGGTGGATACCATCCAGCCCCAGTGCCTTGTCTACCTTCAGTCCCTCTAGGACTCTACTTGCCTCAATTCTTCCATCTGTTGCCTCCTCTCCCCTGTCCCCACCCTCCCAGCCCATGGTGGTAGCGGTCCCTCCTTTTCTTCTGTGAACACTGAGCAAAAGTATTCATTCAGTGCTTCTGCCTGCTTCTCACCCTTTTCCTTGCACTCCCAACCCCTTTTTATCCTTACTATTGTCTCCTTGCACTTCCTTTTCTCCCTGATGTATCTGAAAAAGTCTTTCTCCCTCCCATTAATTCCCTGCACTAATCTTAGCTCCCTCTGGGCCTTGGCTTCTCTCACTTTTCTGGTCACCTCCCTGGACCATCTTGCATACTTCTCCCTGTCCACTTCCTTTCCTGTCCTTCTATACCTCTGGTGCACCTCTCATTTTTCTCTCACTCACCACCTCCACTATCTCTCTGTTCAACCAGCATGGTTTTCTTGCTCTGCTCCTCTTACTCTGTGTCTTGGTGCAGGCTTCTGTTGCCTCTGTAATCCCCTGTGTAATAATATCCCATTTCTGCTCTGCATCCATGTCCTGCCTTATGCCATCTAGTTTCTCTTTCAGTACTTCCTGCAACCGCCCAAAGTCTGCCCTCCTGAAGTTTACTACCTGAGTAACTGATTTCTCTGGCTCCCCACACATTGTGATATTAAACCACACCGTTTGGTGATCGCCGTCAGCTAGTGGGTCCTCCACCTTTATTTCCCTTACTGCCTCCCCAGCAACACCAGATCTAAAGTGTTCTTTAGCTAGTAGGTACACTAACCAACTGTGTCAGGAGACCCTCCTGGATTGCGTCCAGGAGCACTTGCTCTCTAGCACTAGAGGTGGCCGGAATGCTCCAGTCAATCCCCAGCAAGTTGAAATCCCCAACGATGGCCACCTTCCCTTTTCTACGTACCTTTCTGATTTATCCTGCTAATTCCCTGTCAAGCTCCTGAGACTGGGCTGGTAGCTTGTATAGCACCCCAAACCTCAGTTTTCTACCCCTTGAGTCTAGGAGCTGCAGTCAGATTGCCTCTGTTCTCCTTTCTTCCCCCTTGTCCCTTGTGCATTTGTCCATCTATAATCATTTAGTCATATCTAATTTATTATGTGATGCTGTTTTCTTTTTAGAACTTCCATTACTGGCTAAAACTACAATTTTTTATGTATCCTTATGTATATTTATGGGCTATTTACATCTCTCTTGAAGTTTAAACTCCAGGTAGCATTTTGATTGATGATCTGGTGGTGACTGTCTGATTCATAGCTTTATTTCTCAAAGAAATAGTAGACAGATTGAAATACAAATAAAGAAGCACAGCTACTGGTATTGAATTTATCCCATAGCAATTTTAATGAGATTGTGCATCAGCCAGGGTCTGAGAGGAGTCTTGAAGGCTTGTCTGGACCACTTTCTCTACTATCTGTAGTACTGTATGGTCACCTCCTCTACTCTCTATTCTGAATAAGCTAAATAAATATTTAACTGATCTAAGCAGTACAGTCACCCCCCAGGAACAAATTAAATTTGCTAAGCTTACAATTTGGCCTTTATATTTAAAAGATGTGTAATTTCTCCTCCACATCAACAGTAGTGGAATAAATTTTCCCAGATGGTTACAAATAAATCTACTGCATGTTACAAATCAAATAAAATCAAATCTTTATTTATCCAGGTGATCAGCATTGAGCAAGCTCATTTACAAGATGGACCTGCTGTTGTCCAAGACAGTTATACATACATAGATTGAGAATACAAAGTACAACATGTGCAAAGAGTTACAAACAAATTTACAGAAAAGTGGTAGATGCACAATATACATTCCAAGCGTTCTTGTAGGAACATACATGCATCACTCAACTTTGCTGTGGTATATACAGACTCCATGTATGCAGAAGTTGAGTTGGTATGTTTAATCATTCTTAATCAAGCTTCCATCAGAGGGTAAAATTCTTTGTATTTCAGCCCTCAGTGACCGTTTACCATACTTGGGTGAAGGTCCTGGACTGCATAGGGGCCCCAATGAGGTCTGTATGTTCTGCTTAAACGGTGAGAGGAGGACAATATGGGAGAAGTGGTGCCTTGGGTGCCGAGGGCCACTATGGCAGCTGACTAGTGGACTTGATTAAAATAGGGAGGGGAGGAACTAGGTTTGTGGCTGGATGTGGTAAGGATACGGAGTGAACCATCAGCAGGACAGCTAGGAACTATGGAAACACTTACAGATTTCGGCGAACGTTTTGTCATAAATGATCCTAAACAGGGCAAAACTGACAGGAGAGCTGAGTCTCAAGGATCTTTGTTCCCTGTTCCAGAGAGTAGGCAAAGCATGGCTTATGGCAGCCCTGCCAAAGTGGGTACTGATCCTGGGGATTTTCAGAGAAATTAGCGAATGTCTTCTTAGTGTGTAGCTACTGATTGGGCTCAGAGGGAGGCAGGCAACAATGCAATCTGGGAGTTTGTTGGTAAGGGCTTGGAATGTCCAGAGTGCTGCATTTTTACACCACCTATATTGAAGGGAAGACCACCCTACGGCTGCATATAAAGAGCAGTGATGTATGGAGGATGGGAGACCAGTTATAAATCTTAGCGCTCTGTGGTACAGGACATCCAGTTTTGCAAGGTGTGAGATGGAGCATTGGCCATAGATAACATCGGCATAGTCAATTAATGAGATGAAAGTTGATTGAACAAGCTGTCTTCTTGTGTCTGTGGTCAGAAGGTGTTTAATTCTGAAGAAGAGGCCAAGCCTCTGCCTAAGCTTTTTCATCAATTCTCCAGTGTGCCCCACAAAGGAGAGTTTGTTGTCCAGTCATATACCCAGATTTTTGAATTTAGGCACGAACTCAAGATCTTCGCCTAGAAGGGTAGTCATGGGAGGAAGGGTACCAGCAGCAGCAGAGTAGGCCCTAGTGCTAGATGGGGTAAAGAGCATGGCCTTAATTTTTTTGCATTTAGCAGTAGCTTTTTGCTGAGAAGCTGATGCTGCAGTGTATTGAATTCAGTTTGTAGATCTGTGCATGCGACTCCAGGGGAGTCATGGCTTAGATAGAGCACCGTATCATTGGCAAACAAGTGGATACTGGCTTCTGTAATGCCTAGGTCCAAGTTGTTAATGTAGATGGCGAACAGTAGAGGGCCCAGTATGGAACCCTGTGGGACTCCTCTTTTTATTGGTTTGAGAGGAGAAAGCTCACCTTTGACCTTAATTTGTTACTGCTTATCAGAGAGATAATCCTGGAACCAGTCCAGTGAGGTTGAGTCCATACCTATGGTTTTTAAGGTGGAGAGAAGTAGGCAGTGGTTGACGGTATCAAAGGCCTTGCTGAGGTCTAAAAACACAGCACAAACACATTTTTTGTTGTCAAGGTCCTGTTGCCAGTCATTAGTGACTTTGGCCAGCGCCGTAACAGTACTATGCTTTGCTCTCAAGCCAGACTGCATAGGGTTAAGCAATGTAGAGTTGTCTAGAAACGATCTCAGCTGTAAATCCATGACTTTTTCCAGCATTTTTGAGAATATACAGTAGGTAGAAGAGAGATTGGCCTATAATTGTTCAGGCTGCATGGGTACCCTGCTTTAAATAGGGGGATAACATGAACGGTTTTCCATTCTGCGGGGATAGAGCCCTGGGCTAGTGACAGGTTGAATAAGTGTGATATAGGTGAGGCAATTATGTGGTATGCTATTTTCAGAAAGTATGGGTTGAAGGAGTTGGCATAAGGTCTTCAACTTCTTTTATGGTGGTTGGGGAAAAGGAGAAGATCGTATCTTTGTTACTTTGGTCTGGAGGCTGGGCGGTGAGCTGTGGACGGAGACTACTTACTGGTGTATTATCGAATGCCATTAGTTTTAAGCATGGCTGTTGGTTGACTGTATATCAGTTGTAACCATTCATTCAGCTGTAGGCCAAGCCCCATCTCTCTAGTAATTTCTAGAATAAATTTCTATTCCAGCTGATCAAACGCTTTCTCCGTGTCAATAGCTAATAGAATTGCATCTTCAGATTTATGCTGAGAAATAATGTTTAACACAAATCTGATGTTCTCTTTAAGTGATCTGCCTTTTATGAAACCATTTTGGTCTTCATGAATGATATGAGGAAGAATTATTTCTAATCTTTTAGCTATAATCTTAGTAAAGATTTTATAATCCGCATTTAATAGGAAGATGGGGCGATACCGATAAGACCCACAGCTCAACGGATTCTTTTTTTTTTAAGGACTACTTGAATTATGGCCTCCTGTAATGTTTTAGGCAGAGATCTGGAAATATTAAAGAGTTAAAGAGTTGTTGTAATATTAGAATAAGTATTGCTGTATAATGTTTATAGAATTCTATAACTATTCCATCTGGGCCTGGAGATTTATTACCCGGAAGGGACATGATGGCACTATTAATTTCTTCTGCAGAGATGTTCTGGTCCAGAATGGTTCTGAACCTAGGTGGGACCATAGTAGGAGGATTGTGATGCAAATATTCCTTGCTTTGCTCATTTGAAATACTATCCGTATCAGATTGATATAAATTTTGATAGTAATTTAAAAAAATGCATTAATCTCATCAGAGTCTTCAGTTGTATGGCCCTGCTGGTCCACTATGGCTAATATATCATTACTTTGCTGGTCCTTACAGGTTTGCCAGGCCAGAAGCTTTAGTGGCTTATCAGAAAGGAATAAATAATTAGATCTGGACTTAATAATCTGGCATGTAATATTGTCCGATATTACCGAGTTGTATTGCTCTTTCTTCTACAGCAGCTTATTAAAAATATTACTATCTAATGTTTGACTGTGGTTGTATTGTAAATTAGTTATTTCTTTTGTCAACTGTTGTGCGAGTTGAGTCTGCATGCTATAACTATATTTTTCTATGGTCATAAGCTGGCCCCGAATCCATGTTTTAAAAGTGGCCCAAATAATGCTAATAGTTGTGTCCTGAGTGGTATTGTTTACAAAAAATTATTGCATTTCATTACTGTACCTATTAATTGTTCCCACTGTGGGATCTTTAACAAAAGGTAATGCATTTTCCAGTGTTTTATTGGGGAGATTTGATCTGAGAATCTGATTTTAAGTATACAAGGAGAATGGTAAGATATCAAAATCCATGGATATTGTATCTCAATAAGCTTATATTTTAAAGGATTAGAGATCAAATAATATTCAATCCTAGAATAGGAGATTTGAGTATGAGAGTAATGAGAGAAAGTTGTGTTTTCAGGATATTTAATTTGCCATGGGTCAATCAAATCTAATTCAGCAATATATTTCTTAATAATTTTATGGGATGAACTATGGGCTTTTTCCAGTTTTTAAGTTTTATATTGTGTATATAGTGCTAAATTAAAGTCTCCTCCTATAGCATATGGTGGTGAAAAGGTAGAAAGTGTTAGAAAAAACTAACTGAAAAAGTGTGGACTGTTCATATTAGGGGCATATATCGCAGCTACTACGAGTTTAAGATTTGGGATATTTATTTCGGTAATGGCCCAGCATCCAAATAAATCAGTATCAGATTTAAGTATCTTGGGTAGTGGATATGTTTTATTAAAAGTAATAGCAACCCCTCTAGAATTATCTTGAAAATTTGAAAGGACTCCTTTTCCCCATCAGTTACAGAACCAGTTAGACTCTGACTTGAAAAAATGGGTTTCTTGAAGCATGGCAATATGAATTTTTTTCTGTTGCATAATTTTAATTATTTTTAGCATTTTAGGCTTACTTTTAAGGCCTCTAACATTCCAGGTAAGAAGACATAATTCTGTCATCTAGCTATTTAAACTAATTAAGTTTGGCCTGGACCCCCAAAAATCCAAATTCAATTTATAGTTTACTTTTTTATCATTAGCACCCTTTAATTTTGCTATCAGTATAGCATGACCCCTATTTGGCTGGTATCTGCCTTTAAAACGAAGGGAGAGATTAAACCCCCACCCCCCCAAAAAAACTGGTTCTGGGATCGCAAGGATCCCAGTATCCCCAAAAGCATGATGACAAAGAAAGTCATCATTGAACTCTGACAGCCTACTATGGCATGCTCCTATGTTTTAAATTACAATCAAATAGCCATGCCACCTATCCAGATGTAATAAGAAATGAGTAAGTTAATACCTCACCCCACACACTTTTTTTCCCTTATCTGCATTCTTTTGCTTACTAATTAATTCCTCCCATGGCATTTAATGGTACTACAAAGAGGCTAACCTAAATAGTTACATAAAATTGGATACTTAATTATATTATCTGGTTGTGGACAGAAGTGAATCCAAAGAGGTAACAGCTTCCCCCTTGCCAAATGTCACTTGCAAGTTGGCTATGAAAACCAAATCATCTGCAAGCTGCTCCTGTACATAGCAAAGCATAGTGTAGAAAGCAACCCAGCCCATCAGGACCAATGGAAATAACAGAATTCTGATGTGGCAATTATCCCTCACACAAATCTGTTTAGTTGTGATTGATTTTGCCCTCACTTAGAACTGTTTTAGAGCGAGGAAATCAAGTGCCTTAGTCTGGGTTACCCTGTAGATCAGTGGCTGTGGAGGGACAATAACCCAAGCTGGAAAGTTTTATAACCCTGTACTGAAGTCACTCCTTGATTTTATTGTCTCTTAAGACAGCTTTCTATCCATAGTGCTTAACAGTACACAAGAGTAATTTGCACTTTATCCGACTCAGGGTACATATTGAACTGTAAAGAAAAGTGCTTGTTAATATTTTTTAACGAAAGGGCAGAAATGGCACCATTGAGTCATTTCCCGCTATAAACCTTATACATCTAGCTACATAAAGCGGCAAAAAAAAACATATTAACTTATTCAATTATAGTATATCTTTATGATGTCCTGTGGGATGTAAATATTAGGGCTAATAGCCCTTTCTGGAATAGTGAGCCCCCACAATAAAAAAAATATATTCTTATGCTGAAGTGTCACCGTATTCTTGCTCATATGCCTCCGTGGCCTCATCTGAGTCTTTGAATGTGTGTAGTTTTCCTTTATGAACAAATCTCAATTTTGTGGGGTATATAATTGAAAAGTGAATTCCTTTCAGGTAGAACTTGTTCTTCAGTGGGTTGAACAGCTTCTGTTTTGCCATTGTTTCTGGTGACATATCTGGAAAAACATTCAGTTTTATGTTTTCAGATTGGAGGCCTTTCTCTATACATGCTTTCTGTAGAATCACCTCTTTGTCCAAATACTTATGAGGCTTGACAAATACCATCCTAGGATAACTGGAATTTGGAAAGTGATTGCCAGCTCTATGAGCTCTATCTAATTGTATTTTGTATTCCGGAAATTGTCTATTCATAGTGATCGTCAATATTTTCTCAAACGTAGGAAGAGGGTCTCCAGTGCCCTCAAAACCTTCAGGAATGACATTTACTCATAAATTACCCCTTTGTGCGCTATCCTTCTGCTCGGCTATCTTGTTTTGAAGAAACTGCAGTTGCCTTTCAAACTGGGCATATTTGTGAGTTAAAAGGTTATCCAGGTTCTCCACTGTGGAGATCCTTTTTTCTGTTTCATCTGTTCTCATGGTAAGCTGAGCAAATTTAGAGTTAAGTTCCGAGATAGAAGAGGTCATAGTGGAAATAAAACTTTTAATTTCTTCTAGTGTCTGAATTATCTTGGATTTAAATGAAGTCAGAGCATCTAACATTTCCCCTTTGAAATTTAGCATCTCCTGAGTGGGTATGGTTAATTCAGGATTATCCATTTGTTTGGTTAATGACCCCAAATTACTGGAAGCCTGAGAGCTCGTCATGTTAAAACCCTTATGGCTATCTGAGCTTCCCTCTTGCTCCACTTTCCTTTGCCTACCAGGGCTTGAAATCTAAAACTCGCCCTCGGACCTGAGCAGCTCCTTCTGATGTGCAGCCTCAGGGTTCATGGCTTTTAAGTAAGGAAAAATATTACCTGTTGGTGGCTTTTTCCCCTTGCCCACTGGAGTAGCTATGAGTGACATTGGAGATTCATCTAAAATTGACAGGTCTGGGAGACTTGGAGAGTAAACTGGAGAGCGTTGGGAGCAGCTCGAAAGTTGTTCTTACCGTGATGGCGACTACAACTGGAGTGTTTATTGGCAGAAAAAAATGCCTGCTAGTTTGCAGGTACGTGGAATCAACTTAGACATAACGCAATGCAGGGCAAAGAGAATAAACTAATGCAGTTCTGTCTCTAAAAAGTTTACTTGTAGTATAATGGTGGTGTGGTGGCTCAGTTCACTATATTCGGAGCAAACCAACCATGTGGGTTTAGAACATATTGCTACACTTGGCTATCTTGGATGATGTCAGCACATTGATGATCCTCACAGGTGCCTCTCCCCAGTGCCTCCTCTTTGTCTCTCTTGACCTTAATCAAAAGGGATGATCTGTCACAGTCAAGTGCATGTCTGCCTGAGTTGTAAATTGCCTTTGTCACTGCTATGCTATGGCTCAGACTTACAGATGGTAATCAGTGGTGAAGATATTCTGGAAGATCAACAGTTACGGTAAGTATATAACTTTCATAATGGGGTGCTCACCTAAGGAAAGACAAAGACAGGCTAGAGACAGTGCAGTGTAGGGTAACCCAAGTGGTTCAGGGCCAACAGGGCAGATCCTATAAGAAACAGCTTATGGCACTGAACGTGTACCCACTTGAGGCCAGAAGAGAGTGGAGACGTGAAAGAGACCTTCAAGTTCCCAAAAGGAATGCATAAGGTAACCTGCGATTAACTATTCAGCAGAAGTGACAAGTTAAAAAGATGGGAACATGAATGGAAGCTAACAGGGGGAGATTCAGGAGGGATGTGAGAATGTTTTACTTTATAGAGAGGGTGGTTAAGCCATGGAATGGCCTACCATCTGATGTGGGGGGTGCAAAAACCATCAATTGTTCCAAGCATTACTGACACAGAGCTAAGGGAGTGATGGTTACTAAGGGGGCAGCAGTAATGCAGAGTGAAAGGGAGAAAGCAAGGGCACAAACCCCATCTAGATTTTAGGTCACTGGGTACCATAAGGTATAACAGGGCAGACTGGATAGATTGCTGATCTTTTTTTGCCCACATTGTCTGTTCCTTTGTTCTATGGATTATGACATCAGGTACAGCCATGAAAAGGGAGCAGATGAAGTCTGAGGGACAAGGATTCTATATTTTCAAGGGATCCACGATGCTGCATTGACAATTTCATGTTGACGCAACGTTACCCTGACACCACTACATCAACTGCAATTGCAGTCGGGAAGGTGCCGGTGTATGCAATCTTCTTGTTTTGTGGGAGGCTGTGCCCCCTGCACCTCCATGCAGGGGCTATGCCCCTGCACCCCCCTCTTTTGGATTCTCAACTCTGAGATGAAGCTGAGTCGGGGATGGGGTGCAGGGCCTTGGGGAAGGGTGCCGGGGTCCTAGGCAGACTTTACAGCGATGTGGCAATGTTGTTGGTATCAACCACGTTGATGAAAGTTGTCACTGTAGCAACAGTACACCATTTTCAAGCAGCTAGTCTTAGTAATTGCAGGCACACATAGGGGAATCTCTTTCAAATGAGAAAGAGCTCCAAGACCAGACGGCATGCAAGAAAGCTGAGGGAGTTCAGCTCAGAGCAATGAGATCAATAAGCAACCTCAAAGATATTAATCACAACCAAAGGTTACCCAATTTAGGGATGTATTCTCTGGAATACCACAGATTGAGAGGATACATGTGTATGGTTTCTCGTGCTTTGACCAATGATGACGTATGGGATTGTCTGGGACTTAGGCTAACACACCTAGTATATTTTTATTTATTTATTTTAATTTGTTCTCTGGGAGAGGCACACTGAGCTGGGGATCTTTTTCAGGTGCATCCCGAGGGAAAGGGAGTGGGGAGATTACACTCAAACAGTTTTTTTTTTTCTTTTTTTGAAATTTAAGTTTATTAGTTTTCAGCATACAAACAAGAAAAACCAAAAATGTGACAAGCCAAACAAACCCCCACTCCCCCGAACAACCCCACACAAGTAGACAGTTGAGTAATATATATGTCATACCACAGAAAACATACCCTCCCCTCCAGAATCCCTCCCCCAAAGAAACTCCCAGTACCCTCCCTAGAAGAAACACCTCCCGGTCACTCACAGAACCAACAAGACATTTACATCTCAACCTGTAGATCCCCATAAAAGCCCCACCCCCACCCCAAATGGGTGCACCCACATAAGACCTAAAGGAAAACCATCCTAAATCTGGATATCATTATATACCTGGAACAAAATAATATGTCTTTCGAACACATAGGTCATATAGAGCAACAAAGAGAAATCTAGAATCGGCAATGATACAGAAATAAATACTGTATACCGTATGAGGGCAAAGGGATCGGGTTGTCAGGCCTTAATATTACTTCAAGCATAAAGTTTGTAGTTTACCCCATCTTTTATAGAACAGATCCCTCCGGTCTTTAAAACTGGCAATCAAATTCTCAGATTGGAGAAACGACATCAACTCCTTCAGCCAATCAGCATATGATAAAGCCAGTTGGTCCTTCCAGTGCCTTAAAACCAGTTTCTTGACCGCCATGGACACTAAAGCCATGTGGTATTGGCGTTCAACACTATGTATGTTAGAAAAATCTCCCAAAACACAGACTTCGGGACAAAAGTAACCACTCAGACCCAGAAGGGGATCCAGATTCTCTTGGATCAGGGACCACAGTGGGGCCACTTTGGAACATTCCCAGAAAATATGAATTAAATTGCCCTCCCTCATTAGCACCTAAAACAGTCCGAACCGAAACCATTTTACGCTGAAAGAGTTTAACGGGGTATAATAAAGATTATTCACAATATAATACTGTATTAATCGCAACCTATCCTGAGTGTGGTATCTATGCAACTACGCCAAATATTAGTCCAGACCGGACAACATCAGGAAGAAGGTCAGTCCAGACCGAGAGCCCTCAACCCCTCACGCAAATCAAAATTTAAGAGATATGAGTAAATTAATGAGATGGAGGGGCTGGAAGCAAGACTCATAATGTTAGATAGGAAAGGTTGCACTACCGATTGCCTAAAGGTAATACTGAATTTAGTACTCACTAGGTGCCGGGTTGGAAGACCTTAAAGATTCCTTTGCTTGGTATATCAAATTTCTTTAAAATCTCATCCGAAGTCAGCAGCAAGTCTTGATTAAACAACTGCTCCACTCTAGCCTCTTTAAGTTGCGGGAGCCACTTTGGAGCTATCTAAGAGTTTCCGATTTTGACATTAGGGTTTAATGCCACTGGCTGTCCCAGGTCAAGTTCACTGGAAATCCGAAAGGATTTGAGACATTGTACCCAAGCCTTAAGAGTGCCGGCCACCATATTATCTGGAATCAACTGTGAAAGAGTCTTCAGGGGCAAATAGAACAAGGCAGAGATATCCAGTCCAAGTTCGGAGAAAAGATCCCTCTCCAGCTGAAGCCAAATTGGAACAGGGTTCGCTGTACTTGTGGAGAACCACCTTCCCAACTTAGAAAGGTGGGCCACCCAATAATACAGCTGAAGATTGGGCAATCGCAAACCACCCCCATCCTTAGGGAGCGAAAGATTAGTATAAGAGCGTCGAGCTCCCTTCCCCCGCCAGATAAAGTTGGAAAACAGCCGATGAAGCTGCTGGAAATAAGAGAGGGGGATCCAGAGATTGGTCAGGTTCAGTGGATAGAAGATCCGGGGAAGTATATTCATTTTAATAATATTGACTCACCCCCAGAGCGAGATAGGGAGAGCTGTCCAGCGCTGCAGATCCTGACTAATCAAATCCCGAACTCTATCTAAATTTAGTTTTTTCAGCAGGGAAAAGTCAGTAGAAAAATGGATACCCAGATACTTGATAGATCTGGGAGCCCATCTCATCCAAAGAAAGAAAGTCTTGCTTGTTTACATGGTGATTTAAAGGGTAAACCTCACACTTAGAGATATTCAGCTTATAACGAGAAAAGAAACCATACTGTCTGATAATATCAAGGGCAGCCTCTAAGGATGTTACTGGGTCCATTAGATGTAGCAAGACATCATCTGCGTATGCAGAGCAAACCAGCTCACATTGCTGAAGCTTGATACCTCTCACCTGAGGAGACGACTTGAGTTTGATCAACAGGGGTTCCAAAAATAAATTAAATAGCAAGGGAGAAAGAGGGCAACCTTGCCTAGTACCGGCAAAGAGACAAAAAGAAGAAGATAAAACCCCATTACAATAGATCTTAGCAGAGGGACAACTATAAAGTGTCTGAATCATAGCCAAGAAGGAAGCCGGAAACCCCATCTCTCCCATTACTGCCCACAGAAAGGACCAGTCAACCCGATCGAATGCTTTCTCAGCATCAAGAGAGATCAGGGCTACCGGGCACGTACGTTTGAGCGTACTGGGAGATATGTGACAGGGTTCTCAAGTGATCTGCCGCCGATCTCCGGGACAAACTGCCTGCTCGGGCTCAGCAGCCCCATCCATACTTTTTGATCCTCTCGGCCAATATTTTGGCTAGTATTTTAATATCATAATTTTGAAGAGAAATGGGATGGTAATTAGCCGGGTCAGTCAGGGTTTTATCTGCTTTAGGGATTAGAACTATTGTAGCCTCAAACAGAGCAGGATCAAGATCAGAAGAGATTGGTAGATAATTATATAGTTTAAGAAGGATAGGTATCAGATCTTTAGCAAATACTTTATAAAAGTTTGCCGGGAAGCCGTCTGGCCCCGGTGCCTTATCTGGTACCAAGGAAGCAATAGTACTATTTATTTCTTCAGCTGAGATAGGAACTAATAAGCTCTCCTGTTGGGTCTCTGACATACAGGGGATGTCTATTGCTCTAATATATTCCTTAACCGCTGAAATAGGGAGAGGAGAAGAGGAACAGCTATAGAGGTCTGAGTAGTAATCTTTGAAGATACACGCAATATCTCTAGGTGAAGAAACTACATTACCAGATGGAGAAGACAGGGAAGGAATGATCCTGAACCTCTAATGTAGCGTAAACGTAGCCAGCAGTTTACCGGCTTTTCACCAAACTCGAAATACTTGGCCTGGGTTTTATCATGAAATACTCAGTTTTTCTTTCAGGAGGTCTGAGTATTCGTTCTTAACTAGCAAGAGCTCGTTAAGATCCGATACAGAGGAAGTTACAGAATAATTAGCTTCTAGCTCCCTTTAATTTACTCATCAAAGCCAAGGACCTCGCCATCCTAGTCCTCTTCCTAACAGAGGCCATTTTAATAAGTTCCCCTGAGATAGCATTTCAGCGCTCCCAGACCATGTCAACTCTGGAGGTGGAATTCAGATTATCAGCCAGAAAAAGAACGGAACTAATTTCGAAACAAGCTGGTGATCTTTTAACAACTGTGTATTTAGTCACCATATTGAGTCTCGAGAGTAATCAGGATCTAAAGACAGTTGTATCCAGACTATAGCATGATCCGACACAATTATTGACTCAATACCAGAAGAAGAAATATTCAGGAGAAAAGGAGGGCTGACTAAGATCATATCTAACCTTGACTTAGTGCCATGCGGTTGAGAGTAAAAGAGAAGGCACGACAGGAAGGATTAGCAAGCATGGTCACCTAGGCCAAACATCGAGATCAGATCCCAGAGAGCCCGCTGAGCCGGGAGGGTGGCGTTTATCTTGATGTTCAGGTGGAAGAAAGGGCATATTCAACCACCCCAATATAAATTGAGCAGGAGGAAACCAGCCAACTTATTAGCCAAAGCCATGAAGAAAACGGGGTTACCCCCGACTGGGCCATAAACAGAACCAAGTACGACCCTGTCACCATTCAAAGTACCCTTCACCAAGACAAACCTCCCTTCCGGGTCTGAGACCGTCAGTTCCTTGAGAAACAGTACATGTTTTTTGATAAGAACTGCAACTCCTTTACTGAAACATGAATTCCCAGCAAGATAAGATTGGGAAAAGCCAGATCGGGAAAGCAGTCTGGTTTCATCCTGGCATAAGTGTGTCTCTTGCAAAAACAGGATATCAATGTGAAGAAGAGAACAATGATTAAAGGCCTGTAACCGCTTAACCCGATCCCTAAGCCCCCTAACATTCCAAGATGCTATCTTGACAGTATTCTTAGCCATTTCAAAAAAATAATGACATTAATAAACATCCAGATAAAGTCAACATAATATATGAATGCAAGGTGCACCCCATTAAACAACCCCTCCCAGAGATAAACTAACACAGCAAACCAGCAATCTTGCAGGACGTCTGGACATCTACTACTGGTCCCCATCCCCACCCTCCCAAAACCAAGAGACCAGAAAATTAATGAGTAATCAATCCCCAAAAGCAAATGCTCCCCCATCCCAGCCACCAAAAATTCCAGCCATGTCATACAATTTAAACCAGAACCTTCCCCACCAACCTCCATCCCCCACAACCCATATCCCCAACAAGCCAAAACATAGGTATTTACATCGGTAAGCCGAGCCAAGGTGTCCCAAAAAATAGCCAATCATCCAAAGGCTCAGGCCCCCGAGCCCCCAGTGCGAACCTCCAAACCCCCAGAGCCAGGCACCAGTACCAACAGAGAAGAGAGATCTGTGACCCTCCCGAGAGAGTGCCGACCCATGCTGCCAGGGTCACCCTCCCAGAGAGCAGCACCGGGGGGAGGTTAGCTAACCCCCCCATGTATGGCTCGCGATTCCACATCTAGCGAGCAAGCCCACCGAGCCCGACCCCCCACCCGGCCCTACCCCCGTAATCCATAACAAGTATAAGAGAGGAAGGATACGGAAGAATAGAGAAGAGGGACAGTCAAGTGTAGAGCGTGGTAGTAATGCAACCACCGGTTATGTTGAGCCCATTTCCCAAACGAGATCAAACGCGGTACCCCAACACCACCATGAGAGCAGAGCCAGAACGAGAGAATGAGAGAAAAAGGAATCCTACCCGAATCGCTGCAGTCCAGAAAAGAAAGAGAGTCCAGGAAGCCAGCAAAAATAAAATAAGATCCCCATGCAGGTCGTATTGTTAACCGGAATCCCTACTAGACGGTTGTTTCCAAGGGGAACCAAAAGGCCGAGGGACCAGCAAAGGTCCGTCTCCCAGGAAGTCCCCATCCAGAAACATTCACCGCCGAAACAAAGTTCCGCCGGTAAGGCAAATGGCTGAAAACGGGGGGGAGGGAAGCAGAGCTCACCGCCACAACCCAGTCTCAGGCCAAGGAGTCGGGAAAAGAGGGAAACCAAACAGAGAGACCAAAGAAACCAGAGAAACAACAGGGACGAGAGGAAAGAGACCAGAGAGAAAGGAGAAAGACGAGAAGGCAGCACACGGCCACCGCTAAGTAAGCATCATTTTAAAATTAATACAGCTGCAAAAATAAGTTTAGTCCCAGCATAAAATAGGGTTCAGTTCTCCATATAAGGGCACGTAGGGATTTCAGCCATGCGATTTGAATAGGTCCGGCAACTTAATTTCCAGGTCCTTGCAAGCCGCCTCCGGGGAGCTGAAACTAGCAGTAGCACCGTTGATAGTAACTTTCAGGGTCGCTGGATACGCCATTCTAAATGGAATAGAAGCTGCTATCAGTTTCTGTACCACTGGATGATAGGCTGCTCTTTTCTCTCGGGTCTCCTTAGGTAGGTCCTGGGTAATCCTGATTTTAGATGAACCCCACAGTATGTCCTTCAGCTCACGGGATTTCGTAAAGACATGATGTCTCTCCACATAACTCAAAAATTTAACAATAATGGGACGTGGAAGGGACCCTGAAGCAGGCCTGGGTCTCAGGGAACGATGAGCTCGCTCTAAGTGATAGGTAGGGCTGATAGGAGATGGGCCCACCACTTTGCACAAGAATTTCTGCAGAAAGGCCATAATGTCTGGGCCTTCCTCCAATTCCGGTATACCCATAATTAGAAGATTGTTTCAGCGGTTTCGTCCTTCCAAATCCTCGGTCTTTGCCTGCAATTTTTTAACTTGCTGCCTGAGTTCAGTGATCTCCGTTTCTGTTCTGGACTGCCACATTTCTGATGAGATTAGCCTGGTTTCCATGTCAGTGACTCTCGTAGAGACGGAGGAAAGATCGCTACGCAGCGATTTAAGTTCCCCAGCTAATTCTTGAAGGATATCCTTTAGGGGAGTAAGCTCTTGGAGAAATCTGTCTTCAGATAATGGTACAGCCTGCTGCCCTTTGTCCCCACTTCGATTGGCTTTGGTAGGGGCCTGGTTCCGCTGTTTCTTGGAGGCCTTCTCTGGGGATGCAGGAGGTGTATGCCTGACTGAGGCCTGCCTGCTATCCACTTCCATCTCAAGCCTGCAACCGTTTTTCTTTGCTGCAGCAATCGCCAGATAGTAGTAGGAACCTTCCCCAAACGTTTCTTAGACAAATTTGTCAGGAAAAAGAGCAGGATACCTAAATAAATGCTCAAAAAGGTGGTCAGCGGGGGGAGCTCAGAATCCCAGCTGCTATCTAGCCAGATGCCATCACGTGACCCCTCCACACTCAAACAGTTTACACCATTGTAGTACAACAGAGATTGACAAACAAATAACAGACTGTAAAGTAATAAGTAGGTTTACATAATGCGAGATACAATTTCGAACACAGTTATTGAAATAGCATACATTGGAGCTTTATTCAGAGTACAAATAGAAAGCAATAGGTTGTACACGGTGTGATAGTAAATACAGGTGTACTAAATCAGGGTTGGAAAATATAGCAAAACGGAGGTAAAATTCTGAAGTGAGTAATGGTGTTAGTTTGAGTGAAAGGAAAGCAAGAAGGGGAAGATTTTTGAGGGGCATGGAATCAGGTAGAGTCAGAAGGTTTTATTTGGGGTGTCTGCTCTGGGTAAAAAGGTTTATCAGGGGTAAAGCTCTAGAGGGGATATGGGGGAAAAAGGAGGAGGGTAAGAGAATGACAGGGAGAAGTAGAGTCGGGGTAAGCAGCGATAAGTGCTAGATGCTTGGGGTACAGGTGCAAACAGAGGCTTGAACAATGTGAAATTGTTTTCAAGAAGGAAGACTGCATTTGCAAGGGCAGGTGTTTGCTTGACTGGTTATGCATATCAAAGTGCATTTTAGGAGAGGGACTGAAAGGGAATGTCTGACATGGGAGAGAAGGGTGTTCCTGAGTGAGGGTAGTCTGTAAGAAAATGCTGCTGCACCAGAAGATGAGGAGGGTCATAGTAGGGAGAAAGTGTGGGTGTTTCTAGAGCGAAGGGAGTATGGTGTCTCAGAGGACGGAAACAGAAGTTGGGTTAGGTAGGAGGGTAAAGACCCAAACCAGTATTTTGAGATGAAGAGAGAGGAGTGGAGTTGATGTTGGTGATAAAGAAGGGTTCAGGAAAGGGACGCAAAGAGGGAGCAGTGGTATTTGTGTTTGTGGGGGGGCATTTAGGGCAAAATGACAAAAGGCATTGTAGAAGGAGTCTAGCCTGGCTAGGTGGGAGGCTGAGGCAGTGCTGTACACGATACTGGCATAGTCATATGACAGTACTGTAGATCACACACATTACAACTATGGGGTGATCATTGTTACATTAATAGGAGAGCACATTGGTATACTCAAAGAGAGGTAACATTTTGGAATTCTTTACCATTCCATGTAGTGGGTAGCAGGGATATGAGAAAACTTAATATCAAATTGGATGAATACTGCGTAGGTATTGGAATAACTTGGTACAGTTATTAATTGAGGTGAGCATTATGGACAAATTGTCTCCTCTGCTCTGCGTTCACCTATGAGACCTATGAGGGGAAAGCTTGAGTGATGTAAGGAAGTACTACTTCACTGAAAGAGTTGCAGATGCATGTAACTGGGCAACAGAAGAAAAGCCACAACTGGAGACCAGGTACTACAGTTAAAAAACTAAACCACGGAAGCAGAAAAACTAGACACATGGAAGGCAGATGAAACAACCAGTAAAGTTGCTTTACTGTTGTTGCATACATTTATTTAGGTGAAGGAGTGTACACAAAAAACACTTAACGTTTCACCATACTGGCTTTGTTAAGAGTGATGTGTGCCACCTAGAGTGCAACCTAAATAGTGTGCACATAAAGGTGCAGACCCACAATACCAGTGCAGTGAGTGTGAAAGTGCTCAGTATTTCTAAAAGGGTTACAAACATGCAACAATGCCTTTAACCTACCGCATGTCAAGAATTTAAATATGATAATACAAAAGGATAAATACACTTCAGTTTTCACAGTTCATAAACAACTGTCAAGTTACACAAAGCACATGTTGCATATATATTCTGAAAGCATCCTGATATCAGAACAAGATACAGACTGCTGGTATCTGAAAGAGATAAAAATAAAACAGACCAATACAGAAACCCAGCTAATAACCAGGGGCACTGGAAAATTGCACCTGCAGTTTTATTGGGGAATCTGTAATTTTCACAATTCTCCTCAAAAACTAACGTTCCACAATTTCTTGAATTTTTGAGTTTTTACTTCAAATTGTGTAAAATGTATTAACATTTTCAATAAAAGGCTCTCAAATATATTGTCACGTTTGCATGCAGACTTCAATTTGGCCAAAAACAATGCAGTACAAGGTGGGGAAGGGTGTTATGTGACACTGCTTTTATTTGAATCCTTGTCTGGTTTGGTTTCAAAATCCACTGGCCAAGCATAAGTGCACTTAAACACATAACATTTGATTTGTGTTGAAGCAGTTTATCAGAAAATGTTTTGTTGCTAGAGAGATCGAAACAACAGGTGTGAGAAAAGATGCAAATTATCCCATTCACCTAAATGGGTGCTAACTGCAAAGTCTTTTTGTAAGTGGTATGGCTGTTTTTTTCTTGTGAATATACTTTCATTCAGACTAGTTTTGATTCAAACAGCTGGGATTTTGGATGGCCCTGCTGATTATAAACCATAGGCTAGTTGGTAACAGTGATCCTGCTCTTAATCTACAACCTAGATGTTCACAAGCAAAGACCACAATGACAACTTGACTGAAATCTGAAAACAAGCTTATAAAATACATACAATGTTTGTGAATATTTATCTTTAAACAAAATCATTGCAGCCAGAGTAAAACAAAGGTAAGTTACAGGTACCCTGACTACTGTATGATGCAGTAAAAATATATTGGTATGATTTTTTTTTATTATTTGGTAACCAGATAAGGCCCACTAAGTACAAATGCCTGCTTTCAGGGGTGACCCTTGAGCACTGGGGAGGTTAAGTGGCTTGCTCAGAGTCACACAGCATGCAAGTTAAGGTTGTGGGATTCAAACCCAGGCCTGTTGGATATACCAAGCTCATTCACAGTGTGTTACTCTAACCGCTAGGCTATACTGCCAGCCCCAGTAACCCCCATTTAAAGTTTTAATGTGTGATTTTAAAAATATTGTTTAGTACCTACAGTGCAAATTATGAACAGTAAACATTTTAACAACATAATTTTTTTTACTAAAACTATATTATTAATCACTCTCTCTGCTTTTTTTTCTTGCACCAAAGTGGGTGAATAATTAACAGCACACTGTAAATAGCTGTTGATCAGGCTTCATTATTCTACATCCAGAAACAGACAACATTTGTTGATCTGGATTTATTTAATATTGATCTTCTGTGGCTCAGTAAACTGTATGAGGCAGATGTTTTTAGATTTTGGAATACAGGCAACACATCGATCAATTTAGCATTCATTTTAGGAACACACACTTTTCTTCATGTTTAGAACATATTCAAGTGGCAATGTATTCATTTAGCAGTTTATTCTGACTAATATATGTTGCAGAAAACAGTAAAAGATTTATTTTGGAGCACTCAGGGTCTATACTAGAACTCCACAATTTTCACAAAAATTCTACACAGTTTTGAGTAATGTTTTCTGAAATTTTCCATTGACCCTGCTAATAACCCACTGGACCCAGAGGTGGAGATTTAGACTTAGTGTTTGCTTAATGGGAAAATTACTGGATCTTTAAACTACAGGCTACAGTATTTCCTGGCCTGAATGATTGAGTTGAGCTAACCCATCTTAAAAACAAACTGTGGTCCAAGTCAATATGGCTGCACGTAGTTTTTATGAGTGTTTCTGTAATTAAAAAAAAGAAACAGATCGCAGGAAGATATAGCTGTGAAAGCTCTGGTGAAACATTAATCGGAACTCTCGCTGCACCGGATTAGCCATACATTGCACCAGATCAGCCATATGTAAGATGGCCAATGTAACAGAACTGTGCATACACAATACTTGCGCATGCGCAGTTGGCTTTGGTGGCCATCTTGGGTATGGCGCTGTCAGTTCCGGAATAACGGCACAAAAAGTGGTGCCTCCTGAAGGAGGTGTGTTTCTATGGCTGGCAGAGGGGAAGGGCTATAGAAACACACAGGAGTGGAACTGTGCTTCTGCACTGTGGAAGCACCCCGGAGCGCTGTCTGGTCACGTACTCTCACAGTGCTACAATACATATAATGATGGCAATACATCTGCGGAGCTCCACCCAAGCAGCCATTAAAAAAAAAAAAAATATGTATGGGATTTGTGGGTTCGCTGGGCATCTGTATTAATCAGTTTTATTGATCTCTCTTTCTAGATACCAGGATTCTGTATCTTGTTCCGATACCGGGATGCTTTCAGAATATATATTCATCATGTCTTTATGTAACTTGACAGTTGTTTATGAACTGTGAAAATTGGAGTGCACTGTATTTTTCTCCGCACTATTGTAATTTTTGAGAAGCAGTAAGTTATAGGCATTTTTGCATATGTTTATAACTGTTTTAGGCATACTGAGCACTTTCACCCTCATTACACTGGTATTGTGGCTCTGCACCTTTAAGTGCACACTATTTAAGTTGCACTCTAGGTGGCACCCATCACTCTTGACAAAGACGATATGATGAAATGTTGAGTGTTTTTTGTGTGCACCCTCTCACCTAAATAAAGGTATGCAGCAACAGTAAAGCAACGTTGCTGGTTGTCTTATCTGCCTTCCATGTGCCTAGTTTTTCTGCTTGCCTGAAAGAGACTGCTAGCAGAAGTGGTGGAGGCAAAAACAGTTGGAGGCATCAACCATGCATGGGATAGACACAGAGAATATCATTAAATAGGCATGGAGGAGGGTGGGTCGCCAGAGGTCAGTTAAGGTGGAAGCACCACTGTTCGTCAACAGCAAAGCTGCCGACATCTCCTACAGTGATGGCATAATGCCAACACGTGGTATTGTGCCATCCAGAAACTAAGTGTTTTTTTTGGGGGGATGTGACCCCTGCACCCCTCATTTGGGGGACTCTGCCCCCCCACCCCCCACAATTATATATCATCAACTCCAGGTCAGAATGGTTTTGGGGAAGGGGCAGAATGCCGGGAGATGCCACATCAGCGAAACCTGGACTATTACAGTGACTTTCGCTGTAAAGGTCTTTTTTCGGGTTGTACTGTTGTGTCACTGTGCAATGGGCCACCGGTTAAGGTCCCCAGAAATATTAAATATCTGAGTATTACTCTATTTCCAGCCCACTCTCAAACCACTCATTTGAAGCTTGCCATTATTAAAAATAGAATTGTTAAAATGTTGGATCGTGGGGAAAACGTTCCTGTTTCCCTGTGGGGTTCAACTGACACCTCAAAAATACTAGTGATGCCGCATAACATCTGTGTTTAACGTACCAGCAGAAATAATTGAGAAAAAATGCTAATATCTTGTTAACTTTTAAACCACTCTTATCAACTAGTATATGGTGGAACAGAAGGGTATGGTCCTGTGACATTTTTACAGAAAGACAGTTAACAAATATAATGGCCTGGCTAAACCAAATTGGACTGATATTAATTTGTTTCAAAATGGAGAGTTTAAGATTTCCAAGCATTTCAACATATGGGCCAAGACTATAATTTGCAAATTCAATTATTAACTTATAATGCCCTTGAAGCTATCCATTTTAGGCCAGCCAAGTGGCATTGAGGGTTGAGGTGTTGGATGCCACACTTCATGCCCTGCTGGCAACTCAGGTTTGGGAGTGACCTCAAGTTGCTGGGAACTGGAAGGGGGAGGAGGGCTAGGAGATGATTGTAGTGGTTGCTGGGCTGGTCTCATCTCTTGGACTGGACTCGGGAGAGATCTGTGGTTCTGGGAGTGCATGCATGCCTCCACATGCATGCACCTGCCATGCATGCCATGGTTCCGGGTCAGGACAGGAGAAAAACAAAAAATACCTATGTCTCCCTGTTGCCATGTGTGATGGCTCCCAACACTCTCAGACCCTGCTCTTTGTGGCTCCCCACCTGTAAAGATGGTAGGGGGAGAGACTGACAGAGTTGGGAGTGAAGAGGACCTGATGGCAGGAGTAAGGGGCAAAGGAGGGGGGCAAATGGCTATATAGAAAGAAAACTACCCGTTTTATATATAAAGTACCTAAGACAGCATCGTATACAGCTGAATGATCTGCCCACTTTTATTATTGAACATAAATAATTTTGTAGCCAAACAAAAAGAAATAAGATTTTGATGTAATAACTGGCCCAGTGGCACAGAGGGCTGAGGCACTGGATACCACCCCTCCCACCATGCTGGTGACTCAGGTTTGGGAATGGACTGTCAAAAGGTACATTTAAAAAAATTGGAATGCCCCCATTTTTCCATCCTTCAACAAACAACAATGGAGTAACTCTTTTAAAGAGAGCCTATTTTATAAAAGCCTAATCAAGCATATCTACAATTTAGAAGATATACATGATTGCACATGTATATTTTTTTACTTAACCCTTGCCCCCCTTCTCCTCTGACTTTCCTCTATATCTTTATATCTGGATTTTTTGAGAGAAATAGCTATAACTATATAATTTATACCCTTACCTGGAGCACTGTGTCTAGTTTTTGAGGACACACCTCAGAAAGTACATAGACAGGGTGGAGGAAGTCCAGAAGAGGGCAACCAAAATGTGCTGGGGCTGCATGAGAATCCCTCTGAAGGGAGACCGAGGAATCTCAGCATGTACACCCTGGAAGAGAAGAGTGTGAGAGATGATGTGATGAGACATAGAAGTGCCTCACAGGGGTGAACAGGGTGCAGGAGGGAGGGCTTTTAAATGAGAAAGAGCACTAGGACCAGGGGACATGCAATGAAACCAGAGTGATGGAGTTTAAGACAGATGTGAGGAACTATTTCTTGACTGAAAGGGTGGTAAATGCCTGGAACAGACTGCCAGAAGTGGTGGAGGCAAAAATAGTAGGGGGCTTGAAGCATGCATGAGATAGACCCGGGGTGTGTATTGGAAAACAGGCAGGGAGGAGGGAGGGTTGCCAGCGACCAGTTAGGGTCTGCAAAGACAGATTAGGCAGGGAACATCTGGGCAGACTGAGTGGGCCAAGTGGTCCTTTTCTGCTGACAAATTTTGTGTTTCTACTTGGGTTAGTTCCTTTGTCGGGAGATAAAAAGTACAAATGTGGTTTCATTTATGATTTTATAAGATACTATAGTAATGAATTGATGTTTTTGAACTAACAACACGTTTTATATTGTATTTTCTTTTGTGTTGTATTTGCTCCTTTTTTCCTGATTTATCATTTAAGAAATCTTCAATAAGGATATTATATACAAAATGTATTGTAATTGCAACCCCCCCCCATCAGCCTGCCACTGGGTTACACATATGCCCTGATGGGGGTGGGCATAGCTTAGGGAAACTTCTGTGCCATGGGGTAATTTGACTTTCGACTTGCCAGGAGTCTGCTCGCAGTTCAATGCATCACAGCTGCCATATCGTTCCCGCTCTTCCTGAAGATAGCAGTTGGCCTAGATGGCACAAAAGAACAAACAACACATGGAATGGCATTGCATATGTTGTCTTTTTAGTAGGGAGAATGGGTCTACTCATGAGAATTCATTTGGTGCAGTTTCAATTCATGCTGAGGGAGCACAGGAGCGCATGATCCAAATACTGTAGTTTATCCCAGACATTGTCTCTAAGTCATTGTGCCAACTACCTTGGGTCCACCTGACCCATCACACGATTATGTGGTCTCTTCCATCTATTTATGCCCACAAACCAGGCTTACTAGCCAGCCAAATTGGGGTGTTACCTTACCCTGCCATTGGATGCTGCTTTTTAGATACTGTATTGCTTTTCAAAGATTCAGTTGATAAAGTCTTTTGAGATACTATATTGCTGAGGCTGCATAAATCTAGACTCAAGTACTGGGTAGCAGTGTTGGTGGGCAGAAGTGGTATAATCTCAGGCGCATACCAAACACTGCTAGGCATGGTTCACCTGAACTTTATGCAATTAAAGGCACAATGGGAACAGGAGACACAGATTCAAATTCTAGACGAGTCATGGATCCAGGCATGGCACTGGGGCTGGAAGGTGATTGCCTCTCCTGGGAGGTGAGAGTTCAGGCGGAAGTGCCTGGCACATTTTTTCCACACCCCTATTGATCACTGCCCACTTTCAGACAGGTAACTCACCCCGTTGTTGGTGGCAGTGCAGGCCAGTGGGCTCAAATTTTCACCTCTTCTGAGACTGCCCAATGCTGAGACCTTACTGGGACCAAGTCCATGGGATCCTGCAAATCCTCTGGGATAGGGACACCCCCAACACATTTTAAACTTTGGTCCTAGGTATGCATGTCCCAGGGTTAGATGTTGGCCCTGGACAATGAAAGCAGAGCCAGATTCTCATTCTCATTTGGACTGTGGGCAGCTGAATGTCTGTATTAACATGGACTAGATGTTCAAACTAGAGGTAGCAGACACTGTTTTGCTTCACATACCTGTGGCCAGTTATTGATTGGTTATGTACTGTATGAAGCAATAAAGTGTCCAGCACTACAAGTATGTAATGTTTGATCTTCACATTTTGCTTGAATAAAACTGAGTTTAAAAAATAAAATCTAAATTCAACTTCAAACCTGCCGCCTTGCACAATGGAGCATTATCCCTCTGGGCATGATTAGGGATCCTGGGCCCTCTCCTCTCTGCAAGGCACCTCAGTCCAGACTTTAATAGACTGGGCACTGACCCTGCAGACCCACCTTCCGTGATCTCCCACCATGATAATTGGCGCAGGCAGCCAACCCTTCATTTCAGGAGCAACGCACTTGCCATACTGCTCTTTACTTTAATGGTTCAGGATGCATTGGGTAGTTACTGTCATTCTGATCCACAGGGTCCCAGATGAGTTCTTCAGCTTTCAAATCTCCAGGGAATCCTTCCAGGCCTGAAAGCCATCGATGCGCACTCCTTGAGGGGGTATCCACCTGGAAACTCCACTTTGTTACTTTTGGTCACAAATCCCTTCCCCCCGCACATCCCATAGTGGGTCATGGGCAGGAGAGTTGGAAGGTGCCCTTGCCACCCCACCTCTGTCACCCTGCTATTGTGCCTGGCCCAGTAAAACCCCTCTAGGCACCCCAAATGGACCTCACACAGTATTACGTGAGGACCCTCGAGTGACTGCCTATTACCAAGAACTCCATTCCAGGACTAGCTCTCTTCCTGTCTAACATTCCTGTATAAATTTCCGTCCCTAGTCTTCTGCCCTCCCACTAAGTTCAGAGACCTAGTGCCACTACACCCAATGCTCTGACAGGCAGTACTAGTAACAACCCTGCCCTCTACCTGGGGAAGGGATTATTACTTAATAAAGACAGACAGACAAATATAGAAAATATGTGAAATGAAAGTAGAATAGTGTGCCATTATTATTTTCCCTGAGCAATCCCAAGCTCTTTAAGGGTCCCCTGGACACCTCTGCTTCCAGATAATTTATGAAACTGTTGTAGTGGCCCCAACACTAATCCCAGCTTGTCCTCTGTACTCCTGTCTCCTTCCCTCAATTACCATGTTGCAATAACTGATCTTTGTCAACATAGGGCATTAGTAAGCAGTCTCTGATCCAGCTGCCTAGTCCTGCTAGAGAACCAAACTGCATGAGATGACACCGAGCGATGCCTATGAAGCCCCTACCCCCATAAGCAAATGCATCACTTATGTAATATTTGGGACTGAGGGGACCTAGTTGCTCTCAAGTAGTGTTTCTAGGGATGTGGATATGGTGTACTATCCACACCTCTGGCAGAATCACCGATAGGTCTTCAAGCTGGCTCCTCCCACTCACCCAAGTGGTATCATCCTCAGCACTGCCTCATGATGTCACATCTTCCTTTCCGCTGGAAGAAGAAGGTTCCCTCCATCGTGCTCCACATTTATGTAGGCCCTATCGTTCTTTCACTATTTCTTTTTGGTCTTCGAGTTTGCTTCATGGTTTCACTGTCACAGCATGATGAACTTGGCTGATTCCAAGCTGATGCCTGGTTTCAAATGTTGTCTGTGCAGACAAAAAATGTTACGCATGGACCCTCATGCAATGTGCATATACTGCCTGGGCCAGGAACACGACTCCCAGGCTTCTGGCCTGTGCCGCACCTTCCACCCTTCCACTATGTAGGACTGGTATGCATGACTTTTGCTTGGCCATCTGGATGAGTTGGACCCTCCCATTCTGTCCAAGGATGCCCATCAGGTGGTCTCCATGGCTGTGGGACCTGCTGAACAGTTAGCAGCTTTTGAAGAAGCTGCAGCCCAGGCCATGGCGGGCACTTCATCGATGTCCATGCTGGTCCTGCTGGGTTTTGTTGCCTCCTTCACAGGGACATTTTGGGACTTATGCCAGTCCCCTCCCACCCTTGGGAAGGGCCCTTCCTGTGGGTACAAATCTTCTAAATCTTTGAAGAAGGACTCCAAGGAAAAGCTGAAGTAGTCCTGCTGCAGGTCGTGGGACTACGAGTGCTCTCGGGCCTCGGGTTCCCACTCTTCTGCTTCATCAACCTTCATTGATGAGTCAGCTTTGGCTGACACTTCTGTCCAGGCTGCTGGCTCCATGGTGTCCCCATTGGGTCTGTCAGCTGAGACACAGACTGACTAGCCTGTTGAAATTTTCCTCAACCTGGTTGACCTGTTGTCGCTGGACAAGGGGTATGCTTCCCTCACCAGGACTCCGGTCCTGCCTATCCAGTCCCTGGACAGGTCAGATCAGCTTCCTGAGCCAGTCCCTAACCCTCAGGACCGAAAGCATTCTGGGGACCCTATGCATCCCTCACTGATTCCTGTCTCCCCTTGCTGTCCAGTCCGCCAGCAGTTAAGGTCAGGGTCCCCTAGCTTAAGGTTGAGCAGCTCTTACCAGTGTCACCAGTCTCGCTCTTGACACTTGGGAAAGTGGTGCCACCACTATTCCTCCTCTTCCTCCAACTCTGGAGAGGACCAGCTCCTCCACAAGTTGCGGTGGCACTGTGAGGAGCTCTTGTGGCAGCAGCTCCTTTTGGGTGCTGGGCCTAAGCCTGTGCCAGCTACTACCCCAGCGCTCCCATGGCTGCCACCACGTCAGCTCAAACTTGTTCTGGCTCAGCCGCTCCCGGCCTCCATGCCCATTTGGGTGGAACTCCTGCCACCTCAGCTGAATGAGGGTCCCCCCTTCTAAGGATGCCTGTACTACTCCCGGGCTTCTTCGATGGCTGTCAGTTATGGTCACTCATGCCGACGAGCCTCACAGAGTTAGCGGGATCTCAGGGGGGTTGGCTGGTCCTCAAGGAATCCTCGGAATCGGATGCCTCCTCCATGCATTCCTGCTATATTGACCTAGAGTCGAGGGAGGATATGTCGACGGACCATGGTCCTACCTCCTTCGGGGTCATACTCCGCCTTATTTTGGAGGCTACCACGATCCAGTTGAAGTGTGTTCAGAAAAGGGCTAAGTATCCCCTCACTGAAATCCTTGACCAGGACAATTCCCCTGGAGTCGCCTTCCTGGTGGCTGAAGCCATACTTGGGCCTGCATTGGAGCTCTGGCAAAACCCAGCCTCCTGTTCTATGCTGTCGGCCCATATGGCCTGTAAGTATGTGGTTCCTATGTGCTCCCTCTCTGGGTTTATAGAACACCCTTTGGCCCGAATGATTGATTGCCGATTCGGTGTTCTGGTGGACAGGCAATGTTGGGGACGTCGACAAGCCTCCCGACAAAGAATCCAAGAAATTGGATCATGCGGTCAATAAAGTCTATGCAGCTTCATCTCTCGGCCTTAGGCAGGCTACTTGGGGCTGGCAGTATAGCCTAGAAGTTATAGTAATGAGCTGTGAATTAGCTTAGTACATCCAGCAGACCTGGATTTGATTCCCACAACCTCCACTTGTGTACTGTGTGACTCTGAGCAAATCACTTAACCTCCCAGTGCTCCCAGGTCACCCCTGAAAACAGGCTGTTGTGCCTAGTGGGCCTTACCTGGTTACCAAAAGGCTAAAATAAACAAAAAAAAAATAGTTTGGCCTTAATGATGGTCCACTTTACCCATGCCTTGTTGGGCACCCTTGACCAGGTGCTCCTTGAGATCCCGGCTGACCCTCAGATGATGGTCAAGCAAGTCTGGGACCAAGGCTGCATTGTGGCTATACAGCAGCTCCAGACAGCCATGGACATTGGTGACTCCTGTGCCAGGTCTGTGGTCACAGCGGTGGCTATGCACTGCAGAGCTTGTCTGGGGATCTCGACCTTCATGGCAGATACCCAGCACAAATTGGCAATTGTCCCCTTCCTGGGCACTGACTTGTTTGGGCCAGGGTTGGATGGTCATCTTACCAGAACTGAGAAGTCCAGTGCTACCTTGGAATCTGTCACCTCTGCCCAAAAGGATGTTAAGGGCACTAAACTCCAGAAGACAACCTTTCAATTCTACTCTGCACCCATGGCCAAGCTGTCCCAGTTCAATGTTTGGGCAACAGCAGGCATGGTGTCCCAGACATAAGTCTGTGTATCTTCCATCAACCAGAAGCCTGGTGGTTGAGGCCCAGCTGCATCTTTGGCTGGCCCTGCCTCCACTTCAATGCCTGCCCAGTGATGGGTTGGGGAATGCCCCTTCCCTGCCCATCCTATCTGTTCTGGGTCCTCCCATGGGGGGATGGCTCTGTCACTTTCTTTCCACCTGATCCAGTGTTAACAAGGACAGGTGGGTGCTAGAAGTGGTCAGCCAGGGCTTGCCTCTGGAGTTCAAGGTTTTCCCACCAAGCTGAGCCCACACCCCTTGGGAGGATGTGGTGTCTGCAGACATGTTGTCTGCCCTTCAGGAAGAAATCACCTAGCTCCTCCAGGAAGAGGTAGTGGTACATGTAATGGACCCACCAGCTGATCCAGGGTTTGTCTCCAGATACTTTCTGGTTCCAAAATGGATGGGGGGGCTGGTGTCCCATCTTAGACCTGCATGACCTGAACAAGTTTCTAAGGTTGCACACCTTCAGGAGGGTCAATGTGGCTCTGCTCCCTGGACCTTCGGGATGCCTTCTTTCACATCCCCATCAGTCCATCCCTCCAGTGGTTCCTCTGGTTATGTGCAGAAGGGACCCTTGATAAGTTCCAGGCCATGCCCTTTGGCCTCTCTTCAGCTCCTAGGGTCTTCACCAGATGCATAGCAGTGATAGCAGCCTTCCTGAGGCACTGAAGGGTTCAGGTGTACCCATATCTGGACAACTGGCTGATTGCAGGCCCCTCCATGGTGGAGGTGGATCAGTCCAGGGACCTGGCCCTCTAGACCTGATTGAGTCTTGATCTCCTGGTCAATGAGGCCAAGTTGGAACTTGTACATTTGCAGGTGATTCACATTCACTTCATCGGGGTGGAGCTCCACTCTTGCCCAGATGGAGCCTGGCTCCCGGTGGACAGGGCAGAGTATCTTTCCTCCTTTGCCCAATCATTTCAGGTCAGGCAGTTGTGCCCTGCTAGGGACTTCCTGTGCCTCCTGAGCTACATGGCAGCCTGCACCAGTGTGGTCCATTGGGCCCACTGAAGAATGCGCTCCCTGCAGTGGGGGCTGGCCCATCAGTGGTCTCAGCGTTGGGCCACCTTGACCAAATGGTCACTGTGACCCAGCAGATGTGGGATGCCATCCATTGGTGGTTGGTCCCAGAACTTCTCCTGGAAGGAGTCCTGTTTGCCTACCCGGAGCTGAAGGTCACTCTCATGTCTGACGCCCCCCTGGCGTGCCCACCTGGGGGAACACAGAGTCCATGGCCTCTGGTCCCCCGAGGAGTCCTGATGTAACATCAACCTGCTGGAGCTTTAGGTTGTTCATCTGGCCCTGACAGCCTTCACTCCACATCACCAGGGTCAGGTCATCCAGGTGCAGATGGACAACATGACAGCCATGTACTATCTCAACAAGCAGGGTGGAACACAATCCCTTCCTCTGTGCCAGAATTTCTCCACATCTGGACCATTGTGCTCAGCCTCAAGGCTGACCTTCTGGCCATTCATGTGGCTGGCATGTTCAGTTGACTGGTGGATACCCTCAGCTAAGTGGGAGAAGCGTCTTATGAGTGGTCCTTTCATCACGAGGTAGTAGACTGACTGTTCTCCCAGTGGGGCACCCCTCAAGTGAATCTGTTTGCCTCCCAGGAGAATGCCAAGCTAAGGCTGTTTTGTGCCTGCCCCCCTCAATGGGGTACACAGCAGGGGGATGCCTTTGTGAGGCCCTGGACCTTGGGCCTCCTTTATGCCTTCCCTCCTTTTCCTCTGATCTACAAGGTGCTGATCAAAGCTGGAGGGTCAAAGCACAGATGATCCTGGTGGCTCCAGACTGGCCACACCAGTTCTGGTACCCCAATCTCCTCTGCCTCAGCAGCAGGCCTCTGTGGCATCTGGCACTTTGCCCAGACCTGCTCTAGTGCTCTCGGGGAAAGGTGCTCCACCCAGACCTTCAATCCCTTCACCTGACAGCCTGGTTCCTGAGTGGCTAGAGTTCCAGGCTCTGGGTTTCTCCGACCAGGTCCTCCTTGTAGTTGAGGCCTCTCAGAAGGAGTCAACTCATCAGTGCTATGCCTTTAAATGGAAGAGATTCTCCATTTGGTGCCAGGACAAGGAGCTTGACTCCTGTCCTGTCCCATGGCTAGCATCCTTGATTACTTGGGGTCCCTCTTTCAGTTGGGCCTTGGGTCAATGACCCTCAAGGTGCACCTGGCAGCCATCTCTACATACCAGGTGTAGGCTGGTATGCCAATGGTGGTGCAGGAGAACGTGGTTGGGCACTTCTTTAAGGGCCTTGACCACATTTCCCCCCTCTGGTACATGAATTACCACCTTGGGACTTGTTGTTGGTGTTGGCAATGCTTATGGGCAGGCCATTTGAATTAATGCAGAGGTATGAGATGTCACACCTGTTGTGGAAGACCACTTTCTTGGTGGCCAGCACATCCGCCAGAAGGATCAGTGAGCTCTAGGTGCTCTCGGTGGAGTCTCCTTACCTGGTCTTCCACAGGGACAAGGTTGTCCTTCACCCCAACTTGAAGTTCCTTCTGAAGGTTGTATTGGAGTTTCACCTTAACCAGGTGATGAATCTTCTGGTGTACTTCACCAATCACACCTCAGAGGCCAAGCACAGGTGCCATACTCTGGACCTGCAGTGCACACTCGCCTACAACAAGGAGTGCATGGCTGGAGTTTGTGGAGAGGCTTGCCAGCTGTTTGTCACCTACACTGAAGCCACACCTGGCAGACCAGCAACTAAGTGGATGATTGGCAGGTGGATAGTCTCCTGCATCAACCTCTGCTATAGGTTGGCTGGTAGGGAGCCTCCTGTAGGGCTTAGGGCTCATTCCACCTGACATACCTCTGCCTCAGTGGCTGCTTCCAGGGACGTCCCTATCCAGGAAATCTGCAGGGCTGCTATCTGGAAGTCACCACGCACCTTCATTTTTCATTACCATATCGACTTTGAGTCCCACCAGGATGTTGGTTTAGGGGCCTCGGTTCTCCAATCTCTGTTCCCTAAATAGGGTGTGTGTGTGCCTTGCCCCTCCTGGAGACCTTCTAGGAGTCTGCCAGTAGTGTGGATAGTACACCATATCCACGCCACTAGAAAAACAAGTTATTTACCTGCAACTATAGTTCTATGAGTGGTATATGGTGTACATCTACACAACCCACCCAACCTCCCCTGGCAAGTGGCACACTGGTCTTACTTTCAGCAGGTAAGATCTGATGTCATGGGGCTGTGCCAAGGAGGATACCACTCGGGTGTGTGGGAGGAGCCAGCTTGAAGATTGATTTGGGGAAGGGAATTCTGCCAGAAGTGTGGCTGTATACCATATACCACTCATAGAACTACAGTTACAAGTAAGTAACTTGTTTTTTTCTGTACTGCTATATGAGGCATCCCACTAAGCCTGTGGGTTGACCAAGATGTGAGTTTTTTAATATCCTTTTACAGTATCAGTCAGCTTGATGGCACAGTGGTTAGTTAGCTGCTTGCTGTGCCAGTGTTACAGGTTTGGGCTCTGAGCCGGAAGCAATGTAATAAGCTGGTAGGAGGAAGATTGTATATTGCATTGGACACTCTCCTCCTCCTCCTCCAGGAAGAGTGGTTGGACTGATAGGTGTTTTCACCTAGTCCCAGGAGGTGCAGTGATGGCGAGGCAGCTCAAGTGATGTAAAGATGGGGACTCTGGGTGGGTGACTGGGGTTTAAGCTGCACCCTGGGAGTATAATGTCTAGGAGGGCTAAAATCACAGGAAGAGGTGAGATTAGTCCAAACAGATGACGCCTCCCTATCCCCCACATCCACAAGGACTGCTTACTACATCTACATTTAGAGCACACCAACTCCCCTCTCACCAGATGTGTACATAAGTCAGTTGTTCCCTCAGGCCAACCGGATCTCACTACAGGGACATACTGTAAGCCTTTAGAATCTTAGCAAAGCATTAGTGGTGGTGGCCTATTGATAATGTACTGGTTTCCTTGGATGGTAATGAATTTGCTAGTTGCCTGAAGGAGTGCCCAGCTGCCCATCCAACATGAAGGAAGGAGGTAAAAATAAGACAACTGTAAATTGCTTTAAAGTGTAGAACAGCAGAAGGATACTCTGAGGGGATGGCTTCTGAAATGTGAAGAAATGAAAAGTTGTTGAGATACCCAGCACACCTGTCTGCTGTCAAAACTTTACAAAATAAAAACTGAGTCTGTCTATTTTACTAATAGCCAGTTTCCTTTATTCAAATCAATCAGATCCTCAGGACTTCAGTTTTTGTTTGATGAGAGAACAGATGGGGGATGGTGTAGGGAGAAGAAACAGACTTTATGAAACAAGTTCACGAAAATTGTTTTTACAGCTTATACCCAGGAACTAATTCACTGTAAGTTATAAAAGACAACCCCTGCCGATTATCTGCTTTATAAGCCCATATATTTTGATTTTCTTTTAGTAATATTTCAAATTGTGTGTGTTCTGTTATGAAGGGACGGGGGAATGTGTGTGCACGTGTGTCTGTGTTTGAATGTAACTAGCAAGCGGCCTATTTCCATCAATAGAGAAAGCTTTTTTGTTGCCATGGTAGCATGGTCTGGCAAATGGCAGCATAATCATCAGGTTAAAAGGGGAAATGCATCTAAAATTGCTCTCAATGCAGCAGGCACAGCCTTTTTTTGTTCTTCCTTTGATAAAAAATAATAGCCCATAATCACTGTCATTTTGCTTTCCACAAAGAGGGAGTGGGTGCTGCATTTTTCAAGACACCTCGAACAATAGGCAGAAATTTCACAGGTACGGATCAAACAGGAAGAAAAAAATTCATATTTTTGGCTGTTGTCCAAGAAACGATAAATATAAAAGACCTGCTGTGGTTGCTCGGCACAAGATTTTACTAAATGTCTTAGGTTTTCTAAAAGATCAGAAATGTGAGGATATGGTTAGTTAAGTTTGACCCCTATGATGACACTCCAGGTAATACACTGTGTTTGATCTATTTATTTGCTACTGGCTTTTTGTCTGGGGGTTTTGAGACTTCACTTTTTTTTTTTGTCAGAAATTAACACTATGTATTTCAATGGTTATAAGTCTGAACATGTACATGCTTGAGGGAAGAAAGGAGAACATGATTGAAATAAACAAATACCTCCACTGGGGTAAATAACATGGGTAGGGGGAATTGTGCAGACTGAGTGGGAACACAAACGTCAGGGGCAATTCCATGAAACTTGCGTGGGGGGGGGGAGTAAAAGTAAGAAAGATACCAGGAAGTATTTTTTCACGGAGAGGGTGGTGGAGGGTGGAGTAAGCTGCCAGAGGAAGTGAGCTGTGCAAAATCAATGGGGGGATTCCAGTGAGCATGGGACAGACAGCAGGGCTCGGTAAAGACTGCACCAGAAAAGGAGGGGAGAAGGGGATATTGAAAAGCCTCTTTGGTCTCTCTCATTCAACATTAGTTTAATGGCCTACGCAACCAGCATAGTGTTGTGCTTGTGCAACTGTGTTGCTTTGTTTTGGCCATTCGCACTCTCTATTCCATGAAGAATGACCACCCTGTAGGGGTACCAAAGCCAAGGAACCCTTGAAGAGGGTGACATCCACCCCTAGAAATGCTGTGGGAAGTTTCCCTTGGCTAAAGTTACCTTAAAGGGGACAGGAAATTTGTGCTAACTAGCAGCTGTTTATAACGTTCTTATGCTCAGTAATGATATACATTCCACAAAAGTATCCATATTTAACTGTATCTAAATCAAAAGTGACAGGAATAACTATTTTGCACTGTTTTGTTTTTGTGGACAGCATTCTGCTACAGTTCTGTTCATGGAATCAACAATTTGGAGTTTTACTAGGTCATGGTTTGTGTAAAGAATGCTAATTATGAGCTGTTGACCTGACAGAACTGTGCTTAGGGTTCTATGCACAAACCATGACATAGTTGCAACTCCAAATTATTGGTTCCATGAAGAGAACCATAACAGAATGCTGTCCATGAAAACAAAACAATGCAAAATACAGTTTTTCTTATCACTTTTTATTCAGGTACAATAACATATGGATACTCTAGGAGAATGCACATCATTTTTGAGAATAAGTACTTCATAAACAGCAGCCAATTAGAAATGATTTCCTGTCCTCTTTAAGAAGAATCTTTCAGAAAAGAGAGGCGTGCCTCTGGAGGAGGAGGGGAGGAGGGGAGGATGGAAGGGCAAAGAAAAAGTGCTTCAGAGAGAGGCTGGGAGGGACTGCTAATAGAGCTCAGTAAGGGGGAGTGGCTGGTTGCTCACCAATTGAACCACAGGCATAGCCTTTCAATTCAATGACCTACGCAAGCAGTATAGTGTTATGCTTGTGCAACTGTGTTACCTTGCTTTGGCCATTCACAATCTCTATTCCATGAGGAATTACCACCCTGTAGGGGTACCAAAGGCAAGGACCCCTTGAAGAGGGTTCCACCTCTAGAGGTGCCGCAGGTAATTTCCCATAGCTAAAGGTACCTTAGGAAGAATCCCCAAAAGAAACTGTAGCAGCGCCATAAAGAACATTAGCGATCAGTGGTCATGAGGCAGAGAAGTAAAGTGACTGCAACAGGCAGCTTGATAAAACATAAATGAGATGCACAGGTTAACTGAATAGCTCAGGTACAATGGATGGCATTGATGACTGCAGGGGGCTTCCTAAGGAGAGAGGAAATGGCAAGTAGGGACACCATCCACCTCCATCCAACAGCAGAATCTACCTAAGTAAACTAGGGAATACTGCCTAAGGCTAACTAAGTATTATGACCTGCAGCACAGAGGAGAGAAAAAAACCCTTTGAGGAGGAAATCTCTGGGAATCCAAGGCCTGGGTCACCTTCCCTCCAGGCTTGGGATATTTTGTTTAGTGATGGCTGTGCTGCTGCAATTTGAAAGCCCAATTAAGGGGGGGGGTGGAAAATGTTCCAGTTTGGAGGAAAGCTCTCACTCTGTCCCTCTAACAGGAACGCCGTGAAGGGTTGCGAGTGTTCTCTGCAACTAGCCCTCCAAGACGGGAAGAGGAGAGCGACGATTGCTGAGACACTCAGCTGGCCTACTGATCTAAAAACAAAACAAGGTGAACTAGAGGCAGTCGTAAGGAGAATAACTTAAAAGGTGCAGCTGAACCCACTTGGCAAGCCAAAAGAGCGCCCTTGGGCTTAAAGGCCCCACTCCTTGCAGCTGAAGTCTTAAATTCTGCATTGAGAGATGTCACCAATATGTCTGCATGACTGAAGTTCCTCCCTGAGCGAGGGCATTCCCACTATGGGCCAGATGAGAAGGACCCCGCCCCAAGTTTCACACACTCAAGATGTGGACTTCATGGGTGCAGAGTGAGTCCATTGGCTTCTGGGCGAGCCCTGAACCATGGTAACTAATGGTCATTGTTGGTACACCTCAGATTATGGAAGAAACAAAATGGGAAGGAGATCTTACAGAAGTGCTGAGTGCTGTAGACCCTCATGTAGGTCATACATGTTTTATAGCGAGCACATAGCAGATTAAACCTCCAATGGCAGTTTAAGCAATGATTGGACTTGCACATAGGTCTATGAGGCAGTGTAAACAATGATTGAACCTACACCTAGGTCTGAGAGGCAGCAATTTGCATGACTTGCAGGGAGGCAAGCCAACCAGTTCCATTAAGGAAGCCAATTAAGAGGGACATAAATACTCAGAGGATTTTAGCGGCGGAGGCAGAATTCGAACATGAGGTATTTGGACCACATGGGGCCATGACTCTTCATTATAACCCCCCAGTCCTCTGCCATAGGAAAAACAAGGAAGCAACAGTAAAACGCCGTGACCCACAAGCGGAATGTAAAACTAGTTTACAGTGACAGCTGTAGCTGAGCTGACCTCCAGAGTATAATGAAGCATTGTACAAAAGCAGCTGGGCAGAGTCCAGCAGCAATTAGGAATAGCTTCGGGAGTAGCTAAGCTGAACAAGTAAACAAACATAGGAATTTTAGGGAGAAACAATGCACTGAAAACAACAGCAATAACTGCATGGGACAAGTGCATGAAGCTGGTTTGAATTCCATGGAGAAAGCTGACAGAACAGCAGGGGACTCAGGTTTGAGTCCCACCAAGTACCAATAAACATGATTGAGCAGCTGTAAATCCCCAAAAGGGCTATATGCAAACTGAGCACCAGGAGACCAAACAGTAATCTTACTGGATGGAACAACATTCATTAGCAGACTGAGCAAATACTGGAAAATGGGAGCAAATCACACTGAACTCCAATACTGAATAAAGAGAGCTAGCATGGATAGACTGTAAGCAGAGCTGCAATATCGAGTGGCAGCTAACTAACAGTATGAACCTAGACCAGGTGTGGTGAATGAAGTGGAAACAGCAGCAGCAGAAGCTGGAATGTAGCTAAAACATACCGATATTGCAGAAACTGACTGCAGTGTGAGCTGAAATATACAATAACAATTGCAGGAAGACTGAGGTAGTAGGAGCCTGGATACAGGCAAGATAAGCACAGAGCAAACAAAGGCAACAATATGTTAGGAAAAATAGAAAACCCCAAAAGGAAACACAACAGAAAAGTACAGACATGGGAGAATAGAAAAACAGGCACACAAGGAAGCACCCAGCAACAGCCAGAGGCAAGAAAAACAAACCAGAAGCATGAGCAAGGACTACAAATCAAAAGTGGGAGAACACAAAAACAGAAGTCCAGCACGAACCAAGCAGAGCCCAGAGTACAGCAGCGCAGCGGGGGGGGGGGGCAAAACCCCAGCAGGCCAAGGGGAGAAGACAGGCGGACAGGGCCTCCAGCCAGCAAAGAAAAAGTGCTTCAGGGAGAGGCTGGGAGGAACTGCTTACATAACTCGGGAAGGGGGAGTGGCTGGTTGCTCGCCCATTGAACCACAGGTGTAGCCTTTCAGTTAGGGAGGATTGGGCAGACACAATGTGCCAATGGTCCATTTTCTGTCGACAGATTCTAGGTTTCTGTGTTTCTAAGCTAAATCTGTTGATCTGTAAGGGGCATATGATATACCCAGTATTATCACTGGGAGTGCTGAAGCATGGGTGAGGGGGAATGTCAAGTGACTTGTTTAGGTTCAAGCATGGAGCAAATGAGCAGAGGCAGCATTCTGTGTAGTCTGGAGCTCAATGTTGGAATCTAGGAGACACAAGAGATCCAAGGCAAGAAAATTGTATTTATATGGTGCCACATACCAAAGGCTTAGGGTGCCTTCCAAGGAAACAGTTTACAATTAAATACATAATAAAATATATCATAAATATTTAAAGGGATGGTGTCAGAGTTTAGCTGATTTTGTAACCCCCCTTTAAAAACCCTGCTTGTACATTTCTCTGTTAGTAAGCAGCATACAGAAGGTGTCCATTTACTAGAAAACAAGCATTTTGAGAAGTTTTGTCCATTTTGCTGTTATTTAATGCCCTGACTTTATCCTAGTCAGACCGTCCGCTCCCGTGCATGCACTGTTAAGGTGGCCACAAAGTGAGTGTAAACTCATGCATGACTGAGTTTCAGTTTTTTTTAAGAAGTGTCAACCAAAAGAATTTTTCTAACAGATATTGGTCTCCTGGGCTCAACAAAGGTAATTAACTTTGAAAAATCCTTTTGGATGGCACTTGTTAAAAAAAAAAAAAACTCAGAGTTTCTCAGAGTTTCCCCTAACTCGGAGTTAGGCTTGACAACCCTAATAGCACACTTCCAAACTTTCTCGGCATTGGGTTGAAAACTATATTATAAAATGGGCAAAGGATTTCAAGCAATCTGATTGGTTGTTAGCCATGCATTAGATGTGTCTAATGCACAGCTAAAACTAGAACCTCCATTTAGAATACACAGGCCCATTTTTATAAGTGAATAAGCCACTCCGGGGATGTGCATTAGACAGTTCTAATGCCGGCTAGAAGACTGGACACACCTGGCCTATGGCCTCGTGCCTCACTATGTCCTCTAGCCGTGCATTAGAACTGTCTAATGCACACCCCATCATATCTTATTGCTTACATAGTGCATTCTGAAACCTTGCGGATTTGAGCTTTATGCAGTTGGATCCCTAATCTGCATTCATATATTTTTTTTGTGGTGAATTTCCGCAGTTATTAACACAGTAGAGTTGCAAATTGCTGTGTGCATGGCCCTTGAGGCACTGTGCAAAGAAAGAGGTGACTCCTAACTTTTTCTGCACAGGGAGAGAAGCACAGGGCACTTTGGTTTCTGTGCATGAGTCCTAACTTTCTATGTGCATAGTCCTGCAGTATGTGAGAACAGCAACACTCATTGCCTAGTCATCTGGTAGCCTCCAAGGACTGACACCAGGACAGCAGTGAAGACAGTGGGAACTTGGAGTCTGAAGGCCATTTTGTGTTGATCACATTTTTTTTGGGGTGAGAGTGTGAGGAATCACCAGGAGGGAGTGATGATCCTAAGGGGCTACCCTCAAGAGAACTCCCTGCTGGCCTTCTGATGCACACAGGATTTCACCAAAGTGGTTACTTTCACTCTGGGGGGAAAATGTGGTCCTGCCTGTGACAGAGAGATGCTGTCAGCTGTGTTGAAGATGGTAAAGTATTTGTAGCCAAAGACTGAGCTGCTGAAACAGGTAGGAGATAGGCCTACTATCTATGTGGGAAACCCAAGCCGGTATGGATAGTGGAGGCATTAACCACTGTCAGAAGGCCTGGGGAGAGGGCCAGCCCGGTTCCATGTCATAACGACGATCGCTGTTAGAGTGAGTGTACATCACTGAAAAGCAAAACAGTGATGTACACTCCCAGTGAAAAAAACAACACCTGCAAAAACCAACAAATATATTTATGCGAGGGGCTGTGCTCCCCACACCACCCCTCGCAGGGGGCTTCACTGCCCACAACCCCCTTTCTTTAGATTGTCAACTCCAGGGGCTCATGTCGGTGAGGGGGAGACACTTGTAAAAAAAAAAAAAAATCCTGCCCTTGAAGTACAAAAATACTATACCCCTCCCCAGCCCTGAACCCTGCACCTACCTCACTCATGTAATGGTATACTGGCCTGCCCCTACCTGAGGGCAGGCTGAGGTAGCTGCTGCTGCTTTGGTGCTTAGCACACTGTCTGGTGAGAGTAAAGACCTGGTTAATGTGAGATGCCCAGAGCCAGGGTGGACATTAGCCAGGTGTGCCAAGGAGAATGTCCCTACAGCAGTGCTGCCTCCTGCACACAGGTTAAACTGATGCTGCAGTGTCATGGTAGTAAATGAAAAATTAGTGAACTGTAAGTGTATAGTAAGGTGGGAGCTCTGGTAAGATCAGAAGGCAGCACAGGAAAAGCTCCGTCCTAAGGAAGAACCCTCACTCTCTGATAAACTGCAAGAAATATGAGGAGTTATGAGGCTCTTGTAAGAGATGTGTGAAGGGTGCAACCTTTTCAAAGGTACTCTAAGGTTCTGGCTTATGTCCCGGATCAGAATAACACCTGTCTTGCAGTATTGACATGGATAGTAATTTGGGGGGGCCATGTTCCTGTGTGTATAACTATAAACGTGTTAGTAAATATGACAACAACCCATCATGGCAGAGGGATTTATTTCTGACATGACAGAAGGAGCCCCAAGCAAAGCTCATCAGGAATGAATGGAAAGGAAAGGAACTGTAAATAGCTAGGGACTGTGTGCATTTGATTGAAACTGATAAGTAGTTACCACTTATTAAAAACACAAAGGGTACCCTTGGAGCTATGCCCACCCCTAGTGTTTGCCTGATTCCAAGAGAGGGTTATCATATGTTATCATCCTTCAACTAGAAGAATAGGGATAGCAGCCATAACTGAAAGAGATTCTCGGACTGCATGTCATCTACTAAGGTAAGTGAGGGGACCAGAAAGAGAGCCAGAGTAAAAAATGAGGTTTACACATATATTTTTAAAGCTGTCTTGCAGTATGTAGATTTTGAGGACTGTTGCACAGATGTGTGTAGATTTTCAAAACCTTCATGAAGGCATTCTGTGTGAACATTTTGTAAAAATCCTCATGCTATACATAGATTTTGAAAAACACTGGGCAGCATACAGATTCTGAAAACTGCCATGCTGATTGCAGAGTTTGGAAACCATAATATAGATGTTAAAAATATTCATGCAGTATGTTCATTTTTATTAGGAAAAAAAGAATGAGCATTTACATAGCGCTTTTCATTCCAAAGCGCTTTACAAGCAATACTAGACTAGTAGTGAAGTGACAATGTGTAATGGCAGCCATATCGCACATCAACATCCCCACACAACCTTGGACAATTGCATGAACCGGTTTTATGTGAAGGGAAATGTTGGCCAAGACATGGGAAAAATCCCCTACTCTTGTGAAAAGTGCCTTGGTTTCTTTTACTTCCATCTGGACACCCACTAGGACAGCACCAAAGATGGGTAGACAAGACCTTGATTTGACATCTCATCCAAAGGGCAGCATGCCCCAACAGCACAGCACCCCCCAGTATTGCACTCAGGTGCAAGTGTGGTATGAGCCCAATCCCAGTGTGGGACTAGAAACCATGACCCTCTGGCCCAGAGGCAGATGTGCTACCAACTGAGCCATGCTGACACCTTAATATTTGTGAAGGAGTCCTGCGCAAATGTTTTGAGTTTTAATTAAAGATAACAATTTACTAATTAATTAAAAAAACAAAAACTCGCATATTCAGTCATGGTTGTTTGTACTGCACCAACCCAGTGCTGCACTATAAAGTGCTTGGCTGTCAGGGAGTGATGTTCAGATAGACAGCATGCCCTGTCCTTCCTCCTATGCCTGTCTGAATATTGAATTTTTATAGCAAGCAAGCAAAGTTTATTTGCTATATCTCCTCATCCCAAAGGCTTGAAGCTCCGTATATGCAATTTCATTGAATCAACTAAAAACATTTATAAAATTGCATAACAAGCACAGCTGAATCCCTCTCACTCATAACATATTCATAACAAGCATTTGTCAATGCCGGATGCTTGCCACCAGTATTAATGTTGTACCGGGTCAAGGTGCAGATCCTGAACCATGCCGAAGAGTAAGGGTTGGATTCAGGGGAAGGGCAGAGGGCATTTATGGTTGGGCAACAACTAACAAACTGAAGGGAATTTAAAAGAATAAAAAATATTGTTCTCAACATTCTCTGCTTGCAGTGCGGGCTGGGCTTTCAGTGTAGAGGTTCCTCTGCAGCAGTGCTGCTGTAATCTGGTGTTTGTTGGTGACTTCAGAAAAGAAATGTGGTTCTATTCCCACCAGTCTGGTGTGAGAACATCATAAAACTGAACTGCAGGCTGTGGTAGAACTGTGCACTACGTTAGGAATAATTGGAGCACTCAGGGCCATATTTTCCTAATCTTCCCCCTTTTCTGTTTTAGTAGTCTACTCCAGCAGAGCCATTTTCCTATCCTATTTATTTTCTATTATACACTGGCAAGAACATTTCCTGGATTCTGATTAGTCAGTGTGCACTCAATGCAGTGAGGTTATCTAAGCACAACCTTACAGCATCAAGTTCAAACATACATATGATTGCATAGCAGACTGAATAATCAGCCATAACCTCTCATACCAAAAGAAGTTTCTGCCTTGCAATTAAAGTACAGGTGCAGAAGCTTAGTTTCATATAAAAAATATATATATTTATTTATATTGTGGTGCGCACAACATTTTTGTCATGGCTAAAACATTTCATAGTTAGGCAGAGAACAAGTGTCAGAACATCTCCTTTATAGTGTAGGAACATCTTTTTCATAGTATCAGTTTCACAGTTTTATTTTTTATGAAGAAACACACCACATATGAATGCACTGCATCATGGGTATGCAAATAACCTAATTGCCTGGTATAGCATTACATAATACAGTGATACCAAACAATTAATTATTTGCATATCCATGATGCAGTGCATGCACATGGTGAGTGTTTCCTCAATAAATAAATAAATAAAAAGTAAAATTGTACAACTGATACAATAAAATAGATGTCCCTACACATAAAAGGATGTTCTAACACTTGTTCTGTCTCTGCCTAATAGCCATCTACATGTGCTCATTTTGGTCCCCACAATATTAATGAATAAGACCATTGTATAATAGCAATAATGCACTCCCTAGTGTGGATTGTGCTGGACTCACTCAGTCTGTGGCCTCATTCTGTGTGTGCGTGCCCTGGCATAACGCACATCCTGTTGTGCATTATTGCTTAATTTTATGCTTTGTTGAGTTGGCCACCTACTGTACTGAGGTAGTTTTCTCTTCTAACTATTCCTTCTCTTACAATTTTTTTTGTTCTTTTCTGTCCATATGTGGTGCTAAAGTAACTGCTGGGCTGAATAAAATGCTTGATATGCATATGAATAAGAAAAACAGGTTTAAAGAGCAGCTGACACCTTCAGATGAAATTTAGTAAAACAATCTTTAGACACAGTCAAGCTTGTATTTCATGCATTTCTCCTCCCCATTATTTATAACTGAGATAATTTGCATGAAAACAGGATCTTTGATCCTGAAGAGTTCATCAATTCCTGCTGCTTTCTACCTACCTAAAATAATAATGCATCCCTTGTGACATCACAGTTACTCCCATGACAGCAGATTGTGATTTCACTGTGACGTAGGCAGCCAGCTCTGTAATACAGCTCTCGAGTGCTGTATTAATTTTTGTTATTACATATAAAATATGTGAAGGGAAGGTCAGTTCAAGGAAAAGGCTGTCTTACTGGAACTGACACATCAAGACCCCCCAAGGGATAAGTTCAAAGGACAGGAGGTATTTTAAACTACAGAGATCCGAGGTGCAATTACCTTGTCAAGTTGCTTTCATCCCAGGAAATAAGATTAGCCATTCATAATGCCCTCAGGGAGATCCTTTGACTTGCATGGTTACCAGGAAGGACTTGTGGGAAGGGGCATCAGAGGGAGGCCAGAATGGACATTGAAGAGGTTTGATGTCTGAGCCACGGAGGACCCAGACAGATTTGGAATGTCCAAAATACATTTCCTGGGGAACCCTTGAATTACATCAGAAAGACCTGAGGTGTAGATTCCAAAGTCCAGACAAGATTAAAGAGGCCAATACACTTTTGCTTTGAATACAGTGACTTAGATCAAAGAAACGTTTGAGATGTATGTGTAGCAGAGCACAAACCAGTTCTGACCAGTTAACCTGTGGAGAGGAAAGTCAGTGAGGTCATCTCATATGTTTTTTTAAATATTTTATTTGGAGACCCTGTATTGTAAAATATAGAGTTTGATACACCAAGGTGGAGTTAGTGACCTCATGAGAAGGCTGGCTCAGAAGTGTGCTTAATTGCTGAGAGAACATGACAGAGACACACAAGAAAATATTTCTGATTGAGAGGAGAGAGACCCTAAAAGCACTGGAAGAAAGTAAGCAGTAGATTATACCAGTCTGAAGTTATAAATTGTAGGAACTGTACTTTTTTGCCTGTTTGTTTTAAGGCTGCATGTGTTGGGATATATATTTGTTCTGTAATGATTGTTCTGTTTTGATATTTTTAAAGTAAAGATATTTTTTTACAAATGAAACTGTTGGAGTGCCTTGACATTTCTTTTTATTTTAAGTGGAGCTTTTAAAGGTTATAAGTACACTGTGTATGGGCTTATTGTATACCAAACTGGGAAATGGATAGAGTTCTCTAAAAGTCTTGCATAGAGTTCTAAGGGTTCATTTGAAAGACTTGGTTGGGTGCTTGTAGGCAAAGATATCTGGGCCCCCAAAGACAGAATTATCTGAGCCTGATAATGGGGTACGCTAGCAAGAGGTTATCAGTTTGAATCCCTCCAGAGCTTGAGACTAAGGTGACTTGAACCCACAAAACAGACAAAAGGGTTACCTTGTCTGTTCACTGTACACAAATCATATGCTCAGAGGTTGTCACTTTGGGAGCAGAGGGTTGACCAGCTGAACGAATTTGTGACAGATTGGTTGGCAGTGGTGGCATAAAAAGTTTGGTGGTATAAGCTTCATTGTTCAGTGTGTTAACTTGAAACTGTTTAGCTCACTTGGAAAAAAAAAAGAAAGGCAGTGTTTTATTTTAAAAAAGAAACAGAGCTGTATCCCTTGACTTACAGTTAAGTTCCCAACCATTTTATTTTTTTTTCTGAAGTGCCAGTCAGTATAGTATTAGTAGTGAGAGAAGAAGAAAATGTCTTCCAACTACAGCAAGTACACTGTAGATTTCTTAAAGCAGTTGTGCGGGAACAGGGGAGTCCCGTTTGGGGTGAAAGCCAGTAAGCAGAACCTCATAGTGGCACTGATGGTAGCAGATACCCAGAGCAGCGAGTCACCAACCGTGACTGAAAGGGACCAGACCTCGAGTGTGGCAGAACTAGTGGCCAGTGAGGGGTCCCGAGCCGATGAGGCGGACAGCAGGGCCACTGTCAGTGAAGGGCCACAGCAGCAGGGGAAGGTCACCAGTATCCTGAATCCAGAGGTACTCTAGCTGCAAATTGAGTTGCGGAGGATAGAACTGGAGGCAGAGCGACAACAGAGGGAAGCAGACCATGAGGAATGTGAGCGCCAGCGAGAGGCAGAGGAGAGAGAGAGCGAGAATGCAGAGCTGCAGAGGAGAGGAGAGAGGAGCGCCAGTGGCAACACGAACTGGAGAAGCTACGACTCCAACCAGCGGCACCAGGGCAGGTAAGTGGCTTGGGTTTAACTGGGACTGCAGGACTGGGTTACAAATTGAACTCTAAATTAATAGCTGAGTTTAAGGACGGGGAGTATATAGATGCCTTTTTAAATTCTTTTGAAAAAGTTTGTATTCAGGCTAAAATTTCTAGAGAGTGCCAGAGCTTCCAGCTATCCACGCTACTTACCGGAAAAGCTCGGGATGCATTGGGTTACATGGACAATAAAGACAGTGATGATTACAGCAAGTTAAAAGCAGCACTACTAAAAAAGTTTGAATTAACTGCTGAATCATACAGAGCTAAATTCCGTAAGCTCAGGAGAAGCCCTGATATGAGCTATGAGGAGCTAGCCATGAAACAATGTCAGTTTTTAAAACGTTGGTGGGAAGGAATTGGGGCAAACACTGTTGATACGATTGAAAACGTGATTTTATTAGAACAGTTTTATTGGGCATGCCCAACAGAGTTAAAAACCTGGCTAGAGGACCGAGATCCAAAAACAGTGCAAGAAGCTGCTGAACTCTCGGACCACTATGCCAAGAGCAGACCTGCTCTGAGAGCGAATGGGGCGAGTGTGCCAGTGCAGAAAGGGAAAAGCACACCTTCAGGGCAGCTAAAACCCTCACTGCCTCCACTGAAACCAGTTAGCCCCAGGTTTCAAAGAAAATATTTCTCTGAAGTAAGAAATGTTTGTTGGTTATGTAAAGAAACTGGGTACATTGCCAGACAGTGTCCAAGAAAGGCAAACAATAACACGCAAAGTAGTACCAGAAAGGAAGTGGGTTGTTTGTGGGTCCCTGGAAGCATGCCAGTTGTACAGAATGACAGGCATCAGGGCTGTGACTTGGGATTGTTGCCTGAAGTGCTCATACCATTCCACCCCCACCTACACCCTGCAGCCAGTAAGAGGCATCGAGGTGTGCCTTGGACTCTTCGGCCCCAAAGTTCACCCCATTCTCCTATACCCCACCCATCTCACTGTATTTCCTGATGGAATGGGGTGTGCATAAGGGCCAAAGACCCCAAAGCACACCATGACACTTGTCGGTGTCTACAGGGTAGGGTGTGGTGAAATGGCATGGCCGTTATGTCTGACGACCCAAAGGCACACCCCAATGCCTGTCACTATCTGCAGGGTGGTGACGGGCTTGGCTTCAGTTCAGTACTTCACTGCCATTCCTAGTATGCAGCTCTGTAACTCCTACGCTACCAATGCCAATGCCAGCAAGCAAACATTTGGCATTGACAAATGCTTGTTTTTGTATTTATTTGTAATCCTTGTTCTGGCAGAGTGCTGGTGAGCCACTGTAAGTAGCTTTGCCTTTCCTGGAGTCACTTTCGGCCAAGATGAGCAGTACTGCCATCATTTCAAAAAGATTTTAGGAGATGACAGGAGTGACAGAAAAAGAGACTGCAAAAGTTGAAAAGGGTATAAGGGAAAGATGATCTTGAGAGAACATGTTTACCCTGGGGAGGTGATCTTTATCACAGCATTTTGGTTGACTTCCATAGATCTTGCATGCCTTTCTTCCATCTTTTCTTATTCTGAACAAATATCGTATATTTTTCCAAAACAATTTTCGGGGTCAGTGCTTTTTTACTCCAGTTTTTACATAGATTACATAGATTTTTCAAGCATTTATTTAGACTTTCGTCCATATTCTGCTTGCCTGCTATTTCATATAATTTCGTATTTGTTGAGTATACTACTATCAAACCTAGTTTTAAACTGTGTTATGGTACTACTATCCACTGTCTCTGCTGGTAAGTTATTCCATAATGGGAGGGACCCTAAGGCTGAACCAATGCCTTCTCTTTAATGTATTCCATTTTTGCAGTATTAATTGTAGAGGATGCCCTCTGCTGGGATGTTTTCCTTGCTTCCTTGACAGTCCATAACTAGTTGCCATTTGTATGTTCTGAAGTGCTTTGTAGGTCATGCACATATCCCCTTGTGTCCTTCTAAATTGGAGAGTAGATAGTCTTAGTTTTCTTAGTCTGTCTGGGTATGTGAGCCCAGTACAGCCTGAAACAGCCTGATACAGTTGTCTGCATTGTTTGAGTCATTTTTTGAGCAGATTCCTCCTTGTTGTGTTTTTTTACACAAACAGCTAGATCACACTTAGTCTGGTTCCTTTTGTAATTTTTCACCAGGAAATGCTGTGGGTAACTTGGAGTTGGACCTGTTTTACTGACGGGGGGCGGGGGGGGAATATTAGCCATGGTGTCAGTGAAACTCTCCTACTCTTCTTCGATAAATGCCACGGGATCGTTTAACTTTCCTGTGGATAGTAATCAGAGATAGGCAGAAGGGATTGGTTTAATGTCTGTGCTGAAGGGTGGCACCTGCACAATGCAGCACCTCACCCCCCATAATGCACTTCAGTGTCAATTATGAGTATACCCCAAGTACATGTTGATGGGCTAGAACTCACTACCTTCTGGTTTTCTGACCCCATAGGTGAGCATGCTGCTATTAAGCCGCTGACACCAATAGGTTTGAGAGCAGTATTAGGATGCTTAAAGGATGGATGGAGAGAACAACTTTATGTAAATACAGATGATTGGGAAATGTGTTTTCTTCTTGCATCTTTTCTGCATCCTACATACAGCTCTGCTCCTCTTCCATGCTGCCTGTCTGGCACCTACAAATGTACTGAATGACTAATTTGCTTGGGTCTAATTTAGTTGTTTATACAATATCAGCTGAGAAGCTGGTGAACAACTGGTTGGATGGGTACCTCCCTCCAGCTAGTCATTAATACAAGGAAATGGTTGTTTTTTAGGTTGTTACAGTGATTGTAAATCTAATTGCAATATAAGCCTTCCTTTTTGGAGTTTTTTTAAATGTACTTTTGCTGTAGAGCAGTATGGCACTAGAACATTTTACGCTGAAGATGTTGCGTGCTGCACAGCATCAGTTGGCAGTGTGACTGGTCATTTCTAAAACATTAATGACTGATCCATGAGGAGCCTTGATAGGCTCATGAATATTCATTTAGACTTTTAATGGCTAATATAGCAGCTGCAATTGCACTGAGGAGTCCTAACAGGATGAAACAAGTGTCTGCATAGCCGGCCCCAATTAATAATACTGTATTTCAAAAAGTCAGTTTTAGGTTACCCAAATGTGGTTTTAACCTGTTGGAAGGAGAGCAGGACATCAGAACTGGGGATTGTTATGTCTGAAAGGAGCTTAATCTCACACTGGTCCTATTTTCCCACCATATAGCCTTGTCTTTTACCTGTGTAAGGGGGTTGTACCTTAAGTAGATGAAGGTCCTCGGGGTGCCTGCTGTTCTGTGGGACATCTTTTGATGCCATGCACTGCACCCAGGTGCTCCTAGTTTCATTGAAGATCGGATGTAGTCTCACCCCCCTCTGTCTGCTGTAACCATAAAAAGGCATGAGGTCTTTGACAGTGCAACTCTGAGGCTCATCCACTGAGAAGTTCCAATGAGAAGAGTGGTCTGTGGAGGGGAGAACCATTTTGTGGTCTGTGTTAGACAATAGACCAGTGCATACCCCTGAAACCATAGTAGGCCCAGGTCAACCCTTGATCAATGCACACAAAGTTTTGCCCTGCTGAATCAGGGAGCTGTACTTTCCAACAGGTAGGAGTTCATTAGGTGGTTGATCCTGTTAATTTGTTTGCCATCTACCATGTGTGGAATATTACTGAAGATATAGGGGAATTTAGGGAGAACAAACATTCTTGTGGCTGCCATTTTCCCCACAAGTGTGAGTCTGAACTTCATCCTGTGTTTGATTTCATGTTCTAATTCTAATAGTAAAGGGAAATAATGTTTGGTATCAGATCTGTCCATTTGGTAAGTGACCTTCATGCCTACATAAGAGAAACCCTTGCCTGCCCAAACCAGTTGCATTCCCTGACAACATGAAGCATCACACATCCCATTAAGGGGGGATATAGGTGTTTCTTTCCAATTCACTTTGAGGTCAGATATTCTGGCGAATGTGGCCAATACTTGGGGGGGGGGGGGAGAGGGAGGCCCTTGGGTTAGTGAGTGTGAGTATGAGGTTGTTGGCATATGTGTTTACCAGATATATGTGTTTACCTAAGCTGTCCCCCCCCCGATTTATCATGAAATTGATCCCCACTTGGACCTCTATTTCTCCTCCCCCCTCCCTCTATCCCCATTCCCAGTGATCTAAGCTTCCTGTTCTGTCTGTCTTATCCCCTTCCCATACTCCCCACTCCTATTCTACCTCCCCTCTATCATGACATAGCCTTTGCTTAGCTGTATTGTTATTCTGCATTCTCCTTAAGTTTGCACTTTATTTTGTATGTCATGCACTATTCACCTTACCCGTTTTTTGTAACTTACTATGTAACTGTGTTTGTCTTTTACCTGACATGAAACCTTCGTAAAAGAGCCTCTGGCTCAAAGGTATTGTAATCTGAGAAATAAAATGAATACATTTTTGGCCCTTTACTTGTATGCCTTTTATTTACTCTGTATCTAATGGCTTCCTCGAGATGGGTTCTGAAGCTAGCAAAAAAAAAAAGGAGTGGGAAGAGAGGGCACCCTTGGCGAGTGCCCCTTTGCAGGGTGAAGGGTGGGGTGACATTGGTTTGTAAGGAGAGTGGCTGTAGGGTCATTATATAGGGTGTGAATCCACTCTCTAAGTAAGGGGCAGAATCCATATGCCTCCAGCACAGTGTGCAGGTACCCCCACTCTAGGGATCCGAAGGCTTTGTGGAAGTCTACCATCATAGCAGTCATAGGGGTCTGTGATTGACCTGCATACCACTTGAAATTTGGCACAGTTCTGACATTGTCCACCTCTGTTTTACCCTTACGGAAGCCTGCCAGCATATGATGTATCAGAATGGGGAGGACTTTTTCTAGTCTGAGGGCTAATGCCTTAGTCAGCACCTTAGTGTCTGTGGATATCAGAGAGATATCAGAGAGATGGGTCGGTAGTTATCCAGGTCCAGGAAGTCTGGTAGATTTCTTTGGGAGGAGGGTCACTGCAGCCTCTTTCATTGTTGGAGGAAGTTTCCTGTGTAGTTGTGCTTCTTGCAGTGCCAGTGCTGCTAGTGTGTGTGGGCATGTGTGTGGCTATGTGTGGAATAATAATATCTGGCATAAGCTAGTAGAGGTCGGCGGTGAAGCTGTCCCTGCTGGGGGCTTTCCCTTAGCCAGTGACATGACAGCAGCATGTAATTCTCTTTCTGCCAGTGGAACGTCTATTGTAGGTCCTCCCTGATGTGGCAGGTAGCTCCAGAAGTGGTGTATGATTTAGGAAGGTCTGGAGGTCAGGTGGAGAGGCTGTACCTTGCTGAGAGGCATACAGAGACTTACAGAAGTCCCTCATCAACAGACCGACCTGAGCGTTTGGATAGACAGCAAACTTTCCTTCTCTGTACACACTGACTGCCTTGCTAGCAAGTTGAAAGCAAGGGCTAGGCTTCTTTTTCAGGCACTGAGCGCTCTTTCCCCCTGCCGTCAGATGCATACTAGTGCAAACCACATTCCTCCCACTCCTTGATTATAGTGACATCATTTATAACTGCTCCCCTGCTTCCAGTCTCCCCAAGCTTGATATATTGTTCCATCGTGCTCTGCGACTTATCACTAAAACACCTTTCCAGATGCACCACTGTGACTTGTACAAGGAAACTGGCTGGCAACCCCTTGCGACTAGGCAGTTACTTCACTTGGGTACCTGGTCCCTCAAGTGTCTGCTAAACAAATTACCGGCCTACATCTCCACATTTGTTAATATTTCTCATTGTTCCTCCTCCATTAGGAAATCCGAGTACATCCTCCTTGATGAACCTTGGACGCGTACTTCCCCCAGAAGAGACACCAGTAGCTTTGCCATCCCATCGGGGTGGAACTTCATTCAGTCAACACTAAGACTCACTGGTATTGTTTTAATAAACACCTTTAAATCTCTGACCAATAAGTACTTCCCAGTTATCTGTCACTGCAATAGGAACCAGCATCCTCTGCCTGGTATTTGGCACTGCTGTCAAGTTATGTTTCCTGTCTTCCCTAGTCTTTCCCCCTCCCACCTGGCAGGGCCATCCATGCCTTGGCCTCCCTCTGAGTCCATACCCTGCCCAACTCTCACCCTTCTTGCTCCCTCACCCCCTCTGGACCCTCCAGCTTTCATCTCTCTGGACTCTCCGGCTCTTATCCTTATCGCTGCCATTCTACATACTACATATTGCTCTGCTTCTGTCTGCTCACTCAGCCCACTTCTGCTATGTATATCTACTGTCATCTCTGTCTTCTGTGTCGTGCTCCCTACTTGAATTATCCCCTCTCAGAACTGTATCTGCCATTTTTCATTCCTTGCACTGCCTGTAGGAACTACCTTATTTTATACTTGCACTGTGCTTATTTTATTGTACGTAAACTGTACCAGTACCTGTTCAGCATATGCTTCAGGTACTTATTTGCATATCACTTGCTGTTTGTTAGATATATATATATATATATACTGTATATATATATTTATACAACATATGTTTAGGGATAAAAGCCAGTATAAAAAGTGATATCTCAAGTAGCCCAGTGAAGATATATTTGATATCTTCATGTTCCTATACGTCATCGTGTATCTTGCAAACTCCTATACGTCATCATAATTCCAGCACTTTCACTTTCCCTGCTATCCACACACCCATCGTGCGACTCTCTCTACCCCTTGTCCCCCCTCCTCCCTCCAATGCAGCTCCGACTTATCTGTTAAATTATCTGGTTGATCCTGCCATTATTTTTGAATAAATATTTATTTTAATACTTATCTGGTTGATCCTGCCACTTTTAACACTTTCACTTTCCCCTTAAATGCAGTCGTGTCGGAGCGCTATTCACACTCGTGGATGGCATAGTTCCAAACATTTTGAGGAGGCACCCTGAATTGTAAAAGAAAGAAAACGCTGTACTTTATGCACAGCTTACTGTTATTTCTTCAAAAGAAGCTGCGGAGTAAACACAGACCACAGTGAGTGGTGAGCGGTTTCTGAACTGCCGAGAGAAACGCGAGTGCAGTTCAGAAACCGCTCACTCACTCACTGTGGTCTGTGTTTACTCCGCAGCTTCTTTTGGAAGAAATAACAGTAAGCTGTGCATAAAGTACAGCGTTTTCTTTCTTTTACAATTCAGGGTGCCTCCTCAAAATGTTTGGAACTATGCCATCCACGAGTGTGAATAGCGCTCAGACACGCTGCATTTAAGGGGAAAGTGAAAGTGTTAAAAGTGGCAGGATCAACCAGATAAGTATTAAAATAAATATTTATTCAAAAATAATGGCAGGATCAACCAGATAATTTTTTAATAATTTAAAATGACAGGATCAACAAGTTATTTCAATAACCTGTGTAATCTGTTGTATTGTGGTGGTGGGGTGGGTGGCATGGAGGGCTTCATGGGGGTACATTGCACTATCTGTTTCTAAATAAAAGCAGGATCAGCCAGATATTTTTTTAAACAACATATGACATATGTTGTTTTGGTAGGGTTTAGGGAAGGGGTTATATTGCAAGGACCATCACCTGTATGCATCCCATTGCATTAAAGGGGCATGTAGAGCATTGTGTTGGGGGGGTAAACATATGTTGCATAAACAGAACATGACATGGCCTGACTGAAGATATCATATTTATCTTCACTCAAGGCCAGTGACATCAAGATATCTCACTCGTGGCTTCGCCACTCGTGAGATATCATGATATCACAGGCCTCTCGTGAAGATAAATATGATATCTTCAGTCAGGCCATGTCATATCCCTATATATATATATATATTTTGCTCACATTGCTTTGCTGTACCATTTTTTTTGTTATATACATTGTTTGTACACATTACTACTATACCACTTTATGTATCAGGACCTCCTTGTGAATGAGCCTGCTCAACGGAGTGTTTCCTGCAATAAACTTGAATTTAATTGAATTCCATCTGGTCTGCACGGCACCAGGATCTGTGATTCTGCCTTCTGCTTCTAGAGGCAGAATGCTAATAGTTTTCCCCCCTTTTCCCTGGATTTCCACAAATTGCGTTTAGAGTGCAGAAGTTGTCACTCTTCTCTGCTATGTAGCAAGGTGCTAATTTTGTATTTCTGCCCCATAATCTGAACTAGGAGGGTCGATTTGGTGAGGGGTTGTTTTTGAATTTGGTTTCCAGTTGCCTCAGGCTTTCCTTGAATGTTTCTGGTTCAGATGCCCTTTCCTTCTTCTGTGCTGCAGAGAAGGTCACCCAGTCCCTCAAAAAGCCTTTATAGGTCTCTCAAACCGTACCCTTGGAAACCTCCTCTGGTGCATCCTGACAAACACACATCTTAGCATGTGCAGCAATCTATTACCAGAATTTGGGATTTGAAATTAGCAGCGGATTGCACCTCCATCTAGGAGAGCCTGTACAGTATCACTCTCTGCTGGTGGAAAGCTAATGGTTATGGGGGTGCGACTTGAAATGATTAGTTACTCTATTGTGGGGCGTTGTATGCCTGGGGCTGCCGTAGCATTACCCATCCACATATTGATATGGCTAAGTGAGTCAAGGGCCTGGGAGTAAAAAGTATGATCCCATCCTGTGAGATTTTCCCACCTCCATACTTCCGCTAGTCCCCACTCATCCAATGTGGTCTGCAGTGATAGTTGAGTTCTGGGGTGGCAATCAGGAAACACTCAGGACCAATCCTGAAACTGGTCAGAGACTAAGTTAAAGCCTCCTCCCACCATGATCGGGATAGCCTATCACTCTGAATGTCTGAGATGGTTTGGCTGACCTGAGGGGAAAAAATCAGCCTTGTTGGAATTTCATGCCTTCCCGTGGGATATGACAGAGAGGTCACAACCCATCTGCCCTGGGAATCTGCTATGGACTTCACCACTGTCCTGTGAAGGGCTTATTCAGTAGTATCACCACCACCCAGCTTTACTAAAGGCTGAGTACCATTTTACCCCTCATGCTTTTCGTAGCCAGTGTACCTTTCTCCTTGTGAGGTGGATCTCCTAGAGGAGAGTGGCATCAGCCTTCATGGTTTTGAGATGCTGTAACACTGTATTTCTTTTAACAGGGCATTCAAGCCTTTTAACATTCCAGGAGACCATCCTTACAAGGAAACCCACACCTGAATCTGCTATATTATTTCTGAAACAGTCCTGAGCCCAATGGGATAAGGAGGAGGTGTTGTAAAATCTGACTTTGAAAGTCATGAGTCTGGCACCTGAATGTCGCCTAAGAGGATTCTACTTTTACTGACCCAAGGATGGTACAGTATTATCTATACTAAGCCTCAACCTGTAATTCAAACAGCAACCTCAACATCCAGTAATGGGGTAACTACTAGTATATATCAGGAAACACAATTACTAGAGCAGATTGAACAGTTGGATTGTTATAAAAGAACCACCGTACTGGTTCCAAACACAGAGCCTAAGTCTGGAGTACCAGGTATTTGGCACCTGCCATGTATGCAGGAAGGAGAAATATATTTGTCTTAGCTATACCACAGAGGTACAACTGGGGTTGAGGATGGACAATCTGACTGCGAGTTTGCCTCAGCCCCATACTAACAGAGGTACTGTGTTCCCACCCTACTGAAGAATAGTGAAAGGCCTGTGTGAATGGCATCAGCAAGTCATGCACAACCATGCTTGGGGGGGGGGATCATGTGGCACTGTCATCCACCAGTCCTCAGTTAAGATCACTGGCAACCAGTATCATTGTCAGTTGGGATCACTCAGTGCTACCTCACATAGCCTACTTGACTGACAGCTTCAGACTGTACTCGATCCACAGGTTGTTCCATGTTTCCAGCAGGGAGTGCATCAAGACTGGAGGGTGAGGTGGTCAAAGAAATTTACCCACCCTCTTCTATAGAGACATCATCCTACCTCTGTCTAGGTGGGAGTGACCTGTATCTGTTGGTTGGGCAAAAGGTGATGCATGTATGGGTAATCCCTGTCCTGCCTCTGTACCCTCTGCCCTGGTATACTCCATTGCTAATAATGTATAATGATCATCTAGGCTAGTTGGTAATGCATGGTCGGTGGGAGTGGGGGGTGGAGGTCTTTCTGAAAGCCCAAGTGGGCTTGTGTTAATTGCATCAAGTAACACATTTTTAAAACTATGTCTAGTTACCTTAGCGGGGAGGTGGTTGGCCCCCAGGCCTACAAATGGTGCAATCTGTACACAAAACAATAAAACCATATGCCCTTTTGAAACAAAACAAAACCCTTCCCCCAAAGTTTGTGTCCTACTCTTAATAGTCTCTATCTATGGAAAAAAGATAAGCATTTTAAGAAATCCTGTGGTGCATCAGTAATATTGTGGCTTCACTTAAGCAAGCCTTAAAAGGATACATTTGATCACCAGTCCAACGTCACATCTAGTCAGAGTTGCAGCAGCAACGCTGGATAACGGTGTCACTCCAGGAATCATCGAGACATCTTTTGGTGGTGATGTGTCCATGTTGCAGTAGTTGCTGACTATGCTTGCCCAGGACAGTGCTGGATTCAAGTTATGGGATGTTTCTTCATGAGATCCTGGTGGTGTCAGTGCTACCATGGAAGGTGACAGATCTTCCACCAATTCTCTCACTGTCTTTGCCAGCAGTGAGGAGTGGGCAGAGTGGTTTGCCTGGTCCTTGATTTGGGTGGTTCTATTCTTAGGTCTGCTTCTATCAGACCCTGGCTGCTTGCTGCTGTCCCAAGCCCCTCGTCCTTTCTTCACCAAGTCCTTTTCTATGTGGCTGCACTCCTCCCTTCTCATCATTGTAGGGGGCTGCCATGTTGTCTGGCTGGTCCATGTTGTTCCACAGACCATGACCCCTACACTGAGAATGCCATGGTCTGCTACCCAATGAGTTTTGGTCCTGCCAGACCCTTCTGGGATTTGTAGGACCAATTGTAATGCTGGGCCACCATTTCATAATCATTGCCTGGTCCTCCTGTGGATTCTGGCACTCCAGTTCTTGACCATTTCTTGTAAGACAGTTAGTCAACTTCCTCAAGTGGGAGAGGACCCCCACTTTCCTGGAGGCTACCTGGATCGGGGTAAACTCTTTGTACCTCTGCACAACCTCGCTCAAATAGTCATTGCTAGTGGGCCCCTTTCCAAATGATAGCCCCTTTTTCCTAGTCAGTTTTAGAAGCCACACTTTAGCTAAAAGTATAGTATATAGGCTATTATTGGCCTTGATCTGGAGCCTGCAGGATGCACAGGGCCTGTTGTACAGTTTGCCACTGTACCCTAAAGGGGCCATGCTATGTGGGTAGCACTTGCTGGGGCAGTAGAGCCAGAAGAAATCTTTCCATGGTAGCACCCTCTGCATGTTTGTGGATTTCTAAGACCCTGATACTGTTTTTGCATCCATGATTCTCTTGGTCATTGGTGAATTCTGAGAAGCGAGCCAGCTGGCGCCCATGGTTGTCAACCCACCAAAGTATCTGCTGCTGTGCATCATCAAGGTGGGCCACTTGGTTTTCGGCTGCATTGGCCTGTTCTGTGAGGTACTAGATGTCCTCCATGTTGGCTGCCATGAATTTCTTGAGCTCCGCCATGTTCACCACCAGCAATCTGAGTAGAGATGTGACATATCCCAGTGAAGATTTGCCTGCGCCCCCTGTGCTGCCAGCCACTGCTCCTGCCATTATTTCGCTCTGCAGTCTTGTCTGAGGAGGCCATTAACAGTCATTGAGGGATTCTGCTGAAATACTTGGCACAGAAAAACAAATCACATGATCTTGCTCCTTTGCTGACTAGGTGAGTCCTGCCGAGGCCATTCGATCGATGGTAGGTAGGGTGGAAACTTATGGTTATGTTGAGGGCAGGGACGGAGCTGACTCTTTAAGATGGCATTTTGAATGCCTCCAGGCCATGCCTTCTTGGAGTCCTATTTATAGCATCAAAAACTAGACCTGTATGTGAATTTATAGTAAATATAATGTTTTTACCCAAAATATTCTCTGGGATGCCAGGGCTGTTTTAATGATGTGGGTGATTCATTTTTTTATTCTGAAATATGAGAGTGGGGTGTGAGTTTGGGGAATTAAGACTTAGACTCCAAATCAAGGGTTAGACTTTTAGTTATTTTAATGTACAAGAAACCACCAGATTTCTTTACTAATGGGCATGCCGTAGGTCTCCTGTTATTTAAAATGGTGGCAATAAAACAAACGTTTTATTGCTAATTAACTTTGAAATCAACCTAATTTTTAGCCTTCCGTACGCTCCGTGATCTCTTGCTACTGGTAAATTCTGCTTGCTCCATGTACTCGTGTACAGTAAATGAATTACCAGACAGACGTTATGTATTGCTGACATGGAACCAGTGATGAGGGATCACAGTTTATGAAGGGCTACAAATAAGAAAGATTCCAAAGGTACTTGGCTACTAAGCTATAAACAATTCTTTTTTGTGCCAATATTTTTAAAGAGAGGATAAGGGGGAATTTAGGGATGCAGTCATTAATATCCGCTGTTGCTTTAGGTAACTGGTAAGGATGCATAACATTCCCTAACTAGAAGAGCTTCCTGAACCTTTTTTTTCCCCTGTGTGTGTGTGTGTGTGTGTTTAATCAGAAGCTCCCAGCCCAAACTGGCAGAAATTTGAAAACCTAAATCCATATGCAGCTGTGGGATCACTGATGTACCTCTTTATATCCACAGAAAGGCTCACGGCCCATGTTCCCTGCAATAGGTGGGGGGGGGGAGGATATAAATAGACTGGATTAGTGAATGCATAAATCTGGCTGAGTGTGATATATAGCATTATTTATAAGGCATACATTAGAGTACTGTAGTCAGCACTGGTGGATTAAATGTAAGCCCACATATAATAAAAACTGAAGGAATTTATGACGCTTCTTGAATTTTTTTATGACTAGTGTAACCCCTACCCGGTCTGCTATTGCCATCTGACAGCAATACCAGGTGGGCTGGGCTCGGGGAAGAATAGGTCACTCGGCACAAAGGCTAGGTTTGGCTACTCTGCACAGGGGCACCCAAGTAACTCCAAACACAGGAAGCAATAATTGTAATGTCCAATACCAGAAGTGGGATTCTAAAGTGTGGCTGTTTATTCACATCCAAGCAGAATAAACAAAGCATAGATGGACCCCCACGGGGCTACACTCCTGGTAATGCAGATTAAAAGACACTAGAACACTTCCTCAACACTTTAGCCCTCAGGCTCTAAACCCACTGGGCACACAGCCTGGACTTGCACGCTGCTTTGGGTTACACAGCCCGAACTTGTACACTGTTCTGGGTTTTCCCTGGCTCGGCTCCCTTGCCAGCCACTTGGACACCTTCCATACTTCATGGAAACATTTTCTGGTGGCTCCCTAAACCACCTAAGAGCACCATGGCTCCATCAGGGATCTTTCTTTCAATCCCACATCTGGGTACTTTCCTCAGGCACTGACCAAGTACCTGAGAGAAAGCAAAAGGTGTCTCAGAGCAAATTCATAGAGGTGAATTTGGTTACTACTGATGGGGGGTCTCCCACCTCTTGCTCCCACAATTCACACCTGGCAATTTCTCTGGACAGTAAACACCTCATCCTGTAAAGCTTTGCAATGTAGATTCTTGCTAAATGTATTTCACATTCCATCTACATGTCTTGCTTCCCATTTGTGCTGGACTTGAACATACTTTTAAGTGGCATTGTCCATTACTTTAGACCCCCCACTGAGTTAAGCGGTCCAATCCCCAATTTCCTTCACTCTTTGTGCTGGACTTGAACATACTTGAATTAAGTGGCATTGTCCATTACTCTAGACCAGTGGTTCTCAAATGATGAGGCCAGCCTCCCAAGGGAGGCTCCATACTGTTCCAGGGGAAGCCCAGTGAAGTCTAAGAATGTACAGTACTTAAATTTTAAGTTTTGAATGTGTTGTGTGAAGGGAACAAGCAAACTAAATATGGATAATGGCAGGTGAATTTCTTTACTTATGCGTAGACTGGTGACCAGGAAAGGCCCTGAGCCAAAGCTTGTTTATACTGTAGTCGTGATTTACATGTACATTGGTGACTAAGAAGGCACACTGAGTCAAGGCTTGTTTCTACAGTAGGTGTTTATATGCAAATTAGTGACTGGGAAATGCACACTGAGTCAAGGCTTGTTTCTATAGTAGGTATTTATTTTATATGTAAATTGGTGTCTGGAAAAGGCACTCTGAGCCAATGGATGTTTCAGATGTGACCTTGGTAAGGGTACAAGAAGTTGCTTAACAGGGTAAGGGGGTAAGAGATGATGTGGCTAGGTTAGTTGTTCCAGACAGAGAGGAAGTAGCATAATAAGGGTCCAAGAGTCAGAATAATGGAGTGACAAGGATAACCTGGGTTGTGGGGTTTTGGGTGGAGAACAATAAGTCAAATAAAAAGAGAATATACTCTGTCAACATTATTTGTCTCACTTGACTCCTGGTATACTGTGCAAAAGTATAATAAATTTTTTTCTAAGGGAGGCCCAAGATTTTTTCCAAATTTGAGGGAGGTATGAAATCTGTTCCATGGCTTGGGGAGGCTCACCATCACAAAGTATGAGAACTAATGCTCTAGACCTCCCACAGATTAAGCAGTCCAATCCCCACTTTCCAACTGTACTTGGCTGTCTTTTTCCTGACCCCACAGTAACAGTCCCTTTAGTTTCCTTCTGTTCAGGTGAAAAACACTTGGCCCTTTTTCACAGCGAACTCACCCTTTGGTTGCAGGTGCCCCGCAGGCGTTTCCTCCACAAGGAATTTCTCTCTCAGAGCTTCTGGTGCCACAGCACAACTTGAACAGGCAGCTTCTTTCACTTAACTGGACCCAGGAGGGTTGCCCCTGGAAAACAGGCAAAAACCTTCCCCCCATCCCCTCAGGGATGGGGCTCTTGAACCATTGAAAGCGGTCTCCACCACTTCAATTACCAGTTCCTGTGTTCCTCTTCAGGTGGAAACACACACCTTCCAAAAGTAGCTCTTAAACAGAGCTTAAAGATGTGAGGGCCTGCACACACTCAGCTGCACTACAGCCTCTCACTCAGACTGCACACAGACTGGTTTCAAATTCCCCAACGTTCTACTCTAACTTCCAACTGCAACATTCCAGTGTGGCTTATGCAGCTGCGACAGTTCTAAAATGATGTCATCCCTCAGTCTCAGCTGAGACTGAGAACAGAGTGAGACAGTGTGAAATCCATTTAAGTGGAGTTTCACAAGCTGCTTTCCCTGCCTACCACTAGTTCTTACTGGGATTCTAGTAACCCCAGGTAACGGGGGGGGGTTACACTAGGATTTTTTTATTTTTTGCAGACCTTCGTAGGCACTTAGACTCTCTTTACAAATGTAATGTGAATCTGCAGTATTTTTAAGAGCCTCGCATATCAAAGAGAACACTTTGAAAAAGGGAACACTGAAAAATAACACAATTTTTAGCACGTCTGCTTAAGTAGTAAGGCATGCCATGGTGTGTTGTGCTGGGATAATGTCACACAATTGGGTGGGTTGTGAAGCATAAGGCCACAGGAAAAGTGCCTTCTAACACCTGAGAAGTGACATTATCCCAGCAGCAAACACCCTGAAGTGCCTTGTTGTGATTACAAAATGGATCCGTTTATGGTTATAAGTAGGCTGTTGTGTGATCACTACTTTTCACCATTGAGGTTGTGCTGGGATACACCATAGGTGAAATTGACTCACCACCAACCGACGTTCAGCAATTTTTCTATGTATTTTATAAATACAGTTTAAAAATCCTCTGTATTTGGCTTGCACCCCTTTCCTAACATGAAACTGGCCTAGTTGTTCCCCAGATCCACTGCCTTGAACATCACCATCTGTTATTGTTGAAATTACTATATCATAAACAGTAGATTTTGATGTCACATGTTTACAATCAGCCAGTGCAAGTGAAGTCTCGCTGTAGACAAGCAGACAGTGCAAGTGAAGTCTCAGTGTAGACAAGGAGCCAGTGCAGGTGAAGTCTTGATGTAGACAAGCAGCCAGTGCCAGTGAAGTCTTGGTATAGAAAAGCAGCCAGTGCAGGTGAAATCTTGGCACAGAAAAGGAGCCAGTGTGGATGAAGCTTGGTGTAAACATGCAGCAAGTGTAGACAAGAGCCAATGCAGGTGAAGTCTCTTTGTAGACAAGCAGCCAGTGCAGGGGTAGTCTCAGTACAGACAAGCAACCAGTGCAGGTGAAGTCTCGATGATGTAGACAGTCAGTGCAGGTGAAGTCTTGCTGTATAGAAGCAGCCAGTGCAGGAGAAATCTCAGTGTAAACAAGCAGCCAGTGCAGGTGAAGACAGGCAGCCAGTGCAGGTGAAGTCTCGATGTAGACAAGCAGCCAGTGCAGGTCAAGTCTCACTGCAGACAAGCAGCCAGTGCAGGTGTGGTCTTGATGTAGACAGGCAGCCAGTGCAGGTCAAGTCTCACCGCAGACAAGCAGCTAGTGCAGGTGTAGACAAGCAGCTAGGTCAGGTGAAGTTTTGGTGTAGACAAGCAGCCAGTGCAGGTGAAATCTCAGTGTATGCAAGCAGCCAGTGCAGGTAAAATATTGATGTAGACAAGCAGCCAGATCAGGTGATGTCTCAGTGTAGACAAGCATCAGTGCAGATGAAGTCTTGCTGTAGACAAGTAGCCAGTGCATGGGATGTCTTGCTGTAGATAAGCAGCCATTGCAGGTAAAATCTTGGTGTAGACAAGCAGCCAGTGCAGGTTGATGTCTCGGTGTAGACAAGCAGCCTGTGCAGGTGAAGTCTTGCTGTAGATAAGCAGCCAGTGCAAGGGAAGTCTCGTTGCAGACAAGCAACCAGTGCAGATGAAGTCTTGATGTACATGGGGGTGGGTGTGCTTGATTAGGAAGAGACAGTCCACAGTGTCAGTTTTTGCTCTTGTATACACTTTGGTTAATTCAGTTCCAATAGACATACATCCTCAATGTTTTGCTTTGATAGGCTTCATCAGGAAATTGTATTTAATACCTAATAATAAATATAAAAGTCATTGTTACTAGACTGTCTACCCCAAAAATACCTATTTCTATTACAGTAATATGAGCATGTGCTTTACTTACAGGTGCTTTTGCTTTAGTCCCAATTACTTAAGTTATACAAATGCCAATAAAACTTGGAAGCAAAATAGGCAATAATCACCATTTAACATTCAAATTAAATGGTAAATCCCACCACCACATCTCCTCCACCAGTGTCGCAACTTAAGTATAGAATATAAATCCAGTTTACCTTTAGGCCCAAATCGACCTCTAGTAGCTGTTTCAAACTATCAGCGACACTTGCGCTGTTAAAACAAATGGAAGTATGCACAGTTAATATTGTAAATCTTTTAATTGTGTTTTTATTATTCATATTATTTATACATTTCAACCTCATTTCTAAGACTGATATTTCCTAGTAACTAACTTTATATACCTGAAAAATCATCAGTTGACTACATCACTTCCTAAGCTCAACTCCTACTCATTTTTAACTGTGTACATCTGGTGCTATAGGTCTAAAGATAACGCTAACTTGAAAATGCTGGCTTGCAGTAATGTGTACCGCCCTCTATTCATGTTTAATATTTCAAGTTAGAAACTTCCTGTGCAGTTTCCCTAATTTCTTACCATTGTTCTAATGCTTAAAAATTTTAGAAAGTATTTCCTACATGCAGAATGTTATTTTGAAACGTTAAGTATTAAGCTCACAATTGCAGAGCTATTTAGAGAGTTTGCTATACTAAGCTGCTTCTCCAGTTTTAAACGGTAGTTATCCAGCTAGCACTAAGCAAGCTGCATCTCCTAAGTTACTTGTTTAAAACCATACAGCGTTTAAATCAGCTTACTGCGATTTGGGCCCCCCATTTGTATATGAGAACATGATGTGTCAGCACCCTTTAGACTCCACAGTATGCCTGTCTGCTTACTTAGAATTCAACAAAACAAGTTGCAGCAAGATGTGAAATACCACATTTACCTTCAATTAGCTTTACAAACTGTCTTAGATGAAATGCAATTTTTTCCCTTTAAACTGCATTCAGTCTGTTTCTAGAGCATTTTTTTCAGGTTATGTGTACTTCCAGCATAGAGCTACATGGTGTAAATGGGTGCTGTTGCATCATGTTCTCATATGCTAATGCAGCTCTCAGAGAAAGTGAGATTTCAACAACCAGAAAATGAAGACCCCCCCCCCAAGCTAGTTACAGGGGTTGAAGTGAACTGTGAAAATAAACTAAAGCAAACACACATATCCCCAACAGCTACATGAAAAAAGTTATCTATTGACAAGGAAACAAATAACATTTACAAGATATGAGGGTGTGATACTCCTTTAAATCAAATGCAGTGAGGGACAGTTTTCAGTGTTGCATTTTCAGAGAAGCCATTTCCTTGTAACATGCACACGAGGAGTATGTTGTGAATGGCAAACAGTGTGCACAACAAAAATCTCAATAATGTGTTGAGTTCTCATGCAACAAGCTGTGCAAGATGCAAAGGAAAATCTATGTTAATCTGTGTTAGTGGAAGGTCTGTGGGAATGGGGAAGGAGGGAAGGACACAGAATTAAAATACTGCTACTTCACAGGCACATGTTCAATTTTATTATTAAATAAATAGTCCCATGCCAGTCGAGTGGTTCGGTGATAGATCTTCTGTCTGCCATGCCAGCAACCTGAGTTCAGGAGGGGACTCGAGTCACTGGGGGTTGTCTGGGGGGGGAGAGGATCGAGCTTCCACCAGACTGCTCTCCTCTCTTGGGAAGGGGAGGCCTGTTGGCTTAGCCTTGGACTGCCACCAGGTGGAGGTCTGGTGGTAGTGCAGGTGTGAGTGGCATGAAGCGAGGTTCCGCAGTTGACATGGTGTATGTATGCCTCCACATGGCATGCACCTACGTCCATGCTGTGGCAGGGGAATCAGGGACAGAAATTGGAAAATGGCAGCTGGGGGCTTCTTGAAATCCTGCAGATCAGCCCTAACCCACTGCACAACCTTTTGAAACACACAGATTACTGCGCTGCACTGTCGACCGTGGATCAGCATCAATTAAGTAACAGTCCAGGCAACACATAAAAGAGATGCAATGCACACGGTAAGGCTCTAAGTAAAAATGATTTATTGAGACATAACAGGTCCAGGACCCAGCTCTAGGTGTATGTCTCGGGGCCCCGTCATGGGGAGAAATCCATAGGGGAACCTTAGGTACAAGTAAGTCCCAGACAGGTGGTTGCCAGTTCGAGGTGTCAGGGACAGGGCTGATAACCTCCTCGAGCTGCCAAAGGAGAAAAAGCTTGATGGAACGAATACATTGTCCCACTAAAATGTGGTGAAAACAGCTCTACAAGTGAAGTACAGCAAATGGAAGTAAGAAATAAGGGTGAGTGAACGTGGGAATCAGCAACTTGGGGTTCAGCTTTGATTCAGACCCTCTGTCTTCGGTTCATCTTTGATACTGTGGCCAAATACGTTTCTGGTCCTTGGTATTGGTGTCTAACAGGCTACAAATAGGGATAAATAGAATCCCTGCATTACCTCTTATCCACCACAGTCAGTTTAAACCGGTTCCACCCTCCCCAGGTCTGTCAATCAGATTTTACAAAAAGGCTCAGTCTCTGTGCCAGGAGCCGGGGCAGGGGGTGTTAAATAAAACAATGTCTTGAGAGAAGGAGGAAAGTGGGAATTGATTGGGTGGGAGAAGGGGTGATCAAGGGGCTAGCCCTGACCTGCTGGGAGGGGCTAAAGTGTGTTTTGGTTAATTAACTGGCGGAAGTTGAAGTGTCACTGAAGTGGCCCAAATGTTCGACTGGACCAAATTGAAGGTAAAAGTGCCAAATTTCAGCACATTCACCAAATACAGCTTCAGTGCCGGCTCATCTGTAGTAAGAAAGCAACAGAAGCATAGATTGTAATGATGCCCTATCAAACATGAGCAGGGCACAGTCATTTGCAAGGACTGACTGAGATCAGAAAATCCATGCAGATCCAAAAAATGGAGAACGACAACTGCCCATACCTGGAGAGGAAAAACAAAGACAGAAACAAGGAAAATGAATTGATTACCATATATACTCACTGATAAGTCAACCTTCCAAGTATGTCAACCTCCCCCGTTTTCCTCATCAGTTTTTGCAAAATTACAGACATTCTTTTGCTGCCCATACTGAATGGAAAAATCCATTTTGTAACCAACATCAGGCACGGAATCAGCCTTTGTTGCCAGAACCGAGCACAAAATTAGGTTACACAGTTGCAAACAATGGTGTACCACTGTAAATCCCACAGATAGGTTGACCTCACAGATAAGTTGATTCCCCTTCTTGTGGCCTGTTTTTGAATCAACAACTAGACTTATATGTGAGTATATATAGTACATCAGCTAATCACTTGAGTATAATAGTCAAACATTCATAGTAGCATACTACTTAAAGGTATGCACATACATTAAGATTACTTATTTAGTTCTTCTATATCCAAATGTAAGGCCAATTCTAAGAGAAACTGATTATTTCCTTTTTACTTTTTTTGTACTTGGCTGTTCTTTTATATTGCTACTCTGTTATAGAAAGTGGAACAGATAGCTCCTCATTTTAACTACAGTGTCAGCAGACTTTTAGCTGTAATATCCATCTGCTCTCTTTTAATAACAGAGTTTGGGCCTCCCTTCCACACTGTACATGGGTCTGTACATGGTCAGTATCTATATACGGCACTCCCTCAGGATTACTGCGGTGATTTTCTAGGAAGTGTGCTGTTAGCACCTCCTACTACTGCACAGTGCAAAAAATGGTCCCAGGCTATCGACTTGTCATGAACCAAAAGAGAACAGTCTCCATGCTGTTTGGATCAAGTCAATGGATCAGCTCTCTCCCTCCACCCTTAACCTTTGTTCTCTTCAAGGGGACCGTGTGGACTCTGTCTCCACCTGTAAGTACTGTACCTAGGACTCCACCTGGTTCAGCACCTCAACTATTCCAGCTATGTATGGCAGGTAGTAGCCAGATGCATTGCTAAACTTGATGCACTTTACAAGAGCTGCCTCCAGTTTAGCATCAGGGGTTGCCAAACAATCAGTCCTGCCTTTGCTTGCTTTTGGGGATGTCGTCTACTCCAGAGCCATCCACTCTACCCTAGCTAAACTTATTATGCTGTTAAGTGCCCTGTGCAGATTTGTACTGGGTTGTCCTCACCGAACCCACCACTGCTCCATGTATAACATACTAGGCTAGGCACCTCTCCCTGTGAGACAGTCGGTTCACACTGCTCTAGTGGGAGCCAAGTATTGTGCAGACAAACTGCTGAGCTGCCTTTCTGATCTCATTTCACCCTCATCGATATCAGCTTATTTGCTCAGATCAGAAGTAGGCTGCTGACAACAAACCCCACATTGTAGGTGCATCTCGCTAGCAGTTAAGAAGCTGATCCTTAAGCACTGGCTGGATCAATCCCCCCCTTTCCTACTGAGAATGGTTACATGAGCTCTCCTTTTGTTTTAGGATGGAGCGTTTGATTGCCAGCACCCGCCACAGACTACCTCTTTTTAATAAAAAATGGGGTAAGCTCTATGATTTATATCTGAATGGACTTTTCCTAAATCTCCTCCTGCTCCCCCTCTCACATATCTCTTTTCTTTTTGTGATTTATTGTTCTCTTATTAATCTAATACCTGTCTGAGGGCACACTTCATGGGTGGGAAGATGGGTTTTCACAGGTGGGAGGGAGGGTTGGGGTGGGGGAGGGCCGGTTTATATGTCTGGTGACTTCTCATGTTCTACAGTACAGCTGCCTGAAATGTGTTTTCGCACATCTGGCACACAATGACGAGGTCGCTGTGGGAAATCAATGTTCAGGACAGATTAAGAAAATCATAGTGATACCGTTCATGAGCAAAGGTCATGCAATGCCTGTGTTGAAAATTTGGTGAAATAATTCCACTAAATGACTGTGCTACCAGCGTGTGTTGCGTATTTTCCATGTACGCTCGTAATTTCGAGCATTTTAAATATTTTCACTCCAGATTTTCAACATTGCCATCTCTTCACACCTCCATATGAATGGTACAGCTGTCATTTTTCACATCCTGCCTGAACTGTGTTTTCGCACATCTGGCGCAGAATGGCATGGTTGCTGTGGAAAATCAAAATTCAGGACAGAGTAACAAAATCACAGTGCCACCGTTCATGAGCAGAGGTCCCAAATGCTTTCATGAGGTGGGGGTCACAAAAAGGCGATGCAAAAAATTTGTAGAGCAAATACCAACAAACACCCAGGGCATTAGGGTTTCTAACCATAACATCCCACCCTGTACAGACTGACAGGCATCAGAGGTGTGCCTTTGGATTGCCAGCTGTAATGCTCATGCCATTCCACCCCACCCCCACTCTAAAGCCAGTGACAGGCATTGAGGTGTGCCTTGGACTCTTCGGCCCCAGAGTTCACCTCATTCTCCTATACTGCACCCATTTCAGCATATGTCCTTATGAATTGGGGTGACTGTAAAGCCAAACACCCCAAGGCACACCTCAACACTTGGTGGTGTCTGCAGGATAGGGTGGGGTGAAATGCCATGAGCGTTATGGGCGACGACTCAAAGGCACACCCCAATGCCTGTCCGTCTTTGCAGGGTGGAGGTGGGGTTGGCGTGAGTTCAATACTTCACTGCCATTCCTATTCTGCATCTGTCTAACTCCTGCACATCCAATGCTAATATCAGCAAGCAAACATTCAGCATTGACAAATGCTTGTTTTTATATTGCCCCTAAATGTTTAGGGGGGAATATGTGTTATTATTGTAGTACTCATTAAGACATTTGTTTTGATATTTAGATTCTCCCTGAAGTCCAAATACTGGGGCTGGTATAGCTTCTTCAAGTTGCAATGTTATCCAGTAGGAATTTAAATTTTTTAATTTTTATGTTTTTTTATGTTGGCCCTACATTTTTGGGGGGTGGATTATGTATGATTCTTGTAGTACTCATTAAGACCTTTCTTCTGGTATATGGGAAGGGGGAGCCACTGGACCACCAGCATTGTGTATTTTACTTTTTCACCATGATCGGCTGTACAGTACGGGAGGGGGTTACTACTGGACCACCAGGGACATATTTGGGTGCTTGTGCACGGTGTTCTCGGGGAGGTAGCCACCCATGGCTGGACACTGCTGTGTTGCGCACTGCAGTACAGCAGCACATCTGTTGGTGGCCAGCATTTGAGCCATTTTTTTCGGGCTCAACTTTGTGCCCTGGTATGCGGCACATCCCCGGCTGAATATCGGGTTGTGCTGCATTTGCATGGGCACGCCCCCTTCAGTTGCACCGCATACTTTAACATTGTGCCTCGGTGCATCGGGACTTGTGCTGCGCAAGTCCTCCTTTTGAATATAGCCCCGGGGCACAGTACTGGGGTTGCACCGGTGCAACTCGGTTGCTCCAGGCATAACCCCTTGGAATATCTAAATACATTACAAGCCTGTTTTTCTGAGTTACTATGTATATAAATGCAAACTCTTACATTTATATACACATAGTAAACATGTCATGGTGCATTTATGTACCTAGTAGGCATGTCAGAGCCACATCAGTCACCCCCCCAGGCCGGCACTACTTATTCAGTACTTAGCTTAGATCCAGTGGTCTTCCTTCCAGCTCCTCTCTTACTCTGCAGCATCCACATTTTTTTTTACTTTTTTGCCACCAGAAGTTCAGTTCCTCCAATGTGAGCCAAACGGACTGCACATTTACAAAAAAGAACTTTTTTTTGTTTACACAAATTCTCCCAGTAAACTCCCCAGTTACCCACCAGCCACATAATAGCACTCACACTACCAGTCTTCTCAAATATGCCCACCACTGCTCATATGCTATCCCATCACAATAGACAACTGGCCCAAGCTATGTTTAAAAAAAAAATGAAATGTAAACTGCCGCTTTTTGATGGCCAAAATGACCATCCATCTTACCCTGGCTGCCACCGCTCATATTTACTACAACTGCCACCGACTCACTGCTCCCAATACAACACTCCTCCTGTGGCACAAGAGAAACTGATCTGGACTACAGATAAACAGAACTGATATATATATATATATTTTTTTTTTTAATAAAACTGCGAACCGGCACACAATGATCCTAACTAAACAACGTTACAGTACACTAGGATCCCTGCTGGCTAAAACCTGCTGCCATCTTGTCCAGATTTTTTCCCCATTGCCACTAGCTCCACCCATGAGCTGTGACATTTCTGAGTCAAAGCTGGCATCATGACGTGGAGTCCATGGCAGTAGCCATGTCACCGAGGGACAGAAACTGCAGAAAGGCACTATTTCACCAAATAAACCCTCACAGTTTTGTAAATATAAAACAAACAAAAAGAAAAAGCCAACAAAGCCACCCATTAAGGGGACTAACAAGATCATAAAGGCCACAAGCCCAATGGGCAAATGGCTTTATGATCTTGTTAGCCCCCAAGATGTTTTTTTCACCCATACAGGACTTACCCATCATTTATTTTATATATTATATGAGATTTGATGGGCAAGTCCAGGTCTTGGGCCGGTGGAGGTCCCAAATGTTTTTATATTATGTACGCCACGCTTACTTTAATATTGTCTTGTTTTTCAGGCTCCCCTGATGATCACAAGCCAGTCTGGATCTGTGGACAATTCCTTCGTCCATTGGGCAGTGGAGCAAGAGGAACGTCAACCTGGGGAAAGGAACCTAGTAATTCCACATTAGAAGGCACATATCCACTGACTGGAAAAGAGAGGCATGCGTTGGGAGGAACTTCTTCCAAGGCTGGCAGTGGAGACATGGCATGGCATGGAGTTTCATGAGACATCTTGCTGATTTACATGGGCAGAAACAACCTTGGACTCCAGAAAGCTATTGATTTGCTTCTCAGGATGAAGGAAAGCTTGCGATACATTTGTGAATGGTGGCCGAGGATCAAAATTATTTGCTCCCACATTATTCAGCAGCTCAACTGGTGGCATATAGAGGACTTTAAAGCTATGAACAAAGCATGCATATGCATCAATACAGAGATGCTGGCCGGCCCGGTGGCAGTGAGGGTTGAGGCACTGGACGCCACACTTCGCGCTACGCCAGCGACCCGGGTTCAGGAACAAGCCTGGGACGTCGGGGGTCGGCGGGGGTGGAGAGGATTGAGCGTCCATTAGACTGCTCTCCTTCTCCGGGTTGGGAGGGAGGAATGCCTCGATGTCCTACCAGCTCCTAGCGGTGGCTGGGGGCTATGGCAGGACATGGGCAGAACTAGAGGGACGTGCTGTGGCAGACGCTGGGAGGGGGCACGTGCGGTAGCGTGTGCTCTCTGGTCCCTTGGTGTCATTGCACACCACAGACATATGGGAGGAAAGGAGGAAACCTTGCGGGCTACATGATGGCCGACGAGCAGCTCCTGCCGGCTTCCACCTGGATGCTCCCCCGGTACTGATAACCCCCTCGGATCCCATGGCGGTGGTCGCGTGCCCACCACGGCAAACAGATCGTGGCACAGGTTGGAGGTAAGGGGTTGAGCTTGGGATGTGGGGCAGACTAGGGGTTGGTTGGTCAGGCCGGATTGGGGGGGAACCATCGTTAACAGCCCCCCAGCCGCAGAGGAGATAAGAAAAATGTATAACAAAAAAAAAAAAATACAGAGATGCGGCTATGTAGGACTTCCAACAGGGGAGCTGTGGTACAACATTGTAATATTCAAGACTTAAAGTGGGCAGGGTCTGGCAGGATTTCAAACCTGGCAAAAGCATTTTGAGAGATTTGAGGGGTCTCACAGGGTCTCAAAGTGGGGCCCTTACTCCATGATTATTTCCACTTTCCATGACTTCAAGAGGGCAATATGACCTTTAGTTTATTTGTCCTTCAATTTCCTACAGTATCTTCATGTTTTGTGTGTGTATTTTGAATTCTTATTGAAAAACTGGATAACAATAAGAAGGCAAATTCCATATTATGAAGGCACTAGAAGAATTTCTACAGTTGTAGTCCGTCCATCTTTTTATAATTATGACTCTTATAGACCCAGCAGTTTTTTTCTGCGCACTTTATGCACTAGTGATATTGACACCTCCTATCATGAACTGTATGCAAAGGATGGTATGCATATACAGGACAATAACTGGAACTTGTTCCTAGAGTCTTTCTGTCAGGTCTTGGAACAACACTTGGACCGAGTTGCTTGGGGTTGGACTGCATCTGTCCTGTGGTGGCTTGGGAATGTCTCAGAGCAATGGTACAAGGGGAAAAAGGAATGAGTTGAATTCTTCTAAAGGACTCTAATTCCCTCACTGGCATGAGGTGTGTAAGGTTGTAAGACCTGGTCCTCATTTGGGGGAGGGCTTTCCTGTGTGAGTGCTGCCACAGGATGGGGATGGTTGCTTGCCACATAGCTACATGGCCTCCCCACTTGCTGAGGTTTGGGTTCAAACTCAGAGAGGTACATTATTCTCTCAGTCTGCATAGGGGTAATACACAGATACACAGAAGGTGACGGCAGATAAGGACCATATGGTCCACCTAGTCTGCCCCTTTTCCCTGCCTAATGCATTACCGCAGACCCTAGATGATCTGTGGCTTTCCCTCTCTTCCCTATTGCTAGAGTACCCTTATGCTTATCCCATGTATTCTTGAATTCCTCTACTATTTTTGCCCCTACCACCTCTGCAGAGAGACTGTTCCAAGCATCCACTACTCTTTCTGTGAAAAAGTACTTCCTCACGTTGCCCCTGAGCCTAGCCCCCCTCTCTAGCCTCCTATCATGCCTCCTTGTTCTTGTACACCTTCTTTTCAGAAAGCTGCTACCCTCCTGTACCTTTTTTATACCCCTGATGTACTTGAATGTCTCTATCATATCCCCTCTCCTTTCCTCCAGGGAATACATACTGAGGTCCTCTAGTCTTTCCTTATATGACTTTTGGTGCAGTCCTTGCACCATTTTTGTTGCCCTTTTCTGGACTGCCTCTATTTTGTCTATGTCCTTCTGGAGATGCGGCCTTCAGAACTGGACAGAGTACTCCAGATGAGGTCTCACTAGTGATCTGTATAGTGGCATAACCACCTCCTTTTTTCTGCTGGTGATACCTCTCCTTATGCACTCTAGCATCCCACTGGCTCTCCCCACAGCCTTCTCACAATGTTTTTTTTGTTTTTTTATCAATATATTTTTATTGATTTTTAAAGTTTTCCAAACATATAAAGGGAAAAAAAACATGGCATGAATAACATCTTTAAGAAGATAAAGCATTATGTATAAATTGAATTACATTACCTATAACACATTTTCCAACATTTATCATGCAAACATTCCTATACACATTCCAATACAACTAATCTAAATATACGTTAGCCAACAATTTTTATTAACATTTCTTTAAAGGGCATTGAGACTAAAAACAGGCCCCAAGATCTCCTCTAATCATAACATTCTTACAATTATACTAATCTTACCTAAATAATGATAACCAATCACAATGCCATCCCTTTTTAGGAAGTGTTTGACATTAGTTATCATGTATAACATTCCTGCATCTTTAATCAATAGTATAACTTTTATTATAATGTATGGTGGGCCCTTATTACCTCTAAAAAGCAGTGAAATTATTTCTTGATAATCCCATCGCTGTGATCTAAATGGTTATAAACCTCTCTTGAGTACGTCATAGCGATGGGATTACAAATGAAGCCCATCTGAGCATGCGTGTACCTGTGATCTTGTGCACCGACGGCCTTCCCAAAACCAGTGCAGCAGCCAGAAAATTACCCAGAATGTCCACGGTGGGGCTAAAAGTAAGCCATATTAGTTTATTTTGCCTGTTTATGGGGACCATACACTACAAAATATAATGTATGGTCCCTCTGTCGTTAACCGGTTTGGTTAACCATCTCGAGGTTGCCATGGTGACGTAAACCACTCGAGCTTCGCTCTCCAGGTTTACATGTTCACCCTGGCAACCTCTCAATGGTTAGCAAACCGGTTAATGATAGAGGACCATACATTATCCTCTATGATTAGATAACATCTTTGGTATGCTATACACAGATGGATAGGCAGAGGAAAGAACGAAGGAGAAAAGATAGAAGGAAAGGGTACTGCCAGAGGATACCACTCAAGATGATATACTGAATCACCATTTAATGGGGAACGCCAGAGGGACTTAGTCCAAATTGGTGTTTAGAGACGGGGTGGGATCAGGTCAATTTAGTCTGTTGTAAACAATATCTTATATGTAGTATCTCACTTCTTGTTAAACTTAACAGATTGGTCTCTTAGGGTCATTGCTAGTTTTTCTGTCTTGAGGATCTCCAACAGATTGCTCTTCCATTCTTGTACAGTTGGAGCTACGTCTTCTAGCCAATATTTTAATAGAACATGCCTAACAGATACCGCAATTAGCAGCAGAGTTCGTTGTTGTTCGTATGACCAGTGCATAGTTCCTTCAAAATGTCCTAAGATGCAAGTAAGTAACCGAATATGGTTTGAGATCATAGGGTAGTCTTTAAATAGGATTGTTACTGCTTCCCATAGGGGCTAAACTAAAAGACAATCCCAAAACATGTGTATTAATGTACCCTGTCTGGGTTTACATTTATGGCAAGTTGGGGAGGTAGATAAGCCCATCTTAAATCTTTGGTGTGGAGTGTAGTATAGATTATGCACAGTTTTGAACTGGATCATTCTTAAATCTACTGAGCTGAACACTTGAAAGGGAAGTACCCAAATCTTTTCTCAATCCCACTCTGCCGTGCATGATTCAAGTGAGGTTGACCACCTCCACAATGTTTCAGATGCAGGGCCTCTGATCAGCCCCACCACTAATCCATACAAGGATGAGATTGAAGGCATCATCATAAGACAGCCAGACAGTGTCCTAGTATTATCATTTGGTGGAGCAGACAAATCTATCTTATTCTGTATGGCATTTTTATATAAAAAAGATTATCGGATGGTGGAATGTCATATTTGTCTATTAGGTTACTGTAAGGGAGAAAAGTATTGTTCCTTAGGATACCTCTCACAATTCAGTTCCCCTCTGTTTCCAGGTTGCATTATCAAGGGGTATGCTAGTGTGTGTAAAGTTCAGGTTTCCCCAGATCAGCTTAGCTCTAGCTTGATTCATATTTAAACTCAGTAAACTACTGTCTCAGTTGTCTGAGTGAGTCTAGTATTATCCTGTTTTTACAAGATGTAGTGGGTTTTGCATATAGTGGAGCACCCAGGTTCAAACACTGTTCTTCCATTATCTCCCTCTCTATATATACTCAGTCCAAGATGTATGATTGCACTGATTCTGCATGTGTCCATTTAGCCAGCTGGGCCAGTCTTGTAGCCAGAAAATATAAGTAAAAATCAGGAGCCTTTAGGCCCCCTTCGTTGTTTGACCTGCACATTCTGGTATATGCCATTCTGTGCCTTTTGTGGCCCCAAATGAACTGAGCCACCTGAGATGATATGGATTGTATCCATTTCTTAGTCAAACTACGGGGAATCATCATAAATAGGTATAGTAGCCTGGGAAGCAAGTTCGTTTTAATGGATTTCAATCTTCCCCACAGGACTAAAGGAAAGGTCTTCAGTCACTCTCTGTTTAGTGGCAGAGGCATTTCTAGTTACCGTTTTATGTATGGTACTGAAGATATTGACTCCTAGGTATTCTATGCAGTTTGTTACCCATGCCAACCCCCCTGAGATGACTACTTTCCTCTGGCAAAACCCATTTAGAGGTAGGAACTTGGTCTTATTGGCATTCAGTTTATATCCTGAAAGTTCCCAGAAGATCTGATAGTTTGCAAAACAGCGGGTAAAGAACCAGATGGCTCAGATATCATAAGCAGGATGTCATCTGCATAGACCACAATAAGATGCTCCTTCTGCCCCACCCGGATCCCCTTAATTTCTTTTTTGGCTGAGAATTTCCATATCATGGTATCAATTGTAAGGCTGAATAATAGTGGTGACAATGGGCAACCTTGTCTTGGGCCCCTTGCAGTCTCAAAGCAAAGTGATATTACTCCATTGGTCACCACTGCAGAACTTAAATTTTGATATAGAAGTTGTACCCTATTAATGAAAGCCTCCGGGAAATCATACATCCTAAGTATATTAAAATATGTGCTCAGGAGATCCAGTCAAAGGCCTTCTCTGTGTCAAGAGAAACCAAACCACTGGGAATTTGGCTCTTATTGGCTGCATGCATTACATGAAAAAGGTTTCTTGTATTAACCGCTGAAATCCTCCCTCTCATGAACCCTGTTTGCTGTCTGGATATAAGTGAATGTATAATCTTTTCTAGCCTGTTAGAAAGGATCTTTGCAGCCCGGTGGCACTGAGAGTTGAGGCGCTAGACACCACACATTGCGCCATGCCAGTGACCTGGGTTCAGGAGTGGACTCGGGAGCTGGGGGTCGGCAGGGAAGGGCTGAGGATTGACTGCCCTCATGGTGCTCTCCTCCCTGGGGAAGGTGGGGGGGTGGCCTGGCATGCCAGCGGCTCCCAGTGGAGACCGGGGGGCACTGCAGCAAGCCGAGTAGCATGTTAACAGCATGGCCAAAGCAGGTAGGGTTGCTGTGCACTGTGCGTGGAGGGAGGGGAGAGAGCACAGAATAAGGAAAACACCGGATCCATGGGACAGGCGATGGCACCTGTCCACTATGCCCTCCGCTGAGCTGTCCTCGACTGGCCTTCCAGTTCCTCCACATGGGCCCTGTCCCGCAGCCAGAGCCTGATTTAGTACAAGCACCCAAGAGGAGGGGCAACCCACCCCAGGTGGGTGAAACCAGGGGTACTGGCTGCAGGGAGGGGGAGGAGAGAGGAGGCACAGATCGGGGGAGCTTCAGGCAAGGCAGGACATGGATAGGATGCCCGAGAGATGGTCCCACGGGCTGCGATGGGAGGAAAGAAAGTTGAAAAAAAAAAAAAAGAAAGGATCTTTGCTAATAATTTAATATCTGAATTAACTAGTGAAATTGGTCCGTAGTTTCCACATTCTAATGGGTCTTTTCCTTGCTTGTGAATAGGCGTAATGAGGCCTTTGGTCATTTCCTTAGAGATTTGAACTTCTATGAATACCTCATTAAATACTTCTGCAAGGATTGGGGCCAGTTCATTGCAGAGCTTATTGTAAAAATTTGTGGTGTATCCATCTGGTCCAGGGGCTTTGTTTTTCTTTGATTGTTTAATAACTTGCAAGATTTTGTATACTGTTATGCATGCCCCTAGTCCTGCCTTGGACTCATCCAGTACTGTTGGTAAGTGGAGACCTGTACAGAACATTTTTAGTGCATTATAGTTTTGATTATCTTCTTTTGTATATAGCAGTTGATAAAAATGTTGGAATTCTTCATTAATCTGCTTATGCCCTGAAATATTTAGGCCATCACACCTGCGTCTCACCGCTGTGATAATTGTGGACCCACTGTTTTGACGCAACTTTGTGGTGAATATCTTGGATACCTTGGGACCTGAATCAATATAGTTTATTTTGGATTTTCTGATAGCAAATATTGCTTCGCTTCTTAGGGACTCACTGTATTCCATCTTTGTTTTGGACTACACCTTCCAGGTATCTTAATTATTGTATATTAGTACTGCTTTTTCCAGTTCTTTAAGTTTCCCAATAGTTTTCTTCTGTTTAGTAGTATTTTGCTTCTTTAAGGCAGAGGCCTCACTGATCAATAGGCACCTCATATAACATTTTAAACAATCCCAATTGGTGTTCTGTGAAGTATCAGATGGATCACTGAAATCTAGAAATTTTTTTATATTTTTTTCTAACTTTTCCCAAATATTTCAGAGTTTTCTAGTAAAAACTTATTAAGTTTCCACCTACGAGTTTGGCTAGGATGATTAGAAGTTTTGAAAAGCATAGATACTGGACAGTGGTCTGAAATTACCTGACTTTCGATATTTACTGACACAACTCTGGTTATGATGTCCTTAGGAGCATATATTTGATCTATTCTTGAACCTGATTGGTTACACTGTGACCAATAGGTATATTCTTTTACATTTGGATGTAATGCTCTCCAAGGGTCAACTAAGTGTAAGTTGTCAGTTAGGTCCCCTAAATCATTATCTGCTCTATCCCTGTGAGCTCTAAATGTAGATCTGACTAGGATAGGATAGGATCTAATATGCTGTTAGTATCGCCAGCCATTAGGACAGTGCTGTCTAAAAGACCATCAATCTTTGTGAGTATAATGTTGAACAGGTCATGTTCTGGGGAGGTGGGCCCACAAATATTAATAAATGTATAATGTTCCTCCCCAAGTTTGCCATTAACTATAATGTAATGTCCCATAGGATCTTCTAGGACAGAGCTGGCCCGGTGGCACTGGAGGTTGAGGCACTGAGAATAAATGCCTTACCCTCTGTTGTCTTGCTTGTTTCTGGGAATCATCTTCTAGTTTCTATATGTTATTAATAATAATGGGTTGTGTACCTGTGCAGCAGATAATAACATAAAAAAAATTAAAATAAAGTTAAATAAATAGAAAGGGTTGCGCCTCTGGAGTCAATAAGTGGGAGCCCGATGACTGTAAATAGGGAGGCAGCAATCTTAGACCTGGTACTCTCAAATGGGGATGGAGAGAGGATCTCCAATCTTGAAGTGGGTAGTCATCTGGGAACAAGTGACCACCAAACAATGTGGTTCACGATAAACTTAGCTGTAGAGTCAAGCCATAGAAAAGTGAAGGTACTGGACGTCAGGAGAGCTGACTTTATCAAAATGGGAGAGTGCCTCTGAAAAGCACTAGCAAACAGGCAAGAAGGTGGGGTGGAGCAACAATGGGGAAATGTCAAAACTCCCATCACAGAGGCAACAGGCCTTTGTGTGAAGCAAATAAACAAATCAAAATGAAAGAAAAAAACACTATAGTTCTCAAAAGAAGTGGCAGGGAAGGTAAGGGAGAAAAAGATAGCATTCAGTAAGTATAAGGAAACACAGAAGGAGCAGGACAGAGAACTGCACCAGTTAAAGCAGAAAGAAGCGGGGAAGGCAGTCAGAATAGCAAAAGCCCAAACCGAGGAAAAGATAGCCAACTCAGTTAAGAAGCGGGATAAAACCTTTTATAGGTACATCAGGGAGCAAAGAAAGACTAAGGCAGGGATACCGAGGCTGAATAAAGAGGAAGGTGGTTGGGTAGAGAGCGACAGTGAAAAAGCAAGGATACTGAATGAATACTTCTGCCCAGTATTCACAATTGAAAAGCAGGGGGAGATACCAAATCCAGTCAATAGAAGCACTCTAGATAGGGGGGTTGATATTAGTCCTTTCACAGAAGAAAGGGTTCTGAAAGAACTCTTAAAACTGAAGATGGATAAAGCAATGTGGCCTGATGGGATTCACCCCAGAATTCTAAAAGAGCTAAAGGAAGAACTAGTAACACCACTGACTACCCTTTTTAATAAATCATGGAAGGATGGTGTGGTACTGGAGGACTGGAGGAGGGCAGATGTGATTCTCCTTCACGAAAGTGGGAGCAAGACAGAGGCAGGAAACTATAGACCTGTCAGTTTGACCTCAGTGGTAGGGAAAATGATGGAATCACTTCTGAAGGAAAGAATTGTTGAGTACCTAGAGGCCAGTGGGGTACAGGACCCAAGGCAGCAAGAATTCACAGTAGGAAGGTCATGTCAGACAAATCTAATTGATTTCTTTGACTGGGTGACCAAATTAGTAGACCAGGGAGGGGCCGTGGACATGGCCTACCTAGACTTTAGCAAGGCATTTGACACAGTCCCACACAAAAGATTAATAAACAAATTAGCCAGCCTGGGAGTGGGTCCCAGGGTGGGAGCCTGGGTAAAACACTGGCTGGACAACAGGATACAGTGGGTAATAGTAAATGGAGTCCACAGTGAAGAAAGAGGGTTACTAGTGGGGTACCACAGGGTTCAGTACTGGGTTTGGTCCTTTTTAATGTCTTTATAAGTGATATTGCAGAGGGACTGGAAGGAAAGTATATCTGTTTGCAGATGACACAAAGATCTGCAACATGGTTGATACGCAAGGTGGGGTGGAAAGGATGAAAAGGCACTTGGCAAGGTTGGAGGAATGGTCAAATGTATGGCAGCTTAGATTCAATACAAAGAAGTGCAAAGTAATGCACCTGGGAAACAAAAACCCTGGAGAAGAGTACACAGTGGGGGGTGAGATACTGACAACAACACAAATGGAAAGGGACCTGGGGTTAGTCATATCAGATGACCTAAAGGTGGGCCAGCAATGTGAGAAGGCAGTAAGAAGGGCTGGGGGGATACTGGGATGCATAAGGAGAGGCATCACCAGTAGAAAACAAGAAGTTTTTCGCCCTCTGTACAGACAATTGGTAAGACCACATCTGGAGTACTGTGTACAGTTCTGGAAACCCCATCTCTGCAAAGATATAGACAGGGTGCAGGCTGTCCAGAGGAGAGCAACCAAAATGGTGCAGGGTCTGCACCAGAAGACATATGAAGAAAGACTTAAGGGGCTTAAGATGTATAGCCTCGAGGAAAGGAGGGAGAGGGGCACATGATAGAAACTTTCAAATACCTCAAGGGAATCAACAAAGTCCAAGAGGGTAGCATCTTTCAGAAAAAGAGATGTGCAAGAACAAGGGGGCACAATTTGAAGTTAGAGGGGGACAGCTCAGAGGTAATGTGAGGAAGTATTTCTTCACAGAGAGGATTGTAGATGCATGGAATAGCCTTCCTGAGGAGGTCTTAGAGTCAAAAACAGTGGAGGAATTCAAGAACGCATGGGACAGACATAAGGCAATTCTAGTGGGGGGTAGGAGGAAGTAGGCTGTTGTTAACTAAGATCTGCAGCTTAGCCATTAGGTAGGGAAATGGGCAGACTAAGTGGGCCAAGCAGTCCTTATCTGCCATCAAATTCTATGTTTTTATGTTTCTATGTAAATAATCGGTGGCTGAGCTGCATAAAACACCAAGGACAGAATTACTGTCTTTTACTTGCAATCTGTCTAATATCACTATAATGCTAACTTCAAAGCTAGATGACTATTCTATCTGTATTAAAAGTTAAAAAAAACAAAAACAAAAAAAAAACAGAACACATATGTGCAAAGAAATGAATGGCTGCACAGAACGGGTTCCTGTAGGTCATCATGTCTTCCCATTATGCCTCTGGAATTGAGGGGTCAGCAAGTCCCAGTGCTCCTTCCACTCATGGCTGTAAACAGAGAATGCCATCCCGAGCGTAAAGCCTCACGAGCAGCAATGGAACCCCTCAATGGCAGTAATCCCATTCTTGGATTTAAATCAGGTGCTTTGGAAAAAACATGGCGGATTTTCTGTTTTTGTGTGCAGATCAGGGTGTTGCTGAGTGAATCATCTGTAAAATCCTGGCACAATTAATAATAAAGGAGAGCCTAAAAGAGGAGTAAGGTCGCTCCCCCCAACAAGCAGCCACCACATCACCACTCCAACAAGGGATAATTATTTTAGAGTACATGAGAATTATTAATTTGGGAGATGAACAACCACATCTCCATCTTATTCAGTTAGACTGATATTTTTAACCAAGGGTAAACTGAGATACAAACAGGTACACCCAAGAATACAAATTTAGTCAGTTACTCATGTCTGCTCAGGAATCGCTCAGGCACGCTGGTCACTATGGCAACATATTAAGTAGGCATCAAGTTACAGTTCCCAGCCAAATCAGTATTTAGTCAATTTTGAACTGAACTGAATGTTAGTACACTTATTGATTCAGCAGATACTTGAACCCGAGCCACACCAGGGCCAGCAGGGAGCAGAATCAGTAATGGGGGGCCTAATTGTGCTTTCTTTTAAACAAATGGTCTTATAATATAAAAGTGCCTGAATCTTAATACAGCTACCCAGTCAGTACCAAGGTCACTCGTTTTTTGGAAACAACTCATTCAGCTTCCATTGACCATCAAGATCACTACTGATGTATAATGTGAGTGGAGGCTGCAAGACCCAGGGGAGAAAAAGTCAGCTGCCAAGCGCCTACCTCCCAAAAAGCAACAGTCTTTGTCAAACAGAAACACTCAGCGACCCCCAAGATAGCCACATAATGTTGTAGGATGTTGTTATTGTAAAACCAACTGAATTTCTCTATTAAGATCTAAGCTTCAGCACAATATATGCAAGTGTGTCAGATCAGTTAATTAAATATCCTTTATTCATCATACCAGGATTACCAATCTTATGAGGAGCTGGTGTACCTAGTGGGGCAGTATTAATACTGAAAGTCAAAGTTTTTAAATATTGCTGGTGTGACAGATACCTCTATATGCCAGGCAAATCTAAATTTTTTTTTAAGTCTGTTGCAACAGCCCTTTTTACTCTCCTCCTTTCTTGCTGTAATTCCTCATCTTTCTTTCCACGTTATAAAGGCAGGCCACCTATAGAATGTTCTTTCTATCCCTTGAGTATTCTTGTCCTGGTACATGTAGATCTGCACAGCCCTTTCTTTGGTTGCCCCCCCCCCATTTCAGCACCTTTCTAATGTGAGATACAGTATGCAGGAATAGAATAGTTGCTTAAAAGGAGTATCGCATTTTCATTTGGATATGGGAATTGTAAGCGCTTATTTATATCCATAGTGTGGGTCCTGTAATGACCCCTTTATGTATGCAAACCTTCGTATGGTCTTGGTTTGCGTCCCGTTTAGCGTTAGGTAACCCCACCCCCTTCTGGTCCCCTCCTTATATATATATGGAGTAAGTCAGAGCTACTTTCCAGGCTAGTTGTTCTGTGGAAATAATGTATTTACAGCCCCAAATGTTTTCAGAGCAACTGCGAGGCAGGACTAGCCTATATAAGTTAGAGTGGCGGCTTCTCGATCGTGCGAGCAGCCTGTGTGGTGGAAACCGCCCTCTTTATCTGGTCAAACACTCTGAACGCTGCTTTGGAAGTGTTCCTGCCTCCCGAGTGTCCCAAACACTGAATATCCTGGTTTTGTGCACATAAAACCCCCTTTAAAGTCCCTTTCAACCTGTTTGCAGTTTAGAAGAGGTCTTTCTGGTTTGGAACTCATTCTAAATGGCAGCAGTAACGCACAAAGCACTTCATATTAAGTAAATAAATAAACGGCTTGCATTTTACACTATTAGCAGCATACAAAAAGGAATTCATTTAGTAGAGACTACAAAATAACTATTTAATGACCTAAACAAACTACAAAAATGAAAGAAGTCCCGTAAAAACGAATTGTACAACACTGGGGTTTGTTTGGCCTTAACCCCCCCATTCTCTGTTAAACAAAGGTTAAACAAAAGTGTTTCTTTTGTGTTTTTTACTTTATTTAAAATGCTTCTAAAAAGTAGCTTGAATGCCTTTAATTCATTCTTTTGGAATAATTTATAAAACAAACAAATGTTTCCCTCATAGAAGGTTACCTGCTTCTCTGTGTGGAGTCTCGCTTCCTATTCTGTACTATAGAGCTGGCCGGCTGGTCACCTCCCTTATTTAAAGGCACAGTACTAGGAGGTGGAGTTACTCCTGCATTGTCTGAAACTAAACTTTTATTAACCAGTTGTTGTTTCTATACAGTGAAGTTGACAACATTACAACACAAAAGGAAATGTTATTCTGTACTCAGAAATGAAAATAGACTTATTCTGTTGTTTAAAGATAATTTTGAAAAGCATAGGGAGGAGTTAAACAAGTCACATGTTACCCTTTTGGTATATAAGCCTTGTCTTTATTCAGTTATGTAGATAGCCTGGTGGGGTACAGATGTACTCTGACCCCAGTAAGATGTTCACTAGCTCCTTCTAGTGTCAGAGATGCTGCTTGGAAATTTTGAAGAAGTTTTATGTTATTTATTTTTGTCATCTGAAGTTCACAGTAATTGTTCAGCTTCAATATAATCTTTGTTTCTGAATATCTACAACTGTGGAACAGCGTCCTCCTTAAAATCCCACACCTCACATATGGTGGCGGTGGTGGGGTTATTCCAGTAATACTGCTCGGAGTATTGGAGGAGGATGTGGATATCCCTGGAGGATATACCAGTGGGTTTGCTGACTCAAACCATGGCAGAGAAGTTGGGACAGCCCTTGATGACCAGCATACCAGATGTTAGATGAAAAACTGCGAAGCCTGAAGAGAATGGTGCAGTTGGTGTACCCATAGAAGATGGCGAGAAGGTGGAATTGGAGAGAGAACCCCCTACTGGAGATGCCCAAGATCTATTGCAATGTCTATGCATCCAACAAATTGCCTTGGAGAAACAGAGGGAAAGGAACATGCAGCGCAATGAGGCCAGGTGGGCAGATACTTTGAGAGCCATACAAGCTATTGGTGTTGGTAGACCACCCCCCCGATAGTGATAATCCTAATTACATAAAACTTACTAAGTTAAGTGCAACAGATGATATAGAAACATATCTGACTACATTTGAACGCATAGCACGAGCCTGTCAATGGCTTACAGGACAGTGGGTGATACATCTTGCACCTTATCTTACTGGAAAAGCTCAATTAGCATATGGCAATGTGGAAAGTGCAATGAGAGAAGATTATGATGCTGTAAAGGAAGCTATTTTAAAGCGTTATGACATATGTTTAGAGACATATAGGCAAAGATTTCAGACTCTAAGATTCCAGTCCTCAGATACCCCATAAGAGGCCTTCACCAGATTAAAGGACTTATGTACCAAGTGGTTGCAACCTTCCACCAATACCAAAGAACAAATGTTGGAGGCTGTTGTTTTGGAACAGTTTTTACGTATCCTACCCCAAGACATCCAGATGTGGGTTTGAGAACATTGACCAGAGACAGCTAAGAAGGCGGTTCAGTTAGCAGAAGACTACTTGACTGCAAGGCCAAACAGGAACAAGGGGTATCCTGGAACCAGTACAATCCATCCTATGGTAAAGCCCTCCTCGGCTACTACTTCTATGTCTAGTCGAACTGCTAAAAGTGTAAATGTTGCCAAACCTCCTATTGCTGAGATAACATGTTATTCCTGTCAAGGGAAAGGGCACATTGCAAGGTTCTGCCCGAAGAAGAAAACCAGCCCTACTAATTTGGTACTGGCCAATTGGGGACAGTATATTATACCTGTCAAAGTCAATGGAAAGGACATGGTACGGTTATTAGATTCCGGTAGCAGACAAACCCTGATCAGAGCTAATATGTTACCTGCAGTTCCTGATTTTCAAACACAAACACAAGTAACCTGCGTTCATGGTGACACACATAAGTATCCAATACTACAGGTAGAAATTCAAGTCCAATCTGTTACCCGTAAAATGGAGGTTGGTGTGGTTTCCCATCTCCCTGTGCCAGTTATCACTGGGCATGATCACCCGGACTTTTCCCAATTACTTGCCACTACTACAAATATGGGAGCAATGACTACCCGAACTCAAGAAAAAAGAGACACAATCTTACAACACTCATTTCCCTTTGAAGAAGATTTATTTGAGCTTCCTGGCAAGACAAGAAAAACAAAAAGGGAAAAACGTCAAGACAAACAGATGTGGCAGCAGTCCCATAGAGACTCTAAAGATACTGTTGATTTGAAGGACTTAAAGAGACAAACAGATTTTGGACTAGCCCAATTGAATGATAGTACACTAAAACCTTTTTTTTACAGGTGGGCAAAGATCCAGCAGCAGAACACAGTATGGTGCTGCATAAGGGTCTCTTGTATAGAAAGTGTATTACTCCAAAAACTGAGGAAATTGTTTTACAATTAATGGTGCCTACTGTTTATAGGGATCAACTGTAGGACTTGCACATGACATTCCTATAGCTGGCCACCAAGGAAAGGAACGTACATTACAGAGATTATTATACAGATTTTACTGGCCAGGTATACACGATCATGTAGCAGAGTATTGTAGATCATGTGAACAGTGTCAGAAAGTAAGACCTGTCCTTAAAAAAGACAAAGTGCCCCATCAGCCTTTACCTTCTGTAGACTCCCCATTCACCCGTATAGCCATGGATGTAGTAGGTCCCTTGCCTAAAAGCGTAAAAAGAAACCGCTTTATTCTGTTTATTTGTGACTACTTTTCAAAATATCTGGAGGCTATACCTATGTGTACAGTTACAGCTGAAAAGGTTGCTGAGGAGTTGGTAAAAGTATTTTCTGGAATGGGTATACCTAGAGAAATACTGACAGACAGGGGCAGCAACTTCTGTTCCCAAGTACTACAACGTCTTTACCAGACCTTGGGGGTACATTCTATTTTTACTTCCCCCTACCATCCTCAATCTGATGGACTGGTGGAACATTTTAATAAAACATTAAAACAAATGTTAAGAAAATTCACAGAGGGGGAAGGCAAATCCTGGGATAGGTATTTACCATTCTTAATGTTTGCCTACCATGAGGTCCCCCAGGCCTCCACAGGGTATTCCCCTTTTGAGCTACTATTTGGAAAAAATCCCAGGGGGGGTGTTGGACATAATAAAAGAGAGCTGGGAAGCAACAAAGTCTGATACTGTACCCATGTCTACACTAGACTTTATTACTTAATTGCGCCACAAACTAGCAAAGTATGCTAGGAAGGCCCAACAAAGTAATACAGGCCATCAAATATCTCAAAAACAGTACTATGACAAAAGGGTTAGGTTTAAAACTTTCCAGCCTGGTGATAAGGTACTCCTTTTGTTACCATGTATGGAGTATAAATTATTAATGAAGTGGCAGGGGCCCTATACTGTTCACAGACAAACTGGACCAGTGAACTATGACATTATCTGCCCAGACAAAAGACAAAAATATAAGATCTATCATGCTAATCTTTTAAAACTCTGGCATGACAGAAAGCAAACATCTTTATTTGTGTACCCGGGAAAGGATGAAAATGAATTGGAGTTAGCTTATGAGCGCCTAGGTGGTTTAGGAGAAATGAAGGATGTGACCATTAATAACAGATTAAGTCCTGAGCAAAGAAAGGAACTACAGAATATTCTTACTAAATTCCAGACCATTTTTACTTTAACACCTGGGAAAGTTGAAGGAGTTGAACATCACATAGAAGTAAATACTGATAAGCCTAGTAGGCATAAACCCTATAGGTTACCTGAAAGTCTGAGGGAGGAAGTTATTAAAGAAATCAGAAAAATGCAACATTTGGGAGTAATTACACCTTCAACGAGTCCATGGAGTTTTCCTATGGTGGTGGTAAAGAAAAAAGAGGGAGGTGTAAGGGTTTGCCTAGATTTTCGTAAACTTAATGCAGTATCTCGATTTGATGGGTGTCCTATGTGCAGAATCGATGATATTATTGATAGACTGGGCAATGCTCAATACATAAGCACTCTGGACCTATCAAAGGGATGTTGGCAAATACCCTTAGATGCGTTCTCACAAGATAAAACAGTTTTCAGTACCCCTTAGGCTTATTTCAGTTCACAAAAATGCCTTTTGGTTTGCATGGTGCTCCAGCAACTTTCCAGTGATGCATAGATCATCTGTTACATCCCCACATGGACTATAGTGCAGCCCATTTGGATGACGTCATTATTTTTAGTCCATCTTGGGAGCAAAATATGGTACACCTTCAAACTGTATTGTCAGTTATACAGAAGGCCGGACTGACTATAAATCCAACTAAGTGTTCGTTGGCCATGCAAGAGACCAAATACTTAGGCTTTATTATTGGGAATGGTGAAGTGAAGCCTGAAATAGGTAAAGTAGATGCTATTGCCAACAGTCCCCAACCTCAAACCAAAAAACAAGTGACAGCCTTTTTAGGACTAGCTGGTTACTATCGATGTTTTACGGCCAATTTCGCAGACATAGCCAGTCCATTAATTGAACTTACAAAAAAGAATAAACCGGAAAAGATTCAGTGGAATGTACAGTGTGAGCAAGCATTTACCCTATTGAAGGCAAAATTGTGTTCTTATCCCATTTTACATAGTCCAAATTTCCAGAAACCATTCATAGTACAAACAGACGCGTCCAATCAGGGTATTGGGGCTGTCTTGTCTCAACTCGATGGGGAAGAAGAACACCCCATCATATTTATCAGTAGAAAATTACATTTAAGAGAGACTAAATATTCCACAATAGAAAAGGAATGTTTGGCTATTCGTTGAGCCATAAATGCTCTTAAATTTTACTTATGGGGCAGAAAATATTTGGTAATTACTGATCACAACCCGTTATGTTGGCAACACATAATGAAGGATAAAAACCCTTGCATCATGCATTGGTATTTGGCTCTGCAACCCTACAATTTTGAAATACAACACCAAGCAGAAAAAAAACACCTTAATGCTGATTATCTATCACATTATGGTGCAGATGACAATCTGGTAATAACAGACTCCGGAGTTAAAGTAAGTAATGAAAGTAATGAGTAAGAGATACTGTTAGTTTGGTATCTCTCAAAGAGTATTTTGTTTAAGGGACTCCAGAGTGGAGCTTTGGGAGAGGGAGGGCTAAAGCTCCATCTCCCCTTTCAAAAATTGGAGATCTGTTCTGTTTCAGAAACTGTAAAAGAAACCAATGATGATGATATTGAAAGATTCCATTGGTTTCTTCTTGAGTGGGTAGGAATGTGACAGATTCCTCCATATGCCAGGCAAATCTAATTTTTTTTTTTTAAGTCTGTTGCAACAGCCCTTTTTACTCTCCTCCTTTCTTGCTGTAATTCCTCATCTTTCTTTCCACGTTATATAGGCAGGCCACCTATAGAATGTTCTTTCTATCCCTTAAGTATTCTTGCCCTAGTATATGAAGATCTGCACAGCCCTTTCTTTGGTTGCCCCTTCCCCCCCGATTCAGAAACTTTCTAATGTGAGATGTGCAGGAATAGAATAGTTGCTTAAAAGGAGTATTTCATTTTCATTTGGATATGGGAACTGTAAGCGCTTATTTATATCCATGGTGTGGGTCCTGTAATGACCCCTTTATGTATGCAAACCTTCGTATGGTCTTGGTTTGCTACCCGTTTAGCGTTAGGTACCCCACCGGTCCCCTCCTTATAAATATATGGAGTAAGTCAGAGCTGCTTTCCAGGCTAGTTGTTCTGTGGAAATAATGTAATTGCAGCCCCAAATGTTTTCAGAGCAACTGCGAGGCTGGACTAGCCTGTATAAGTTAGAGTGGTGGCTTCTAGACCGTGCGAGCAGTCCGTGCGGTGGAAACTGCCGTCTTTATCTGGTTAAACACTCTGAACGCTGCTTTAGAAGTGTTCTTGACCCCTGAGTGTCCCAAACACTGAATATCCCGGTTTTGTGTGCATAAAACCCCTTTAAAGTCCCTTTCAACCTGTTTGCAGTTTAGAAAAGGTCTTTCTGGCTGGAACTCATTCTAAATGGCAGCAGTAACGCACAAAGCGCTTCATATTAAGTAAATAAACGGCCTGCATTTTACACTATTTGCAGCATACAAAAAGGAATTCATTTAGTAGAGACTATAAAATAACTATTTCATGACCTAAACAAACTACAAAAATGAAAGAAGTCCTGTAAAAACGAGTTGTACAACATTGGAGTTTGTTTGGCCTTAACCCCCCCCCCCATTCTCTGTTAAACAAAGGTTAAACAAAAGTGTTTCTTTTGTGTTTTTTACTTTATTTAAAATGCTTCTAAAAAGTAGCTTGAATGCCTTTAATTCATTCTTTTGGAATAATTTATAAAACAAACAAATGTTTCCCTCATAGAAGGTTACCTGCTTCTCTGTGTGGAGTCTCACTTCCTATTCTGTACTATAGAGCTGGCCAGCTGGTCACCTCCCTTATTTAAAGGCATAGTACTAGGAGGTGGAGTTACTCCTGCATTGTCTGAAACTAAACTTTTATTAACCAGTTGTTGTTTCTATATAGTGAAGTTGACAACATTACAACTCAAAAGGAAATGTTATTCTGTACTCAGAAATGAAAATAGACTTATTCTGTTGTTTAAAGATAATTTTGAAGAGCATAGGGAGGAGTTAAACAAGTCACATGTTACCCTTTTGGTATATAAGCCTTGTCTTTATTCAGTTCTGTAGATAGCCTGGTGGGGTACAGACATACTCTGACCCCAGTAAGATGTTCACTAACTCCTTCTAGTGTCTGAGATGCTGCTTGGAAACTTATGTTTATTTTGAAGATGTTTTCTGTTATTTATTTTTGTCGTCTGAAGTTTGCAGTAATTGTTCAGCTTCAATAAAATCTTTGCTTCTGAATATCTACAACTGTGGAACAGCGTCCTCCTTAGAAACCCACACCTCACAGCTGGGAAGTGAGCTCTCAGACCAGTCTTTTTAGCAACCATTCCATTATATTCTTTTACCCCCTCTGGTGACCAGATCTTTAACAATGTTGGGAAGAATAATCTGTATTTCAAGCCAGCCTCCCTTAGTCTTTTTTTTGATAGGGAGGAAGGGATCCCTTTTCTGAGTGGTTTCTGGTGCCAGATCATTAAACAGTTTGATTTTACAACCTTCGAAAGTTATGTTCCTCTTGTCCCTTATCACCCTTTGTACATTGTTTGGTTACCTTTAGGTAATCAGTTTTCAGTTCAGTTTTATTTGGCAGGAAACACTCCATTGAGCAGGCTCATTTACAAGGAGGTCCTGATACACTCAATCATGTTACAGTGTGAACACACAGAAACAATGAAATCTGTAAAATATGTACAGGTATTTACAGGCAAAGACATAGACAGGGTGGAGGCTGTCCAGAGGAGGGCAACCAAAATGATGCAGGGTCTGCATCAGAAGACATATGAAGAAAGTCTAAAGGAACTAAAGATGTATAGCCTCAAGGAAAGGAGGAGGGGACATGATGAAACTTTCAAATACCTCAAGGGAATCATGAAGTCCAAGAGGGTAGCATCTTTCAGAAAAGAGATGTGCAAAACAAGGGCACAATTTGAAGATAGAGGGGGGACGCCTCAGAGGTAATGTGAGGAAGTATTTCTTCACAGAGAGGGTTGTGGATACATGGAACAGCCTTCTTGAGGAGGTTGCAGAGTCAAAAACAGTGGGGGAATTATAGAATGTATGGGACAGACATAAGGCAACTCTAGTGGGGGGAAGAAGGAAGTAGGCTGTTGGTTAACTAGGATCTGCAGCTTATCTGTTAGGTAGGGAAATGGACAGACTAGGTGGGCCAAGTGGTCCTTATCTGCCGTCAAATTCTATGTTTCTATGTTACAGCAGTCATAGTAATAAAGATGTACAATGTATATACAGGTAGATACATAAACTGAGGGTTTGTTGGCAACAATGGGCAGTGATTAAGTGATATGCAGACCGAGAGTGCCATACTGGAGTGGTTGTTAACTGAAAGGCTGGAGGGTGGGGCGTGTACTTGGAGTGGTTGTTAACTGAAAGGTTGGAGGGTGGGGGTGTACTTGGAGTGGTTGTTAACTGAAAGGTTGGAAGGTGGAGGTGTACTTGGAGTGGTTGTTAAGTGGAAGGTTGGAAGGTGGGGGTGTACTTGGAGTGGTTGTTAACTGAAAGGTTGAAGGCTGGGGGTGTACTTGGAGTGGTTGTTAACTAAATGGTTGGAGGATGGGGGTATACTTGGAATGGTTGTTAACTGAAAGGTTGGAGGGTGGGGGTGTACTTGGAGTGGTTGTTAACTGAAAGGTTGGAGGGTGGGGGTGTACTTGGAGTGGTTGTTAACTGAAAGGTTGGAGGGTGGGGGTGTACTTGAAGTGGTTGTTAATTGAAAGGTTGGAGGGTGGGGGGTAGAGTTTCCAGGGGTGACTTGGACCGCTGATGGAGGGAAGTGGTGTGAGAATTGGTGAGAAAGGATGATAAAGGAGACAGCCAGGATGGAGGACAGGCAGCTTGGAGATAAGAAGGAGAGTGTAGGGAGGATGGATGGATGGTGAAGGTGGAGGATTGCTGGGAGTGGGGAGCTAATACAGATGGAGGGAAGTGGTGAAATGGGTATGGATAGGTGAGGGTGAAAGGAAGTAGTCAGGTTGGGGATAAAGAAGAGGTGTATGGAAAGGGTAGCTGGTAATGGCGGGGGTAGCTGGGAGCAGGAGTGGGGGATGATAGAAGGTCTGAGTAGCTGGAAGGGTGGAGGCGAGATAGGGATGAAGGTTGGTGGAAGGGTGGGGGTGGGATTGAAAATGGGGAGCCTAGCAGGAGTTTCGGGGGACCTGTGATAGGTGAGAGAATGGGTCTAATTAGGGTGGGCAGTGTGGGTGGGAGTAACATGGATAACCAATTACCCCCAGGTCCCTTCTTGAATGGTGGCCATCTTGTACTCCTCCCTTGGATTTCTGCACCCCAAGTGCATGATTTTACACTTCTTTGCATTGAATCTTAGCTGCCACACTCTCGACCGCTCCTCAAGTATGTTTAGGTCCTTTCTCATCCCCCCCTCGGAATGTTAACCTATTGCAGATCTTAGTGTCATCTTCAAAGAGGCATACCTTCTCCTCAAACCCTTCTGTGATGTCACTTATGAAGACATTAAAGAGGACTGGCCCAAGCAGCGATCCCTGTAGCACCCCACTGGTTACCCCCCTCTCCTCGGATTGAATGCCATTTACTACCACCCTCTGTGTCCTATCACTCAACCAGTTTCTGACCCACGTTACCACCTTAGGACCCACTTCCAGGCTGCCCAACTTATTTATCAACCTCCTATGTGGGACGGTGTCGAAGGCCTTGCTGAAATCTAGGTAGGTCACATCCACCGCCCCTCCCCTATCTACCTCACTAGTCACCCAGTCAAATAAATCTATCAGATTTGTTTGACAAGACATTCCCTTTGTGAATCCGTGCTGCTTTGGATCCCGTACTCTGCTGGATTTAAGAAATATCACAATTCTTTTCTTATCAGCCTCCTCACTGTTCCCACTTTTGTGGAGAGGGACTACATTTGCCCTTCTCTGGTCCCTTGGAACCACCCCCGTCTCTATTGATTAGTTGAATAGGGCTGTTAGTGGTGCTGCCAGAACCTCTCTAAGTTCTTTTAATATTCTGGGATTCATTCAATCTGGCCCCATAGCCTTGTCTACTTTCAGATTCTCGAGTTCCTTTAGGACTCTTTGTTTTGTAAACAGGCTGGTTTCCATCTCTTTTCCACTGGTGCTCCTATCCCTCAGTAGTGGTCCTTCTCCTTCCCCTTCTTCTTTGAGTACTATACAAAAATATTTGTTCAGGATTGTTGTTTTTTCTAGGTCTCCCTCCGCATACCCCCTTCCTCCTTTTCTAACTTCACAATCCCACCCCTGGTCTTCTTTTTATCACTAATGTACTTGAAAGAGGCTTGTCTCCTTTCTTAGTTGCCTGGGCTATTTTTTCCTCTATTTGGGCCTTTGCACTCCTGACTGCTTTCCCTGCCTCCCTCTGCTTTTTCAGATGCAGCTCACTGTCTTCCCCCCTCTGTGTTTCCTTGTACCTCCTGAAAGCTAGCCTTTTCTCTCTTATCTTCCCGGCCACATCTTTTGAGAACCATAGTCGTTTTTTCTTTCTCTCTTTGTTTTGCTTACTTGCCTAACACAAAGGCTTGTTGCCTCTGCTATTGCTCCCTTAAGGTTAGCCCATTGTTTCTCTACATCCCCCCTTCTTCTTTCCCTGCCAGGGCTTCCTTGAGACATTCCCCAATTTTTGCAAAGTCAACCCATCTGAAATCCAGGATCCTTGCTTTTGTGTGGTTTAACCTCTCCACTGTTCTTACATTGAATGACACCATACGATGATCACTGGGCCCGAGGTGGCTATCCATCATTACATTGGTTACTCTGTCCCCATTGGTGAGTACTAGGTCCAATATTGCTCCTTCTCTGGTGGGTTCTGCCACAAGCTGCTTGAGTCACATCCCCTGCAGGGCATCTAGGATGTCTCTGCTCCTGGCTGTGGCTGCAGCCTGGGTGCTCCAATCCACATAAGGCAACTTGAAACTCTCTCACCAGCAGCACTTCACCTTTGGCTGTCATTTTGTGGATGGCTTCCACTAGTACTCCATTCATCTCCTCCCCTTGTGCTGGAGGTCTGTAGATCACACCAGTGTGAATAGCAGTACCATTTCCTGTCTCCAGGGTGACCCTCAGTGCTTCCACTCCCTCCTTCAGTTACTTTAATTCCCTCTCTGACGTAGACAGCCACCCCCCTCCACCCTTTATTCCCACCCTGTCTTTTCAAAATAGAATGTAACATGGTATGGCTATATCCCATTCATGGTTCCCTGTGTACCATGTCTCAGTAACTGTGACAATATCCAGGTCTGCCTCTGCCATCAAGGCCACTAGGGCTAGAATTGTATTTCCTAGGCTGTGAGCATTCATGCACATGGCCTTCCAAGTTTTTCAACCTTCCCTTCTAGTAGCTCCCCTCCTGTCCCTATGTCTTCCCTCCCTTCCTCTCCTGTTTTTTCTTCCATTCTTCCTTATCTCTGCCATTCCACCTATCTGGGTTTTAGGTTTTAGTGTCAATTTCCCAACCCTAGGGTTCTCCCTACTGACTGCTTCATCCTGTGGGAAGGGGGGTTGCAATTAGCTTCTTCTTGCCTACTGTCTCCTCCCCTCTTGGCTAGTTTAAATGCCTGCCACTGAAGCATTTAAACCTCTCACTAAGGATCTTGGTTCCCCCCCTGGATAGATGCAGTCCATCCCACTTGTATAGGCCTGCACCCCTCCAGGTGGGACCCCAGTCCCCAGTGAAGCTGAAGCTCTTCACTAGAAGGGACGTGGATGCCTGCGGTGACTGGCAAGATCTCTCAGCTGCATATGCTGCTGTAACATAGTCTAAAATCATTTAATAAACATATGGCTGTGGCCATTTCTCCAAGACCTGTGTTGTGTGTATTCTTCCAGAGGAAAGGTATTGGGACTAATAAGACAATAAAATATTGCTTAATCCTACGACTAAGTTCAAGACTTCATTTTGCACTATTTGTGAATCTTTCTGCAAGTGACTTGTTTATTTTTATGCCACCACTCCAGTCTATCCTCTGGTACAACCTTTTGACTGTGTGCTATAGTTAAAAAAACAACTATATAAGCAGAGGTAACAAAAAAACAAAAAACAAACAAAAGGGCTCAACATTTTGCAGCACAGTGTGGTGTTTTACCAAGAGTTATACACTGCTCCACAAAGATCTACTTTAAATAGTGTGTTTAATTAAAGTGCAATAAACGTGCTCACTAATCAATTAAATACAAATCCATTAAAACAGTATCATACAACATGATCAGACAACAAAATGCAGATAATTTATGATAGACAGCTTCACATCCTTTTCCTGATAATTTAAATAATAGAAGCAATTTGTCACACATAACAAGTATGACATTCAGGTTCTTTCTGCTTTGTTGACAGGTATCAGAGCCACCAGTTCTGTTTTGCTGGTCGATGATTGCCACTTGCAAATCAGATGATTTTGACATTCAGGACATCAGTGTATGCATTCATTCTAATTTAAAAAGGAGAGAGAAAAAAAGTAAATGACGCATCATACATTATAACAGTAATATCACAAAATGGTTTGAATCAATCATTCAAAACCTTCCCTTTTGCAGTTCCTAAGCAGAAAATCCAGTAGGCTTCATGCCACAGGATTCTGGCATTCAGATCACCTCCCCTGGATCCAATCTTTAACTTTTCGATCCCCAGGAAGCCAGAACAGTGGTTTTGACTATGAACTTTTTTCCACATAGCTCTTCACCCCTTGAGTAGCTGGGCTGCCACCTCCGCCGGACCTATTTCTGTGCAAGTCCCCCATGGATTGCCCCCCGTGGTGGGACCAGAGGGGAAGGGGTGTGCCCCCACAGAATCCAAATCCAGAAGACGCCAAGGAGTCCAGGTGGTGGTGTGGGTCCAGAGAGATGTGTGACATACTAGATAATCCTCAAGTCCCTTTTCTGCCTTTCTCCCTGTGAGCTGAGGTGACATGGGTTGCGCATGCATGTGGAGATGCACATGTGCCCCCGGAACCTGTGGCTCCCCGCACCACATGAAAAACTTGTCTGCTGCTCAGGCATTGGCACTGCCCACAGGCCTCCACCTGGTAGCAGCCAAGAGCTGAGTCAGCAAGCCAGCCCTTGCTGGGAGAGAACAGCTGGCTGACAGCTGCTTCATCAGGGTGGTCAGTCTCAGAAGCAGCTCAGACAGCCATGTTTTCTAGTTTTTTCCTCCCTTGAGGTGTAGTGTTCAGTGCTGCGCAGACATCTCCATGCATTCTTCCATGCACAGAGTGAGGTCTGCTGCCACTTCTTCCCAAATGCATGCAGCCCTAGCCTGTCTCACCCCCAGCAGATGCTAGGGGTGAGGCAAATGCTGGAAACTGAAACCCTCCCTCCCCAGGAGAGGAAAGCAGCCTTCCAGATGCTCAGTCATCTCCATTCCTTACCATAGCCCCCATGACCCAAGTCCGCATCCAAATCCAGGTCACCAACATGGTGCAAGGTGTGACATCCAGCGCCTCAACCCTCAGTGCCACTGGGCCATAATTATTTCATATATTAATAAAATACTGGCCACCTTTGCACTTTATTAATTGTGTAGTGATGTTTATTTAGCTAGATTGGGCTTTCTTTCTTAACATATTACTCTGAAAGGAATCTGCTTTGGTAGTTTTTTTCCCCTCTAAATATTGTGTTTATTAACACAAAAAAAAATTTGTTAAAAATCACAAGTGACAAATGCATAAGCATTTTGTGCAGGATCCTCAAAGGACTTGCGCTTGGTGCATCTTGGATGCCCTGGGTGCAAATGAGATGTGCCGAGCACAAACTGTGGTATTCAAAGAAGATGCGCTGGGGAATGCTTCTGGTGCATCTTCTCTGTGAATACAACTGTTGCGCCCAGCCCAGGATGCGCCAGCTCAACCCCTTGGTTGGGCTGGGTACACAATGGGGCAGTGCATCTCCTAATGTACTGAAAGCTACCATTCACAGCCACGGACATGCAAATGGGGCAATTAAGCATGCAAGGCATAATAGGTCCATTTGCATGTCATTATGGCCCCATCTGCATGCGCCTAGCAGGGTTGCACCCGACAGAATGAGGCGAGCACCCGGCAATGGTTATGGGCCACACACAGCTCCAGGGAAGCAGTTTGCACCCCCACCCATCTCCAGCCCGTTTGCCAGCCATGAGGACACCCACACATGAGCCCCAGTGGTCCAGTGGCCCCCCTCCCTGCCCAACCCCCATTCTGACTGTTGCACCCTGCGGCGGTAAATCAAAGTACATTGAAACCCACCTCTCTGCCCATAGCCCTGCTGCCAAGCTGCACCCTGTGGCGGTGGAACTTCGTACACAGAACCTCCCCCACCCTGACAAGCATACAACACCGATGGTGCTCCAAAAGACCCCCCATCAGTCCAGCAGACCCCCACCCCCCGACTCACTCAGTCACCCTCTCCCCACCCCGCTCCTGCCATCCCAGCTGGTCCCAATGTGCGGCTGGCAGCACAACCCACCCACATACCGCTATGGCTGCCTGCCGACAGAGCTGTCCATGATTGACAGCTACTGTACTACTTAAAGTCCATTGGTGGACCCTGTCAACCAATAGGCTTGCAGTGAGTACTGTACTCTGTCATTCACATCTTTGGGCTGAAACAAAGAGCACTTGGTAAAAAAGAGAGCAGGGAAAATAAAGACAGTAAGAAGAGTGACAGGCATTTTGTTGCCAGAGACACAGATCGCATACCACAGTTCACAATATCACCGCCCTCAAATATATATAAACTCCACCACCCCGCATGCATTGTGGATGAAAAGAGAAACACAGTTATAGCCCCATCCTCACCGCACTCTCAATAGCAGATGCTCAGAAATCCCCAACGCCCATATCGCGAACTCCCTCAACATGACGCCCACATTACGAAGCCCTATTTCCTATACTCTATTGACAGGATACCAGGTGTATTCCCTCCATTGGTGGAAGCTGGTGACTTCAGAGGTTATTTGACATGTTCTCCACCATTGTTCGAGGGTGACAGGCACCATAATCTCTTCTTGCCACCTCTGCAGCACATGGTTAGTAGTGGCATTACCAAGTCATCTACAGCTTTATACAAGAATATAGTCTATGTATCCTGTGTGAATTAACGAGATGAGGGAACTAATGACAGCCAGATGCGACCCAGGATATCAGGCCCTTAATAAGAGGGAGTTAAAATAGTGTCTTAATTGAAGATATCTATATAAATCTACCTCTCTCAAACAGAATTCCTTTTGGGCTTTTTCAAAAGTCTTAAAAGACACCACAGATATAATTTGGAAGAGGTATTTTAAGGATAGGTGCTCCCACCTGCAGAATGCTAGATCTACCCGAGCTGGATGGAAATGTTCTGAAGTGCAGTACCACAGAATAGGGAGAGTAAAGGAACTAAGTGCAGGGTGCAATGAAAAGAAAGCCGAGCCAAGATTTGGAATGAATCTCAAACACCACCATCCTCCCTGACTCAGTTAGTGACCATTCCCCTATCCTGTGTACATGGTCCAACAAAGCTGCCAAACCCCCCCCCAAAATGATTACTGATCAAGTATTAAAAAAAGGGCAACTTGAACCCTTAAAATTTCACCTCAGGCAGCAAGAATGTTTCCCCATAGACTCTTCTGAAGTTGTTGTCAAAGCCCTCAACTACTTTATAGCCATGTTTAATAAAGCTTGTGATATGTAAGCCCCCCTCAGAAAACAAAAAAATCAAGGGTGCAAGTAGGTCATAAGTTTTACCCTCCCTTATCAACCTTATGAATGACAGAGGTGTAACCCCCCTGCAAATGGGGGTTCCCAAAAGACTTCCAGGAGCTTGCTTGAATGCTCCAAGCCTGAATGGTGTTTGGCGTTTAAGCCATTTATCAGTGAGTGTTTTTAGAACCTCTGGTACTGTCTCTTTAAGAGCTGTCTGCTTGCAGACATAATTAGTTTGTATGGGGGACTGTGTGTTTCTTTGATTGAGTACCACTCGAGCTGCTGCCAATTCACTCCATTTTGCAGTCACTAGGGTGCAAAGGGAACCTATCTGAAAGATGTAACTGTTTGCCAGAAATCATTTAGAGTAATAATGAAATTACAGTTTGTCTAACCTGCTTTCTTTGCAGTCAGAACTGTGTCTGCCTAGTTCCCCATTCTGGTTTTGAACTGCTGAACTGGACCAATCAGTGTGGGTAAGCTAGCTCTAAAATGGTGCCTTGGACGAATCAGAACTTGAACTCATAATCTGAGCCAGCCGCAAGAGGATTGTATGGGCAGTGACTCTGGGAGGTGTAGTTTAGATTTCGGCGCCTTTTTGGACCAACAGGAGCAGTCTATTGTGAGTGACAGCCAATCCAGTCAAGAACTGGGAGGAACTCAAAGGAAGTGCCCGGTTTTGTCTGTTGGAGTTTCAGTTGAGCTCTGGCAGTGAAGAAGGAAGGAGCTCTGTGCTTTTCAGTGTGCAGTTTTAGTCGGAAACGTGTGTAAGGCCCAGAGTTCGGTCTGCAGCTTGTGTAACTGCTTGTTAGGACTGAATCCATCCTGTGAAGAGAATCAAAGGATATCTGAAGAGTAGAAACCAGGCTCACCCTGTAGAAGACTGGAGAAATTGCTGAATTGCACTCGGTCTGTCAGGAACTGAATCTGCTGTGTGTTCTCCCGGGTATTGTGCAGTAATTGCGATCGGGATAGAGAACAGCCTGCCTGGTATAGTACTTTCTGTTTTACCATATATAATGTGTGAAGAGGCTTGTGTACCTCAAGTGAATCCTGCTGCCATTAAAGGACTTTTGCCTGTTACTGTTCACCATATAAATGTGTGAGGAGGCTTGGTTAGCTCAAGTGAATCCTGCTGCCATTAAAGGACTTTGCCTGTTGCAGTTTGCCATATAAATGTGTGAGGAGTCTCGTGGAGCTCAAGAGTAGCCCTGCTGACATTGAAGGACCCTATCTTGTTTGGAGGTCGTGAGTACTAATTCAGGTCGCTCCCTGTTGAATTGCCACATTGAATCCAAATGGAATCACTGTACTGCTGACTGTTTAAACTAATTTTTCTTTTCTCTGTGGGAAAGGCCCCTACCAGCTGCCACAGTTTGGACTAGCCACTAGGGCTTGGGTACCCAGGGACAGTAACTGGTAGGGATAGGCCTGTGCACAGAGCCGCAAATAGATGAGTAAAGTGATAAGCTAATTAACCTGATTTCCCCTGTCCTGTTATATTCCCCTAAATAAATCCGAGCTGCTTGTTTCAGCAAAGTTATACTGCCTGAGGTATTTGTCTATGTTAAAGTATTGTACTGTGATTGTTGCACTGTCTTATTTTACAGGAGTCCCAGTGCTGAACCAGCCCTGGGGGTAAGTGTATACTGTGAAGGTAATTCTGATATATTGTGTGGGCCACTAGTGGGAAGAAAGGGGTTGCAGTGTCCCAGGGCTGTGACCAAGTAAGTTTAACTATTGCAAACCCTGACCTCTGGGTGGAGCACCACGCCATTGGATCCAGGCCCCTCAACCTGTTAGTGGCAAATCAGGTAGGGGTAGGCCCCGGGGAGTTCCATCTAGGGGTTACATCTTGAGGCTCACTGGGATTGTGTGTCCTTCTAGTGGCCATTTTTACGAACACTGTTAAGAAAATGTACCTGGCAGAAGTGGCTGTGCACCGCTGGTGGAGGTGTACTGGGAGGAGATCGACCCCAAAATGCTATGCTTATACTGACATCCCCTGGGTATCAATACGACATTGTACAGGAGTACTTTCCAAGGTGGAAGGTTTACAAACCCTGTGGTGGTGGGTCGGCATGCTAATCTGCTCACCCACACTTTTCTGGCCCTAGTAGGTTTAAGGATCCTAGATAGCTCCAAGTGCTACAGACCATTACCTCCCAGAGGGAGCCCTCACTGCTTGGAGAGTGATAACTAAGGACAGTAAAGACCCAGGGGAATGAGCCCCACCACTATCTGAAACTTTTGAGGAGAAATTTGCTAAATGGTTGCTGGGAGAAGGGAAACTGTGGAGGACTTGAAGAAACTATTCTGCCACCTAGGTGTTCTCCCCAACACCCTCTCCTGCTCCAGTGCCCGTAATGGTGGCTGAACCAATGCAGACTCCTATTTCTGCACCTGCCACTAGTCACGACTCTTACGAAGGTTGAGGATCTTCTCTGGCACCCTCCCACCCCCAAGGGAGGATGACTGGGAGACCTGGATAGACTATGTTGCCCCAAGTGCTAGAATGGCAATGCTCAGAAGCCGAAAGTGAAAGAGGGTTAGCGAGAGCTCCGAGGTCCTGCCCTGGCTACCATCCGTGCTAAATGGGCCAGTAACCCTGAAGCGACTGCACAGGCCTATCTTGAGGCCTTGGAGAATGTATGGGAGCCCAGATTCTGATGAGGACCTATGGTGAGTAGAAATGCACAACAGTACCAAGGGAGTTGTTGTCTGTGTATGTATCTCGGCTGGAAAATTGTTGCAAGAATGCCTCAGAAAGGGTAGTTTGCCAGCATTGAACTGGACCCAACCAGACTGGACAGAATCCTTAAGTCTGCCCCTTCTCAGAACTGCTGTTGCTTCAGTTACGCCTGGCAAATCAACTGGAATCCCCACCTCCTATGATGAGTTAATGAGGGAAATTCGAGGAGTTGAGAAAGGCAACCTCGGGGGACCTGCACCAACAGCTGTGGCTACAACCCGAGTGACTGAGGGTGACCCATCAAGTGAAGTTCAGGGCAGAGGTTGACAGTCAATGAGTGCTCTGACAAGGAAAAAGATATGTCACAATGGGGCTAACTGTTGAGAGAGATCCGGAATTCAAAACAGTCCCTTATGAAGGCCACGCCACCAAGTCACGGGCCTGGACCTATATCTGCTGCATCTCTGCTATGGGGTGGGGTACCACCCATGTATCTCCTGCTGATAACAGCTCCAAACTCAATTCCTTGACCATGGAAGTGGAGAAACTGATGAGATGTCTCCAAATGCTTATCACGCCAAGACAGAGATGGCACCAGGTTTCCAGTTAGTGGTACCTCCGCCCTGGCTCCCAGTGTGGCACCTCGAGCTCAAACTCCAGAAAGTATGTTTTGCTATAATTGCGGAAAGGATGGGCACATGAAGAGGGAATGCCGGTCCCAAAAGACACTGACAAAGTTGCATATAGGCTACAAGGAGAGCTTGAGAACAAATCAGTGGTTAAGAGGTGCACAAAATGATCCCAGTGAGGCACCAAAAATGGTAACTCATGTCTTTTTTGTGGTACAGTCTGCTCCAGGCCCCCACTACCGCTCTCCAGACTGGTCCAGAATAGTGGGTCCTCCATGGAGACCACTGTAAAGGTGAATGGAGTGTCTACAAGAGCTGTATTAGACAGTGGCCCCAAGTGACAATTATGTTCCAAGATTGGTATCAGAGCATTTGTCAGATGTACCTTTCAACCATTAGAAGGACTGCATGTATGGGGGTTAAGTGAGAAGCCTACCCTATTCCGGGTACATCCGAATTTGGCTGTTCTTCCACCTCAGTGGCTGGAGTGGCGTCAAGTAGAGACCCTAGTCTTAGTGTGTCTCCACTGACTGTATGATGGTGTCCTTTGTTGATTGGAACAAATGCTCATATGTTCGGAAGGCTGGCACATAGTTATGTTATGAAAACAGGGGTCAAAGACTAGTAGAGCTTTAAGAGTTCCGGCTAATTAAGAAGGCCTATGAGGCACAGAGAGATGCTGAAAAATAGAACCAGAGGAACCGGTCGGAATTGTATGGAAGAAGGATCCTGAGTTCTCTGATCCTGGCGCCAAATGCCCAGTGTACCTTACAGGAGAGGTCCAGATTAGAAAGGATGTTAAGAATAAAATATTAATGTTGGATGCACCAGGCGATGGAAAATTGCCAGAGGGACTGCTGGTCAAGCCTAGTATTTTGCCCGCTAGAGCCCATGCTTATGCCAGAAGGGTAATGGTCCAAGTTCATAATGTGTCTGAAGAGACATTCGAGTAAATAGAGGTTGCATCCTGGCTAATGTGCATTGTGCAGACACTGCAGTGCTACCCAGCAGAAGAGTTCAAGGAAGAATGACAGAGTAACGCCTGACTTGTTTGATTGCGACTCCCCATTGCCAGCTGAATGGAAAGTGAGGATCAGTGAGAAGCTTGCCCAGAGAGACCAGGTGTTTTCTTTAAAGAAATGGGACGTGGGATGCGTGCAAGGAGCTGAGCACAATATCCGGGCTGCATGACGAAGACCATTTCGTGAGAGGTCTCGACGCCTGGCACCTGCTGACATAGATGATGTGAGACGGCATCTGCAAGAGATGTTAGCTGCTGGTGTAATATAAGAACTAGAAGCCCTTATACTCCCCCATTGGTAGTGAGGAAAAAGAATGGGACAGTAAGGATGTTTGTGGATTATCGCATCTTAAACTGGTGGACTATCCTCGATCAGTACACAATGCCCCGCATTCAGGATGCTTTGACTGCCTAAACGGGAGCAAGTGGTCTCTCTGTGCTGGATCTCCGCAGTGGGTACTACCAGATCCCGATGGCCCCAGAGGACCACGAGAAGACAGCCTTTATCTGTCCGCTTGCTTCTATGAATTCATGGAGGATGCCTCAAGGATTCAGGTGCCCAGCCACTTTTCAACGATTGATGGAGCGTGCAGTGGGGACATGAACTTACTAGAGTGCCTGGTATACCTAGATGATGTTATTGTGTTTGGCAGCTCACTGGAGGAACATGAGAGCAGATTATTTAAGGTATTGGACCGACTGGAGGACTTTGGCCTTAAACTGTCCATTGATAAGTGTCAATTTTTTCAAACATCAGTAAAGTATGTGGACACATAGTATCCACGAGGAATAGAGACCGACCCAAGTAAAGTTGAGGCCTTGACCACCTGGCCACAGCCCAAAAATCTAAAAGAACTGCAAAGATTCCTGGGATTCTGTGGTTATTATCGGCATTTCATCAAGGGCTATTCAAGAGTGATCCGCCCTTTACTTAACCTTACTCAAGGGTATCCCCCAACCCACAAAAAATACCAAAAGTCAGCATCCCTCAAGACTAAAAGAGTGTATTTTCATCCGAGTGAAGTATTTGGGGCCCGCTGGACTCCTGATTGTGGGACTGCTTTTCATGAGATCATATATCAACTTACCCATGCTCCAGTGCTGGCCTATGCCGATCCAAGAAAACCTTACGTCCTGCACACTGATGCTAGCTTGCAAGGGTTGGGGGCTGTGTTGTACCAAGAGCACGAGAATGGCCTGAGACCAGTGGCCTTTGCCAGTAGAAGCCTGACCCTATCCGAAAAGAACTATCATGTACATAAGTTAGAGTTCCTAGCTTTGAAGTGTTGACCAATTCCATGAGCACTTGTATGGGGCTAAAATACTAGTAAAAACTGACAATAATCCTTTGACCTACGTGCAGACCTCAGCTAAGTTGGATGCCACTGGCCACAGGTGGCTTTCTGCATTATCTACATATGACTATGCTCTCGAATACTGAGCAGGTCTGAACCACATAGATGCTGATGCTCTCTCCCGGAGGTCTGTTCCCCAGAATGATTGGGTCCGATTGGCAGAACCTGACATTGGGCACTCTGCGGAAGTTTGACAGGGAGGAACAAATGTCCACGGACGCAGTGGACTGCATGGTGGATTGCTTGGGACCCTCTGAGAATTGCATACCTGCTGCTTATTGCCACTTTTCTGCAATAGACATTGGTGCACTGCCTCAGCTGGACAATGACAGTATTCGCGGCTCAATCTCGCGATCCTATGATCAAATCAGCTTTAGAAGCCCTCTATGCAGGAAAAGATGTGTCCAAATTACGCTCCACTGATTTGGAGAACTGCACTATTATACAAAGAAGGTCCTAAGTTGAAACTGGTCAATAAACTGTTATACAGAGAAACAGTAGACAGAGGGGACAAGTAGACAAACAACAACTGTGCTGCCCACTGCCTTCGAGACTCAGTATTGAGGTCCTTGCACAACCACATGGGGGCACCTTGGTACAGACAGAACACTTGACTTGGTGAGATCCAGATTCTATTGGCTTAAGATGGGGCTGATGTGGAGCAACACATTCGAACTTGTAGTCGCTGCTTACAGAGGAAAGCTTTGCCCCAGAGGGCTGCCCCCTTGTTAACATAACCACCAGTGCACCCATGGAGCTGGTCTGTATTGATTTTCTGAGTTTGGAGTCAGATCAAGAAATATCAGTAATGTGCTGGTGGTCACTGACCATTTCACGAGATATGCCCAAGCTTTCCCCACCAAAGACCAGAAAGCATCCACTGTAGCCAAAGTACTTGTAGAAAACTTTTTGTTCACTATGGGGCTCCACAAAGAATCCATTCTGATCAAGGGAGAGACTTTGAGAGTCGTCTGATCAAAGAGATCTTTCTCTGTGGGGAGTGAGAAAGTCCAGAACCACTCCTTACTACCCCAGGGGACCCACAGCCTGAACGTTTCAACTGCACTTTGCTAGATATGCTAGGCACCCTGCACCCAAAGGACAAGACTAGATGGAGCAACAAATTAGCACCCTGGTACATGCTTATAACTGCACCAAAAGTGATGCCACTGGGTTCTCCCCACCGCCTGATGTTTGGAAGAGAAGCTCGACTACCGGTAGATGTGTGTTTGGGGTCTCGCCTGATGGGGTTCAAGCTGACAACTATTTACAGTATGTGCAAAGTTAAAGGCCCAGCTAACTCATGCGTACTAACTGGCTCAAACCATGGCTGCCAAAAGAAATCTGGCCAACAAAGAAAGGTATGATAAAAGGTGAAAGCTCAGGAACCCAGGAGGGAGATCGGGTATTGCTAAGAAATCTGGGACTGCATGGCAAGCACAAGATTGCTGACAGATGGCACCATCTCCTCACATTGTAGTGGAAAACTAGATGATCTGCCAGTGTACAAAGTAAGGCCTGAGAATAATTCAAAAGATGTAAAACAATGCATAGAAATCATTTACTGCCCATTGGACAAATCTTAATTGAGTCTGAGCCCCTAGAAGATGCCCCTCTGGACCAGTGACTAGAGCTGCTGCTAGAAAAGATCAAGAAAGTCTGCACCTACAGAAGCAAGGTAAAGTGTTCCTCCACAAGTCCCAGTTGAGCATGACTGTCAGTCCATATCGGAAGAAAGTGAGAGTGACTTTGAATACTATCCTCTACGAACTGAGTCAATTGTTTGGGCAACCTCTAGTCAATACTGAGATGAAGCTGGGCCTTCTGGACTGTCCAAGCCTCAGCTTGTCCCTGGAGCCAATGCTCCCAGAAAGTGAAGTGCAGAGCATCAGATCAGATGAAATGGAATCATTGTGCATGGTTGAACTGTTTGAGCTTTCAGGGAGGAAAATGATGGATTAGGGCAGACTGGTGATACACCAGAACAAGAAGAGTATTTTGAGTGCCCTGACAGTCCACTGCCAGTGTCCGAAAGCTCTCCATGTGAGCCAAATGTTGTGGACCTAGAAACTGTAACTCCTGGAGCTGAAAGTGCCCCAAGTTCTAGCTTCTCTACCCCCATGGAGACTCCCCTGACAAGTGAGGACAATGCTGAAAATGAGGCTCAGAGTGCAGATACTGTAACAGTTCCCCTAGAAAGACTGGTCGAGCTGAAAGCCTGTGGTGCACCTCAGTTATGATTCCTTGGGAGGCCTGTGGATTTGCCTCTCAATGTTGTCCATAAAGGAGTGTATGTGTCCCGAGCTCATTGCCCAAACTGAGCGTCAGTGCTAACTCAAGTTACTTGTGTTGCCCTCTAGTATGGTGCCCTTGCCCCGTCCAGCCCCAAGGTAACTGATAGGGAAGGGCCCCTTCTTCAGGTTTCATGTACAAGAAGTAATAACTTGAGTTATGGTACAATGTGTGTGTACTGTGTAAAGAGGATGTACTGCAATGTTTCAGAAATGTGTTCTTGGTAAAATGTATATTGACTGATGATTACATGTGTGAGCCTAATGCAAATGTATATGGTTGCAGTTAAAACTTATGGGGTACTTGCTTGACGCTGACGTCAAGCTTTCCCAAACCAGGAAGGTGTAACCCCTGCAAATGGGGGTTCCTAAAAGACTTCAGGAGCTTGCTTGAATGCTCCAAGCCTGAATGGTGTTTGCTGTTAAGTCATTTATCAGTGAGTGTTTTAGAACCTCTGGTACTGTCTTTAAGAGCTGTCTGCTTGCAGACATAATTAGTTTGTATGGGGGACTGTGTGTTTTGATTGAGTACCACTCGAGCTGCTGCCAATTCACTCCATTTTGCAGTCACTAGGAGTGCAAAGGAACCTATCTGAAAGATGTAACTGTTTGCCAGAAATCATTTAGAGTAATAATGAAATTACAGTTTGTCTAACCTGATTTCTTTGCAGTCAGAACTGTGTCTGCCTAGTTCCCCATTCTGGTTTTGAACTGCTGAACTGGACCAATCAGTGTGGGGTAAGCTAGCTCTAAAATGGTGCCTTGGACGAATCAGAACTTGGACTCATAATCTGAGCCAGCCACAAGAAGGATTGTATGGGCAGTGACTCTGGGAGATGTAGTTTAGACTTGAGCGCCTTTTGGACCAACAGGAGCAGTCTATTGTGAGTGACAGCCAATCCAGTCAAGAACTGGGAGGAACTCAAAGGAAGTGCCCGGTTTTGTCTGTTGGAGTTTCAGTTGAGCTCTGGCAGTGAAGAAGGAAGGAGCCCTGTGCTTTTCAGTGTGCAGTTTTAGTCGGGAACGTGTGTAAGGCCCAGAGTTCCGGTCTGCAGCTTGTGTAACTGCTTGTTAGGACTGAATCTGTCCTGTGAAGAGAATCAAAGGATATCTGAAGAGTAGAAACCAGGCTCACCTGTAGAAGACTGGAGAAATTGCTGAATTGCACTCGGTCTGTCAGGAACTGAATCTGCTGTGTGTTCTCCCGGTATTGTGCAGTAATTGTGATCGGGATAGAGAAGCAGCCTGCCTGGTATAGTACTTTCTGTTTTACCATATAAATGTGTGAAGAGGCTTGTGTACCTCAAGTGAATCCTGCTGCCACTAAGGACTTTTGCCTGTTACTGTTCACCATATAAATGTGTGAGGAGGCTTGGTTAGCTCAAGTGAATCCTGCTGCCATTAAAGGACTTTTGCCTGTTGCAGTTTGCCATATAAATGTGTGAGGAGTCTCGTGGAGCTCAAGAGTAGCCCTGCTGACATTGAAGGACCCTATCTTGTTTGGAGGTCGTGAGTACTAATTCAGGGTCGCTCCTGTTGAATTGCCACATTGAATCAAATGGAATCACTGTACTGCTGACTGTTTAAACTAATTTTTCTTTTCTCTGTGGGAAGGGCCCCTACCAGCTGCCATGGTTTGGACTAGCCACTGGGCTTGGGTACCCAGGGACAGTAACTGGTAGGGATAGGCCTGTGCACAGAGCCATAGTAGATGAGTAAAGTGATAAGCTAATTAACCTGATTTCCCCTGTCCTTGTTATATTCCCCTAAATAAATCCGAGCTGCTTGTTTCAGCAAAGTTATACTGCCTGAGGTATTTGTCTATGTTAAAGTATTGTACTGTGATTGTTGCACTGTATCTTATTTTACAGGAGGTCCCAGTGCCTGAACCAGCCCTGGGGTAAGTGTATACTGTGAAGGTAATTCTGATATATTGTGTGGGCCACTAGTGGGAAGAAAGGGGGGTTGCAGTGTCCCAGAGGGCTGTGACCAAGTAAGTTTAACTATTGCAAACCCTGACCTCTGGGTGGAGGCACCCGCCATTGGATCCAGGCCCCTCAACCTGTTAGTGGCAAATCAGGCAGGGGTAGTAGCCCCTGGGATAGCGCCATCTAGGGGTTACAGAGGTAATTGATGGCACCAGGCACGAGCCATAGGTAAACCATCCAATATTCAGAACTGTAAAAAAAGCCAGGAATGCCTGCACATGGGCAATCCGTACCACCAAAAGTTGCCACTTTAGGGATAAGCTAATCAACTCTTGGAGTGATGGCAGGAAGTTCTGGGACAATATGAAGGTCTTAACAGGGAAAACTAACAAATCCATACCACCCATGTTAAACATAAATGGGGTTATCACCCAAGATCCAAAAGTCATAGCAGACCCTTTCAATACTGAATTTACAGACCTCAGCAGCGTACTCCCCCCTGAATACTGGGTGGCTACAGATACCATCAACAATGTCACTACTGAAAGTTATCCACAGGACTCTCACCCCCCTCCCCCTTCTACTTCAAAATCATAACAAAAGATGAAACCAAAAAATACCTACAATGTGTGTTAGGAAAAACAAGACCTAGTGGAGACTCACTTGATCTCAAACTTGTCGCCTTCACCCTAGATGAGATACTTACACCACTGATGAAAATTCTTAACCTATCATTAAGGTTTGCCAGATTCCCCAAGAAATGGAAAGATGCCATAGTTATGCCACTCTATAAAAGTGGTGACAGGGACGTCCATACGAACTACCATCCCATATCCATTCTCCCCCCTCTTTCCAAAGCTCTAGAGCGCATCGTCTCTGATCAGCTCTTAGAATACCATATCCAATGTCTCTAACAGCACGATTTTCAAAAATCACATTGCACCACCACAGCAGTAATAGAGTTCACTGGGTACATACACAAGGCTCTTGACTGTGGGCAGATGGTGGGGGCAGCTTTCATCGACCTTGCCAAAGCGTTCGACACAGTCAACCATGCTTTATTGCTCAATCAACTATCCAGCTCTGGGCTCTCCACAGACACTGTGAATTGGCTTAGTAGTTACCTAGAGCACAACAGGTATAGATTAATGGAGTCCTGTCAGACAGCCAGAAAGTGCGCATGGGTGTTCCCCAAGGATCCATATTAGGTCCCCTGCTATTCAGCCTCTTCCTAAACTGTCTCCCCCTCGTTTGTCATGACAGGATTCTCCTCTATGCTGACGATGCGGTTCTCTTTACAAGCAGCCTTGACCCTTCACTCCTGGAGAAGCAGCTTCAGCAGAATTTCTCGAACATAGAGGTTTGGTTCCTGAAACATAAGCTACTAATGAACTATAAAAAACATATCATGACATTTGCATCCTCACACAACAAACACAAATCACATCAGCTCACAATCTGAAATAACCAGAACACCCCCTAGACCTGGTCCACTCATTCATATTTAGGGGTTACTCTAGATAGTACTATATCCTTTGCAAGCCATGTTGATCATGTTGCAAAAGCTGTCAATGCAAAAATAGGCTTACTTCACAGGCACAAACACTGTATGACTGCTGAGGCTCTCAGGCTTGCAGTCACTAGCTCTGTGCTCTCCGTAATTGACTATGGTCTGGTTGTATATAGAGCAGCATTTGACTCCACCCTCAAAAGGGTCACTGTAGCCTTAAATAAAGCCTGCAGACTAATCACAGTGGTGCCCCGGCTCACACACACACCTGTGATTTATACCCTCAAACTGGGTGGCTGCACTTGAAAGGCAGGTTGAAGTATCAGACCTGCCTGCTTGCTAAAAAAACAACATTGGGACTAACCCCCCCCGAGTGTCCAGAGCCTTCTATGCCAAAAGACAAATCCGCACCTCACTAGGGGAACAAACAGCCAGCCTTTTAAGGTTACCGTCTGCCGCACCTTGCAAGGGCAAAGATCATTTGAGTACCGTGCCCTCTACTGGCTCAACTCCCTTCACGATGACATCCTGGCTGAATTGAAACTTAACCCCTTAAACAGAAGCTATGGATGCACCTCTTAGCACTCTGTGGCTGCGACTGCCCTACATAAGCATGAATTGGTTGCACCATTTGTACTCCCCACTTTGATGCACTTAGCAGCTAGACTGCTTGCCCAAGGGCACTCTCCCTCTTCCATTTACTTTTCCTACACTCCCTTCCTTTTACCCCCACACCTTCCTCTTTTGTCCCCCGGTTCACCCTCCTCCCACCCTCCCAATTCTTGACAATGCCTTCTTGGCAGACTCTCTCAAATGACAACACTTAATTCACATGTATGGTATTCTGCTCTGTTGTATACAACATGCTATTTTGCACCCATTGTACTATGTGGAATTCTTCAGAACTAGTACGAATAATACTTTGTATACTGTTTACTCCTCTGACCCTAATTGTATTGCTCCCGGCCTAAATGTATAATACCCACTTTCATTCCTCAGTTTACTGTGTGGATGTGTTTGTTACACTCTGATGTGGAACCTTTGTAAAAGAGCTTCTAGCTCAAAGGTACTCGTAATCCGAGATCTCAATAAATAAATAAAAAAATAAATGAATAAAGAAAGCCCTGGCCTGGTGTATGAGCCACTGGTTAGGCTGAGCTAGGGCAGCTGGTTGCTGGTCAGTACAGCACAGTATAGGGATTGTACAAAGTCTTCATTAGGAAATAACCCCAGCTCTACCTAAAGCCATAGCACCCAAGGGGCACCCATGTGCCAAAGGACTATATGTCAAAAGTGGGATGCTCAGTAGTATTGCTGTTCAGAAGGGCTAGCTTACCCTTCTCTCTGGGGAGGACCAGAGTTTGAAGCTTTACCTGAGGACACTGTCTGGCCCAAAGGAATCCTAATAATTACTTTGTCCCATTGCCAAAAGGTGTCTAGGGGAGAAATAGGGGATATTTTGGAACAAGCACAATGCTCTAGGAAGGACCACCATCCAGATAACTTCCACTCAGTGAGAAAGGCTTAGGGGTAGGAGGTTCCACCTCACAAGGCCAGATGTTAGTTGGGTAGAGAATGGTGTGTAATTATTATGATAAGCTGCATCCTGGGTTCTGGATAAGTATACCCCAGGGTATTTGAGCTTCTCAAGGTCCCAGCAGAATGGAAACCACTGTACTGTATGTGGTGTGGGTTGATAATGGAAGGTCAGGGCTCCAGTCTTGGTAGTATTCAGTTTGTACCCAGAGACCATTCACAAAGTGCCTAGGAATTGGAAAACCACCAGAAACAGGCCAGCCCAGTGGCACTGAAGGTTGAGGCACTGGACACCACACCTCGCGCCACGCCATCAACCCGGGTTTGGGAGCAGACTTAGGTCATCAGGGATCGGCAGGGAAGGAGTAGGATTGAGTGTCCGGAGGACTGCTCTCCTCTCCTCTCCTGGGGAGGGTGGAGCCATGTTTCCTGGCACTTCACAGCCCCTAGTGGTGACTGGAGGCAGCAAGTTGGGAATGCCACAGTACAGGGTGGAGACACGGTGGACGTCCTGCGGGTCAGTACTGAACATGTCTGCAGCGCAATGATGTCGTTGCACAGCTGCATCCTTGGGGACACATAAGGGAAAAATACTCTGCTCCATAATGCATCTGAAGGGGTACCGTCCACCACCTCCAAACAAAGCCTGACTCGAGGGGTAGGAGCTCAAGGGTGATGCAGTCTCCCTCCCATCCCCCTCCTGAAAGGTCCCTCTGTGGGGGGTAAGCCACTGTCCTCCCTGCTTCAGCTGGGTTGTGGTGGAGGCTGGTAGGTGGTCAGGACTTTGAGACCTCTCATAACAAGGCTGAATGGGGACAGTTCCCCACTGTGGATGCAGACAGCAAAAATAGAATCTACAAAACACAAAAATGCCAGAAGCGATTGTCTGACTCTGCCAAATATAGTAGCACATTAACCATGTATAGACCAACATAGTGCTCCTCCCCCTCAACCTGTATCCTGTGTATGCTGTGACACACGTGGATAGCCTGTGCCAGGGTACTGATATAGATTGTAAACAGTAAAGGAGACAGGGGGCACCCCTGCCTCATCCTCCAGAAGAGGCAGAAATTCTCAGAATGATGGCCTGAGACCTTTACACATGCCTGTGGAGCTTTGTAGAGGCTCTGCAATACCTGGATCAGAAAGTCCAGGAATCTCATTTTACTGAGAACAGCTTAGAGGAATGACCAAGTGACCTGATCAAAAGCCTTCTCAGCATCTAGGTTGAGAAGGACAGAAGGAGATAGGGAAGTCTACTTTCATGAATAAGATGGAGGACTCATCTAGTATTGTCAGTGGTTGTCCTGGAGTGTACAAACACAGTTTGGTCCTGTCCACTCAATGTAGGTAAGACCCCCTAAAGCTGATGTGCCATAATGGACATAAAACCTGCAACCAACGATGACCAACAACTTAAAGATGGCCATGGATAGGGGCTTGCATACAGGGGCAGTTTTTATAGACCTAACAAAGGCGTTTGACCTGGTGGACCACCCCTTGCTACTATCAAAGCTGTCTATGCTTGTTTTTCTCGGGATTCTACTTCTTGGTTTGACAGTTACCTTGCTGGATGAAAACAATTCATGCAAATAGATAAATTCAAACCAGATCTCTCCCCCACCAGTGTTGGGGTCCAGGGGTGTCAGCAGGCATATGCACTGTACTCAGCAGAGTACAGTAAAAAAAATTAGGCTGGGGCAACAAATTGGGCAGGGGCAACAAAAAGAGAAATGCAAGGACATTGTGAGTCACATTGTGTCTGTGTCGCACTGAGCCCTTTTGCCTTTGATGTTTGCTATGGGGCACTGATTCCACCAGCCAAATATGCAAACAAGAACAACTTACCATGCAGACAGAAAAACAAGGGAAGGATGATTACAGAATGAAACTGATTACTTGAACTCAGATGTGGCAAACGGGGGGGGGCTATTGTTGATGTGGCATGGCAGCACATAGTTTGGTTTATGTTTACATAGTGGGGGGCAACAGTGCATCAGTTTTGAGTACAAGTTTAAAATTTCTGGCTACACCCCTGTTGGGGTCCCTCAAGGATTCATTCTCAGTCCACTGCTTTTCTCTCTGTCAACAAAATGCCAGATATGTCTAGTTCCTCCTCTACCATTATGTATGCAGACAACATGGTTCTGTACACCAGTGCCAAGCACATTGCCACTATCAATTCTAACCTAAAGACGGATTTTGGTTTTCTTCAAACATGGCTAAAACATAAGCTCCTACTGAACACCAAAAAGACAGTTGCCATGCCTTTGGCTCAGCACCCAGGATCAAGACCAGTACCTCTGCCCTAACTATTCGAGTCCCGGATGGCTCTCCGCTGGAAATGGTTGACTCTTTCAAGTATCTCAGAATAACCCTAAACACTTCACTTGATTTTAATCAGCACATAGCAGCTACATGTAAAGCCGTAAATACAAAGCTGGGGCTGGCCTATAGAATCAGATCTTCTCTTACCACTGCCGCTAGACTGTCCATTGCCCAGGGGGTTCTTAGACCTAGCCTAACCTATGAGCTAATGACATATGGATGCCAACACAGGGGTCCTGAAAAAAATGGGATGCATGCTACAATTGTATCTGCCATTTTGCCCTATCTATACCCAGACTCGCACATCGCTGAATACTCTACTCAACCTTGAGCTGGCCCTCCCCAACACCCTATCGTAAATACACTGCTGGCTGTACAATAGATAACATCAGAGGAACTGATACACCAGTGTCACTGGCCTTCATGGTAAGTCAAGCCACACAGGCCTACCCTCTGAGGTCTACAGAAAGGTTTCTTCTAGGCATACCTAAATGTGTTACGAAAATGGGTGAGCAAGCCTTTGCTGCATCTACTGCCAAGCTTTGAAACTCCCTGCCAACATTTGTTAAGCACTCCCAGTCATACCAGGCTTTCAAAGAAGGAGCTTTGTACCTTCCTCTTGGGTTCTGACAAATGCACATGTAACTGATCTATAGCACACCCTCTTAACATGTATCTGTTCAACAAATTTTAAGCACTTATCTATTGACTGTCATATGAATTGCGTTCCACTGTACTGTCTTATAATTCTCTGGTTAGGTCCATTGTTTTAGAGGTCTTGTACTACTGTACCGACTGTAATTGTTACTCAAGTTTTTGCTAACCTTTGTACGAAATGTTGCACTGTATTTGTCATCTGTAATTGCTGTTCCTCTGTCTGTAACTCTCCTGGGCCGTGCCTGAAAATAGGCAACATTTTTGTCTGGTGCACTTATCTGGTAAACAAATACTAAACAACTAAATAAATAGATAAATAAATAAAATACTTACAGTCTATATTCAAGACTGAGATTGGTCTGTAGGAGTTGCATAGCAATGAGTTCCTGTTCATTTTAGGGAGGACAGAAATAACAGCATATGCCCAGCTTTGGGGAAGGGGGCTCACCCTCCCAGACTTCATTAAAGGCTTTTAGGAGAGCGGAGAAAAGGTGGTCTTTAGCAACTTTGTAGAACATACCCATCAGGACCTGCTGCCTTCATGGTTTTAGAGCAGGACATGGCAGCATCAAGCTCCTCAGCCAGTATGGGCTGACTAGCTGTGCCATTTGCTTCTCAGACGGCACAGGAAGTGAGAGGGAGTGACATAAACATTTTTTTGCCTGAAAAAAACAAACATGGGGAAGAGATGATTAGTACAACCTGCTGAAAAAAAATGACAGAGGAGGAGAGGAAACTCAAATACACACAGCCTGCAGGCCCCATTGAGACACTACTGAAAAAAAAACTAAGAAGAAAAAAAGCTGAGGGGAAGGGGCAACACAGTAAAGTTAAAGGGTGTGTTTGCTTTCCCTGCCTATCTTGGGGAATTTTCTCTGTGCTAGCCTAGGCTAGCTCAAAAATAAACACTTTACTTGAGTTGATTTGAATTAAATAAAAGGCAAAAAAAAAAAGAGAAAAAGGAGCAGATGGCTATGGGGGATAGAGACACACTGCAGGTACTACATACTGCAGCAGTTTCCCTATTTGATGGCTACAAGTAATCTGGGGGATTTCTTCTACTTCTAGAAAATAATAAAGGTAGGGTGCATCATTGATTGCTTAATTGCCTACAGTCTCAGGGTATTATTATTTCCAGACCCATAAAATTATAAAGGCAGGGGTTTTACTGTCACTAGTTGTTTTATTGCCTACAGTCTCTGAGCATTTCCTCTGGCCACAGAAAATAATAAAGGCAGGGTTTGCCATCACTAATTGTTTTACTGCCTACTGTCTAGGAGTATTAATAACCCCCCCCGAAAATAATAAAGGCAAAGTTTTTACCATCACTTATTGCTTTATTGCCTACAATCTAGGTGCATTTCTTCAGATCACAGAAAATAATAAAGGTAGGATTTGCTTTGCTGTCACTAATTGCTTTATTGCCAACAGTTTTGAGGTATGTCCTGAGAAAATAATAAAGGCAGTGTTTGCTATCACCAATTGCTTTATTGCCTACAATCTTAAGGTGTTATTTTTATCCCCAGAAAATAATAAAGGAGGGTGCATCACTAATACTGTATGCTTATTGCCTATAGTCTCAGGGTCTTGTGACTTCCAGCCCCAGAAAATAATAAAAGCTGGGTTTTTACTGTCACTTATTTTTTTAGTCTATAGGGGCATTTCTTCTGGACACAGAAATTAATAGAGGCAGGGTTTGCTGAATTGCCATCATTAATTACTTTATTGTCTACAGTCTTGGTACATTTCTTCTGGCCACAGAAAATAATAAAGATAGGGGTTGATGTCACTTATTGCTTTTTTTGCCTTCAGTCTCGAGGTATATCCCTAGAAAGCAGATGGCAGGGTTTGTCATCACTAATTGCTTTATTGCATATCCATCACTAATTGCTTTATTGCATATAGTGACAAGGTATTTTTTCTGGTTGCAGAAAATAATTAAGGCAGGGTTTGCTGCCACTAATTGCTTTATTGCCTACAGTCTCGGGACATTTCTTCTGGCCACAGAAAATAATAAAACAGGGTTTGTCTTCACTACTTGCTTTATTGCCTACAATCTCAGGGTAATATTTTGAGCCACAGAAAATACTAAAGACAGTGTTTTTACTGTCACTAATTGCTTTATTGCCTACAGTCTCAGGACATTTCTTCTGGTCACAGAAAATAAAGAAGTCAGGGTTTTCTGAATTGCCATCGTTAATTACTTTATTGCCTATACTCCTGGTGCATTTCTTCTGGTAACAGAAAATAATAAAGGCAGGGTTTGCTGTTCCTTATTGCTTTGTTGCTTTCAGTCTTGCGGTGTATACACAGAAAGTAATAAAGGCAGAGTTTGTTGTCACTAATATCTGTATTGAGTATAGTCACAGGGCATTTCTTCTGGCCACAGGAAATAATTTAGGCAGGGTTTGCCACCACTAATTGCGTTATTACCTACAGTCTCTGGGTATATCCCCAAAAGGTAATAAAAGCAAAGCTTGCCACCACTAATCTGTTTTATTGCCTACAGTCTTAGAAACTAGCCCCATAAAATAATAAAGGCAGGGTTTTTACCATCACTAACTGCTTTATAGCCTACAGTCTCGGGGTATTATTTCTAGCTCCAGAAAATAATAAAAGCAGGGTTTGCTGTCACTAATTGCTTTATTGCCTACAGTCTGAGAGTATTTTTTCTAGTCATAGAAAATAAATAATAGCAGGGTTTGCTGTCAGTTATTTATTGCCTACAGGGCATTTCTTCTAGTTGCAGAAAATAATAAATGTGGAGTTTGCTGCCATCACTAATTGCTTCATTGCCTACGTTCTGGGTAAATAATTTCTTCTGGCTGCAGAAAAAGTTAGGGTTTTCCATAACCATTAATGTCTTTCTTGCCTACAGTCTGAGTGTATTGTTTCTTCTGGCCCCTGAAAAAAAGCAGGCTTGCTAACATCACAAATTGGTTTATTGCCTACATTCTGGTGTATGATTTCTTCTGGTACCAAAAAAAATGTAGGCTTGCTGTCATCACTAATTGCTTTACTGCCTACATTCTAGGGGTGGGATATTCAAAAGGGTTGCGCCATGTGCAATAGGGTTGCGCCTGTGCAAGTCCAAAAGTGTGCCATTCTGCGATATTCAGCAGGAGGCAGTTGTGCCACTGAAAACATGCTGAGCAACAGCGCAATGCAAATGACGGCATGCGCAACCGAAGGGGGGTGGATCCATGCATAAAGAGCACAACGCGATATCCAAAGAGTTGCGCAATGCCAACAGGGACCACAGCCAGAGTTGCGCCCAGCGGAAATGAGCCAAAACAAAAAGGCTCAAGGAAGAGGCGCAAGAATGCCACAGGGATGCCAAGTGGGAGAGAGAGAAAAGACAGACAGTGACAGGCCAGGGCAGGCAAGGGAAGCAGTGTGGGCCATAGGCTGCAGAGGCCAGTGGGGGTGCCTGGTGCAGTGGAAGTAGCAGTCAGGACAGCGGGGTAACAGAGCAACATCAGCCGGGGCACAAGCCAGGGAAGATGGACAGTGGCAGCTTCACATGGAAACTGTAATGAGGGGGTGAGAATGCAAGGTGCAGAGGGACATGGCCATGGATGGGCCTGTCGGCGGTACGCCCGCAATAGGCCGTACCGTGCCCGCATCAGCTTTGAGTTGTACACAGATGTAGAGATCGTGGGCCAGTACCGCCTGAACAGGGCAATACTGAGGCAGCTCTGTGAGCTGTGCAGTGATGTGATGCAGACACTCTCACAACAGAGTCATGCTCTGTCAGTGGAGACCAAGGTGACAGCCTGCATCTGCCTGCTCACCATGGGCACCTTCCAGAGGCCAACAGGGGACACCACAGGCATCACACAGTTGGCCACATCACGCATCATCACCCAATTCCTCAGCGCACTGCTGCCACATGCTGCGGAGCACATCCATTTCCCCAGCACCGCGGCAGAGCGTACAGCAAACATGCAGGTGTTCCACAGGGTAGCACGTATGCCTGACGTGCTAGGGGCCATAGACTGCACCCATGTGGCCATTCGCACACCACCTGGCCCCGATGGGGCCGCATATAGGAATAGAAAGGGCTTCCCCAGTGTCAACTGCCAGGTGGTGTGTGATGCCACTGGGCGTATAATCAATGTCTCTGCCACACACCCTGGTGGAGCACATGATGCCTTTATATGGCATCAGTCTGCACTGTGCCATTGATTCGAGAGTGGGGACATCCCCACAGGCCATCTAGTGGGTGAGTACGCATGTAGGAAATGCAAACACGGGGCAAGGGTGGGAATGCCACAGGTGCCATGGTAGTGGCACACGAGGATATGGGCAATATGGACCTGAACATGAGACTGATCTCCACTATCTCCACACAGGTGACAGTGGATACCCACTCTGTCCCTGGCTGCTCACACCATACTGGCGCCCCATGACCCCATCGCAGCAACGCTATAATGAGGCACATGCCGCCACATGCAACATCATTGAGCAGGTGTTTGGGATGCTCAAGGCACGCTTCCGATGCCTAGACACCTCCGGCGGTGCCCTACAGTACAGCCCCTCAAAGGCTTGTGGGATATTCCTGGCCTGTTGTATCCTGCACAACATGGCCAATGACTGTGGGATAGCCGTACAGGTTGAAGAGGGGTACAGCGATGGGGACACCAGCAGCGCCGGTGTTGATGGTGATGAGCAGTCCCCCCTTGGACGGCGGGACCCCGACTGATCCGGCAGGCCCAGCTGCACCGGGACACCATCACGGAGGAGCATTATGCACAACACAGGTAAGTCAAGGGCCATGTGCAAACAACACTGTCCTGGCACAACCCACAGGCACACAGAGTAACACACCAGGGGTGCATGACGGCAAGGGGTGGAAGGACCAGGCACACAAACACACCATCAGGGAGGGGCGAACAGTCATATGGACACACACACACACAAACACACCAGGCACAAAGCGTACATAGGCAGGTGCACAGCAGAGCAGGAACAGACATGGTAAACACACAGATCCACAGACCACACCCACCACCTGTACTGTCCAAACATGTGTGTCAGATGCTGGGCACCCTTGCACCTTGGTGTACAGTACAATGCAGGCATCATCATGCACACGCACCTGTGGACAGCAGTCGGGATGGTGTGCAGGTGGTCTGTATGTCGGCATGATGGGCAGGGCACCCACCAGTGCACTGCCCACCATGACGCACAGTGCACACAGGGCAGCACCAGACAGGGCCCTGCACTGGGAGACAGGTCAGTCATGTTGCACTGTTCCACGGCCACCGCGGATGCATGGGTGGCCCCGCCGTGACCCAACAGCACTGGCAGGCTGAGCAGGGGCCACATGGGGTGGCACCAATGGACCACCAGGGGTCCCACTGCGCGATTGCGACCTTGTCCGCAGTGGGGTCTGTAGGATGCCAAACATACCTGCACCATGGGTGCTTGGGATGCCCAAAGCAGAATCCGGCGTCGACAGGCCTGGTGTTGCACGATGCCGGGAACGGGGAGTGGAGAGCGTACTGTGTGGGGTGCGTGGTACAGGAGCACCTGCATGTGTGCCCAATGCAGCCACGACAGCGACCAATGCCTGGGTCTGCCTGTCAATGGTGGCAGTCACATCCATCCGCATATGGACCATCTCTGCACGGTCCAGAGCACACTCCCTGCTGTGCCACTCCATAGCCGCACACAGTGCCTCCGCAGACGTTGCAACCCACCTTTGCTGCTGTACTGATTCCCACAGCAGGTGGGTGTGCTCATCCAATGGGTACTCTGCCACAACGGCATCCTGTCCCCAGGGTGAAGGTCCTGATGCACACACCTTGAGGGTGGGCGCTGTTAGCCAGGACCAGGAATGGGCGTATCAAGGGCGGGGGCATGTGCCACCGCTGGACACTGTACCCCAGACCTGGTGGGTGACTGCTGCTGCTGCCCTCAACCACTGTGCCCCAGGGACCACTCGTTCCACTGCTGTGGCGCAACAGTGCCAGACACCTGCACAGCCACCAGTGCTGCCCACGGTGCTGACAGGCACAGCCTGGGACTGTGCCGACATGCTGGCACACAAGTTGGAACCAGCAAGGCCCAGGGGCACGTGCTGGCCTGCTGTGTGTCCGTCATGGCACACACATGTCCTGCCCATTGCAGTCCTTGCATCATCAATGGTGCAGGTCGTGCTACAGCCACAGTCACAGCGTGCTGGCATGCTTGCATGCCAGACTGCTGAGACACAGGCTGTACCCCCGACACCGATTCACCGACACCAGGGTTGGCAGCCCAGGCGTGCATGCTGGTGCAGTGCATGCTGGCTGGTGACAGAGGTGGATGGACCCTCCTCCATGTCCAGCAGGTCATCCTCACTGCCTGGACCCACCACCACCGTCCCCTGAAGACGAACAGGATCTGTAACAGAAGGAGAGGACATGTGAGTGCATGTGAACAACCTTCCCCCCCCAACACCACCACCATGTCATACCGTGCAGTGATGGGCTTCCACCTGTCTGGAATCCACCTCCTGGTACGCCCTCAATAGCACTGCACTGCATTGATGCAGCCAGTCGGTCCTCAGCCGGGGTCAGCTCCACCACCGCTGGCTGGCCCCCGCCGGTGCCAGCACGTGCCGCCCTGAGGGCTGACACCTTCTCCTTCACCCTCCTGCGGTCTGTCCCAATCTTCTTTTTGCATTCCTGCACGGAGTGCTGGTGGCTTCCGTGCAGGTTCACTGCCCAGGCTACCCCCTCCCATGCAGCCGCACGGGCCTGAGGGGTGCCCCACCATCCACTCAGTAGTGACTCCTTCTCCAGGTAGGCCTGGAAGAGGGCCTCAGTCTCTGCCGTGGTGAAGTTGGGCCTCCTCCTCCTTCGCCCACCATCCTCACCCTCACCTTGGCTCTGCTCGGTCATGGCGATCTGTATGGGTGGAAGTGGACACCTGTCACTGTGCAGTCTACAGCGTTATCCCATGCCCATTGTCCAGAACATCCACAGCACAACCCACCTCACCTGCAGTAACGAATCTGGCCAGCGCTGCCCAATGTCGCACATTTATAGCGCAATGCATGCAAATTAGGAGTGGAGCAACTGTAATGAGATGCAAATCGTGCCACTGCACCTTTGAATGGCTGTTCAGATGATTTGCATGTGTCGGCTGAATATCGCGCCATTGCGCTTTTCGCAATACAGTTGAGCCGGCTGAGCCAATAGCGCAGATCTGTGACTGTGTGGTACACTGCATTGCACATGCCCAGGTAGCTTACGCAGGCATCTGCCACGCTGATGACGTGCTGTGCGCGATCGGCAATTCAGGCCATGGCCACCATTGTGCCAGTGGCGCTACAGCGCTGGGCACTATATGGCGCTGTGGCACTACTGCGCAAAAGTCCACTGTGGCACTGGCACACAGGTGGTCAGTTGTGCAGGATGCGTAGACGTCAGATGGCACTGTGCGTGGCCTTGCGTCATAGACCCCTGACCTGGTGTCCGACCTTTTGCCCCTGGTGCTGTTACGGCTGCCGTAATATGCGGCCCTGTGCTGTCTGGTGACAGGCGCTATATGTTTCGACAGCGCTGTATGAACAGCACGATTAGAACCTATGGTGGTCTATTGCGCAACATTTCCACGTGGGGTTGCCGCGTTGCGGGGTGCCATATTGCCTGCTGTAACACTACAACCATGGCACGCAGGAGGGCACCCCAATGAAGCCCAGTGGAGGTTGCCAACCTGGTGGCCCTGGTAGAGTCCCACTATGGGGCACTGTATGGGGAGGAGCCCCTCACCATGGCTCGAACCTAGGTCTGGCTGCAGGTGGCCAATGACCTGGTGGGGGTCAGAGGGCAGCGCCGGTCTGCCGAGCAGTGCCGGCACAGGTACAGTGACCTCCGCAGGAGGGAGGTGGAGTTTCTTGACAGACTACGGTCACGTGCCAGGAGGGGCGTTGTGCCTAGGCCAGGTGGGTGTACCATCTATGCTCCTGTATTCTCCGTAGGGGTGTGAGTGTGTTTTGGTGGCTGTGCATGGGTGATGGCTCTGCCATGGTTGGCTGTGTCAGTGTGTGCAGGTGTGAGATGCATGGGTCTGGCTGTGTGGGCAGGCACACTCACTGGGGCAGGGGGCAGTCTGCTTTGGAGTCACACTGATGTTTTTCTCAACATTTGTCACCCACAGGCCGGGCAGAGAGGATGCAGGCATGGGATGAGGAGGGCCGTGGCAGGGTCCCGGTGGCGGATGGTGGTGCTGCGAGGGGTGGGCCACAGCAGCAGCAGCAGCAGCCACAGCTGCTTGCGGAGTGTGAGTATCATTACATCATGGATGCTATTGCATGCTGGAGGGGGTAGGCATGACCACCAGCCATGGACAACACAACCATGAATGACACAGGCGACATTCATCACTGTCCAGTGTCACTGCACGTCTGTGTGTGCGTCACTGGTGGTCCATGCATGCACTGGGCACATGGCTGTGGAACTGGCATCCCACCACATTGCCACGTCACTTGACAGCCTTGTTTGTGCTGTGATGGACATGGGCAGTGTGTGTGTGCAGTGGTGCACATAGCTGGTGCCGCCTGGTTGGGCTTGTCATGTGCATGGTCACTGTGGGTGGGTGCATACCATCACAGGTGTGGGACATTGGGCTATATGCCTTGCAGGTTGGGTGGTGTTCAGGGTTGTGGTCAGTCACAGCCATTGACTGTGTTCCCTTTTCCTAGGCCTCATCGTGCTCCGCAGGATTGAGCGGGCACTGCACCAGCTGACCTGGGTGTCCCTGGAGAACCAGAACATCCTCCAGGATATCCAGCGCCATGGGCTACGGAGGAGGCACAGCCAAGCGAGATGGAACCAGGCAGCGGAGGACCAGCCTGCTGGGCCTTAGGCCGGCTTCCCTTCCCCACTTCCCATCCATCCCACCCTGCCTTCCTTCTCCAAGTTGTTCATCCTCCTTGCCCACCCTACCTGTTACCCTACCCCTTGTAAATAGTTTTGTTGTTGTTCTTGCTGTACTTTCCATTTTTAATATATATATATTTTGATATGAATACTGTGTTGGTCTCTGATTTGCAGCTGGCTATGGTTGCTCAGTTGCAGTGGTGTGCATGCCGTCTGGGGTGGTATGGTCCTGGGTATGTGTGTGTGTGTGTGTGTGTGTGTGTGTGTGTGTGTGTGCATGTGTGTGCATGGGGAGGTGTCTCCAGTGTGGCAGTGACTTTCTGTTGGTCTTGTCATCTGCTGCCACCCACTGCTGGGTGCACAGGGTGGGTCTGGCTTGTATGGTTCTGTGCTACACGAGGTTGACATGTGCCGGGGGGGATGCATGGTGTTTCCTGCAGTGCCAGTCACTGCACATGGGTGGTGTCTTGGGGTCACGGTGCAGGGTGTGCTGTGCACTCACAGGGGGCTGATGTGCACTGTGGTTGTCAACCTGTGTGTGGCAGTCTCAGCCTGCCAGTGGTTGTGCTGGGCGTCATGGCCCTGCTGTGCTTTTGTTGGCTTGTCCCCATGGGCCAGTGGATCATCCATCCACCCCCAGTGATGCTGTGCTTGGGGTGTGCAGGTGTCTTGTTGGTTCTGCAGTGTGTTCCTGTGCCCATGTGTGGCATGGCTGGCGGTGGGCCCCAGCCTGCCTCCCCTGGTTGTGCAGTTCCATTGCTCTGCTGAGGTGGGGGGCTCTGCTTGCGCTATGGCACCTCTGGACTGCTCAGCTGGGCTGGCCTTGACCGTATGGCGCAACCTTTCTGCTCAGCTTCCCCTTCCTGGTTGCGCTATGGCGCAGTTTGTGCGATATTCAGACGTTGGCTGCTTGCGCAATTTGTTTTGCTCCATGTTTGAATATCACGTCTGTTGCGCATATGCGCAATTGAATTGTGCTTGCTCCTGCTATTGCGCACATTTTGGGAGCAGTTTGAATATCTGGGCCTAGGTGTATAATTTCTTCTGGCCCCAGAAAAAGGCAGGGTTTGTTAGCATCACTAATTGCTTTATTGCCTGCAGTCATGTGTGATCTAGCCTGTTGTACATTGAAATAATACAGTAAATCAATATTTTTTATTATTTTGGTATAAATTAAAGTAAAAGTAAAGAACAACAAAATAGAAAATAAGCCATCACATAATGTATTTCTTTAATGAGGGGAACAGCCGTCAAAAAGCCAAGATTCAATTCTACATCAACACCATTATTTATTTATTTATTTAGCTTTTGTTAACCGGGTAAGTACACTAGACAAGTATTATGCGTATTTTCAGGAACGACCCTACTTATTATCTACCTACCTACCGATTATCTACTATGAATGAAAACATGTGCATAGATTTAATGATAACCAAAACAGATACATCCTGTAAGGATCAAGCAAGTGACTCATGTGAAGGCCTCATTATTAGTAGCAGTACTAGTGATTTCACTACTGAACAGTATTCAGCTTCCACTGAATCAGACTTGCCTCAGGCCCTTATAGATCTTAAACTGGTGATAATACCCCCAACACTGTCCTTAGCAATAAAGAGAAAGCCCTCACTCGGCCTATGACTAATTTCAATACTAACATTTATGGAGTTAAAAGACGAGGCTTTAATCATTAGTGGTACAAAAATCTTTGTTGGTTGGAGTACAGCTGTGAAAACAGTGCATTCTACTTGCAGGGATGTACTGATGAAGCATTTACAATTTTGAATTTTGAATCCAGAATTGATAAATGAAATTGGAAAATGTAAGAATGCACACCTCAACTCACACTCATAGGAGAATGGCTGCCTGGTCTGCATGCAAGTGTGCAAATGATAAGGGCAAGGTTAAGAACATTATAAGAAAAAGTATATACATGAAGAAACTGGTTGAAGTAACTCTACAATTTGGGTCGGCTAGGGTGACCATTCCACGGTCACACAAAAGATGAGCTGAGTAAAAATGAAGGAAATTTCAGCAGAGAATTTAGAGAGAATTTAGATTTGATTAAAATGTTTGACAGAGTGCCTCAAGTAAATGATTCCATCCCATCAAATAAAACATACTGTATACTATATCTCAGCAGAGTCACAGAATGGTCTGATTCAGTCTGTCACACCTTTATTTACTTGTGACAATCACACAGGAGTGTGGTGTGCATATTTATGGAACACATACAAACAGAGATGAGAAAGAAGTAAGTGCTTTAGTTGGGACTTGAACCCAGGCCACCAGAATATCATTCCGATTGCACTAACCAGCTGCGCCACTGAGACAACTGGTACCTGGGCTGTCCCTGGGCACATTACTCTTTCCAAATGCACAGCCCAATGGCAAGGCAAATATTTTACTTGTAACAATCACACAGGAGTGCAGTGTGCATATTTATGGAACACATACAGACAGAGGTGAGAAAGAAGTAAGTGCCACAGCTGGGACGTGAACCCAGGCTACCCAGAATACCATTCTGATTGCGCTAACCTGCTGTGCCACTGAAAGAGTAATGTGCGCGTGGACAGCCCAGGTTCCAGTTGTCTCAGTGGAACAGCTGGTTAGTGCAATCGGGGTACTAATGAAGGAAATTTCAGGGAGAATCAAATTTGATTAAAACGTTTGATAGAGTGCTTCAAGTAAATGATTCCATCCCATCAAATGGAACATACTGTATACTGTATCTCAGCAGAGTCACAGAATGGTCTGATTCAGTCTGCTACATCCTGTATTACAGATACAATTGTGCATAATGCAAAAATGTAAAATTTGTATCAGTTTTATCTGAAGATAGTAGAGACAGTTCATGTCAGGAACAAATGAGCATATGTGTGAGATATGTTCATAACAGTAAACCTGTTGAACATGTTTCGTGCTTTGTTAAAGTTTTAGAACTGGATGCAAGGGGTTAATGACGTTCCATTACTAAGAACTTGAAATGATTTGATATTTGAGAACCAGATGTTAGATTTGTTGTCCAACCATACAATGGTGCAAGTTTCATCAGTGACCACTTCAATGGCATTCAGGAGCTTGTCAAAAAGGACCATTCTCATGCTGTGTATTGTTCACTGTCATTCACATAAGTAAAATCTTACTCTTGTTGATTCATGCCAGTGCCTTTCTGAAGTAAGGTTTGTTCATGTTGTGCAGTGTCTGCATACGTTCTTTTTGACATCTGTAGTATGCAGTGACAGACTGAAACAGATGACAGCAAGACATGGAGTTTGACAGAACATACAAAGCCACAGCATTGAGCAACACTAGACAGGGATCTCAGAAAAGAACACTGAGGGCACTGAAGCGTATCTATGAGCAGAGTTGCCCCAGACCTTTTAAAATTATATGCAAAGGACATTTTTTTCACAGTTTGCTGCCCAGCTGTCTGCTGCCTGGTAGGACAGCTATTAATTTCAACACATGATTGACAGATCTAAGGTATACAGGATATATACTTGAGTATGCCTTGAGGCAGCCCTGCTTATGAATCCATACTCTTTTATCTTTCTCATTGTGACCACAGAAAAGCACCCAAATCTTGGGGCCTTTACAGCTTCATGTTCTCATTCAACTGTTGTTTGTCTTTTCCTCTTTGATCTCATTCTTGGATTTGCAGGTCTCCACAATCTACTACGGACAGAAGATCTGGATTTAGGCAGTGCTCGCATTGCAGTAGAAGCATTTATTGATACTCTGGTTTCACTCAGAAATGAAGAGAAGTGTAAAGACTGTACCACTTAACATTGCTCCCAACATTGTAGAAAGGACCCGCCCATGACCTGCCAACCACCTAGCTTCTCATTTTGATGACTATGTAGTTGACATGGGAACAACAACAAGTTACCTCAAAAACAGAGTGTCAAACTTAAATGTATTACCCAACTGTAGACAACATGACTGCAGAATTGATACATCGATTTTCATAAGAGAGGGTTGATCTTCAGTACTGAAAGATGTTTAGGCTTTGAAATCAGCAAGTCCTTTTGTTTTAGATAAGACAACATTAAATGTTATGTGCAATAGCTATGGAGTACAGCTTCCTGATGAACTGAATAGTACAAACGCTTATTGATGTCTGCCTGCTGAAAACTATCAATGGAACATAGAACATCAAATTTGTCAGCAGAAAAGGACCACTTGCCCACCCATTTTGCCCAGATGTTCCCTGCCTAATCTGTCTCCACAGAGCCTAAAAAGTCTCCGGCAACCTTCTCTCCTCACTGCCTATTACTAATATATCACTGTGTATATTCCATACATACTTAAAGGCCCCCCCCCATTGTTTTTGCCTCCACCACTTCAGCTGGCAGTCTGTTCCAGGGCTCTATCACCCTTTCAGTGAAGTAATATTGCCTCACATCCCCCTTAAATGCCCCTCTTCCAGCTTCATTGCATGCCCCCTGGTCCTGGTGGCTTTCTCATTTTAAAGTAATTCTGCTCTTGTACCCTGTTCACCCCTGTGAGGTACTTACTGGTCACTATCATGTCACCTCTTGCTCTCCTCTCTTCCAGGGTGTACATGTTGAGATCACTCATTCTCTTCTCTTCTCATAAGACTTCTTGTGCAAGCCCTATGCTATTTTAGTTGTCCTCTTCTGGACTGTCTCCACTATATCTATGTCCTTTCTGAGGTGCGGCCTCCAAAACTCAACACAGTACTCCAGGTGGAGTCTCACCAGTGAGTGATACAGTGACAGCACCACTTTCCTCCTCCTGCTGAAGATATACCCCCCTGTGCCCCCAGCATTTAGCTAGCCCTTCCCACTGCTTCATTGCACTGCTGTGCCACTTTGAGGTCATCAGTGATAATAACCCCAAGGTCCCTTTCCTGCTTACTGACTGTCAGTACCTCCCCCATTCTATAGTCAACTGCTGGGTTCCTATGCCTAGGTACACGATTTTGCACTTTTTGGCATTGAATCCCAACTGCCATGCTCTTGGTCACTCCTGGAGTTTTCCAAGATCCATGCACATTCTCTCCCACTCCTCCTGAGTGTCCACCTAATTTCAGATGTTGGTATCTTTTGCAAAAAGGCATACCTTCCCTTCCAGTTCTTCTGCAATGTCACTTATAAAGACATTGAAGAGGACTGGTCCCAGTGCTAAGACCTGTGGCACCCAGCTACAGTATTCACTCTCCCGTCATTACAGTGAAAGCCATTAAGCACCACCCTCTGTTGCCTACCTGTGCCCTTGGACCGTTTTGCACTTTTAGGCATTTAACTCCAACTGCCATGCTTTTGACTACTGCTCAAGGTTCCCTAGATACCTGTACATTCTCTCCACCCCCTCCTGAGTGCTGTTAAAGTACCAGCATTTCATCACAATGGTGTTCATACTTAATTCTTTATTTCTTTGAGTACAAATGTTGCTATTATTATTGAACCTGATATCAACATTTTGAAGATCATCCTTTACTTAGAAGGAGGGACCCTAGAAACTAAAAATTGTATGGAACATAAATTCAATCAGAATCTAGATGTCAGTAAAAATAATTATGTTCTTTATCTCTTTCAGTACAAATATTGCTAATACTGCTAGGAAAAATGCACTTGATGTTAGAAATACTGTGCATGAAATAAAACAAAGTGAACAGAAAACAAAGTTGATTTAAAGTGCCTTACTGAAACTGAAGATATTGATGGGCTCTTCACAACAGTCAAAAGACAAATGAAAGTCTCCTCCTTTCCCCCGGCAGTAAGAAGCACACACTAAATCACAGCATGCCCATGGATGCCATCACTCTGGAAGCTTCTGACAGTGGAGGCAGAAGAGATTTGTTGGACTTGCCAACATTCCATTTCCTTGTTAGAGATAGGATGCATCAAGTTCCTTAGAGTTCCTCTCCTTTTTGAGAAACACTCAGAGAGTGATTGCAATAGATGGGCTGAGATGTTACTACCTCTCTTAAAAAGCATCCCCTAAAAAAATTAATCAGAATCAGAAAGTCCTTGAGCCAGGCTAATTTACAAAGGTAGCCAAACTGTAATAACTAAATACTGTACATGTATTCATTTAGTTTTTAATTATTACACACACTGAAAATGATATCTGTTCTTTAGAGACAATTGGAAGTTATTGTATTTTATATAACCATCACCCTCTTATTTAGTCCATTTAATTATACTGTATTGACCCATCTGATATACTTTGATAGTTTATTTTTTATTGTATTATTACTTTAACTGTTTTACCAGATTAGTGGACTGGAACAGGCTTATTTTCAGCCATACCCATAAACAACACAAAAGTCAATAAAATCAGAGAAACATAAGATAAATGGCAATACAAATAAAAACAAAATACTTACAATTCATAAGAAATTTGCAAATATGCATGTACTTTTGCTTTAGAAAGCTTTAGAGTACCTGACAGATTGAATTTAAATGGGAGATTGTTCAAAGGTCTTGAGCTATAATAAGAGAATGATTTTACACCTATTTTAGTTCAACAGCATATGGAAACAGAAAATATGTACTGTGGTATACTGTGGTATAAATACATATAGAATAAATGATGGAAAAGTGTGGAATACAACAAAAAAGATCCATTAGAGTGGCCTACTGGGATTATAAGCCACAAGCCCAAACGTATCTGTGACTATGACTGTGGGCATCATTGAAAAAGGAGTCAGTAAGGAGCTGGCGTCTTTGCCAAAGGTATCAATGGAAGCTGGAGATAGTGGTACTAGTACTAGTGGTATGATCACAGCACAACCATCCTCTTACTGCTGTGGCTAAAGAGCTGCTGATGTAGCAGCAGTATTTTGGAGCAGCAGGAGCAGTGATGACACAAAGGGTAGAGCCACGGCAAAGCTAGTTTTAGAAGGTGAGGATGTAGAGCAGCGTAAATCAGAACTCACTAAACATGTTGAGAAGATGGAGCACAAGGTTGTGGAGAAGCTTGTGTCAGACCATGAGTTGGACATGGAAGTGGAGGTAGAGGGGCTCAAGCCAGGGGAAGGTGATGATGGTGATGATGAGAGGATGGACAAAGGATAGTGGAGGAGCCTGAGACAGAAAATGAGCCAAACATGGAGGAGCTGGAAGGACAGAGGCTTGAGATAGCTGGAAGAAAACATGATAGGGTGGGGGGAGGAGGAAGTTATTGTGAGGACTATATTTTATACTATTGATATTGATACGAGTGGAAGTGAACCAGAATTCAAAGATAACGTAGCTTCTGATTGCACATAGGTCCCAGAGAAAACAATCTAACGGTAGCATTCATATGGAAAAAAGTAAACTCTGATAAGAGTAAATATAATGATTCTTTTGCAGAATCAGATACATCCTGTAGGAAGTACAACCTAGTGTAAAAAATGTAGACAAAGGAGAGGGCCACAAATCCAGTGGTAGCAGGGGTACTAACATTCCTAAAGAATTACAAAAGGGGCCATCCTGAGGAAGAATATCAGAGCAGGGTAAAGAGGGAGAAGTCTCAGTTTCTCCATCACTGCTGGTAATGCAACCTATTACAACTCTGAGCAATGAAGCATTTAAATCAAAGTTGCTTTTCATTTGGAACCCATGACATCTTTGCTAGCGTATTTGTTTTAGTTAATAGTGCTAATCCAAAATTTATCTGCCACCTCTGAACAGCAATGGGCAGATTTTCAAAAGTTGGTGCAGGGATTATGGCAAGCCCAGAGGCAAACCTTGTCATTGACACAGCTGCACCACTCCTGTTTGCCACAACTGTTGCCTGATTTTCCAAGCTTGTACACAACTGCAACAGTTTCCCTGCTTTATGGCAGCTTGCACCAACTCTTGGGTGCCAGCACTTTCTCAGGGGTCCCATTGATGCATGCTAGACCACACAGAGATGGTCTAGTGGTTATCAGAGGGACACAAGGGATGGTAATTCCCAATAGTTTGCAACAAGCCCAGTGCATCATATCTTCAGCACACATGGTGCTTGTGGCAATTTGGGCTGGCTGAAAATCCAGCTCAACGTCTTAATTCACATATTTAAAAAAATGTTGGCATCAGGCCTGCTGATACAGTGGTAGCACTACCATTTGTGATGCTGACAAACTGGGTTTGGAAGCAAACCTGGGGTGTTAGAGGGCTGTCTAGAGGAAATAAGATCAATCATCTGTAGGACTGCTCTCCTCCTCTGGGGGGGAGGGTGTACAGTGCTTGATGCTTGTCTGGTGGAAGCTTGGGGAAAGGCTGCCTGGGCCAGAAAGTCAGGAGGTGTGAAAGAAATCAGCACATATCATGTGGGAGTGTGTGGCATGCACCATGATGTCCTTGCATGCCATGCCTCCTGGGGGGGGGGGGACAGAAAACAGGATAATGCCAATGGCAGGATGTCAGTAGGTGCTTGCAGGTCCCATACCTGACTAGCTGGGCTCACCAGCCTGAAGTGGATCCAGACCTCAGTGGGGACTGGGGATCCCTGTTGACCCCATCGGGGGCAAGCCCTGGGAAAGACGATGGCAGTAAGTCCTAGTGGAGGTCAGCGTGATGGGGCTGGGACACCCGCCCGAAGGAGGGCTGTCTGGGAAGAAGGAAGATAAAAAAAAAATTGGCAGTAGATCTAAAGCCCTACTCTTTTGTGGAAGGCAAAGGCTTCTGCAAGTATTGCCAGGTGGCATTGCTAAACTACAACCTTCCGACCCACACATACTTCTCCACTGTGGCTGTACTACAACTACTGCATATACCACGCTATGTTAAAGGAATTAGCTGGCAAACATGAAAGGGAGTAGGACAAGAACACTTATTTACTTAATCTTTTGGTTTTTTGCTATAGACATTTTTCTCCCCGGCAGGCAGCTCATCTCAGAGATATGCCCTGTTCACAAGGACCTACCATGGTCAGGCCAAACTCAGCCATCATTCAGAGAACTACTGGGTTTTTCTCTCATATTTCTGTCCCTTCCATCTTTCCTGGTGGGGGTGGTGCCTCTGTCAGTCTTGCAGAGCCACAGCTTCCCTCGTGTTGGGACCAAGCTCCCTGGCCCAACCATAGGGGTCATTGTGGTAGCAGAACTTGCCACCAACCCACGCAAGCTGAGATGCACTGCCAAGCAGCAGCTGTCTCAGATTTAACATGCCTCCCTAGGTTACTTCCTGGACTTGCTTCCATACTTGGGTCATTGGCACTGCAGTATGAGATGCTTTGCTGGGCAATCAGGATGACCGTTAATTAATCTTTAATTTGCCTTTAGGGGGTCTTATGGGAATCCAAAGGAGTTTCACACTTTGAGCTCCTGTTTGCCCATAAGATGAAGGGTCCCCTGGAGCTAGTAAGAAAGGAATGGGAGGGTGAACTTAATTCCCAAAGGGAATCTGTTGTGGCTGTGTTTTGAATTTCAGGTTATGGCTGAAGAAATTAATGGGGCTTGTCCAGCAGCACCTACCCACTGCACAATTGAGACAGAAAACATGGTACAACTGTGGGGTCAGAGCCTGGGAGTATGTGGTCAGACAATGGATGATGGTGTTCATCTAGATGTGACAAAATAAATTACAAGCAGCCTAGGAGGGTTCATACTCTGTGATCAGGAAGGCAAATGGTGTTAATTACATTGTGGAGCTGCCCAACAGGAGATACAAACAGAGAGCATATCATGCAAATATGATGAAATCCTACCATGATAAAGAGGAAATGGTCCTGGCAGTGTGCATCTACTCAGAGGAGGAATGTGAAACAGATCCATTAGAAACATAGAAACATAGAATTTGACGGCAGATAAGGACCGCTTGGCCCACCTAGTCTGCCCATTTCCCTACCTAACGGATAAGCTGCAGATCCTAGTTAACCAATAGCCTACTTCCTCCTACCCCCCACTAGAATTGCCTTATGTCTGTCCCATGCATTCTTAAATTCCCCCACTGTTTTTGACTCTACGACCTCCTCAGGAAGGCTGTTCCATGTATCCACAACCTTCTCTGTGAAGAAATACTTCCTCACATTACCTCTGAGCCGTCCACCCTCTATCTTCAAATTGTGCCCTCTTGTTTTTGCACATCTCTTTTTCTGAAAGATGCTACCCTCTTAGACTTAGTTGATTCCCTTGAGGTATTTGAAAGTTTCTATCATGTCTCCCCTTCCCTCCTTTCCTCAAGGCTATACATCTTTAGTTCCTTTATTCTTTCTTCATATGTCTTCTGATGCAGACCCTGCATCATTTTGGTTGTTCTCCTTTGGACAGCCTCCACATTGTCAATGTCTTTGTGGAGATGGGGTCTCCAGAACTGTGCACAGTACTCCAGATGTGGTCTTACCAACTGTCTGTACAGAGGGCCAACAATGTCTTGTTTTCTACTGGTGATGCCTCTTCCTATGCATCCCAGTATCCCCCCAGCCCTCCTTACTGCCTTTTCACATTGCTGGCCCACTTTTAGGTCATCTAATATGAATACCCCCGGGTCCCTTTCCATTTTTGTTGTTGTCAGTATCTCACCCCCCACTGTGTACTCTTCCCCTGGGTTTTTGTTTCCCAGGTGCATTACTTTGCACTTTTTGCACTGAATCTAAGCTGCCATACATTTGACCATTCCTCCAACCTTGCCAAGTCCTTTTCATCCTTTCCACCCCACCTTGTGTATCAACCCTGTTGCAGATCTTTGTGTCATCTACAAAGAGACATACTTTCCCTTCCAGTCCCTCTGCAGTGTCACTTATAAAGACATTAAAAAGGACCGGCCCCAGTACTGAACCCTGCTGTACCCCACTAGTAACCCTCCTTTCTTCACTGTGGACTCCATTTACTATTACCCGCTGTGTCCTGTTGTTCAACCAGTGTTTTACCCAGGCTATGACCCTAGGACCCACTCCCAGGCTGGCTAATTTGTTTATTAATCTTTTGTGCGGGACTGTGTCAAATGTCTTGCTAAAGTCTAGGTAGGCCATGTCCACAGCCCCTCCCTGGTCTACTGCTTTGGTCACCCAGTCAAAGAAATCAATTAGATTTGTCTGACATGACCTTCCTGCTGTAAATCCATGCTGCCTTGAGTCCTGTGGCCCACTGGCCTCTAGGTACTCAACAATTCATTAACCTTAGTCATGATCAGAGGAAATCCTCCTGGATGCCATTAACCTTTCTGAGCATCTGATGATTGCGCAAGTAGCAGAGATGAGTAGGGTGTTGCATCCTTTGGAGAAATACAGGGATATCAGTGTACACTACAAGGGCCAAGCAACATGAAGACATTGGGGTCCAGGCCCCACTGAGGCAGCAACCCTACAGGGACCTAGAGGTAGGGAAGCATGCTGAGGAGGCTGACACTTATGGACATGCTAGCTCTTCTGTTTATTCAGGAGTCCATTAGTCTCTGGGCATCTCCAATAGTTCTTATTCCCAAACAGGATGGAACTCCAAGGCTCTGCACTGACTATGGCAGGCTTAACAGTTGTATGGAGTCCAACACTTACCTGATGCCCAGGATGGATACGGTCCTAGAGACATTAAGAGGAGCCTGTTACCTAACTACCATAGACTTAGCAATGGGCTACTGGAAGGTAGCCATAACCCCTGAAGCCAGGCAGAAGTCGACCTTTGTCACCCCATTTGGTCTATTCATATTTCAGGTAATGCCATTTGGGATGAAGAATGCACTGGACACTTTTCAGTAACTCATGAATGGTGTTCTGTCTGGGATGGGTGGCTTTGCACTGGCATATCTGGATGACACCCTATATACAGCTGGACATGGGAGGAACATGTCAGACATTTGACTGAGGTGCTTTAGAAACAAAAAAAGCCACTGGTCTGACAGTAAAGGCAGGGAAATGTAAAATAGAAATGGTAGAGATGTCATAGCTTGGACATAGGTTAGGCAGTGGACTCATCCAGCCTGAGCCTGCAAAGATTAAGACCATTCTGGGATGGACCATGCTCACCACTAAGAAAAAGATTAGAGCATTTTTGAGGACTGCAGGATATTACTACAGCTTGTGGCAAACATTAGCAGTATTTTTTTATTTTTTTTATTTATTGGGGTCATGGATTACACCAGTGAACAGATGCTCATTTATAGGTTTCATGTCAGTATAGTATAGTGAAGCTCCTGACAGATCTCATGAAAAAGAAAATGCCTAAAAAGGTTTAGTGGATGGATATTTGCGATAAGGCCTTCCACCAGCTGAAAGAGGCATTATGTCAGGCACCTGTACTTGCTAGTCCCAGCTATTTGTTAAAGTTTATTGTACATGTGGATGCTTCTGATCATGGATTAAGAGTCATTCTGAGCCAGGTTCTGCACACAGGGAAAGAACACCAGATTGTGTACCTGAGCCAGTAACTGCTACTCAGGGAGGAGGTCTATGCCACAATTGAAAAGGAATGTCTAAGGATAGTGTGGGCCCTTCAAAAACTGCAACCTTATCTCTACGACAGGGAATTTTCCCTGGCCACTGATCACAACCCTTTAACGAGGCTGCATAGAACAAGTGGGCAGAATACAAAACTGCTAGGACTGAGTCTAGAGCTTCAAACATATAATATGTTTATCCAGCACTGCAGTGGCTTCCATCATGCCAATGAGCTGTCCAAGCAATAATATAAAAAAAAAAAAAATAAGAGTGAGCTCTAGAGAGTGGTGTTGGCCACCTTCACATGTAGAAATCAAGGAAGTGTTATTTCCCTGTTTTGGTGGGGGGATGACACATAATTCTAGCAAGATGTAAAAAGAAAATGGCTGTTTTTTTTCTATATTTTTTATGTCTGTGGCTAAAAATGTAAGTCTCATTCAAAGATCATGCTGTGTGAATGCAGACATTGTTCAACTGTAATTACAGTAAGTCCTTAAGTCAGCTTAAGTGGTTCAGAAAGCAGGGATTTTAAATCTGAATAGAACAGAGTTGTAGTGACTTCAAACAGCCAGCTCACAATGGAGGACCCTACTGTGTTTGATGCCAGCCTCTCAATGGCTGATAATCGGAACAATGAACATGTCTGTCCAAAGTGAGTTCTTAATTAGCAGGGTCCCTGGCACAAATTAATCTGTTCTGAGCTGGTTCTAAGGCTTGCAGAAAAATTGGAAATGTTCCATAAGTAGTGGACTGAACTGAGTGATGCAGTGAGGGGGCTAGATCTGCAGCAAGATATAGCACAAGGAATTTTTACTGTAGTTCTTTTTTTGTGAGGCCAGATACTGAACGGAGGCCCGCCATGTAAAAGGGGGTGCACCAGACCTGTGGATCGCAAGGCCTGTTTGACACCAAGTTCTGATTCCTAAGAAAACCCTTAGGGTTAGGGAAACAAATTTTGAAATGACTGTAGAAAGTTATTATTTTTTTTTTTTTTTATTTCAGATTGGGATTGATACCTTTGAGTCAATCTCAATCTCAATCTTTATTTATTTATATAAGGCGCCTTTCTAAAACCAAGGCGCCTGTACAATACTAGATAAAACAATTAAAATAGAATAAACAACAATATTAAAAATCATTATATGCTTTACTAAAGAGGTGAGTCTTTAAAGATTCTTTAAAACTTTGGGACAGTTGGGCTGTCCCGCACCTGACAAGGTAGAGAATTCCACAGGGTTGGGGCCATAAAACTAAAAGATCTGGCCCCTGAGGTTTTTAAATGAACCCTGGGAATCTCTAGCAATCCCTCGTCAGTGGATCGGAGAGAGCAGGAGGGACAGTAGGGGCGAAGGAGATCTTTCAGATAATCAGGTCCCTGATCATGTAGGGTCTTATAGGTCAGCAAACCGACCTTGAAGGTGATTCGCCAGCAGACTGGCAACCAGTGCAGACCGCGGAGCACAGGCGTTATATGACTGGACCTAGATGAGCCCGTCAACAGCCTGGCAGCCGCATTCTGCACTAGCTGCAGGCGCAATTTCAACCCAGGAAGCCCTAGGTAAAGTGAGTTGCAGTAGTCAAGGCGGGAGGTAGCAGGCGTGGACCAAAGTAGGCAGATCGTCTGGGAAACCAGGTGCTTCACCAGGCGATGTTCCTCAGATGGTAAAAAGAGGTTTTGACAACTGCTGACACCTGGGATTTAAATGTCAAGCAGTCATCAAATACAACGCCCAGATTCCGTACTCGGTCTGAAGTAATTAGTGGGATACCCCCGAGCCATAGACCCGAGGGTGATCCAGCCAATAAACCCACCTCCCGGCGATCCTGGCCCACAGCCAACACCTCAGTTTTATCGGGGTTCAACCTCAGCCAACTCACATTCATCCAGTCCTGGATTTCAGCAAGACAGTTATTAAAGACCGAAAAGGCAGCATCTTGGCCGGGCACAAAGGACATGTACAGCTGAGTATCATCTGCATAGCAGTGAAAACTCAGACCATACCGCCTAATAATCGCTCCTAACGGCAGCATATACACTGCAAACAACATGGGTGCCAAAATGGAACCCTCAAGTCCACAGGATAGGAGAATGATGTCGGGAAAAATCCGGACACCACTCTCTGAGTCCTACCCTCGAGGTAAGATCGAAACCAACTGAGGGACTGTACCAGACAGTCCATAGATGAACACGAGCATTCCAATAGCACACCATGGTCCACAGTATCAAATGCTGCAGAGAGATCTAGAAGGACCAGAATGGAACGAGATCTTCGCTCTCTCGCTATTAGGAGGTCATTTAGCACCCAACCAGAACTGTCTCGGTACTATGTCTTTTCTAAATCCGACTGAGAGAATCGTAGCGATTGTGGCTGGTCAAATGATCATCTAACTGCAATGCAACCACCTTCTCAATAACTTTACCCACAAAGGGTAAGTTAGAGACAGGCCTGTAGTTTGCCAGGCAGTCTGGGTCCAAGGAGGACTTCTTAAGCAGGGGCTGGACCACAGCCTCCTTTAGAAGGATTTGGAAAATCCTCTCTCCAGGACCTCAGACTATCTCAGCAAGGACGGGGCCGATTTTTTCCACACACCCCACTAAGAGACGTGTGGGGCCCGGATCCAAACTACAGTTGGTCGGACGCAATAATTGTATGATCATCACAATTTCATCGATTGTGGGGAGGCCGAAGTTAGACCACACAAACTGGGTGTCCGACATCTCCTGCCGACCATCACTACTCCCATTAGAGAGGGTTAGATGGATATCCGATCTGATTGTGGCAACCTTATCTGAAAAGAATAGAGCAAACTCCTCACACCGTTCTTGAGAAAACGCTCTTCTGGGCTGCAGACAGACTGGATTGCACAGTCTGTCCACTGTCCGGAAGAGCTGAGCTGGTCTATTCTGTGCAGCAGCAATCTCTCTGGACAGGAATTCTGCCTTCTTACGAGAGATTGCTGATTGATAGATCACATAGTGATCCATCAAGCTAAGTCTGTCACAATCCTGACGGACCTCCGCCAACACCTCTCTAACCTAAATCAACTCTCCTCAACTCCCTCAAAGTCTCATCAAACCAAGGAGACTTGGGTCGAAGAGTGAGAGGATGAACACGAACAGGAGCAATGGAATCCAGGGCCCCTGCCACCGCCTTATTATAGGCAAGTACCAGCTCACCTGGATCCATGCAATTTCTCGGTAAGCCCGATAGGTCCAGCACCGCCATCAGGCCGTCAGGGGAAACACCCCTTAAAGGGCGATACCAGGCCATCTCCATAGGGGCCGGCCTACAAGGGGTGGCCATAAAACTGAACCCAATGGAGTGATGGTCCAACCATCCGACTGGTTCCACCACCAAGTCGGATATCTCCATCCCCAGAAGGAACACCAAATCCAATGAATGACCACCAATATGGGTCGAGGAGGAAATAACCTGTGTGAAGCCCAGTGAAATCATTAACTGGAGGAAGTCTTGACCAAACTGCGAGACCTCATCATCAACCCAAGCATTGAAATCCCCCAGAACCAACCATCTGGGGGACCCCAACGTCAGGTCTACAATGAGGTCTCGACTTCCGCTGGAAAACATTCCATCACCTGGTGGATTGTCCCAGTATCCTGCACCCACACCCTCGCCCATAATACACTCAAAGGTTGGTAATTTCACTGTACCTCCACTAGGCCCAGTTCTGATCTAAAACAGATGGCAACACCCGCCCCTACTATCCAACCTCTGGTGTATCACCGTACAGGCTGGGACTGCTGCCTCAGAACTGGTCCAGCATTTTCATCCAGCCAGGTCTCAGTGATGCCGCCAGGTCTGATGTCCCAACAAAATCAGCTATAATAGCCGTTTTGTTTCTAATAGACCTGGCGTTGCACAACACCGCCCGAGTAGGATGAGCCACCGAGGATGACCGTATTACCTACTGACTACAGTCAGAACCCTTGGGTATGGGAACCAGGCAAGGAGGACCCCTTTCCTGGGCCCATTTCGCCCCAGGGCATCTCCTTGTCCCCACTATCCCTATCCGCCCACTCCTTTCCATTCCCTCTCCAAACCCAGGCCTTGTCCTCCTCCTTCTTCTAACAATCCCTAAAGCCCTACAACGTCTATAAACTTCTATTGATAGGGGAGGACAGGCGAAAGGATGAAGGTCTCTGAGTTTGGAGGGGGAATAATGCTAACTGTCCTTGTGCTATCCCAACACATATTTACTATTCTAATATGTATCAAAATAAACAATCCTAATTTTAAAATTAACCCACCCTTATTGCTAAATAAATACGAATCCTAAATAATGATTTCACTAAAACTCTCACCCTCAAACCTATACAAAACACAATCGAATAAAACAAACCACTACTTAACTTCCCCACCCAGTCCTCTCACCACTGGGAAAGAGAAATAAAATATACCTAAAATGAATAAACTATGCTAATATTGCTTACAATATAAACAAAAAATAACTTTAAAATTAGATGCTAAATAAACTAAAATCTAAAAAATCCAAACAGTCACAGTTTCACCAGAATATCAACCAGTAAAGAGATCGCTCCTCTCACAAGTGAAATAGTTCAACAGGATTAAATAAATCCAGAAGCTTGACTCTCCACAGGCTGATGACAATATTCTAGTTCAGATGTACTCTCTCCCTCAAATGGAAATAGCAAGCCCAAAATAAACTAACAAGATAAAACTCGATCAGACCAAAGATCAGGAGGTGAAGCAAAATTAATCCCAGAAACCAGGGACCAAAAGTTCAACTCCTCCATTCTAGTTTATTATCAACAGGCAGGCAGTAGCGATTCTAGTGTTCCACCAATAGCCACCTATAGACGGCTTCAGGAGAGTCCTCACCCAGCTCCTGATACCTCTTTCCAACCCGCTCACTGCTACGGTCACCCACCGGCTACCGAGCAGTGAAAACGGAAGAGCTGCATATACAGCCGCCCTACGGCAGCAGAACCACAGCACACCGTTGGCTCGAGGTCAGGACCAGGAAAGGCTTTCTCCCGGTGAACTGCCCAGGTCTCTTCTGTGGTCAGAGAGGATTTTGCAAACTGTGGTTCCCACCCTCCTCCTATGAAGAGGAGCAGCTAATGTCACCTTAATTCCCCGTGGCCACACATTCTTTGTGACTTATCACATGCAGTAGAGTCCTGAAAGCAGAGCTATGATTGTCAGCGTTACTTCCCGTGTGGTTAGTTAGTTTCCTGCGGCTCAGACCCGCTTGCGGGCTCTCACTCATAGCAGACCCGATCCCTGCAGTCACTTCAAAACGATTAACAGCATCACATTCCTGTGTGGCTAATACTCATGGACGGACCTAGCCCCAAGTTCATTCACTTGTGCTTGCTTTCTCCCTCCCAGGCAACCTCGTTCCGCTGCTGCAGCTTCTCCTCTGTCTGCTGGTGTCACCCCACGTCTGCGACTGCAAACTTAAACAAAAGCTGGATCCAACGCTCACAAGAAAAAAACAACTCCAAGATAAATCCCCCGGCAAACGCCAATGCCGGCAAAAGCCACAGTCAAAAGGTAGACTCCCAAAGTTCCTAGTAACAGGACTCTGAGGACTCTGAGCTATCCCCAGGGCAAACGCCACAAAACACAGCTGTAAATGCGACTCTCCACACTGGCGGAGCACGAAATCAGGGCAGCCAGGATCGCACAAATCAAAGACGCCATTCCAGCATTACCATAGAGCCGCAACGAATCAGGGTCAACGCTACCAGCAAATACGGAACCAGTAAACGATTACCAAAACTAATAACTGTTATAAACTAAAAAATGAAATCAAACAAACTATATTAAAACGGCTATTAAAATGACGATATAGAAGTTGAAGTAGAGCTAAAACAGAACTAACACAGAGGCTGACCCAGCGTGGTCGCCATCTACTGTGTACTGTAATTATTTACCAAGGACTCATTTTCAAAGGTTCCACATCAGTGTTGAACAAACATTACAAAAATACAAGGTTTACAGAGGAAAAAAAAAAAGAAAACACATTGAAGCATATACACAGGCAGTAATAGTAAAATTTGAACTTATACACATCAAATTAGTAAATATTAACAGAGAGACTGATTAGATAAGAGGGGGTGGGGGGATCAGCCGAAGGTGGCATCATCTGAGGTGGGATAGAGGTGGAACTTTCAACCAAGTGAGGGCATCGTTAGGTAACTGGGGTAGGGGAGCGGGTTAAGAAAAAAGTGGTATATAGCAGAAAGATGTAGAGGGGTAGTTAAATGGAAAGCTGGGGGCAAGGTACTATCACATTAGCACAGGCATGTGGCATCATCTGAGGTGGGAGAGAGGTGGAGCTTTTAACCAAGTGAGGCCATCATCAGGTAATTGGGGGTAGGAGAGTGGGTTAAGAAAAAAAGTGATATATAGCTGAAAGAGGTAGAGGGGGTAGGTAAATGGAAAACTGGGGGTGAGGTACTAGCACATTAGCGCAGGCAAGTTTTTTTCTGTCCTCCTTCTGTTTAAAATTGTTTTCTGTGTTAAATAGTATATTGCTGTTGTCTGACCTTTAATTTGCAGTATATCTTGTAACTTCAGCATTAATACAAAATATTTTATATTTTTTTAATAAGCATGGCTAACCAATTTTTATTGGGTCCAGTCCATGATGCAGTTCTGGAGATAACTCTATCAAACTTAATAAGTAAACTTACATCTGATACAAAGTGGGGGAGCAGTAATCTGGAGTGACTAAGGCGGGTTCCCATGTCCAAAGGGCCTTATAGTGTGTGAGCAAGTGCCTGTGTATGAGCTGTGTAAAAAAAGCCTATGGTGAGACTTGAAGGAACATCCTTGACAGAGTTGTAACCAGGTTGGTGGCAGCGTGATTAAGTAAGTGAACTAGAATTCCCTTGTCCCATCACCACGGGCTCATGAGAGTGTGTTGAGTGCATGTGACAAACATTCCATCCCAGCTAATCATAAAAATAGCCCATGGTTTATATCTTGAACAAGACGAGGAGGAAGAGGGTGACCCTTTACTACTGAAAGAGGCACTTTCATAGATGGAGACAAGTCAGAGGGTGTTACTGAACACTGACGTTTTGAAATCACTTGACATGATTGTTAAATCTACCCCTGTACACTGGCCTTACTCACACTCAAACATACATATGAACGTAGGAATGTACCATCAGATAATCTGGAGAAATTCAACTCAAACAGCATTGCAAAGAATTGACAAAATGTATAATAAGAGCCAGATATGCATTGTCTTGTGAATTTGAAACCATTATGAGTCCTGGGGCCAGTCCTCCTCAATATCTTCATCAGTGACATTGCAGATGGGCTGGAGGGTAAGGTTTGTCTGTTTGCAGATGACACCAAAATAAGCAACACAATAGATGATCCAGATGGATAGACAGAATGAGAAGAGATCTGGATAAACTGGCAAAATGGTCAGAAGAGTGGCAACTGGGGTTTAACGCAAAGAAGTGCAAGATCATGCACATAGGGAACAGAAACCCTGAAGCCACCTATAGACTGGGAGGGGAGTTGCTGGCAGTCACAAGGGAAGAAAGAAACTTTGGCATCATCATCACTGATGACTTGAAATCATCCAAGCAGACCACTAAAGCAGTAGGTAAGGCTAGAGGGATGTTGGGGTGTATTAGTAGAGGTATCACAAGTCATAAGAGGGAGGTAATAATCCCTCTTTACAAGGCACTGGTTAGGCCCCATCTGGAGTACTGAGTGCAGTACTGGATGCCACACCTTCACAAGGACATTAACCAGATTGAGGCAGCCCAGAGAAAGGCAACCAACATGGTGTAGGGACTGCATCAGAAAACATATGAGGACAGATTAACGGAGCTCAATATGTATACCCTGGAGCAAAGGAGGGAGAGAGGTGATATGATCGAAACATTCAAACACCTTAAGGGCATTAACAAGGTGAAAGAGTCTAACATGTTTAAATATAAGAAAAATAGTAGGAGAAGAGGACACAGCATAAGATTAGAGGGAGGACGATTAAGAGGTAATGTGAGGAAGTTCTTTTTCACAGAAAGGGTGGAGGATGCATGGAACGGCCTACCTCAGGAAGTGGTAGATATGAATACAGTGCCGGGCTTCAAACAGGCATGGGATAGGCATAAGGGAGCAATACAGATGAGTATGAATGGATAGGCCATTGACAGAGCAAAGGCCGATGGCACATTCATAAGGTAAAAAAAGAAATGGGTAGACTGGATGGACCTTGCAGTCCTTATCTGCCATCATCTTCTATGTTTCTATGTAGATGTTTGCCCAATTGGATTGGCTTTTGCCATCGGCTAAAAGGGATCTGATTTGGTTTTTATGGACTTACAGATTGTTAAAGCAAGTCTCAAATCATCCTCTTGGGGATCTCATAGAAATTAAGAGTAAGCTTAATCTACGTAATCAGTTCAGACAAACAGAAAGTCAATGCTTACTGTGTCCCAGAACCAATACAAAGTTTGGAAACATTAGCCTCCAAGTATGTGTGGCCAAAACTTGGAACCATATTCCTCTCAATATTGACGCTAACACTTCCATACCTGATTTCAGGAAAGCCCTAATGAATTATCTAAACAGACCATGTACATGTAACTCATAGATTGTGAAATAGTATTGTATATTCCAAACTTTGTTGTCTGTATATTTTTAATGAGTTGTATTCTTTTTCTTAAATGTGTTTCACACAGGTCTACGGTTGAAAATAGGATTTCGTATAGTGCCAGTATGTACCTGTATAAAAATAAAGCTTAATGAAAAAATAAAGGCCTTTATGGTCTGTCTAGTCTGCTTGAATGTACAGTTCCCACTGTGTTTACAGAGGTAACTGCCACCCATCCCCAAATCACCCTTGACCCCCTCAAATACCCCCTCCGCACCTCTCTCCTCCCCTCTACCTGTAACTTTCCCCCTCACCCTGTCCCAACCTCGCTTGAAGTTGTCCACTATTTCTAGGGATACCACCTCCTCTGGTAACTCATTCCACTAGCTACCACCCTCTCAGTGAAAAAGTGCCTCCTTATTTCCCTCCTAAAGCTTTCCCTCCACCAGCTTCAGGCAGTTATGCCTAGTGGTCTTGTTTCTACTAAGGATGAAGAGGCCCTTAGTGCTCATCCTGTTTATACCTTTATGGTACTTGAAGGTCTCAGTCATGTCCCCCCTCCCTTCTATCCTAATGAGAGTACATGTTGAGCCCCCCGAGCCTATCCTCATAGGCGGTGTTTTGCTGCCTCATGTCATCTTGGTTGCCCTTCTCTGGACCATTTCCAGCAAGTTGATATCATTCTTAAGATAAGGGCAACAATACTGCACATTGTGCTCTAGGTGCAGTCTCACTAGAGACCTGTACAGCAGCAGAATAATCTCCATCTTCCTGCTGGTAATTCCCCTGGCTACACAGCCCAGCATCTGATTTTGCTTTGGCCGCAGCTTTCCTACAGTGTGCTGAGCGCTTCAGGTCACTTAGAACATAAGAACATAAGAAAGTGTAAGCAGAAGGGGACCTTGCGATCCATCTAGTCTGCCCATGAAAGCTAACCCCCCCAGTTAATTTACTAATGTCACTACATTAGTTGAAACCCCCTGCATCCACCCCACCTACCCCTCAGCGAATTAGGTGTGTCTTGTGAAGTCGTCGATCTAACTCTCATCCCATTCTCTATAGGTCACCACCTCAGCTTCTTTACATATGATGGGGTGAGAGTTAGAGACGGCGACTCCCAACGCACACCCCAATGCCAGCTGGGGCAGGGGGTGGGGGGTGGGTGCAAGGGGGGGTTTCAACCTAACATCAATTTCCTTGCTATTGTCACTGTGGAACAACCCTAACTGATGCATTCAACACAGTTTTTTGCTTCTAAAATATATATATATATATGTATATATATAATTTATACACACACACACACACATACATATATACAGGTCCTGCTTGCACAGCTGCATAGGTGTGTTGTATGCACTGACTGTGCCTGGCAACACACAGTTCCTACTGCTTCCTGCCTGTACTCCTATTCTGACCAACAGGGGATGCTGTGGGTATGCCTTGGTCTGCAGCAGCCAGCCTGTACTTCCATTCTGACCAAAAGGGGGAGCTTTGTGCTCCATGCAGTAGCACTGGGCAAACTGCATGGTAATGTATACTAAGCAGCACTTAATGGGATGCAAATGTACCTGTTTGCCCATGGATTACCTAAGTAGGCTCATTTGCATGGGAGCTTTGATTATAGCTCCCGTTTGCCCCGGGCAAACCAGTTTGCACCAGGCTAATGTGTTAGCACTGTGCAATCAGGTTAGCCCTGGGCAAACCTCACTTCAGCATAGCACAGCTCTGCAGTGTGTGGCTTACATTGTTGTTTGCAGTCATACCTCTCAACTGTCCCTGATTTTCAGGGACGTCCCTGATTTTACCTCAATATTTTACTCTGTCCCTCCAACAAATTGTGTTTCCATGACCAAACAGTGGGGGTTGTAAGCATAAAATAATGTCAAACATTAATCTTACAGACATGTTCTTCCTTAGACAATGCATTTCACACTAAACCACTCATTCTACCAGCTTCACCAATTTTAAGATGTGTCCCTGATTGTAAACCTTTGTCCCTGATTTTTTTTAAGCCTTGTCCCTGATTTACGAGGCAGGGGTTGAGAGGTGTGTTTGCAGTAGATGTGAGACATCTCTGTGCAATCACACACAATGTTCTCCACCTGCAACACTGGCTTGCTACAGAGTCTAATGAGCTGCAGTAGCAGTTTGCACTTCCCTGTTGCTGTATTCAGTGCTATCTTATTCCCAGGCTATTTTTACCCTGCACTTCCAGATCGGTTTGCCTGGCTTCCTTAGACTGCTATATTCAGCAGGATTAGCACTGGGCTACTTCCTTTTGAATATAGCTTGCTTTGTACTCCGGGCTAAGTTTGCCCGCCGGGCAGTGCTAATTTAGCCCCGGGGCAAAGTTTTGAATATCTGGCCCTATATGTTTTATTGTTTTTCCCTAAGTGCAGAACACAACACTTTCCAGTGCTGAAACTCATTTCCCACCTGTATGCCTAGTCAGTTATTCGATCCAGGTCATCTTGCATTGATTTTACATGTTCTTAAGTTTCACAGAAACCACTGAGCTTGGTGTCATCAGCATACTTTATTAGTTTGTTTTTTATATTTTCCCCTAAATCTGATATAAATAGCTGGAAGAATGTGGGGCCCAGCATGGAACCCTGTGGCACACCATTGGACACACACCCCTCCCCTGTCAAAAAAACATTTACAGCAACTCTGTACGTTCGGTCTGCCAACCAATTACTTACCCATTGTACTATGTAGGACTTTACCCTTATTTGATTTAATTTGCTGACAATAGCCCACTGTGGTGTGGTATCAAATGCTCAAGAAAAATCTAACAATACAATGTCTGCTGGGATGTTTTTGTCCAGGAATTAACTAAGTGTTTCATAAAAGGACACCAAATTAGTCAAATACGAACGCCCAATAGTGGATTCAATGTGCGCGTTCAGTCTGTCTTTAGTGAGTGATTTGAATATTTTACCTGGAACTGATGTTAGGCTGATGGGCCTATAGTTCTTAATACTATTTTTGGGTCCTTTTTAATGAATTGGGGTGATTTTAGCAGTTCTTCAGTCAGACGGAACTTCTCCAGTACTCAAAAGTTTGTTGAACAATATTTCTAATGGCCAACAAATACTGTCTAGTAGTATTATAAGAATCTGTGGGGTTATGTTATCAAGGCCTGGGGCACCAAATTTATTTAGATTTCTAATCTGGTCTTTATTTCCTCCTTTGTATAGAACAGAACATCATTGTTATAAACACCAGTTACTGTCTTCAAACTAGATCCAGAGTAGATAGAGCAGAAGTATGTGTTAAAAAATATTTGCAACTTGTGTTGAGTCCAAAATGGTGTGGCCATTGTCAATAATGGAAGTCAGCCATGTGTCTGCTTTCTGTTAAGAGTTAAAGGAAAACTGCACCCTCATATCTTCTAAATGTTATTTGTTTCCATGTCAACAGACAACTCTTTTCATGTAGCTGTTAAAGATGTATGCAACTGCTTCAGTTAGCTTTCATACTAGGCCCTGTCACTCTCCTGGGAGGGTCCATTTCGTGGTTGTTTGAAATCTCATTGTCCCTGAGAGCTGCATTAGCATATGAGAGCATGATGTCAGATCAACCATTTATATCATGTATCTCTATGCTAAAATAACAAATACCCTGCAAAAACTCTCTGGAAACTTACAAACTGAATGGAGTTTAAAGGGGAAAAAAATTCATTACAACTCAGATAGCTTGTAAAACTCATTGAAGGTAAATGTGGTATTTCACACCTTCTTGCAGCTTAGTTCTTTTAAAACTACCTAAGCAGACAGGCATAGTGGGGAGTTTAAAGGTTGATTATGCATCACATTCTCATATGCTAATGCAGCTCTCAGGGACAATGAGATTTCAACAACCACGAAATAGACCCTCCAAGGAGCGTGACAGGGCCTAGTATGAAGTGTGAAAATTAACTGAAGCAGCTGCATACATCTTTAACAGCTACATGAAAAGAATTGCCTGTTGACATGGAGGCAAATGACATTTAGAAGATATGAGGGTGCAGTTTTCCTTTAATGTAACCAAAAAATTGCTTACAATTGCTCTTTGTTGCTGTTCTGGCCAACCTCAACTCTAACCTTCTTTTTGATCTGTTAATTGTGTTCTTGCATATTTTTAGTTTTTGTTTGAATAAATTTCAGTTCTGTTCAGTATTGTTATTCTTATAAAATGCACATGCATTATTTTCCTGCTTGATTTGTTTAATTATCTTTCTGTTTAACCACTTAGGTTTAATACCTTTGTTATTATGCTTTTTCCTACGTTTTACATATTTGTTACATACGTCCAACATAGTTTCTTTTATAATCTGCCAGCTTTCCTCTCCTGTTTTACCCTTCAATAGTTCATCCCAGTTGATACTAAGTTCATGATTCATCATGGTTTTGTTTGCAGTCTTATATACAAATACTTCTGTGCATCCTGAAATATGCTTAGGCATGCACTGAATATCAAAATTAATACTCAAGTGGTCACTGTTGCCGGGGGTGGGGGTAATAGTACACAGTTTTCAATATTGAAATTCTTGGAACTCAATACTAAGTCCAGGATGTTAGTCTTTCTAGTTGGGTGTTTTATATGTTGTGCTTAGTTGTGTTCCTCACACACCTGGATGAATGACTTACTGGCTTTATTCGAGGCTTTCCCCACAGCCCAGTCGAAGTCACTCAAGTTAAAACCCCCTGTTAGTACCAAGGGCCCCAGTTCGGCTGCAATTGATATTTCTTCCAAAAGTAGATCATGTGTGTTCACATTTTGGAAGGAGGTCTATATCCTAACCCCAAAATGAGAAAAAAATTGGTTTTGTCGTTTACTTGCATCCATATTGTCTCTGTATTGGTGTTATGTTTCTTGATTTTTGACGTTATGTCTACAGCATATATGGCTTTTCTTATATAAATGGCAATCCCCTTCCCCCCACTAACACTCCTATCAAGCCTAAACAAATTATAACCCTGTATTTCCTTGTTCCAGCCATCATTATTCTTCCACCATGTTTCGGTTACAAGTACTATATCAACATTTTTGTTAATATTCAAATACCCCTGTAATTCTTCGATTTTGTTGTTAAAACTTCTAGCATTACATAGTAAGCATTTTAAGTTGCTTTTACTATGATTTTTTTTAAACTTAAATTTTATAAGAGTTTCTGGTTTACAGAAATTCCAGCTTCAAACAGTGACAGAATGTATATCTCAAATAGATATTCTCAAAAACCTTAGTTAATTTTATACACGTACAATGTCCATCTAAATGTAATATTTGGGAGATGTGGTCAGCCAGCCACCTGCCCGAGGAACAGAGAGAGAGAGAAAAGGGGGACACTGTTGTTCTCAGTTCTTGAGGATGACTTCTCCTCCTCCTCCTTCCTGGGCCTCTCCTCCAATTATATTTCCTAACCGTTTCCCTATGGTATTATGTCTGGTCGATGTGACGACATGCTTAAAAACCATTTGGTCCATCTATTTCTGATCTTTTCTTCCGTATGTTGTAATTTAGCTGTCATTATTTCCATCATATAAAGTCTTGTACTATGTCCTACCAGCATGTTAATGAGGATGGATCTGGGCTTAGCCAGTTTCTGGTGATCGTTTTTTGCTGCCGTTAAAAGTATGGACATTAGGTAAATTACCTGCTTTTGTTTAAAATGTAGGGGAAATATAGATGGAGAGCTGTCTGTGGTGTGAGGGTCCCCCGTTCTGGGAATAATTCTAAAATTATGCATGTTACTTCTGACCAGGAGCTGCTCAGTTTCTGGCACTGCCAGAAGATATGTGCATGTGTGGCCACCTCTACTCCACATCCCCTCCAAAAGAAGGGATCTCCTGTCTGTGTAAATTTGGCAGTAATTTGTGGTGTTCTAAAGAATCTTGTGACAATCTTCCAGCTGAATTCATGCCAGATATGAGAGTTAGTAATCCAGTGTTGATGGTGCCAGATCCAGAGCCAATCTCCTAAGGTGAACTCCTCCATCAGATTTGCTTCCCAGTTCTCTTGAACTAAAGACCAATTGGGATGCATATAGATCATCTCTACCTTGTACAGGCAGGATATCATATGGCTAGGTGTCTGTTCTTGTGATACTTGTAATAAGAGCTCAAACTATGGGGTAATTGTTAAGGCAGTGGCATTTAAGCTGAGTTTGGTTTCCAAACAATGTCTAAGTTCTATGTAACAGAAGAAGTCTTTCTGGGGTAATGAAAATTCTTCCAGCAGTTGTTGAAATGTTTTAAGGATTCCCTGCTGATAGAACTGGAATATACTGTATGTAACAGTCCTGATTTAGGCCATCGATGGAATCCTACATCTAATTTTGCCAGTAGGAATGAAGTATCCCAGGCAGGCAGACCTATCCATGTCACTCCCTGTTGATTTTTGGTCTGTTTTGAAAAGTTCAGCCAATTCTGTAGGCATTTTTTTGCATAGTGTGAAGGTTCTAATATTATCGATTGTGGGTTTGGCTGTATTATTATTGTGTTATCTAGGGGAAGTTGTGAGCCACAGTGTTCTGTTGCTACCCATTGTGCCTCCTCTCCAGGGGGTGCTAGCCACGCCATCGTATGTGAGAGTTGGGCTGCCAATGCATAACCGAATAAGTTTGGTAGTGCGAGTCCTTTCCTTATTTTGGGGGCTTGTAGTCTAGCTAAGAAGATTCTAGGTCTGCCTCGCTGCCATAGGTAATCGACTAGTACCCTATTCCATCTATGTTCCTCCCTCCTGGAAAATGGCAAGGGTATGGTCTGCATTAGATATTATATGCGAGGTAAAAGGTTTATCTGAACCGATTGTACCCTGTTGATTAGGGGCATGGGTAAATGTTTCCATGTCTTAAGTTCTAAGTTAATTTGTGTAACTAGGGCATTGTAATTAGGGGAGTATACCTCTTGGGGGTCTGCTGGGATCTGTATTCCCAAATATCTGAAAGATGGCTGGTCCCATTTATATTTGAATTGTTGCCAAAGCTTTGGTGGTAAATGCCCTCTCAAATAAAGTGTTTTCATTTTGGATGTATTTACCTTATAACCTGTCAAAATCCTCTATCTCCTTTAAACTGGTTTCTAAAGCTTTTAAGAATATTTCTGGACCTGTTAAGTATATCAGAAGGTTGTCAGCATAAAATGCTACTTTATGGTTGTGAATTTTAAAGCCTTGTATCTCTATGTTTTGCCTAAGACATTGTGCTTTCAGTTCTGCATACAGAGCAAAGAGAAAGGGGGATAATGGGCAGCCCTGTTGGGTGCCTCTAGAAAGAGTGAAGCTCGGAGAACAAGATCCGTTAACTTTAACTGTTGCTTTGGAAGCGAGATAGATCCCCTGCATGTTCCTTATAAAACTTTCAGGAAATCCAAACTTTGTTAAGGATTGGTAAAAATTCCCAGGGGACCCTATCAAATGCCTTTTGGGCATCTAAAGTGAGGCTCATCAAAGGGGTGTGGGAGCGATGGCTGTATTCGATTAAAAATAAGGTTCTTTTAATGTTATCTGAAGTTTGTCTAGTTTTTGTGACTCCGGCTTGATCTGGGTATATTATTTGAGGCATAATGTCATCTAGTCAGTGGGCTAATATACTTGTGTATATTTTGTAGTATTGATTAAGTACGGAGATGGGGTAATATGAATCACATTGATGGCGAGGCTTATTTGGTTTTAGGACAGCTGAAATTATTGCTTGTGACCATGATATTGGATACTCTGCTATGAGATGGCTTTCCTGAATGACTGTTGTAAGAAGGTGTTTAATAAGGTCCCAGGTTGCCTTATAGAATTCTGGCCCATAATCGTCCAGGCCCGGCGATTTCCCAGTTTTGAGGTTTTTGATAGGCTTATTTCTGATATTATAATAGGTTGAGTTATCTGTTGGGATTGTGTCTCAGTCAATTGGGGTAGGGTTAATTGTGAAAAAAAAGAGTTAAGGGGTGACTGTGGGGGCGGCAGGTCAGCAGTGTATAGGTTGGCATAGTATTGGTGAAATATATTTAAAATTCGGTAGGTAGATGTGTATGTTTGCCCTGTTTTCATGTCTTTTATCTTAGCTACTCGTGTTTTCTGCATTTGTTTTTGAAGGCAATGAGCCAGCACTCATGAGGCTCGAGCTCCCCCCTCGAAGTATCGGTGTCTCAGCCGGAGTAAGTCCTGTTCAGTTTTTGCAGTGAGAAATCTCTGAATGTTACTTTGTGTTAAACATAATTTGTTCCTGTAGAGAGTCATCTCCCTGCATGTACGTCTTGTAAAAATTGTAGCTTTTCCTGAAGTTCTTTAAGTTGAGACTCTGTCCTGTGTTTTTTTGTGTGGTGTAAGCTATGATATATCCATAGAGCACTGTCTTTAAGGTGTCCCAAAGCAGCTGTGGAGAAACCTGGGGGGAGGAGTTATTGTTAACTATTTCGGGGATCTTTTCTTTAAGCATATCTTTGAATTCCATTTCTTGTAGTAATGAGTTATTTAATCTCCAAAAACTATTCTTATATTCTACTTTACATGTTAGGTCTAAGGAAATAGGGGAGTGGTTTGATAAACATATATTACAAATATTCACTTGCAGAATTTGGTTGGAATGTTCTGCAGTAATACACAGATAATCAAGTTGAGAATAATGTTTGTGAGCGTGGGACTAAAAAGTGAATTTCCTGCTTGTGGCATTGATATATCTCAGGTATCTATCAATCCCATTTCCTTCAATAGTAAATACGTAAATGAATTATTTGCCATGTTGTTGGAGGTCTGTTAACTGCTGTATCGATGTAAGAATTAACACAAACAGTTGAGGTCACCCCCTAGTATTAGTGTCCCTTGTTTTGGGGAAATAATTTTGTCTATCAGAAGCTGAACTGGGGATGCGTTGCTGCCCGAAGGGATGTATAAGCCTGCGACTGTATAGGTTAAATCCTGGTAGTGGCCTACCGCTATCGCAAGTCTGCCCTCAGGGTCAGTATAGGAGATTACTAATTTAAAGGGGGAGTCCTTGGGAATAAGTATTACAGTCCCTCTTCTTCTTCCCTTTTTATATGCTGACTCTATAACCTGGGAAAAGCCTCATTTTGTAAGTTTCTGATGTTCAGCCAAGGACAGGTGGGTCTATTGCAGTAGGAGGAGATCTGGTTTATATTTTTTAAGTGCGATAAGTGTTCAGGATTGTTTTACCAGGCCAGCCAAGCCATTAACATTATGGGAAAGTAGGTGAAACTGATGTGTCATCGAACAGTATTTCGAGTCTCAGGTCTAGGGCCTGCCCCCTTCCACTCCCCATAGCCCTTCTTTCCCCTTGGGTTGGCTGGCCAACACAATAACAGTATTGAGTCTCCTGTGCTACCCTGTCTTATTACTGAACCATGGCACAGTATATGATTTGCCTAAAGGCTATCAGCAATACTGTATTTTCTGTAATTAAAATGGGTGGTTCCTCTGTAAATATTCTATATCTGATCAGGTCCCAACTGGGGAATCATCAATAAAAAACAAAATGAACCAGCATATAGCTCTATAACTATAATCATAACTATGTACACAAGTGACTTCCATATGATAGGTGGTTACAGTTTGCCATCCTGTGGGTGGTGTCCCAAAGTGACACCTAGGGAGGTTGGAGCATCTAAGCACCAAAAAGGCTCCCTTAGGATTCCAATAACCTGAAAATTGGGAGGGGGGAGAGTGGGGATAAGTCTAAAGGGCTAGGGTATAACAAAAATATCCAGGATAAGGTACATAGGGAAAAAAGAAAGGGAAACTTAAGTAAAAGGTGTGTCATATTGTATGACCACTAGCACTTCACCCCCGACCAGTAGGTGAATTGTAAAAGTTATGACTTAGGGAAAGTGTGCTTCACATTAGGGAATATTCCGATTTATAGTTCAAATTGTCCAGTGAATTGTTGCTTTGCATTTGGTTTGTCTATGATTTGATGGGTGGAGCTCCCCCTTGGGTAAAGCTCCCCTACTGATATCAAGGTGATATTGATACTTTCTGTGGCATTGTTCGGCAGGATGCTCCCATTGGGCATCCCCAGTGGTTTTCCCTCCCCCAGCAAGAGACACCCCCGCCTGCCCAGGCGTGAGGCCAGGATGCCATTTTTCAGTCCGCTGAGTAGTAAGGAGAGGGAGAACCCCCTCTCCCAAGGACCCCCCAGGTGTTTCTTTTTCTGGGGTCCCCCAGTTGAGCGGACTAAGCGGGTCAATCACCCAGTCTCCCCCCACCCCCCCCAGCGGGGGGAGCCCCCCACCACGCACAGCAAACTTTTCTTGGAGAGCAGTATTTCCATTTAATAATGTTCAAAATGAGTAGGGGCAGGACACTGTGAGAGGTGGTGGCCTGGAGATCCAGCATGGCTTGGTACTAATCTCAGAGACTCCTAAGAGTCTGATTGTAGGTTTTTCCATATGCGCATGTGGGGAGATCCAGGGCCTCGGGGGAACATCCCCCCCCCGGGTGTCCAGACCATCACCCATCACTGCAATTTCAATTAGTGGTTTAAAACTGATTTATCCTCCACACACATATACCCTATTTAAAGGGCTGCAAAAAAAATTGTTTCAAGTATGGATGAGGGAAGCACCAATAAGGCCTACGGTAGAGAGGAAAAAAGAGAGCCACCCTAAAGTAGGCTATGCTGTATGCTCCTTTATTTGAATGGATTCTCTGACCATCCACCCCCCACAAGCCCACCCCTCTGTTATTATTATGTTTTAAATTGAATTAGTATAGGCCCCTGTTCAAAGTGGTGTCCAATTACTATAATTATGTTTTCCCTCCTCCAAGTGAAGGGAATCTAAGGGCCATGCTGCTCACCATGATCCCTCCTGCTCCAGGGCCCACTGAGGAAAGGCAGACCCCCACACCAAGGCCCGACCACAGCCAGGGGCCCTAACTGACAGATGTACTTGGCGCTCCTGGCCTCACTGTCTGAGCGCAGTGAGAGGAGAAAAAAGCCCCCTGCATGAGGGAGGTACTCACTGCCATGTTCTTGTTATCTCTGCAGTGTCCATAGATGTGGGTCAGTCCTGGGAAGGTCCTCTCTGATGCAGGGATCTGAGATGTTCAAGTGACTGTTGGATTTGCGATGCAGGGTTGACTGTGGCCAGATCAGTGGCTTTATGTCCCAGTGGTCTCTGTGGTAAAGTAATTTTGGCTGGAATGTCTAATCCTCATTTCCAAAAGTCCATTAGGTCCTCTGTGGCTGAAGTGTATGAATGTTGTCCTTCCAGGAATTGAACCACCATAGCTGACGAATAGGGTGTTCTGAAGTTTAATTTATGTTGGTGCAGGATAGGAAAAAGTGGGATATATTCCCTGCATCTACTCATGGTGTATGGTGCGTAGTCGTTATCGAGGAAAACTCTTGTGGTGCTGTAAAAGATTTTCTTTTGCTGCCAGGCCTTTCTTAAGATGAGCTCCTTTGTGGTATATTTGTGAAAGCAGAAAAGGACTGAACAGGGTCTAGCCGATAGGGAAGATGGCTTGGGGCCTAATGCCAGATATATCTGCTCAAATTCCAAGGACATATCTGCGTCGAGAGTGAGGGATGTACGAAGCAGAATATCGACAAATCCCACAATGTCCCTTCCTTCTGCACCTTCAGGTACTGAGTAAATCCTTATATTTTTCCAGAGATGTCTACTTTCTGCATTTTCTTGTCGATCAGTGGCCAATTTACAAATTTGAGTAACTTGCTGAAGCTGGGCATGTAACTGTTTTCTGTTAAGTTTCGACGCAGCCTGGTATTCATTCAGTTTACCGACTCTGTCATCCTTCATGGCGCTCTCCATGCACAAATCGTTTATGGAGTCTGACCTCTGTTTTTATGTCTGTGAGTTCAGTTAAGATTCTGTCTAGCTTGGTATCCACGCCTGAATCTGGGGGCGTTTTATTCTGTTTGGTCCTTGGTTTGAGTTTTGTCATTTTTAGGGTTGCTGTATTACTATAATGTTGTGATTTAAGTGAGTCTCCCTAGTTGGAGCCATCCTCCTTCGGATCATCCGCATCTTGGCTGAATATCACAAAATGATTAGCTTTCCCTTTGCCTTGAGCCATGGCCACCTCTCACCTTCGAATATTTTTAAGAAAGTACCCCTGGTAAAGTTGTTTTGGCAAGATTAGGCTATATTGGGTGGAGGAGCAGCAAAGATAAGCAGCCATATCTCTGCTGACATCACCGGAAGCCTGCTTTTACTATAATGACTTGTTTTTTTGGTCTTATAACGTGCGTCATCAGTTTGATCTAACATATTTTTAAGCAGTGGGAGTCCCTTGACTCCCTGAGCAACTAGTTTAAAGGGACGATTTCCATATACATTTTAATTAATCTTACTAGTATATATGTACCGTTGTCATTAAGATGGAAACCATCATGACTAAAAAGATAATGCTTGTTATAGAAGTGTGCCCAGGAGTCTAAAAATGTGATATTTTCCTGTGCAGCCCAGTTTTTAAGCCTTGTGTTCATTCTTGTAATAGCATCACTTTTTTCTTATTTGGCATGGGGTACCGGAAGGATGCCAGGGATAATAACTTCGGCTCCTAGTTGTTTTAATCCTTTTACAGTATCTAACACTTCAAGGCAGATGTCCTTCTCATGACTATGACCAACGTTATTAGTTCCAACATGCAAAGTGACTACTGGGTTTGGTTGACTGGCTCTGAGACATCGGGAGCAATAAGGTTTAAATCCTTTATTTTGGCCCCTGGATAACAGAGTACCATTCTGTTTTGTTTGTCTTCCTGGAAAATTATCTTGTCGCATTTTCTAACTATAGAGTCCCCTAGAACAATAAATTCCCTAACCATTGGGCCTGTTTGTACTGTTCCTTCTGTTTCCATTTCTGCTAGTATGTCAAACCTATTTGATGTTTGTGTTACACTGACCTTGGCCCTTCTTCCTTTTTTTCCCCCATTACTTGATCTGACCATATACCACTCATCTTCATTCTCCCTCCCTTTCGTCACCTGTCTTTGTTCAGCATCCAAGTCACCACTATCCTGTTCTTCCTGTCTTGTGTGTTTATAATTTTTCTATATGTTGCTGGACTGTCCTTGCTTTTGCACCTGTGGTTTATGTTGTTGCAAGGCTGTGATTTCATTTTCTAATTCTGTAAGTCTTGTTTGCAACATTGTGCATGCCCTACATTTCATACAAGTAAAGGGTTTGGGATGACTTATAGTTGTGGTCTCTGCATACATTTTAAATTTGAGGCAGTGAACAAGCTGGGGGCAGACTGTTCCAGGGCTCCGCCACCTTTTCTGTGAAGAAAAACTTCCTCCTGTTTGTTTTGAAACTACCTCCCTTCAGGTGCATGTTGAACCCCCTTGTCCATGTATTCATGTTTACCCTGAAAAGATCCTGTGTTTGTTTACACATAATCTGCAATAATTCCTCAGAGGGATCCACTGTTTGTGTCATTATTTTTCATTGTTACTTTGCCTTAAGTTCAAAACACAATGTTTGTAATTTATTTGGTGTGCTAAGTTACTTTTCTATACACTGGACTGACAGCACTCAAAGGCTTCTCAAAACTGCACCAAATGTGCAGTGGTGTCTCTATACGGTTCTGACCTCTTATTCCTGGGTGGTCAGAAGTAGTTGAAGGCACGCTATTATGCAATACTGTCCTAAGGAAAAGTCATTTTTTTTTCCCAAATAACTTGATGAACCTCTCAGGCACAGTCCTTTTCAGTGCTGGGTGGCTCTACTAATGAAATCAACTGCAGGTCTGTTTTACAGATACCCCTGTATTTGCCAAGTAGTTTAGTAATCTGAACTCTCCTAACTGTTTACTAGATATGAAGAAGCAGGGCTCCAGTCAAGTGCATACGATGTGATTGAATGTCAGCAGCATGAGTTAGACCTTCGGTACATAAAATATTGCAGTGTTAACACAATTCCTGCTGCAACCAATCAGTTTACAAGCTACTTTACCTTTACTGAATTTACAGTCAGTTCTAATCCTTGTGTAGACTGGCTCTTTTTTCAGTGCTATTCGTGTATTTAAAATATTTTGCCCTAGTTCCTCTGTCCCGGCTAACATGGCAGACACATGCAGACATGCACGTCTGCACGTGCTTGCTCTGCTCACTATGAGCGTGGTTTAATAGGCTGGAATGTGGAAGTGCTCCACACTCTGAGTCTGCCCCTGCAGTGAACAACAGAATAAAATAAAATATTCAATGCTCCCTCACTTGGGAAACTTTACATTCAGTGAAAAACAGTTTTAAAATTAGCAGTGACACTGAAAGCGTCCTGCTTTGAAACCTTTCCCTTCAGACTGCACCACTTGCTACGAGCATGGTTTTATAGGCTGGAATGTGGAAGTGCTCCACACTCTGAGTCTGCCCATGTGGTGAACAACAGAATAAAATAAAATGTTCAGTGCTCCCTCATTCAGGAAACTTTACATTCAGTGAAAAGCAGTTTTAAAATTAGCAGTGACACTGAAAGCGTCCTGCTTTGAAACCTTTCCCTTCAGACCTTTCCTACTGCCATAGGTTTCTACAGTGCCTATCCCATGCTAGCTTAAACCCCCCCACTGTCTTTGCTGCCACAACCTCTGGGGGTAGACTGTTCCAGGGCTCCACCACCTTTTCTGTGAGAAAAACTTCCTACTGTTTGTTTTGAAACTACCTCCCTTCAGGCGCATGTTGTACCCCCTTGTCCATGTATTCATGTTTACCCTGAAAAGATCCTGTGTTTGTTCTGAGTTGATACCTTTGCAGTATTTAAATGTCTCTATCATATCTCTCCTGCCTCTTCTCCACTCCAGTGAATACATCCTGAGATGGTTTAATCTCAATTCATAGGTTTTTCATGTAGTCTGTATATCATCTCTGTAACTCTCCTCTGCACGGTTTCCAGGCGATCCTTCTTGAGGTGCGGTATCCAGAACTGTATGCAGTACTCCAGGTGAGGCCTCACCAAGGACCTGTACAGCGGGACTATCACTTCACTCTTCCTCATCATGATACCGCTCCCTATGCATCTGAGAATGCTGCTAGCTTATTGCGCCTTTTCGCACTGCCTGGTTGTCCTTAAATCATCAGCTACGAGTACCCCCAGGTCCCTCTCTACCTTAGTTTCAGCCAATTATTCTCCCCTGGGGTATATTTCCAGTCTAGGTTCTTCTTCCCCAGGTGCATAACTTTGCACTTTTTGGTGCTGAATTTCAACTGCCACTGTTTTGATCATTCCTCTAGTTTTTTTAGGTCAGGGATCATTTCTGTGACCCCCTCTTGTGTGTCCACTCTGTTGCAGAGCTTGGTGTCTTCTGCAAACAGGCATACCTTTCCTTGCAAACCCTCTGCAATGACACTGATGAATATGTTAACTAGAACTGGCCCCAACACCGATCCCTGGGGGACTCCATTGGTCACCACACCTCCCTCCAACAGAGTGCCATGTATTAAGACTCTCTGGGTTCTCTCTTGGAGCCAGTTTCTAATCCAGCCTACTATTTTATGTCCCACTCCTGTGTCTTCCAACTTATTTATCAGTCTTCTATGTGGAATGGAGTTGAATGCCTTACTCACTTGTAATAATTACACCCAGGTCCTTCTCTTACTGTGATTTGGTTACCTGCACACCACACAACCAGTATTTGGCCTCTGGGTTTTCACCCCCATGTGCATAATTTTACACTTTTTAGCCTTGAACCCCAGTTACCAAATGCCAGACCACTTCTCTAGCCTAGCCAGGTCATCCCTGAGTTCCTGTCTCCCCTCTTCTATGTCCATCCTCCCACAGACCTTTGTGTTGTCTGTGAAAAGGCAGATCTTACCCTTGATCCCATCCATAATGTCACTTATGAATATGTTGCACAACACCGGACAAAGCAGAGAGTCCTGTGGGACCCCACTAATCACAAGTTTAGCTTCCAAGAATTCCCATTTTTGCTTCTGTCCTACAGCCAACATCTGACCCATGCAAGAAGCTTAGCCCCAACCCCCAGGTCTTCTAGCTTCCTGATAAGTCTCCTGTGAGGTACAGAGTCGAAGGCCTTGCTGATGTCCAGACAAAGGACATCAATCACTTGGTCTTTGTCCACTGTCCTGGTGACCCAGTTGAAGAAGTCAATAGGTTAGTCTGGCAGGACCTCTCCAACACAAACCCACGCTGCCTCATGTCCTGGAGCCCATTATCCTCCAGAAAACTCACCAATCTCTCTGCCAGGATGGTCTCCATCAGCTTTCCCACTGTTGAGGTCAGGCTGACTGGCCTGTAGTTCCCTGGTTCATCCGTTGGCCCACTTTTATAGAGAGGCACCACACGTGCAGTTCTCCAGTCTCCAGGAATGATCCCTGACTCCAGAGAGATGTTAAACAGGTCTGCCAGGGGATCTGCCAGAGACTCCACCAGTTCTCTTAGAACCCTCCAGTATGCACTGGCTCATAGGATTTATCCACCTTTAGAGCCCTTAGGCCCTTAAGTACCCTGTCAGCTTGAATGGCACCATCCGTGACTGCCTCCCTTCCAGTCCCAACCCCCTGTTCCTTTGTGGCACTGGCCAGTCCTCTCTAGTGAAGACTGAACAGAAGGACTAGTTAAGTACCTCTGTTTTCTCTTCACTACCCTCTGCTGAACCATCCTTCTTTTCTAGTCTATCTACTCCTTTATATCCCTTTTCTCTCATATATTGGACAAAAGCTTTCTCCTGTGTATTTACCGCCTATGCTATCTGCACTTCCCCTTCTAGCCTTTGCTACCCTAACCACTCTACTTGCCTTCTTGATTTACCAGAGTAATACACCCTATCATTCTCCTCCTTCTGAGTGTGCTTGTACTTCTGGAAGGCTGCCCCTTGTCACCTACAGATTCTGCCACCTTCTTGCTGAACCAGCTAGGTTTTTTTGCCTTAGTTTTCTTACTTTTGATTTTGGGTGCACTCACTAGTGGCCTCCATCAGTCCCACCTTTATTATTACCCATTTCTGTTTCACATCCATCTTCTTCCTGATCCCAGCAAGGTGTTCTACTAGAATTTCTCCCATCCTACCAAGGTCAGCCCTCTTAAAGTCCAAAACTCATGGACTGGTAAAACAAGTGGCATTCTCAAATTAGAATTTTTTTAAAAATAAGAGTTTATTGAACTTTTAATATTGAACAAACATACAGATATACTGTACAGACATGACAGTAGATGTACAGGTATGTGACATGCTTACGGAACAATAGTTCTGGTTGTATTTAGTAAAATTTTGCACTGCACTACTCAACAGTCTCAGTGTCTTTTCAATTTTCCTATGTCCTGAAGACTGGGATCAAATAAGAATCTTAATCACCTTTTGCATTGTTCTCAGTCTGATTTTCATGTGAGAACTCACCCCTCAATGCCTGGGTCAATGACGAACTCTCGCATTTTGGTCAAGACTTCCTCCAAACTGATGATTTTGATGGGCTTCACAGAGGTGGTTACCTCTGCAACCCACAGGCTAGGTCACTCCATGGACTTAGTGTTCCTACTGGTGATGAAGATCTCCGATGTGGTGGTGTAATCTGTCGGGTGGTCCGATCACCACACTATAGGGTTCAGCTTTGTGGCTCCCCCTAATAGACCTGCCCCTACAGAGATGGTCCACCCTTTATGGGATTTGAACCCTGATGGTCTTATGGTGGTACTGGACCTATTGGGTAGATTGAGTGTAAGCTTGGATCCAGGAGATCTGTTGCTCGCCTATAATAGGATGGTAGTGGCTGTTCTGGATTCCATAGCTCCTGTCCAGGTTCACCCCCCTCACCCCATCCTCAATCCCTTTGGTTTGATGGGACACTGAGGGAGTTGTAGAGAGTGGGGAGAAGGTTGGAGCGATGCTGGCGGGAATCTGGCCTGGTTGAAGACAAGCTTAGATTGATGTCCCATTACAAGGATTATCAATCCGTTGTCTCCCATAAGAAGACAGTATTCTTGTCCGGGGAAATTGCTGCTGCGTGAAATCGACCAGCTCAGCTCTTTTGTACTGTGGACAGGCTGTGCAACCCAGCCTGTCTCCAGAATCAGGGAGCCTTTTCACAGAATAAGTGTGATGAGTTTACTTGATTGTTTGTGGATAAAGTTGCCACCATCAGGTTGGAGATCTGTTCAGCTCATTGAAACGGGCACTGCGGTGATCGGTGAGAGATTACAGGCACCCAGTTTGTTTGGTCTGACTTTGACCGGCTGGCAATCATGGACATCTTGAAGATTATCCAAGGTTTGTGACCGACCTACTGTAGTTTGGACCCAGCTCCAACATGCCTCCTGGTGGGGTGCATGGATGTAATCAGACTGGTCCTGGCTGAGATAGTTGGGTGCTCGTTGGAGATGGGGGGGGGGGTGTTTCTGGATGCCCCGAAGGAGGCGGTAGTACACCCCCTTCTGAAGAAATCTTCTTTCGACCCTGACTGTCTTGCTAACTACTGGCCTGTCTCTAACCTGCCTTTTGAGGGCAAGGTTATTGAGAAGGCAGTCGCGTTGCAATTAAAGGAGTATCTTACCACCCACGATGTCTATGATTCTCTTCAGTCCGGTTTCAGGAAGAGGCATAGTACTGAGACAGCACTGGTGTAGTTACTTAATGATCTCCTAATAGTGAGAGAGATCAGAGGAGTGATTCAATCTTGGTTCTCCTTGATCTCTCTGCAGCATTTGATACCATGGACCATAGTGTGTTGCTGGAGTGCCTGTGGCTAATCTGTGATCTGTCTGGGACAGTCCTCTGATGGTTTCATTCTTTCCTCACAGGCAGGATTCAGAGAGTGGAGGTAGGGATATTTTCCTCTGCCCCTTTCCCCATGCCTTGTGGGGTGCTGCAGGGCTCTGTGCTCTCACCCATGTTGTTCGCAGTGTACGTGCTACTGTTGGGAGACATTATAAGGCAGTACAGACTGAGTTTTCAATGCTATACAGATGATACTCAGCTGTACATGTCCTTTGTGCCCGAACAGGGTGATGCTGCCTCAGTCTTTAACAACTGCCTCTCTGAGATCCAGGATTGGATGAGTGCCAACTGGCTGAGGTTGAATCCGGATAAGACTGAGGTATTGGTTGTGGACATAGGTCATCAGGTAGAGGGGTTGCTGGATGGGCAGCCATCCAGGCTGTGGCTGGGGGATAGCCAGCTGATGACCTCTGGTGCAAAATCTGGGCATTACGCTTTATGGGGGGCTGACACTTAAGTCTCAGGTGTCAGCCATTGTCAAAACCTCATTTTACCATCTGAGGAATATCACCCAGATAAAGCACCTGGTCCCACCTGATGATCTTCCAACACTGGCCCACGCCCTTGTGACCTCCTGCCTTGATTACTGCAATGCCTTATAGCTAGGGCTACCGAGGAGGACCTCCGCCACCTCCAGCTGGTGCAGAATGCGGCTGCCAGGTTGTTGACTGGCTTACCAAAATCTTGCCATGTCGCACCTGTGCTCTGTGGTCTGCATTGGCTGCCGGTTCAGTGGAGGATCACCTTCAAGGTTGGATTACTGACCTATAAGGCCCTACACAGACAAGGTCCACAGTATTTGCAAGATCTCCTTTGCCCCTACCGCCCTCTCTGCCCGCTCTGCTCCACTGATGAGGGATTGCTAGAGGTTCCCAGTGTTTGATTGAAAACTTCAGGAATGAGGTCTTTTGCTTTTGCAGCCCTGACCCAGTGGAACTCTCTACCTCACCAGATTAGAGAGTGCCTGACCACTGAAGCCTTCAAATCTGCCTTAAAGAGCTATCTATTTAATTTAGCAGCTATTGAAATTTGACATTTTTGCTGCCTGTGTACAGTATTTATTGATTTTATATATGATGTATTTTATTGGTTTTATATTTGTACACGTGCCTTGGTAATTATTTGAATTGCTCTTTCAAGAAATAAATTATTGATTGATATTGATTGAAATCTCTCCATCCCTGCATTCTGAAGTGAAGTGAAAAAAAAAAGAAATATTATACCATGGGTTCTGAAAATATTGCACCCTGATTGGATGGCTGGGGTCTTTACCCATGTGTAAATTCCAGCATAACCCGTGCAAATCACAACTACCTGCCACAGAATGTTGAAATTCAAAACTGTTGGTATTGTTGATTGCATTTCTCATCTCTGGCACAATCCACAAATAACTAATTTTTAATGTTTAGAAACATTGCTAACTCTCCCTACTGACACCTCCGCAGACATTTCTACATGAGAACTAGTTGGCTTGGGGTCTCTGAGCTTGGCAATAACTGGAGGAGGGGCTGAGTCACATTTGTCATTGGAGGCTGGTTTTGTTGTCTTGCTGCAGTGTTTTAGGACTCGCTCCTGCAGGTTGTTGCCTTAAAGAGTCTACCTGTTTTGGTCATAAATAAAAATTGAAGAAGCTTTTGTTTTTAAGACTACATTGGAGGGGTAAGTTGTTGGGAAACTAGTTGAGGTAATGTTTTAATTATTGTCTGTAGGGTAAGTAAAAAGCAGCTACAGTAGCCTATATCTGAGGGCCAAATCAAAGAGCATTGTCTTGCCCTATAGTTTGGGGGCTGGGTGAGCATTGTCTGGTCTTAGCTAGGTGACAATTGGAAGAGGGGCTGAATCACATTTCTGTTTGGAGGCTGGGTGGTCACGTGACCTGAGTCAATCAATAGGAAGGACCAAGGAAGCAGGCAATCCTGTTTAAAAAAGCAGGCACTTCAACGTGTCCACCACGTTTATGTCCCAGTGAGTGAATGGAACAGAGAAGAAGTGGAACAGGTATGTAGCATCTTAAGCATCAGCAGGAGGAAACAGTGATGTGAGGGACTCTGCTGCTCGACTTAGGTAAGTTACCTGTATGCTCCTGTTATGACAGTCACTGCTGGGAAGGTCAGAAAGTAAAATGTAGGCCTAAACTGGGAATAGGAACAATGCCCTATCTAGGTTAAGAGTTTAAATGAGATACAGGAGAACAAAAGTATCAAAAAAAAAGTGAAAGCTAGAAACACCCTACCAGGTGCAAGGGTACATAAGTAGTTCCTGGTAACACAGGGAGGAGCAGCAGTTTTCAGAAAGACCTTCTGGAGACTATGATGCTGCTTATCTGCATGCACCCATCTGGGTTGAGAGAGGAGGTTCCTAGACTCCAGCTGAGTTGACAATATTTGTATGACCTCTTCCCCCACCTAGGGGCCACCAAGTCTTCCACTGTTGCCTCAGAGGATGCCAGGGAGGAGGAACAGCTGGTTTACGGTGGGTTCAGAAAGTGTGATGATGGTGGGCCAAAGGCACTTTCCTCAACTGGTACCTCTACACAATTCCTACATTGCTCTGGTGAGGTGAGACTGACAGGAAGAGGCACCCACTGTACTGGCCTGGGAGGATGTGGGGGTCCTTCATAGCGGTGACCTCAGAAAGGGTGGAAGAGGACCCCAGAGGAGGAAGAAGAAGCAACTTCTGGAGGAGGACAGATCTGGGAATAGGAAAGGGAGGGAGGGAGAGGTTAAGTGCCTACACAGTGCCATGGCCCAGAGGGATGGAAAGTAGATCCTGAGGATCGCTAGGACAGGAGGACAGGAGGCAGAGCTGGATGTCATTGTCTACCTGAGGACTAATGACCTGGCTAGGGGCAAGACTGGGATAATGCGGGGGGAGGGTTAAGGAGCTGGGGAGGGGCCTTAAATGGGTAGCATGCTCAGTGGCTTTCACTGACATATTGCCTGTTGACAACATGGAGAAGGAGAGGGATCTCTGCACAAGGACCTTCAACTCATGGTTGAGGGAATGGTGAAGAGAGGAGGGCTTTGACTACATTGAGGACTGGTGTTCCAGCTGGAGGAATGAGGGCCTTTAAACAGGTGATGACCTTCATCCATCTAGGAGGGGAACTGCAGTTCTCAGTGGATGATTTAGACATTACTTTGATGAAGATTTAAACTAGTCGAGGGTGGTGGAAGAGATCAGGGAGGCAAAAACTGCCCCCCCCACAGGTTGAAGTAGATAAGTAGGGAGAACCTGAGAAGAGTGTAATCCCCTTGGTTGCAAATTAATACAGGAAGCAGGGTGGAAGAAGGGGGATGGGAGTGGGAGCATTAAAAGGGGGGGAAGGAGGTAAGACAAAAATGAAAAAAGGGGGGTTAACAAAAGGAGTGGTAACAAAATGTTGAAAGCCATGTGTGCAAATGCTAGAAGTCTAGAAAATAAGATTCCAGACCTAGAAGCCATCATGGCAGAGGCTGACCTGGATATCATGACTATTAAGGAGGGAAATCCTGGATTCCCTGCAGGGGGTGTTCCTCAGGCAACTAATCAGTGAATCCACTTGTGATGGGGCAGTGCTAAACCTGATACTCACCAACAGGGACAGTGTTGCAGATGGCAAGGTGTGGGGCCAGCTGGGGACCAGTGATCACCATATAGCGTGGTTCAATGTAAGGATGGCTGTGGAATCAAAGCACACAAAGGCGAGGGTCCTGGACTTCAGGAGGGCAGATCTTAAAAAGATTGACGAATGCCTCAGGGATGTCCTGGTGGGGGGGATGACCAGGGTGGGCTAGAGGAACAATGGGGGACACTTAAAAGGGAAATAGTGAAGGCAGAAAACCCCTGTATCACACAAATGAGCAGAAGCAAGAGGAAAAAGAGACCACCATGGTTCTCAAAAGAGGTGGCAGAGAAGGTAACAGCTAAAAGGTTGCATTCAAAAGGTACAATGAGATGTAAAGGGATGAGGATAGGGAGGCATATCAGGGGAAACAGAAGGAAGCAGGGAAAGCAGTAAGGAGTGTGATGGTGCAAACTGAAGCAAGAATAGCCAAGGCAGTAACAAATGGGGACAAGACATTTTTTAGGTATGTAAGTGAAAAGAGGAGGACTGGGATGTGATTGTAAGGTTAACAAACTCTGGCCAGAGCCAATAGGGCTGCAGGAGAGGAATCTGGGTTAAAAATATTGAAATTAAAAAAAAAATGTTTTTACACCAAATTTTCAACACAGCCTTATGATGACTCTGCCTCCTAAAGAAGGGCAGAGAAAATGTTCAACTCCTGGCCTAAAGTCGATGTCATGTAGAGACTGCAAAATCAACTTTTGGGCTGCAAACACACATTTTGGGCAGAAGTTGAAAAAAATAATAGCTATCACATTCATGAGTTGCTGTACTGAAATGGCTACGTTGAAAATTTGTGGTAAAAATATTTATTATTACCAAAGTTATGAGCCTACATTTGCAAAATTCAACATAGCCTCATAACTTAATAGGTGAACATATTAGAATCATAGAGCACAAGAATGTGCAAAGTATCATATCTCCCCGTATTAAATTTATTCAAGGCCAGAGAATGCATTGCTAGCCTTTTTTGGCATTGAAAAAGTTTCACTTGGTCCACGGGGAGGAAATTTGGATAGAGATTTGCTTAATCAAGCCCTAAATATCATGATATCAGGGCCGAAAGGGGGTTAGGGTGCACTCAGATGGTAGTGAGGATAAGGTCAAGAAAATGTATTGTGGTACTGAACTCTAGAAAGACCTTGCCAAAAGAATGCAACACATATGTTTTTATTTATTTTATTTATTTAGTTTTTTTTAACCGGGTAAGGTGCACTAGCCATAGCAATGACTATTTTCAGGCATGACCCGGGAGACTATAAGAACAAAACATTTTTACAATAGACTTGAACAGATCAAATATCAAGCAGAGAAACACCAGCTTGGCATAGATGCTGAATTCTTTGGTGTGGTCTTATACTGCGCAAGTTAAATTGTGTCGGTATTCATTTTTGAGTGGGGGATTGTGAAAAATGTCAGATGGCTGTCAATTCTGTCCCACTTTTTTTTCTTCCTTGATGTCAAAACTGCTGCTTTAAGAAAATGGGCTCTGTGGACTGTTATGATCGATCATATTTTCAATAACCAAAACTTTTTACACCCTGTGGGTCACTGTCCCACATAGGAAAACTGACCTTTTTACTCCTCTCTGAGTGCAGACCAAGCCCCCTTTTTGTGTTGACAACCCCCCCTCCCATCTGCCACTTTCTTAGTGGCAGTGAATATGTGTAGCATTTTTTTATTCTGTTTATCTATGCAGTAGCACAAAATGCCTACTGACATCCTTTGTAAGCTTATCTCTATCAATTTCTTCATATTTCTTCCAGTGTTTACATTTACTGCAGCAATAAAGGGAATGTGTTCAGTACTAAAAATAAAAACACATTTGCTGGTGGGCTTTCTGTTTAGATATCACTGTTAAGAAGCAGCCTCATTTTCAAAACAGGAATTCCTGGAAGGATCTAACAGATAATATCCACATTTATATTTACTAGTAGTTGTTACCATCTTCTCCCTGTAGAACAGCAGGCTGAGATGGGACATGATCTCAGTCTTCCTATTCTCAGGGGTATTGACAGGATTGAACATATGGATATGTTATCCAGCAGGACACATGCTGTACCTACCCATATGGATAAACAGAGGGCTTCAGCCTCTAGTGCTGTCAGTCTGCCACCTTTCATCAGCACTATATCTATCACAGTGTAGAAACCCTGGACTGTCTGTTCTACTCTGCATCTTCCCCTGTGGATTTATAGAGGTCTTCAGTCTCCAGTGGTGCCAGTCCCTTACTGTTCACCAGTCACACACTGTACCTGTCACTGTAGATAAACAACAGGCTTTAGTCCCCAGTTCTGGCAGTCCCTCATCATTTACCAGGACTAAATGCAGACAGTATGGAAACCAAAAACTGTTCCTTCCCCCACACTGTAGCTATCTCTGTGGATTACCAGAGGATTTAAAGCTTAAGTAGTGTCAGTCCCTCACCTCTTACCAGCACTAAATCCATCAGAGTGTGGGAAAGTTTGCACTGAGCCTGCCTCACATGGTACCTATGGGTAAACTGAGGGCTTTATCCACTTTTTACCAGCACTAAATTCATCACAGTGGGTAAGTGGGTGGGGGAAGCGTGCACTGTACCTGTTCCTGTGGATAAATAAAGAGCTTTAGTTTACTGTCCAGTGCGGTCTGATCTGTGCCTTTTATGAGCATTACATACATCAGAGTGGAAAAGTCAGTAGTGAACCGGATTATGTGGCTAAACAGAGGTGTTGTAAGCCCCAACCTTTCACTAGCACTGGATAGCAAATATACAAAGATTGAATAGAAAAATATGAAAAACAGCAGACAGTGGCTTCAGACCCCAATAAATGCCCGTAGGAACAAGAGTTAAAACTTAGTTTGTCTGTAAGGGGGAGGAAGTGGTTGAGCAAAGCTGGAGCTGAACGGTCTGCAGTTTGACACTGTAGTCTGCTTAATGAGACCCTGACTGCTTCAGTGCTTCAATAAGGGAAATTCCGGTATGCTTCAAGATAATGAGTTAACCCCTAGGCTGCTGAAAGAACTAGAATGAATCTATTTGATTGAGCTGGACAGATGCTCAGTCTACAACCCTATAAGGGTTAAATTGAGGGGCTACATAACATAACAGCTTCAAAAGTTTTTTTTGTTTACATCCTGAGAAATTGGGAGGCACAGTAGCATCCCCTTCCCTTCATATGCCTTTAAGACAGAGCAGCAAATAGCAAAAATCAGAGAGGGAAAGCATTATTTTGCAGTTGTGGATGGATACTTCCAAAAGTCCAAGTCCAAAAAGGAAGTTCCATGGTAAGCTCGTTTTTAGAGCTATTGCAAGAGGGCTGCAGGCGCCACCTACCTTTAGCCCTAAAAAGGATAGGGTGGAGGACTGTGTAGAGGGGGACCAGGAAAAGGCAGACATCCTGGACAAATACTTTTGTTCAGTGTTCACTGAGAAAAGAGATGAGGGGCCACAAAAATGTAACAGTAACATTAGAGGAAAGGGGGTGGACACTAGTCCATTTTTGGAGGAGAGAGTCCTGAAGGGACTCACATCTGATTGATTGTTTCCTGTATAAAAATACATTTTTATCGATCAAACAGAGGAAAACCTCTATTCTCAATAAGAATGTCCTGTACTCATATACATATAACTAGACAAACATATATATATATATATATATATATATATATATATATACACATTTACAAATTCACTCTTACACAGTACAATTCATGTTCATGTGCAACAATTGCAAGATACCCTAAAGGGTTTTCTCAAAGCTGTTTGAAATTCTTTTACAGAATTGTTCACTTTTAGTTCCTCAGGAATAGTGTTCCATGAATTGGCCAAGCTTGTTTGAAGCATCATGTCATCAAACCTGTTATGTCCTTGAGGGCATGATAATTTCACAGTCTGGTCTATAAGTTAATACCTTAAATTACTCTAGTCTACTACTGTTACCATATGTCTCAATGGATGGGCAATTTTACAGTGCAACAATTTAAAACACCATGATAACCAGTTTAGCTGTTGTTTATCATCCGGGCCTAGCCATTTTAATGCCCGACAAACAAAACAATAATGAGGCCCACATTTACTTGAGTTTGTAAATCTGTCCAGTCTATAATATGTTTGGTCGACTCTTTTTGGTGCATTCCTATATACTAATCCTCCATATTCCAGTACTGGAATGAACAATTGCTGAGTTAGCTTCTGTCTAGCTTCTTTTGTTAGGCTAGTTGAAATCCTTCTAAGTGCTCCCAGTTTCTGGTTTATTTTCTTTACCATCAAATTAATATGTTCTATGTATGATATTTTCCTGTCTACAACTACACCCAAGTATTTATAACTTTTTACATTTTCCGATTCTTTTCCATTTATGAATCTAATATCTAATTTCCTGTCTATTGTTCCCTTAATTCCATTTTGAAAATATATGCGTTGTTGTTTTTTTTAATATTCATCAACAGCCCAGACTTATTGAACCATTATTCCATTCTGTGCAAATCTTTCTGAAGTTTGCTTTCGAGTGTGCCATGATTGTCAGTGGACGCCACCAAAACTGTGCTGTCCACATACAGCCATACTCCACTCTCTTTCATCACCCCTGGCAATTTATTTAAAAACACATTAAAAAATAGAGGCCCTAAAATAGTTCCTTGTGGGACCCTTCTCTTTATTTCCCTTAATACTGAATTTTTGGCTCCTAGTGATATACACTGCTTTCTATTAGTCAAGTATGACAAATCATCCTAAGGGTACTGAGTGAGCTCTCAATTTATACAATCTGTGTAACAATAACCTGTGGTCCACCAGATCAAATGCTTTACTGAGATCCATGAACATGGTCCCCATCTTTTCTCCCTCATTCATGGAGGTTGCTACTAAGTTGTTAAAATCCATTAGGGCCATGTCCATGGATCTCTCTGCCCTGAACCCATGTTGGAAATTTGTAAGTGGATCATGCTGTTCTAGGTACTGGTAAAGCTGTCTGTGGACAAATGTTTCCATAATCTTTGACATTATGGGCAATAAGGCTATTGGCCTATAATTTGTAGAATTTAAAGGATCTCCACCCTTAAAAATTGGGATTATTTTTCCAATTTCCAAACATCAGGAAATATGGCAGTACACAAGCTCTCATTGAACAGATAAGTCACTATGGACACCAAAATATCTGCCCCAGTTTCAAAAATATTGCTCCTATTTCATCTAACTCACCAGCTTTATTGATCTTTAAGCTATGCAGTTCCTTTTTAACCTCTTTAACAGTTACTGCCCTAAATCTAAACCATTGATTAATGTTATCTGCTGAATCCACTGCATTTCTTGCTATTTCCTGTATTGAGATATCTATGTTACTTATTTGAGGATCATTTAGTCCCAGATCTGGTAACTCTATAAAGTACCTATTTAACATATCTGCTACCTTCATTTGAGCTTGTATTATTTCTTTGTCTACAGTTAGATTAATCAGAGTTTTAGTATTGACAGGATTTTGTAACTGCTTCATGTGATGCCAGAATTGTTGGGATCCTTTCCCTCCATGATGTTGGTCTTATAGTACTGGATTTTTGCAGTTTTAATCATTTTTGTGCATTTGTTTCTCCATTGTTTGAATATATTCCAGCCTCCTCATTCCCTGATTTCTTTGCTTTTTTCCATAATCTTTTGTAATTCTTAATTGTGTTTTGATTTTTTCACTTACCCATGGCAAGTATCTTTTCTGACAGTTTTTTTTTAATACTTTGGGGGCATGTTCATTAATTACTGCTGACATTGTATTATTAAAATCATGTATTGCCAAATTTAGATCTGGTATCAAAGTGTTCCTTTCCAATTTATGTTGTTAAGGCTATCTCTATAGGCTGTCACATTAAATTTTTTCCAGCATGTTAACCAGTAAGACACTTGTTCTGTTTTATGTAATTTACCCAGTTCAATTCAGATCTGATTGGGCAATGATCCTCAAAACTCATAGGCATCACTGTAGCATCAATCACCATCAAATCCTGGGATACAAAGATTAAATCCTGAATAGACCCCCGGTTTGCATTTTTTGTACATCTTGTTGGATTACTAATTATTTGTTTCAAACCCAAAATGCCCATACTTTCCTTCAATCTTTTACCCCTTTTCTGTGTCCAATCAGTGTTGAAATCTCCCATAATTACCAAATTTACATTTTTCACTACCTCTAATAATCTAGCATCCAGAACATCAAAGTGAGCTATTTTTCTTCATGGTGGGGCACATATACCACCAATCATTAACTTGCTTACTATCAATTCAACTACTAGACAATCTATACCTTCAATGTTCTCTGTTATAATAGTCCGTGTTGGATCCAATATATCTCCAATATACAACATAACCCCTCCCCTTTCCCTGGTCCTTTCTAATAGATTAATGGATCTATAACCTTAAATCTGCACTTCTCCATCTTTAATCCCTTCGTGAAACCATGTCTCTGAAATCCCCATGATACCGGGCTTCTCTACACTCACCTAAGTTCTAATAGTGTCAGTCGTTTTCACCAGACTTCTTGCATTTTCATGAATTACTTGAATCCCTGATGGATTTTTTGGTCTGGGGTTCATCTATACGTCTCCACTTATCATTAATAAAAGAGATAATATTTGCCCTTGATCCTGTACCCTCTGGCTATACAACTCAGTAACAATTGGTGTAGGCTTACTCATATATACTTTCCATTCATTCATAAACCCATTTCAATAGTTTTGTAACAATTCTCTTTTTGGAAGCCCAGTATAATAAACTGAGTACCCTCCTGTTATCTTATCCAGGTTCTTTGCTGGGCCACCCATTGGGTTGCCCCAATTGTTGCAGCACCCATACAAGTATCCCAGCAAGAATATCCCACAAATCACAGTACCCATCCTTATTTTGACTCTCCAACTTTACAAAGTTCCCTTAAGATGTTAGACCCTGAGCCCCCACTTTGACTAATTCGTACTTCCCCTTTAGTTTTGTAGCCCACTTATCTCGCTTATCTTAATATCTAGTCAAATTCCCTGGGTCCAGTTCCCAGCTTCCTTGGTTGACTCTGGCAGACTCCTCTGTACTCTGTCAGAGTACTCAGCCAGAGGACTCAGCTGGACACTTACAGCTGCCACATGAAAGGCACCACCTCCTTGAGGCAGTTCTTTAAGTAGTTTTGGCTAAGCGCACCTTTAGCTGCCCTGCCACCACAGCTGATTGGATGAGTAACCTGCACTGGCAGCTCAATTTAAATCCCCCAGATGGTAGGGATTTAAATTGTATAGATTGCTGGTAAGACCCCACTTACAGTGGACCAAGTGATGGGACCAGACAAAGTCCACCAAGGGTCTTGAGAGAGCTTGTGGAGGTATGGGCTGCACCCTAATGGTCCTATTTAACAGCCCACTGGAAACAGGAGTGGTTCTGGAGAACTGGAGGAGGGCAGATGTAATCCCACTTCACAAAAGTGGTAGCAGGGTAGATGATGGCAATTATAGGCCAGTCAGCTTGACGTTGGTGGTGAAAAAGTTAAGGGAATCACTGCTGAGAGATTGTATTATGGAATACCCTGAATCCAGTGGGTTAAAAGACCCAAGGCAGTATGGATTCATGGGGGAGGAGGTCATGTTAAATGGATCTGATAGATTTCTTTGCCTTGGTGCACAAGGAACTAGATCAGGGTGGAGCAGCGGACGTAGCCTACCTAGAGTTCAGTAAAACATTCAACAGTATTCCACACAGGGTACTAGTAAGTAAGCTGGGTAGCTTAGGAGTGGGTCCAAGGGTGGTGAACTGGGTAAGAAATTGGTTAGAGGATAGGCAACAGAGGGTGGTGCTAAACAGAGTTCACTCTGAGGAAGGGAGGGTGACTAGTGGGGTGCCTCAGGGATCAGTGCTGGGGTCCTCTTTAATGTCTTTATAAGTGAAAAACTTTGCAATAGGGTGTGTGATGTAGACAGCCAGCTCTGAGTGCTGTATCATTTTTTTTATATAAAATGTATGACTGACTGTCTCTGCTAAAAAAAATCTGATGCTCTTAGAATTACCTCACTCATCAACCCCCCCCCCAGGTTTCAGCTGAAAGATGAAAGCCATAAGAAATACTGACAGCATGTGAGTTCACACACACTCAGTTTTTAGAGACCATGTGTTACATGTAAGGCCTTAATTTAAGGATCCTGTCTGTCTGAGTTAATTACAACCATAGTTGCTAGAACATATCCATTTTATGACGTTGGAAGGAAAACCCAGGTTATTACATAGAAGTGCGAAAATCATAAAGATGCTGTCATATCCTGGAAGGAGGAAGCTTATTATGAGATCAAAAGAAGTGTCATTTGAAGGACATGAATTATGCTGAAGTTGCATAATGTAATACTTTTGTATAGATACATATTTTTTTATACATAATCTGACAGAGGAGGAGCTAGCAGACCTCACACAAAAATGGGTTGGCCAATACAGTTGTTTAAAGAATACTCTGTTTTACTTATACACTTTTACCTAGACTCTGACTGAGGAAAGATCTTTGGAGCACTTGTAAACAGATATTTAGAAAGATTTCAAATTTAAATACTGTAAGTAGGAATTTGCACTGTTTAAACCCTGTTTCTTTTAAAAGATGTGTATGTCTGGTGGTATAAGAGTTCTGTATTTTGTGCTTTACATATTTTTAACTACTTTAGTAAAATTTTTTTAAGACTTACTTTGTCTGTCTTTGACTTCTTTTTAGTTGTAAGAAAAGTATATGGTTATTGCAAATACTAAACATAAACTTGAATGGTGGTACCAAACTGGAAAGAGAAGCATTTTAAATCTGAGGTCTTTATTAACGTTTTTAAGGGTTCATCTCTGTATACTTGGTTAGGTGCCCATAGGCAAAGATATCTGGCCCCCCAAAGACAGAAAAATCTAAGCCTGTGCATTGGGTACACTAGCAAGAGATTCACAGTTTGAATCCCTCCAGAACTTGAGACCAAAGGTTGATCCGAACTCACAAAAACAGACAAGAGGGTTACCTTGTCTGTTATACTGTTCACAAGACTGCGCTCAGAGGTTGGCACTTTGGGAGCAGAGGGCCTGACCTGCTGAGTGGGTTTGTGACAGGGTGGACACTGTGTGTGTGTGTGTGTGTGTGTGTGTGTGTGTGTGTGTGTGTGTGTGTGTATAAAGGATGAGCAATGGCCTCAGAAAATGCAAGGAGTGGTCAAGGGTATGGCAGCTGGGTTTCAAAGTGAAAAAGTGAAAAATAATTCACTTGGGGCACAGAAACCGAGGGGTGGAGTACACATTGGGGTGGGGGTGGTACCGACAACCACCAAGCAAGAAAAAGACCTGGGGTAATCATATTGGATGACCTGAAGGTGGCCAGGCAGTGCGACAAGGCAGTTGGGAGGAACAGTGGAATGCTGTGGTGCACAGGGAGGGGTATCACTAGCAGAAAGAGGGAGGTGGTGGTGCCTCTGTATAGATCACTGGTAAGACCCCACCTATAGTACTATGTCCAGTTCTGGAGACTACACCCCTAGAAGGACATACTGTAGACAGAGTGGAGGCAGTCCAGGGGAGGAAAACTAAAATGTTGCAGGGTCTGCATCTATGAGGAGAGGTTAAAGGACCTAAATATGTATACCCTGGAAGAGAGAAGGGAGAGGGGGCTATGACAGAGACCTTTAAATACCCCAAAGGGAAATAAGGTACAGGAAGGATGATTTTTTTCAGAATAAAAGATGCTCAGGAACAAGGGGACATGCTATGAAGCTGGAAGAGGTAGATTCAGGAGAGATGTGAGGAAATATGTCTTCACAGAAAGAGTGGTGGATTCCTAGAATAACCTTCCATCAGAAGTGGTTGGGGTGAAAACAATGGCTGGGTTCAAGAATGCATGGGATAGGCATAAGGGAATCTTAGGGGAAAGGAAGGGGTGAAGGAAAATGACCCTGGGATCAAGCCAGATCTGCGGTGATACTGTAGGTAGAAAAAATTGGGCAGACTAGGTGGGCCAAGTGGTCCTTATCTGCTGGCAAATTCTATGTTTCTATGTTATGTTACTGCTGATCTTTTCTGTAGTTTTTGCCCTTCATTTGAGTCTTCACTCTGCTACTCTTTCTGCCCACCTGCTAACACAGTCCTGTGATGCTCTCTTTCCTGTGAGGCTTTCCCTGTCTTGCACCCCATTTAGTGCTGCAGCTCCACTCGCAACCCCTCACCTCAACATATCTACTCACAAAATAGAAACATAGATTTAGCATTTTTTTTATTCCTAATTCTTTAATTTTCCAGAAGAATACATTATATTATCACAATAATGTACTCCAGGGTATGGGTTATGTTGGGATTTACCCACTTCTCATGTCCTTAAAGTCACCTGTCCTGCGGTCTCATCACATACCATGCCAGGCATGGGTAAATTCCAGATTAACCCACAACCTGTCATGCATTATTGCTTACATAGACTACCATGTGTGACTGTACATGTGCACGGTAATGGCATGCTACTAAAGCAATGATAAATGGTCAATATACTGGGCTGACCAGCAGTGTTGCTCTGACTAATGTCTCCTTTCCCAGACTAAGGTATGTCTCATGTGGGTTGTGGTGCCCCAAAAGCTTATGTACTATACCATCTTTGTTCAAGACACATGTTGGTCCAGTAAAAGGTAGCAAACTATCCAGCAACTCCTCTGGATTTTTACAATTGAAATGATGTCTTCACATTGAACACTGCTATATTACATTTGACACTGCCATAGCATTACGATGATGCTGTCTTGGGTTCTGCTGCTGCAGACATGTGGGTTTGTCACTTGTCAGAAGTGACAAGCACACAATCCGTACACAAGACTGAGTAAGAATTATCTAAATAATAGGTTGCTTATGAATGTGAGCATCTGAATGAATGCAGAGTCTGACAATTCAAGACTGAACGTGTGTGTGTGTGTGTGTGTGTGTGTGTGTGTGTGTGTGTGTGTGTGTGTATGTTTTGTGTGGGTGTAGGTATAGTAGTGTGGCTTGAATGCAAATATAATGTTTATGCAGACTCCCTCTTTACTGGCATGTTAACAAAAATCTTTTTTGTTTCTTTTTTAGGAAGCAGAACCAATTCAGGAATGTGAAGTGGTGGTGACCTGAGCTCCATCACTGTCCACTCCCATGCTCCAGTGACCTGGGACACTGTTACCAGAAACTAAAAGGTGACCTTCCCTAGGATCCCTGTCTTACCCATCACATGCTTATCTTGCTCTCCAGCCTGACTTCAGCGCTAAAGAGGGACTGCTCTTCCGGTTCCAGTCTTAGCCATACCAATTATTGGCATTTTGATTTTGCTTTAACTGCTGTTTCAGTCCTTAGAACTAGATTCCTTCATTTGCTAACACAGCAATTGACTTAATTTTTTCATCACACTGCAGAGTGCACTGCTGTTTTGCTTTCCTGTCTCATTAGTCGAGCCCTCTTTATGCTAACTTATACCTTCTGGTGTGTGTTTTCTTAATCTGTTTGTCCTGCCTATAACCTGTGGTGTCAGCCTGACTTCAGAATCTGAAAAGTTACCTTCCCCCAGCTTCCAGTCTTGCCCATACCCATCACCATCTTCTCTTGACAGCCTAATGCCATTACCCATCAACTAGAAAATTACCTCCTCCAACACTTGAATGATCCAGTCCAGTCTTGTTCATCTCCTGCATCTCTCTGAGGTGCTTCAAGTTCAACATCTGTGACCAACGTTTAGAGGGTGACCTCCCAGGCTTCAGCCAGTTATCATAGCATCACTGGGCATCTTCTTCATTGTGCCCTTTGTGAACTTCTGCATAAAATTCACCTCACTACAGGTAGGGGTTAGAAACATAGAAATATAGACTTTGACTGCAGATAAGGACCGCTTGTTCCACCCAATCTGCCCATTTCCCTACCTATTGGATAAGCTGCATATGCTAGTTAACCAACAGCTTACTTCTTCTACACCCCACCAGAACTTGACTTATGTCTGTCCCATGCATTCTTGAATTCCTCCACTGTTTGTGACCCCAACCTCCTCAGAAAGGCCATTCCATGCATCCACCACCCTCTCCATGAAAAAATACTTCCTCAAGTTGCCCCGGAGCTGTCCCCCGTCTATATTCAAACTGTGCCCCCTTGTTCTTGCACATCTCCTTTCTATAAGATGCTACCCTCTTGGACTTTGTTTATTCCCTTGAGGTACTTGAAAGTTTCTATCATGTCTTCCCTCTCCTTTCCTCAAGGGTGTACATATAAAGCTCCTTTAATCTCTCTTCATATGGCTTCTGGTGCAGACCTTGCACCATTTTAGTTGCCCTCCTCTGGACTGTCTCCATCCTGTCTATGTCCTCGTGGAGATGGGGTATCCAGAACTGCATGCAGTACTCCAGATGGGGTCTCACCAACTGTCTGTACAGAGGGATAACAACTTTCTGTTTTCTACTGGTGATGCCTCTCCCTATACATGCCAGTATCCCCCCAGCCCTCCTTACTGCCTTCTCACATTGCTTGCTTACCTTTAGGCCATCTGATATGACTACCCCAAGGTCCCTTTCCATTTTTGTTGTTGTTAGTACCTCCCACCCATTGTGTACTCTTCCCCTGGGTTTTTGTTTCCCAGGTGCATTACTTTGCACTTCTTTACATTGAATCTAAGCTGCCATACTTTTGACCATTCCTCCAACCTTGCCAAGTTCCTTCTCATCCTTTCCACCCACCCTTGTGTAGCAACCCTGTTGCAGATCTTTGTATCGTCTGCAAAGAGGCATACTTTTCCTTCCACTCCCTCTGCAAAGTCACTTATAAAGACATTAAAAAGGACCGGTCCCAGTACTGAACCCTGTGGTACCCCATTAGTAATGTCCCTTTCTTCATTGTGGACTCCATTTACTATTACCCTCTGTGTCCTGTTGTCCAGACAATATTTTACCTAGGCTACCACCCTGGGACCGACTCCCAGGCTGGCTAATTTATTAATCTTTTGCGTGGAACCGTGTCAAATGCCTTGCTAAAGTCTAGCTAGGCCAGGTCCACAGCCCCTCCCTGGTCTACTACTTTGGTCACTCAGTCAAAGAAATCTTTAGATTTGTCTGACATGACATTCCACTGCGAATCCATGCTGCCTTGGTTCCTGTGTGCCACTGGCCTCTAGGTACTCAACAATTCTTTTTTTCAGAAGTGATACCATCATTTTCCCTACCACTGAGGTCAAACAAACAGGTCTGCGGTTTCCTGCCTCTGCTTTGCTCCCACTTTTGTGAGGGGGAATCATATCTGCCCTCCTCCAATCCTCAGGTACCATACCATCCTCTCATGATTTGTTAAAAAGGGTAGTCAGTGGTGTCACTAGTTCTCCCCTTAGTTCTTTTAGAATTCTGGGGTGAATCCTGTTAGACCCCATTGCTTTGTCCACCTTCAGTTTTAGGAGTTCTTTCAGAACCCTTTCTTCTGTGAATAGACTGGGATCAACCTCCCCATCCAGAGTGCTTCTATTGATTGGATTAGGTAACCCCCCTCTTCTTTTGTGAATACTGAGCAGAAGTATTCATTCAGTGTCCTTGCTTTTTCACTGTCACCCTCTGCCCACCCACATTCCCCTTTATTAAGCCTCACTATGCCTCCCTTGGTCTTTCTTCACTCCATAATGTATCTATAAAAGGTTTTATCCCCCTTCTTAACCAAGTTGGCTATCTTTTCCTTGGTATGGGACTTTGCTGTTTTGACTGCCTTCCCCACTTCCTTCTGCTTTAACTTGTACAGTTCTCTGTTCTGCTCCTTCTGTGTTTCCTTATATTTCCTGAATGCTATCTTTTTCTCTCTGACCTTCCCCGACACCTCTTTTGAGAACCATAGTGGTTTTTTCCTTCATTTTGATCTGTTTATTTGCTTCACACAAAGATGTGTTGCCTCTGTGATGGCAGTTTTGATGTTTCCCCATTATTCCTCCACCCCAGCTTGTTGCCTGTTTGCTAGTGCTTTTCTGAGGCACTCTCCCATTTTGCCAAAGTCAGCCATCCTAAAGTCCAGTACCCTCACTTTTGTATGTCTTGACTCTACGGCTGTGTGTAACGTGAACCACACTGTTTGGTGGTCACTTGTTCCCAGATGGCTACCTACTTCTAAATCTGAGATCCTCTCTCTGTCCTCATTTGAGAGTACCAGGTCTAAGATTGCACCCTCTCAAGTGTGTTCCAACACTAGCTGCCTGAGGCATGACCCCTGTAGGTCATTGAGAATGACCCTGCTCTTGGATGTGGCTGCAGCAAACATGCTTCTGTTAACATCTGGCATATTCAGGTCCCCCATCAATAATATCTTTCCTTTTTCTGCCATTCTAAGGATGCTTTCTATCATCTCCTAGTCCATTTCCTCCCCCGAGATGCGGGTCTGTATATAACTCCCATGCAGATCGTGGTGCCATTTCCTGTCTCTAGGGTGACCCACAGTGCCTCTCTCCTCCCTGTTTAGCCTTTAGTTCCATTGCTTTGATCCCTTAATTATATTGCTTTGATCCCTTCTCTTATGTAGAAAGCTACTCCTCCTCCTCTTCTACCCTCACTGTCCCTCCTGTAGATTGTGTACCCTGGTATGTTGACATCCCAGTCATGGTTCTCTGTGTATCATGTTTCTGTGACTGCCATGATATCCAGCTGCAGTTGTGAGCTGCTTCAAACCCATATTGCCAGGGTTATCAAAAATGTCACACAGCACTGGCAAACAAGGCTAAATAGTATTAAATAATCACAATTATACAGTAAGGGGACATAATTCACACCTTTGCACAACAGGAAATCAGGCAGGTGTCCAGGTATGACATCAGAACAATAAATTTCAAATTACAGAAAAGGTATGAGAATCAGTGCTACTCTCTCACAAACTTGAGGAAGGGAGAAACAAAGATTGGAAAACATTGGAGTCCTGTCTGTTACCTACAGTGGAAAACATTACACATAAGACTGGAAAAGAGGGAAGTACAATGGATTTGGAAAGAGCCTGGTATAAGAGGAATGGGACAGGTCACAGCTGCCATAAGAGATAGTGCACTGGCTACTAACATCTCGATAGCAGCCCATAGGCTAGACAGACTAGGGATACTAATATGTGATATGGAGATTATAGTAAAGGCAGACGTAAGCACAAAACAAAACACAGTGTATCAAGAGGTAATGTTTGATAGAGTTTGATAAGGTGAGACAGTTCCTACAAGTAATAGATTTGGCCCATCATAACTCAGTGTGACTGAATGAAATAGAAAGTAAGGAGGACGGAAAGAGGAAGAATTTATATAGCGCTTTGCCACGTTAGTTTTAAAAACACTACCCATTCAGACCCCCAGCTGTGCAACCTTCCTTATATCTCTGTACATTTTATTTCATTATGGATAAAACTCCTGAGGGTACCTATTTCTTTTTGTTTAATTTTATCCCTTGTGATAAGTGAGTTTGCTTTTGGATAGAGTGGGAGGTATGCATGTATGTCTGCAGTTAAGGTGCCTGTGTGTCAAGAAAAGACTTCAGAAAGGCATCCAATATGATTTCACCCACTCCTGTTCACTAAGTCGGCATTGTTTAATTTGTTTTATGATGAACTCTATGTCTGTTATGTTGTGATGCTGAAAATCAATAAAATTATGTTTGAAAAAAAAATTAAGTATCTTCATGGCCCTCAGACCACTTCATCCATTTCAGAATGCTGGTGACACTACACGTTTTCCAAAGTGTAACCTTCCTTGCCAGCAGCATATACATGTTGGCTGGGAGGGAGGGAGGATGGAAGCACTCTGAGATGAGTAGCAGGCCCACTCTTTTTCTGCAGTGGGTCAGAACACCATCTTTCCTGTCTTTTCCCCACTTCCCTACCCTGATGTTTTGGATCATTTCATCTATGCCTTTGGACATCTTGTATCATGAGTGAGTAGTTATCTTCACAGATGATGTCAGTGCCACGCTATGGTTGGCCAGTAGGGGGTGCAAGAATGCTTGGGGGCCTTCATGCTCCTTCCCCAGGTGCTAAAAGCCTTATTTCTGTGACATACTGGGCTCCATGCCATGTCCAGAGTGGGACATCTGAGTCACATGTGAACTTTGGTCTCTCAAATGGCAGTACTGAACACTGCTGCTTTGCCACTGTTGTCAGCATTTAGCATTCTGTGAGCTCTGAGTTTAAAATCAGCATTCACACATTCCCCTGACCACCACTGCACCCCCACACTACTACACTACTTCAATGATTTTGTTTCCATTCAAATAGTACATTTCTGCACATGTACCACTACTTTAATGTTTCCACTGCTTCAATAATTTAATGATTTATCACCATTGACACAGAAAGGTTTTGTATTTTTGCAGGTTTTTGCACCTTGTCATCTGATTTTCTAATGCCATGAATTAGAAAAGCACTGTCAAATGTGTGCTCATCTCCTGCTGCTGTCCCAGAACACAGATTGTTTTCAAAGGATGCTTTATGCACTGCATGTGTCTTAAGGCTCCCAGCATTCCAACCCTAAGTCATGCGATGGAAGGAAGAGTCCAGCTAAGCATACCTTGTATGTGGGATGCAGGGAGCCTGCCTGCCATTCATTTGCCTAGAGAGGTACCTGTGTGTAGAGGAGAAGAGGAAGAAGAAAGAAGAATAACCAGCGCAGATCACCAAGGGACAACCACCGACCATGAGGGAGCAGTGTAGATTGAGACAGGCCAACTGCCAATCCCAGGGAGGCAACAATCCAGCTCACCCAATTCCTCTCCCGCCCTACCAGAGAGAAAAGGAGTTGCTGTTAGAGTGCCATTGCTATTAATGCAGCTGGATTCTGAATTGCTGTGCCTTACTTGCCCCATCACCATCATCAGACAGAGAGAGCAAGAATCATCCCAAGAATGGAGTGCTCACACTGCCTAGCGGGCACCACAACAGCCTGTGTACTTTGCAAAAAGATATTGTTTAAAAACTTTTTTTGGTAAGGTAGCAATAGGAAAGCATGACAGACCTGTGCAATATAGACTCTGCAAATGTACTGATTACAAGTGTGCAATAAGGACCTATGAAATAAAATCATAACAACTAAAGCCAGGGCAGCCTAGAAAGAAATGTAATGCATGATACTGAGTTTTGTTTGACCATTGAAATGTTGGCCTTTGCCAACTTCTGGACCCATAGCCAGGTAAAACTAAGCAAAACAAAAAAACAACCGTGCATTGTGAATTATTATAAGAGGCTTCATACGGCAACTGCCCTATATCAGTCCAGACTGTGACTGCCTTTATTTAGCCAGCCCTAGACTGGAGCCACAGAGAGGAAGGGCATTTAAAAACAAAGATCTGTGTATTTCTCAGCACTTAAGGAAGAACAACTGTGCAGCGAGCAGTTCATCAGAAAAAATGGACTGTTCTTTTAAATCAGCAAACCTCCACCGAAAGAACAGACTGTGTACGTCCCCCCCCCCAACATCAGACTTACAGGCTTCAGCGCACAGATTGTGGAAGCATGGTATATTCCACCCCTGCTGGTGTGTGTACCCAGATTTTCTTGTTGCCCACCTATAGCATTACCACAGGGGATGACATCACTGTGCTGGATATCATGAAGGCGGTCTCTAAGCTGGAGAAGTTTCCTCAAGTATAGGGTAGCAGGGTACCTAGGAACAGGAGGTAAGAGCCTTTTTGGCTGGCACCAGTGGGTCCCTTGGGCTGGCTATTACAGATGGAGAGCCCTTTGTCTAGTGTAGTCCCTGGGTGGTGCTATCCCCAGCGTTACACCCCTGCAGCACTACCCTGGACGTAGGCTGAGGGGTTTGGGTTAACTAGCTAATAATAGTTTTTTTAAACCTTTGCACAGTGCCTCCACTCAGGGTGCTTTATGTGGGTGGGATGGTGCTGGGTGTAGCCCCCTGAGATGCTACACCACCCATGATGACCAGTAACCTTCCCCAGACATGTCGCAATGCACAGTTCCCCACATTTCCACATTTTTGATTTAAAGACTTTTTCTAATAATATGCTACCAGAATTTCAAACAACAAATAACAAGATATTCATTTAGGGGGGTATTATAGGAGCTAGGAAGAGGAAACTGGAGGAGTAAGGTTATCTTATCCTATTTACACATGTACAAAGTTATTTGGTTTGGCTGGTGAACCCTCCAGCTGGGTGGCTACACACTATCAGGCAGACATACCATTCGACTTAATACATCCAGTGCCCTGGTTATCTAGCTGCTGACAAATCAGATGTTAAACATGATTATTATTAATACCCACACTGGTACCAGTCCCAGATACAGCAGAAACCCTGCAATCTCATATCATACTGGTTAAACAGATACCACAGTCCAAGATGTTGCAGGCCTGAAGAACGGTGCAGCTGGACGAGATAACCTGCTGGCTATTGATTTGAGGGTGGAGGCCACTTGGAAACTGATTCTGGTAAAACTACAGAGTACTATTTACAACCCAGGCAGGGATTGCCCTGCACTTGAAGACCTCTGAACATTCCAGGATGAGCTATGTGGATCTTACATCCAGAACATTCAGCACAATATTTGAAAGTCCCATCCAAATGCAATGAGAATGATACTTTTGTCAAGCATCCCACATTTACGTTAGACAAGGTCACATCCACTACTTTATATACCAAAAGGCATCCAGAGTAAGCTGACTGTGACACTTTTATCAAGCATCCCATACTTTAGTTACAGACAGTTACATCCAGTACAATCTATATGCCAAGAACATTATTCACAAGCAGAGTCTTATCCAGCATGCCTAGACATTGTACACTTATACCAAGCGCTCTCAGATGAAATTCTGGTCAGACACAGGTAAATTCTCTTCAGGGTATCTTAGACGTAATATGCTGTAGGCCTCCTGTCTCATGAAGTGGCAAATGCGGACTGGCAGTCAGCTCCACGATAGCAGGACTCTAACCCATAGCTACACAACTTGCAACACATTTATATGCTTTACTAGCCAGGCATCTTGCTGTGCCTGCAACTTAGCCATTTGGGCCACAGACAAGATGCATCCATTTACTTGAACTAGGCAGTCTCTTATGGGGTTAGTAGCCCAGACTGATAACTTCACTACTTCAGACTTAACAGCTCATATTTCTTAGCGGGGCTTGAGGCCCCCAAGATTACTTGCTCAGCTTTTTCCTGGCACCGGGGGGTACCAGGGTACTCATTCAGGTCCTCCACAGGTCTCTTCCACAATTGAAGGCATCCTGAAGACTTCTTCAGCTCTCTCACCGCTGAGATACTCAATCAGGGCTCTCACCACTGCATGATGTTATCTGGTCTGGTCAGCGCTCTCATCGCTGCTGGACAGCTGATCTTCGGTCCACATCATTCCCCGATGTGGGGGGGAGGGCTAGCCTCTGGAGGACAGTACTGGCAACCTCCAGACTAGCTGTTGCAGAAGGTACAATTACTGTAACTGGTAAACTTTTAACTTAAGAAAATAATAAATGGCCCCTAAAGACTGAAGGGGCTTGAATTAAGTGGCCCAGGCCTGGTGGCATGGCTGGGACCTGAGACCCCCCGTGAGGGATCCCAGCAGGCTGGAGCCTGCCCTGGCTGCTCTCTCTCTAAATCTCTGAATCTCTGAATCTCCAGACAAACTGGCAACACTGGGCCCAATTCTCAAGCGCTACACCAAGACACAAGGTGAGTGTGCCAAACAGCAGGATTCAAGCAGCAAGCTGCACCAAGACACAAGCAAGATGGGATTCACAAATGCACCATGCATGAAGGCAAAGACCCGCTGCGTCAAGTATCCCATGCTCCAGCACAGTGCCAGAAGGCAGCTAGCACCATGATGCATGGTGCGTTGTGACAGGGGTAAGACATGTAGGATGCAGGAGTGCAATTCACAAAGGAGCACCTCACAGCAGATATCAAACACCTGCTATGCTACACAGAGCTGATCTAAGGGGACTTAGAAAAAGGAAGGAAAGTGGCAGGGCAGTGATACAGGACTGAGACACAGGGCTGCAGCAGGACAGAGACAGATGACTGCCAGGAGGATGTTAGCACCACAGGCCCTACTGGGCATACAGCTGGCCAGGCAATGCAATAGGTGACATGCCCACCAGACTGCACAACATTGTGGCACTGCACAGCAGGTGCACAGACAGCAGCAACCCAGACATCAGAGACGTGTCAAGCATTTGTACCAGCCATGCACCGCCCACACGGACCTGAGCGAGGAGCAGTACATCGCACGATATTGGCTTTGCAAGGCAGCCATAGCAGAGCTTTGCCAGGAACTTGATGCCAACCTCAGAAGCAGGACTCGGAGAGGCCATGCCATAGCAATAGAGGTGAAGGTATGTACAGCCCTACGGGTACTGGTGACTGGCGGATTCCAGACACTGAGTGGCGACACCATGGGCATCTCACAGCCTTCCGTATCATGGTGCCTGAGGGCAGTCGTGGATGCCCTTGTACACAGGTCACACCAAGATATCCACCTACCCACAGATGCCCAGGAGCAACTGGCAATCAAGCAGGGATTGTACAGTATGGCAGGATTCCCACTTGAGCTTGGTGCAGTAGACTGCACACACATTGCCATAAGGGCACCATTGGACGAACCAGAGACCTATGTCAACCAGAAGGGCTACCATTCCATGAATGTACAGGTCATCTGTGACAGCAGGTGCAGGATCCTCAACATTGTGGCACAGTATCCAGGGTCCACACATGATGCGCACATCTACAGGAACTGCGGAGTGTGTGAGGCCTTCCAGAGTGGGACACTCATGGATGGCTGGCTGATTGGTAAGGCACACATGGACACATGCAGAATGGGCGGGCATGGGACGAATGTGGGCACAGCACTAATCAACACCTCCCTCCCCACAGGTGACAGTGGATACCCACAACAGCCCTGGGTAATGACACCGGTGAGGCGTCCACAGAGTGCGGCAGAGCAACGGTACAACGATGCCCATACAGCAACACGCAGTGTGATAGAGCACACATTTAGCATCCTCAAGATGAGGTTCCAGTGCCTTGACAGATCGGGGGTGCACTGCAGTATACACCTGCCATGGCATGCAAACTGTTCATAGCATGATGTGTGCTGCACAACATAGCACTGGAACATGGCACACCACTGGCAGAGGATGAGTGTGACAGGGTTAGTCCCTACCACTTCCTAAATGTACCAATTTTTTACCTTGTCTTTGGTTGCAACCACTATCTTTCCCTCTTCTGAGGCTATCCCTGTGACTTTCTGTATGGAGGCAGGTCACCTCCACACACATACTGCCCCCGAAACTTGTTCCCCTTTTCTTATTGTTCTCTATTTTTCCAGCTTGGTACATTGGAATAAGGTAATTTGCTGGTGGTATGGGCAAAAGCCTTGCAGGCAAACAGGAAGGACAACAAGAATGTCTGCTATGATATTTTTTTTTACATCTAATACGTATAAGAATAGAGAAAGGTTTGTGTGAGGAAAATAAATACCTCTGAACAAAGGTAACACATTGGAGGGCTTCTGAAATAAAGAGAGGCATTTTGTTAGGAGCTAGCCAGTATATAAATGGCACCTATATTACAGACTGGGTTACCTGTTGTTCTTAAGTATTTTTGTTCATATTCCATTCAAGTAACCCAGCCCCCCCCCTTGCCTAAGCAGCAAGCAACACCCTGAACAAACATTGAAGTAGCTCTTGTTGTTTGGCAGAAATGTTTTTTCCTTGTTGATAGCGCTTATTTGTTTTTAAAGTAAAGGACTTGAGCCACATTTAGGCTCTTCTTGGGAATGTTTCCCCAAGAAAATTGTAATGCCATTTTGCTTAAGGAGAGAGCTACAGCTCTCTGAGTTTGCTCTGCTGCTGGGGAGAAAGCCCTGCAGACAGTTTAATTTTGCAAACCGTCAGTTGTGCCCTGCCAGTAGCATTGAGCTAATTCAAATTGTCCAAAAGCTGGAAAACCTGAAGCCCTTTTATCAAACCTTTATTAAGAGTGTTCCTTTTGTTGTCCTGCAGTCTGAGTTTAATATAATTAAGGCTGTCTTTAGCCAAGTACATTTAGGTAGGTCCAAGTAAGGCTTTAGCTGTTTGTATCCTCTACAACTGCAAGACAAGAAGACACACCTTAATAACAAGCATTTGTCAATGCCAAATGTTGTCTTGCTGGCAGTGGCATTGGTAGTGCAGGAGTTAGAGAGATTCATAATAGGAATGGCAGTGAAGTTTTGAACTGATGCCAACCCACCCCCACCCTGCAGAGACTGACAGGCATTGGGGTGTTCCTTTGGGTGTTGACCATAGTGCTCATGCCATTTCACCTCTCCTTATCCTGCAGACACCAAGTGTTGCGGTGTGCATTGGGGTCTTTGGGCTTTGTGCTCGCCCCATTCCATAAAGAAATACACTGAGATGGGTGCAGTATAGGACAGTGGGGTGAACTTTGGAGCCAAAGCGTCCAAGGCACATCTTGATGATTGTCACTGGCTGCAGGGTGGGGTTGGGGGTGGAATGCCGTGAGCATTACGCCCAACAATCCCAAGTCACACCCCTGACACCTGTCAGTCTCTACAGGGTAGGGCGTTACGGTTGGAAACTCTAATGCCCGAGGCATTTTCACTCCAATATTTCAACATGGACTTTTTGTGACCCTACCTCATGAACAGTGGCACTATCAGTTCGGTAGCCGAAAGGTGATTTTTGCACAGTGACTGTGCCATTTAGCGCCACAGGTGCGAAAACACATTTTGCACAGAATGTGAAAAATGACAGCTGTACTTTTCATGAGGAGGTACAAAAAAATGGCAATGTTGAAAATCTGGAGTGAAAATATGAAAAATTGGTGAAGTCATGAGCGTGCATAGAAACTGGGCAACGCACGCCTGTAATGCAATTATTTGGGGAATTTTTTTAACCAAATTTATAGCATAGGCATTTTGGGACCTCTGCTCATAAACAGTGGCACTGCAATTTTGTTAATCTGTCCAGAAAGTTGATTTCCCACAGTGACTGAGCCATTGTGCGCCAGATGTGCGAAAACACAGTTTAGGCAGGATGTGAAAAATGACAGCTGTACTGTTCATAAGGAGGTGTGAAAAAATGGCAATGTTGAAAATCTGGAGTGAAAATATTAAAAACTGCTGAAGTTACGAGCATGTGTGGAAACTGCAAAACGCACACTCGTAACACCGTCATCTTTTGGAATATTTTCACCAAATTTGCAACATAGGCTTTCTGGGGCCCCACCTCATAAACAATGGCACTGACATTTTGGTAATTGGTCCCAAAAGGTGATGCTGTGCAGTGATCACAAAATCACCTTTTGGGACTGAGTAATGAAATGACAGTGCATGTGTTCAAGAGATGGGGTCCCAAGAACCCCATGTTGAAAATCTGGAGCCAAAATTCAAACAAGCATTTGTCAATGCTGAATATTGTCGCGCTGGCATTAGCCTTGGTAGTGCAGTGCGGGAAAACATTTTGGGCAGGATGTGAAAAATGACAGCTGTACATTTCATAAGGAGGTGTAAAAAAATGCCAGTGTTGAAAATGTGGCATGTAAATATAGCAAATTTGCGAAGTTACAAGGGTGCGTGGGAAATATGCAACACATGCTTGGAACACTGCAATTTTATGGGCGTTCAGCACCAAATTTTCAACATAGGCATTTTAGCACCTCTGCTCATGTACAGTGTCACTGTTATTTCCTCAAAGTGTGAGAGTGATTTCGCTGGCGACCACACCGCTACTCTATGCGCTGGAAGTGCGAAACACATTTTGGGCAGGAATATGGAAATGACGGCTGTACATTGTTCATCAAGAGGTGTGGAAAATGGCAATGGTGAAAATCCAGAGTAAAATATCACAAATGCATGAGTATGAGCGCAGTATGCAATCTGCCAATGCACGCTTGTAACACAGTCATTTTAGGAGTATCATCACCAAATTTTCAACATAGGCATTTTAGGACCTCTGCTCATGAACTGTGTCACTGTCATTTTCATAACCTGGCCCAAACACTGATTTCCCACAGCGACTGCGCTATTGTGTGCTGGAAGTGCGGAAACACATTTCGGGCAGGATGTGGAAAATGACAGCTGTACTGTTCACAAGGAGGTGTACAAAAATGACAATGCTGAAAATCTGGCATTAAAATATTGCAAATTCGCAGTTACGAGCCTGCGTAGCAACTGCGCAATGCACGCTCATAAAACAGGCATTTGTTGGATTTTTTCACCAAATTTGGAACATAGGCTTTTTGAGAGGCCACCTCATGAACACTGGCACTGTCATTTTGTTAAAGGGTCCGGAAAGGTGATTTTGTGCAGTGACTGTGAAATCACGTTTTGAGGCCGATTAACGCCATGACAGTGATAGAATTCATGAGGAGGGGCCCCAAAAACCCCATGTTGAAAATATGGTGCCAAAATTCCAACAAATGCCCGAGATATGCAGCAAAGTTGAAAAAACCCTATTCATTCCATTATACAGCTTAGCGGCATTTCCTCAGTTCGCGGTCGGCTTTGAAGAGTGCAGACTTGTTCCCGTCCACCTAAGATCGCGCCAGACCAGAGGTGTATGAGGTGGGGGTGAGGGGGTGGGGAGGCAGAGTGCACAGTGGGTTGGTGCTGGTGGGGGCAGGAGACTACGAGGGATCATTTTATGTTACAGGAAGAAAAAAAACTAACATCGCGGACAGTTTTTTTTCAGGGGATTTGGCACGCTGGGGTGGGCTCCCAGTGTGCCACCTAACTGTTTTGGGGGGGTTGCTGCAGCCGACGGGGATTGTGCATCCTTGTCGGCAGACAATGGGAGGTGAATTTATGCCGATGGGGATTGGGCACCCCCCGTCGACACACAGTGACAGCAGTGGGGGGGGAGGCAAGAGCCAAGGGGGATTGGGCACCCCCTCAGCATATAAGAAATGTGGGGGGCTGATTTATGCCGATGAGGAGTGGGCTCCCCTGTTAGCACACAATGAAAGTGGGGGGAGGCGAGAACCGAGGGGGCTTGGGCACCCCCCTCGGCATATAGGAAATGGGGGGCTGCTGTATGCTGACGGGAGTGGGCTCTCGCCGAAAATTTGAGCGGCCACAGGTTAGCTGGGGATTGGGCACCCCCAAGTCGTGTCACATGGTTAAGTCACATGTTGCTAATGAGAAAGATGTAGGAAGGGTCTGCTGCATCTGACAAGCTTTGCTTGGATTGCAGCAGACCTTTCCTTAGATGTGCTCACCACATTAGCATGCATGGTGTACTGCCGCTGATTGGGGAATGAGGGACGCACCTACTGATGCGTGCCCTGCATTTGCCCAACAGCAGCCGTGCCTCCAAATCTGCACTACCACAAGATGTTGACTTGCGTGCAGGCATGGCAAGCCAACATAAAAAGGGTATGCATAACTGGGAGTTGGTGTTCTACACCAAGCACAGTAATGTTAATTTACTGCATGTGGTTTTCTCCACAGGTTTAAAAGTTAATATGGTTTAAAGGAAATAAAATAAGCAGTCATTTAAAACAAATACCTTTGGTTAGTAGCTATAGTTGAAGCAGAGCTCTTCTCAACCCCCAGAAGTCTGTGTGTGGTGAGAGTCTGCTGCATTCTGACTTGGACTATAGTGAATCAGAGGCCCCTTGTGGGCTATTTTTATAATTAAGGACCTGTCACTCAAACACAGGGGAATGTGCTATGGGATAGAAAAACCTTAGCACAATACATTATTTTACGAGAAATATTGCAATAGATCACTTAGTGAGAATATAGCAATCTAAAATGTGTACAATATTGTTTTTAAAGCTATTAAAAGAGTTATCTTTCTGTTGAAGATACTGTGTCACCTGATCAGGTGGGAGGGAATAAAAGCTCTACCTGAACAGGTCTCATGGGATAGTGGGTCAGTTGTTGCTGATCAGTGGTGAGAGAAGGTTCCTGTTGAGGACGTAGAGACTTTTCATTTCTGTTATTACAGTTGTTAATTTTTGTTTTGTTACTTTATTTGAAAAAGCTGTTAATTGAAAAGGGTGCAATAAAAGGAGTTTATAACTTTAATAAACATCCCACTGGACAACGTGGGTTGCACCTTATTCTTGAGTTGTGTCCATCTATAGAACCCATACTATAACAAGTGGTGTGAGAAGTATGATGTTTATTAAAGTTATAAACTCCTTTTCTTGCACCCTTTTCAATTAACAGCTTTTTCAAATAAAGTAACAAAACAAAAATGAACAACTACCGACTGAGCTAGATGTGGCATATGAGAGATTGGAACACACTGGCCAAGTCAGGGAGGTACACATTAACCCTACACTGAATACCCACCAGCACACTCAACTACAACAAGTGTTAACTACATTTGCAGATACTTTCACTAATGTACCTGGTCGAGCTATAGGCAGTGAGCATGATATTCGTACCACTCAGAATACTCCCATACATCAAAAGCCTTATCGCCTGCCAATACATGTATTGGAAGAAGTGATCAAGGAAGTGAGGTCCATGGAGCGGCTAGGAATAATCCAACCTTCCCGCAGTGCCTGGTCATCACTGATGGTGATAGTTAATAAGAAGAAAGGGGGTATTCGCATTTGTTTAGATTTCTGAAAGGTGAATGCTGCCTCCCTTTTTAACAGATATCCTATGCCTAGGATAGATGACATTATCGATCGTCTGGGGAATGCTAGGTATATATCAACACTTGACCTCACGAAAGAGTACTGGCAGACACCCCTAACCCCTCAGTCCAGAGAGAAAACAACATTTAGTACCCCGGTGGGATTGTTTGAATTCATCACTATGCCCTTTGGTTTTCATGGAGTGCCAGCTACTTTTCAGCGGTTCATGGACCAAATGCTGCAGCCATATGCCTCGTTTTGCACGGCATATTTGGATGACGTGGTGGTATTCAGTCCTGATTGGGAAACCCATCTACATAATTTAAAGCAGGTCCTAGGGACAATCAAAAAAACGGGTGTCACCATTAACCCCATAAAGTGCAGCATGGGACAGACAAAAACAAAATACCTTGGGTATATTATAGGGAATGGGATTATCCGGCCAGAAGTTAGTAAGGTAGAAGCTGTATCTATGTGTGGAATACCTTGGACTAAGAAACAAGTCCGTGCCTTCTTAGGACTGGCAGGATATTACAGACGTTTTATTTCAAGGTTTTCAGCAATATCAGGACCACTGACGGAATTAACAAAACAGAAGTATGCAAATAAAGTAGATTGGACCCAAGAATGTGATGAAGCATTTAGACAGATAAAAGCCACTTTATGTGCATACCTGGTGTTAAGAAGCCCAGATTTTGAAAAACCTTTTATTGTGCAGACAGATACATCAGGGGTAGGTCTGGGAGCAGTGCTAACACAAGTCATAGATGGGGAGGAACATCCTATCATTTACACGAGTAGAAAACTACATGTGAGAGAGTGTAGATACGGCACTGTCGAAAGAGTGTCTGGCACTTAAGTGGGCAATAGAAGCCCTTAAGTACTACCTCTGGGGATCAGAATTTACTGTTATCACGGACCACAGCCCTCTCTGTTGGTTACATCAGATGCAGGAGAAAAATCCCTGCATAATGAGGTGGTATTTGGCTTTACAACCATACCGGTTTAAAGTAATGCATAAAAAGGGAAGTGACCATGCTAATGCCGATTTCTTGTCTCGATATGGGGCTGGCATAGAGGATGCATCTAGCAATGTTGAAGAAACTCTCACTGATGAATAAATAGTTTGGGTATCTAACCAGAAAACTCAGAATAGGAATGATACTTGAAAAGATCTCAGGGTAATAGAAGAAAATGATGATTTTGTTGTAAATGGCACCTTGGGTGCTAGAATAGTATGGGACCCTGAGATGGAGCTTCTCGAAGTGGGTGGGCCGGAGCTCCTCCAACCCTCGGATGATAGGGGGTTGGACTTTATGATCAAGGAATCAGAACATTCTGTCCTCAAATTGTTGGTTGTACATTGTGTATTAACCCAAAAGATGTTTAATATCCCAGGGCATGTGTGGAATTGATATGTTTGATGTCAGTATATTTATTGTGGGGCCCTGGGATGGAACTCCTGAGAGTGGGTGGGCGGGAGTTCCAACCCCTCCAGGGTATTTCAAGGAGGAACCTGTTAAAACATGATTCCTCTTTTCAAGGGGTGGTAAATGTGATAGGGTTAGTCCCTGCCACTTCCTAAATGTACCAATTCTTTATCTTGTCTTTGGTTGCAACCACTATCTTTCCCTCTTCTGAGGCTATCCCTGTGACTTTCTGTATGGAGGCAGGCCACCTCCTTACACATCCACCCTGAAACTTGTTCCCCTTTTCTTATTTTTCTCTATTTTTCCAGCTTGGTACATTAGAATAAGGTAATTTGATGGTGGTATGGGCAAAAGCCTTGCAGACAAACAGGAAGGACAAGAAGAATGTCTGCTACGATATTTTTTTTACATCTAATCCGTTTAAGAATACAGCAATGTTTGTTTAAGGAAAATAAATGCCTCTGAACAAAGGATAACAAATTGGAGGGCTTCTGAAATAAAGAGAGGCATTTTATTAGGAGTTAGCCAGTATATAAATGGCACCTATATTACAGACTGGGTTACCTGTTGTTCTTAAGTATTTTTGTTCATATTCCATTCAAGTAACCCAGCCCCCCCCCCTTGCCTAAGCAGCAAGCAACACCCTGAACAAACATTGAAGTAGCTCTTGTTGTTTGGCAGAAATGTTTGTTCCTTGTTGATAGCGCTTATTTGTTTTTAAAGTAAAGGACTTGAGCCACATTTAGGCTCTTCTTGGGAATGTTTCCCCAAGAAAATCGCAATGACATTTTGCTTAAAGAGAGAGCTACAGCTCTCTGAGTTTGCTCTGCTGCTGGGGAGAAAGCCCTGCAGATAGCTTAATTTTGCAAACCGTCAGTTGTTCCCTGCCAGTAGCATTGAGCTAATTCAAAATGTCCAAAAGCTGGAAAACCTGAAGCCCTTTTACCAAACCTTTATTAAGAGGGTTTCTTTTGTTGTCCTGCAGTCTGAGTTTAATATAATTAAGGCTGTCTTTAGCCAAGTACATTTAGGTAGGTCCAAGTAAGGCTTTAGCTGTTTGTATCCTCTACAACTGCAAGACAAGAAGACACACCATAATAACAAGCATTTGTCAATGCCGAATGTTGATTGCATTGGTCTGTTGAACTCGCTCAGTGGCCCTCTGTCACTGGCTCAGTCTGTTTGTCCCAGTGCTACAGGCTGCTGTTTTGTAGTGGGCTGCTGTCTGCATTGGTACCTTGTTCTGCTGAGGAAGAAATATGCAGCTGTCCCGACAGAGCTCCATTGAGGTGGCTCACTCCCCCTCTCTGACTTGCTCATTCTATTTTTCCTGGCGCTGCAGGCTGCCCTTTTGTACTGGGCTCCTGCCTGTGTTGGTGGCTTTTTCTACCCACAAAGAAATCCACAGCTGTCCCGACAGAGCTCCGTCGAGGTCGCTCACTCCGCCTGTCTCACTCATTCATTCTGGTTCTCCTGGCGCTGCAAGCTTGTCCCTTTTGTACGGGCTCCTGCCTCTGTTGGGCGCCTTTTCTGCCCACAAAGAAATGTGCAGCAGTCCCGACAAAGCTCAGTTGAGCTCGCTCACTCCCCTTCTCTCACTCGCTCATTCTATTCTGCCAGCGCTGCAGGCTGCGCTTTTCTACTGGGCTCCTGCCTGCATTGCTGCCTTCTTATGCCCACAAAGAAATTTGCAGGAGTTACAGTACAGATCTGTTGAGCTCACTCACTTGCTTATTCTGGTTTTCCTGCCACTGCAGGCTGCCCTTTTGTACTGGGCCCCTGCATGCATTGCTGCCTTTTTCTGCCCACAAACAAATCTGCAGCAGTCCCAACAAAGCCCTGTTGAGCTCACTGACTCCCCCTCCCTCACTCGCTCATTCTGTGTCTCCTGGTGCTGCAGGCTGCCCTTATGTACTGGGCTCCTGCCTGCATTGGCGGCTTTTTCTGGCCAGAAAGAAATCTGAAGCAGTCCCGACACAGCTCCACTGAGCTCGCTCACTCCCCCTCTGTCACTCTCACATTCCATTCCTGCCGGCGCTGCAAGCTGGCCATCTGTACTGGGCTCCTGCCTGCATTGCCGCATTTTCTGCCCACAAAGAAATCTGCAGCAGTCACAGTAGAGCTCCGTTGAGCTCGCTCACTACTGCTCTGTTACTTGCTCGTTCTGTTTCTCTTGGCACCGCAGACTGTGTTTTGTATGGGTCTCCTGGCTGCATTGGCACCTTTGTCTGTCCACAAAGAAATCTGCAGCTGTCCTGACAGAGCTCCGTTGAGGTCGCGCAGCCTCCCTCTCTCATCACTCATTCTGTTTGTCCTGCCGCTGCAAGCTGCCCTTTTGTACCGGGTTCCTGCCTGCACTGGCGCCTTTTTCTGCCCACAAAGAAATCTCTGCAGTCCTGATAGAGCTCCGTTGAGCTAAGTCCCCTTGTCTTACTCGCTCATACTGTTTTTCCCACTGCTGCAGGCTGGCCTTTTGTACTGGGCTCCTGCCTGTATTGACGCCTTTTTCTGCCCACAAAGAAATCCGCAGCAGTCCTGACAGCGCTTCAGTGAGTTCGCCCACTCCCCCTCCCTCACTCACTCTCTCATTCTGTTTCTCCCAGTGCTGCAGGCTGCCCTTTTGTACTGGGCTCTTGTGTTGGGGCCTTTGTCTGCCCACAAACAAATCTGCAGCAGTCCCGACAGAGCTCAGTTGAGCTCGATCACTCCCCCATCTCACTCGGTCGATCTTAATCTGTTCCAAACACTGATTTCCCAGAGTGACCATGCTACTGTCTGGCAGGAGTGCAAAAACATATTGTAGCCAGGATGTGAAAAATGACAGCTGTAGTGTTCATAAGGAGTTGTGGAAAAATACCACTGTTGAAAATGTGGCATGACAGTATTACAAATTTGCGAAGTTACAAGGGTGCGTGGAAACAGTTCAATGCATGCTTGTAACACAGTCATGTTATGGCAGTCCCGACAAAGCTCCGTTGAGCTCGCTCACTCTCCTTCTCTCACTCGCTCATTCTGTTCTGCCGGCGCTGCAGGCTGCCCTTTTCTACTGGGCTCCTGCCTGCGTTGCTGCCTTCTTATGCCCACAAAGAAATTTGCAGCAGTTACAATACAGCTCTGTTGAGCTCACTCACTCGCTCATTCTGGTTTTCCTGCCACTGCAGGCTGCCCTTTTGTACTGGGCCCCTGCATGCATTGCTGCCTTTTTCTGCCCACAAACAAATCTGCAGCAGTCCCAACAAAGCTCCATTGAGCTCACTGACTCCCCCTCCCTCACTCGCTCATTCTGTGTCTCCTGGTGCTGCAGGCTGCCCTTTTATACTGGGCTCCTGCCTGCATTGGCGGCTTTTTCTGGCCAGAAAGAAATCTGAAGCAGTCCCGACACAGCTCCACTGAGCTCGCTCATTCCCACTCTGTCACTCTTGCATTCTGTTTCTGCCAGCGCTGCAAGCTGGCCATTTGTACTGGGCTCCTGCCTGCATTGCCGCATTTTCTGCCCACAAAGAAATCTGCAGCAGTCACAGTAGAGCTCCGCTGAGCTAGCTCACTACTGCTCTGTCATTTGCTCATTCTGTTTCTCTTGGCGCTGCAGACTGTGCTTTTGTATGGGGCTCCTGGCTGTGTTGGCACCTTTGTCTGTCCACAAAGAAATCCGCAGCTGTCCCGACAAAGCTCCGTTGAGGTTGTGCAGTCTCCCTCTCTCATCGCTCATTCTGTTTGTCCTGGCGTTGCAAGCTGCCCTTTTGTACGGGGCTCCTGCCTGCATTGGCGCCTTTTTCTGCCCACAAAGAAATCCCAGCAGTTCTGATAGAGCTCCATTGAGCTCACTAAGTCCCCTTGTCTCACTCACTCATACTGTTTCTCCCACCACTGCAGGCTGGCCTTTTGTACTGGGCCCCTGCCTGTACTGATGCCTTTTTCTGCCACAAAGAAATCCGCAGCAGTCCTGACAGCGCTTTGGTGAGTTCGCTCACTCCCCCTCCCTCACTCGCTCTCTCGTTCTGTTTCTCCCAGTGCTTCAGGCTGCCCTTTTGTACTGGACTCTTGTGTTGAGGCCTTTGTCTGCCCACAAACAAATCTGCAGCAGTCCCAACAGAGCTCAGTTGAGCTCGGTCACTCCCTCTCACTGGTCGATCTTAATCTGTCCCAAATACTGATTTCCCAGAGTGACTGTGTATTGTCCGCAGGAGTGCAAAACATATTTTAGCCAGGACGTGAAAAATGACAGCTGTAGTGTTCATAAGGAGTTGTGAAAAAATGCCACTGTTGAAAATGTGGCGTGGCAGTATTAGAAATTTGCGAAGTTACAAGGGTGTGTGGAAACAGTTCAATGCACGCTTGTAACATAGTCATGTTATGGAGTTTCGTCACCAAATTTTCAACATAGGGATTTTAGGACCTCTGCTCATGAACAGTGCCACTGTCATTTTCTTAATCTGTCCCGGACACTGACTTCCCACAGTGACCACGTTATTCTGCGCCGGAACTGTGAAAACATATTTTGGTCAGGATGTGAAAAATGACAGTTGTACTGCTTATAAGGAAGTGTGAAAAAATGGCACTGTTGAAAATCTGGTTGACAATATTACAAATCTGCGAAGTTACAAGGGTGCGTGGAAAGTGCTCAATGCACACTTGTAACACAGTGAATTGATGGGCTATCATCACCAAATTTTCAACATAGGCATTTTAGGACCTCTGCTCATGAACAGTATCATTGTCATTTTCTTAATCTGTCCTGAACACTGATTTTCCACAGCGACCGCTCTATTCTGAGCTAGAAGTGTGAAAACACATTTTGGCCAGGATGGGAAAAATGACAGCTGTACTGCTCACAAGGAGGTGTGACAAAATGCCAATGTTGAAAATCTGGCATGAAAATATTGTAAATTCACGAAGTTACAAGTGTATGTAGCAACTGCGCAATGCACACTCGTAAAACAGTCATTTTTTGAATTTTTTCCACCAAATTTGAAACATAGGCTTTTTGAGACCCCGCCTCATGAACACTGGCACTGTCGTTTTGTTAATTGGCCCCGAAGGGTGATTCTGTGCAGTGACCATGAAACCACCTTTCTGGGCCGATTAACGCCATGACAGTTCAAGAATTCATGAGGAGGGGTCCCAAAAACCCCATGTTGAAAATTTGGTGAAAAAATTCCCAAAAATGCCCAGGATATGCACCAAAGTTGAAAAAACCCTATTTGTTACATCATACAGCTAACCGGCATTTCCTCAGTTCGCGGTCGGCTTTGAAGAGTGCAGACGTGTTCCCAGTCCAGCGAAACATAGAAACATAGAAACATAGAATTTGACGGCAGATAAGGACCGCTTGGCCCACCCAGTCTGCCCATTTCCTACCTACTGGATAAGCTGCAGATCCTAGTTAACCAGCAGCCTACTTCTTCTTACCCCCACCCCCAGAATTGCCTTATGACCGTCCCATGCATGCTTGAATTCCACCACTGATTTTGACTCTAACCTCCTCCGAAGGCCGCTCCATGCATCCACAACCTCTCTGTGAAAAATACTCCTTAAATTACCTCTGAGCTGCCCCTCTATCTTCAAATTGTACCCTCTTGTTCTTGCACACCTCTTTTTTGAAAGATGCTACCCTCTTGACTTTTTGATTCCCTTGAGGTACTTGAAAGTTTCTATCATGTCCCCCCTCTCCCTCCTTTCCTCGAGGCTATACATATTAAGCTCCTTAAGTCTCTCTTCATATGTCTTCCGGTGCAGACCCTGCACCATTTTAGTTGCCCTCCTCTGGACAGCTTCCATCCTGTCTATGTCTTGGCGGAGATTGGGTCTCCAGAACTGCACACAGTACTCCAGATGGGGTCTCACCAGCTGTCTGTACAGAGGGATAATATCTTCTTGTTTTCTACTGGTGATGCCTCTCCCTATGCATCCCAGTATCCCCCCAGCCCTCCTTGCTGCCCTCTCACATTGCTTGTCCACCTTTAGGTCATCTGATATGACTACCCCCAGGTCCCTTTCCATTTTTGTTGTTGTTAGTATCTCACCCCATTGTGTACTCTTCCCTAGGTTTTTGTTTCCCAGGTGCATTACCTTGCACTTTAGCATTGAATCTAAGCTGCCATACATTTGACCATTCCTCTAACCTTGCCAAGTCCTTCTCATCCTTTCCACCCACCCTGTGCATCAACTCTGTTGCAGATCTTAGTGTCATCTGCAAAGAGACATACTTTTCCTTCCAGTCCTTCCACAATGTCGCTTATAAAGACATTGAAGAGGACCGGTCCTAATACTGAACCCTGCGGTACCCCACTAGTAACCCTCCTTTCTTCTGAGTGGACTCCATTTACTATTACCTCTGTGTCCTATTCTCCAGCCAATTCTTACTCAGGCTGTCATCTTGGGACCCACCCAGGCTGGCTAACTTGTATATTAATCTTTTGTGGGACTGCGCCAAATGCCTTGTTAAAGTCTAGGTAGGCCATGTCCACAGCCCTCCCTGATATACTACTTTGGTCACCCAGTCAAAGAAATCTATCAGATTTGTCTGGCATGACCTTCCCGCTGTGAATCCATCTGCCTAGGGTCCTGTGCCCTCTGCCTCTAGATACCTGGACAATTCTTTCCTTCAGAAGTGATTCCATCATTTTCCTATCACTGAGGTTAAACTAACAGGTCTGTAGTTTCCTGCTTCTGCCTTGCTCCCACTTTGTGAAGGGGAATCACATCTGCCTCCTCCAGTCCTCGGGTACCACCCCATCCTCCCATGATTTGTTAAAAGGGTAGTCAGTGATGTCACTAGTTCTACCTTAGCTCTTTTAGAATTCTGGGATGAATCCCATCAGGCCCCATTGCTTTGTCCACCTTCAGTTTTAAGAGTTCTTTCAGAACCCTTTCTTCTGTAAATGGGCTGGTATCAACTTCGTATCAGAGTGTTACTACTGTTTGTTTTATGTACCTCCTCTTCATTTGTAAATACTGAGCAAAAATATTTGTTTAGTATCTCTGCTTTTTCACAGTCTCCCTCTGCCCACCCTCCCTCCCCTTTATTAAGCCTCACTATCCCTCCCTTGGTCTTCCTTCGCTCCCTGATGTACCTATAAAAGGTTTTATTCCCCTTCTTAACTGAGTTGGCTATCTTTCCTCGGTTTGGGCCTTTGCTGTTCTGACTGCCTTCCCAGCCTCCTTTTGCTTTAACTGATACAGTTCTCTGCCCTGCTCCTTCTGCGATTCCTTGTACTTCCTGAATGCTTTCTTTTCTCTTGAACCTTCACTGCCATTCTTTGAGAACCATAGTGGTTTTTACATTGTCTTGTTTTGTTTATTTGCTTCACATAAAGGCTTGTTACCTCTGTGATGGCAGTTTTTATTATTCCCATTGTTCTTCCACCCTCCTTCCTGCCCATTTGCTAGTGCATCTTAGGCACTCACCCATTTTGGCAAACTCAGCCTCCTAAAGTCCAGTACTTTTGTCTTTGTATGGCTTGACTCTATTGCTGTGTTTATTGTGAACCATACTGTTCGATGGTCACTAGTTCACAGATGGCTACCCACTTCTACATCTGTGATCCTCTCTCCATCTCCATTTGAGAGAATCAAGTCTAATGTTGCTCCCTCTCGAGTGGGCTCCAGTACTAGTTGTCTAAGGCATGCCCCCTGTAGGGCATCTAGAATAACTGCACTCTTCAAAGTGGCAGCTGCAACTGCACTCCAGTTAACATCTGGCATATTCAGATCACCCATCAGCAATATCTCCCCTTTTTCTGCCATTCTAAGTATACTTTCTATCATTTCCCTGTCCATTTCCTCCCCCTGGAAGGGGGTCTGTATACAACCCCTGTGCGGATTGTGGTGCCATTGCCTGTCTCCAAATTTACCCACAGTGCTTCTTCTCCTCCCTGTTTATCCTTTTGTTCTGTTGTTTTATTCCTTCCCTTATGTAAAGAACTACTCCTCCTCCTCTTTACCCTCCCTGTCCCTCCTGTAGACAGTGTATCCTGGTATGTTTATGTCCCAGTCATGGTTTTGTGTAGCATGTTTCTGTGACTGCCACAATATCCAGATGTTCCCTCCTCCATCAAGGCCACTAATTCAGGAGCTTGAAGATCGAAGATCGTCTACAGCTCCGGAGGTAAGTATGGGGTATGGGGGGTGTGGGGAGGCAGGGTGCACAGTGGGTGGGTGCGGGTTGTGGGGGGGCAGGGAGACTACGAGGGACCGTTTCCTTTTTTACAGGTTGAAACAAAAATAACACATCGGGGGACCATTTTCCGATTTAACAGGTGCTTTGGCACGCTGGGGTGGGCTCCCAGTGTGCAACCTGTGTGGGTGGGTTAGCCGATGGGGGATTGAGCACCTCCACTGGCAAACAAGGCAAGGGGGAGGGGAGCTGCAGGAGCCGAGGGGGATTGGACACCCCCTCGGCTACAGCAACGGAGGGGGAGTATCATTATTCTGACGGGGATTGGGCACCCCCATCGGCAGGAACAAAATGGGAGGGTGGGGGATAATCATTATGCCGAAGGGGACTGGGCACCCTGTCGGCAGGAACAGTGGGGGATAATCATTATGCCGATGGGGATTGGGAACCTCATCAGCAGGAACAAAAGGGGATAATCATTATTCCAACGGGATTGAGGCACCCGTCCGGCAGGAACAATGTGGGGTTACAGAATGCCCCACGGGAGTGAGCTCCCCGTCGGCAAGTAAACATGGTGGGGGAGAGGGGGTATATTGTTTGTGAACATGGCGGCAACCCACCGCCATGTTCACAAACAATATCAGGGATCCCACATCCCGTCCTGCAATGACGGGTCGCTTCCTCATAGCAGCGGATGGCTGATGCTGCAATGACCAAGCGGCCCCTGATTGCAGCGGCTGATTTTTTAGAAAGTTGTAGCACGCTGGCTGAACTAGTGTCAGCAGCAGCGTGCCACGGCATTGGGGGATGGGGGACAAGCCTTTGCAGGCTCTGGGGGCATTGGGCACAACAGTGCCATGCCTCCACAACCTGCTTGTGGAGAAAGCTGACGCAACATGTTTCTTGCGCATGCGTGCAATCAACATAAAAAGGGTCTGCATAACTGGGAGTTGGTGTTCTACACCAAGCAAAGTAATGTTAATTTACTGCATGTGATTTTCTCCACAGGTTTAAAAGTTAATATGGTTTAAAGGAAATAAAATAAGCAGTCATTTAAAACAAATACCTTTGGTTAGTAGCTATAGTTGAAGCAGAGCTCTTCTCAACCCCCAGAAGTCTGTTTGTGGTGAGAGTCTGCTGCATTCTGGCTTGGACTATAGTGAATCAGCGGCCCCTTGTGGGCAATTTTTATAATTAAGGACCTGTCACTCAAACACAGGGGAATGTGCTATGGGATAGAAAAACCTTAGCACAATACATTATTTTGAGAGAAATATCGCAATAGCTCACTCAGTGAGAATATAGCAATCTAAAATGTGTACAATATTGTTTTTAAAGCTATTAAAATAATTATCTTTGTGTTGAAGATACTGTGTCACCTGATCAGGTGGGTGGGAATAAAAGCTCTACCTGAACAGGTCTCAAGGGATAGTGGGTCAGTTGTTGCTGATCAGTGGTGAGAGAAGGTTCCTGTTGAGGACATAGAGACTCTTCTTTTTATTTCTGTTATTATAGTTGTTAATTTTTGTTTTATTACTTTATTTGAAAAAGCTGCTAATTGAAAAGGGTGCAAGAAAAGGAGTTTACGACTTTAATAAACATCCCACTGGACAACGTGGGTTGCAGCTTATTCTTGAGTTGTGTCCATCTGTAGAACCCACACCGTAACAATGAGGATGCACCCAGTGAGGATGGTGACACTGCAGGGGAGGAGGAGGAGAAGACTGTGGGGCCAGCCCCTGACTGGCGACAGCAAGGCCAGGCACAACACACAATAGTAGAAGAACGGGTGCGAGCGCAGCTAATTGCAGCACACTTCAGAGGAGCACACAATAGTATGCATGGCCACAGGTACGCCAACACCACCATGCTGCATGCAGGCCCTGAACCACAGCCCCAGGACCATGGGAATACCACACGCATGCAGCAGTGGCACCTACAACAGGCACACTGGGCAGCAGTGCCATGCCAATGCAGGGAACGACAATGCAGTGCCAGGAACCCAGGGTCCACCGCGGAGCGCACACACAGCAGGTGGACCGGAACAGCTGCGGCAAGATGGAAGTGTCACCGCCTGGGCCACCACACAGACAGTGGTAGCACAGGTGATACAGATGTGCCCATTGCCTGTGTGCCATCCCAGATGGTGCAGCACACAGTGACGTGGACAGCGGCAAGGGCATTCGGGTGTCCAATGCTAGCAGGGGTGACATGAGCATGAGCAGAGTGATGTTGGGATGGGGGACTGTGTAGGGCAGTCACACAGTGGACACAGTGTTAGGCAGCGGGACTGCACATGCTGGGGCTGGAGCCACATACAAGTGGCACACAGCACACCATTGCCGGTGCTAACATGTAATGGCAGTGCACAGTGAGCACCAGAGGTAGGCAGAATGGGGACATGGGGGACTGTGTGGGTGAGAGGCCACACGCACCATGAAGCAGTGCCACAGGGGATGCACAAGGGTGGGTGCAGTGCATCACAGGCAGCAGGACATGGGTGTGTCATGGTACACCCATAAGACATGTCATGTGGACTGGCACAGTGCCACCGGAGGCATGCCCCCCCCACACAGCCGAGGTACCCTGCAGAAGCACAGTGTGCGGTGACAGGGGGGATGGCAGGCACAGCTCTGCACGGTGCACTGTGCAGTGCAGCAGGTAGCCGCAAGTCACACTGTGCATCAGCCACAGCTATACTACCTGCATGCCAAGTTATCCCATACGCAATGCACAGTGTGTTGCATGCTGTGTGCCGACACAAGCTGCATAGCATGTGCCACACAGCATGTGACTCATGAGGAAAAGCAGAGAACACATGGAACAGAGCCATCAGCCCATGTAGGGGCTCAGTAGTGCAGACTAGGCTGCACAGGATGGTGAAGCACAGGCACAGCCCCAGCCACACTGCAGATGGAGGCAAGGGAAATTGGCAGTCACAAGGGCAAGCTGCAGGTGGCAGTCCCAGTTGCTATGGCACGCTGGAGCAGGGCACCGAACTCCACAAACGATGAGATTGTGCTTCTCATCAGCCTGGCTGAGTAGTGGAGCAGGGTGCTGTTCCCACAGGGGGCACAGCAGTCCAGCCCAGCAGACAGGGAGAGGGTGTGGTCCACCATAGGCAGCAGGCTCCAGGTGGTGTCTGGAATAAGGAGGACCATGTGGCAGGCCAGGCACTGTTGGAATGACCTTGTCTGTAGGGAGGGGTGGCTCCTTGAACACCTGAGGAGGATGGCATGAGAGGCTGATGTCCAGATGCATGGTGGATGCCCACGCTGGTCAGGTATGTGGCACCAGTAACATGTCCAACACACAACACATGACAGGGACCTCGACTGCACAGAGGGGTACTGATGTCACACACCATTATGTCCCCGCAGGTGAGGGCAGTGACACTGAAGGCCAGGGCAGGCTCAGGGATGCCAGACTGGACAGACATGGTGGAGGACCCCACAGAGAACAGCTTCGGCAAGGTAGGTGTGCAACGGTCATGTCATGTATGTAGCTGTGCAGGTGACTGTGTGGGGTCCTGCAGGCAGGGGTGTACACACACACACACATGCGCGCACCAGAGGGCTGGCACAGGTTGCCATGGCTGCCGATTGCTGGTGGGGCACAGGCACCATGGACTCATGTGTGGGTGTGTGCCACACACATGGTCGGTGCATGGCACAGTCCATGCAACATGTGCCATGGCATGGTGGTGGCCTGCTGGACCTGAATCAATGGTGTGGGCAACATTCATGGAGGTAGCGCATGGGCTTATGGCGTACTCACTGGCTGTCACTTTGTGTTCCAGGTGCCCATGGAGGTTCGAGGAGTGAGCAGCAGGGCTGGGACGCACTGTGGCATTCCCTGGAGTGGGTGATGTGACACCTGAAGTGGAGCAATGCACGGGCATACACAGCCAGGACCCGGATGATGGCCCAGGGCGGGCAACAGGTGGCACCGCAGCAGGGTGTGGAGGAGGCAATAGTGGAGGTAGATGTGTAGGAGGTGGAGGAGGGTAACCCGGATGCCCAACAGGAGCATTTTACGGAGTGCAGGGCCATGCGATAGTGCTGTGAGACAGAGTGTGTGGCAGGGGACACGGCCATCACGGCGACAGGCATGGACGCCTGTGGCATAGCTGGCCAGAAGGCCACTGAACCGACCGGGGATGAGATCGCCCCATGCATGGCGGTGGTGATGCTACCCCCGACCAAGGTCCAGGGCAGCCCGGAAGTGACAGTGACATGTTGCCAGACAGGGAAGTGAGGGGTGCAGATGACATGCAGCCCCAGCCGCACAAAATCTGTGACTTTTCCCAGGGTCTCGGCCTGCACATCAGGCCCATGGCGAGGCTGCTGACCGATCTAAAGGTTGCGGTGCAGGCAGGAGCGTAGTTTGTTATTTTTACAGGGGGGAAGTAACAAAAAAGTCCTGATTTTCACGTATCATGACAGTGAAGAGGGCGGGTGGCTTGCGTAATGCAGACAAATCAACCAGCATCAAATAATGCCCAAAAACATTTAAGACTACAGCTGAATAACTCCTGGGAGGGACCAGCCCAGGCCAAGTCAGAGCACTCTCCACCTCACCAGTTTTATGCAGCCTGCTCTCGCCCAACTCCTCCTGAGACCAGAGTCAAAAACTGACCGAGATCTGTTTTGTATTCAGTTCTTCGTTCTTCTGCCTTGGGAGTGAGGACTTACTTGTAAAGTTGAAAATATGTAAGGAACTTAACTTCCTTCTCAAGAGGACAGGACCTCCTCAACTTCAATTCAAATCAGTCTTGACCTAATTTTGCCCCACCTGAACCTCCAGGTGGATAGCTCACTAGTCTCTCACCTCCCTTGCTGCTTACATAACCTTCCAAGTCCAGCCCTTATAGTGGATCCTGAACTTTGAAATGCTCATAGAGCTAGCCCTCCCACCCTTGAGGAGTGCAAAAGCATGTTTCAAGGAAGTGCAGCAAATGGCTGTGCCACCTCAGTATACCTATAAACATGGATGGTATAGGAAACATCCAGCATGTGCATCCTCACAGCATGAGCACTTATTTACAAAGATTACATAAAAATGCGATTATACAATGACAAGCATGAATGCTGGCCTCTGATTGGTCAGTCTTGGGCTAGACCCATGATGTTATCCCAGTACGTCCGATTCCATACAGGTCTAGTCTCAGCCTCCGTGAACCTCTTGATGATTGTTAGCATTAGTGTGGTTTTTGTATCTTCTCTTAAAAATATTTTTCCACACCAAATAAAACATCTTTAAAATTATTTTTTTAATTCTGTATAACAACACGCCATTGTATAATAGCAATAATGCCCTCCAGGGTTGTGTCATGGTAGGATAACGTCATGCCTTGTATTGGATGCACTCGTGCCCACCACCTGGAGGCGTGACGTTATCCCAGCATGACACACGCCTGTCGGGTACATAGCTACTTGCACCCATTGTTAACACGTTTCTTTGTTATAACCAAGTTAATTCATTAGTCTCCCATCCCATCCCATCCCATCCCATATTATTCAATGTCACATGCCTGAATCTGGTTAGGTAAGGTAAGTGAAGAGGATAATCCTCTCCTCAAGCAAGCATTGCATACATAAGCATGGGACTTGCTGATATCCCACAGGTGGTGCTCTTAACAAGCATGCTGATGTACCTGGGACAGTGCAACAGAACAATGTAAATCCCCTGATTGTTCAAGATGATCATGGGCATGGTGTGGTCACACCACAACCCCTACCACTCCCTCCCCATGGGCCCTAAGGAATAAGCATCTCTGTCCATGCCCAGGGTTACACAACCCCATCCAAGCAAACATGGACTGCCCTGGCACACAACCTGAAGAGACAGACGTCACAGTAAGTTTGCTGGAACAACGACTCCAGATACCTGTGCACAGCCTCGCAGGACCTCAATTCTGAAAGGGAATTACTAGTTTGGTGGTTTATTAGCATCAATTTGCGTAGTGTGTGGTGGGGGGTTGTGGTAGCCCAGGTTGCCGTGGATGCTTCTACAGACTACTTCTAAATCGTCTCATCTTGACAGTTTTGAAGGGCACAAATGAAACATGGTTGCTTCAGTTTGATGTGGTTTAATACAGTTTTTGTCCGAGCATGTATCTCATTCTTCTACACGCAGACACAGACAGACACACACACCACCAAAATGAACTTTTTTATACCATGTTTATATTCAGGATAGAGACAGGGTAAACCAGGTCCAGGCAGTACAACACAGTAATGAAACCATCATTTTACAATGCCAACAAACCACCTCCTAACCAACAAGGACAGTTCACCAGAATCCCAGTCAACAAACATGGACAGTCCCCCTTTTCCACCATCATGGACAGTTCCTCCAGACAAATGGCCAGCCAAGTCCACCAAACAATGGCTAGTGTCACCACCCCACCATCACAGCCAGTGTCCCCACATCACCATGGCCTGTGTCCCCACCCCACCAGACCCCAGAATAGAAAACAGACTGTCCCCCCAGCCCCACCAAACACTGACTGCCCTCACAGTCCCAAACACTAACCACCCCAGCCCCAAACACTGATCGCCCCACAGCCCCACCAAACGCAGGCCCTCCCCAGCACCAAACACTGACCATCCTCTCTCAGTGAGTCAGCCCCAAAACACACAGACTGTCTCCCCGACCCCAACCCCACAGAACAGACCATCCCCCAGCCTCACAAAACACAGACCATCCAGTGAGTTTCCCCAACAAACCCCACCACACCAGTAGCACAATAACTGGAGTGTCCCCACCCACCAACATGACCAGTGTCCACACCAATACCAAACAAATAGACCCCCACCCACCCACCAACATGGACAGCCTCAACAGCCAGCAAATCCCTCCCACCCAAAGAAACACAAGCTGACAGCAAACCTTCCACCCACCCTCCCCAGACACATGGCCATGGCCAAGACAACCCACCCCCAAAAGACACATTTCTGGGATGTGAATGGTATTAATTTCCAACAACCAGCTTGCAGCACAGTTACTCACCAAATCAGTAAGGGCACAGACAGGGCAGCATGCAGCAGGGCGCAGCAAGGCCAAGAAGGCAGGTTAGGTAGCCAAGTCTTTCCCAACAGTCCCGTTCCTCTACAGATTAATCCCCTGACGAGAGAGTAACTAATTTTTTCTGACACTAGATGAATGTGTCGCATTATGGGTCTGCTATAGCCTGCATGACCGCCGGCTTCTTCACTGTTCTGGGCCTGGCTGTTCACTGACCTGAATAATCCCTCTCAGTGGACTGTGGAACTGGTGGGCAACAGGCATGGTGTGGGACTCGCCGACAACACGGTAAATCTTTTTCTGGCCTGCTGGACACAGGAGCTGGGTGTGCAGGCAAGCCTGGCTGTGCCTCAGACTCACTGTAATTGTACTACTCGGTCCTCCACCTGGTCTGTCCGGTGGTAGAGGCCTTGTGGCTGCAGGTCTCCTAGGCGATCAGGGATGGGAGGCTCAGGTGGCAGCGGGATAGCCCAGAGCACAGCTGGCTGCACTGAGAAACAGAGAGTAGGTAGTCAGAGGACTCGGGTGAGGTATATTTAAACTGGGCTGTTCAGGACAGGAGGAGGGTGGGAACACTAGACTGACTGAGACACTGGTGACAACTGACAGACAACCAACGACTGCTGCTCGACATCCTCGAATAGCTATCTCTCCTCAGCCCTACGCTATATGGATGCTGCTGCTGTCTTCATGGAAGGCACACAGACAACTAAATGGCGCCACTAACGGAGTACTGCTCGCGCAATGGCTCCAGCTTGCAGCACTCTCTGATTGGCTGTAACATGCAGGCTACTATGGTTGCAGGCTTGCAGCCAATCGGAAAAGGGGATAGTTTTTGTTTGAGACACGGCGCCACCGCCACCCCCTCCCCCCGGAGGTGCAGGCAGTCCGGGCATAGCCCTGAGCCCATTCAGTATTAAAAAAAAAAAAAAAATGATAACTGGAGAACGGTGGCTGGGCTCCTAAAAAAGTCCTGGTCTAATTTCTCAGGGGGGGGCAGCTTGCCCCTCTGCCCCCCCACAATCTACGCCTATGGGTGCAGGACCTGTTGGACTAGCTGGACTGTATTGGTGGACAATGAATGGTGGACATGTGCATGCATCAAGTCCATGCCCCACCCATAATATAGCGGACACGCCCAGGATGGGGCACACTGGGTAGTATGGACACAGGACACTGGGACATCAGGGATAATGGAGCTGTTCATGCACAGCAGTTAAGTGCAGCACTGTTGTATGCCCATTGCTGATTGTGGGGCAGTGCCCATTGCACTGTCTACCTCTTATTTCATCTTAACTGTTGCTGTTTTGTGATGTTTATGTGTCCCCAATACAATGTTGTTCAATGTGCAAGCTGTGTCTGTGTGTATCTCTGCACTGTGCATGCTATATACCTGTCTTTGTTGTACACCAGTTGGGGACAGCCATTGTGTGGGTAGCAGCCCACAGGGCCTCTGCAGGGCACCTAGTGGTGACAGGGACCGCCGTCCAGCAACATTTGGACAGCACTGCAGTGTGCCACAGGGTGTGTTGCTGCTACACGCAGGGCATGGTGTTGGGACACTGTACCCTTGTGGGCCTCTGCCACCTAGTGTAGGGGTCCTCTTAGTTCCACAGTGGCATGCCATGATGAGTAAGCCAAACCACCAGTCGACAAGGTGGGACCCCGCTGTTTGGGCCTGCATGTGTCTTGCATGTGTCGGTACCAGCTATGTGGGGCCAGGTGGTGTGGTATGGTCTGTGGCATACCACAGGGCCCACCCAGTGGACTGCTGTGCACAGTGCTGTATGGCTGCCGTGGTGGAATGCCCCATGGTGGGTACTATGTGTGTGGGTTGGTGATGCATGGACTGTGGTGCCCCTGTGTGGTGGGGAGGTGACCATCCTGCAGCGACCATGCACCTGGGTGCGGGGGCACACATGGCAACATGGACAGGTATGGCGCTGTGTACGCCAGGGGCCGCGCCTGTGCTGGTGCTCCATGCCATGGTGTGTGCACCCACTACTCACACTGGCCAGATGGGGGGAATGTCTGGTTGGTGGTGGCAGAGGGTGCACGGGTGTGTGAGTGCTGTGTGAGTGGGCTGTGGCATGCCATGGCGTATGCACCCAGGTGCATGCAACAGGTCCTAGGGCCGGCATTGGGGGCCATGCAGGTGTCCGGTATGTGCCTGCAGGGGTGGCGGTGTGCTGCACGCTAGTGTGTGTGAGGGGTATGCCACTGTCAGTGGATGAGGGCTTGTGTGTGGGTCCCATGCTGCAGTGCCATGTGGAGAGCACCAAGGCCATGGGCACTGTACAGGGGACATGGGTTACAGGTGCATGCAGCACGGGTATGTATGGCCCAGACAACTGCACATCCATGTGTGGTGTGTGTTGTGCTGTAGTCCCTGGCCATGGTTGGGTGGGCGCTCTGGAATATTGCATTATGGTGGGTGGCACCATGGGGCGACCCCACCCTCCGATGCACATGTCTGGCATGCTGCGTGCACTCTACCGGTGTGTGTGTGCTGGTCTCCCCCTCCAGCCTACAGTGTCCAGTGGCTCACTCTGTGCAGTGCATGGTGGCTGTACTGCCACATTGCCACTCTGTGTAGCTTTCAGCTGTGGGGCATGCCCTGGCTGCACCTTCACCATTGGTGGCACTGTGTTCAACCTGTGCCTCTGTGACCAGTGCCATGTCACCGGGGGTCTCTGTTGCATTGCGGCGGTTCCTGGCGGCCTGCTGCTGTCATCCCCCCTACCTCCAGTCCTGCTGCCGGCAGCTGCCATCTGTGCTACAGCTGTCGCTGCTGATGCACCTTGCCTGGCCATCTGCCCTTCACAGGCCATACCATCTTCCTCAGGGTGGGCCCTCTTGCGGCCTCATGAATGGGCTGGATTGTGTTGTCCCAGCCTCCGTGCTGCGCTGGGTGGCGGCATGGCCATGCTGTTGGCATTCACTGTACCATCCTGTGTCTGTCCAGGCTGCTCCATGTCACTGACACATGGGTGGGTGTCCATCCCCCTGTGTCCATCATGGTCCAGTACCCCTGTGTGCGGGGGCACACACTCTGCCATGTTACTGGGTGTTTCACCATGGTTGACATCTGTGCCCCGTGCAGCTGTGCACCCCTGCTGTGTGTGCCCCACTGCGCCATGGCCTTCCTCCACACCAGCATCACTGCGTGGCTCCAGCCCAACCCTGCTGTCTGTTTGGCCCACGTGTCTGTCATCAGGGGTATCTGCTTCTGGTTGCTGTTCCCCTGTGACTGTGTGTGTGCCTGCCGTGTTGCCCACAGCCCTGTCCTCGGCCACGTCAGTGCTTGACATGTGCTGTGTTGGCACTGTGTCTAGCTGTTGTCCCATGGGCATCCCCGGCTGCCCTATGCCCTGTGCACCCTCATGGTCCTGTCCCACATCCTGTCTGCTGGCTGTGTTCCCCATGCCGTGGTGGTCGTCTAGTGCCCCTCTGTTGTGCTGCCACACATTGCAGTCCGGGCATACCTGTGGGACAAGTGCCACACCAGCTGCCTGCTGTTGCATGCATCTTGCAGTCTCCTGCAGTGCAGTTGCCATTGCTGTTGTTGCCTCTGTCTGGGTGATATGCTGCCCCATGCTATGTTGCATGAGCATGGTCTGCCATTCTATGGCATCCGTTTGGCATGTGATGCACAACCATATGTCCTGGAGTAGCTGTGTTGTCTGTGTTGTTTGGCATGCCCCTTCCTGGATCCCATGTATGATGGCTGCGTGGATATCTGCCACTGTCAGCTGCAGCTGTCCCATGTGTGCACCCGTGGCAGTGGTGTGTTCCCAGATGCTGTCTTGTATCCATGCCAGCTCCCTCTGTGCTGCCTCCTGGGTAAGCAGGACATCCTGGTAGTAACGTGACAGGTCATCCTCCAGTGGCAGTGGGGTTGCACCATGTTCACCTGTCCCACCTGCACCTCCATGATCCAGTGTGGCTCTATGGTGTGCCTGGCTGCCGCGACCTACAGTGGTGGGTGCATTGCCCACCTGTCCCACCTCAGGGCCATCCCCTCTGTCCCCCTGCTGCTGTGTGTCCACTGTAGTCTGGTGCTGGTCAGTTATACTGGACGTGGGCATGCTCCACCCAGCAGTGCAGCTGCTGCTGGATGGTGTGGCATTGCTGTCAGTGTCACTTCTCTGTTGAGCCTCTGACTCACTATCTGTCACCCTGCTGTGGGCCTGGCTCACTGTGCTGTCACCGGTGGTTGCCTGCTGCTGTTCCTCCTCACCACTGCTGTGTCTGCTGTGCTCTAATGCCTCACTGTCACTGTGGGTCATGGCATGGCATTGTGGTGGTGTTGACTGGCTGGCTGTGGCCTGTTGTCTAGTCGCTGTGGTCCTGGCACCTGCTGGGTATACAGACAGATGTGCACAGTGCATTACTTCGGTTGCACACGTGCTGGTATGTGTCCAGTGCCACGGTGCATGTCCAGCCTGTGGTAACCAGCAGAGGGGTCACCCCCTGCATCTCCTGCATCTGCATGGGGGCCCAGGCCACTCTGTGTCCCTCTTCGCCTGTCCCCAGATCCCTGTCCAATGTGGGTCCCTGGTGCCCTTGTGGTGCGTCAGCCTCCACTGGTGGTGCCACATTGGCTGTTTGCATGGTGGTGCCACCCACCCCATTCATGCCCGGTGCTTACCTTGTGCATGTTGTTGCCGATACAGGTCTAGCTCTGTGTTTCCCTGTATGCTGTGCATGCTGATGTGTGCCAGTACACGTTCCTCGTGTCTGCTGAGGGGCCATGGTTGTGTGGGTCCTCCTCCAGTTGCTGTTGTGCAGTGCCTGTTGTGGGCTGCCTTCTCCTTGGCATGGCACCTGATGTCACAGTGCCACTTCTGCAGCTCCCTCACACTGCGCTTGCTGGGTGCCACTACATTCACTAGTCTGGTTACCTCGACCCATGCCTCCTGCCGCTTTGCCCGTAGCTTCTGGTTCTCTCCCCGGGATAGTAGCAAGTCCGCCTGTTGGGTGTCACACACTGGTCAGGACCTTGCACCATTGCCCCACATGCTCATGTCCTCCTGCCACACATCACACCTACCTGGGCCTCTATTGCATCCAGGAGGATGTCTGTCTCCTGGTCTGTGAAATTCTTTTTCCTGGAGTGCCCAATCTTCTTCCTCCGTGTCCCTGGGGTTGGCTGCCCCCTCTCTCCTTGCTGCGTCCTCTGTGGTTCGGCCATTCCTCTTCCCCTTGCGTTTAGGTGCTTCCTGCACCTTGCGTGTTGCCTACACTATTTATCTAATGCACCATGCGATCTTTCGCCATGTACGCTGCATCTGGCGCATGGTGCATTCCTTACAGAATAGGGTGCATTGCTGATGGCGCAGGGAGCTTTGGTGCATGCTGCATCTGACGCACCTTGCGCTGCTCTAAGGGCATTTTTGAGAATCAGGCCCCCCTGTCTCTTTATAGAGCTCCTAGCTCAACTCCTGATTGTCAGCAGAGATGGGGTGACATGTCTCCAAGTGGCTGAGGGACTTGTCAATCAGAACACTCAAGGCACAATTGGATTTTGGAATTGGCGCCTAAAATAATGTCCCTGTCAGTCCCCATGAGCACTTGGGTGCTTACCCATGAGATGCAGTGAATATCCTACAAGTTCTGGATTTCTATTTCTGGCATTCCAATTGGCTGTGCTGCTGGTAATGGCTGCTTAACCCACTGTCCCTTATAGCAGATTAGATACAGTCCTGAGCAATGCCCTGGTGTAGCCAGAAAGAAGTAATTATTTGCCCCAAATGTCCCACAGTTCTGTAGATTAAAGGCTGTACTTGCAGTCGCTGCATAGATGAAGAATGTGACTCCTATACTTTTTCTGTCGCTACTGCACTTAGCAATCTCCCCCTGCAGCGGCTGACAGGCTGACACATAAGAGTCCCAAAATACTGGAATTGCCAGGGAAACAGTATTAATTTCAACTTTAAACACTTTCCCCCACATGTACCGTAAATCCCCCTTATGCAGCAACAAGTTAAAACATTTAAATTCTTTACTTTTCGGCCGGAGCCAAACATAGCTACCCTGGAGACAGCCAGACACTTGGTTATTATTTATTCAGCTGACTGGGGCCCTGCTCAGGCATACTTAAATGGAGCCCCGGTCAAACTCCTTCAATTCCCACCAGAGTGCCCCCCCAGCAGGCTGTCCATGGTCACTGCGTCCCAATTTGGTGGAAGGGATCCTGGGACCCACGGCACAGTCCCCGAGGTGACCGCAAAACAAGCGGCTCCACATCAAAGGTGCTTTGTGCACCAATGTGACTCCCGCTGCCCTGGAAGCAGCACTTTTGCAGTGGGAGTTCGCGGTCAGCGTTTTAAGCCCCGAGGGGCTGGATTTCAATTGGGCTGTAGACTGGGGCACACAGAAGGGCAAAGCAGGACCTGGGGGAACCAGAAAAATTAGGAACCAAATTGGGAGAAGCCCGAGAGACAGCTGGAGAAGGACAGAACAAAACGGGCTAAGGTAAGCCCAAGCAGGCATTTCTTGGAACCCCTATTTGCAAGGGAGTTACAGTAGCATAAGACCCGAGGAGTTACCTGTGATGTCCGAGGTATCATCAGCTGCTACCACGGTGGATGAACCTGTCTTACGTACATCAGACACTGAGACTTTAGATTGTGATGAATCCGAGCCTGTTGTGGAAGAACATGATACTAGTTTGAGGAGGGAAGATCTGCCCCCACTGAATTTGTCTGTGCCCACAATGATCAGTAAAGAAAAGGGTGCTACAGTTTCAGCATTATGCCTACGGGGGTATGGAGACCATCTGGCTCCCAGAAAGACATTCATCTATTGTTCTGCAGTGCCAGGAGTTGGTGTTTTCATTCTTGTACTGTTTGCTTCCCCAGAAGGAGAAGTGAGTTCTAAGTTCACTAGTCCAGTGGGACCACTCAGTCCAGCTGCTCCTGCACCCACCCTCTCATTGGGTGGGATGGCAATGTTCCCCATTCTAGTTTGGTCATGGAAGAGAAGGCAGAAGACAACAACTGGTGTGTGACTTTTGTTATGTGAGTTCATACACACAGCAAGGAACACTTGCAGGGCAGCCTTTAACTGAGATTCAGAATTGCCCTCAGGGGACCTTACTTATGGCCGCAGGCCACTCTCAGTGAGATTGTGAAAGACCTCCCTGTTTACCTTTCTTTTATATACATATATATTACATTCACAGTGTTTTATATAAAGAATATTTTTGGGGATTCAAGTACTATGTATAGTATTTTTGGGTGGTGCATGATATTTTGTAGCAAGTAATCTGGAAGATGAGCAGAAGACCAGAAGGCCAAACAAAGACAAATGTTATGTGGGAATTCAAAATGGTGAGAAGGGTAATGTGCTACTCATTCAGTAAGTGTGTGAGCCAGCTGTTTCATTCTAGATGAAAGCCAGAAGAAAGGGATTGTGTAATGTAATTTTCTTTCACAGGTGTCTGTGGGCTATGTATTATGTCCATAAATGTGCGTAGGTTGCTTTCTTTTTTCCGGAGTACAGAGACAGAGACATTGCTGTGGATGGAGTAGTAAGCAGTGCTAAGGGTGGGCCTGGGCAGCAGGGTTCTAGTCCTGACTCTGCAGCATATGGTGCTAGGTTTATGGAGAACTGAATATGTGGTATATACATGACATCTAAATGTATATTTGCAAAGAAATATAAATAGTGGTAGTAGGTATAGACGAGTCACTCCCTTAATGGTTGATGTAATCCTTTGGATACCATAAGGCAGAGTAGCCAATAACCATGGTGTAGGGCCCTAATCTTCCCTTCCCCCCATCTCCCCCACATCTGTGACATTGGTGCTTTGTGTCTCTTTAGTGATCCAGCCTGTGCAGGTCACAGGTTAAGGGTGTTAATGCAGTGTCAGTGTCAGTGGCTTTGCAGGCAGCATACTCACTTCTGGGGCCAGAATCTTGATAGGTTATGAGTTCTAGTCCCACACCAGGTCCTTAGGGTAATATCCATAGCTGACATTGGAGTACACTATGAGGGAGGTGCTGCACTGTTGAGATGCTGTCCTTTGGACGAGACGTTAAACCGAGGTCTCTTCTGCCCAATTTTGGTTGCTGTCCAGGAGGAACTAAAAGACCCCATGGCACTTACTGAAGAAGAGCAGGGGAGTTTCCTTTGTTTCATGGCCAACATTCCCCCTGGTAATAAAACAGGTCTATGTAACCCACAACCCCCAGGATGCACCTGGAAACAAGCTATCATAACTTAGTGTGCCTTTCCTGGTGAAAAAATTATAAATAAATACATAAACAGAAATATAGACACATAGAATCTATCAGCAGATAAGGACCATACGGCCCACCTAGTCTGCCTATTTCCCTACTCACTGTTGCAGCCCCAGATCCTATTTGATCTGTGACTCTGCTGATCTGCACATCTCCAGGGTACCCTTATGTCTATCCCATGCACTCTTGAACCCCCATATTGTTTTGCCCCCACCACTTCTGCTGGAAGGCTGTTCCATGGCTCCACCACCCTTTCAGTGAAAAAGCACTTTCTAATATTACCCCTGAGCCTTCCACACTTCAGCCTCATATCATGCCCCCTTGTTCTTGTGCAGTTTTCTCTGAAATAGGCTTTCCACCTGTACCCTGTTTGTTCTCCTAAGGTACTTGAAAGCCTCTATCATATCTCCCCTCTCCTTCTTTCCTCCAGTGAATAGATATTAAGGTTCTTAAGTATTTCCTTGTAGGGCTTCTGTTGCAGTCCATGTACCATCTTCATTGCCCTTCTCTGGACTACCTCTGTTTTGTCAATGTCCTTCCGGAGATGTGATCTCCAGAACTGGACACAGTACTCCAGCTGAGGCCTCACCACTGATCAGTACAGTGGCATCACCACCTCTTTCCTCCTGCTTGTTATGCCCCTCCCTATGTGCCCCAATATTCTGTTTGCTCTCCCCTCTGCCTTTTCACACTGTTTGGTCACATTCAGGTCATCAGATATGATTACCCTTAGGTCTCTTTCCTGACTTGCGGTGGGCAGAATTTCCCCACCCATCCTGTACTCCTCTCTTGGATTCCTGTGACCCAGGTGCATGATCTTGCACTTTTCAGTATTGACATTCAACTGCCAGACACCTGACCACTCCTCTAATAGGTTTAGGTCCTTTCTCATTTTTTCCACCTCCTCCAGTGTGTCCACTGTATTGCAGATCTTGGTGTCATCTGCAAAGAGGCACACGTTTTCCTCCAGATGCTCTGCAATATTGCTAATGAAGACATTGAATAGGACTGGCCCTAGCACCAACCCCTGTGGTACCCCACTGGTCACCTTCCTCTCCTCAGATTTGCTGCCATTTACCACCACCCACTGAGTCGTGTCCCTTAGCCACTGTTCCCAACCCACTTTACCACCACAGGACCCACTCCCAGGCTCCCCAATTTATTTAGCGATCTCCTGTGTGGGATGGTGTCAAAGGCCTTGCTGAAATCCAGGTAGACCACATCCACCACCCCTCCCTGATCTACCACCCTGGGAATCTACACGATTCATCTGACAGGACCTTCCTGCTGAGAGTCCATGCTACCTTGTATACTGTGCCCTGCTATCCTCCAGAAACTTCACAACCCTCTTCTTAAGTAAGGACTCCATTAGTTTCCTCACTACTGAGGTCAGGATTACAGGCCTGTAATTGCCTGCCTCCTCTCTGCTTCCACTCTTGTGTAGAGGGACCACATCTGCCCTCCTCCAGTCCTCAGGTACCTTGCCATCTCTAGAGATAAATAAATAAACTAAACTAAGAACATTCCACCTTGGCATGGCCTAAAAGTGAGGGGGGGGGGCCTAACCCATCTCTTCCCTATGTCTTTGGTGTTCATAAAAGTACCTTGCTAGTGACCACAAGGATCTACAGGGAAGAGTATGTAAGCAGTTTCTCACCCCTCCTTCTGGTTTGAGTCTGAGTTACTAAAAGTTAACTGATGCAAAGAGAGAGAAGTGTCTGAGTCCTGGACCCCTCCAGGCACCCCAGAAGGAGTAGATTATATTGATAAGTCAGTGAGCATGCTTCCCATTTGCTAGTGTTTATACTCATGCTGGGTTGCTGTCTGTCCCTCCCACTGCCTATATACAGTGCTCCCTTCCTATAGTGAACCCTGCTATAACAAAATTTCTCTTATAGTGAACACCTGTGACAGCTTTCATTGTTTTTTAGTAGGCATATTAACACCTCACTATAGTGAACACCTATCTATAGTGAATACATCAGCTGACTTCAGAGGTGTTCACTATAAAGAGGCACTACTGTACTGTAGTAATAAGGATGATTGGAATCAGGTGATTCCGATCCATTGACGATTGGTCAAAATACTGGAAATTCTAATTCTGAACTACCTTACCGGTTACCCAACCACAACAAATGAATCATCCTGGGGGACTTCCATTCCATCCCCAGTTTTGACTCGAGAAGAAAATCTAACACAGCCCAGCTGTCATTGCACAGTTAAAGTCCTGTCCTTCCCTGTGAGACCAGGGAATAAGTGAAGACAGGAGGTAGCTGTGACACTTGTACAGTTGGTTCTGATTACTCTTTGATTTTTGTAATATAAAAATGTGTTATTGAGTGTCTCTCATGAGACATGCTGAGACAGCCTGTGAGATGACCCCCCCACAAGGTTTCAACTACAAGCTGTTAACCTAAAAGCTAGGAGATAATTACAGGCTAGAAGAGACACACATTAAGGATCTCCTGTTTATCTGGCTTAATTGGAGCTGCCAGCTGCTAGGATGAAAATCATAAACTTTTATGATGTTTAGAGGAAGAAACCAGGTTATGTCACTTAGGTGCTAAGTCATAAATGCTACTTTGATGTCTGTGAAGGGCAAAAAGACACACTATATCAAAGGGTTATGGGGAATTGAGTTTTTGCTGATGTCACCTATTTAATTTACCTTCTGAATGATAAGACATCCTGTTTTGTATAATGTTTATATTCTGACAAAGAGGTTGGCAAAGCCAGTTTTAAACAGTATTCTGTTTTCCACTTAGAGACATACATGTTTGGACTCTGAAAAAGCAACATCAGGCACTGTTAGAAGGTATACATTAGAAAGACAAGGCTAAGTGTACTGTGGTAGGAGATTTTGTTTGTATTTATAACCTTGTTTTTTTTAAGTGATTGTATGGTTTTGTGATATATTGTTCTGTAGTTACATTTTTTACATTTTAATCTATTTTAAAGTAAACCTCTATTTTAAGAGATTACTTGGTGTGCCTTTGAAATTCTTTCTTTGACAAGTGAAGCATATATGTTTAAAGCTGACATTGTGCATAGCTTACTGGTTTAACAAACTGGGAAAAGGTAAGAGTTTAGCTGAGGTCTTTTCATAGAGTTTTTAAGGGTCCATTTTGTACACCTGGTTAGGTGCCCGTAGGTGAGAGATATCTGGCCCCCCCCAAAGAGCAGAATTATCTGAGCCCGTACATTGGGTACGCTAGCAAGAGGTTCACAGTTTGAATCCCTCCAGAACTTGAGACCAAATGTTGATTCTAACCCACAAAACAGACAGGAGGGTTACCCTGTTCTGTTCCTGTTCGCAATACTGCACTCGGAGGTTGGCACTGTGGGAGCAGAGGGCCTGACCTGCTAAGTGGGGTTGTGACTATAGCCATTTGAAACAAAACCATTGGTTACCAGTCAGTATGCCAGATTCTGTACTGAATAAGGTGGTATCTTGAGTTTTGTTCTGTTTTTCACCTTCTGTACTCATTTGTTCCCAGGTTACTCAGACAGGGTGTGAACTTTACTTGTGCAGTGATGGCCAGGCTGAGGTTTGACTATTCTTCTCAAGTCTTGACAGCATGTTAGGGAGTTCCCGATGGTTCGCTTGTTGTGGTTCAATAATCAGTAGTCTGGGACCGGGATGGAGGAAGTATCTAGGGCCAGTTTTTGGCAGGTGTATGTTAGTTGGCTACTGTGTGTGTGTGGGGGGGTCTTCTTCTTAATGGACTTGAGTTCTATAGTCTATGGACAACAGACACTCCAGCACCATCAGTGTCACCAACATTACCCGAACTCAGGCACTCACCTACCTTGGCCTAGTACCTCATATATATCTGAAAGGTGGATCTGGCACATTCAGCAGCTCATATATAAGGTAAGGTGAGGGTTCATGGGAGCTCTATATTCCTGGAAAAGATAAGCATAGGTGAAAGGGGGCTGTCTTTCTTTCAGCTGCAGGCAGGGGGCCTTTTACTGTGTGTAACAGGGTGTGGGAGATTTTTAACAGGATTTGTAAAATTTGAATCAGATTCTGATTCCATATCCTTTTTTTGAATTAGAATTTTTGGACCTGAATTCTGAAAATCCTAATTCTAACAAATGGTCAGAATCTGACTAACCCTCTGTAGCTTGGATTCTGTGTAGCCCTACCATAGAAAGGGAAAGAGCAATGAACGTAGTTAGTTCTGAGCTCATAGCTGAGATGTGTGCAGAGTTCTAGTGGGGAGAGAGAGAGAAAGAAAAGGAGAGATACAGAGAGAGAGAGAAGCAACAGACAGAGAGATCAGCAGCTTATCCCTTCCCTGCAGGGAGGCAAGAAATGCTCCTGGCCAGAGGCAGCATACCCCAAAGCAGAGCATGCTGGAGAAAGAAAAGCTCTAGAAACAGAATAACAGAGAAGAAGAGAAAAAGTTACAGTGAAGAGATGTAGTGTTCGACAGAGACAGAGACAGTGAGAATGAACGTTGAGACTGAGGCCATATGGCATCACCGTTCAATTGAAAAGGGGAGTGGGGTCTCCATTCAAATGATTCAGCCAAGCTACATAAGGGCCTACTCCAGGCTTCAAAGTGGTGGAGGAAACATCTGAGGCCATAAGGCAAAGTCTTGGGGGAGTCAAGGAGAAAACCTCCAGCTTCAGCTTTTGAGTCACGTTGTCTGTGGAGGTCACACATGTGTGCTGAGTGCGGCCTGTCAGGTGTGTGGCTACCCACCGGAAGGCTCAAGAAAGTTTGCACTTTATGAGCTGAAGCTGAGGGTAGGATGTGAGGCAGCCTGGGGAGAGGTACCCATGTATGTCAAGCCTCCCAGGGAAGAGTAACACCAATCCCAGTAATACTATAGTACCATGCCCATCCCTGACCTGAGTTCATTGTGGGTAAAAAGAGAACTGTAAATTTCAAAGTTACCATGCATGGATAGTGGACGAGTGGCACAGATCAATTGTGTGAAGGCCTTTCTGATATTCAGGGATCTTAGAGATAGCTTAGAGGTATGTTGTGTCTGTAGATGTGTTATGCTCCCCTTGGGGGACTAAGCAACTGTACGTGTAGAGTTAACCAATTAAATTGTGCTCGTCTCAACTTCCCCCAAGTGAATATTAGTGTTTATGTGCTGAAACATTTACTGCATTAAATAGAAGCCTTTATCAACCCGAGAAGTTACCTTAGCACCTGGATACAAATAGAAACCCTGGCAGGCTCCCCACCTTGAGGGGTGGGACCTGTAGTACCAAACATCTGAGGGATTGCTTACACAAAATAAACTAAAAACGAAGTAACTTATAATACTCTATTCTAATGGGGCCAACCCCCCTGGTGGCTTCTCATTCATGTGGCCAATCCTCACACCTGTACATGAGGCATCTAACCACTACCCCAAAGACCAAAACCTGTTGTCTGGCCTGGCCAAGGCATCCCTTTCCAGGTGTGAATTGGAAACCTCCCATCCCCATGCCCCTGTTGGGCAACCAGGGCGATACCACTGCACCATCTGAGTCCCTGGCTGCCATTTCACCTTCCCTTGCCATAGAAAAGGTTTGCTTCTACCAACAGGTCAAGTCCTGCACTTGTCTCAGGGCATGCAGACCCCGCTGACCCTCGGGAAAGCTATCCTTCCCTCTAGGTCCTTCACTAAGGGATATAAATAGTTTATGCCTTGTCTGTCTAAGCATGCCAAAGTGCACTCCCTTTTATAAAAGAGACAGTCAATATGTGTGCTATAAAAGTATTTTTCTTTACTGCCATTTGTTGTATGGGTTTACATACATATGATTTTACAATATTTTGTACATTCATCTATGCAACGCATACTCCCTGCACACAGGGCATCAGGGCAATTTTCCCTAGCTAGATCATTAGTTGGTGGCTTCCAGGCAACTCTCTCTTTATCCTCTGTCTGCCTTAACTACTCCTGCTGAACCTGGGAAGAAAACAGACATGATAAACCAAAAACACATTTTATAAGAGTGTTTTAAACATCAAACAGTGTGCACTGTTTTCATAGAAAACCAATGGCAGTTTATTAAAGTCTCAACAATGTCCAGCAAACAATTTGTTTTCTCCAAAACAGGGTCTCCATGACAGGGCCCAGTCAATGAGTCTATGGGCTGCTTGCCTCACAGGAACCACATTAGTTCTGAAGGCCAGGGAGACAGGCGTCACAGTGGATCTATGACTCTGAGGTAGTTGGGTGGGGTCAAAATCAATTGTGGGTGAGGAGTCCCCCCACACTTTTCTCCCTCTCCAGCACCCAATCATCTAAAGGGTTGCCCAAGTGCTGCCCTATGTGTGACATCAGTGCCCCTACTTAGAGCTGCTGTAGTAGGAACTGCAGAAGTGGATGATCCTGTTGCTCCAGTTGGGGCCAGCACAACCTACATACTCCAACATGTAGGTGTGAAAGTGAGGATCAAGACTCAGTCCGAGATCTTCAAGGTTGTGCAAGGCACTACCACCCAGCACCCCCAGACCAGGCCCAGAGTGTACCCTTTGTGATTAAAAATCCTGCTTGGGAATGTGATGCTTCTTGGCTTGCCACCTCATAGCACTGGTACCCCAGATGTGCGTGTCTTTTGTTTGGGAAGAGGTGCTACCTGACATGTCTCTTCTGACCAGGCTCTGAGACTGTGCAGTGAATACTTTAGCAATTCACTAAGATGGGCTTTGCCACCTTCATAGCAGTGTTCTTGTGTGATGGTAATCCCCTCCCATTTGCGTATGACTGCACTGCTGAAATAGACACTCCCTCTGCAGCACTAACACTTTACAGAGCACTCCACAGCTACTGCTGAGATGTCACTCTGCATTTCTCTGTCACTCTGACTGGGCTCACAAATGTGTTAGTAGCTCAGTAACTAGCATACTCACCTCTGGGGCCAGAAGCTCAACAGATCATGGGTTCTAGTCCAACATCAGGTACTTCGAGTAATATTCATAACTGACAGGAAAGTGCAGTATGAGATGAGTGCCGCACTATTGCGGTGCCATCTTTCAGACAGGATGTCAAACTGAGGTCCCTTCCATCCACCTCTGGTCTCTGTCTAGGTAGAAGTCAAAGATCCATGGCACTTATCAAAAAGAGTAAGTGAGTTTCCCTGATGTCACAGCCAACATTCCACTGTCAATAAAACAGGTCCATGTAACCCACCCCCCAGGATGCACATGGAAGGGAGTCTTTTCTTTTTTTCTGTGAATTAACATTTATTAAAAAATATACAATAATCAATTGCATATCTTTTCCATGAGATACATATGGAAGTATTACTTTCTCCTTAATGAATAAAACACATTCAGTAATGGCTAAAGCAAAATATTATATCTAAAAATATAATAACATGAGCCATGCAGAAAGAAAGTATATTTAAGAAGGCATTAGTATTAGGAGTAATCTGGAACAATGTGCTATTATTCGTATACTTACCCCAAATTTTATGTTTTATTTGTGAATAAAAACATATGTCATTCTCAAGTAGTTTTCTTCTTTTTTTGCCATATAGTTTTTTCTACCTTGGCTGGCATCTGTCAGGCTATTCAGCCCTGTCCTTGCCTCCCCTGCCCAGCACTTACCTGCCCAACTCACCTTGCCCCATAGTTTCCCCCATGGATTGCTCCCCACCCCCATGGCTGTGCCAGAACCCACCTGAAGACTCACATCCAGAACTGTGGGTCAGTGGTCAGGTGGCGATGCAGGAATAGGGGTAAGCAGGCAGGGCTTCATTAAACCAGCGGTAGCATTTTTCCATTCTCTCCTTGTCCTCAGCTGCAATGGCATGTAAACGTGTGTGTGTGTGTGTGTGTGTGTGTGTGTGTGTGTGTGTGTGTGTGAGGTGCACACACGTGCTACAGAACCATGGCCCCTCCTTTCCATGTTGCTCATACTCTGGCACTGCCACCCAACCTCCACCAGGTGGCAGCTATGGAGTGAGACAGCGAACCGGAGAGGAGAGCTGTCCATCAGACACTCAATCATTTTCGCCTGGCTGACCCCCCATTGACCCATCATCACCATCATTCATTTACTGGATAGCAAGTTGAGAGAAAAACTCTCATTTACAATTGCGTCCAAACACAGATACAAAACACACATATAATGATGTTTCATAATATAAAAAGAAAATTAATCATAGCATCAACAGTCGAATATTGGTAATAGTTCACCCAAAGCAGTCACAATGATTATATACTAAACTAGTGAGGGAAGCCCTAAATCATGCAATTGGCAGTAGGGCATTTAAGTTACATTTTTTCTGAATCATTTCCCACGTACGTGAAACAGTAACAGCTAATGTGAATTCTCCAGATTTAGTTCTGTACCTGGGTGTATAATAAAGCCAATATTTAACAGATCTGAGACTATGTTTAGGAGGTGTTCTAAACTGTAACACACTTAAATATGGAGGTAAAGCTTTAACAATAAATTTATAAACGAACATGTACCAATGCATTTCTTTGCGATCTGTTGGAGAAGACCAACCTTAATATGAATACAAGTGACAGTGGTGTGTTCTATATGGCAGACCAGTTGTGAATCTGAGAGCACTATGATCCCATGGTATTTCTGTATATACAGTCACCATAGTCCAATGCAGAAAGGAATAATGAACTGACTAAAAGTTTCCTAAGAGGATAATTGAACTGAGTCTTATTTCTGTAGAAAAATGCCAAAAGTCCTTTTAATTTATCAGATAGTTTTTGTATATGTGGTTTGAAAGTTAGTTGATCATCTAAAATCAAGCCTAAGTACTTATACATGAAAACACTACTGATATTTGTGCCATTGATGGATTTTATAGCTAAATCAGGCATAGTCAAATTCTTTTTAGTAAAGAGCAACCACTGCATTTATTTCTCATAGAATAGTAATCTTAAATTTAGTAGGGCTTTCTGAATATTATTAAAATATTTTTGTAATATATCAATGGCTGAATCCACACTATTATGATGCGTGTGTATAATCATGTCGTCAGCATAAAAGTAAACACTTATGTTAACGGAACAGAATTTGAGGAGATCGTTCACATAGAGCAAGAACAGCAGGGGACTAAGCACTGATCCCTGTGGGACTCCCCTGCTGATAGTTGCCATACCCAAGCTGACCTCACCCACTGTAATGCATTGCTGACATGATGTTAACTATGAATAAAATCAAAACAGTGCAGAAAAACACAAACCAGATGTTTTTAATCTGTTAAGCAAAGATGTTGTAATCCATGGTGTCAAATGCTTTTGACAAGTTTAAAAAAACTGTTGGTATACTATGTCCCTTGTGAAAAGGTGTAAAAACATCATTAGTAACCTTTGGAATAACATATGTGGTATTATGACCTTTTTTAACTCCTGATTGTAAATCTGTAATTATATCATATCTTGAGAAATACTGGGAAAGGTGTCCATGTAATAGTCTTTCGAAAACCTTTACACATACAGCAAGAATTGAGATGGGACAATAACAGTTGGGGTCAGATGGATCCCCCTCTTTGAAAATAGGAGTAATATACACAGCTGTCCAGTCATCTGGTAGATATGCTGTTTGTAATGACAGATTATTATAGACCTGAGCTTGTTTCCTGAACTCAGGTTACTGATGTCAGAAAAGGTAAGACACGCCAGGTGCCTCAGCCCTCTTCACCACTGGGCCAGCTTCTCAGGTAGTTTTCTCTCTTTTTTCAGGTCATCAAAGTTCTTTAACTGATTTATTTAATCAATCCTGTATGCGACAGATTCATTTGGGCTGCCAGTCTTCATTTATTAATACTAGTGTGTTCACAGATAGGTTTGGATTATATAAAGGCTGAAGAGTGGACTCGCTTAGGTTTAAATTAATTAGTTTTGATATCTGAGTTAAAATTTGCAAGAAGTCTGATATTATGGCATTTCCTAAAGATTTTTGGGGTCTAGCAAATATCAAGGAATGAATGTTGATTGAATTAGTCTTAGCAAAATCTAATTCCATTATTAACCAGTTAGGTAGGTATCTCACATCCTTGCATATTAAACTACATTTAGATATTTGGGACCGATTCACAAAGCCCCTGAAAATCCCACAGCTGCGGGAAAAACTCATTGCAATTAGGTAGCCACTGTGGAGCCACAGTTTCTGTGCCAGTAGTATTTAAAGTTGGAGCCAGTTTATATCATTCCACAATTTAGTAACTTGCAGGTGTTTTCCTCAGCAGCTGGGGAAAAATGTTATGGTTAACGAGACCAAGTGTAACATCCCCTCAGCTGTGGGGGACTGTGAATACAAATCTCTGCAGCTGTGGAAATTCCAGTCTGCAACTGGAGTTGTGGAGTGGGACTTAGTTCTATTTCATTTTGTGAATCTGGCCCTGGTATTTTGCTAGCAACAGTATAGTTTCAAGTCCTGTGTTCTTAAACCTCCAGCATTGATTGGTCTGGTGATCTTATAAGATGGACATCTAGTTTTTTTGTAACTCCACTCTACCTCACAATCCCAAGGGATGTTTATTCCAGTTGTTTAAGCATTCCATTGTTTAAACCTGAAAAAAACAAGTTTGTTTTTTTTACCGTCGAACAATAAATGTAATAAAAGAGAAGTAACAGATATAGGAATTGACTAGGCCTCTAATTTTATTAAATATCTAGGATTGGACAGTTACAGAACAACACAAAAACTGTTTCAGTGAGCCTTTTCTGGTCACAAATTATGGATAAAATACAATAAATAAATAAATGAATGAATAAATAAATATATATGAATAATATATTAAATTAACATGCTGCCTTCTGCAGTGTTGTCTCCAACCTTTTTTTCCTCATTAGGCCACCAAGGAAACAGGGGTGCAAAACATGTACATGGCACTAGGTGCCCCAGGATCTTCCTCACAGACACACGTGCCCTCCTATGCAATACAAGACTTTCACAGTGGGCAGGGGTGCTGTATTATGTCAATCTGTTATCCCCCCCATAGCAGAGAACAGCTGATATCTTAATGCCTCAGACAACTAATTCTACAATAAAAATAATTGTTTTGCATAGCATGCTTAATGTATTTAAACTTGCAGAGCTCTGCTTGTAACTTCTTCCTCCCTCTCAACTTAGTGGCTGACCACTGCAGCCCCCCTTCTCAAAACAGTGTTTTGATGAAGGAGAGGGAATGGAGCTGCAGTCCTTTGAATAGAAAGCGATTGGGATCAGAAGGGGGGGGTGCTATGTAACATTCAGCACAATGATTAAACTTAGTTGGACACAGTACCTGTTTAGTTTCCGTCTCTCTTCCTTAACCACATACACACACTCTCTGAAATCTAAAATGCTGTGCAAAGTATCATGAGGTGCAGTATATAAATCTTTGACTGAGGCAGGCTAAGAAGCATTCACTGGAGCAAAAGTTGTCAAAAAACAGGCTTATGAGCTTGCCCATCGGTGTAGTGGTAGTACTACTACTACTTGTGGTGTTGGCAAGCTAGAGCTGTCCAATGCCAGCTGGGGAAAGAAGGATGGAGCATCTGATGGACTGCTTTCCTCCCTTGGGGGAGGAGGTTATTAAGACCTGCTGCTTGACTGCCACCTAGCAAAGGCTGGATCACCTGATACAGGGAGGATTGGGATACAGCTAGCACCAGCACAACCCTCACACTCATGGGTGCATACCTCGTGCATCATCAATTGCTGCCTCCCAGGGCCTCCCTATATCCATCATCAGACTTCCCTCCCTGGTTTCTGAGTATACTCCTAGGCTTCAGCTCCACCATAGATAGCTGGATATGAGGTAGAGCTGCCAAGGAACTAAATAGCAATCTCCACCTCTGGGGGCACAAGCTGAGAGGGCAATGTAGAGGTGAGTCATTGGTGGCCAGAGAAATCCCCAGGATCCCATGAAGGGGGGTGCCTCAATGGATGGGAGGTGGCACTAGCAGATGGTAGAAGGAGGCCCTAGCCTGCGGGCCAACCAAGAAAAATGAAATTTGAAAAACAAACAAAAAACAGCCTTATACATTGTTGCCGTTAAGGTTGAATGCAATATGCTACAGATATATTTTTCCCTTTTAGGACTCCTCAGGCTGAGGAAGCTTCAACAGAACAAACGTTGCTTGAGAAACATGTACCTGCAGTTTGTTGTCTGTGCTGCAAAAAATGTAAAAGCTTGTTTTTGGGGCAACTTTTGTTCTGCCAAACCCCTTGACTACCCCACACAGTTATTTGCATGCTGCTAGTCAGGATGCTTTGCAGTGGGTTTGAGGCTTTAGAGTGCATGTATGTTGTTGGGGGAGAGAGAGAGAGAGAGAGAGAGAGAAAGAGAGAGACACACGCACACACAGAAATCCAACAATCCCCACACTTGCTTTCTCCTTGCATCCTCTATGGCTCATATGCACACTGCTCTGCTGCCAGAATGGGTCTGCTTTTTCCTACTTCTGAGTGTCATGAATACTTGTTTTCCACTGGAACTGATCTGGTATTAGTCTGAGATAGCGACCGCACTATATTGAAGAGTCTCAAAAGGACCGAATGTGTTTATAGTACATTCCATTCAATCTTGTCAAAATTTGTTTTCGTGCTTCTCATGAAGCACTGTCAACCTGACCCACACGAGGTCTGACATTCTACTGTAGCAATAAGGAAAAGCATTGGAGGGTGTATGCAGGAGTAATTCCACTGGGTACCGTAGACAAAGACAGAGGCCAGAAGGCTGAGGTCACTATTTATGGCGCTCAGTGCTTTCATTCCTGAGGACTGACCCTCCAATCCTCCCATTATTCACTATTATATTGATGAAAAAAAAAATGAAACAAAACAGAAGATTTTTAAAAGAGCTTTATTTTTTTTAGCTTGACACTGACAGCGTGAGGAACCACACAGATGTTGTAGTAATTTGTGCACGTAAGATCACAGTGTAAAGTTAATAAGGAACCAATTTAAATAATCTAACATTTACTAATTTGTTTTTACAACCGCCAATGTTCTACTAATCGTTAGATGGCCACCAATACTCTACTGATTTCCCACTTAGTTAATGGCAGCCATAGCACTTATCTATATATGTATAATTAAGCAATATATCATGACAGGGAGTGGGTATATTGGTGGATTTACCATGTCTGGTGTGGTTCGGTCACGAGGCATAGCTGAGTGACTTAACCACACCAGAAGTGGTAAATCCACCCATATACCCACTCCCTGTCATGGTATATTGCTATTATACAATGTTCAACTTTTTTTTTTGTTTTTATAGTGATATAAAACTTTAACAGTGGGTATACTGGAGGATTTACCACAGTCATGTGATCTGTTTTGACCAATGAGTTTACAGGATTTTCATACCCCATTGTATAATCTGGATTACTGTCCACCCTGAACTACTTCAGTGTATACCCTTTGTTTCTAAGTATGTCCTAATAGCTGTCGTAAAATTGATCGTATAATCAGAACTTCCTGTATAATCTCCTGTTCCTCACTCACATGCTTGTGATGTACTGTTATCACTATGCAGTGTTTACAGAACTGCAATCTGCTCTCATGGAAATGTTTATTGAATTGCTGTTTGTTCTTGTGAAACATAATCTCCCCGGTCATACCTGAAAATATGCACATTGCTGTCTAGTGCACTTACCCGGTAACCAAAATCCAAATAAATAAGATGCATATCTTTGTGTATATATGTGTAAGTATATTTTTCCTTCATCCCCCCCCTCCCCCAATTCAGAATCCGCAACCCAGATTTTCATCATAGAATTAACTGCTTGATGAAACATAGTTGGATATAAACAATTTGCAAAATCAGAAAATAATGTGTTTACTCTTAGACGAAACAATCACTAGCATCTGCTGACCATTTCTGAAAATAATCTTATGTGATATTTTTTATAATGCTTTAAACTATCTTTTGAAAGATGTAACATTTAAAGTGTTAATAATAAAATAAATTTTTTTTGAATGAAAGCTTGGAAACTGATCAACATGTACTTGCCCTAGCCCCCCCTACTTGTCTCACCCCCTGTCTGTTGCCCCATCTGCCTAGCTTCACCCCAATTCGATGCACTTAAAGTCTCGGAGCCTATCCTGGCGCCAGTTGTAGTATATAGCTTCTTATCCTCTCTCTCTCTCTCCCTCCCTCCTCTCTCTCTCTCTCCTCTCTTTATTGTGCCATTGTTAATTCTGTAGTGTGTAAGACTTTAGGTCCCCTTTGCCACTACTCTACCTGTCATTCTATCTCACCTCTAGTTGTTAGCCTCAGGATTTTAAATTTACTCTACCTGCAATTATTTGCTTTCTTACTAATATATTGTTCACTTACAACCTATGCTTTTTATGATATTGTATAATTGTGTGCATACTGATTGATACTATGTAACTCCCCATCACCCTTTCCCCCAGGTCGTACCGGGAGAAGAGCAACTTGTTCAGTGTACCTTACCTGGTGAAATTTTTCAATAAATAAATAAATAAACCCGGACAAAACAGTTCTCCTGTGTTGCTACATGCATATACATGTCGCTAGAATATGTTGTTAAAAATGATAGTGAGCCATTTTATGTCTATATATATATATATATATATATTTATTTATTTAGCTTTTGTTGACCGGGTAAGTGCACTAGACAAATCCTGCCTATTTTCAGGACGACCGGGGAGGGATACAGATGAATGTAATGACCTTGAACCAGATTAAGCTGTTAGTGGTATTTTTAGTGAATGAGAAATTTGGCCAGGACACGGAAATTCCCTACTCTGCTGGCGTTGGGGCGCTTAGTAAAATACGCAAAGTCAGTAATGGCCACTGCATGGCAGATGGAGGAGGAGGAGGAGGTGTTGGAGGAGGTCCTGAGAGAGACGGTCGGTGTTGAATACGGAGTAATCGGAGGTCCCACAGAAGCGGACGATGCCACTTTACCAAACCTTTTGCATCGAAAGGTACTGGAAATGTTGACTTACAGACCTGTGAAACTCCCGCTTTGGCAGCAAGATTGGTACTGCAGCAGTTTCGTGGATTCTCCAGTCGCACCTTTCATTTCAGCCCCGAACGATGTGCAGCAGTACAGAAGATGACGGACTGTGGAACCAGGAAATGCGCTCTACGACTTTCTCATCTGGCGTGCAGCAGTGGAAACGGCAGGAATCGCCGAGGACCACGCAGCTCTCATCATGGTGGCAGAGAATACTGCACGGTGAGCAGCGGGGAAGGAGGCGGTGGACAGTGCAACATTTGGCGTTCTTGCTCAAGGAAAGGGGGTAAGCCAAAGTCCCCTTTTAGCTTTGGATTCTCATAAACAGACTAAGGCTTTTGCTACAATTACTTTACATAAGGAAGCAGGATTTGTATTTAACCCTCAGGTGAACACTCTTGAGCCCCGGGACAATAACAATATTACTTATCAGACAACAAGTTCGCAAGAGGGAGTCACAGAATTCCTTTTTACTGACAATGAGAAAACCCCTGCAATGGAGATTGTGACCCAAAATAAAGTTTCCTCAAGTCTGCCTTCACTTTCCCTGGGCGAACATGATATAAACTGGACACCTCAAGCTGCCTTAACAGCTGCAGGGTGGAAACCTCTGGGGAAAGGGATCTGGTCTCCTGATACTGAGTGGGATAGTTCTCTTGATATTAATAAACATGTTTCTACATGGTGTCCTGGTAATTCTGAGGTAAAAACTCTACCTGGTTCTGAGTTACTTGTGAATCAGAGGTACAGAAAGGATGGTTCAGATCCTACTGTATGTTCAGATACTAAGGGGCAGGAAGACACAGTGACAGTTGCAGATAAACCTCTTATGTCAAGTTTATTTGCTCAAAGCAAAGGGAAGCAGCACCTAGGAGGAATGCAGTGCGCATCAGGTATAAGGGTGGGTTAAAAGACAAACCAGACAGATATAATGTGGGGAAATTGTTATTAAAGGATTCTTTAAAGTTCCTACCTAGAGATGTTTTTGCGTTTATCCACATTTCGGGGGAAGACAATTTCGATGTTAGCTTTCGATCCCCAGCTTTATTAGATCTCTTTTGGGATAGGTACAATCAGGTCAAGTTTTCTCCCCTTTGGTCCCCCTTTTTGGTAATTCCATTGTCTAAACCCCTCACTAAGTTCGTTACTGTTATGTTCAGAAATGAAAGTGTGCACGTTGAGGACATCACCTTTTGGCTAGCACAAAAATGTGAAATCCAAAGTGATCCGGAACCTATCTTGGATACCGAACAGTTTTGGACAGGGGGGTGGAAATTTAAAGTTAAATTACGTCAGACAGCTTCAGGTATTGAACACATACCCAATTCCTTCTTGTTGGGTAGGGATAGGGGGGTGGTGTTTTATAGCGGTCAACCAAGGGCATGCTACAGGTGTGGGGCTAAAACTCATCTATCCAGTACATGTGACCAGCCCAAATGTGATAATTGTGGGGAAATAGGGCATGTTACTATGTTTTGTAATAACCCAATCAAATGTGATCTTTGTGAAGAACTAAACCATGCCTTTAGAGACTGTCCTTGGGCAGCACAAAATAAAAACAATTTGGACGGAAATCAGATTTTTATACAAAAGCCCAAAATGATATGAGTCATCAAATCCCAGTACAACCTGTTATACCTCACCCCCAAATCCTCAGAGTCCCAAGGCCTCTTTACCCAAGAAGCCAACCAGTGTGTACTGCACATCAGGAAGGGCTGAAAAGAATATTGGGGAACAAAGCATTCGATTTCCTTGCAGCGGTCTGTTATATAGACTCGAAAGAAGGTCCGGGGACAGACAGGAAGTGGTTTCAAAGCCTCCACCAGCTCTCAGAAGATCGAGTAGAACTCAAAAAACTTTAGTGATTCCTGCTTCTGAAGGAATAGAAACCAAAAACTCATACGAGGCTTTGAGTTGGGGGGATTCTGAGATAGATATGGGCGACACAGATTCACAAGTTTCATTACAAGATAACTTGGGGACAATGAGGGATGATTATAAAGGGAAAAAAAAGAAAAGGAGAAAAAAATGATTCTAGCTGTCTTTTTTCCTTTGACCTACATCTTACAGCATGGAATACAACTTTTCTTGGGCTTCCCTAAATACATAGTCTGTTAAAACCAAAAAAGATATACTCTTTTCATCTGCTACATGATCTTAACTGTTCAATTATATTTCTTCAAGAAACATGGATGTGTAATAAAATGCAGTGCTCTGCTTTTGCCAGGGATTGGCCCTGGGGCCCATCTTATTGGTCCTTTGGGGAAGATAAGGCAGACGGTGTTGGTATTCTTTTTAATTCTTTCAACTTTATTCTACATAAATTAATTGATTTATGTCCCGGAAGAATATTGATAATAGAAGGGACTTGGTTCTCCTATACTCTTCGACTGATTAATATTTACAATCCCCAGACAAAATCTGGTAGGGTTGCCTGCATGAAACAAATTCAACCCTTTTTGGTGACTACTGTCCCTATCTTTTGGGGCGGAGACTTTAATTGTGAATAACATTTAAAGGAAAACTGATAGTTCTAAAAAAGTGTATTGCGACACTATATGCTTGTTAGATATTATCAAAAGTGCGAATTTAATTTCTTGCATGACTAAACAGGCCTCGGGCCCAATTGGTACTTTTTTTAAAAGTGGGGTCGGTTATACTATTGATCACCTCTTTGTAACCAAACACACTTCATTTCACCATTCTCAAATCATCCCAGTGGAATTTTCAGACCATGCTCTTTTAATGACCCATATAGGCCTTTCGAGTTCCATTCAGAAGCAAAACCAAGATGGAAACTTAACACTTCACGTTACAAGAACCTTTGGTTTTAAATTCCATTACATTAATCTTGCAAGCCAGATTATCTGTTTGTTTTTATATCAAGATTTGGGGATTTGGTGGCTGGAGACGAAAAAGGACTGTATTAATTGGTTCAAAAACAAGGTATAGTAGCATAAAGGAAAATTTTTCGCTATCTCCAACTTAGGACCCAATTACAAACTTTATTATCCAGAGCCACCTCTTCCAGAGAAATTTTTCTTCACAAATTGCAGAAATTAAATCACAGATGAAAATCTTTCAGTATAATCGAGCAGGGACCCTGCAAGCGGTTATTTCTAATCATTTAAGGAAATCAGTTTTGGAGACCCTTTTGAATTATGTAAAGAGGTCAAAGAGCATGGATCTTTATCCTTCTTAACTGATGGTGACAAGACTGTTACTTCAATTACGGAACTAGAAGACTTGATTCATAAACATTTTAAGACTCTTGAGGCCTTCAAAATCCCTCCCAAACCCAAATTAATAAAGTATTAGGATTCCCTATAACAAAGGCCTTAGCACAGAATTAGCTTCCTCTCTCACACAACCCTTTCAGAAAGAGGAGATTCTGATGGCTTTAAATTCTTTAAAGCCCAATGTGGCTCCAGGTCTAGATGGTCTCTCTAACTCCTTTATAAAACCTTTTCTAAAGAACTTTGTTCTATTTTGGTAATTGTTTATAATTTTTTATGGCTCAGGAGTTAGTATAGCATCTTTTCTGATAGTATACAAACTTACATTCATAAATCAGGGATAAGGATTATTTCAGAATGGAGACCGATCACTTTATTAAATTCGGACTATAAAATTTTGATGTCAGTAATTAATAACAGACTTAGGTTTGGCTAAATATAGTTTTTCTCCAATTCAACATTGTGGCATCCCTAATCGTAGCATTCAGGCTATGTTATGTTCTATTAGAGACTCTATTGAAATATCTAATGAGTTGGGAGATAGTGGTTTCCTTGTTTCTTTAGATTTAGAAAAGGCATTTGATAGAGTAAACCATTCTTTTTTGTTTGCAACATTAGATTTTTTTAAAGTCCCTTTGCATTTACGGAATTTAATCAAAGGCCTTTATAGTTCAGGTAAAGTATTCCCCTTCGTTAATGGGAAATTAGGGAATGGATTCCCGGTCAAATGTGGAGTACGACAGGGCTGCCCCCTAAGCCCCTGTTGTATAATTTTCCTTAGAACCTCTTTTACGGTCAATTAGTATATCCCCCTTATGGCAAGGGATAAAAATCCCAGACTCCGATATATCTCTAACTATCCAGGCTTATGCAGATGATATCTGTTTATTCTTTACACACATTAACCAGCTTGAATCTTTTTACCACTTTTCAGGAATACGCTTGTTGTAGCTAACACTAAAATTAATCTACTTAAAACAAAAGGCTTACTTATAGGTGGTTTTCTCAAGCACCATTTGTTTTGCATTCAATCACATTTACAACAGAACCTATAACTATTTTAGGGATCCAATTTGGCCCTCAAAATCGCCCAGCAGACAATTGGAAGCTTGTCCTAGACAAAATTGAAAAAAAGTTCTCAGATGGAGCGATACAGGTTTAACAAGGAGAAAAGAATACAGGTTTTGAAACAATTTATTTTACCTTGTTTTACAACATCTGACTGCAATATTTCCTATTCATGGTAACCTGGAAACTAGGTTATACAGTATCTGTTTCCAGTTACTCTGGAGAACAGACTGACCAGTTAAAAGATGCTATACATACCTTGAGAAAAAAAAGGAGGCCTAGGAATGGTTGACCCTGTTTTATTTTGTTTCACTATTTTTCTCCTCCTCTTTAAAAAGTTGTTTAGCAGGAGCTAATAGACAGGATTTATTTTTTCCATAGCTTATTGAGAAGATATCTTACAGCATGGTTACATTGTGCTCCTAGACTTTCTATTTACCTAGCCCTACCACTTTATTTTAAACCTGCAGCGCAGAAATTGTTCAAATGGCGGGTTACAAAACAGCAAATATTCACGATGTTCCTCGAAAACATTATATAATGAATTATTGGTTTCAATATTTCCAAGCACTCCAGAATTTAGGAATTGTCCAAAAATCGTAATGAGGATGTTCTTAGTCAACTGAATAATACAAGATTGCCGACTTTCATGTAGGAATCCCAATGGCCTTATATGGTAAACTAAATGTCAGAGCACGGCTAAATATAAGGCCAAAACAGAAAGGATGTGTCCATATTTAGGCTGTATAGACCAAGAAGAAACCATGGAACATTTGTTTCTCCATTGTTCAATAGCACGCAAAATAATGGGATCATTTAGCTATAGTCTGGAATTTTCCTTGGCTAGCCCATCTCACTTCGACATTTTAGTAATTGGGTCTTTCCCAGTATCTTTTCAGTCTTTTCATACAGGAACTTTGCAGATTTTTTTTGCCTGTTTACGATATTGTTTATGGCAAACAAGATGCCAATGGGTCCTATATCAAAGAAACCATCTGTCAAGTTTTAGGGCTTATGTTACCAATGTGTTGAATAATATTGTCATTTCAGATGTTCAACAGTTTAATGTCATAAAAGTTAGAATGTGGTGGAAAGGTTTTCTCATATTTACATTTAAATAAGGATATTGGATATCTATAGCAATAGTTAATCCCTATATTTGCTCTGTAGTCTTTCTGTTTTCCTCTTAGAATTATTAGGAGTTTAGGACTATGGTTCATTGCTGTGTTTGTTTTTCCTTTTTTTCCCTTGGTTTTCTATCCGAGCATATATGTCATCTTTAGTATATTTTGTTAAACTAGTGTTGGAATTGTTCCTTTTGTCTCCTTTTTCCATTGTTTACTAATTTTTCTGTTCATTTACTATTTTATATGTTTGACATGTGTTTATTTTTCAATAAAAATTACCCTACTCTTTTCGATAAGTGCCATGGGATCTTTAACATCCACCTGAACTACCACCAATCCAGGCAGATGGGACCTCGGTTTAACGTCTCATCTGAAAGACGGAATATATTATGGTAGCATGGTAGTGCTACCATAGTTAGGGTTGAGGAGCCATTTACATGTTAAACCCCAAATTTTGCACCTTAATAACTTTGCAACTGTTTGACGGATTTGCCTGAAATTTGGAATATAAGATCAAGACCCATATTCCTTGGGATCTACCAAGTTTTGTACTGGTCAGATGCACGGCTGTGGAGTTATTAAGTGTGATCTGCATGTGCGTTTACGCTTTTTCTGGAATTCTACGGTCACACCTACAGGTTGCAAGGTTTGTGCGACCGGCTCGAAATCTTTAGGAAACGTGCAGCTGGGGTCCCCAATGTGCCTTTCAAATATTTCATGAAAAAATATTAAGCTGTTCAAAAGTTATGGCAGTCTGAACTTCTGTTTTTCCCATGGGATAACATTACGGCGTTACTTGGCATACGAGGCCAGTATCTCGAAAACAGTGCGAGAGATGGAGTTTTGTCAAAAATGGGGCTACATATAAAACTAGCCAGGAAAGTGATAATACATATGACTTTTAAATTTTTTTTCTATGTCGTACGGTTACTGAGATATAAGCAATTTACTATTGCAACTACTGATTTTTGTGTTCCGAGAGTCATTATTTTGCATACATTCTTTCTACTCACTGTCTTTCTCTATACAGCTTTTGGCTAAAACCAGCCTGTGCATTTACATTACTCTTACCATTACCGTTTCTGCTTGCGATTCCGTACCCGTTTCACTTACCGTTCAAGTTTACGCCACCATGTGCGTTACCCTTTGCGTTTTCATTTGTGGTTGTATTTCTGCTGTTTTTAACATTTCTGTCTACAGTACTGTTCCTCTTTCTGTTTTGCTTTGCGTCACCATGCGCATTACGATTTGCGTTTGCGGGCACAATGTTACAATGTGACAAGACATCACCTTTGCGCTCCTGCCGCTGCATTACATTCACTATTTCTCATTATCATTCTCAAAAAGAAGGGAAATTAGAGGCAAAAAACTCCATTTAATGCATCAGTTAGGGTTGTTCCACAGCGACAAAAGCGAGGAAATTCGATGTTAGGGTTGAAACCCCCTTTGCACCCCTCCAGCCCACCCCCCCAACTGGAATCGGGGGTGTGCATTGGGGTCATTGGTCTAACTGTCACCCCATTCTCGCCTTCTTTCCACATGTGATGGGGTAACGCCGGGCCGATGACTAATGCTACCAATTGAGTGAAATGGTCAAAGATGGAAACAAAGAGATTTCAACAATCTATCGAGCCCTCACTAGCTTCTTACCTATATATATATATCCTATCTATATCAATGCTGAATATTTTTGGGTGAGATATTCAAAAGAGTTGCACATGGCGAACAGGGGTGCACCATGCACAACCCACCAATGTACCCTGGCGTGATACTCAAAGGGGCAAGTTGTGCTGCGCAACTCCCAATGCACCGGGGTGCATTGGTAATGTATGCAGCGCAAGTGAGGGGGGCATGCCCATGCATATGTGGCACATCCTGATATTCAGCCAGGGATGTGCAGCGCATATGCTGGCACAAACACGCCTTGTGCTGCTCAAGGGAGTGCAAAGATGTGCCTCGTAAAACCAGAAGCAAGTCCTGGCCACCCACAGGTGAGCTGCTGTATCGCAGGGCACAACATGGCAGCCGCCAGCCATGGGTGGCCATCCACCCACCCAGAACACTGCCCACATGCTCCCTGCCCAGGGAGCATTTTGCCCCCCCATCGCCCGATCACGGGCATATGTGTCAATATCCCTGGTGGTCCAGTGGACCGCATGCCATCGCCCGATCATGGGCATTAGTTAAATATCTTCCTGGTGGTCCTGTGGACCCGCATTCTATCTCCCGATCATGGGCATAGGATATATATCTCCCTGGTGGTCCAGTGGACTGCATTCCATTGCCCAATCGTGGGCTTAGGTGAAATATCTCCCTGGTGGTCCAGTGGAAACCTCCCTGGCACCCGATCATGGGTGGATCCACCAAATTAAACCCTGGTGGTCCAGTGGTACCCCCCTCCCCACCTGTGGGCCAGTGATCATGCAGACCATGCTGTATCACACAGGTCTGAAATGTGAATGAATGTTCATTCACATTTTGGGCCTCTGTAGTACAGTAGGGTCTGCATGCCCATTGGCCCACGCAGTGGACCAATAGGTGTACAGACACTACTCTATGCTGTCAGTCAGCGGGTGGCCAGGCAGCATGCGGGCGGGGTGCTGCCGCCCACCGCTGGCTGGAGGGTGTGGGGTGGCGGGGGCTTCAGTGGGTGAGTGGGGAGGGGGTACCACTGGACCACCAGGGTTTAATTTGGTGAATCCGCCCGTGATCGGGGACTGGGGGGGTGTTACCACTGAACCACCAGGGAGATATGTATCTTATGCCCACGATCGGGCAATGGAATGAGGTCCACAGGACCACCATGGTTGCTGTAGTGATAAAATTCCAACATTATCACTTTGTAAAGAAAATATATTTTGAAAGGTTTAACTCTGGAACTGCTGGGCCAAGAAAAGAAACTTAATTTTTTTTTAAAGGAAAGCATGGAGTTCAGCCATTAAGAAATTATATCAGCTTTATATCGTTATCATGTAACTGTTGTATTTATGTTACCGATATAGAAACAGAGGCCCAGATATTCAAAAGGGTTGCGCCATGCGCAACAGGGTTGCGCATGCACACGTCCAAAACTGCGCCATTTAGCGATATTCAGAAGGAGGCAGTTGCGCCCCCGAAAACATGCTGAGCAACAGCGCAATGAAAATGAAGGCATGCGCAACCGAAGGGGGTGGATCCATGCATAAAGACCTCAATGCGATATTCAAAGACTTGTGCGATGCGCAAGAGCGGCACAGCCGGAAATTGTGCACTAGCGGAAATGAGCCAAAATAAAAAAGGCTCAAGTAAGCGGCGCAAGAACGCTACCAGGCTGCCAAGTGGGGAGAGAGAGAGAGAGAGACAGACAGACAGACAGACAGACAGCAAAGGGCAGGCAAGGAAAGTATGGCCCATAGTCTGTAAAGGCCAGCGGAGGGTGCCCAGTGCAGTGGAAGTAGCAGTCAGGACAGCGGGGGTAACACAGCAACACCAGCGGGGGGTCAGAAGCCAGGAGATGGACAGTGCCAGTTTCCACATGGAAGCTGTAATGAGGGGGGTGAGAATGCATGCTGCAGGGGGACGTGGCCGTGGAAGGGCCCGTCGGCGGTATGCCCCCGACAGGCGGTACCGTGCCCGCATCAGCTTTGAGCTGTACACAGATGTAGAGATCGTGGGCCGGTACCGCCTGAACAGGACAATACTGAGACGGCTCTGTGAGTTGTGCAGTGATGTGATGCAGGCACCCTCACGATGGAGTCACGCTCTGTCGGTGGAGACCAAGGTGACAGCCTGCATGTACCTGCTCACCACGGGCACCTTCCAGAGGCTGACAGGGGACACCACAGGCATCACACAGTTGGCCACGTCACGTATCCTCACCCAATTCCTCAGCGCACTGCTGCCACATGCTGCTGAGTACATCCATTTCCCCAGCACCGCGGCAGAGCGTACAGCAAACATGCAGGAGTTCCACAGGGTAGCATGTATGCCTGGCATGCTAGGGGCCATAGACTTCACCCATGTGGCCATCCGCACGCCACCTGGCCCCGACGCCCATGCATATTGGAACAGAAAGGGATTCCCTAGTGTCAACTGCCAGGTGGTGTGTGATGCCACTGGGTGCATAATCAATGTCTGTGCCACACATCCTGGCAGAGCACATGATGCCTTCATATGGTATCAGTCTGCACTGTGCCATCGATTCAAGAGTGGGGACATCCCCACAGGACAGCTAGTGGGTGAGTACACATGTATGGAATGCAAACTCGGGGCAAGGGTGGGAATGCCACAGGTGCCATGGTAGTGGCACACAGGGAGATGGCCAATATGGACCTGAACATGGCACTGATCTCCACTATCTCCACACAGGTGACTGTGGATACCCACTCCGTCCCTGGCTACTCACACCGTACCGGCACCTCATGACCACAGCGCAGCTATGCTGTAATAAGGGCACATGCCGCAACACGCAACATCATAGGTGTTTGGGATGCTCGAGCACGCTTCCGATGCCTAGACACCTCCGGCGGTGCCCTACAGTACAGCCCCCAAAAGGCCTGTGGGATATTCCTGGCCTGTTGCATCCTGCACAACATGGCCAAAGACCATGGGATAGCCGTACAGGTCAAACAGGAGGACAGCGATGGGGACGCCAGTGGCGCCGGTGTTGATGGTGATGAGCAGCCCCCCCTAGGATGGAGGGACCCCCGACTGATCCGGCAGGCCCAGCTACACCGGGACACCATCACAGAGGAGCACTACGCACAACACAGGTAAGTCAAGGGGACATGTGCAACCAACACTGTCCATGCGCAAACCACAGGCACACAGAGGAACACACCAGGGGTGCATGCGGTCAGGGAGTGGAGCGGTCCAGGCATACAGACACACCATCAGGGAGGGTGAGCACTCATATGGACACACACACACCAGGCACAGAGCGTACATGGGCAGATGCACAGCACTGCAGAACCGACATTGCTAACACACAGCACCACCGACCACCCCACCACCTCTGACTGTCGTGTGCATCAGATGCTGGGCACCCTTGCCTTGGTGTACAGTGCAATGCAGGCATCAACATGCACACGCACCTGTGGACAGCAGTTGGGAGGTGTGCAGGTGGTCGTGTGTTGGCGGTAGAGCAGAGCACCCAGCAGTGCACTGTCCACCATGACACACATTGCACCATGGCAGCACCAGACAGGGCCCGCACTGGGAGACAGCTCAGTCATGTAGCACTGTCCCACGGCCACCCGCAGGAGGATGCATGGGCGGCCGCCGTGACCCAACAGCATGGGCAGGCTGAGCAGGGGCCACATGGGGTGGCACTGTTGCACCACCAGGGGTCCCACTGTGCAAGCAGCGACCTTGCCGCACAGGGGTCTGCAGCATGCCGAACAAACCTGCACCAGGGGTGCTCGATGCCCACAGCAGAACCCGGCGCCGACAGGCCTGGTGTCGCAGCGATGCGGGAATGGGGGAGGGAGAGTGCACTGTGTGGGTGTGCGGTACAGGGGCACCTGACTGTGTGCCCAACGCGGCCACGACAGAGACCACTGCCTGGGTCAGCCTGTCAATGGTGGCGGTCACATCCGTCCGCGATACGGACCAGCTCGGCTCGTCCCGAGCACTACCCTGCTGTGCTGCTCCACGGACACAGACAGTGCCTCACGGACCTTTGCAACCGCCTCTGCAGCTGTACTGATTCCTGCAGCAGGTGGTGTGCTCATCAATGGATACTGTGCCCCAACGGCATCCTGACCCCAGGGTGTGGACGGTCCTGATGCACAACACCCCTTGAGGTGGGCGCTGTTCGCCAGGACCAGGAATGGGTGGATCAGGGCGGGCGGACATGTGCCACTGCTTGACACTGTACCCCCAGACCTGGTGGGCAACTGCTGCTGCTGCCCCTCCAACCGCTGTGCCCCCGGGTCCACTCGTTCCACCGCTGTGCTGGCAACAGTGCCAGACACCTGCACAGCCACCGGAGCTGCCTCACCAGTGCTGACAGTCACAGCCTGGGACCGTGCCAGCATGCTGGTACACAAGTTGGAACCAGAAAGGCCCAGGGGCACATGCTGGCCTGCCGTGTGTCCGTCATGGGACACACAACCATCACTGCCCATTGCAGGCCTTCTATCATCAATGGTGCAGGTACGTGCTACAGCCATGGTCACAGTGTGCTGGCATGCTTGCATGCCAGACTGCTGAGACACAGGCTGTGCACCCCCCGCACCCGTATCACTGACACCAGAGTTGGCGGCCCAGCCTGCATGCTGCTGCAGTGCCTGCTGGCTGGTGGTGGAGGTGGATGGACCCTCCTCCATGTCCAGCAGGTCAGCATCACTGTCTGGACCCACCACCACCGTCTCCTGAAGACGAACAGGATCTGTAACAGAAAGAGAGTACATGTGAGTGCATGTGAACAACCGCCCCCCCCAAACACCACCACCATGTCATACCGTTGCAGTGATAGGCTCACCTGTCTGGAATCCACCGCCTAGTACGCCCTCAATGGCGCTCGGCTGCATGGCTGTGACCAGTGTCTCCTCAGTCGGGGTCAGCTCCAGCACCACTGGCGGGCCCCGCCAGTGCTAGCATCGGCCGCCTTGAAGGCTGCCACCTTCTCCTTCAACCTCCTGCAGTCTGTCCCCATCTTTTTTGCATTCCTGCACGGCGCTGGTGGCTTCCATGCAGGTTAACGGCCCAAAGCTACCCCTCCCATGCAGCCCTTGCGGGACTGAGGGTGTCCTTCAATCCACTCAGTACTGGCTCCTCATCTAGGTAGGCCTGGAAGAGGCCTCCGCTCTGCTTCTGTAAAGTTGGGCCTCCTCCCACGCCCACCGTCTCGCCCTCACCTTGGCTCTGTCGTCATGGCGAGTCTGTATGGGGAAGTGGACACCTGTCACTGTGCAGTCTACAGCATTTCCCATGACCATTATCCTGAGCATCACACAGCATGCAACTCACCTCTCACCTGCAGTAGCGAATCTAATAAGCGCTGGCTGAGGCGCCGCACATTTATAGTGCAATACATGCAAATTAGGGTGGAGCAACTATAATGACATGCAAATCGTGCCACTGCGCCCTTGAATGGCTGATCAGATGATTTGCATGTGTCGGCTGAATATCAGAATCTGCGCTGTGCCATCACGAAGAGTCGGCTGAGCCAATGGCGCAGATCTGTGCCTGTGTGGTACACTGCATTGCGCATGCCCAGATAGCTTACGCAGGCATCTGTCACGCTGCTGGCGTGCTGGCGCGATCGGCAATTCAGGACCATGGCCACCATTGTGCCAGTGGCGCTTCCAGCAATGGGCACTATATGGCGCGTGGCACTACTGCGCAATACTCCCACTGTGGCACTGGTACACAGCTGGTCAGTCGGCCAGGATGCCTGCTACGTCAGATGGCGCTGTGTGCAGCCTTGCGTGTGCCCATGACCTTGTGTATGACCTTGCGCCCCTGGCACTGTTCGCCCGCCATGTGTACATTCATTGCGCCGTCTGGGTGACAGCGCCATGTGGAAGTGACGCACTGTTCGAACAGCGATTGGAGCCTGTGGTGGTCTATTGCGCAACATCTCCAAGTGGGGTTATGGCGCAGCGGGGCACCATATTGCCTGCTGTAAAGTTGGTGCCATGGCTAGGAGGAGGGCGGTGTCCTGGAGCCAGCTTGAAGTGGCCAACCTGGTGGCCCTAGTTGAGCCACACTGTGATGGCCTTTATGGTGAGGTGCCCCTCACCAGTGCAAGGAGTGAGGTGTGGCAGCAAGTGGCCACTGACCTGGTGGGGGTCACTGGGCAGTGCCGGTCTGCTGAGCAGTGCCGGCACCGGTACAGTGACCTCCACCGGAGGGAGCCAGAGCTGTTAACGCGGCTGTGTTCACATGCCAGGCGGGGCATGGTGCCTAGGCCAGGTGGGTGTGCCATCTATGCACCTGTATTATCTGTAGGGGTGTGTGTGTGTGTTTTGGTGGCTGTGCATAGGTGATGGCTCAGCCACGGTTGGCTGTGTCAGTGTGTGCAGCTGTGAGATGAATGGGTATGGCTGTGTGGGCAGGCACTGTCACTGGGGCAGGGGGCAGTCTGCTTTGAGTCACACTGATGTTTGTCTCAACATATGTCTCCCAGGCCGGGATGTGAGGATGCGGGGCCACATTGCTGAGGGCCGTGCCGGGACCGGTGCCAGCAGGGGTTGCACCCACCAGCAGCAGCAGCGCCAGCAACAGCGGTAGTCAGAGCTGCTTGAGCAGTGTGATATCATGACTTCATGGATGCTATTGCATGCTGGGGGCCAGTAGCCTGCACAATACAACCATGCAGGAAACGGGAGGTCATAATTCCACTATACAAGACACTAGTGAGGCCCCACCTGCAGTACAGTGTACATTTCTGGAGACCATACTTACGTAAGGATGTAGAGTGGGCAGAGAAGGTTCAGAGGAGGGCAACAAAGATGGTGCATGGCTTGCATCACAACTCCTATGGAGACAGGTTGAAGGAACTGAACCTGTACTCCCTGGAGGAGAGGAGGGAGAGAGGGATATGATAGAGACAACAAGTATCTTACAGGGTGGAACAGGGTGCAGGGAAACACTATTTTGAAGTGCAAAGATGTTCCAGGACTACAGGGCATGGGATGCAGTTGGAGGAGGACGATTCAGAGGAAACATGAGCAAGACTTTCTTCACAGAACTGGTGGTGTACAAGTGGAACACCCTGCCAGAGGGAGTGGTGGGGGCTGACACACTCACGGGATTTCAGACTGCACGGGATAGACATAACGGAATTCTTGAGGTCAGGGGTAAGGGGCAACAGACTTCTAGGTAAACAAAGTGAACTTACAGGCTGAAATGGACAGACTGTGTGGGCCATAGGCCCTTATCTGCCGACACTGGCTATGTATCTATGTCTGTAGGCACGACACAGGTGACATGCATCACTGTCCAGTTTCACAGCACGTCTGTGTATGCATCACTGGTGGTCCATGCATGCACTGGGCACATAGCTGTGTAACTGGCATCGCACCATGTTGCCACGTCACTTGCCAGCCTTGTTTGTGCTGTGATGGACATGGGCAGTGTGTGTGCAGTGGTGCGTATAGCTGGTGCCGCCTGTTTGTGATGGCCATGTGCATGTTCACTGTGGGTGGGTGCATGCCATCACAGGTGCGGACATTGGGCTATATGGCTTGCAGGTTGGGTGGTGTTCAGGGTTGTGGTCAGTCACAGCCATTGACTGTGTTCCCATTTTCTAGGCCTCGAGGTTCTCCATCGCCTGGCGAGGATGTCCGGACCATCAGACAGCTTGTGGCCAACAACAACACTATCCTCCAGTCGATACACCACCATGGCCTGCGGAGGAGGGGCAGGGACTGGCAGACACCAGCAAGAGGACGGCCGGCCGGCTGGCCCATGAGCTACCTTCCCTTCCCACTTCTCCCATCCCTACCACCCTGCCTTCCCTCTCCAAGTTTGTCATCCCTACCCCTTGACCACCCCTACCTTGTACTCGTCCCCCCCCCTTGTAAATAGTTGTAATTGTTCTTGTTCATGTTGGTTGTGTTAATATACATTTATATTTTTATACAAATAATGTGTTGGTCTCTGATTTGCAGCTGCCTATGGGTGCTCAGTTGCAGGGGTGTACATGCCATCTGGGGTGGTATGGTCCTGGGTATGTGTGTGTGTGTGCATGGGGAGGTATCTCCAGCATGGCAGTGACTTTCGGTTGGTCTTGCCGTCTGCTGCAACCCACTGCTGGGTGCACAGGGTGTGTCTGGCTTGTAGGCTTCTGTGCTGCACGGGGTTGACGTGTGCTGGGGGGATGCATGGTTTCCTGCAGTGCCAGTCACTGCACATAGGTGGTGTCTTGGGGTCACAGTGCAGGGTGTGCTGTGCGTACGGGGGGCTGATGTGCACTGTGGTTGTCAACCCCCTGTGTGTGGCACTCTCAGCCTGCCAGTGGTTGTGCTGGGGTGTCATGGCTCTGCTATGCTTTGTTGGCTTGACCCCATGGGCAAGTAGATCATCCGTCGCACCCCCAGTGATGCTGTGCTTGGGGTGTGCAGGTGTGGTGTGGGTTCTGCAGTGTGTTCCTGTGCCCATGTGTGGCATGGCTGGCGGTGGGCCCCAGCCTGCCTCCCTGGATGTGCAGTTCCATTGCTCTGGGGGGGGAGCTCTGCTTGCACTATGGCACCTCTGGAATGCTCAGCTGGGCTGCCCTGGTTGTGCCATAGCGCAACATTTCGGCTCAGCTTCTCCTTCCTGGTTGCGCTATGGCGCAGTATGTGCGATATTCAGACGTTGGTTGCTTGCGCAATTTGTTCTGCTCCATGTTTGAATATCGCACCTGTTGCGCATTTGCGCAACTGGTTTGTGCTTGCTCCTGCTGTTGCGCTCATTTTGAGCGCAGTTTGAATATCTGGGCCAGAAAGTTTTTCATGCTATATTGATATAGATATTTACATCACCGCAAAGATTTTCTTTAGAAAATACATTTTATTGATACACTTTTTCCACAATGACAAAGTGTATTAACATACCTTTTTTTAAATGAACATGGAAAATGTCATGACAGTTTTTAAAAAAATATGAAAAACAAAATCATCTTTTGGATTTTACTGAATTTTGGCATTTGCACCAATAATATAGTTAGTGCTGTATCTATGTACCTATAATGACCATAAACATTTATCTTATGCCTGAAATCACGTGGCAAACATTCCTTTCTCCCCTCCAGCAGTACCAACACTTTTGTGGACTTTGGCTGTGAAAGCATTGGAAGCTACTAATATTGCTTATGAGCGTTTACAAGATTGTTATTTTAACTATTTAATCTGCACAAGGAGATGACGGCACACAAAAGATAACCAGTCCCCTAGGTTGAGTAGCAGCCAGATTTTCCTGCCTCAGACACTCCCCAATTAGGACAATGTTTCTTGCATTGCCTCAATGTTACCTAGCAACAGCATGACCACAAGGACAGGGGTGACATCAGCATGATTACGACATTGCCGTTGCATGTCAGATGCCGTCCATGTGGTCAGATCAGGTCCAAACCGACAATGCTTAACCAGACCAGCAAATGTGCTCTGAGAGCTAGAAAGCCCTGATATGCACACTCCCTATGAGGAGTTTTCCTGGACTCTGGTGATTTGCCTCAGTGCACTCTTCCTATTAGAACTTTATAGAAAAGAAAGGTTTAGAATCTACATTTGAAACTAGTGAACCGGCTCAGAGTGAGACTGCCCTATAGCCATTAGGTTGGACTATGACTGCATTAATCTGTTACTGGTATTGGTAGCCAACAAACAAGAAAAAAAAAATTTATTTAAAGGAAAACTGCACCCTCATATCTTCTAAATGTTATTTGTTTCCATGTCAACAGACAACTCTTTTTATGTAGCTGTTAAAGATGTATGCAACTGCTTCAGTTTGTTTTTGCACTTCATACTAGGCCCTGTCACTCTCCTGGGAGGATCCATTTTGTGGTTGTTGAAATCTCATTGTCCTTTAGAGCTGCATTAGCATATGAGAACATGATGTCAGATCAGCCATTTATATCATGTATCTCTATGCTAAAATAACAAATACCCTGCAAAAACTCTCTGGAAACTTATAAACTGAATGGAGTTTAAAGGGGAAAAACTGCATTGCAACTCAGATAGCTTGCAAAACTCACTGAAGGTAAATGTGGTATTTCACACCTTCTTGCAACTTGGTTCTTTTAAAACTACTTAAGCAGACAATTATACCGGGGAGTTAAAGGTTGAGTATGCATCACAGTCTCATATGCTAATGCAGCTCTCAGGGAAAATGCAATTTCAACGACCATGAAATGGACCCTCCCAGGAGAGTGACAGAGCCTATTATGAAGTGCGAAAACTAACTGAAGCAGTTGCATACATCTTTAACAGCTACATGAAAAGAATTGTCTATTGACATGGAAGCAAATTACATTTTGAAGATATGAGGGTGTAGTTTTCCTTTAATATGGCAAATCACATTACTAAAATGCAACGTGGACACAGGTAAAGAGCCAACATAAGCACTTTCTTTTATAGGTCTAAAAAAATAATTGACCTATTTGAGACCTAGTAATAAGTTTAGATGGCAAAACAACTATCAGATTGAACTCACTACACACATATTTTTAATATTAATTATTATAAAAAGTTTTACAATATTTAATATTTTTAAAATTATGGTACATGCACATTTAATGATCGTATATGGGGGAGCATGAAATTATTTGTACATGAATTACAAGGGAGTAATGCACTGATGGCAGTGGTGCAGTTCCATGCATTTCATATGGATTCAAAATAAAATAGGGTGTGAGATGTTGTGAAACATAGAAACACAGACTGTCAGCAGAAAAGGACTGGTGGGCCCATCTAGTCTGCCCCTTGTCCCTGCCTTTTCCAATGCATCTGACCCTATTTGGTCACTGGTGTCCCTCCCTCCCCACTGCCTTTGCCCAGTTTACCCCTGTGCCTATTCAACATATGCTTGAAGCTCCCCATAGTCTTTGACCCCACTATTCCTCTGGCAGGCTGTTCCAGTTGTCCACCACTCTTTCCAAGAAGAAGTATTTTTTCACATCTCTCCTAACCCCCCCTTAGCTTCATTGCATGCCCACATGTTCTGGTGCCTTCTTTTCTCTGAAAGAGACACCACACCTGCACTTTGATCACTGCTATGAGGCACTTGTAGGTCTTAGCCATGTCTCCTCTTGTCTCCTTTTCTCCAGAGAGTACATGTTGAGTTCCAGCAGCCTTTTCTTGTATGCATTTTCATGCAACCCTTGCACCATTTTAGGTGCCCTCCTCTGTACCACCTCCACCCTGTCAATGTCCTTGCATAGGTGCGGCCTCCAGAACAGGACACAGTACTCCAGGTGGGGCCTCATCAGTGAGAGATACAATGGCAGCACCACCTCCCTCCTCCTGCTAAAATTCCCCCTCCCAATGCACCCCAGCATCCTACTAGCCTTTCCCACTGCCTTATCACACTGACCAGCTACCTTGAGGTAATCAGATAAGATGACCCTAAGGTCTGTTTTTTGCTTGATAACTGTAAGTACGTCTTCCTCCATCTTATACACAGATCCTGGGTTTCCCCACCCCAGGTGCATAACCTTGCACTTTTTTGGTCTTGGAACCCAGCTGCCACACCCTAGACCATATCACTAGTTTCTCCAGATCCCTTTGCATTCTCTCCACCCCTTCCTGAGTGCTTACATTGTTGCAGATTTCTTTACCATCTGCAAAGAGAAACAAATTCCTCTGGCTCCTTAGCAATGTCACTTATGAAGACACTGAAGAGGACCAGTCCCAGCACTGATCCCTGTGGCATTCTGCTAGTCATTCTCCCATTCCCTGGGTGGTCTGCCATTTACCACCACCCTCTGCCACCTATCCTTCAACCAGTTTTAGATACCGAGCTTATCACTTTCTCTCCGTATTTGCACTTCCTAATCTCTTTCCCTTCACCCCCCCCATTTTTGCCCCTCAACTCCAACCTGCTGCCTCTTACTTCCCTTACTTTCTTCTTTCTCTCAGACCTGCTCTGGGCATCGAAAGATTACTTCTTCAATCCTTCCTCTCTTATCTACCTAATCATTGTCTCCTAAAGTGATACTGCATTTTTGCTTTTGTTATTTGTTCTCCTCCTAATGTTAGTATAAGCCCTAATTTTTCATGAAATTGTCTGTACTGCTTACACTTACCTATGATACTGTATTACCTATGTATGCTACCTGCGTGTATGTACACATCACTTTGACTATTTCTAGAATGTACTGTTACTGTTGTTTATCCAGAAGTTTGTTTTGTATTCTCCCAGGTCATGCCTGAAAATAGTCATTGCTATGGCTAGCGCACCTGCCCGGTGAACAAAAAATATTCATTTATTTGGTTTTTGTTTACTGGGTAAGTACACTAGACAACAATGTTGCCTATATTCAGGTATGACCCGGGAGAGTACAGACAGGGGAGACCAGAGTCAACATTAAAGAGTATTTCATGACGCAGCATGAGGTGAGAACAAACATTTGAACAGTATACAGCCAGGTACAGTCATTATCAGTAACGACAAAGAGAAACAGGTAACATTACATTAATTATTTTCATCTGATGATACATCAATGACTAAATTGAAACGACAAACAGCAAACAAAACTTAAATGAAGTAGCATTATAACAATAGGATTTCTGCTGGATGTGGGAAACTTTCAGATTTTGGAGACCAGTAGGAAATCAGTAAGTGCCATAGGGAGGAGAAAATGCTAGGAGAGAAGCTCAAGTTACAGCACAAGAGCAGCAGTCAGATTCTAATAGGTGTGCCCGAAGACTCAGTTTAAAGGCCTTGTGGGATTTGGAGAGTTTGATGTGGAAGAGAATGGAGTTCCAGAAGTGGGGGGCAGATATGGCAAAGGATCGTTCTCCTTTTTGTGTGAGATATCTGGGAATTTCAAGTTGGGTTTGAGCAGATGCCCTGAGGAGGTATGCTTGGGAGGGCTGAGTTAATAGTTCGGCAAGGTATTTAGGGGACCCCGTTTTGATCATATTATCAATTGTACAGCCTGCAGAATAGTGCCTGAGCGAGTTTGGGGAGAGCCAATTTAGTTTTGAGTAGAGCAGGCAATGATGGGTAAGTCTGTGACGGAGAGAGCAAATCTGCATATACTGTTATAGCAGGTGCTCCATTTCTTGAGTGCTCCTTTGCTAGCTTTAAGGTAAACCTGAGAGCAATATGTTAGAGCAGGGAGGAGAAATCCTTGTGCAATAGCAAGCCGGGCAGCATCATTGAGGAGGATCTAATTTTAAAGGCAAGACCAAGTTTTGAGTAAACTGTCTTACATGTAGCCGCAATGTGGAGGTTAAAGTCAAGAGATGGGTCGAGAGTGACTCCTAGATACCTGAAGGAGGTAACGAATTCAAGAGGAGTCATCTAGAGAATGTATCAATAAGTCTGGAGTAAGAGATCTGATTCTTGACGGGGGCCAAAAAGCATAGTTACAGTTTCTTAGATTCATTAGGAGCCTGTTCTGTAGTAACCACTCCTGCAAGCAGTTGAAGTCTGCTTGAAGATGTGCTCTTACTATAAGGGATCTTTACCACTGGAGAGAAGCACCATGTCATCGGCATAAAGGATTAACGAGGAGGAGCAGGGAAGGGAGGGCAAGTTGTTAATGAAAAGGGAGAAAAGTAGTGGGCCAAGAATAGATCCTTGGGGGACTCCAACAGAGGTAGGGGAAAGATTTGAGACAGCGGATTCAATTTGGACAAATTGCAACCTCCCTGAGGTAGCTATCGAACCAGGAGATGGACGACAGGTCAAAGCCAAGGCAGGACAGTTTGGAAAGTAGCAGAGAGTGATTCACAAGGTCAAATGCCTTTGTGACATCGATAAATATAGCCCCAGTGAGCAGGCTCTTATCCATCGCTGTAAGGACTACATTTGTCAGCTGAAGTAGAGCAGTTGTGGTGCTGTGTCCTGTTCGGAATCCGTGCTGGGTAGAGGATATAAGGTTGTTAAGGTGCAGGTAATTTGTGACCCGAGTAGCAATGGCCTTCTCGAGAAGTTTATTTAGGGTAGAGAGAATGGCAATTGGTCTATAGTTTGACATATTTTTGGTATCCCCTTTTTTGTGAACAGGGACAACGCGAGCGGTTTTCCACAATGTTGGTACCGTTTTGGTTATTATGGAAAGATTAAAGATTCTTGCAATAGGAACAGCAAGGGCAGGGGCTGCCTGCTTCAAGAAGCTTGGCAGCAGCCCATCCGGGCCAGCAGATCTATAGGTGGATACTGATTTGAGGAGTTGCAGCACTTGGTGGAGGAGACTAATGTGAGACGAAAAGGGGTTTCATGCGAAAGTTGCACCTCAGGAGGAGGTGAAAGAGGTTGGTTGAATTTCTCAGTGTATTCGGAGAGATCCAAGAATTGTGCATTAAGAGCATTAGCAATAGTAGGTAACTTGCTACAGTTTGCGTCATTCAGTGTCATGTCGGTAATGGCCATCTTGGGCCTTTGCCCAATGAAATTTTTGATGTGGTTCCAAAAACTCCTGGTATCACCCACTGAAGATTGGAGAAGCTTTAGGCAGTAGCTCCTTTTAGCCTTCCGAATATCTTTTTTGCAACCATTTCTCAGTTGTTTATAGTTAACCCAGTCTTCTGATTGTTGGGACTTCTTTGCCAAGGTCCAGGTAAATATTAGTCTGTAGGTACCCCACGAGCCTCTCCTTCACTAGGGTCTCCATTAACTTCCCCAGCACTGATGTGAGACTGACTGGCCTGTGGTTACTAGCCTCCTCTTTACTGCTACTTTTGTGCAGCAGGACCACACCAGCTCTCCTCCATTCCCCTGGAACTACCCCTCTCTCTAATGAGGCACTGAATAGCATTGCCAGAATGGTGGTTAGCACCATGCTCAGGCCTTTTAAGACCCTTGGATGGATCCTGTCCAGCCCATCACCTTATTCTCCTTTAGATCTTCCACCCCCTTCCAGACTCTCTACCGAGAAGGGACTGGTGTCCACTCCCCACTCCACGATGCTTGTGAAAGGCTTTCTCAGGAATTTGAATAAAAATACAATTTTATGAATTTACAGATAGAAGCATTATGCACATGACAGAGACTGTTTTTAAAAGATGTCACTAGCTTTGGATTGAACAAGATACAAGTAAGGAGAAACTGCAGTTGTTGTATAGCTTAAGAGCAGCAACTAGGGCAGCACTTAGCAGAGAAGATCAAAAAAGGTTTGCACTCAATAATGTGGTTAAATCCAACACATTATTCCACACAAAAGAGCGCTTTGCCTTATAAGCATGAGGGCTTGTCAGGAAGCCCCTGATGAAGCCTCACACTTATGAGGTGAAGTGCTGGGGTTTAGTGTCATGTATTCTCTTGTGTGGAATGAAGTGTTGGATTTAACATTATTATGTGAGTACAAACCTTTTTTGATATTCTCTGCTGAGTGCTGCTGTAGTAGCTGCTCACTTGTTGTTTTTTGGTTTAGCTCCCATTCTCACTGTGAGAGCGTGGTATTTATGGTCGTATTGTGTAACTTATGGTCCATAATTGTTTTGAAAAACACTGATATTCTAAGTATATGAATGGTTAATTATGATTTGGTAATTCTTAGATCTTCTTCGGAGGTATCTCAGTCATCAGGTCTCACAGTTCCACCATGCCCCGGCGACAGGAATGTCGGCGACCTCCCCGACAGCGACACATGGTCACCGACATCCCTGATGCCACCGACTCCAGTTCCCGTCCAGAGAATGCACCAACACCTGATTGGTGTTCATGTGGGGCTGTCCACACCCAAGATTCCAACTCGGGGAGGGTGGATGTCGGGGAGGAGTATACAAACTCTGAGTCGATGCTCAGTCATCACTCCAGCAACCTGGTCTACACTGTGGGTGTCAATGGGTTACTTTCACTGTAACAGCATCACTGTAAGACCATCGCTTTTACAATGGTATACCTGGTCTCACCTCAGGAACTTCACCATCGGTGAAGCAGGATCCACATGGAAGATTTTCAGTAATACAACTGGAGCCACCCACGCCGTTGACATCTACCAACATCTCCAACCCTATAAAGGTGTGAACGACCCCACTCTCTCCTCATTTCTTTCCCGACGTTGACTTGTTTGCATAGGTCTCCACGGAAGCTTCTACACAGTTTTGCACCAATTTTCTCCTGTGCCTTTTTTATACCTATCACTTTAGAATCTCTGTTTTAAAAGAGATTCCTTTAATTTGTTTATGTTGAGAGTTAATCCTTCGACTCAACTTCTCTCTTCCATTTCTGCTGCTGCAGAAAGAAGATTGCCACCACAGATGAACACTCTCTCTGTGTCTGCTGTCTTGGGCCTGACCACGAAGTCTTCGATTGTGTGGTGGTGGTGGTGGTGGGGAATGCGCAGCTAGGGTTTTCAACCCTAACACCGAATTTCCTCACTTTTGTCACTGTGGAGCAACCCTAACTGATTCATTAAACAAAGTTTTTTGCCACGAATTTATATGAATGCAGGTGGAGGATTATGAAGGCAAATAGCATTTATTATTTTTATATTTAATTATTTTTCCTTTTAATTTAAGAGTGAGTAAAGGTGGTAGCCATGTTTGTGATGGCAATCAGGGATGTGTGGCTAGTGCTGATTTTATTATGAAGAGGCTGCTGGGGCTTTGTCTAGTGCTGTTATGCTGCAGTTACAGCACGAGTAAAAATGACCCCTTAGCTAAACAGGTTTCATGATTTTTTGAAACCCATTTAATAATGAAGTTTTTCAAGTTTTCTGAATTCTCAAGGGTATTGACAATAATGAATAAACGGAGATGGAGATGGTTGATCTAGAGTGCACCAGCAGGACATGGGGACACGCCTTGAAGCCTGGAGGTGGTAAATTCAGGGATTATAAGGCCATTCACATGACATTGTCTGCACCATTGGGAATGGTGCAGAGCTGTTACAGTGTAGCCATGTGAATGCAAACTGCATTGCAGGTTCTGCATGCATTGCATTTCCTCACGATCCCTCTTTCCTTGGGATTGTGTAGTGTTGTGTGCATTTTCTGTGGCCTTCTGAACAGTTAGCACCACTCCCAATGGTGCCAGGTGTTTTTGGCTCCCAGTACACACAGGTGTTCAGTGTGCCCAGGATACAAGGAACCAGTGTAATGCCTGGACGAGAACTTGGCTGAAGGCGCTTCATCACTCTTCTGACTCATAACCGAGTCAACATAATAATTGCTAAGAGCTCCAGAAATGGACATTCTCTCAGACATCCTACAAAGCATGGTTCACTGAAGGGAAAATATATAGGCCATATCTAGATTTGTACTCTACTCATCTCAATTTCCTAGCCAACGAAAGTACAGTTTGGCTGCCGTGTTGTGAGCTTCTTGCAAAATGATTGGTCAAACTTTTTTTGTGTGCCTGCTAAAGCCTTAGTAAGGAGTAAATCAATCAGCCAAGGGGCTGTGCAATTCTATTATCCCCACTACATTCCATATTGAAGATGGATCACTTGAGATGTATGCAATATTGCAAAATATCAGTGGTCTAGAAACAATGTATATCCTCATTGTATCTCATATAACTTATCTCACCTCTTGTACCAGTGGGTAACATCACAGACCCCCACCCCACATGGGATCAGTCAAAACACTGGAAGGTCAGTTGCACTGATGGAGGGGCTGCTGTGTGAACAGTAGCCACATCACTGCAGCTTGCACCACAATGCACTGCCCAGCTGAGGAACTTGTAACACGGGACTGCAGAGAGCCTTAACAGGTAAAGCCTCCTTTCAGCTTGCTTGTGGAGAGGTCTTACCCCACCCCCCAGCCACTCCATTTATTGCTGCTTACAGGTCACATGACATATCATCTGACCTACCCTATCTCCATATATAATTTTTTTTAACTAGGTGCCCACTTTCCCATTTGTAGCTTATACACTCCAACCACTAGGGGGTTGCTGCATTATCATCACTGGCACCACTCCCCCATCTCTACTCCTTCTTAACAACTAATATCAACCCCTATCCACCAGAAATCACTACAGTTCTCTCCTAATCCTTTCTGCTCTTCTCTAATTTCTACTCCCTGCTTTCTAGCTACTTGCCATTGTCCCACCATAGTCCCCTAACAAGCCTCAAACCCTCTACCCCCAACTTGAAAGTCTGTAGCCCATCCACTAAGCCAACAAACCAGGCCAAAAATTTATCTCTATTTCAAAGCTTTTAACCTTTCCTTCTCCCTACTTAGAAAAAAAAATACTTATTCTCTGTCCCACTACAGGTCTCAAACCCAGTACCTTTACTGTCAGTCAGCAGCTCTGCCACTTAACCATCATAGCTGGCTATTTTAGCCTTACTTTCTAAGGCTCTCATAGTTTCTGACCCCCATAGTCTGCTAAAAATATATATATTTTTTTCTTGGCACTCTTGCTACTAGCATCAGCAGCTTTACCACTCAGCCATCATATTGGACTATTATTAACTATCTTTTAAGGCTCTCAAAGCTTCTAACCCCCATAGTGTGCTAAAATAATATTGCATGGCACCACTGCAGACTTCAAACCCTGCACCCTTGCTATCAGAATCAGCAGCTCTACCACTCAGCCATCATATCTGGCTATCTTTTGTCCCCAGTTTCAAGGCCCTCAAAGCCTCTAACCCCCTTCCCCCATAGTCTGCTAAAATAAAATTTCTGGTATTCACTGCAGGTTACGAATCCTGTACTTCTCTCACCAGTGTCCTCAGCTCTACCACTGAGACAACCAAAGCAGGCTAACGCATGCTTAATTTCTTAAGCTCTCAAAACCTCTATTGTTATAGTCAGGTGTCAGTGTGGCTCAGTTGGTAGCACATCTGCCTCTGGACCAGAAGGTCATGAGTTCTCATCCCACACTGGGATTGGACTTGCACCTAAAAATCACTGGCATCTGAGTGCAGTATTGGGGGTGCTGTACTGCTGGGGTGTGCTGCCCTTTGGATGAGACATTAAACCGCGGTCCCTTCTGCCTGTCCAGGTGGAAGTAAAAGAACCCAGGGCACTTTTTGCAAAAGAGTAGGGAACATTCCCAGTGTCCTGGCCAACATTCCCCTTCCTATAAACTGGTTCATGCAATTATCCAGGCTGTGTGTGGGTGATGATGTGTGATATGGCTGTCACTTCACTACCAGTCTAGCATTGCTTGTAAAAGCACTTTGGATGTATGAAAAGTACTAGATAAATACTGATTCTTCTTCTATTGTCTGCCTAAAATAAATCTCTCCTTTGTCCCACAGCAGGTCTCAAACCCTGTGCCTTTGCCACCATAGTTGGCAGCTCTGCAACTGAGCCTACAAGTCAAGCTATTGTATCATAGTATATCTCAAAGCTCTTACAGCTTTTCTGGCTCCCCCCACAACCTCTTTGTTCTGCCCCAAAAGCTACCTAGGCACCATGTCTGTTCACTTCCACCTTATGTGCCTCATCCTCATAACCACCCTGGGGTTCACCTCCCACCAGCCAGACCTCACCTTATGCCCTTTGTGGACTGCACTGTTGCATCTCTCCAGAATTGGCCATCTCCCCCCACCTTGTCATCACATACTGGAGCCCTGCATCCACCTCCCACCGGCAGCCCCAACCCCAGCACCCATGTGGGCCTTCCCCCGGCTCCACCCCTTCTACGTCCGCCCATCCCTCCAAATCCTGCCCATCCCCTGCTCCACTACATCCTCCCCCCTCTAAACGTACTCCCAAAAATATAACAACCTGACACCCTATGGTTAGAGCCTTAGTCATCCTACTACTCCTCTCTGGTAATATCCACCCTAATCCAGGCCCTGCCCCCACCACTCCACCTACTAGACCCTCTGGACTCTGCATTGCCTCTCTGAATATTCACAGCCTGCCAAAGAAATCTGCAGTGCTTCAATGTTGGGCCACCCTTCACCAACCAGACGTCATTGCCCTAGTGGAGATCTGGCTCTCCAAATCTACTCCCAACGCTTTGGTCTCACTTCCTGGATACACCCGATATCGGGAAGACAGGGTAGGAAAGCGTAGGGGTGGCTGTGCATTCTACATCAATAATAACATTATTGATCACACACTCCCACCCCCCAAACTCACAAACGGAGCACAAGCCCTCACCCTAAAAATCACCCTGACCCCTCCAGGGGCCCACTATACCTCATAGTCACCTACATACCCCCTAAGAACCAAAAGCCTGCCGTCACATCCCTCACTGAATACCTCTCTACCCTACCATACAGAGCAGACACTAGTAGGGGACCTCAATATCAATTGGCTTGGTCCCTCGGCCGCAGCAAAAAAAGGACTCATTCTCTGCCCTTGACATGGTCCAATTAGTTACCCAACCCACTAGACTTCACCCATCTACTGGTACCCACACCCTCCTGGATATCATTATCTCTGACCGCCCCAACAAAATCCAGGATATAAAAGTACTTCCCGACTCCCTAAGTGACCACTTGCCCATCCTACTCCAATGGACCTCTTCCACACCCAAACCCATAACCCAAACAACCTTCCAAAGGCGTCTCCACCCAGGAGGGTTAAAAAAACTTAAACAGCTGCTCACCCAAATAGATTGGTCCCCCATTAATATAGCCCCCAGCATCAACATTGCACTCAACCTGTTTACACAGGCCTTCACCAAGGCGTGTGACCTCTATGCTCCACCCACCAAACTCCGCACCAAAAGGCAACATGCTCCTTGGATAACCCCTTCCCTACTCCAAATGTTGAGAGACAGGGATAATCTCTGGCACAAAGCCACAGAATCTGGCAGGTTGGTGGACAGACAATCCTATAATGCCGGTCACAATAGATGCACGCAACCCATCCGTAAGGCCAAAGCAGACCACTATCAATCCACTCTCACAACCACATGAGGGTCTGCGAGGACCTTCTGGAGTAACATCAAAGAACTCAATGGGAAATCACACTCCCCACCTCCCTCCCAGCTCACCATAAATGGCACTGCTTCCACAGACACACTCACCATAGCAAACTGTCTAAACACCACCTTCTCGGATCTCAGCAATGTTCTCCCTAGTTGTTTCTTTGACCCTGTGCCCCAATCCCAACCCCCAACCCTGCAGCATCCTTGTTTCCTCCTGCACAAAATATCCACCCATGAAGCTTGTCCTTACCTACAAAAAGTGCTAAACAGCAATAACCCTATGAATGACCCCCTAGATGCCAGGCTCCTTCGACTAGTCCTCGATGAGGTCCTAGTCCCCCTAATGGACCTGCTCAACAAATCCCTATGCCTAGGGCAATTTCCTAGTGCCTGGAAAACAGCTGTCATTACTCCCATCCATAAAAGTGGTGACAAAGCCTCCCCAAATAACTATCGACACATCTCCATTCTTCCCTCTCTCTCTAAAGCGTTAGAAAAAGTGGTTGCCACCCAACTTACTGAATACCTAGCAAAGTATGACATTCTATGCCCAGAGCAGCATGGCTTCCATTCGGGCCATAGCACCACCACAGCCCTCCTAGAATTCACCAACTTCCTGCACTCCTCCCTAGACGCCGGTAACATTGCAGGAGCTGTGTTCATAGCCCTATCCAAGGCCTTCAACCGGTCTGCCACCCTCTCCTTCTCGACTGTCTCCACCAACTTGATTTCTCCACAGGCCCCCTAGCCTGGTGCTCCAGTTATCTTTCCGCCCAGTCCCAATGCATCAAAATTAATGGAACCCTATCCGACACACTATATGTCCACTCCAGAGTGCCCCAGGGCTCTATCCTGGGGCCACTTCTTTTCTCCCTCTACCTAAACTCCTTACCAAAGGCCTGCTCCACAAAAATCTTACTATATGCAGATGATGCAGTGCTCTTTACTTCACATCATAAACCCATGGCCCTTCAGGACTCCCTCCAACATGCCTTCTCCCAGGCCGAAACATGGTTTAAGGACCGTTGACTGGTCTTAAACTTAAAAAACACTAAATCAATGATCTTCTCTCACCACCAAAACAAAGCAAAAAGTGCACCTCTCCGCATCCTCCCCAGCACTCCCTTGAACAGGTATCCAACTACAAATATCTTGGACTTACCCTCGACTCGGCCCTTACCTTCCATGACCACATAAACACCCTTGCTGCTGCAACAAACACCCAGATTGGACTCCTTTACTGACACAGGGACTGCCCCCCCACGCCCTTAGGCTTGCCATCACCTCATCAATACTGTTTCTAGTGGACTATGGGCTCCCTGTATATGGGGCAGCAGATAACTCCACACTCCAGGAAATCCAGGCCTCCCTAAACAAGGCCTGCAGGCTCCTAACTGGCGCACCTCAGCTCACTCACACCTGCTCCCTCTATACCTCTGCCAATCTTCTCAACCTCGATGAAAGACTCTGCTACCAGACCTGCATACTGTCCAAGAAAATACTGCTCAGACTCTTCCCCCCTGGGGTCACTGCCTCTCTTCATCCTGCCACCCCCACTATCTCCACCCGCAACTCAGAGAAAGCACCACTGGTTGTGCCCAGGGTGAAAACCTCCCTTGCCCAGAGATCTTTTCACTACAGGGCCAACACATGGTTTAATGCACTCCCAAACACCATCACTAGTGCACTCAAGATCGCCCACTTCAAAACCACTCTTCGCAACCATCTCTTCAATATCCACTCCTGGAACTGCAACTAACATTTCACTCTCTCACCCATTCTGATCCAAATTCTCTGACAAAGTCCATTATGGATTGCAACCTCCGTCAATAATACCAAACCCATGAATAGGACTGACTACTCTGTTTAGATGCTTTCTCAAGCTAATAATGTATTTCTGCTGTGATGATGTAAATATCATCATCCAAATATTGTAAATAATGTCTGAAAATATCTACACTCAAATATTGTAAATAATGTCTGTGACAAATGTCTATAACACATGTTTAATGAAATTGTTGTTATACCCTGTTCTGTATTAGCTTCTGTCTTACATGTGATGAGGTACCTTTGTAAATGAGCCTCTGGCTCAAAGGTTGTAAACCCAAAATATCAAATAAATAAAATAAATAAATGGCATAGTTTGCATGAGCACAACTAAAGTTAGGAGACACTTATACCAGTGAGCGTGGAACCTATGCAACAGCCTACCAGTGGAGACAGTGGGTATGAAGACAGCATGCACCTTCAGGATAAATATGAACACATTTCTGCTTACCAAGAAAATCATGGGGTACCTTGGGAAGCAGAATGAGTGGAAAATCACTATAAATCAGTACATTTGCATGACATACTAATTCATCCCTGCTTATGAAATGAGAAAAGCAGACCTGATGGATTTTGAGTCTCTTCTGACTTTGAATAACTATGTCAGTGTGCTACTGTATTAATACAAGATGGGCCCGCTAAGGTGTAATATCTCATTTTCAGGAGTGGCCTGTTGACATCAGCAGCAAGCAACAAATAATACAAACATTATTTTAAACATGACAATTGTACTTTAAACATGACAATGAAAGCAAGTTTGAAGTGGTGTTGGTCCTTGGAAAACTGAAGTCACTGCATAGTTTATTGTATTTTATTGGACCAATATACAGTATGCCTTTAACAAATATGTTACAATACACAAGCTTTTGGGAGCACGCAGGTCCCTTCATCAGCTGTAATCCTGATTGATTGCACCTGATGAATCAATTAATCCTGATGAAGGGTCTTGTGTGGCCTAAAAACTTGTGAACTATAACATATTTTTAAAAGACAGGTGTTGGTCCAATAAAAGGTATCCAATACTGCTGCTCCAGTAGTATCTGATAGAACTAGACACCATCAGATGCCACTGATTTTCCTAGATGCTGGATAGTTTTGGATACAGTTGTTGTCTGACTACTAGTTCCTGTCACTTAGGATCCAATTGGATACCAACAATGTAATGTGACTATCTGGGATCTGGAACAGACATTCAAGCTCAGATCACACTACCTGACCTTGAATCTCACCATCAGAATCTGGGTTCAGTGGGCATACCCAACTTAGTGAGGAGTTATGCTTGTTCAGCATTAGTGATAGTCTTAATGTAGCGGAATAAATGTGCTGCTTGACTGTTATATGTTGATACTTTGGCTGTTTTTACTCTCTGTCCCATGTGGGACTACCACCCTGTTGGGGTACTGTGAATGCAAAGAAACTTCTTGAGGAGGGTTCCACCCCTGGAAGTGCCATGGGAACATAATTGCTTTAGGCTAAAGGTACCTTAGGAAGGAGCCCTGAGGAGCAAGAGGGGAGGATGGTGGGGCAAAGAAACAGTGCTTCTGAATAAGGCCAGAAGAAGCTGGCTTAAATAGCTCAGGAACGTGGGAGTGGCTAGTAGCTCCCACCCACTGAGCTGCAAGCATAGCCTTTGTACCTAATGGGTGTACACAACCTAGTGAGGAGTTATGCTTGTGCAACATTGTTGATTGTCTGAAGATAGTTGAAAGAATGTACTATTTGGCTGTTATACAGCAATACTTTGGCCATTCACACTGCCTGTCCCATGGGGAATTACCACCCCATTGCGGAATCATGAAGGCAAAGGTATCCTCTTGAGGAGGATTCTACCCTAGAGGTGCCATGGGAATGTAATTATTTTGACTAAAGATACCTTAGGAAGAAGTCAAAAAAGTACTACACAGCATGATGAGCACAGAGACAGGGTGGAGTACAGACAGCAGCTGATGATTGATAGCAGGCAGAGACTGACTGGAATAATGACTGACAGCAACTGGTAACTGAGAGCAGCCAGATGCAGGACTTCCATTAGGAGAAAGGGAACTGCAAGACTGAAAGATAAGAGAGCCACCATCTAACCCCAACTCACAGTGAAAACCTACTATTATGGCAAAAGCTTTAATTAAATACACTTACTACATTATGGTCTTTGGCACTAAGGAGACAAAAAAAAGTGAAGAAAATCTCTGGAGATCCTTGACATCAGTTGCCATCTCTCCTGGTATGGGAGCTTATTACTGTGACAGCTCAGAATGCTAATTTGGAGTTTAAAATTAAGGGGAAGTTTTTTAAGGGATAACGCTCTCTCTAGCCCTCTAATGGGATAGTGCTGTAGGGTGCTGTGAGTTGATCACTGTGGGTATAGGGCCCCACCCTCTGGTAGCTGAAGTCTTAAATGCTACATCTTGAGGTGCCATCAACCAAAGGTCTTCCAGGCTAAAGCTTCACCCAGAGTGTGGGATCTTACTATCCGGTGGGACTGCTGGGTGGTACCACAGGAGATAAGAGGCCTACAGAGAAGGTCCACTGCCTGAGATGAGAGTCTCACCCTCAATATATGGACTTCATGGGGAGCAAGAGCTGTCTACCCACACGGTGAACTCTGAGGGCAAGATTCTATCTGAATAACCTGCTGATTAGAATGACTGATACTGAGTGAAAATACAACAACTGAAAAGGTACTGAAATTTGAATGTACATCAAAGGTCAGAATGAGGGGTAAAATCCAGCCTCAGCAGGAAATGTTGGAAGCTGTATATACAATGAGACTAGGGTGGTAAATGCTGAAGCAGACTAGCTGAGTAAAGTAACTAAAATGGCACAGCAGAAATAAAAAACATCTGCCTTACTAGGAAGCCAGGTGGAAGCAATTGAGGAGGAATGCAGTGGAACTGGGAGGTTTGCAAGTGGACTAGTATGAACAGCAAAATGAAAAAGTCTGAAATAGTACAAGCCAAAACAGCAAAATGACATAGGTAGGACATGCTGTGGCAACTAGTAAGGACACCAAGAACTAAAACATGTTACATGAGAACAGGGGTGCAGCAGGAGTAGCTGAATGAGAGAAAGAAGGAAGCACAAGTTGCAACCAGGAATGGTAGGAAAACAAAATACTGACCTAGAAGCCACTGAAGGCACAAAGCATACAGGAAACCCAAAAACACAGAGGGAAAGTGGCAGACAAACATGGGGAGAAAATGGTGGGGCAGAGCACCAGCAGAGCCTATGGCTACAGCAAAGAAACAATTCTTCTGAATGAGGCTGGAGGAAGCTGGCTTAAACAGCTTAGGAAGAGGTGTGTGTGTGGCTGGTAGCTCCCACCCATTGAACTGCAGACATAGCTTTTCTGATCCAAAATCTGCATGGGGTCAGATAGGAGCTTGGATGGACTATCTGTCGGATGCCATTCAGATGGTCAAAATCACTTTCCGAGTATAACTAGTATCAAACCATCAAGTGGCAACATTACACTAAAAAAGCAAAAGAAAAGAACATTCACATAGCATTAGCACACACTTGATACTTTAAAGTATGCTTTTAGATCACACTTAAATGTAGTAGGAGCAGACATTTCATGCAATAGTGGTATTGTAAAATGTTCTAAGAATGTGCAGAAAAGTTTGCTCTGCCATAACTATATTTTACTTGGTAACACCAGTGATCCATGTTGGACATCATGGATGGAAGAAATGTTGCTGCATTGTACTAAAAGGTTACTTAGACAGGGGGGTGTAAGACTGCTGATAGTTTGAAAAGCAACATGTCATAACGTGTGTCATCAGGACAGCGCAATATAAATTTAGCAGTTCTGTAACTTACTGTGTCCAGTTTGGTTAGAACAGAGAATTTTGCCTATTTGTAAATGGAATCATCATAACCCATGGCTGGAAATAGCTGTTGTGCAATACAAAATGTGTCCATGGCACTATAATACCTTCTAGGTCTTTGAAACACTGCTAGTTTATTTTAGTGGTATGATAGTGGCACTATAGTCAGGGTTAAGAAGGTGCTTACGTAGAACCCCCCCCCCAATTCGTGGCAGCTGATATCTTGTCTGTCTCTTGACATGTGGTCATGAAATTTGGAAAGAACATTCTAACATAAAAACACAAACATTTTCAGACAGAGTAAGACTTGTGGTCCGACCAGTCTGCCAGGGAACCCCAGCTAAGAAGAGCGACTTGCCCCCCCAGGTGAAGCAACCTGAGGATGCCTTCATCAGAGATTCATGCTCTTTATCCATTTTCTCTTCCTGTCACCACTACAACCCCCTAAAATCTGTCACGTCTGGCCTTGAATTCATTTTGTTTATAAACAGTGGATAGGCAGTTTGTTTGAGATTTTTGTGGGGTTTTCCTTGTCACTAGGATTAGCTGGCTTGCTGCTGGGTGGTGGCATGTTGTTTGGGTGGTACTTTGACTTTGTTTGTCACTGTTTCATGGGATTTCTGGGCTGATGATTTAAAAGGCATTTATTTAAAATATTGTTTTTGAGCTAGAATCAGGTGGTTGCTAAGAAACAGTTTCCTTGGCATAGTGTTGCAGTGTTGATAGAACACAGGAAGTAACAACCTACTGAGTTCTAGATTATTGAGATTGTTGTTACATTTTAAAGGTAAAGTGAGATAGAAATTTATATATTTTGAATTTTATAGTTTATTTTATGGTTATGTATAACTAGAGGCTAGGAGAAGCTGTGATTGGAGGAAGAAGGGGAATAGGTACATGTATGGGAAGCAGAAGAGCGGTAAACTGCAATAGCCATGGGGCAACAGTCTTTCTGCAGGCATTGTGGAGTAAAGGGGGATGTCCTGTGGTTAAGAGCCTGGAGCAGCTAAGGGCTGAAATAGGGCTGCTCAGATGGAAACTGGGGAGGATGGTGTGGGAAGTCAGAGGAACAGAGCAGTGGAGGGAAAGGCAGAGGGGTGATGCCCTGGGTAGTGAGGACATCAGGCAGGGGATGAGAGTGGGGAGGAGCACCCAATATACAGGAGTATCCCCTCCTCAGAGGACTAGGAAGCCCAAGGTGGAGGAATGGCAAGTGGTAAGGGGAGGGGGTGGGAATGTGAGAGTAGCATCAGGGGTGGGAAATTCTAAAGGGGTGCCTTTATTGAATAGATTTGCACCACTGTCTGGAAAGTCTGGAAGGAGGGAGGGGGTAGCAGGAGCTGAGATAGGAGGTTAGGTTGAGCCAGGGCTGAGAGTAGGAGTGCAGGTGAGGGGAGAGGGAACTAATCAGGGTGGGCAGGGGGGTGGAGGAGGAGGCAGGAAAAAATGGAGTGGAGAATGGGGGGGAGAGAAAAGTACAGGAAGAGGGAAGGGGAAACTGAAAGCAGATACAGATAGTCGGAAGGGAAGGGGTAGTGTGGGAGATGGAAAAACAGTTAAGGGGATACATTGTGGATGTGGAGATAAGTTCACCAGGGTGCAGAGGGAGCCATTAGGTGGGGAAGTAGCTAGTACTGAAGGTAAAAAAGGAAGGACAGGGAGCACGGGTACAGGGGATAGAAGGGCAGCAATCATAGGGACTCCATAATTAGGGGTATTCACTGGGGAAGGAAAAGGGACCCAAATGCAAGCAGGAGGGTGGTTTGTATGCCAAGGATGACTGCAGGAAAGGTGGGCCCAAGTATAAGGGAAATAGTAAGGGAAGTTGGAGGAAAACCTAATTTAGTTATACATTTGGGAACCAACAATCTAGCTGGGAAGGAGGCTCAGGGAGTTAGGGAAGATCTGCAGGGAGGAAGGAAGTTAGCTGGCCTTCTCAGAGGTGATACCAGTACCAAGGGCCAACACAGCCAGGAAAAGAAGAATAGAGGATTTTAATGACTGTCTGAGGAAATGGGGCTGGGAGGAGATGTTTATCTCTATTGGGGACTGGGAGGAGATCTGGTCAAACAAAGCACTCTTTTCACCAGACAGGATACACCTCAGCAAGGATGGTTTGAGGGTACTCATGAACAAACTAGGTTGATTACATAACCACTACACTTAATTTAAACTACTGGGGGGAGGCAACGGGTGTGAAGGACCACAGACTCCAAGAGGAGGAGGTCAGTGAACCCCCCCCACACAGTGATGGAAGAGATCTGGAGGGAGGCGGTGGGAAGGGCAAGAACACAGCAAAGGGTGGAGGAGGAGAGGAACACATAACAAGGGTACATGGAGGGGTGCACACAGAAGGAATAAATGTGAATAGAAGTATAGAGGGAAGAGAAGGAAAGTCAGATTCTAGGTGGAGGGTGGTTTCTCTGAATGTGCAGAGTCTAGAAAACAAGATGAATGACCTGCAGACACTATTAGCAGAGACGAGGGTGGACATAGCTCCAGCAACCGAGACTTGGGCTACATCACACCACGATTGGGATCTTGCAATCCCTGGATAAAAACTATACAGTAGTAACAGGGTAGTTGGCAAGGGGGGAGGGGTGGCAGTTTATATCAGGCAGGGAATAACTTGCACAAGGGAGGAGTCAGAGGAAGTGGAGGTGGAGGCATTATGGGTTCAGTTAAGGTCCAATAGAGGGAGAAAGGTGAGTTGGGTGTGGCTTACAGACCACCCAATCAGGATGCAGAGAGGGACAGGGAACTGAGCTCACAAATCTTGGAAGTTGCTGGGAAAGCAGAGGTGGTAATTGTGGGGGACTTCAACCTGCCCAAGGTGGACTGGAGCATACCCTCCACAACATGTACTAGGAGTCAGGTACTCCTGGAAGGACTGCAGAGTGGGTTCCTGGCTCAGGGCATCACTGAACCAACAAGAGCTGAGGCATTTCTTGATTTGGTGCTCACAAATGGGGAGCATGTACAGGAAATAATGGTCAGGAAGCCACTGGGTGGAAGTGACCACTGCACAGTGTGCTTCCAGTTGGATATGGGCAGGGAAAGCATCCCAACTAAGACCAAAATCTTGGATTTCAGGAGGACAGACTTCAGGAAAATGGTGAAATGCTAAGGCGTTATCTGGCGGGCATCAAAGCAGATATGGGGGTGGACCAGGTCCATCATTAAGGAAGGAATATTGGTTGCCACCAATGAGTGCATTAGCCTTGGGTGTAAGAACACAAGGGCCAAAGTGCCCAGCTGGTTCAGTTCTGGGGTTGCCCAGGCAGTAAGGGAAAAGAGGCTGGCCTATGGAAAATTCAGGATGACCAAAAGAGAGGTGGATAGGAAAAATTACCTAAGGTTGCCTAGTGAGGCAAGTAAGCAAGTCTGGCGAGCAAAGGCACAGAAGGAGCTGCAGATAGCTGAAGGAATTAAGAAGGGGGAGAAGGCTTTCTTTCACTATATAAGTGAGAAAAGGGACAAGAAGGAAGGGATTGTTAGGCTTAAGAAAGGGGTGGAGTGGGTGGACGATAATGGGGGAAAAGCAGAGATACTAAATGAATGCTTCTGTTCCATTTTCACCAGGGAGGAGTAGGATGGACCAGTGCCTTGAGGAGGGAAAAGAGGAGCAGGGAGGGAGGAGAACACAGATGAAGTGATAGAGAAGGACAGAGTGAGGGAGGGACTGCTGGCATTGACGGTGGACAAATCACCAGGCCCGGACAGAGTACATCCAAGGGTACTAAAGGAACTGGCTGAGGAGCTGGCAGGGCCACTGGCAGACCTATTTAATAGTTCACTAGAGTCAGGTGTGTACCACAGGACTGGAGAACAGCATATGTAGTGCCCCTCCACAAAAGCGGTCCTAAGTATGACCCAGGGAATTACAGACCAGACAGTCTGACCTCCATTGTGGGCAAGCTCATGGAGACCATACTAAAGGAAAGGTTGTGGTCTCCAGGATGTGATGCAGCATGGGTTTGTTGGGGGGGGGAGATCATGTCAAATGCATCTGATTGACGTCTTTGACTGTGTCACTAAGACAGTAGACAGGGGCCAAGCGGTAGACATCCTCTATCTTGATTTTAGCAAGGCCTTTGACTCTGTGCCCCACAAAAGGTTGATCAGGAAGTTGGTGGATCTTGGGGTTGAGGAAAAGATGGCCAGAAGGGTGGAAAATTGGCTGAGGGACAGAACCCAGGGGGTGGTTGTGGGGGGAGAGGTACCTGCTACCAGAGAGGTAACCAGTGGGGTCCCACAGGGCTCTGTGCTCGGGTTGGTGTTGTCCAATGTCTTCATCAATGACATTGGGGATGGCATTAAGGGCAAAATGTGCCTATTCACGGATGACACCAAGCTTTGCAGAAGAGTGGACACAGCTGAAGGGATAAGGGACCTATAGAAAAATCTGGAAAAGCTGGGGAGATGGTCCAGGATCTGACAGCTTGGCTTCAATGCCAAGAAATGCAAAGTTATGCATATTGGAGCCAAGAATTCCAGGACAGAGTACTACCTGGGTGGAGTCTGAGTATCTGCATCAGAGGAGGAGGAGGACCTGGGAGTGATGATCACTAGTGATCTGAAGCACTCCGTGCAGTGAAAGAAAGCAGCAGCAAAGGCAAACAAGATGCTGGGATGCATATCTTGGGGGATCAGTGTGATGCTTGGCCATCTGCTTATGATTATTCTATGATATTTGCAATATAAAAATATAGTGTGTGATTGTCACAGTGCTTCCATGATTGACCCCACCCTCAGGTTTCAGTTACAATGACAAGAGACCTGAAACCAGGAGGTAATTAAAAGACTAGAGAGACTAAATTAAGGGTCTCCTGTTTTCCTATCTTAATTAGAACTGACCCAGTTGCCAGGATATAGGGCTTGTAAACTTTTATGACATCTTAGAGGAAAAAACTTGTTACATCACTATGGTGCTAAAAGTCATAAAATCCTTTGATGTGCTCTGGGAATAGGAACTGCTCAAGATCAAAGAGGGGATGTTAATTAAGAGGTCATATTGGGAAATGAGTTTTGCTGATGTCACCTTATTTGAAATATCGCCAGACAGGAAGACCATTGTTTGAATATTTTTTCATATTCTAAAAAGGAGGAGCTAGATGACATCATAGAAGGGGTGTGTGAGAGAGACACAGTTTAACCTAGGACTTGTGTCTGATCTGTGAGACATATCTTTTTGGGCTGTTAAGAAACAAGATCTAACTATAAGCACTATAGAGGTAATACATTAGATAGAAAAAGTCTGACTGTATGTTGGTAGGAGTTTGTCTGTAGTTTTCCTTGTTTTTCTTTATGTGATTGCATGTTCTTTGATATAGTGTTCTGTGTTTACATTTTACATATTTTTATCTATTTTTAAGTAAACCTTTCATTTGCAAGCTATTGCCTGGGTCTTCCAAGTTCTTTCTTTGGCATGTGACGTATGGAGGATTAAGACTGACAAAACTGTTCATAAGCTTGATGGTGTTACCAAACTGGGAAAAGGTAAGAATATACCTAAGGTATTTTATAGAGTTTTAAGGGTTCATTTTTGGATACCTGGTTAGGTGCCCTTAGGTGAAAGATATCTGGCATTCCCCCAAAGAGCATATAATCTGAGCCTGTACATTTGGGTACGCTAGCATAAGGTTCACAGTTTGAATCCCCCCAGAACTTGAGACTAAAGGTGATTCGGACCCACAAGCAGACAGGATGATTACCCTGTTCTGATACCAGTTTACAATACTGTGCTCGGAGGTTGGCACTGTGGGAGCAGAGGGCCCCACCTGCTGAGTGCGTTTGTGACAGATTGGTTGGCAACGGTGCAGATAAATTTGGTAACACAAGCTTTAACTGTTCAGTGTGTCAGCTTAAGATTGTACAGCTCACTTGCAAAAAAAGGCAGTGATTTATTTTTAAAAAGGAAACAGAACTATATCATTTTGCTTACAGTCAAGTTCCTATCTGTTTTATTTTTTTTCTAAAGTGCAAGTTAGAGTAGCCATAGTTAGGGAAAAAGATGGCTTCCAACTACAGCGGGTACACTGCAGACTACTTAAGGCAGTTGTGCCAGGACAGAGGAGTCCTGTACGAGGTGAGAGCCACCAAGCAAAACCTCTTGGATGCCCTGATGACAGCAGATGCCCAGAGCATCAAGTCACTAACTGTGACTGTAAGGGACCAAACCTTGAGTGTGGAGGGGCTAGTGGCCAGTGCAGTGTCCAGATCTGGTGAGGATGACAGCAGGGCCAGTGCCAGCAAAGGGTCTCAGCAGCAGGGGACGGTCACCAGCATTCGGGTACCAGAAGCACTCAGGCTGCAGACTGAGTTGCGCAGAATGGAGCTGGAGTTCCAGAGAGACGCTGAGTGACAGAAATGAGCCGCAGAGGAGAAGAGGGAGCGTGAACAGCAAGAGGCTGACTGGGAACAGTGGGAGGCTGACCATGAAGAGCATGAGTACCAGCGAGCTGCAGAGGAGAAGAAGGAGTGAGAACAGTGAGAAGCTGAACATGAGGAGCATGAGCGCCAGAGGTGACATGAACTAGAGAAGTTACAACTCCAACCACCAGCACCAGAGCAGGTAAGTAGCTTGGATTTAACTGCAACTACAGGACTGGGTTACAAATTGAATTCCAAATTGATAGCTGAATTTAAAGAGGGGGAGGATATGAATGCCTTTTTAAATTTCTTTGAAAAACTTTGTATTCAGGCTAACATTTCTGGAGGGTCCTGGAGCTTCTAGCTATCCCCGCTACTTACCAGGAAAGTTTGGGATGCATTGGGTCAAATGGATATTGAAGACAGTAATGATTACAGCAAGCTTAAAGCTGCACTTTTAAAAAAGTTTGATTTAACTGCTGAAGCATACAGAGCTAAATTCCGTAAGCTCAGGAGAAGCCCTGATATAAGCTATGTGTAAGGCTGTAATTAATTCACGGTATGCACCAAATTCACGGATACCGTGAAATCGGCAGGTTCCATGAATTTTGGCAAAACTGGTATAACTGTCTTCCTTTCATCTCCCAATTACCTCGCAATTAAGTAAATCATCTCCTAAACATCTCCTAAACACTTAATATGACAGCATTGGAATCATTCAGTCATTTCCCAATTGCTTAATCTATGCAGAACATCATGAAAGCAGGGATTTCTTAAGTGCTTAACAGCTTAATTGTTTAATTGTGTGACTGGTTTCTTGATCTCAAGCTGTTTTACATTGTTAGGTAGTAGCCCAGTTTTTCAGTATGCCGCACAATGTCTCTGCCGCAAAAGCCTACCTCTGCTTCTAAACTCGGTAAAGTGTATGCCAAACATAGATGCGCCCAGTATGATAGAGACACTTTTCACGTTCGGTGATATTTAATTTTGCTCAACCTGCAATATACCCGTAGACCACAAATGAAAAGCTCTCTCGCGACGTTCCTTGAAGTTTCTTTCATGTTGCTTAGAAAAGGAAACTTGATGTAAGCAAAAGCGCTGTAGCTGAGATGCAGGTAACGGTATGAGAGCTATTTCATACCAAAGCTGAACATCAGGAAAGCATGACAATTGCACTATTCAATCTAGTTGAAGCATTTACTTTTGCTAATATTCCTTTGAATGCTCTAGATAACCACGGCCTACACTATTACTTTGAAACCAATTTAAAATCAGTTGGACTGATAACCTACATCGCAGTGGCTGCGTTCAGAATATTTGCCCAAAGTGTATACATTTCATGTGGCTGTGGTAAAAAAAAAGTGTTAGAGGCAGAAACAATTTCAATTATATGCAACGAGACTACTGATGCACAGGACTGATACATACTGAACATTGTGGCTATACCTTCAATTAGTGCACACCGCTTGCAAACAAGTAATCCCTCTGTAACCAAATTACAACCTATACTACTAGACTGTACCGTTCTGGAAGCTACAAATTTTAAAATGGTTTCTCAAGCTGTGCTGAATTGTTTGCAAAAATATGAAGTCCCATACACCAAAGTTGCAGCATACATCACAGACAACGCTATGTACATGAATAAGTGTTGGTTACAGAGTCTAAAGCATGTACTTTTAAATGGGGTCCATATCACATGTTCTGCCCATCTATTAAATCTTCTGGGAGACATTTAGCGTAAAACTTTTACTGATGTCAACACTTTTGTTGTGGCTATAAAAAAAGCATTCCCAGCATGCCCAGCTTGAAAGGCTCGTTTTAAACAGTACATAGCCAGCAAAGACCTGTCCGTCGCCTTACCACCAATGCCTGTCATCACAAGGTGGAACACCTGGTTCAAGGCAGTTTTCTATCATGATGAACACCTCCCTGAGTATAGTGAATTTTTTAGAGACGAAAGTGGAGCTTGTGAGGATGTAGTGGCAATGTCAACTGATCAAACTGTCACCACAGGTATCAAAGAAATTGCCGAGAACGCACCTCCTTCAGTTCATATGTTGGAAAAGTACGAGGGTGAAGATGTGAGAGCACACTTGGTATATGACAAACTGTTTGATTTTGCTACCTTCCTTCAGGTTAAATCAGAAACTGCCATTAACTCACAAACTAAAACATGTTTATCTGACTGTTCAAATAAAATCATGGACTAAATGACTGAACGTGGCAGATTTCATCAGTCGGCTGCCAAATTTTTTGTTGCAGTTAGAATTTTTAATCCATCGAGGGCATGAAACCTTGAGATGACAGAAGAGGCAGTTTGTGACAGCATTCCTCTGTTCGATGAAAATATAAAGGCAACATCTGAGCTAAGATCCTACATTCAAGATGTACAAGGCAGCACTTTCATATATTGTAACATAGATATTGTTGGGTTCTGGCAGAACTGTAAAGAAAGATTCCCAAACTTGTCAAGCATTGCTCTTAGCTGTTTGAGTGTACCAGTTCATACTGCCAGTGTTGTGAAATCATTTTCTTATTACGGTTCTATGTTGACTGATATTCGACGTAGTATAAAGCCCGAAAATCTTAAGATGTATGCAATGCTGCAGCAAAATACTTAATGTATGTTTAGTGGCACAAATGCACTTTTTTACCCGATTTTAAATGTTTGTAATGATTGTAATTGATTTTAACTGCTGTTTTTTCAGTTGTGCAACTTGTTATTTTATATTTATTGATGTAAAAACAAAATTTGAAATTAGTGATGTATCTGTGAAATTATTTAGATTTGCCATGCAAATGCTGTGAAATCGCACCCTTTTTTCCGTGAATAAAATACAGCCTTAGCTATGAGGAGGTAGCCACGAAAGAACGTCAGTTTTTAAAATGTTGGTGGGAAGGAATTGAGCAAACTCTGTACATAAAATTGTAAATGCTGTTTTGTTAGAATAGTTTTTTGGGGCATGCCCAGCAGAGCTGAAAACCTGGCTGAAGGACCGAGATCCCAAAACAGTGCAAGAGGCTGCTAAACTCTTGGACCACTATGCCAAGGGCAGACCTGCTCTGAGAGTGAATGGGGTGGGCAGGGCAGTGCAGAAAGGGAAAAGCATGCCTTCAGGGTGGCTAAAACCCTCACTGCCTCCACTGAAACAAATTAGCCACAGGTTTCAGAGAAAAGATTTCTCTGAGAAAAGAAATGAATTTTGGGTTTGTAAAGAAACTGGGCATATTGCCAGACAGTGTCCCAAAAGGGTGAGCAATATACAGAATGGGGCCAGGAAAGAAGTGGGTTGTTTATGTGTCCCTAGAAGCATGCCTATGAACATGAGGGAACACATTTACCCAGTCACCGTGAATGGTGTACAGACACAAGGGTTAAGGGACACAGGGACATCCTTGACATTGGTAAAAGGGGATCTGGTAGAGCCTGGTCAGCTTATACCCAATGAATTTATAACTGTACAAGACTTTACTGGTGAGGAGAAAACATTGCCCCTCGCTAGTGTTCTCCCAGACTGGGTGAAATAGGGGGAACTGTGCAACAGATGGCTGTAGCCAAAACTTTAGCAGTGGACCTCCTCCTTGGCAACAATTTCAAACAGGGGATGGTGTGTGCAATTACCCATAGCCAAGCGGCAAAGGAAAATTGTAGTTCCCTGGACCCCACAGAAGCCATTGGGAAAACCACCGGGAGGCTCATTCCCCAGCCTGTGTCTCCTGATATGGAGACTAATGAAAAGGGGGTAGAAATTTCCCTAGCAGCAGTTAACCACACAGCTATGGAGGGTTACTCTGAAGAAGGAGGGGTGACCCATTGTCAGAGGATTAGGAATGACAGGGATCCTGAGTGCTCTGATGCTAGTGCTAGGGGCCCTAGTTTAGAGACTGAAGGGGACCTGTCCCATGCCTTGGGAATGTGTAAGGAGTTTGCAGCTGCTCAGAAAAGTGACCCTAGTCTAGAGAAGCTGAGGGCTTGGGCAGACTCTGACGGAGCACAGGGAGGTGAAAGTAAACATAAGGCTTATTGGGTATACTCAGGCTGTGCAGACAGAAGGAGGGGTAATAGGCAGGCAGCTTGTCATTCCCCAGGGGTACTGTGAGCAGTTGCTCAAGATTGCACATGATATTCCCTTGTCTGGTCATCTGGGAATCACGTGCACTACGCAGCGGTTGGCCCAGAATTTCTATTAGCCCAACTTCACCCAGCAGGTGAAGGAGTATTGCAGGTCTTGTCACTGGTCCCAGGAAATAGGGAAGGCAAGTGAGAAAACCCAAGCCGCCCTAATTCCATTGCCCATAGTGGAGGAGCCATTCCAGAGGGTGGGAATGGATAATGTGGGGCCCTTTAAATACCCCCAGCTCCTCCGGGAAGAGGTTCATCCTGACTGTGGTGGATTATGCCACCCAGTAGCCAGAGGCAGTCGCCCTATCCTCACTGAGGACAGACAAAGTGGCAGATGCCTTACTTGGGATTTTCTCCTGCGTTGGGTTTCTGCAGGAGGTTATCACCGATCAAGGGGGGGTTCCTTCATGTCGGACCTGATGAAATGTTTGTGGGAGAAGTGTGGGGTGGTGCAGAGATGCATGGCACCTTATCATCTGCAAGCCAATGGGCTTGTGGAAAGATTTAATGGTGTCCTGAAGTCAATGCTCTAAGCGTTTGCTGAACAGCATGGGAGGGACTGGGAGAAATACCTTCCCCACCTGTTGTTTGCATACAGGGAGGTGCCTCAAGAGTCAACTGAATTTTCCTCCTTCGAGATCACCACCCAGGGAACTTCCAACAGAAACAAAAAGTGTGGTATGACTGTAGAGCCAGAGCTTACTTGTACATGGTGGGTCAGGAAGTCATGGTTCTTATTCTGGTCCAGATAGACAAGCTGCAGGCTAAGTGGGCAGGGCCGTACAAAGTAGTTAGGAAGATAAATGACGTGAACTATAGCATAGAGTTACCAGACAGAAAGAATGTACCATGTCATCATGATGAAGCCATATGCTAATAGGGCTGACATGGTGTTTGTAGTATGTAGTCCTGGGGAGGGGATGGACAAAGGAGACCCCCTTCTGGACTTGCTGGAAGATAGCAAGTGGGAATCCTCTGTGGAGGCAGTAAAATTGTCTGCCCAGCTGGCCCTGGACAAGATCCAGGAAGTAAGTGAGGTTTTAGTAGACTTTGCCCCCCTGTTTAGCACCAAGCCTGGACTAACCCCCTTAGTGACGCATGATGGAGAGACAGGGACACAGACGCCCATATGGCGGACAGCATATCGGGTGTCAGAGGCTGTTCAAAAGGTCATTAGGAGAGAGGTGGAGGAAATGCTGGATTTAGGGGTAATCCAGAGATCCCACAGCCCCTGGGCCTCACCCGTAGTCCTTGTGCCCAATCCAGATGGCTCTACTTGTTTCTGTGTGGACTATCGTGGACTGAATGCAGTCACTAAGTCAGACACCCACCCGATGCCCTGGACGGATGAACTCCTGGACAAGTTGGGAGGGGCGACCTACCTTACGACTATTGACCTGACCAAGGGGTATTGGCAGATAGAGTTAACTGACAGAGCTAGGGAGAGGTCAGTCTTTATCACTCCGATAGGCTTATTTTAATTTAAAGTAATGCTTTTTGGAATGAAGAACACCCCGGCCACTTTCCAAAGGTTGGTGAACCAGGTATTAAATGATGCTGAGGAGTACGCCGTGGCATACCTGGATGACATTGCCATCTTTAGTTCCAGCTGTGAGGAACACCTGTCCCACCTTAGGGAAATGCTGGACAGGATACAGAGGGCCGGGCTCACTGTCAAAGCTGAGAAGTGCCAGGTGGCCATGACTGAAGTGGCATATCTTGGGCATGTTATAGGTCGGGGACAGCTCCATCCTAACCAGGTAAAAATAGAGGTGATCAAGGCATGGCCTAGACCAGAAATGCAGAAGCAGGTCAGGAGTTTTCTAGGGATGGCAGGGTACTATAGGAAATTTGTACCCAATTACAGTGCCCTTGCTGCTCCCCTATCTGACCTGGTAAAGAAAAAGATGCCTAAGAAAATTACCTGGGAACCAGCTTGTGAAAAAGCCTTTACCAGACTGAAGGAGGCACTGTGCAGTGCTCCTGTATTGACAAGTCCTGACTATAGCAGACCCTTTATAGTTCAGATGTGGGTATTGGGGCAGTACCGAGTCAGGCATCCAACCAAGGGAAAGATCACACTGTAGTGTACCTGAGTAAAAAGTTACTTCCCAGGGAGCAGGCTTACTCCACTGTGGAAAAAGAGTGTCTTGCCATAGTGTGGGCCCTAAAGAAGTTAGAGCCATACTTATATGGACAGCATTTTGAGGTACAAACTGACCACAACCCCCTGGTTTGCCTCACCCAAATGGGAAAAACTTATGGTAGACTATTAAGATGGAGTCTTGCCTTGCAAGGGTATGACATGACAATCTTACATAGGGCTGGAGCGACCAGTCAGAACACAGATGGCTTGTCATGTCTGTATGAGGAATGAACTGACTTGGGAAGTTCATCTCATGCAGGGGACAGAGTCCCCAAATTCAGTCTAGGTGGGGAGGATTATTGTTCTATGATATTTGTAATATAAAAATATAGTGTGTGATTGTCACAGTGCTTCCATGAGTGCACCCCCCCAGTTACAATGACAAGAGACCTGAAACCAGGAGGTAATTAAAAGACTAGAGAGACTTAATTAAGGGTCTCCTGTTTTCCTATGTTAATTAGAACTGACCCAGCTGCCAGGATATAGGGCTCATAAACGTTTATGATGTCTTAGAGGAAAAAACATGTTATATCACTATGGTGCTAAAAGTCATAAAATCCTTTGATGTGCCCTGGGAATAGGAACTGCATGAGATCAAAGAGTGGATGTTAATGAAGGCATCATATTGGGAAATGAGTTTTGCTGATGTCACCTTATTTGAAATATCTCCTGACAGGAAAATCATTGTTTGTTTATTTTTTATATTCTAAAAGGAGGAGCTAGATGACATCATAGAAGGGGTGTGTGAAAGAGACACAGTTTAACCTAGGACTTGTGTCTGATCTGTGAGACATATCTTTTTGGGCTGTTAAGAAACAAGATCTAACTATAAGCATTATAGAGGTAATACATTAGATAGAAAAGGTCACCGTATGTTGGTAGGAGTTCGTAGTTTTCCTTGTTTTTCTTTATGCGATTGTATGCTATTTTATATACTGTTCTGCGTTTACATTTTACATATTTTTATCCATTTTTAAGTAAACCGTTCATTTGAAAGCTACTGCCTGGGTCTTCCAAGTGCTCCCACCACCTCATCAAGGAGGCTGTTCCAGGCATCCACCACCCTTTCTGTGAAGAAGTGCTTCCTTACATTTCCCCTGAGTCTATGCCATCCAGTTTCATAGCATGACCCCCCCATTCTTGAACATCCTTTTCTCTGAAAAAGGCTTCCTTCGTGAACCTTATTTATACCCTTGAGGTGTTTGAAAGTCTCTATCATATCCCCCCCTCTCCCTCCTGTTACCCGGGGTTACTAGAATCCCACTTAGATCTAGTGGCAGGCAGGGAAAGGCAGCTTGTGAGACACCAGTTAAATGGGGTTCACACTGTCTCACTCTGTCCTCAGTCTCAGCTGAGCTGGAGGGATGACATCATTTAGAATTCTCACAGCAGCATAAGCCACAGTGGAATGTTGCAGCTGGGAGTTAAGTTAGAATGTTGGGGTTTTCGAAGTCAGTCGAGAGAAGTCTAGTGGGAGACTCAGTGGAAGGAGGAGGTGTGCTGCAGTTTGCAGCCCCTCAGAGCCTAGCTCTGTAATACAGCTACAACAGAAAGAGGGTGTGTGTTCTCGCACTAGAGAAGGACACAGAAGAAACCAGTAGAAGTGGTTGAGACTGTTCCCCAGTTTGTTCCAGTGCCCCATCCCTGGAGGGATGGGGGGGGAGACCAGCATGTCAGGGGCAATCCTCTGACCCTGCTGGAAGAGGGAAAGCTGCCTGACTAGAGAATTTGTACTGAGGTACCAGATGTGTGTTTTCTGTGTGAGAAGCCCTGGGGCACCTGCGAACCATGGTGAGTCTGCTCTGACATGGAGCTTTTGTCAGTGTCAGTGGCTCAGTAGGTAGCACACTCACCTCTGAGGCTGGGAGATCAGAGGGCTGTGGGTTCACTTCCCACATCTGGCACTTGGGTTAATGTCCCACTACTGACACTGTACTGCAGCATGAGAGGGGTGCTGCACTACTGGGGTGCCGTCTTTCAGATGAGACGTTAAACTGAGGTCCCATCTGCCTGGATTGGTGGTAGTTCAGGTGGATGTTAAAGATCCCATGGCACTTATCGAAAAGAGAAGGGGAATTTCCCCGGTGTCCTGGCAAAATTTCCCTCATTCACTAAAAATACCACCAACAGCTTAATCTGGTTCAAGGTCAGTTAGCATTCATCTGTATTCCCCCTGGGTCGTGCCTGAAAATAGGCAGGATTTGTCTAGTGCACTTACCCAGTCAACAAAAACTAAATAAAATAAATAAATGTTTCACCAAGAGAGTTGTGTAAAAGTATCTGCTTCTGTGGGGTCAGGAAAGGACAGCCCAGTATAGTACTTTAAGATATGTGTATGGCTTGAAATGCATCTAACCAGTGGGGGTCTACAGGGATGGACATAGCCACTTAGAGATCGTTGCAAGTCAGGACACCAGTTACATGGAAAGTAGACTGTTAAATGTGATATACATTTCGAGATAGCAGCTACAAACAGAGAGTTCAAGGAAAGGTATTGACTCCAAATGAATGGTCGGGTATGGATTTGGGAACAAGAGTTGGGAGACCCACATCTGGAGTAACCAGATTTACCTCTATAGATTCACTTTGGGCACCTATAGCTTTCTTCCAGGCACTTGGCCAGTGTCTACAGAAAATACCCAGATGTGGGATTAAGGATGTGTTTTTTCCCTTTAGAGCTAGAAGCGCTTATGGGTGGTTGAGGGGGCCACCACCCAGAGTCCATGACATATGGAAAAGTGTACTAGTGCTGGCCAAGTGCCATGCCAGGGAATCCAAGAGTGAGAGTACCAGTTCGGGCATGGGAGCCCAGATGTGTTCAGAACCTGAGGGTTGTTGTGTGATGAAGAAGATGTGTTCTGACCTCTATAGATCTGCATATCCAGTGAGAGTAGCCCTGTGGGGGTCTATCTTGCTTTGTGTTCTTGTGCTGAAGTGAATAAAAGCCACACTTGAGAATCCCACTCCTGGTTTGGACATTATCAGTTCTTGCTTCCTGTGTTCGGAATTACTTGGGTGCCCCTGACTGGAAGTGCAAACCTAACCCTGATGCCGAGCGAATATTTTCTCCCCGAACCCAGACTAGCCAGATAATGGGTAACAAAAATGGAGGCACTGCACACTAATAACCCCCCAACCCGAACCCTGGTTACACTTACACTTCCCCTGAGTCTACCCCCCCATCCAGCTTCATAGCATGACCCACCCCTTGTTCTTGAGCATCCTTTTCTCTGAAAAAGGCTTCCCTCGTGAACCTTATTTATACCTTTGAGGTGTTTGAAAGTCTCCTATCATATCCCCCACTCCTTCCTTCCCTCCAGAGTGTATGTATTGAGGTCCCTCTGTTTCTTCTCATAGGGCTTTTGATTCAGGCCCTGCACCATTGTAGTTACCCTCCTGTGAACCACACTCTGTCTATGTCCTTCTGGAGATGAGGACTCCAGAACTGGACACAGTACTCCAGGTGGGGTCTCTCCAGAGACTTATACGGAGGTATCACCACCTCCCTTTTTCTGCTGGTGACACCCCACCCTATGCACTCTAGCATCCCACTGACTCTCCCCACTGCCTTGTCACACTGTTTGGCCACCTTTAGATCATCAGATATTATAACACCCAGGTCTCTTTTCTGTTTGGTGGTAGCCAATACCACTCCCCCATTTTGTACTCTGAAACTGGGTTTCTATGCCCCAAGTGCATTAAAACTTAGTTGCCACATTCTTGACCACTCCTCAAGCTTACCTAGATCACTGTTAATTTTTTCTACCCCCAGAGTGTCCACTCTATTGTAGATTTTAGTATCATCTGCAAAAGGACACACCTTCCCTTCTACTCTGCAATGTCGCATATGAAGATTTTAAAGAGGACAGGTCCCAGTACTGATCCTTGCAACACCCCATTAGTCACCCTCCCATCCTTGGAGAAATGTAGAGAAACATAGACTTTGATGGTAGATAAGGACTGCTTGGCCCACCCAGACTGCCCATTTCCTTACCTGTTGGATAAGCTGCAGATCCTTGTTTTACCAACGGCCTACTTCCTTCTACCTCCCACTAGAACTGCCTTTTGTCTGTTCCATGCATTGTTAAATTTTCCCACTGTTTTTGACCCCACGACTTCCTCTGGGAGGCCGTTCCATGCGTCCACCACCATCTCTGTGAAAAAATACTTCCTCATGTTGCCTCTGAGCTGTCCCCCCCCCATCTTCATATTGTGCTCCCTTGATCTTGCACATCTCTTTTTCTGAAAGATGCTACCGCTATGCTAAGTGAACTCCGATTACCACCACCCACTGCTGCCTATCCTCCAATCTATTACTTATCCAGCCTACCACTTTTCGGTCCCACTCCTAAGCTGCTCAGCTTGTTTATGAGTCTTCTATGTGGAACAGTGTCAAAGGTCTTACTGAAATCTAGGTAGCCCACATCCACCACTCCACCCTAATCTACTTCCCTGGTTACCTAGTAAAAGAAATCTATAAGATTAATTTGACATGCCATCCCCCTAGCGAATCCATGCTGCCTCAGGTCTTGTAAACCACTGGATACAAGATATTCCACAATCCTTTCTTTCAGTAGTGATTCCATTAATTCCCTCACCACTGAAGTCAGGCTGACTGGCCTATAATTGCCAGCCTCCTCCTTGCTCTCACTTTGGTGGAGTGGTACTTCATCTGCCCTCCTCCAGTCCCCCGGGACCACTCCGGTTTCCAGTGAGTGGTTGAGTAGGCCTGTCAGAGGTTCAGCCAGCACTTCTCTGAGCTCTTTCAATAACCTTGGATGTACCCTGTCTGGCCCTATTGCCTTGTTCACCTTACAATTTGCAAGTTATTTCAGGACTCTCTTCTCTGTAACTGGACTAGTGCCCACGTCCCCTTCCTTTGATGCCTCTGCCACTGATCTGTGGTTCCTCACCTCCCCTTTCATTTGTGAAAAATGAACAAAAATAGTTTTTCAGGATGTTGCTTTTTCCTTGTCCCCTTCCACACACTCTTCCCTCTTGCCATTCCCTCCTTAGCCCTACAGTCCCTCCCCTGGTCTTTCTCCTTTCGCTAACATACATATAAAATGTCTTCTCCCCTTTCCTTACTGCCTGTGCTATCTTCTCCTCCATTTGTGCCTCTGTGCTCCAGACTGCTTTTCCTGACTCCCGCTGCTTCTCTTGATACACCTCCCTAAGCTCCTCCCTTTGTGTCTCCTTATACCTCCTGAATACTAACTTTTTTGCCCTTACCTTCCCAGCCACCTCTTTTGAGAACCATAGCAGTCTCTTTTTCCTCTTGCTTTTACTTACCTGCCCGACACTGTACCAAGTCAATATCCCTCAACTAGAACCATGCAGCAATAACCATGCAGGGTAGAATGTGTATGTATATTTAGAGTGACAGAGATATGGCAGCGGAAGGGAATTACCGCTACCCCTGTCGCTGTATGCATCACTAAGGAAATGCTAAGTAGTCATGTACTGGGAACCTGGTTGATCTGCTCCCATGGTGGAGTGGCTAAGACCCCAGCACATGGCAAAATCGGGTGACCTGGGACCATGATTCGGTCCCCCCAGGTCTCCCCATGCTACTACTTTTGGCAGTGTTTTTTAAAAAAAAGTCCCCCCACCCTTGAGAGTGTCTCCCCATCCCTACAGTCTGCCCCCGGAGTTGTTATTTAAGTTCTGGGGGTGGGGGCGAGGCCCTGCAAGAAAACATAAAGTCCCATTGTTTTAAAGGTCACATGCTTTTGGTCTGAAATAGTGTTTTACATGACTGCATAAAAGCTTACGCTGTTTTCCTTGGGGCGTTTGTAGCCACACTGTTTTGGTGTATGGCTCCATGCCCCTGATGCAGAGGTTTGTTGCCTTCACTATACTCACTTTTAGTTTCACCCACTGTTCCTCCACTCCACCCAATTCCTCCCACCCTGCCAGGGCATCCCTGAGGCATTCTCCCATCACTATATAATCGGACCTCTTGAAGTCCAGGACCCTCGCTTTTGTGTGGTTCACTTCTGATAGTTCTTATATTGAACCACATCGTACAGTGATCACTATTCCCAGGTGACCACCCACCATGCTGTCTGCATCTGCAAAACTGTCTCTGTTGGTGAGTACAAGCTGTAATACTGCTCCTGCACAAGTGAACTCCTCTACCAGTTGCCTGAGAAAAAACCCCTGCAGGGAATCCAGGATGTCCCTGCTCCTACCTGAAGTTGCAGTTGGGATGCTCCAATCTACATCAGGCATATTGAAGTCCCCCACCAGCAGAACTTCACCCTTATTTGCCATCTTTTGGATGGCTTTCACCAGTGAGAATAGCGGTTCCATTCCCCTTCTCTAGGGTGACCCACAGAATTTCCATCCCTCCCTGTGTTCCCTGCATCTCTGTTGCTTTTTATGCTATCCCTCATGTAAAGAGCTGCTCCTTCACTTTTCCTACCCACCCTGTCCTTCCTTAACAGTGCATATCCTGGTATGGCTAAATCCCAGTTATGTTTCTCATTGTACCATGACTCTTTAATGGCGACAATGTCCAGATCAGCCTCGGTTATAATGGCCACTAGGTAAAGGATCTTATTCCCCAGACTTCTAGAGTTTGCACACATGGCCTTCCACATTCTGCTACCATCCTGCCTGCCATCCCTCCATTTTCCCTTTTGCATTCTTTCCTTACACACTCTACCCTCATTTCCATCCATATAAGAGCTTGTACTCAACAACAGGGACAGTGTTGCAGATGCAGACATCATGGTGGGTGGATAATAGAAAGTATACTTAGAATGGCAGAAAAAGGGGAGATATTGCTGATGGGTGATCTGAATATGCCAGATGTTAACTGGAGTGCAGTTGCAGCAGCCACTTCGAAGAGTGGGGTTATTCTAGATGCCCTACAGGGGGCATGCCTTAGACAACTAGTATTGGAACCCACTCGAGAGGGAGCAATCTTAGACCTGGTTTTCTCAAATGAAGATGGAGAAAGGATCACAGATGTAGAAGCGGGTAGCCATCTGGGAACTAGCGACCATCAAACAGTATGGTTCACAATAAACACAGCAATAGAGTCAAGCCATACAAAGGCAAAAGTATTGGACTTTAGGAGGGCTGACTTTTCCAAAATGAGTGAGTGCCTAAGGAATGCACTAGCAAATGGGCAGGAAGGAGGGGTGGAAGAACAATGGGGGATAATAAAAACTACCTTCACAGAGGTAACAAGCCTTTGTGTGAAGCAAATAAACAAAACAAAACTATGTAAGAAACCACTATGGTTCTCAAAGGAAGTGGCAGTGAAGGTTTAAGAGAAAAAGAAAGCATTCAGGAAGTACAAGAAATCACAGAAGGAGCAGGACAAAGAACTGTATCAGTTAAAGCAAAAGGAAGCTGGGAAGGCAGTCAGAATAGCAAAAGCCCAAACTGAGGAAAAGATAGCCAACTCAGTTAAGAAGGGGATAAAACCTTTATAGGTACATCAGGGAGTGAAGGAAGACCAAGGGAGGGATAGTGGAGGCTTAATGGGGGCCGGGGGGGGCAGAGGGTGACTGTGAAAAGGCACTGATACTAAACAAACATTTTTGCTCAGTATTTACAAATGAAGAGGGGGAGGTACATAAAACAAACAGTAGAAACACTCTGGATAAAGAAGTTGATACCAGCCCATTTACAGAAGAAAGGGTTCTGAAAGAACTCTTAAAACTGAAGGTGGACAAAGCAATGGGGCCTGATGGGATTCATTCCAGAATTCTAAAAGAACTAAGGGTAGAACTAGTGACACCACTGACTACCCTCTTTAACAAATCATGGGAGGATGGGGTGGTACCTGAGGACTGGAGGAGGGCAGATGTGATTCTCCTTCACAAAAGTGGGAGCAAGGCAGAAGCAGGAAACTACAGACCTGTTAGTTTAACCTCAGTGATAGGGAAAATGATGGAATCACTTCTGAAGGAAATAATTGTCGAGTATCTAGAGGCCAGAGGGCACAGGACCCAAGGCAGCATGGATTCACAGCGGAAGGTCATGCCAGATGAATCTGATAGATTTCTTTGACTGGGTGACCAAAGTAGTAGATCAGGGAGGGGCTGTGGACATGGCCTACCTAGACTTTAGCAAGGCATTTGACACAGTCCCACACAAAGATTAATAAACAAGTTAGCCAGCCTGGGAGTGGGTCCCAAGATGACAGCCTGGGTAAAGAATTGGCTGGAGAATAGGACACGGAGAGTAATAGTAAATGGAGTCCACTCTGAAGAAATGGGGGTTACTAGTGGGGTACCGCAGGGTTCAGTATTAGGACCGGTCCTCTTCAATGTCTTTATAAGCGACATTGCAGAGGGACTGGAAGGAAAAGTATGTCTCTTTGCAGATGACACAAAGATCTGCAACAGAGTTGATGCACAAGGTGGGGTGGAAAGGATGAGAAAGGACTTGGCAAGGTTAGGGGAATGGTCAAATGTATGGCAGCTTAGATTCAATGCTAAGAAGTGCAAGGTAATGCACCTGGGAAACAAAAACCCAGGGGAAGAGTACACAATGGGGGGTGAGATACTAACAACAACAAAAATGGAAAGGGACATGGGGGTAGTCATATCAGATGACCTAAAGGTGGGCAAGCAATGTGAGAGGGCAGCAAGGAGGGCTGGGGGGATACTGGGATGCATAGGGAGAGGCATCACCAGTAGAAAACAGGAAGTTATTATCCCTCTGTACAGACAGCTGGTGAGACCCCATCTGGAGTACTGTGTGCAGTTCTGGAGACCCAATCTCTGCAAAGACATAGACAGGATGGAAGATGTCCAGAGGAGGGCAACTAAAATGGTGCACGGTCTGCACCAGAAGACATATGAAGAGAGACTTAAGGAGCTTAATATGTATAGCCTCGAGGAAAGGAGGAGAGGAGGGACATGATAGAAACTTTCAAGTACCTCAAGGGAATCAATAAAGTCCAAGAGGGTAGCATCTTTCAAAAAAAGCGGTGTGTAAGAACAAGGGGGCACAATTTGAAGATGGGGGGCGGCTCAGAGGTAATTTAAGGAAGTATTTTTTCACAGAGAGGGTTGTGGATGCATGGAACGGCCTTCCAGAGGAGGTTGTGGAGTCACAAACAGTGGTGGAATTCAAGCATGCATGGGACAGTCATAAGGCAATTCTAGGGGTTGGGGGTAGGAAGAAGTAGGCTGCTGGTTAACTAGGATCTGCAGCTTATCCATTAGGTAGGGAAATGGGCAGACTGGGTAGGCCAAGCAGTCCTTATCTGCTGTCAAATTCTATGTTTTTATGTTTCTATTCATATCTGCCATTTTGTTTTTCTTGTTATCAGGTACCCTTGGGGGATTTGCTTCCCTTGTGGTTCTCCCTACTGACTACTTCAGTTAGTGGGGGGGGGCACAATCTATGTCTCCCTTCTTCCTTCCGTCACCCCCTCTGCTAGTTTAAATGCTGTCCTATGTAACATTTAAACCACTCACTGAGTACCTGTGTTCCCCTCCTGGACAGATGCAGGCCATGTCCTTTGTATAGGTCTTTTATCCCTCCAGGTGGAACTCCAGTCCCCAATGAATCCAAATCTCTCCCCTTTGCACCACTCCTTCAGCCACTGATTGAAGTTCCTGATATGGATTACCCTATCCACCCCCCCATCTTAGATAGGTAGTATCTCAGAAAAGGTCACAGAGTGTGCTACCTGCCTAAGAGTCCTCCCCAACTTCTTGAACTCCTTCTGCACAATGTTAACCATGTCCCTGACCAAGTCATTAGTCCATAGGTGAACAGTGACATCCAGCTCTCCCTCCTGTCCTGCTACTCTAGCGATCCTTAGGATCCATATTCCATTCCTCTGAGCCATGGTGCCAGCAGGCACTTAACCGCCCTCTCCCTCACCTCCTGCCCCAAATCTATCCTACTCACAATGGAGTGCCCCACCAAGGTTTGCTTTCTTCTCCTCTGTGGTTCACTGCCACCTCCCCCAGGGACTTCACTATGGAGGACCCCCACATTCTCCCTGATCACTATTATGGGCTCCTCCATGGGACAGTCCCGACCTGCCAGTATGGTGTAGGAATTGTGTATAGGTACCATAGAGGGGATGTGCCTTTGACTCACTGCCCTCACCCTTCCTAAGTCCACCATTGTGTAGCCACTCCTTCTCCTAGGCTCTATTTGAGGCAGTGGTGTCTGATTTGGTGGTCCTTGGGTGGTGGAGGAGGCCCCCCAAATCCAAGCTAGCTTGGTTGGGAGCCTAGCAACCTCGTTTATCAGCCCAGAAAGGTGCACACAAATGGGGTAGCACTGCAGTCTCCAGAAAGTCTCACTGAAAACTGCCACATCACATCCATTGCACTGTACCACTCCCAGAATATTTAAATACCTCACATTGCATTTCCTTCCTTTTGTCGCATTAAGTTTCATCCCTTACTGATGCCCTTACTGGTGCTTTCACATACTTTGTTTTTTGCAATGAATGGTACATGGTCAGCATTTACTGTGTGTGGAAATCCATACCAATTAAAAAGTCTTCGTACCATCCATAGTGCAACAGGATATCACTACTGTACTACAACTTTTCTAATTCTAGAATCCTGTGCCAGTTGTATTCCCTCATGTCAATTACAATTTCAGACAAATATGATGCTTTCTCACAACCATAAGCTTACCATTGTTTAAAAATAAACCCACCCCACACCCAGCTGCTTAGTACCCACTCACCCAGCACCAGTAGTAGTTTTTTTAAATTCTTTGCAATTCTCACTGAAGTTATTTAGCAAAAACATCCAGCAAGTGCAACAATCCACCACATGTAAGCACTTCCATTTAAATGACTGTGACACTTATTTAAATTAAAGTGCTTATAAAGTGAGCATCGTTGCCCAGCACTGGATACTTTTGCAAAGTAATCTCATTTAAGATTAGAACATATTAAAAAATACTTTTTCTCTCACTGGGAGGGTAGGCATTGAACAGCTGTATGTGGGTGGTTTTATTTTCATAATAAAAAAAAAGTAAGTTTATGGTTATGGCTTTTTTTTTAAACAATGCACTATTAAAATGTAAGCCCTCCCCCCATGTCGAGGGGTATCCAGATGATAAATGTCCTGGGGAGTGGGGGGCACTGTACAACCATGAAAACACAGTCCAGAAATAATAACAGGAAAACAGTACCTAGATTCCCACGGGTGTTGCAGATAATGGATTAGCTCCATCAGAGGTGCCCTTGGACAACCAAATGAGGCAGGTATGGTGCACTGGTGGGATGATGCAGCACAAAACTATACTATTAAAACTGATTGACAATAGTATTAAAACGGATTGACAATACTATTATCACTGAACCTTTGAGGGTATTACCGGATTTTTTTTGTATGCTTTACACACCTATTAAATTGAAGATCCATATATTAAAATACTATTTTACTGGTACTTCTGACCACAGAAGATTTATAATAACAAGGGTAGCAATGCACCTTATGACAACTGTGAAGATCAGGAGAAGGATGGTGAAAAATATTAAGGCCTAGTATCCAGGAACAACATGCGATTTGTTTATATATATTACTTATGTAATTTTTGAATACATTGTAATGTTCTAAAAGTATTTTATGTATTTATGTTTCGTAATGAACTTTTTTTATGATTGATCAATAAATGTTTACTACTACTATTCAATTATCATATACGTTGCAATCTTACCTGTAATTCATAAACATAAAACACTGAAGTACAGAGCTTTTCCAGTCTGCTTCTCACACATTGCAAACAGAATTTCACACAATCTTTTCTGCTTGCCAGTGCCACTGCTGTACTTCTTCTCTGGTGCCACCTACTGGACGGAGGGACTGCAGCTGTCTTGCAGGTTTTAGCTTAGTAATTACACTGATTTAACAACTTTAAGTAACTTGAAAATACAGAGTACATTAATTATTGCTTAAAGGGAAACTAACATGAAATTATAAAATGTATCAATATTGTTACCAATGGAAATCTGCTTTACATAAGCTATTGGCTGAACCTGTAACACTTTTAGGGTCAGAATTGCAACCCTTCCCTTTATAGATGCAGGCATCCATTTTCTAAATCACAGGCACAGAAAATGACATCACATCAGGAGGAAACAGAGTGAAAATATTGTGCTGTCAGTAATTTATAATGAATAGTTGTTGATCCCCTCAACTCTCAATGACATTTGTGGTAAATTGTGCTGATGGCATTTTCAGACATCAGCATCCCTGCCATCTTACAAATTTGTAAAGCTACTGTTTCATGGAACTACAAGTATATTGCCCTGCTGTAAAAAAAAAAGTTGTGTGCTGCCAGTGCCAACGGTTTCCAGGCTCCTTTGGAACTGTGTTGATTTGTACAATGTTTTGTGACATTACAGTTGAGTGAAATGTTTTGCGCCTGTGTGGTTTGCAAAGTCCTGCTAGTACCACTCTAAACAATGTTTGCACCAGTGATGTTTTACATTTCTTTGTACTAAAGCAGTTGTGTATAATTTGTGCTTCACAAGCATCATTTTGTGTAATAAGAGGCAGTGTCGTCTATTGGTTTGAACACCAGATTTGTACCTTGGAGGTCACAGATTCAAACCTCAGTAAAGTCAAATACTAATAGTGTGACCTTCAGCAAGTGACTTGACCTCCCTGTTCTCCTTTCCACTCAGCTACACAAATGGGTAGAAATAGGATCCCACTGGAAATAAGATGTTACATCTCAACTAGGCTACCTTTGATAAGTCAGCTATTGTTTTGTGCTGGTGTGTGATAGGGAAGATAACAGGCATAAGTGATATTGGGAATACTCAATAGAGGACCCTTTTAAGGGTTCAAACATTGAAAGTATTTATTTTAACACTCTAGAAATAGGATTTCTTTTATCAAAAGAAAAAAAACAGGTTTATTTTCTTTATAACTGCAGCTTTTTCACTCTATCTTGCCTTTCCAACATCAAATATACAGCAGCTCCTCATCTTATTGAGGGATGCCCATTTCAGTTCACTGACCCTCCCAACTGCAATCAGTAAATTAGAGACAAACCGAGACCAGCTCATCAATATAGTACTACAGCAGGTGCTGTTTGCAATAATTTGCCTGTGGTAAAATAAAGCAGTACTGCAGCAGGTGCTGCTTGAAATACATTTTTCTGTGTTAAAGCAGTACTGCAGCAGGTGCTGCTTGAAATACATTGTCTGTGATAAAATAAAGCAGTACTGCAGCAGGTGCTGCTTACAATAATTTTCTTTGATAAAATAAAGCAGTACTGCAGCAGGTGCTGCTTACAATAATTTGTCTGTGGTAAAATAAAGCAGTACTGCAGCAGGTGCTGCTTGCAATAATTTGTCTGTGGTAAAATAAAGCAGTACTGCAGCAGGTGCTGCTTACAATAATTTTCTTTGATAAAATAAAGCAGTACTGCAACAGGTGCTGCTTGCAATAATTTGTCTGTGGTAAAATAAAGCAGTACTGCAGCAGGTGCTGCTTACAATAATTTTCTTTGATAAAATAAAACAGTATTGCAACAGGTGCTGCTTGCAATAATTTGTCTGTGGTAAAATAAAGCAGTACTGCAACAGGTGCTGCTTGCAATAATTTGTCTGTGGTAAAATAAAGCAGTACTGCAGCAGGTGCTGCTTACAATAATTTTCTTTGATAAAATAAAGCAGTACTGCAACAGGTGCTGCTTGCAATAATTTGTGGTAAAATAAAACAGTACTGCAACAGGTGCTGTTTGCAATAATTTGTCTGTGGTAAAATAAAGCAGTACTGCAGCAGGTGCTGCTTACAATAATTTTCTTTGATAAAATAAAGCAATACTGCAGCAGGTGCTGCTTGCAATAATTTGTCTGTGGTAAAATAAAGCAGTACTGCAGCAGGTTCTGCTTACAATTATTTTCTTTGATAAAATAAAGCAGTACTGCAGCAGGTGCTGCTTGCAATAATTTTCTTTGGTAAAATAAAGCAGTACTGCAGCAGGTGCTGCTTGCAATAATTTTCTTTGGTAAAATAAAGCAGTACTGCAGCAGGTGCTGCTTGCAATAATTTTCTTTGGTAAAATAAAGCAGTACTGCAACAGGTGCTGCTTGCAATAATTTTCTTTGGTAAAATAAAGCAGTACTGCAGCAGGTGCTGCTTGCAATAAGTTTTCTGTGCTACAGTAAAGCAGAACTTTTGTACATTTATGAAGTATTAAGTACTTGAGAGTGTTTAGAACTTGTTGGCATAGAAATGGTCATCCCTTAATGAGATGAGGAGCTGCTGTATATTTCATGTTGGAAAGGCAAGATAGAGTGAAAAAGCTGCAGTTATAAAGAAAATAAACCTGTTCGTTTTATTCTGATAAAAGAAAGCCTATTTCTAGCGTTAAAATAAATACTTTCAATGTTTGAACCCTTAAAAGGGTCCTCTATTGAGTATTCCCAATGCCACTTATGCCTGTTATCTTCCCTATCACACACCAGCACAAAACAATAGCTGATGTATCAAAGGTAGCCTAGTTGAGATGTAACATCTTGTTTCCAGTGGGATCTTATTTCTACCCATTTGTACAGCTGAGTGGAATGGAGCACAGGGAGGTCAAGTCACTTTCTGAAGGTCACACTATTAGTATTTGGCTCTGCTGAGGTTTGAATCTGTGATCTCCTAGGTGCAAATCTTGTGTTCAAACCAATAGACGACACTGCTTCTTTCTACACAAAATTGTGCAAGCAAAACAACAATTATACACAACTGCTTCAGTACAAAGAAATGTAAAACAGCACTGGTGCAAACATTGTTTAGAGTGGTACTAGCAGGACTCTTTGAAAACCACACAGGTGCAAAACATTTCACTCAACTGTAATGACACAAAACATTTTACAAAAGTGAACCCCTAAGGAGCTCAGAAACTGTTGGCACTGGCAGCACACAATTTTTTTTTACAACAGGACAATGTACTTGTAGCTCCATGAAACAGTGGCTTTACAAATTTGTAAGATGGCAGGGATGCTGATGCCTGAAAATGTCATCAGCACAATTTACTGCAAATGTCACTGGGAGTTGGGATCAAAAATTATTCATTATAAATTACTGACAGCACTGTATTTTCCCTCTGTTTTCCCATGATGTGATATCATTTTCTGTGCCTGTGATTTAGAAAATGGATGCCTGCAGGTATAAAGGGAGGGGCAATTAAATGGGTTACACTTCTGGCCCTAAAAGTGTTACGGTTCAGCCAATAGCTTATGTAAAGCAGATTTCCATTGGTAACAATATTGATACATTTTATAATTTTATGTTAGTTTCCCTTTAACCTGGGAATATTTTATGGTGGGTGCCTGTTTTCTGCAGCATATCCTACACTCTCCTCCTCAAAAATCATGTCAACCTGACATTTCTATCTTATTATATGTTCATGCTTCCAATGTTTTGTAACCATTATGTTAGTACATTTTCGGGGCAGTACGGAGACAAGTTTTTGGATTCATGATCCATACCCATGATAGTTGTGCCGCTTAGCTACTATGGGTACACAGGCTGAGCCCATGTGCACTATGAAACAAAGCCTTGAACTTCTGCATCTGTTATCAGGGATGTCTCCATCTAACAATCTATATTGTATTAGAATGGATAGCACAGTTAATGACTGGACATAGGCAGGCTGCTTCCCAGAGCGTCCCCTCAAAATTGCTTATCTAATTTTGAGTGCAACTGGCATACACGTTTTGGTTTTGGCCTACAGCAAAACACAATACTTTTCATTTCTTACCTTATCCAGTTCTTATAGCATGGTGTCAGGTATTTTCTCTGGATTACATGTACTCTTTAAATCATTACAGCTTATACAAGATATATAACTTTCAGATGTTAACTTCTACAGTATATCAACTATTCACAATGATACTGTAACATAGTAACATTTCCAGTTCATGTGATGAGTATCTGATAACCCTGATATGATCCATAGCTCATTCCAGCATTCCAAGGTGTCCAATATCCACATGGGCCAGGATCTGGTTGTGGTACCATACTCATCACCTGTGTGGTCATGTCCCTTGAGACTATTCTGGGCTGTCCCAAGTGGTCATATGTCAGTGTCTTTGGCTGTCTTCTATCTCTTGAAGGGAATCACCTCACCTCTGAAGCTGAATTGTGACTTTCACTGCTCCCCTCTTGGTTGCTTCCAACTTCTTCATTTGAGTCCTTATTCCTGGGTAATGTTACATTGATCTCTGTGTTGTCCATAATGTTTAGTTCTGTATTCTGCTCTTTCTCTTGCATGTCTGAGTTTTCTATGGTGTCCAAAGGTTGGAATTCTTCTGCTTCTGGGTCCAACGTGATGCCGATAGGGCTTTGGGACTCATTTGTTGCTTGTCTGATGTAGTAAACCAACTGATAATCACTGTCATCAGAATCAGTATCACTCTCTGTTTCAGCTGGATGTACTTTTGCTGGTTTCTTGCTTTGTGATTTGGCTTGCTTTTGTTCTGGCTGAGTTTGTGGAGGTTCTTTAACAGGTAGAAAATCACAAGGAAGTAACAAAATGTGATGTAAGATTTTGGTCTGACGTCTACCAGTTTCTGGCTTCACTTCATAAATTGGACTATCATCACTTTTCCTCTTGATCACAACATGGACTTCCTCCAGTAGGATCATAGTTTTCCTGGACCTCTCTTCTCCCTTAGATTCTGCACTAATACTATGTTCACAGGTTGAAGATCAGTGCCATAGATTGTCCTATCATAGTATGCTTTCCACTGTGCTGCTTCTTTGGACGTTGACTTTGACACAATCTGATAAGCCTCTGCCATTCTTTTATACCAGGTCTCTACTTAGTCCTGATATGTTCCCTGCTTACCTTCTGGCTTCAGATGAAAGATGATGTCGACAGGAAGTTCTGGACATCTTCCAGATAGTACACAGAATTGTAAAAATCCTGTGGCTTCATTGCATGTACAATTATATGTGTGAACTACTTTAGCAAAGGAATTCATCCAGTCAGATTTTTGTCTTCTGTCAAAGTTTGTAACATAGCTAAAAGAGTGTGGTTGAATCTCTCAACTTGTCCATTTCCCTGAGGATGGTAGGGCGTAGTATGTGAATGCAGAATTCCACAGTGCTTCTCTAGCCTTGCAAACAACTGTTTTTCAAACTCTTTCCCCATATCATGGTGGATTTTTGTAGGGAAGCCAAATCATAGAAAAAAGTAATTAAAGATCTTATTAGCAGCTGTTTTTAGAGATTTGTTTGTGGTCGTGTATGCCTGGAAAAAATGGGTGTAATGATCCATTACCACTAAGATATATTCATAGTCACCTTTGCATTTTTCTAGCTGCAGGAAGTCTATTGATATCATTTCAAATGGAGAGATGGTCATAATGCTGTTCAGTGGCACATGTGTTGGCATGTTGGACTTCAACTGTTTGAGGGCTTGCACTGGTGCAATTTCTGCTGGGTCCATTGAATAGCTTTCTTGTGATACAATCTTCCCAAGAAATTGGACCTTTCTCTTGAGCAGTTCACACTTTTTGGCTATGAGCTTGATGCCATACTGCTGGGATCTGCACAGAACTGCCTGCACATGTACAACATGGTATTCAAAGGTTTTGCTGTGGACCAGGTTATCATCAAGATATGGCTGGCAGATCTCATCCCAGAGACCTAACAGGCACTCTTCCATACAACTTTGGAACTCTTCTGGGGCTGAGCTCAGGCCAAATGGGATACGGACCCAGTCATACAGTCCTCATGGTGTTTTTTTTTTATTTTTTTTATTTCTATATTCTCTTCTCCTCCTCCAGTCAGCAGCCCCATTCTGACCGACCCCCCCAGCCCCGTTACCCGGAATATCCAGCACTTACCTTAAGCCCAGCACAGGAGTGGAGCCTGCGGGGAGTCGGTCATCATCCTGCTGGTGGGTCCTACCCTTCAGAATAGTTATCCACCTCCTGTAGTATGTCATTGGGTTGTTATCCATCCTCAGTTCAGCAAATCTTGTAGGTACTCTTTCACTTCTTTATGCAATGGCTTTGGTATTGACATGTATGTTTTTTGTACTGGGGTACTATCCTTCCAGTTAATGTGCATTTTCAGTGAAGGAATACATCCTATATCTGTACTATCCTTAGAAAATACTTTGTGCTCTTCCCTGAGCATGCTTTATACTATTGCCTTTTGTGCCCCAGTCAGGTGATTCAAGGGTACTGGTGGGTCCCACCCTTCAGAACAGCTGTCCACCTCCTGTAGTATGTCATTTGGTTGTTGTTTTATCAGTTCCTCTGGGTTCCTGGTGGGGCTGCTGTTTGTCTTGTGGTTACTTAGGTTATATACTGCATGCACCACTGGCTTGACCTCTGCAGGATATACTGCTTTCACCAGCTGAACTTGGCTCAGGGTTGTTCGCTAGTTTAGGGTGATATCATGTTTGGTATGATTTACCACTGGGATGGTCACTTTGGATGAGGTGCCCCTTTTTGTAGTTACCAAAACTTCACTGATAGTTAAGCCTTCTGGCCAATGAGAACTTTCCTCTGGTAAAAAAAAAAAAAATTCTGTTCTTTCTGCCATGGTCCTTTATGCACACAGCACTTCATACCAATAATCTGACCAGGTGGAATGACCAGGCTCTTCCTGCCAACTCTGACTATATTACTGACACAGTCAGGATTATCTGTTTGCATGAACTTTACTAAGGCTTCCGCTTTCTTGAGTTGCATGGAGAATGCCAAGCTTAATGTATTAATGATACTGTGAGGAAGCATTTCCCCTCTGTTGCACTCTGGCCTTTTATAAGTTCCTCAATCACATTAAAGGTGATGATTGGTTCCTCAGCTACATTGGGGTCACTAGACACCAATATTGGCACTATGAATTCTTTCTGTGGCTCTTTTCCCAGATACAGCTGGCACTTTACTTCAATCTACCCAAGAAATGGAATCTTATTCTAATGTGCTGCCTTCCCACTCAAAGTTCCTGGGCTGAGCAATTCTTCTACTTTCCTGAGCTTTGTGTAAGGGAGGTGCCTTTTTGTCCAGACTTCATTAATCAGACTGACTTGTGCCTACAGGGTCTGTACAGGCATACCATCAAACAGGCAATGGGACATGCACCTTTTTCCAATTAAGTTTGGAAGTCTAGAATGGTGTTTTGGGCCAAGGTGACCAATATTGCAGGAATCAGACACGGCTGTTTCACTGAAGCATTACAGTTTCTGTGTTGCAGCAGTGAGTTCTAGTTGTCTTATACTATGACAGAGTGTTTGATGGTCTTTCCGGTGTGACCTCTGACATGCATTTGAGCAATATAGAGCCATATGGCACCCCTGGCATACATATAGTCTGAGGGAGTCTCCTTGTTCTTTCTTGCAGATCTGACAATGAGGGGACACTGGTGGCAGATAGGTTACTGCCTGTCCCATGGCAGCAACCCCCCCATTTCCCTGATGCTGTCTTGGTACTCAGCTACCCTAAGAGAGGTGACCCATCTGGCCTCATCTGTAGCAGTGGGTACAGCCGTCTCCCTTGTCAGTTTCCTGGCATGCCTTATAGCCTTGCCCTCTGACCTGCCTTTTTATACCTGGTGCTTTGGTGACTTACTGTATCAGTTTGCCTGATAGCAACTAACATTTTTCTCATCTCTGCTAGCTCATTCTCATTTCCTGCACCACATCCTGGAAACCTGTGTAACCCCTAGGTGGCGCTATCCCAAGGACTACTACCCCTGCCTGCATGGCTAGTTGCAGGTTAAGGGGCCTGGGTACTGAAACGGGTGCCTCCACCTGGAGGTCAGGGTTGTTAGTGGTCAAGCTAACCTAGGCACAGCCCTCCGGGACACTGTAACCCCCCTCTTTCCCTTCTAGTGGCCTGAACAATACACAATAATCACTTTCACAATGACCCTTATTCACCAGGCAATTACCCACACTGTTTGCACTTACCACCAGGGCTGGTTCCTCTAGCTCAAGCCTGGAGACCCCCTGTAAAACAAGGTTATGCACAGCAAATAGCAACAGTACAGTGCTTTTGGCACAAACTGGAACTACAATCAGGTTAAATGCAAAAAGAGTTAGATCTGATTTATTCAGGGGACTTGAACAAGGGAGGGGTGTAATCAGGTTGATTTGCTTAAAGGCTATATCAATCAGACAGTTATGCATGCACTTCAGAGTCCCTACACAGTCACACACTCTGGATACCCAGGTAGGAAGATGGTGGGCTAGGCAGGAACGTTGCCTGGGGTAGGCTGGCATCGCAGCTGGTTGGGGCCCTGTGATGGAAGAAAACAACATGCACAACACACACTATTTGTAATCCGGAGCTAGAGGGCTCAGTTTGTGACAGAAAAAACAACAAAGCAATCAGATGACAACACTTTAGATTTAGCTGCTGTTGTAGGGAGCTACCCTGATGTTTACTCACGATACCCAATACAGGACACAGGCAGGATGAAATTGAGACTGCAGGTTGTTGAGCTAAAGTGCCAGGAGAAGCAGGTCCCATACAAATCACTGAGGCATTGTTCCTGTTCAAGGCATTGAGCAGGGGGCTGATCCCTAGGCAGGTCTCTCGTCGACGACTTTCTCTGTGTAGCGGGTATTCTGGCAGGGCCAGTGTGGCAAGGCTCAAGCCCAAACAGAGATGAATGAGGATTCAGTCCATGGAGCTGGATGCAGCTTCCAACAAGTAAAACACAGTTCAGACACACAATGGGGAACCAAATCACGACCCACTATCAGCACACAGCACATTCACATGTAAGGAAATTCCACTGTACCAGGCAAATGGCTCTCTGGTCGCAATTACAGAGTCTCTGCACAATCTGGGAGTTCAGAGGTGACTGGAAGTCCTGACAGGCCGATCGCATTCAGCAAATCTTCAATCTTCTTCAGGTAGAAGCCTGGTCACAATTCAGTGGCTTAACTTGCGCTCCAAATTTGGATTCAGTCTGAATAAGCTCTCTTCTCCCTCTCAGGGCAGCCAGCAGACAGGCAGGCCAAAACTCAAGCCTTTCCACAGTTCTCCCATGCAAAACTACACAGAACGGCTGCTCGACTGTCTCAAGTTGTTACTCCTTCACTTCCCAATTCAGATCTGACTGAAACTGCAAGCAGTCTGGGACTTTCCCCAGGATCCAAAAGGTTTGGTTGGTTGATCTGTCTGTCTGTCACCACACGGGCTCCTCCTCCAGGTTCATTTAGGTGCCAAAAGCCCAAAACTACAATTCCTAAATAATTTTGCTCCCACAAAGCCCCTGGGGACAGGCTCCATTTTAGAGTCCCAACAGTACTGTTTGGCACATTCTGACAGTCTAGGACCAAGATGGTGGAGATAAACAGAACAGTCCATGCTGCAAAGAAGGCAGGTTAGATAAACTACAATATCATCAACACTCTAATAGATATTCAGCAAACAAGTACATCTTCTGACAGAGCTCCATCTGCGCAATTAGCGATGGCAGAATGGAGCAATTATTTAGTAACCAGGGTGGGACTTGAGCATAAAAACACTCAGCCGCCTCCCAGATTAATTATAACTGCAATCCAGGCAGCTCTTAAAGAGACAGTACACAGAGGCTATAAAGGCACTCTCTGGCAATAACATTTAAACTGCTAAACGCAGGACACCAGCCTGGCAGTGAGCATTTAGGCAAGCTCAAGGAAGACTTTTCGAGAACCCCCATTTGTAGGGGGGTTACACCTGCATCTGGTCTTTTCTCATCAGTTGACACCCTCTTTTTCCTTTCAGCTTTCAATGTGGTTTGGTCTCCGTTCTTCCCGTGCTCTGTCAACTGAGCTATATCAATGTTTTCTGGTACACTGTGATGTTGGGGCATGGCACTCACCTGCACTTCTGTCTGTCACTCATTTACCTTTGCAGCTTTATTTATAGTATTTTTCTTAAGCTTGTGCTGTCTTTCTTGCTCCAAACTTGTGGCTTCATTCATTTTCTCAATTAATTCCTCATCTGTGACAGCAGAATTGTCTAGCTAGTGTTTAATCTGGAATTTGAAATGCTCACTTAGCAGTCCAGTCTCCACAGATCTCAAAAATTTCTTTTGAATGAGACTGGGGCTATATTGTTCCTCGGACCCCCTCTCTCAAGAAACAAATAACAGCCTGTCCTTCAGTTCAATAGCTCTACACAAAAAGTTTTGTGGGGGTTCCTGTGGACATTGGGAGATGTTAACCAATCTGTGGTATAGGTCAGTGGTACTTTCTTCCTTATAATGTCCTTTCAATATTGTTTTCAGTTGCATGAGGGTTAGATCACTTTTAATTTCCAACATGCCCATGATATTAAGTTCTGGACTAATTGCTTTGATAACTGTTTCAATTATATCTGCCTCTGTATGATCCTTTTGAATACCTGTATCAATTTGGTGCATTACGTTTGTGTATGACAATCAATCTTTCTGACCTCTCTTTCCCCTATCTGGCCAAATATTTTAAAATCTCACAGTATTGTCACCTCTGGTAATTCTCTCTGCTTTGGGTTTTGTTAATATTTCAGTTTGGACTGGGTTTAAGCCTACCACTCCAAGTTTGTCACCTAACGCTTTAATTTCCATCTCCATAGCTTGTCTAGAGTCTTCAAAAGATTTCTGCAGGGCTACATATTTTACTTTTAATGCTCCCAACTGAGCTTTCTCTCTTTCTGTTTGTTTTTCAGTCATGCCTGGGGATGTTGGGCCCTTCTCTCGTAGTTGACTGATATACGATATTAACGTTTGTAGATAATTGCATGCTGCCTCTTCTTCCTCCTCCCTTTCCTCAGTCTCATCCAATACTATATCTATTGATCTCTTCAAAGCATGTCTGCTTTTTCTTCCTATTGCTTCATCACTTGAGCCTGGGACTTCCATATGCCTGCACCCATCAATGAGCTGTTCTACTTGTAACTGCAGCAGCAGGCTTTCACTCACTCTGTCCTGTAGTTGTTCCAGTTCCATGGTGCAGGCAGGGCTTTGTTCTCAGAATCTAGGTTTGTCAGCAGGCAGCAAACTTCCTGGGCTTTGTTCTCAGATTCTAGGTTCGTCTCAAGGAGAAGAATTCACCTTCACGTGTTGTCCCTTGAGTGTCTTATCTTGGCTGGCTCACCCAGTTTTGTTGCACACTGCAATTAATAAAAATAAACATTGAAGTACAGAATTTTTCCAGCCTGCTGCTCACACATTGCAAACAGAACTTCACACAACATTTTCTGCCTGCTGGTGCCGCTACTGTACTTGGAAATAACTGTAACATAATTAATCTGTAACTCTAAATGGTAGCAAACATATAAAGTAGTATGATGACCAGTTCAGGTAAAGTTCCTTAGCACCAATAATGTTTGGGGTACAGTCATCGCACACCCACCCTTAGACTCAGGGCTTAACAATTCTGCCCAATTAGTATTACAGATACAGTGTTTCTAAACTACCACTGGGGGCTGCAATACTGACTAGGCTTCTCAGTTACTTAAGCATTTAACAAACTGGAAAGCTTAACCTAGGCTTCTACACTTGCATCTGTTTGTTACTGAACAGTTCCTATACTTATTCAATTATCATATAAGTTGCGATCTTACCTGCAATCAATAAAAATAAACAATGAAGTACAGAGCTTTTCCAGCCTGCTGCTCACATATTGCAAACAGAATTTCACACAACTTTTTCTGCCTGCCAGTGTCACTTCTGTACTTCTTCTCTGGTGCCACCTACTGGAGGGAGAGACTGCAGCTGTCTTGCAGGTTTTAACTTAGCAATTACACTGATTGAACAATTTTAAGTAACTTGAAAATACAGAGTACATTAATCATTGCTTTACCTGGGAATATTATGGGGGTGGTGGCTGTTTTATGCAGCATATCCTACACAAACACCAGAACTGCACAAACAAGGGATCCCATTTAATAAATAGTTGATAAAAAACAGGAACAGTCACTCCATGGAGCTTGAGGGTAACAGGTACAGTGGGGGTACTCCACAGACCGAAATCTTACATTTCCTCTGCAACAATCTCTTTTTCCATTAGACTGATTTATTGCATGTAGACATTCCCTTGAGCCAAAAAAGCTATATTCCTGACAGCAGCAATATGGTGGACCCAACACACCTTACTTAGGAGCATTTTAAACTCAGCAGCACTCTCTTTTCATATTCCTTCACTTTACTATGTCTTCAACCAGGCACTTGCTTACTGTTTCCGTCTTTCAGTCTCAACAATACTTAAACTGAGGTAGAAATGATGACAGCATGAGTAGTTTCTACTGTCCCAGTCACATTTCTTGCTTTGCCTTGCCTTAAACTTTGAACTCAGGGAGTTACTCCAACACACAGGGGCTGATTTTTAACCACAGCAGTCTACTTCCCTTATAAAGAGGTCTTAAACTTTCACACAATGTTCCTTTTAGCAAGAACAAAAACAACCTAAGACCTTCCCAATACTCAATTGCTGATGCCATGTGCCATCTATTCTACCCAAGGAGTTCTGCACATTCCTGGACCTACAGAAGCCAAGGTCTCTCCAAGGAATTTGGCACACTCCCAGACCCACAGAGACCAAGAGGCACTATCAGCTCATGCAGCAATTCCAATTTCTGAACTACTGTCACCAGGAGACTGCTAATTGTGCCACATAGAGCACCCAGATGGTATGAACCCCGCTAGGGTCCCAACCAACCATTCCCCAGATGGACCATTTCCTGCCTCCGCAGGCTGCACCCTCTGAGAGCCCAAACACTGTAGTGGCCACTGGCCAAGGGAAAAGGGGTAGAACTGCCACCACTATGCCCTCTACAGTACAGGCTGCCACCTCTGGACTACACCCCAGGCCCCATCTGCCATAACAGGCTTGACCACAGGAACACACACTGGCTCTACAGGGTGCACTCACCCATGGGTGAGCTTACTTAGTAAACAATGCCCCCATTGGTGCTTACCCTACCAAGGTGCCAGAGATCACTTGGTGGGCCTCCGTGCTCTGCTTCTCTGGGCTCTGGCTCTCAAACTACACTTACAGGACTCAGGCTTGTTGCTCCACTGCTCCCTTCACATTTACTGCCTGAACTGATGTTCTTCATATGGGAATCTTTGAGGGGGAAGGGATGGGGTGGCAAGTGGCCCACCCTGGCCCTACCATGGCCCTCCGGCTGAACTTGCAGGCCTGAACCCCTGACTCTCTCTATTCTCTCTCCTCTCACAGAATCCACCTCAACTCTAATCTTTCTCCTCTTTATACCCCTCTGGGGTGGGCCCCATCTGGTGCTAGCAGGCAGGCCCACATCCCAAACTTACAGACACCACTAGCTTTTCCTGCCTAGCTACACCTAGCAATCAGATTTAACTATTAAGCTCTCATGGGGTGCTTACACTTTCCCCCTACTGAAAATGTTCACCTCCTGGTGAACACCAACCAGGCCACACCACTGACTCCCCCAGAGGAGAGATATGCGCATCTCTATCTCCCTCCCAAGGGTCAGAGCACCAAACCGGTTACACCACCAGAATGGTGGAAATACATGTATTTTGAACTGGACCTTAACTTAACCTACACTTTAACAACTTAACTGGGGCATACTGGTGCCCACCCGCTGGTTCCCATGGTCACCTGCTAGGTACTACAGCGGGTGCATCCATCCCCCCACAAATACTGTAACCTTCTGACATTAACTTGGCTTAAAAATTAATGGAAAAGTGCTGCTGCCAGGAACAGGTACTTAAAATGTACACCCCCAACTACTGAAGCACCCCAAAACATTGATTACAATAACACAGGCTGTGAACTCATTGATTTTCTACAAAGAAGGATATTTATACTGCTACAGAAATGCATAGCACTTGGAAACACGTTTTTTTTCCCAAAAGGTCTATGGCAATTAGCTAACCATTCACTTGCAGATTCACACTCAACCACACATAACTTTCGACTAACCATACTTACCCCACTCATACCAGCCATACATGCTTTCCATCCCACATTAAAATGTCATTACTGTAAGATCTGATCACCCGGAAACATCCTATAAAATCACTAAGCTGGTGCAAACAATTTTAGCAGATTAACCCCACTTTCACAGAAGCATCTACTGAACTCCCCCACATAAAATACTGTATCCCCGTACTGTTACGTAGGGCATAACTTATACCCACACGGCATTGAAAGTGCAAGATTAAGACAATTACATACACACTAAATCAACAGAGCATTAACAGTTATTTTACTGCACATTTCTTTTCTTTTTAAAAGCATTTTCCCCCCAAACCCATTGTCCACAAGTAAGTAAGTAAGTAAAATTTTATTTGAATGGTGCCCAAACCCTGGAGTCTGTGGGCACCTCACACAGCAGCAAGCAAGGGACATACATTACTGAAAATAAAATGACATACATTAAGAAGCATAAATAGTACAAATGAAGCTTCAGATGGTCAGTCAATTAAAATTCTTCAGCAAAAACCTTTTTAAGGAGGTATGTATTTAGGCCCCGTTTTAAAACCTCCACCAATGGGGCCTCCCTCAAAGCTATTGGGAGCGAGTTCCAGAGGGCCAGGGTGGCCACCTCAAATGCCTGGTCACCAGAGGTTTTCAGCCTGGTCCTCAGAACCACTAGGAGGTCCCTGGTGGAGGAATGGAGGGCACACACTGAGGTAGCAGGAGTAAGGAGGTCAAGTAGCCAGGGCCTGGGGCATATAGGGCCTTATAAGTGAGCAAGCCCACTTTGAAGAGAATTCTCCATCTGACTGGCAGTCAATGCAGTTCATGCAGGACTGGGGTCATGTAACAGGTCTTGGGAAGACCTGTCAGTAGCCTAGCCGCTGCGTTCTGCACCAGCTGCAGCCGGTGGAGATTCCCTCAACTGACCCCAAAGTATAGAGCATTACAGTAGTCCAGATGAAAAGTAATGATGACATGTACCAGGGTAGGCAGGTATTCCAGCAGAATCAAGGGTTTAACTGACAGTTTATTAGTCTCTGAAATCAAGCTGCATTTTCAGTTCAAATATGTGGAGTGCTGAATATTCATTGGGCAGATCACACCTATACTCAAGCTCTAGGTAAAAGAGGCAATGCCCACAGTACAGTATCTGCTCCACAAAGTCCATGCATGCACCAGTCTCTGCCGTGGTCAGGAACAAGGCATTTGCGGCGTTCCAGGAAAAGGTGTGAAAATATCCCAGTCTCACATGCCATTTTGGTTGCACAATAAATTAGTCCAGCAAATGGGGGGATTTCCACAGCTTATCCAGAACCCAATTTTATCTCCACCATGGCCAGAGCACCCCAAAATTGACATCCCAGATGAGCCCCATGTTGTAAGCCAGCCCGCATCTAGGGGTATCCAGATGATAAATGTCCTGGGGAGTGGGGGGCACTGTACAACCATGAAAACACAGTCCAGAAATAACAATAGGAAAACAGTACCTGGATTCCCATGGGTGTTGCAGGTGATGGATTAGCTCCATCAGAGGTGCCCTCGGACCACCAAATGAGGCAGGGATGGTGCACTGGTGGGATGATGAAAACCTTCACCTGCCTGGCCTTGCCCTTTGCCCACAGACCTTTGTAGGCAGTCTTCACCAGGCATGCCTCTCAATGTCCTTCTCGATGGTGCGATGGTTCTTGGGGATCACACCCTGGAACACACTGGTGGCTGACTGTGGAGGCAAACGTCTTTTAACAGCAAAACAGTTTCTCCAACAAACAAGGCAAATGCCAGAACAGCAGAAACAGGGAATACCATTTTATGAACAGTTGATAAAAAACAGGAACAGTCTCTCCATGGAGCTTGTGGGTAGCAGGTACGGTGGGGATGCGTCACAGGCCAAAACCTAAAATTTCCTCTGCAACAATCTTTTTCCACTAGACTGATTTACTGCATGCAGACATTCCTTTGAGCCCAAAAGTCTACATTTCTGACAACAGCAATACGGTGGGCTGAACAGGCCTCACTTAGGAGCATTTCAAACTCAACAGTACTCTCATTTCATATTACTTCACTTTACTCTGTCTTCAACCAGGCCCTCGCTTACTGTTTCCTTCTCTTAGTCTCAGCAATACTTAAATTGAGGCAGCAATTATGACAGCATGAGACATTTCTACTGTTCCACTCCCATTTCTTGCATTGCCTTGCCTTAAACTTCCAACTCAGGGAGTTACTCCAACACACAGGGGCTGATTTTAAACCACAGGGAGCTACAACTCTTACAAAGAGGTCTTAAATTTTCACACAGTGTTTCTTTTAGCAAGAACAGAAACCACTGAAGATCTTCCTGATATCCAATCACTGATGCCATGTGCCAACTGTTCTCCCCAAGGAGTTCTGCACATTCCTGGACCTATACAAGCCAAGGCCTTCCCAAGGAATTCAGCACACTCCCTGACCTACAGAGAACCAGAGGCATTATCTGCACATGCATCAATTCCAATTTCTGAACTGCCTTCACCAAGGGGACTGCCGACTGTGCCACATGGAGCACCCTGTTGGTCTGCCACCCCGCCGGGGTCCCGACCAACCATTACCACATGGACCTTTTCCTGCCTCCACAGCTGCATCCCCTGAGAGCTCAAACACTGTAGCAGCCACTGGCCAGGGGAAAAGGGGTAGAGCTGACACCACTATGCCCTCTACAGTCCAGGCTGCCACCTTTGGACCATGCCCCAGGCCCCAGGCCCCATCTGCTATAGCAGGCTTGATCACAGGAACATACACACTGGCTCTACAGGGTACACTCACCCACAGGCAAGCTTACTTAGCAAACAAGGGCCACATTGGTGCTTACCCTACCAAGGTGCCAGAGATCACTTGGCAGGCCTCCATGCTCTGCTTCTTCGGGCTCTGGCTCCCAAAACCACACCAAAAGGAACTAGTCTTCTTGCTCCACTGCTTCCCTCACACTTACTGCCCAAACCGCCGCTCTTCATGTGTGGATCTTCGAGGGAGGAGGGATGGGGTGTCGAGGGGCCCACCCTGGCCCTGCCACAGCCCTCTGCCTGAACTTTGGACCCAAACCCCTAACTCTCTCTTTTCTCTCCCCTCTCACATACTCCCCTAAGCTCTAATCTCGCTCATCCCATCTGTTGCTAGCAGGCAGGCCCACATCCCAGACTTACCGGCACCACTAGCTCTTCCTGCCTAGGCACACCTAGCAACCAAAGTTAACTAGTAAACTTCCAGAGGGTGCTTACAAAAACAAAAAAAGAAAATAAAAATTATGGACAATCATACACAAAAAAGCGTGTGTTTCCTTCTTGGGGTGTTGATGATATCATGGACCTCTCAAGTTTTGCTCTTAAGGTCTATGATTTCATCACAACCCCTCAATGGAAACACAATTTTGTCACGTATAGTTGCCCATACATTATCCTCTACATAATAACTGGTGATTTCCTTTATCACACTGATTGTCAGTGTGATCAAACACTTTAATAACTGGGTATGATGTCATATCCAGTTATTACAGCCTTTGGTATGTTTGCACTTGACTTTCCCCTTTTGGGAAACTTGATTTTTGTGCTCATGTCCCTGCACCAGTTATTATAAAAAAGAAAATATAAGCAACTATGTGCTTATGAAGTTTTTTTACACATCCTCGGTGTCTGTGTATGATGACCACCTAAACCTCTTGAGTTTCGACCTTTAGATTTATGGGTCATCATACACCTCCGGAGTGTAAAAAAACTTCATAACACACAGCCGTCTATGCATTATTCTCTATATAGTATATGGTGAGGGTCTATTGCATATGGAAATTCATACACTCAAAAAATGTTGTTTTACCACAGTTCAGTGGTTACAAAATATTGTTTTACCTCAGTAGAGACATCAGAACTGTGTTATAACAGCAACTGGAAGTGTATCGCACATCACTCTTCACTCACTAAACTATTTGTGTCATTTTTTAAATAAAAAAAAATCCCATTCTAGCTGCCCCCCCAAAAAAATTCACCTTAACCCTGAAATAAGACGTACTGGCCCAGATATTCAAACTGCGCTAGTTTGTGGTACAAGCCTGTGCGCCGCTCAAAATAGTTGCACCGGTGTGTGGCCAGGTCGGTGGAACTGCGCCAGCCCAAGTGGTCAGAGAGGGAGCATTGAGATGCGGTGGCGCAAGTTCCATTTGCGCCATACACCTTTCTGCGATATTCAAAGGTGACATGCAAATGGGGCCATAATTTATGCAAAACGCAGGGGCCATTTGCATCTGATTACGGCCCCATTTCGCTTTTAGCATGCAGATGCGCCCGATCGGCGACTTGCGCCTGGCCCTGGCAACGGCAGCAGTCGGGACCGACGACCCTGCAGCTCAATCGTGGATGTCCCATAAGGACAATGAATGTCTCAATCTCTGGTGGTCCAGTGGACCGTGATTAGCCCTATTGTGGGCATAACTGAATTTCCCCCAGTAGCCCGATCGTGGGCATAACTATATTCCCCCCGTAGCCCGATCGCGGGCATAACTGTCCCCCCCAGTAGCCTGATCACGGGCATAACTGTACTCCCCGAGTAGCCCGATTGCGGGCATAACTGTATTCCCCAGTAGTCCGATCGCGGGCACAACTGTATTCCCCAGTAGCCCTATCGCAGGCATAACTGTACTCCCTCCTGAGTAGCCTGATCATGGACATAACTGTACTCCTCCTCGAGTAGCCCAACGCTGGCATAACCTGTATCCCCCAGTAGCCCGATCGCGGGCATAACTGTAACTTCCCCCATTAGCCCGATCGCAGGCATCAGTATCCCCCAAAGTCCAATATCCCTGGTGGTCCAGTGGACTGAGCGGAGCCCGATCACGGGGCAGTCCTCACCCCAAGTCCGAAATCCCTGGTGATCTAGTGGACCCCCACCCCACCCACCCACGGAGCCCAACCACCCGCTCCTCCCCATCAGCCGGCGGGTGGCAGCACCCCACCTGCCTGCCGCCCGCCAGCCCACCGACTGACAGCTCGATGGCTGCCGCCATTGGTTCAGAGCATGGGTCAATGGGCGTGCAGCCTGTACTAGTCGGTCAGATATATCAGATGATTCGTTCATATCTGGACAACTGAAAATGTAATAAACCTCCTGAACCAATGGGCATGCAGCCATACCAAGCTCTGTCAGTCGGTGGGCGGGGGGTGGCAGTGGGTGGGCTGCTGCTGCCTGCCGGCTGATGGGGAGGCGAATGATGGGGCTCCGTGGGTGGGTGGGGTGGGGGTCCACTAGATCACCAGGGATTTCAGACTTGGGGGTGAGGATACCGCCAGCGATCGGCTCGCTATCCACTGGACCACCAGGATATTGGACTTTGGGGAATACTGATGCCTACGATCGGGCTAATGGGGAAGTGACAGTTATGACCGTGATTGGGCTACTCGGGGGGGAATACTGTTATGCCCGCGATCGGGCTACTCACGGTCCACTGGACCACCAGGGATATTGGACTTGGGGAGGGATACTAATGCCTGCAATCAGGGCATGGGGGGGTACCGCCAGGTGCGGCGGGAACAAGTTGAGGGCCACCCACAGGTGGCAGCTGCTGTGTTGCACCCTGCAATGCGGCAGCTCACCTGTGGGTGGCCCCCGACTTGTTCCTTTTTTTTTTGGCATAACTTTGGGCAGGCGCAGGTAGGTGTGCCTGCATAACTCTGCATGGCCCAGGCTGAATATCGGGCTGTGCAGTATATGCATGGGCACACCCCCCTACCTGTGCCTGCATACATTACTGATGCGCCCTGGCGCATCGGGATTTGTGCGGCGCACTTTTCCCTTTTAAATATCGCACCGGGGGAATCAGTGGGTTGTGCATGGCGCAACACTGTTGCACCATGCGCAACCCTTTTGAATATCTGGGCCACTGTATTTAAATGTTTATATTTTACCTCATTTTAACATCCAATGCTGCACAGCAATCCTCACTGTGTCAGTGTTTGTGCTTGGCTGAGCTGGGTTACATTATAGCTGCTCTCAGTCTTGCACAAACACTGACAGCATGAGGGCCATCACATAGCATTAGATATTAAAACAAAAAGAAACATAAAACATTTCAATATTACGTGCCTTATTTGAGGGTGTTTTTCCTGGCAGCTGGGTGTGAGTGAGGGTTTTTAAAATTTAAAAAACTGCACATTTAGTTAGGTTGGAGGTCTAACTACATCACAAAACATTACTACATGAACCATATACTATCAAACATAATAGGTAACAACATGTATTACATAGCCTTAGTTGCCATCTCAGTCTTTGATGACATCAGTGGCCTCTCGAACTTTGCTCTTGAGGTCTATGATGTCATCAGAGACCTAGATAGAAACACAGCCTTGTTGTACTTGGTTACCTACATGGTTATTATTCTTAACTATGGAACATGCTTTGTGCTTTAATCATTGTATGTGTGGTAGGTATTGTAGAGGCTCAATAAAAAAGAATCCAAGGTATTCGGTCAACTGATTATCAGTTGTGCCACCTGGGACTGATGTCTTTAAGAGCTTGTGTGAAAGAGAAAGAAAGACCTAAATCTGAGAGTAGCCAAATAGCACAGTGTCTGCCTTCTTAGTATTCAGCACTAGTTTGTTTACTGAGGAATACTGGTGAAGCAAACTGAAATCCTTCTGCAACATGTTTCTGGCCTTTGAAATCACTTTGTCAGCAAAAACAGAACAGCATCATCTGTGTACATTCTGTTGCCAGCTTTGGTTGGGATTGTGAGTAGCCAATTAACGAAAGATGAAAATGGAGATGGCTTATGACCTAACCTTTGTGAACTCCCCAAGGGACTCACATTGTTATTTATTTAGTTAAAATGTTTAACCTGGAAAGACTTGATAGGCCAGCAGCATTCTTGTCCTGGTTTGAAGAATACAGCAGCAGACACATATTGCATGAATAAGAGACTACATGTGTAAACTAATACGATACATTAATATACACACTATTAAATTAGCATTATTACAAGGTTCCTTAAAATAATAAAACAAAATGCACGGTAGTCACAGTGATGTGTTGCAAAACTATGTTGCAAACAGCACACTCCCGATGCATGTTGCTACATTGACATACATCAATGGCTAGCAGTCAGTTGTAAGAGTTGCAGTCATCACTGAAGTGGAGGTGAATGAAAGCTTTGAATCCATGGTAATCAGAAGGCAGCTTTAGTTCCAAAGGGCTGGTATTCTATAAGAAGCAATCTGCTTACCAGTCTCTCTTTACATAGCAGGTGTATTTAATCAATTTCTGGTGACAGACTGAAGGCAATGGACATTTAGATCAGCTTGAGTATACCAAAGAGGGAGATTGCAGGAAGAGCAGTAAATGGGATCCATAAAAGGATGTCAGGAGAACAACTAAATTGTTTTATTTTTGTTCATCACTCCAAACCACACAATACTCTAAAACCTCAGGGCTAGGGGAAGACATCATGGGGGATGCACATCCTTGTGCTAGTCAGGAAACCAAACAATTTGCATATTTCTTCTCTCCTAACTTCCTTTTATAGATCCCACATACTACTCTTCCTGCAATCTGCCTCTTTGGTTTGCTCGCCCTGATTGTTCTAAAGGTCTGTTGCCTTGGGATTCTGCTTGATTTTTAATCTCTCTCCTGTGAGGAGAAGCTTTGTACAGAGCACCTGTCTCCAGGGTGTGGGGGCTAGAAAGGAGGCTAGCAGGAACTGAAGCCTTGAGTGGACAGTTCTCATGGCCACTTGTGTGAGCAACCATGAAGAGTGAGGATCAACAAGAAGGAAGATGGTGTCTGTAGGGGCATCAACAGGTAGTCTGCAATTCTGCAGAGGACTCTACTTAATTATCACCAGGGTATTCCAAGGCTAAGATAGGCACAAACTGACCTATACTGTTAAGTAGTGATTTTTAGCCTGAAACCATTCTGGGTGATGCTTCGCAATAATTCACAAAAGACTTTCTAGTAGCAAGGTGAACCCATTCTAAGGTAAGACCACAAAGCTATTCATGTACAACTACAACCACATACAGACATGCAGGGGGTGCTGCTGCAGGTTATGGGTGGAGTGCAGGGACTGCAGGAGAGTGGTGACTGGGAGGGTGATCTGGGAACATGGCCACTGTCTCAGTTGCAGGAGGGTTCACGATGACCTGAGAACTGAGCTTGAGGCTGTGTGGGGCTGAGATGTGCTACTTGAAAGCCAAAGACAGTGGGCTGATAGGGATACTACAGGCTTCACTACAGCAAAAAGACTCCTCAGGTCAGTAGAGGTGGATGGACAGTAGCAAGGGGGAGGGTGAAGGGGGGAAAGCATGCCAGGGGGACATGGTGTTTGTACCTCAAACAAGTATTTACCTCTGTTACAGAAAAGTCCCAAGGAATCACACACAGAAGTTGAGGGAACTAGCATACCAAAATAGGAGGCACTGTCCACTAGTGAAGAGTAAAGGAGGGAAGGGAGCCTAAAAGAGGGACAGAGGAAGTCACTAGTTATTGGGGACCTGATAGTCAGGGGAGTGAGGTGGATCCTGAGTCCCACTCCAGATGGCCAGCAGTCAGTTCACTGTTGCCCTGGGACTACACCAGCCAGACTAAACACCATAGTAATGGAACTCATTAGGAAGGAGAGGGTGAACTAATTGTGGTGATGCATGTAAGCACAAACAATCTGGACAGGGAAAGCATGGGAGAAGTCAAGGAGAGCTTCTACACTCTATTTTTATTTATTTTATTTATTTTTGTCAAGGATTATAATTACCTTTGAGCCAAGGCCCTTTTACAAAGGTTCCACGTCAGTTAATAACATACAACATGAGACAACAGTGACATAACAGTAAACAAGTGCATGTTACAATAGAGCTGTTGAAAAGGTCAAGTATGGGAAGAGGAAGGTGTAGAAGCGGAGGAGAAGTGTGGGTAGTTAAGAGAGGCAGAAAGCATGTGTCCACAGGGAAAGGGTCGGGTCAGGCACCTGGGGGTGGCAAAAGAGACAGGGATGAAAAGGGGGGGAGGACGTGGATGCAGTCAGTGACATTTGTCAAACAAAGAATGGAATGGAGTGACGGAGGGGAAAGTGGGGTCAGAGTAAAGGGGAGGAAGTGCATAAGTGGGAAAAGTGCTACAAGGGGGCAACGAGAGGCTAAAGAAGTGATATGAAAACCTGAGAATTGAAAGTGGCACCTCAGGAGCTGGGGGGAGGGGGGCTGGGGGGAAGAGGAGATTAGTAAAATATCAGATGGGACAAAGGCTGTGTAGTCATGAGCTAGGAGAGGCAGTCACAGGAGCTAGAGGCAATGAGATGTTCCCAGAGCCTGGTTTTGAACAGACCTAGTGTTGTGGCAGAGGAGATGGTATGGTTAAGACCATTCAGCCATAGAGGAGCCCTGTAGGTGAAAGAGCGTTGGCCCTGCGTAGTCCGACAATGTGGAACTTGTAGATTCTGGGTTGTTGAGCTCCTGGTGTTCTGTCAATTGGGGTTGAGATGTATCAAGGCAGTAACACCGGGGAGTGTGAGGCCAAGGTTGAGTTTGCCCACCATAGCACATGTGAGATACTTTATACATTTGGAGAGTTGGAGTCATCTGGATAGTTCATAAAGGGCACAGGTGTGGGTGAGGTGGTGGGCACCAGTTGTAAGCCGGCATGCTTTGTTAAGGGCAGTTATTATACATTGGAGGGGGGGAAGTCATGGTGGAGCCATAGAAGATGAGGCCATAATCAATGATTAACACCACAGAGCTCAGGATGGCAATCTTCAGGGCTTCTGGGGTGAGGTGTTGCCCTTGCTTGCAGAGTAATCCAAGGTGTGTGTTGGCAGCTTTAGCCATGCTGTCAATGTGAACCATATAGGAGAGATTGGGGTCAAGCAGAATCCCTAGATATTTGAATAAGAAAACTTGTTCAAGGACAGGCCCTGCTTGGTGAAGACGGCAAGGGGTGTTGCTTGTGACGGTTATGTGAACTGCAGAAAAGCAAGGACTTGGTTTTCTTGTCATTGATAACTAGTTTATGATTGGAAAACCATGTTTCAATGGCACTGAATCCAAGCTGAAGGCTGTGTTGGAGTGGTGAAGGGTCCTTGTGTGTGGAAAAGACAACAGCATCATCTGCATACAGGATGATCTGTTCTGAGCAGGATTGTAGTAGGGAGTTTAAAAAAAGGCTGAAAAGGAGAGGGCCCAGTATGGACCTCTGAGGGACTCCAGAGTGGACAGGCAAGGTGTCCGAAATAGCATTGGCAATTTTTACTCTTTGAGAGCAGTTGTCAAGGTAGCTTCTGAACCAGTGGGCTGAGTCTGATGTGAGGTCAGCAAGGAGTAGTTGGTCATACAGCAGCCGATGATGGACCATGTCAAATGCCTTTGACAGGTCAATGAAGACAGCCCCAGTAAGAAGACCTTTATCAAGGAAACTATGCACTACACTGGTAAATTCAAGCAGGGCAGTGGTGGTACTATGCCCTTTTCTAAAATTGTGTTGTTGTGTGCACAGAATATTATATTTGTCCAAATAATCAGTGAACTGGTCCACAGCAATGTGTTCAAGGGCCTTGGATAGTGGTGGCAATATGGAGATCGGGCGATAGTTAGAGTAGCAGGTCTTGTCCCCACTTTTGTGGACTGGGTTCACAGTGGCAGTTTTCCATATTTCTGGGAAAGTACTGGTGTGGAGAGAGAGGTTAAGAATTTTAGTTAGGGGACTGAGGACCTCATCAAGTATAAGTGATAGCAGCTTAAGGTCCAGGGTGTCATTGCTGGTTCTGGATGTAGAGATGGCTGAGGCAATGTGGCGGCAAGTTTCACTCATCTTAATCTCCCTGAAGTAAAAATGAGGGTGGTTTGACAGAGCGCAGGGCGTGTTAGAGGGGGTGTGACTGTCTGTGAAGAAATCAGGTGGGAGAACAGTACTGAGGTCAGTAAAAGCCATGTTGAAGGTGTTTGCAATGACCATAGGATCAAGGGTAGTGGATCCTTCAACAATTAACATGGCCGGAGGGGACTTTGATTGTTTCTCAGTAATGTCCTTGATATTGTCCCAGAAAGCACAACCATTTCCCCAGGTGTTGGTGAGGACGTCTTTATAATATGAACTTTTCGTAAGATGAATGGATTTTGTGCAGGTATTACGGGCATGTTTGTATTTTTGGATGTCAGATTGTTTGCCTGCGGCTTTAGCCACCACCCACAGGTGGTCCCTAGATTTCAGCTGGGAAAGGAGCTCCGCAGTTATCCAAGGGTTACAGAGGGCTTTTGCTTTTCATTTTTTAGAAGGAGCAAAGAGGTCACAGGCCTTATTGAAGGCAGTGATGAAGTAGCCGAGGGCAAGGTTAACTTTCATCGCCTTGTAGATGGGCAGCCAGTCTTGCAAAGATAGGTGCCGTTTGAGATGGGTAAGTTGACCATGGGGGAGGACTCTGCTAGTAATGATTATAGGGGGTGGCTTTAGAAATTTATTAGACCATTCACATACAGCCGGGGAGTGGTCACTGAGAGAGTCCAGGAGAACGGAGGTACGAGAGATCCTGGTAGGGTGATTGGTAAGAACCCAGTCCAGCAGGGTACTGGTGTCTGTTTTATAATTTATCCTAGTAGGTGTGGTGACCAATTGTGAGAGGCTGGCAGCTGCAAGGGCATCCTTATGAGTGTAGACATCAGATGTGAGCCAGTTTATATTGAAATCGCCAAATAGAATGTGTTCAGAGCCAGGAGGTTGGGAGCTGACCAAGTTAAGAACTTCTTTGATGCCAAGATCTTGATCACGAGGTGGAATATATACAGAGACGATGGTGAGGGCTTTTTGATTGGGACCGAGAAGAATTTTAATGGGTAGGAGCTGGGCCGAGGAGGCAGACACGGGAGTTGGAACAAGGTGCCCCAGGAGATTATCCTTTTTTATACTTCAGTTTTTATTAAATCCAACTTTAACAACATTCAGGTGTTAATATATTATATCTCAACACAGATATAAGCATCTCCTCATATACGTGCCTTTAGCTGTTTACAGATATTCACCTTGTGTTAATTGAACTATAATACAATAACAACTTAAATAGAATTACAGCCTAAATTCAATTTACTTTAAAATTCTTTCTTTTCCCTTATTTGTTCTCTAACTCATTTCTTTTCTAGATTGTTCATCATTGATACAAAATGCTTTTATCTTTTTAATACAATTGATTATTTCCTTGTGTTCTGCTACCTTTAACTTACTTTTCTTTTGTTTCAGATCGATATTCTAATCAAAGGAGGATAACTCAACTGGACATTTCTACTACCTACTTGTTCTGTTTTCTTTTTTTTTTTTGCTTTTAATTTTTTATGTTTTGTACCTCACCTGCCCCATTAATTACAATAAAGAGTCCCTTTTTTCTATCCCCTTTGTTTCTCAGTTTTGATTTATTTTCTTCTGTTGCTTATGTTGATCTGGATTCAGATGTTAAAAGGGTATCCATGGTGGGGGGCGAGTGGAGGAAGCAGGAGACAAAACACATCAGCTGGTCCCAAAAAGTTAGCCAATGGCCCCTTTCATAGATGTAGATTATGTCACTGAACATCTCTCCTTTTACTCTCCTCCAGTGGAGAGCTCCCACCTTGTCCATCTATTCTCGAACTGTGGTAGGGTCTGTCTAAGAGAGTAGGTAATCCTCTCAAATGCTTTTACATTTTCCACCAAATCCTTCCACTCATCTAGTGTGGGGGCTGTAGGGGAAAGCCATCTCCTAGTAATTGCCTTTCCAGCTGCCACCACTAATGCATTCCAGAGGTATCTTGCCTCTTTCCTCCTGAGTTCAATTGGGTATAACCCCAATATCATGTGCTCTGGGCCCAATGGATCAGTGAGGGCAAATAGCGTCCTTATACATCTTTGTATCTCTCTCCAATATCTCTCCAGGCCAGGGCACTGTCAGAACACATGCGTCTGGTTGACCACTGCTTCCCCGCAGTTTCTGCAACAGCTGCTATCCCCGCTCCCCTGCCATCTGGCCACTTGTGCCGGTATTCTGAAGTACCTAGTTCTTACTTTCCAAGTGAATTCTCACCACCCTGGGGAAGATGTCGTATGCAAGTATTCTGCCAGACTGTTGTCCAGTCCCTGTCATTTAATTTAATATCTAATTTTTGCTCCCATCTCACCTTTATGTAATTTGTTGTATGTTGGAGGTCACTAATATAATTCTGGTATAAGATCGAAATAGCACGCTCCCCTCTGCTCGAGTTCCAAATTGTCTGAAAAGCATTTGGGGGTGTATCCCCTCCAGGTTGCTTAGTCGAGTTATTCAGTTGTGTTCCAATAAAGTCTGTAATCTGATAATAGAAAATTAGATCTCCCCCTTCCATCCAAATTTGATCTGTGCCTCTTCAAATGAGATGACTTTGTCTCCTCTAAGGAGCTGCCATGGTGCCCTACATCTCCTTCCTTCCTGTCTTCTATACCAGGGGTTAGCTGATGCAGGATTCTTTTCTATGCTTATAGACCACCAAGTATACTTCCACAAGTACATTTTCATAGACCCCCTTACTAGTCCCTGTCTATATCCTTGTATATCTGTTTCTATCCCCAAATAGGGTGTACTCGTCCAGTTTACCCTAGGATTCAACGCAGTACACTGAGCCAGCAGTGAAGGAGACAGGGCAGCATCAAGGTCTATCTCCTTCCACCTGGCCATATAACCTGGATGTTGCAGTAATAATATTATTCTAGTCTGGGTCGCTATCCAGGATCCCACCAGCAGGGGGACTGCAAGTCCTTCTATTTTCTTGGGGAGATATTGTGTTTGTTTTCTGGTTCTGGATCGTTTAATTAGGCAAATTAATTTCAGAATCATTTTTTGCCAGCTTCCAAGTTGTTTGGGCAGTAACGGGGCTGGGACACACTGAAAGAGAAATACAAATCTTAGCAGAACATTCATTTTGATTGCCTGTACTTTGGAGAAGAGGGAGAGAGGAAGAAGCATCCACCTTTGTATGTCTTCTTGTATCTGTTTCACTAATGGGGGATAATTTAATTGAACCAATTCTGCATTTGTCATGGCCGATCTTATTCCCAAATATTTCATGGCGGGTAGCTCCCATCTCATAGGATGTTGTCTTTTAAATGTGCTACTTGGAGAGAAGTTAAATTTTAACACCTCTGTTTTAGTATTGTTTAGTGTAAGATATGTAAATAGAATTGGTATAGAGTCTTCTAGATGTGACAAATCAAGTAAAATATTGTCTGCATACAGGGCCAATTTTTGCTATCCCCCCCCAGTTGGAGTCCCCTGATACTCTGATTATCCCCGATTCCCTGGGCTAGAGGTTCTAGGTATAGTGCAAACAACAACGGGGAGAGTGGGCAGCCCTACCTGGTTCCCCTCTCCAGGGCAAATGCTGAGGTGTGATGACCATTTGCTCATACATAACCCTTAGGTGCCTCATATATTTTAAAGATTAACGTAATAAACTGTTCAGGGAAACCAAACCTGATTAACACCGCTTGTAAAAATGCCCAAGCGACTTCATCAAAAGCCTTCTCAGCATCTAGACTGAGAAGGACTGCTGATTGCTGGGTACAATTTATATGGTCTGTGATATGTGTGGTACATCTCAGGTTGTCCTGGGCCTGTCTCCCTGGAATAAATCCTGTCTGGTCTGTTTGAACTAAGACTGGTAAAGCCTGTTCTAGCCTACAAGCCAATATAGCCATGAACAGCTTGTAGTCTGTGTTGAGCAGTGAGATAGGATAATAAGAGGGGCATAATTAAGGATCTTTACCTCCTTTGGGGATAACAGAGAGAATCACCTGCGACCACGTCTCTAGGGGTCGTCCTTTGGGCTGGAGAGTTTTGTTAAAAACTTTGAGTAGTAAAGGAGTGAGTTGTATTTGAAATTGCTTGTATAATTCGGCAGGATAGCCATCTGTTCCAGGGCATTTGTTTGTTTTTAGTCGGGCTATCTCCTCTTTCAGTTCTTCTCCGGTCACAGATTTTATAAACTGTTGCCCTATCATTTCTGGAACTTCAGGGACTGGGATATATTGCAAGTATTTTGCCATTTCCATACTATCTCAATCAGGGGAGCTGCGTATAATTCCTTATAATACCCTCTAAAGGCCTCAATAATGTCAGGTGTATTCTGTAAGATCTTCATGTTTTGTGGGTGTACTATCTTAGGTATGTGAGCCTTTGCCCTCTGCATGCGCAACCTGGCTGCCAGCAGCCAGGTGGCCCTGGGCCCTCCTTCATAATATCTCTGTTTAAGAAATAAAGCTTTTGTTCAATATAATAATCTAATTCAGTATTTAACTCATTTTTAATTTGTTGTAATCGTTTATAGCTCTGCCTGTCATACTTCAGTTTCAATTGCGATTCTAGGTTATCTATTTCTTTCCTTAGGGTCTGTACCTTTCTCTCTCTCTCGGTTTTTTTTTTTTATATGCTGTAATTGAAATCAATTTCCCTCTCAGTATAGCTTTTATGGTATCCCATAATACTGCTGATGTTATGCTTGGAGTGGTATTATCTGCTATGGCCTGTTTGATGGTGTCAATTAACTGCTGTTTGACCTCTTTATCCTGTATCAGGGAGACATTTAGTCTCCAGAATGTTTTTTTTTGAAACTCTCCAAGAGAAATTCGGAGGAACATGGGTGCATGATCGGATAGCACAGTACTACAGTACCTATCCAACTGTCTCTGACCCAAGTTATAGACTCCTTTGGGTGGAAGAAATAATCCTGTCTCAAGTAGCTTTTGTGTGGTGGTGAGAAGAAGGTATAGTTTCTTTGTTTGGGGTGTCCCTGCCTCCATACATCCACATAGCCTATCTCTCTCAACAATTTTACCAGCTTTTTTGAAGTCCCCCTCTTCTTCCAGTATCTCTGTGCTGTACTGTCCATGGTCAGATTTAAAGTTATATTTAAGTCCCCCACAGGATAACCTGTCCCTCCACCCATTCCTGTAACTTAGGCAATATGGTTCTATATGTCTGGTAATCTGAGCTTAGAGGTATATACACTGAGGCTAAAGTTAGTATCTTTCCCTGGAATCAGCCTTTGAGGAACACATATCTCCCCTCTTTGTCAACTTGTGTATCTACTACATCAAATACTGTCTTCCTTGGTATCAGAATAGAGACTCCTCGTCGTCTTCCTTGCCTATAAGAGGCACTAACTTTGTAATTAAAACCCATTTTCCCCAGTTTACTATGTTCTAGAGGGGAGAGATGTGTTTCCTGTAACAAGATGAAGTCAAGGCCCTCTTTTCTTAGCATTGCCAACACCTTGCTTCGCTTAATCAGGTTAGTAAGCCCATTTACATTAAATGAGCACACAACTGTCGTTTTATCCATAGTTAAATCTAAGGTCTTCCTTCGATTTCTCACCTTCCTCTTTATCCTCCCCCGCTTACAACATCCCATGATAGGCTATTCGGCGGTAGGTTTTTTCATAAGCATTATTTCTCATTTTGCATCTGTATTGTTTAGGCTTGTAAATTACTAAAGTTAACATTAATAACTTCCTTAAACAACTAAGTAAATACTATAACAAAACACAAAACTTTCTGAACTATAGTAACTTATGTCACTTCCAAGGTTGGGGATCCCAACACTGTGGGTCCCTAGGTCTGCCCACATAAGATGGTGGATCGGGCAGCTACGAGTGAAATATACCCCCATAGTCATGTGGGGTCTCCTCGTTAAAGCCCTCATATAGAGAGGCTTTGGATCTGTTTACACCTTTGTATTGCTAGGTAGCCCAATTTAATTATTCAGTATATTTACCATTAATTACCCTTCCTCCCTCCCTCGCTTTGACTTTGATATATAGTTGTCCCCATTACCTCTAACTTTCCGAGTCTAGAGGGACCTAAACAAGAGATCATACTCATCCCGTCTGGGGAGAGTCCTAAGTATAACCGTCCCTCTGTTTGTCATCCCTCCTCCACTTTCTCTCCTTTATACCAGTCTCCTTGCCCATATTTCCGGAATGAGTATGGTCAGGGCCATAGGACATATAAAGACAAAGAACAAACCTCATTAAATTCTAATACTATTAGTAGTAGCCCTTTAAATGTTCACCCTCCTCCCCTTATTATTTCTGGCTCTGTTTTTATTCATTACATTTGTGGGGCCTTATCACATTGCCAGTACTAAATTCAGTGAGGGCTAAAGGTATTTTTCAATTTGCTCCCAACATTCTCAACCAACGCTTGCCATAGGGAACTAAGGAGCAAGTAATAAATAAGGATCACCATGGTCTAGGCACCCTTATGTGCAATATAACATCATTCTTATTCCTGCTCCCAACTTACTACAATATATTTTGAACTAATTCAGTCCAGCACTTCTTTCTTGTTTTTGGGTTCAGACTCTGTCAGCTCTTTATGGCATATTCTGTGCCCAGTTCCAGGGTACATGGGGCAATAGTATTGTTCATATAAATTTCAGGTCAGTCACAGATCTCTCCTACATCGAGTGTTAAGCAGAAGTGCATACAATCTCTGTCCTCTCTGTTCTTGTTCAGCCTTCTACCCCTGTTCCTGTTTGAGCTTCCTCTCATGGATTATTCTGCACCATGCTCTTCAACTTCTTGAGTGCTTCTCCGAAGTGTCTTCATAGGTAACGCTCCCCTGCACTGTGTTGCCATCTGAAAGACGTCCGATGGGAACCCTTGACCTCATGAGATCTGTTCCCTTTCTTCTGCTGAGAGGGAAAGTCCTTTTTGTTTTAAAGCTTCAATCACCTTGCTCGGGGACCAGTACAATTGTGTGCCCTCTGGCCAGAATACCCTAAGTTTGGCTGGGAACGGTGTCTGGAAACGAACTCCCTTTTCCCTGAACACACAGAGGATCGGGGAGTATTGTTGATGGGCTTCTTGAATTTCCACTGGGTAATCATGGTCCATTGTGAGTTTAGATGTTAGATAAGTAATGTCTTTTTTCGCCCATGCTCTATGAAGTAGGTCTTCTTTAACTTGGTAACTGGAGACTAAAAATATAATAGAATGAGGGCATGCTTTTGGGTCTTGGGGTGAGTGGTGGGCCCATTCAGTTTTCATTTCATAATTTGGTGGGAGGTCCAATACATCCTTGAGCAAGTTTTCTATAAAAGCGGACATCGGAGCTATCTCTGTGCCCTCCGCCAGGCCATATAACCTTAGGTTGTTGCAGTGTGACCTGCTCTCTAAATCAGTACTTTCTGCTTGCAGGAGAAGTGTTTGTTGCATCAGTACACCTACGGCCTGATTGAGGTAGGTCGTTGTATCTTCCACTGTTGAGATCCTAGATTCTGCCTCTTCTAGTCTGTTATCTAGTTTAGTTATCTGCTGCGATAGGCCTTGCAGGTCCTTCTTTGTTTCCATTCTGGAGCTACATATTTCCCTCAGAATCATTTTGAAATGTGTTCGTGACAATTTATCTTGTTCCCCCTCCGTATCATAGTCGGAGCCTCTGGTGCTGCTAGGTGAGCGTCTGCGGCTTTGCGGCCTATGCTGTGTCTCGAATCAGTCTGCATCCTGTATTTTAGGTACAGGTCTTGTCTTCAGTGTACCTCCTCTATCCTTTTTCCTGGCATCTTTGGACATTCTGTACAGTATTTCAGCTTTTCAAGCTCTCAATGAGGTTTTATTTACCTTCTTTTTGTATAGTGAGGGAGGGAGCTTCGCTCTGGTGCTGCCTAGCTGTCCATGGTGGAACTGGAAGTCTCAGGAGATTATCCTTAATGTAGATGGCACAGCCCCTTCCCCTTTTAGAGACACGGTCCAGTCTGAAAACATTGTAGCCCTGTAAGGTGATTGCCAGATCAGGAACATTTGGTGTCAGCCATGTTTCAACTACAGCAAGGATGTCAGGATTATGTTGGCTGATAAAGGCTTGGAGTGCATCAAGCTTTGGCAGCAGGCTGCAAATGTTAATGGTTGTGATGGTAAGGGCCCCTGCCTTTTTCAAAAGGCTTGAACAGCTCGGGCCAGGGTTCAGATGGACATTGCCCGAGATCAGTAGGAGAAGTAGGAGGAGCTTCATAGAGCAGAGGCACAAGTCCAGTAGTGATAATTTGTGTTTCCTTTTAGTGTATGGGAGCAGGTAGAGTCCATATGGCAGCCCCGATGAAATGCAATGTGGTACAGTAGGGACAGACTGGCATAGAGACCAAACTTAGTGGTGTTAAGAAGCAGCCAGATATTACCAAGTGGAGGCCCATGGGGGGGACTGGGTGAGAGGTGGAGCATTCCCAAGGTGCTGCTGGTATTGATTAAGTAGATAGTGGGTACGGGTTGGGGGTGGCAAGGGCCTGGAAGAGAGAACAAGGGAGGAAGGACAAGGAGGGAGAGAAGGGGAAGTACCAAGTGGGGAAGGGAACTCATGGCTGGTGTAGGGTGAAAGAAAAAAAGAAAAAAGACTGGGAGAGGTAGTGAAAAGAGAGCTGAGAGTGAACAGGAATGGTGAGGATGGGGTATGTTAGCAGCTGGGGAGAGAGAGCAGTGTAGACTGGAGCTAGGTGGGACAGAAAGGAAGAGAATAGGCAAGCAAGTGTTGTGAGCCAATAGGAGGGATCAGCGGGCAATCGAGGGTGGAGTGTGAGGTGAGGGACAGAGCTAGAGTGTATTTAATTTAGGTAGGAGGGGTGGGCGTAAAATTTCGGCAGAAGTCTGTGTAATTCAATGGCACAGAGCCCAGCGGGCACAGCAAAGTTGAGATAGTAGAGAAGCCAATCAGAGGCAGAGCAAACAGCAGGAGTCCAATCAGGGAGTGAGGTAGCAAGCGCTTGTCCTATGGCGGCTACACTTGGCTTCCCCGACCTGATGCAGGAATCTTACCCGAGGTTCTGGAGCTTCAAAGTGAGCAGAGGTGGCAGCAGGTGCGGCTGGCTTCAGAAGCCATGGCCGCTCCAAATTAGGGACCCATCTGCCCAGTCAAGGGCAGGATCTAAGTGGGGAGAAGGAGGAGAGCGTTAGCTTTAGAGGCAGGGCAGTAGGTGCCGAGAGAAAAAAAAAAGTAAATTGGGGGGCATGTACAGCAGAGCAAGGCAGACAGAGTGAATAGCTGTACAGAGATTACAAGAGGGGGAGAGGTGGCCGAGGTCCGAACAAAGGAAATTGCAAGACCTGGTGCCTGGAGAGAAGAGGTGCAAACAACAGTAGGCTGGTGGGACAGGGCAGAGAAAGAAACAGAAATCAGCAGAGACTAGGAGGGTGGGGGGCCAGGTAGAGGGAGGGAGAGGTCAGAGATAGGCAGCAGCAGCAATGGAGGAAAGTTCACAGGAGTTCAATCAACTTTAAATAGAATAAGAATTTCCCAAGACAAAATCCCCAAATTTCCAATTAGAAGCAGAACAGTATAAGCATTTCCCCAAAACAAAATCTCCAAATTAGAAGCAGTACAGTTGGCTGAATAACACTGGGTGAGAATTTCGGCAAAAGTCTGTGTAATTCAAAGGGCGCAGAGCCCAGCGAGCACAGTAAAGTTGAGATAGTAGAAGAGCCAATCAGGGCAGAGCAAACAGCAGGAGTCCAATCAGGGAACGAGGTAGTAAGCGCTTGTCCAATGGCAGTTACACTTGGCTTCCCTGAACCGAGGCAGAAATCTTACCCGCGGTTCAAGAGCTCCAAAGCGGGCAGAGGTGGCGGCAAGTGCGGCTGGCTTCAGGAGCCACGACCGCTCCAAATTAGGGACCCATCGGCCTGGTCAAGGGCAGGATCCGCAGTTCTGGAGCTCCAAAGTGGGCAGAGGTGGTGGCAGGTGCGGCTGGCTTCAGGAGCTGCAGCCACTCCAAATTAGGGACCCGTCAGCCCAGTCAAGGGCAGGATCCACGGTTCTGGAGCTCCAAAGTGGGCAGAGGTGGCGGCAGGTGTGTGGCTGGCTTCAGGAACCACAGCCGCTCCAAATTAGGGACTGGTCGGCCCAATCAAGGGCAGAATCCACTGTTCTGGAGCTTCAAAGCGGGCAGAGGTGGCGGCAGGTGCGGCTGGCTTCAGGAGCCATGGCTGCTCCAAATTAGGGCCCAGTAGGCCCGGTCAAGGGCAGGATCAGCAAATGAAAGTGGAGGACAACTGGCTCTGTTACTGTTACAAAAGGTAGGACACTGAAGGAAAAACAGAACAGTGTAAATGCCAGAGAAGGGTGACTAAGATGGTACAGAGCTTGCCCCACAAAACTTATGAGGAGAGATTAAGGGACCTCAATATGTACTTGCTGGAGGGGAGGAGGGAGAGAGGAGACATGATAGAAACATTCAAGTACCTCAAGGGCATAAACAAGGTGCAGTGGGGAGACATCTTCCAATAAAGGAGGTGTACATGAAAGAGGGGGTATGATATGAAATTGGAAGGTGGCAGGTTAAGATGGAATGTGAGGAAGTTTTTCTTCTCAGAGAGGGTGGTGGACATGTGGACTGGTCTGCCACAGGAGGTGGTGGGAGCAAGCACTGTGGCTGGATTTAATCATGCATGGGACAGGCATAGAGGAACTATAGAGGTAAAGCAGAGGAAGGTTCAGAAGCCATAATCAAGTGCAGGGCTTATGGGGGGCAGACTGAATGGGCCTAGCAGTCCTTGTCTGCTGTCAATTTCTATGTTTCTATACTCCTAGTGAAAAGGGACTCAACTGGAGTGGTGGCAGGCTGTTTAAGCAGAATGGCCTACACCACATAGAGGAGGGAATCAGTGTGTAAGTGAAGAATTCCAGAGCACATCAAGGCACATTTAAACTAATAGTTGGGGGGGGGAGGCACCTGAGCAGTACAGTTGGAGATAGCTACACCTACAAAACCAAGTGAGGCCTAACAGAACTCCCCCCAGCACTTGCACTGACAGAGGGAATGAGAAGGCAAAAACATAACTGGGGAAGGGGAGCAGAAAGAGAAATCAGGAAGGTGAGAATAGGAGTACAAAAAGGAGAGGGGTGGAGAATGGCAGGGCCTGAGACAAGGAAGGGGGGAAGATGAGTATGAAAAATTCTCAGAGAAGATGGAAGCATGGAGCCAGGAGGGCTGTGTGTGGAAATGCCAGGATCCTGGGGAATAAGACTTGTGACCTGCAGGCTGTGGTAGCAGAAACCTAGTTGGTCTTGAAGGTAGACATGAAGACTTGAGCAACACTGCACCGTGACTCGTACTTGGCCATTCCAGGTTATGCAATGTCCAGGATGGACAGGGAACAGAGAACAGGAGGAGGGGTGGTAGTATACATAAGTGAGGGTATCAAAGCCATGGAGGTTAAGAAACTGGGAAAGGGAAAATGTACGGAAACTGTGTAGGTGCAGGTAGTCATGGTTGGGGAAAGGAACATGAGGAATGGAGTGATATATAGACCACCATCTCAGAAAGAGGTGACTGATAAGGAACTTAGGGAAGGAAATAAAAGGGCAGCACAGCAGGGAGAGGTGCTGCTAATGGGAAACTTCAATGTCTCAGACATGGACTGGAGCACACCAGTGGCAGCAAGTGCAAGGAGCCAGCTGCTAGAAGAGACATTTCTGAGTCATTTCTAATGCAGAGAGTAGAGGAACCAACAAGGGAAGGAGTCAGACTTGATTTGGTTCTCACAAACTGAGACAGTATCATGCAGGTCACAGTTCAGGACCCACTTTGAACCAATGATCACCAGACCATCTGTATGGATATCAAAAATGGATGGGCTCGTTTTGAGCTGAGCTCCATTTGCTTTCCTGGCAAAATACGTTTTAGACAAATTAGAGGCTTGAAAGAAAGCAGTCACCAACAAAGCTGCTGAAGGAGAAACTGAAGGGAGTGGGGCAGCAGTGGTGGGGGGTTAGCAACACATGAGACTTAATCTAAAATGGGATATTGGAGGCCACAAGTCTATGTGATCTATGTGTAAGGGTGGTAGGAAAGAGCAAGCAAGACAAAAAAAACAAACATTGGGGTGCACTAGAGAGGTGAGCGAGGCAGTAAGGGAGAAAAGGAATGCATTTTAAAAGCACAAAGCCAGACAGGTGAAAGATGGTGGGGAACAGTGTCTTAACAAGATGAAAGAGGCCAGCAAGACAGTGAAATGGACAGAGTCAAGCAATGAAGTGAGGATAGCAAAGTGAATAAAGAAAGGGAATAAATTGTTTTTTGTTACATACAGGAGAAAAACAAATTCAAGGAGGGGCTAGCCAGACTGAAGAGGGGGAAGGGGTGAGAGGAAGAGCAGAAAGGAAAGGTGAACATACTGAACCAGTATATCTATTTGGTGTGTATCATCGTGGAGGACAAGGGGCTGCTGCCTGAATGAGTCATCAATGCCAGAAAGGAAGGGGGTGAGGGTGTCACTATAGAGCTCATTTCAAAGGGTTGGGTATTGAAAGGAGTAATTGTACTAAAGGTGGATAAATCAATGGGCTACATCCACATGTGATGAAAGAGATGGGACAGGTCCTGACCTCACCATTGGCAGATCTCTTAAATAGCTAATTGGAAATGGGGAGGTACAAAGGGATTAGAAGACAGCAGATGTGGAGTCCCTACACAAGAATGGAAGTATGGATGAACCAGGAAAACTATAGACCAGTCAGCCTGACATCTATACTAGAGACAATACTAAAGAAAAGGCTTGTGGGGTTCCTGACAGCAAATGGTCTTCAGGACATTAGGCAGACAGGTTCATCAGAGGGAGGCTGAGTCAGACAAACTTGATTTATTTTATTGGGTGACAAAGGAAGTGGACAAGGGTTAGGCAGTGGACATACAATACTATAGGGGATAGGGGATGGGGATTGTTTAACCAGGAAAGGCACACTAAGCCAGATCTTGTTTCCAGGAGCAACCTGGAAGCACAAGAAAGTTAAATGACTTACTCAGGGTCACACAGTATACAAGCAGGGGCTGATGGTATTCAAACCCAGGTCTCCAGGTTTGAAGCTCAGTGCCCTTAACCACTATGCTATACTGAATCCTCACCTATACCTAGACCTAGACCTGGACTTCAGCAGAGCCTGTGACTCTGTACCACTTGGGCAGATGATTATGAAGCTGAGTTTCCTTGGGGTGAGGAACAGGATTACATTATGGGTAAGGAATTGGCTAAGTGGGAGTATCCAGAGTGGTGCTGTAAATGGTGAGTACTGAGGGGGCAGGAAGATCATCAGTGGGGTGCCATAGTGACCACTATTAGGAGCCATCCTCTAAAGCATCTTAATCTGTGACATCAAGGAAGGGATCCAGAGGATAAGCTGCCCTTCACAGATAACGGAAAGATCTGCAGAAGAGTTGACAGCTAGAAGTATACAAGAACCATTGGGGAAGACCTGGAACAAGTAGAAAAATGGTCAAGGGAATGACACTTAAAATTTAACACAAAGAAGTGTAATGCACATGGTGGCCAAGAACCCTAAAACAGACTGCTGAATGGGGGTAGAGGCTGAGAGAACATTGGAAGAGAGGGAACTGGGGATAATAATTATGGACAATTTGAAAATATCAGCAGAATACAATATGGCTGTGGAGAGGGTGACTGGGATGCTGGAATGCATAGGTAAGGGGATCAGCAGTATGAGGAGAAAGCTGATCCTGTCCTGTACAGAGCCCTGGTTCGACCTATCCTGGAGTACTGTGTGCAGCTCTGGAACCCACAACTGAGGACAGACAGGGACAGACTGGAGGCGATACAGAGGAAGATAACCAAAATGGTTTAGGGACAGCAAGGGAAGTCCTACAAGGAAATTTTTGAAAACCTCAACATGTATACAGTAGAGCCAAGAAGGGAGAGGGGAGATAAAATGGAGATGTACAAATACCTTCACGGGATAAACAAGGCAGAGAGCAGGGAGTTGTTCATGCTGAATGGAAACACAGTCACCAGGGAGAGCTCCTGGAAGCTAGCGGCAGTGAGGGGGAGACGTGGGAAAAATGTCAAAAAATATTTCTTCATGGAAAGAGAAAAAACAAACTACCAAGGCAAGCCATCTGTGCAAAATCAGTGGGGGGATTCAAATATCGGTGGGACAGAGACATGGAACTGGTAAGGATATCAGGAACATAGAAGGGAGGAAAAGGAGTGAATTGGACCTCATATTCAACTATAGGCAGGGCTGAGTAGACTGGATGAGCCATGAGGTCTTTTTCTGCTGTCAACTTCTACTATATGTTTCTGTGACTTGCTACCTGGCTGAGACAATGATTGCAGTGCACTTACAGTAGAAATCCCAAGAGGACGAACCATGTGCCTATAGAGCAGCAGCCAGGTGCATTTATCTATGTGTCTTAGTCTGAAAGATTTGATGACTGTTTCTCATGTAAAAAAGTATGTAAAATTCAGATTTACAACTCTTATTCATCCGTAGCTATATGTTTTCTTGGAAAATGCACTTTCTTAAGAGTAACTAAAAGTTTTACATTTATGTAATAGACTCGGTTTACTTAATTATTTATTTAATTCATCTAATTTATTTAATAGACTCAGTTTACTTAGTTATTAATATAATTTATTTAATGTTTCGGATATGGCTAGCAAGACTTCTCACAAACCACAGAGGCGATGCATCCTACACACTAACCCAGGAGTTAGCAGACCATGGAGACCCGTTACCTTTTGATGATGCTCATTGGGAGCAAGTAGTTGATGCAAAGGAAAGGTGTTCTAGTCAAACACTGTCAAAGTACAACAAGGTGTGTCTTAAATTGCCTGAACGTTACTCCAGCAGCCATGGGTATCATTATATCTGCTACAAGAACTTCACTGCATATAAGAGTTCTAGTAAACTTGCAGCTGATGAAACTTTAAAAAAATACATTGTAAAGAGTTATCCAGCAAAACTTCTTTGCTCTCAAGTTCATGGTGCTCTATCTGAATCTGCAGCATCTACATCAGACATATTACCAAATGAATGTATATTTTGCAAATCATACAAGAAAAGGAATCCTAAAGGGTCAAAGGAGACTTTTGAATATCCTACAGCATGTGTAATTTATGGGGCAGCAGGCAGCATAAAAAACGCAGCAAAAGAAATGGATGATTGACAAATGGATATGATGGTTGGCAGTACTGATCTCATAGCCAATGAAGTGAAGTACCACAACAGTTGTAAGAACAAGTATGTAAAAAGATAGCTCGAATAAAGGGCACAGGTACAAAATGTGAATACAGTCAGTTGAGGGACAGTCACCAGGTTGCCTTTTCCAGACTTGTTAAGTATGTGCAGTGCATCATTGTTAATGGAATGCAAGAAGAATCATTGCTATCTCTACACAAAAGGTACATGGACATTCTTATGGAGTGTAGCGGGCGTGAAACAAATTACAGCCCACAGAGCTTGCAGTCAAAACTGGTGGATCACTTCAAAGATGGTATCATATTTGATACCAAAAATAGAAAAGCGGGGGACAATCACCAGGTCTGCTAAGATACAGGCTGACTGGAGGGAAGCACAAGCCACACAAGCAGCTCAACACACAAGAGAACAGTTGTTGGAACTCCTAAAGGTACAGCCTCATAGTAAAATCAAAGTTAAAGTTGAAGACTTAATAGAAGAAGTAAAACTGCCACCCATTCTTCAGACATTCCTATGTACTGTACTCAGGGGTTCATCAGAAGTGGGCAGTGAATGACAGGAGAGGGTAGTTCAATCTATTGCAGATGACATAATGTTTGCAGTGTCAAGGGGAATAATCAAACTACAAAAACACCTCTTGTTGAGCATGGGCATTAAATCCATGATGGGCAGTAAGAAAGTTTAAACTATTTTGAACAGGCTGGTAACTGTGTCAGCTACCATGTTGTGGACAAACCTGAAACTGCAGTAGCAACCAATATAACAGAGAAGAATATGGCTACACCAGATGGATTGCTCATACAGCCAGGTTTAGCCACAGCTATGGCTTTCAACAATTATGATGAGATGACAGAGACACTTGACGGTCATGACACTTTGCATGACACTGTGGGTATTGCATACCAAAACATAACATCCAGGAAACATTGCTGGATCAATGAACACAACAATTAAGTCAACACTGCTGAAGAAACTTGAGACTGGAGTCCAAAGTAGCCACCCCAATGCTATAAATGCCACTGTGGTTGATGCCATGTTCTTGACCAGAAGTCTTACAAACATGCCACCAGCATTCCACGGTGTAGCAAAAACCATCCTGTCTCTTGTTTGCTATACTTCCGCAAATGAAGTCCACCTTGTCAGTGACTGTTACAAGTCACCATCAATCAAAGGTCTTGATCTATCTCATAACTTCAAATCTCAGGTCTTCATACCACCTCATTAGTCTCTCCTTGCCCCATTACAGCACTTATTCCCCCCCACCCTGTCTCCTTTTTCTCTTCTGTCACTCCTTCCCATTTATTTTTTGACAAATGCCTCCGGCCACATCTTCATCCTCCCCCTCTTCTCTCATCCCTGTTTCTCTGCCACCCCTGGGTGCCTGACTCTACCCATTCCTTGTGGGCATATGCATCCTAGCTGTGTTCACCATCTTACTATAGCTGCCTCTATTAACTACCTACACTTCTCCTCCTCCTCTACACCTTACTCTTCCTATAATTGACCCCTTTCAATAGCACTGTTGTACATGAATTGTCTACTGTTATTTCACTGTTGCTTCCTTGTTTGTTATTTCTGACGTGGAACCTTTGTAAAGAGCCTTGGCTCAAAGGTACTTGTAATTCTAGAATAAATAAATAAAAATAAATAACTGGTCCTGACCAAAGCCGACCAAGAGACTTTGCTGGATCCCTGTCTTCATCTTCATTCAAGACGGCACTCCAAGGTTTTCTAGCTACAGCATGGAATTCTGATGTGTACTGTGAAGTTCTAGGTGATAAAAAGCTCATGTATGCAGAAGGAGAAATGTGTTACTCATACAAAGTGGAAGCTGGACATATGCTCAGACTAGAGTGCAAGGCCCTAAAAAGCAAACGCATAGAAGCAGACACAAGAATCATGCAACACATACACTACATTTGCAGTTAAAATGAGGGTGAAGATGAGCATGTAGTGGTCAGGGCAGATGATACTGATATTCTGGTCATTCTGCTTTATCATGCAAGTCTAAACGATAATCTCAAACTGCACATGGACATTGGCCATTCAGGGAATAACACAAGAAGATTCATAAATGTATCCCGCTTGTCAGCAGAGTTAGGCAGACCTGTGTGTGCAGCTCTACCAGGTCTCCATGCACTGACAGGGTGCGACCATTCACCAGTGTTCAAAGGCAAGGGGAAGGTGCGACCTCTAACAATTATGGAAAAGAATACAGAGTACACATTGGCATTTGGAAAACTGGGATGTCCACACTTGTCTAAAGAAACTGAGAATACAATTGAGAGCTTTGTGTGTACCTTGTATGGACAGAAAGTCAACACAGCCCACTACAGTATATTCATTAGGTATCAACCAAGTGACAAAGACGCACCCTTAGAAAAGATCAAAGAAGCAGACACAAGCTCGCTGCCACCATGCAAATCAACTCTGACACAACACATCTGCCATGCAAATTACATTTCATTGTTATGGAAAAATGTAGACAAATCAGAAATGACAATACTGAAGCCAGAGGACAATGGCTGGACCTATGAGGATGGCAAATACAAGCCAACGTGGTTCACGTATGAAGTTGTACCACCAGCCTTACATGAACAATTGAACGAACATGACAACAATCCAAATGAAGAAGATGATGACAGTGACTGTGATGTCAATATTGATGAGACAGATTTGCTTAACATGTCAGATAATGAAGACAGTGAACAAGAATACTGATCGGTGCACTTAGGTTCATAAAACATCATAAAGAGTTGATTGTTTCAAGTTAAATATAGAATAAAATAAATAATAACATTAATACTAAACCTTTGATACATATGTTGCTGTTTGTTACAATGTCTGTAATATGTCAATAAAAGCTTATAGAATTGAAATTAAAGAAGGAACTATTAATTAAAATATGCACAATTTTCACCGACAGTTCAGTTTTTCATTGAAGCAGTACATTTTCCAAGAAAATTTTAAACTTTGAGTGAATAAGAGTTGTAAATCTGGATTCTACACACTTTTTTACATAAGAAACAGTCATCAAACCTTTCGGACCTAGACACACAGATAAAAGCACCTGGCTCCTGGACTACTACACTTTGTCGTTCTCAGCCTATACGTGATCAGATGTAGAAACCTATTTAAAAGGCAATATCTGTTCTGGTGAAGTCTTGCACAAGTATTTGCATACCCATGATGCCTTGCACTCAGATTGAGGCTTTAGAGTATGTGTTGTCTGCAGAAATACACAATGCCTTTCATTTTGATAGGAGTCTTTTTTCGGTTAACTTTCAAATGCCAGTTTAGGCTATTGAGATTTAATTTTTTATGTATACACAAACACACTCACTCATGCATAGTTCAAAATAAAACTCAATGATGTTTTATGTTTTTTTTCAGGAATTGTGTTATCTGTTCTGTTGACATTTGACCTTGAAATGCCTTCCTGGATAACAGTCAGACTATGCACTTTCCATATGGTTCTCAGTTGTTTTTTTAATGTATTTTTAGCCAATAGAATGTTTACAGCTTTTTTATCTGTTTTTTATGTATGATCTGGATGTTAATAGAATGTATTCTTCTAAAACAACTGGCATTAGTTTCTGATGAAGGACTCAATGTAGTCCGAAAGCTAAAGCACCTGTTTTCTTTTGTAACATCTATGTTGGTTCAATAAAAGGTATCAAATCATTTCTTTTTTTGTGGATCTTGCTTTTTGAGAAAGTATAATCATAGCCTTATTTGACTGTGGGAGTGCAGGGCCCTCTGAGCCCTGTGTTCCCATCCATCCATAATTTTAGAGAGATTGTAATTATATCCTTATTTACCTGTGGGAGCACCCATCAGTTCATAATCGTATCTGCATTTAAATGTGGGAGCACAGGGCGCAGAGCATATCCATGCATAATTTTTGAGATAATGTGGTATCCTTATTTGCTCCCATCCTGTAGTGTCCAGTGCCAAAAAACACCTCACATGGCAATGTCATCCTATAGAAAACACAGCAAAATTTGAAACCTGTGTAACAGGATACCAAGTTAATACATTTTCATGAACTAACAATAGGCACATCAGTTGCACAAGCCCTTTGTACCCTGAAACTTTCAGATCAAAATTGCAAACTGTTTCTTCAAAGCGTAGTGACAAAGAAACGACTCTGTGAACCTCACATTACAATGTTATCCTATGTGAAACAAAGCAACATTTCAACCCGCAGAACTCCACAGCAAAGTAATATATTTTCACAAAACCTGCAAAAGGCATATCTGCAGGGCAAGCACTTTGTACCCTGAAAATTTCAGACCAAAATCAACTACTGTTTCTGAACTGTGGCATAAGAAAGAAACAGCTGTCTTAAAATTCCTATTGTGAGAAATAATCCTTTTCCACTGTTGTTTCTTTGCAGTTTGTGGAAAAAGAAAATCCTTTTTTGCAAATTGCAAAAAAGGATCCTGTTTTGCAATTTCTTTTCTGTGACTTGCAGAAAAATGAAATCCTTTTCTGCATATTGCGAAAAAGGACCCTGCTTTGCATTTTTCCCTGCAGTTTGCAAAAAGGATTTCTGCATGTAAAAAAAAACACATTTCTAAGTAACTTATCGAAAAACTAACCACAGAATCAGATTTTACGGTGTTGATTAGGTAGACAACTGTTGTTGTCTAGTAAACTTATGTATTTTTTAAGTTATTTAATTTTGTTGTTATCACTAACTTTAAACAAGATGGCGGCAGCATGGAAAAAGATTCCGCATTTATGGCAAAAGATTTTGCGTTTGCAAAAATGGATTCCACATTTGCAATAAAGAATCCTTTTTCAAGTGGCACATCTAACTGGTCCCATAGAAAATAATCAGAAACTTTGAAATTTAATAACTTTGGAAGGGATTAACATTTTTTTCACCAAATCTTCAAACGGCACATCTGTGACCCAAGATCTTTATACCATAAACATTTCAGACCAAAATTCTACACCATTTTTGTGAAGCAGAGTGACAAAGAATTTGACCAAAAATTGTAATTTTCAAATTTTTTAACACTCCATATCTCCACACCCATACATCTGACCAGATTGAAATGTACCATATCAAGAGATCTTTGGTCCCTGATGGTGCATGCAAAATGTCATGCACATCGCTTGAATGGTTGTGAAGTTATTAAAGTGCAACTTTTTCAGTTTGACATAGAAGTGAAGACTGAACCCAAACTATGGGGTGCGACTGCACCCCTATAATAAATTTAAAATGTCTACATTTTGTCTCCACATTCTATTAAATTAATATATTGGAAGAATAAGGGTATTAAAATCAACACTCACTTCAAGAATGGTTTTGCAGACAGTTATCCTACATAAATATCCCATATCAGGTCCTTTCCTATATCAAATAATTTATTTATTTGGTAACCGGATTGGTGCACTGATTCGAAGACCTTTTTCAGGCATGGCCCAGACCAGAAACTAGCACATACAATGTAAAAATACAGTGAGAGAGCAGTGTGCATCATACAGGGAACATAAGAGTGGAGATTAAGCTAACAGAGAAAATATAAAGTAAACAGCATCAGGTACCTCAGCAATTGAGCAAACAAGGTATATAACATTTACATAAACAGGGTAAGGTTGCTCCGTCATTCAACAAAAGGACTAACAATAGTATTCAGGGTGGGAGAGGAGAGTGGAGCACTAGAGGGGAGAGGGTAAGGGTGAGCTGCAAGGGAGATGAAGTCATGCTAGCGGCCTGTGGGCAGACCAGGTCACGGTGGACAGAAAGTGCATTCTTAACAGGGAATTTAGATTTAGACGTGGGTCCAGGGAACATAGGAAGGAGGGGAGGTTGTTCCATAGTGAGTATCTGGCTGCAGAGAAGGCATAGGCCCATCCTCATAGTTACGTTATCATAATTATTTATTATTTAAACAACCTAATTCCCCTTGATGAAATGAATATTCTTTTAATACATAACTGAATTTTTATACATACCTCATGGACTTATTTTCATTCCTTCTGTGTTATTTTTGTTGTTATATCCCTGTTACATAAATCAATAGATATGCATTCAAGACTGCTTGCTAAACACTCATGCTCTTTTATGTACAGAGACCCATTCACGTCTCAATTAAAAAAAAAATAATTACAATCAATTTATATAAAAAATTGTGCATAATTCCTCATAAATGAAAACCCCCCATCATATAAACTGTTCCATGTGAAGCCATTACCAAAAGTGATTTAAATGTTTTATTTATATATAATCTGGTTGCTTACTTATTAGCTCTTACTGAACTTTTCTTCTTTGTATTTTTTTTTAGTTTTAGTTTGTGCTCTGCCCATGAGAATATAATATGTAGTCAGATTACTTGCTGCTACACACTCCTGTCTTTTTTAGTTACAAAACTCTGTTCTGCAGTTTGTAAAGTGTTCCCAAACAATTTCAATCATACTACACATCAGGCACATACAGTATGCCCCCCCCCCCCGTGCTCTCTCTCTCTTTCTCTTGTAGGGCAATGTGTACATCTGATCTCTGCCCTCATATACTGAGTGCAGTACTTGGAATTGGGCATCTAGTACATGCGCCACCACCTTGACGTCATTTCCGATGTTATCAGGCATCTACTGATGCAAGCTCGAGCACAGAGGTGCTCAGGTCATACCCAATCTGAGCTCAGGCAGTGCCTGAAGAAATGAATGGTTAATTCTTCAGGCATCCAATAGAGGGAGCTTCTAATACTTGATAGAAGCTCTCAGGTATGCTGTCATATTCATCTTTTGTGGCAATAACTGTTTAGGACAGTTTGATTATATGGACAGGTAAAAAAAAAAGATTTTAAGGAATAGTTAACCTGCACCCAAGATCAATTCATGATCGGTGCCTGGTCAGGCATTCCCATGGTGACATGACTTTGTTATTTTTATATTTTCTGAAACACATAGATTTTAAAAGTACAGATTTTGGTATGAATCTGTTGGACTACAAATCATGTCAGGATAGGATTCTGTGACAGCTCAGGGCTATGAGAGACATATAAGAGATATTTGGGAATGGGGGATACCAGTGTAAATGGCATCCTCATGTAGTTGTGTAGACCCTCTAGAAAAAATGGTTGCTGGTCAACTGCATCATTCAGTCTATATTTAGGGTCCATTGCTTGGAACCTGTCTATGTAGAACACATCCCTGGTTAACAATGTTTTTATACTAGTTGCCCTCTTAGGTTTCTGTTAACCTTTTCCAAACCAAAAAAACCTCAGTGTTGGTAACGAATGTTACTGTTCTGAAAAAGTGTCTTGTAAGTGGTGAATTTTGATCACACTAGAAGATGCAACTCTTGTGGTCCCCATTCTTGTTTTAAGTGGCCTAAATGCTTTGCTCATGTAAATTCTATCACATGGGCACTTCAATAGGTAGATTACCCCTGTGGTCTGGCAATTAATAAAGTATTGAATCTTGGACTCGTCATTTCTTGCTGCTTTTTATTTTCTTAATCCTATATGTATTATTACAATGTGCACAGTTTCCACAGGGGTCATTTCCCCAGATTTCCAAACTGGACAAGGCAATGCCATCCCTCCTTTCTGGTGTAAAGTGTACAGAATGCATAACACAATCACCCAAGGATCTGTTTTTCTTGGGGACAAGAAGTGACTGTTGTTCAAACACTGTTACTCAAATCTGTTGCTCTTAAGACATTCCAGTGCTTCCTAATTACTCTTCTGACTGTATAAAAAGAATCATAATAAGTGGTACTGAATAAAATTAGGTTAGGCCTAGAGCATTTGAATAACACTGATTCCTTCTCAGGAAGGGACAGATCAAGGCCTTCTTCCAACTCTGTGTCATCCACAACAGCTTTGTTGGGAATGTCTGGTTGTATTTTAGCTTCCTGGGCAAGCTCCTACACAGGGGCCCCATCCCTGTTATCACCCAAGTGAATGTCCAGTCCATCAATTGCTTGGTTTGTAGGCAGAAATGGTATGGCCTCAGGGTTTAACACTGGTGGTACTACAATTGCACCTTTCTCTACTGCAAGAGTTCTAGCTGGTTGCTGCTCAGAATGGCAGAATGGGGTCATTCTATTGCTAACAAATGAAGAAATTGTACTGCATCATACAGGTTTGGCCACATCACCCTATTACCATTCTCATTGCCTGGTGTTTGCCTTGATTGTCCAGTGTTCTTTGTCAGAGGGGGTCTTCCCCGATGCCTTGAAGGAGGCACTGGTGAGACCCCTTCTGAAGAAACCATCTTTAGACCCTGATGCCAAGCTGAATTACCATCCCACCTCCAACCTTTCATTCCTGGGTAAGGTTGTAGAGAAGGTTGTGGCACTTCAGCTTGAGGAGCACCTTGTGGCCCATGATCAATACAAGCATCTCCAGCCTGGGTTTTGTGCAAGGCATAACACAGAAACTGCATTAGTTTAAGTGCATAATGACTTTCTTAGGGCGAGAGATCGAGGCGAGGGAAAAATTTTCGTTCTCCTTGAGCTCTCCTCAGCATTCGACATGGTGGACCATCGTGTGTTACTCGACCGCCTGAGGGAATTCTGCAGACTTGCTGGCACTGTCATCTGCTGGTTTGAGTCTTTTCTCACCAACAGGAGGCAAAAGGTAGTGATGAGGAATTTCTCCTCCTCTCCTAGCCTCCTGTCATGTGGAGTACCCCAGGGTTTGGTCTTGTCACTGATGATATTTGCCGTGTACATGTTGCCCTGGGAGAGCTCATTAGGAAATACAGCTTGGGTTTTCATTGCTATGCTGATGATACCCAGCTGCATCTTTCCTTTGCCCCTGGGACAGCCAATGCAGTGGACGTGCTAAACACCTGCCTTGTCGAGATCAGTGACTGGATGGCCTCCAGCTGGTTACGACTGAACCATGACAAAACGGAGGTACTGGTGGGGGAGTCGATCAGAAGGTGTGATAGGATGGCCTCTGGCACAGAGATGGGGCTTTTTATTGGATCTGTACCATTGAAGGCCTCCTCTACGGTGCGTGATCTTGGCGTTATTCTTGACAGTGGACTGATGCTTGAATCCCAGGTATCGTCCATTGTCCGTACCAGAGTTTACCATCTGAGGAATATCACCAGCATAAAGTTCCTAGTTCTGCCCCTGGACCTCCCCACCTTGGTGCATACCTTTGTGACGTCAAGTCCTGACTACTGTAATGCACTCTATCTTGGGGTCTCTGGAGGTACCCTCTGCTGGCTACCGTTGATGCAGAACGCAGCTGCCAGGCTGCTAACGGGGCAGTCTAAGTACTGCCACATCACTCCGGTACTGCGTGAACTGCACTGGCTACCGATCAGGTGGAGGGTCCTCTTTAAGGTGGACTTGCTCACCTTTAAGGCTCTACATGGCCTGGGCCCTGGTTACCTGGTGGACCTTCTTACACCTGCTGTCTCAGTCCGCTCCCTCTGATCCTCCTCTAGGGATCTCCTCATAATTCCCAGGATGAGGTTAAAAATAGCCGGTGACAGAGTTTTCAGTGTTGCTTCCCCGCCCTGTGGAATTCGCTACCGGCAGCTGTAAGAGAGGCCCCTTCAGTAGAGGAATTAAAAGCCTGCATCAAGGCCTTTCTGTACAATCAGGCTTTCCCGGACTTTGTTTTATAATTTTGCCCTGGCCTGACTTCTGCGATTCAATTCTGTCCCTGGCCACTTATTTAGTTATTTTTAGTTATTTTTCTGACTTATTTAAATTTTATAATTGTGTGATTTAATTTAATCCTATTTATTATAATGTTTATACTATCATTGGTTTTACTATTGCAATTGATTTGATTTATGTATGGCACCCAGAGCCTACGGGATTGGGTGTCTTTTAAATAAAATTTGCCTTGCCTTACCTTGCCTCTCTGGAACTTTACACAGTAGCTTCATGGACAGGTAGATCATCAAGTGTGTCAGAATTTAATACTAAATTGTGAAGCAACTTGAAACTCTGAGTTTTTGGTCTCCTTTTTGAAGGATGGGGAATCTCCTATGCCCTCTCTGGAACCAAATGTCCTATGGGCAATAGGTGGTTTTGATGCACAGTTTCACCAGGTTCTGGCCTTGCTCCTGTATGATTCAGTAGAGTGGTAGGTCTGGCAATTGCTTCAACACAACCCAGGGCTCAGCAGCCAATTGGTCTGCAATCTTGTGCTTTCCTCTATGTCTAAAGTTTCTCAACACTACTCAGTCTCTCCCCTGCAAGACCTGGTGATGCACATGTTGGTCAAGCCTGTTTGTTTATCAAGCTACTCTTTGTGGCAGCCTCGATCATCGTGAGACAGACCTTCTATAACTGCTGTTTCAGGTATTTGATGTACTCCAAATATGTCTCTGGAAAGGCTGTATCCATAGGGAGACCAAAACACAAACCATAGGCAGGTGAGCCTTTCTACCATACCACATGTGGAAAAGTGTGAATCCCATGGCATTATTGTTAGTGCAGTTTTACACATGTACCAAACCAGTGATCTTTTTATTTATTTATTTGTAACTTGACCAGGAAACATCTGCATTTTGCAGATATGGCACAGAAGTGGATGATGGTCTTAAACATATCACTTTACTTTGTCTACTATATCATAAGAAAAGAGGTTATTGGTTGGGTCCAGTATTGGCTAGTTACAATTTATCTACAGATCAGATTATTCAAGCTCTATCCAACAGTTATGCATAGACTTTCTGCTTTTTTGCTGTTTTTGAAACAGTGAATTGTACGTAAGCTCCCCCTCTGGGGGAAGCTTACTAAAGTAACCCTCTCCATCTTTATGTCCTTTTTTGGGAGGTTGGAGCTGGCCCACCCACTGGTTGGGTGGAGCCAGACCCGAGGGTAGGATTTAAGGGAGGGGTTTTGGCATGTTCAGCGAGACTGGCAGGAACATGGATTGGAAGAGTTAAGTGGGCTCTGGCACTGGTCCTGGCCCGGTTCTGGGCTCAGCGGTTTGTCATGGTTAGTCTGTTTGGGGGAGTGTGGTCCGGTGTTGGGGTGCTGCAGCTTTGCTGGAACTGGGTCTGTCGGGGAGCTGCGGCCCAGGGAGAATGGAATCCACCTTCATGCACCGTGGCACCAGGGTGGGGTAGACCGGGTTCCAGAGTTGGAGTCTCAGGTGGAGGGGACAGCACAGTGGTGGCAGCCTGCATCGTGGGGAGAACAGTGGTGGCAGCCTGCCTCCCCTTACCTTGGGGCACTCTGCCTGAGTGAAGATGGCCTGCAGGGAGTGAAGAAGTCAGTTGGTAAGTCTCTCAGATCACCTTCACCTCTGCTGCGCTGGGATGCCGGGAGCCTGGCTGTGTAGGCCCTATTTTGTAGGAAGAGTGGGAATTGCAGAGGGAAGTGCTGCATTTTGACTCTAGCACTGGTTTATGGGGAGGAAAGAGCAGTTTACCCAGGTGTTTAGTTTGATGAGGCCATGGAATTTTGTGAAGGCTGGTGTATGTGCTGCTGCCATCAAGTTCAGTTTGGAGCTACTTCAGCTCTGTGGGGACTTTGCATCTTAGCCTTAATGGCCATACGTTTTGTGGTGTGACTGTGTCACAGAAAATTGGACTCTCTGTTAAGCCATGCCCCCTGCTACCAGGAGCAGTTTCTTGTGTTTTATGCTGCATTTAAGATTAAATTCTTGCCTTGTTAAAATGGACTATGGGAGTGGACCTTCATTTGCTTTATGAATTTATAAATGCTGCCAACTAACACCTTGCCCCCACAGCCTCCATTATTTGGCCTCCTGCACCCTGTTACAGGCTGCGCATAACAACCGCCATCTGGGAGAAGACTATGGACTCAGGTACTCAACTTTCTTTTCTCTGAATGTGTTTCTGTGGAAAGGAGTCCCCCTGCCCTGAACTTTCCATCAACCCCTAGACATCGGGGATGGGGAGACTACAACATGTGGGCTCATCTGGGATCTGGTTTTGGCATGCAGAACTGTACCTTCTGGTGCCAGAGTAGGAGACCTTGTGCATAAGTCAATTTTATATTGATGAACTAGCGGGTGATGCAGATTGGCTGGTGGTTGGTTAAGGGCTTGTCAGTGGAAGAACTGTTGCCGCCAATGTGAAGAGTCATGTGAGAAACAACAGCATTGTGAGTTTTGGTCAAGATGGCGGAAACTCCTCAAGATGTGGATCCTATAGCGACTGTTCCAGTGTTGCTACTTTCCTGGTTGTGGAGTAATGTGGGGAAGGTGGCCCCACTTGAGAAGTGTGTTATTTGCAGTTACCAGGGGATAGGAGTGGCTCGACTGCCTGTGTGTTTGTCATGCTCCCGAGGATTGCCACCTATGGTGAATAAGAATACTGTGCCTCCTTGGTTCTAGTCAGCGTCTGTGTTTCCAGGGACTACAATCATCTCTACGATGGGCAGTCTGGAGAACTGGGATGACTTATGATCTGCCACCATCCCCTTGGAGCTGTCTGTATCAGAGGCTGAGCCTGAAGATGCCCTGACGGAGATTGGGCCTAGATGTCTCCCCAGCCCTTCTCCACCAAAGGCACCTGAGCCTCCCTGTGGCAGAGGGAGAGGCCATGGGAGAACCTAAAACTAGCTGGTTCCTCTGGGTCAAAGGAGTCAGTGCCTGATCCCATGGCCTCCAGGGCCTTCATTTCTTCAGGCCAGAATGCTACTGCCACTGGAAAGGAATCACCAGAGGTTGAGGTGGAAGAAGCCAGTTTCAGCAGTTCTGAAAAATTAGACGCCCTGGTGTTACCCCCTGGCAAGAGGCCATTGCATTCAGCTTTTGAAGACCAGGATGTGGAGCGTGCCATCCCACAGCCCTATCACTGCCCATGCGTAACTCTGCCTGATAGCACCCCGAGGCTACCCCAGCTGTGCATCCTTCTGAGACAAAAGATGGATGGGTTGCTCCTGGATGACCCTGTGAAAGTGAAGTACCACTCTGGAGTGTGGTTAGAGTAAGGTTTGGCCCCACAGACCAGTGTGCACAGTATCCCAGAATGGCCTCAGGCAGAGAGATGGGTCAAAAGAAGGATCCATACTGAGTACCCTCAGGAGGACTACCCTTATGTGTCAGAATGGATATGGGATGTCATCGAGGAGAAGAGATCTGACTGGGCATTCATGGAAGCTGTGGACAAAATCCAGCTTAGAAACTGACAGACTGGACCCCCTGCTGCAGCCACTATCACTAAGGCTCAGTCTGTATGTAATTCAACTGTGTGGCCTGGACTAACATGGTTTAAACAGTTTGCATTGATCCAGGATGTGATGGGGTACAGTATCAAGTACTATATTGTCTCCATGGACACTTTTGGAGCTGAGACCACCAAACCGGATCCTTAGTTCTAGTATCCCCACTGTGGAGGACCTGCTGTTTAGGAGTTTTGATTCCTCTGCTGGATTGTCTATCTACCTCAAACAGTACTGCAGGATTTTTCCTCTGGGGTACTTCTGAGCTGTGTGGGACTTTACCTTAAACTGGGAGAGATCCTTCTGAAATTTTCCTCTGTTTCACTTGTTGGCTGCATTACATTCAATGCTACTGTTATTGTTGTTAGAAAAAAAAGAAGGGGGAAAATTTACATAGCTGTGAGCATTTCTTTCTGATCAAAAGATGGCCCAGTACTCTGAGACTCTTGGGACTTTGCTCCTTGGACTCAAAGCATTTCAAAGACTGTCAGCATATCATTGCCCGTAGTTCTAAGTAGGGGGTCAGTGTATGAGAGAACGAAGAGTTGAGAGTATGTGTGTGTGTGTGTGTTTGTGTGTGTGTGTGAGTGAGTGGAGATGTGTGTGTGTTGTGGGTGTGCTGCTTTATTCAGTATTAATATTAATTGTCTTGTGGGACTTGTTTCTTAATGCTCTTGCTAGTTACTGCTTGTTATTAATTGTTGGGGGGCGATGGTTGTTTGGGAAAAAAAAGTGGAAAATGTTTGAATCCTATATGTGGTGGCAGTAGCACCGGAATTTGCCCGTAGGGTGTTTTTTTTTTTTTGGGGGGGGTCCCCTGTGTCCCTGGGTTTAGATGTAGGGGTCAGTCCCCATGGGCTAGTATTTCCCCCGGAAGGTAGGGGAAAGAGAGCGCACATATCTTTCCCTGGCTGGCCATGGGGTAGCAGGTTGCCCCATTCACCAGGAGGTGAATAGTTTAAAGGGGGGGAAGAGTGTAAGCACCTCCTCTGGGAGATGCTTACTAAAGCAACCCTCTCCACCTTTATGTCCTTTTTTGGGAGGTTAAGGCTGGCCTGACCACTGGCCAGGTGGAGCCAGGCCCTGGGGTAGGATTTATGGGAGTTTTTTGGTGCATTTGGGGAGGCCGGGAAACAGAGACAGGAAGAGTTAAGTGGACCGGGGCACTGGCCTTGGCCCCATTCAGGGCTCAGCGGTTCATCATGGTTAGTCCACTTGGGAGATTCTGGTCTGGTGTTGGGGTGCTGTGGCACTGCTGGAACTGGGTCTGTTGGGGAGCTGTGGCCCAGGGACAATGGAGCCCACCTTCATTCACCGTGGCACTGGAGTGGGGTAGGCTGGGTTCTGGTGTTGGAGTCTTGGGTGGAGGGCACAACGCAGCAGTGGCAGCCTACATCCTGGGAAGAGCGTGGTGGCAGTCTGCCTCCCCGTACCTCATGGCACTCCACCAGGTGAAGATGGCCTGTGGGGAACGAAGAAACTGGTCAGTGAATCTCCCGGATCGCCTGCACCTCTGCTGCTCTGGGATGCTGGGAGCCCAGCTGCATAGGCCCTATTTGGCAGGAAGAGTGGGTAATGCGTAGGGAGGTTCTGTATTTTGACTGTAGCACTGGTTTGTGGAGGGAGTGAGCGGTTGGCCCAGGTATCAAGTTTGGTGATGCCATGGAGTTTTGAGAATGCAGGTGTACATGCTGCTACCAGCAAGCTCGTTTGGAGGTACTTCGACTCCGTGGGGACTTTGCATTTCAGCCTTAATAGCCGTAACTTTAGTGCCATGACTTTGTGCCACAGAAGACTGAATTCTCTGTAAAGCCATGTCCCCTGCTCCTGGGAGCAGATGCTGGTGTTTTATGCTGCATTTAAGATTAAATTCTTGCCTTGTTAAAATGGACTATGGGAGTGGACCTTCATTTGCTTTATGAATTTATCAGTGCTGCCAACTAACACCTTGCACCCACAGCATCCGGTTTCCGGCCATCCTGCACCCTGTTACAAGCCATGCCTAGCGACTGCCATCTGAGAGAAGACTATGGACTCAGGTGTGTGCCAGCTTTCTTTTTTCTGGATGTGTTTCTGCGGAAAGGAGCCCCCCACCCCTGAACTTTCCATCAGGCCCCTAGATATCATGGATGGGGAGGCTATGTGTATAATATCTTATGTGGTTAGTTTATTTTTTGGGAGTACATGAGGATAACTCTTTTTCTGCCAAAGATGGCCTTTTTTCTGAATTTAATAATTGGAATTTGAGATTACGGGTTATAACACTTTGATGGGGGTGTAGGTAGCCAGAACCGAACCCAGATAAGTCCTGTTTACTCCTGTTTCAAGATTTCTAAAGGGTGAACCCTCACTGACTACCATTTATCTGTGATTCCATATTAATTTATAAATGATGGATTTTTTGAAAGTTTACTATTTGATTCTGTTTATATGGTTTAATAGATATTTATTACTGCCATGATTACTTGTTTATGATCACATGTTTCTATCTGTTCATTCTGTGTATGAACTGAACCTCGAATCTATACAGACTATAATATGCACTCGTAGTTAGGTTGGGCTAGATTTGTGCCTCCTGGGAAAATTAACTAATAGTAATCAACATCGGATGTATAAGTTATTTTTATATTTCATTACGAAAATTACCAAACCACAATGATTGTAATTTTCACGTTTTGAGTGACAGTTTATGTGGAACTATTTGCACATGTATATTATGGAAAATGCATATATGGTATGACAATTTTCAATGTTGTCTTTAAACTCCTTGAGCACATCTATATGAACAGCGGTTTTATATGTTGTATTTATTATTATTTATCTAAGTTTAAATCTTGTTGAACTATTTGTATAAGTCTGTGGCGATCAATAAACTTGAAACTTGACCAGAAAAGGCACACTAAACTGTAACAACTTGTTTCTAGGTGCATCCTGGGGGATGGGTTACATGGCCTTGCTTTACTGGTGGGGAGTGTTGGCCATGGCACTGGGGAGACTCCCCCTGCAGTCCAACCATGAGTGCCTCCACTAAGTTGCCCGACAAGCTTCTTGATTCTCCCACCAGCACATCCAATATGGTGCCTGATACACTGTTATGAAAGATGTTCAGATCAGCTGCTCCATCAAGGTTGCTGCCATACATTATGGTGTGGTTGGTTTTCACAAGGAGTCCCTCATCACGACTGTAGCCTGACATTTTGACACTCTCACCAGAGGAAGCCCTGCTATGTGCAGGTTTGATTCGGAGCCCAGACTGTGAAGGATGGGTACCTAGTGAGCTCCCAGGTCTCCTCTTTCCCACAGCGTACAGTTTCCATTGGACTGAGTACCCTGGCACAATCAAGGGAGGTGATGCACAGTCATAAAATTCTTGTGCATTTTTGAACCTGCCTTCTACCCTGAGTTTCCTCAGAGTCAGCCCAAGCCTCCTAAATTGAGTCCTGATGTTAGTGCAGGGCAAGAGGGGGGCATGCCACACAGCTGAAGCTAGTTTCCTTAGTTGTGGCTCCTGCTGAGACAGTTGTGTTTCAGAAGCAGAAACCGTCAGAGGTGAGCACAGATACTGTGCAACACCCGGTTCCTTTAATGTGCCAGAGGCTTGCTGGCACCCTGCTCAATGGTCTGAGTGGCCTTTGCCTAAGTCCTACTCAGACCCAGTACTCTAACCAATTGCTTCTCCTGTAGCTGGCGCCAATAAGGAAATGCAGGAAGAGGCCAGGCTAGATACACTACAAAGTACTGATCCTGTCCCTAGTGTGGATCTTGGTCCTGCCACCTAATCCATTCCAAATGCAGCTGACACTAACCCCACTGCTGCACCTGACCCAATGACCATGGCCATGTATGAACAAGCTGTTTCCTCTGGTTACCACCCAGGCCATCTGGAGGTCCACAGAGATGCTATGCAGGCTTGTTTTCCACTCCCCATGCTCTGCAAACCTGCCAGCTCCAGGAATGTGTGCACATAAAATACCAGGGAGGACATCTCAGACTGGATTCATGAGGCCTGTTAGATGCTAAAAGATGATATGAAATACTATGCCTCTGAACTGTGTGCACTAATTCACATGCCAAGTGATGCCATTTTTGATATTAGCTTCAAAACACCTACATGTTTAGAATGGTTTGGGGTATGGTACCAGGATCTATGGACACCAAACTCTGGGCTCCTTTCATGGGCATTCCATCAACCAAGCTGGCTATTAAGTGTGTAGTCTTTTTTCCAGAATGAACGGGTTAATGTAGCAGACATTATCTATTGGATGAAGCAGAGTGTGATCTACTGGGTAATCCAGAACCTATCCCGGATACAGAAAATATATGGATGGAGGTGGTGGTGGAGGAAATTTAAGGTTAAACTCAGGCAAGTGTGCATAGGCATCATCACCTACCCTGAAGCTTTTATACTGGGAAGGACTGGGGTATATGTATTTAACCCGGTTAGCCAAAAATGTGCTACAAATGTGGGACTCAGCAGTACCTAAGGAGTGTCTACAATCAGCTGTGCTACAGCGTCTGCTCTAAATCTTGGCATTCCAGGGTTACTTGCCCAAACCTGCACAGATGCAACCTATGCATGGAGAAGAGCTATCCCTTTAAAAATTGTCCCTGAGCAATCCACAAGAGTGTGTCTCTCATAGACCAGGAAGTCATGATGACTAAAGCCCAGAAATCTGGGTGTCTTGAACCCCTGCTGCCCTAATTCAAAATTAGTATTAAACAGTAAAAAAATGAAAACTCTTCTTCATGATAAGCATAAATATAAATTAAGAGATAATGGGGTGACTCCATACAAATCTAGGGTAAAAAATTGTTTTACTAAAATGACATTTAAAGCTGAATATGCCTCAAACAGTCAACTGTTGAATGATGTAAAAAGTAAATCAGGATATAAACCATATCTGATCACCAAGTTTCTGACAGAGGAATTGAAAGTTAGATGTATGTGCAATGGACAAATAAGAAATCTCTTGGAGTTGTAATTGGTATTTCATGTTGTGAAATGAGTTGTACAAGTCTTGTTGGAATATAAGTATATTTATTATATGTTTGTAAGGTTTAGAGATTGAAAGTGATGTTTGTATTGTGTTTATATTTGAATAATTTTAAAGTCCTATTGTCAGGACCATCTTGAAAAAAGGCTTCGGCCTAAGATGTGAACAAAGAACTTATCCTGAATAAAAATAAATCTTTTACTACTACTTTTACTACTTCTTTGCCCTCCCCCACTCATCTAGAGCTCCTGACCCTGGACCTATTGAACTCAAATCCAGGCCATTCGCGCCAGTCAATGGCAACTGTACCACCCCCTTAGCCAAGCTGGAGTATGCTTAGCCTGCAGTTTCTAATTCACCATTGCAACCCCCTGCTCCCAAGGATCAGGATCTGGCAGTTGGAGAAGCTCTCTCTCAGGACCAGCTGGAAACCCACACTCTCCAGGCAGCAACCCTAGAAAATTGGATGCAAATGGTGACACGCCACAGGCAGTAGATGGCATTCCAACCTAAATGTAAGGTACTGAAAATTGATACAGAGCCACTGGCAAGCTGGTTTGATCTTCTGCAAGGTAGTTAACAGTACAGGAATTCCAAGGGGGATTTGTTTTATGTCTTCTCCTCCATAGCCTCTTCCTAAAGGGAACACTCATTTGACATAGAAGACACTTCAAGTTCCTATAGGTTTAAAAGATGGAAAATAAAGCCCTTGCACAGAAAGGCAGGAGAAGTAGGTAAAATGTTTTCATCCACAGTTGCAATCCCTGTAAAATAATTTAATATGTTGTTCCACTGCCCATCCTTTAACTGCTGTACTTTAAATGTAAACAGTACTGTATAAAGAATGGTATGAGATTGGACACTACATTTTCTATACTCCAACAATGAGAATGCTTCATTGTGTTGTAGGATAACTTCAGACCTAAATTTAGCCAAATGTGCATGGGCTTGAGACACTTCTTTTTGGTCCCTAGCAGAGAAATTCCGTGCTGCCTCAGCATCTGTATTTTGGGAATTAATTTTTATGTTTGCTTGCACGCATGTGCAAGAAACATAGTGCCATGAACGGAGATTTCGGAGGTGTGTCACCTCCTCCTCCAATTCAGGCACTGTGCTGGCAGGTGCGGCCCCTGTAAGCCAATGCAATTTGGAGCTGTCTATGACACACTCCAAAATGCAGTGGCATACAGTTGAAAGAGGGAGCTACGCTTGAGTGAGCAGCGATAAGAAGCTGCTCACACACAGCTCCCCCCCCAGCCGCAGGCGTGCGTGCGCCGCCTCTCATTGTTAGCAGAGCAATGACGGGTGCCTGGTAATCCCCGCCGGCTGAACTATTTGTCTCCTCCTCCCAATAGTTGCTGCTCCAGCATGGCAATCCATTATGTTGCCGACGGGGTGCCCAATCCCCGGCCGGCTGAACGCCCCCCTCCCCAAAGTCATTGTGCCACGCTGGAGCTCACCCAGCGTGGCAAACGTCCAGCCGTTTTTTTCTTTTTTGCCGACGGGGTCACAACCTCCGCCGGCTGAATGCTCCCCAAGTCTCAGGCCACGCTGGGAGCCCACCCCAGCGCGGCAAGCGGTCCCGCGACGCCTTTTTGTTTTTACCCTGTAAACAAAACTGTCCCATGGCGCGCCCTCGAACCCCTCCCACAACCCGCACCCACCCACTGCGCACCCAGCCTCCCCACACCCCTCACCCAATACTTATCTCCGGACTCCGCGCCGACAATCTTCGTGGACTGGGAACACGCCTGCACTCTTCAAAGCCGACCGCGAACTGAGGAAATGCCGGTAAGCTGTATAATGGGCTAGATAGGAGGGATTCAACTTTATTACATATCTCGGGCATTTTTGGGAATTTTTGCACCAAATTTTCAACATGGGGTTTTTGGGACCCCTTCTCATGAATGATGTCACTGTCATGGCGTTATTCGGGCTCGAAGAGTGATTTCACAAGAGTGACGCGCAGTGACTGCTAAATCAACCTTCAGGACCAAATACCACCATGACAGTGACATCATTCATGAGAAGGGGTCCAAAACCCCATGTTGAAAATTTGTGCCAAAATTCTAAAATGACTGTTTAACGAGCGCATGCTATGCAGTTCCCTACGCAGGCTCGAAGTTCGTGAAATTTCAATATTTTCACTCCAGACTTTCAACATTGCCATTTCACCACACCATCTTATGAGTAGTACAGCTGTCATTTTCACATCTCACCCAAAATGTGTTTCCACCCTTGTAGTGCAGAATGGCGCAGTCGGTGTGCGAAATCAATGTATGAGACAAATTAAGAAAATTGCAGTGACACCATTCATGAGCAGAGGTCTTGAAATGGCTATGTTGAAAATTTGGTGAAAAAATTCCTAAAAATGACTGTTTTATGAGTGTGCGTTGCGCAGTTCCTACGCACGCTCATAGGTTTGCGAATTTTAAATATTTCCACCAGATTTTCAACATTGCCATTTTTCCACACTTTCTTATGAGTAGTACAGCTGTCATTTTTCACATCTCACCCAAATGTGTTTCCTTCATGTAGCGCAGCATAATGGCGCAGTCAAGCAGCGAACTCAGTGTATGGGACATATTAAGAAAATCACAGTGTCACTGTTCATGAGCAGAGATCTTAAAATGGCAATGTTGAAAATTTGGTGACAAATTCCTAAAATGACTGTTTTGACGTGTCGTTGCACAGTTCCCATGCCTTTCGTGGGTTGCGAATTTTCAATATTTCCACTCCAGATTTTCAACATTGCCATTTTTCCACACCTCCTTATGAGCAGTACAGCTGTCATTTTTCACATCCTGCCCAAAATGTGTTTCCGTCCATGTAGCGCACAATGGCGCAGTCGGTGTGCAACCTCAATGTATGGGACACATTAACAAAACCACAGTGACACTGTTCATGAGCACAGGTCTTAAAATGTCTATGTTGAAAACTTGGTGAAAAAATGCCTAAAAATGACTTTTAAGAGCGTGCGTTGCACAGTTCCTATGCATGCTCGTTAGTTTGCAAATTTAATATTTTCACTCTAGATTTTCAACATGTCCATTTTATTAAACTTCCTTATGAACAGTACAGCTGCAATTTTTCATATGTCACCCAAAATGTGTTTTCGCATATGTAGAGCACAATGGTGCTGTTGGTGTACGAAAGCAATGTTTAGGACAGATTAAGAAAATCACAGTTACACTGTTCATGAGCAGAGGTCTTAAAATGGCTATGTTGAAAATTTGGTGACAAAAGTCCATAAAATGACTGTGTTACGAGTGAGCATTGTGCAGTTTCCACGCATCCTCGTTAGTTCATGACTTTGTAATATTTTCAGTCCAGATTTTCACTAGTGGCATTTTTCAACACTTCCTTATGAACAGTACAGCTGCCATTTTTCACAACATGGCCAAAGTGTGTTTTCACACTTTCAGTGCAGAAGATGCGTGGTCGTTATGGGGAAATCATTGTTCGGCACAGATAAAGAAAATCACAGTGACACTGTTCATGATCGAGGCACCAAAATGCCTGAGTTGACAATCTGCTATAAAATATCCCAACCTACTTATATAACGGTGCGCACAGTTTCTATGTACGCTGTGACTTCACCATTTTTTAAATATTTTTACTAAACATTTGCAACATTGCCATTTTTACACTCCCATGAAAGAGTACAGCTGCCATTTTTACAGCCTGTTCGAAATATGTTTGCATCTGTGGTGCTAAATCCCGTAGTCACTGTGCATAAGCAGCTTCGCTACCACACTGATATTCCCCTGTTCGTGAGGTGGGGTCACAAAACAAACATGTTGAAGATTTGGAGTTAAAATACCAACGAATGCCTGAGGTATTAGACTTTCAACTAAATCGCCCAACCCTATATAGAATGACAGGAATCAGGGGTGTGACTTGGGATTCTTGCCTGTGATGCTCATACCATTCCACACCCTGCAGTCACTGAGAGGCATTGAGGTATGCCTTGGACTCTTCGTCCCCAAACTTCACCCCATTCTCTCCATATCACCATCTCACATATTTCGTAATGAAATGGGGTGCGCATAAGGCCAAAGACCCCAAAGACACGTGACACTTGTCAGTCTCTGCAGAGTGGGGTGTGGTGAAATGGCGTGGCCGTTATGCCTGACGACCCAAATGCACACCCCAATGCCTGTCACTCTCTGCAGGGTGGTGGTGGGGTTGGTTTCAGTTAAATACTTCACTGCCATTCCTATTACTCAGCTCTGTAACTTCTACACTACCACTGCCAATGCCAGTAAGCAAACATTCGGCATTGACAAATGCTAGTTGTTTTTGCAAGCTAGTGGACTTAATTCTGGACAGTGATTTAATATTAGATGGCAAGAGGCATAGGGTAGAGCTGTGGTTAATCAATAATTATGCTCCTCAGTCAAAATCTGCATGTACTGCATAGCCCTATTTACTGACATCAAACCATTCCTTTATATCTTGATGACACAGAAAAATATTATTGTTGCCATATTGGCCCTTGTAACAAAAGAACCAGATAAAAAGATGATGTGATTCCTTTTATTGGACCAACAAAGATGTTACAAAAGAAAACTAGGGCCAGATATTCAAAACTTTGCCACAGGACTAAACTAGTACTGCCCAGCATGCTAAATTAGCTCGGAACCAATAGCCCGCTATATTCAAAAGGGATAGCCCCGGTGCAAAACCTGCAGAATATAGCATGCTAATGAAGCTGGGCAAACTGGTCCACAGGTGCAGTGCTATATAGCTCAGGAAGTAAGACAGCACTGAATATAGCAACTGAGAGCAGAGCAAACTGCAACAGTGGCCCAGTGCACATAGAGATGGAGTTAGTGAATGCCAAACAACGTGAGCAACATGTGTGCTTGCAGAGAAGTGGTGCACAAAAACAGTGCAGTCCAAATACTGCAGAATGATGTAATAGAACAGTACAGTCTTGCGCGGCGCTAAAGCGTTTGCGCAGTGCTGCACGTTTGACTGGCGCAATCCCATTTGCCCCATGCTAAAGTTTGCCACATTCAATACTTCAATGCAAATGAGCCTACTCAGGCAATCCGAGGGCAAACAGCTACATTATCATCTCATTACAGCCTGCCTGGCATGTGAATTACCTGGTGCTATACCATGGTGCACACCGTTCCACTTGTAGGTCCAACTGGAATTACAGGATGGTAGGCACTTTCCTGGCTGTGCTCATAGCTCCACCTGTAGGTCTGACTGGGATTACAGGCTGGTAGCCACATTCCATGTGTGCTCACAGCTCACAGAACAATAGCTGCAGACTTGGTTTGGACACAGATGCAAAGACTAATATGGCCCAGGGGATCAGCACTACAGGAATGGATGGTTGTGCTGCATACTGCATGCCAGAGGCACATTGTTGTTCCTGCCACTGTGTTTATCAGATGGTACGGTACCATAGCAGGTGATACTGTGAGGTACACAGCAATACCTACAGTGTATCAGGGAACAGTGACTGGTGCTATCCACACAGTGACATGCACAGCTGGATGGTGTGTTCCAGCAGTGGACACCACAGTCATACTGTCCTGTGACCCTCATGTGCTGCACCAGTGGCATGGGATTCTCACAGTACCTTACACATGGGTGTCCGTGTGTGTGGGGAGCCTGGACAGGTGTAGGGCATGTTCCCCATGGGGAGGCACACATACCAACATACTGGCACACTGCTGTCAGGGGCATTACTGTTGGTGAAAGTTTGCACTGTGTGGATGGCCCCTGCTGTGTGGCAGTACTCACTATGTGGTGTGGCTTGGCCACCTGTACACTCTCCATTCCTTCAGTGCAGCATGTGTCTGCTGGATCATGTTGGTGCACACCAATGGGGGACATGGAGGTGTGTGCTGCATGGATGCACTGCCATGGTGTCCACTGGGCCAACCACTAATGCCTGGCATTGTTAGGACCGGTATCAGATGCTGGCAACATGGGCAGTGCTGTCTGTGTGCAGCATGTCTCAGCCATGTGTGTTTTCTGTACATTGTTCTGTCCCACCATGTTTACCGGGTGGGCACACTGGGCCACAGCCCACTGTCAGGAATGAACCAGAGATACCAACTGTGCGGCTGAGATGCAACGGTGTATGATACAGACATACATTGCACACAGCACACAATACACAAATGTCACATTAGGTACACATTACAGTACATTACATAATGAATAATGCATGGGGATATGTGGTTAACTCAGATGTTATGCAGATCCGAGGTGTATGATGCCTCGTAAACCCTGAGGGCGATGCCCATGGGGTTTCTCTCTGGGCATCACACATACCAAGAGTGTGCACAGCATCTGAGTTCCCCGACTTCCACATGTTTAATATGTAATATGCACTGCTGGTTAGTACTACGCAATAGTGACATTATGTACCTTGCGAGACTGTGCTGCTGTATCCATGCCCCCCGTCCTGGGTTTGCCCGGATTTAAGACTACCTTTTCATAGGCGGTAACTAGTGCCACACTCAGTATTGTGCTATTGTGCCGTGCGCCGCACTAAACGTTTGAATATTGTGTTGCGTCTGTATGCATGGTCCCGCCCATCACTTTGCCCCATGCATACATTATCTTTTTGTGCTGGCCCTAACGTGTTGCACCGGCACTATTACCAATTTTGAATATTGCAGTCCAGCGCTAACCCGGCACTAACCTGGTGCAAAGCTTTGAATATCCCGGCCCAGGAGCTTAAGCTTTCGGACTACACACAGTCATTCATCAGAAGCTACTGCCAGTTGTTTTGGAAGAATACATTCTATTAAAGACCAGATCATACATAACAAAACAGACAGAAATGTGATAAAAAGTCCCATTGGCCTAAAAATAGTATTTAAAAAGTCTACTTAAAACCATATAGAGAACACAGGCTGACTGCTATCAAGGAAATGCATTTCAAGGTCAGATGTCACAGAACAGGTAACTCCCTTCTAAAAAGAACTCACAAAACATACATGAGGTTCATTTTAAACTATGCATGTGTGTGTTTGTGTTTAGATAAGAAACAGAATCCCACTGGCCTAAACTTGCATTTAAAAATCATCCTGAAAAAAGGAAAAGGAAAACAGGTAGTTTCTTTGAAAACCCAGCCAAAACTGAACTTACTTGCTGAATTTTGAATAAAAAATCTGTATTTACTTGTTTCCTGATTGTTAAAAGTTAGTTTTACCGCTGTTTAGAGTGTAAAGGGCTAGAATATACTGTATGTGATTAAGCTCCTTTCTGAAACTTGTGTGTGCGCCAGACTTTAGGCGCCAAGAAATACACATCCCTGTGTACTGCAAATTTGGCTTTCCTACTGGTGCAGACAATCCTTTGTCCATGGCCAGCATTTAAACTTGTGCTTTTCCCTCTCTCCCCAGCCGAGATCAAGCTCTCCAGGGGCTTCCTGCCCCACAGGTGCAGGTCTCGAGACTGGGCGGTCGTATGCTTTCCACAGCCGCTGCCTGAGACCTCAAGCCAGATCTCTCCAAGCTCAAGGTACCGCAAAGCCACTAATTTCGCTGCAACCCACCCATCCCCCACCCCTCCACTTATTAAATACACCATTTCTCGCCCACTTCTAAAGCACGCCTATGAAGGTCTTCGCCAACCTCTCCAATTCTTTGGTTGTCCAATTAGAAATGCCCCTAACATAGCTAGCCGACATCATAGGTGCCTCCTGACACTACCACTGAGACTCCCTTGCCCTAAACTGTACTTGACTTTACCTCCTATTGTGTTGAACATGGGGGCCTGGATAGCACCCTTATGAAGGACTCCTCGCTAATATCTCTACTGATCATCCTCTGTTGTATCCAGGTAACATTTTACCCTCAGGAGCCTGTGCATGCAGAGACTGACCCCTTAAAGTCTTGTTCTCCGTGCACTGACTTACCCACTAGTTTTTTTTTGTGCTGTGCAGATAGCACTACTGTCTGAGCACAATCTGGGTACCTATTGTGATGGTACCCGTACTGAGCTGCCTCCTCAAGTTAGTCTTTTCATTCCATATTGTATCAGCCACCCTCTGCACATTTCGGTGAGGGTATTGCTTCACCTAGCATTATGGCGTTACACCCTTGGGGTAATGATAAGCTTACACAACATAACAAGAATCATAAGCATTCCAGGGCCAGGCTTTTCTAACTAACGTTTGATGCCTTAATGAAGTTGCTACTACTATTACTGATATGCTCGGGTAACATCGAATTAAACCCTGGTCCCATCTCTCACTCCTCTCTTCTCTGTCAGATAAGGCCACTCTTAAAGGAATGAATTTCTAGCATGTCAATGTCTGTAGCCTCCTAAAAAAGTTCACTATGATACAGGCGTGGATCAGCCATACTCAACCTGATGTCCTAGTAATATCTGAAACGTGGCTTAGGTCAGCCTCCCAGGATAGAGAGATTAGCATCCCCTCCTACCAGCTATTCAGAACTGATAGACCTACTAGGGGAGGTGGAGTGGCAATATACATCAAGGAAAGGTTCACCATGTGCCGCATGGATTCATCCTCTTAAAAATGAGTTTGAATGTCTGACACTCAAGACTGAATCATCCACTTCTCTGGCCATTAGAGTGATTGGTTGTTATAGACCCCCATCTGCAGGAACACTACTCCTAGCACACCTTGGTAATGTCATTGAGAAAGAGAATCTTGAAACAATTATACTTGGGGACTGTAATTTTGACTGGCTCGCCAAGGCTGCCTCACCTCTAAACACCTTTTGTGATGCTCATGGGTTAGTGCAGCTAATTCAAGAACCTACACTTCCTAATAAAAAGAACCCTTGTAATAGCTCATTATTGGGTATTATATTAGTTGATAAGCCGCATCTTTTCACGTACGCTGGAACCTTCTTCGTTGATGCCACTCACCGTTGTTTTGTTGCTGCAGTTAGGTTGCTGCACCACACAGGCCCCTCGACCAAATTCATCACTAAAAGGACATGGTGCAACTTCGAAGTGGCCGCCTATACATATGAACTGGGACATTCGCCATGCTGGCAAGACTTTTACCTAGCCACCAAGGTCAACACGGTGTACGACATCTTTAATGAAATTCTAGTAGGAGCCCTAGATGCTCATGCCCTGATGGTAAAAATACGAGTAAAAAACAAAACTTGTCATTGGTTCACACCTGAACTGAAAACCGCCCTGCTAGGCAGGGATAAGCTGTGGAAAAAGGCGTGGTAGATGAAGCTGGACGCAGACTGGTGTCAATTTAGGAAGGCATGTAATGCATGTACAAAAATGGTCAGAGATGCCAAGGCATCATTCTGTCTCAGGGAATTGTCTCTGCTGCAAAGTGATCCTCTAAATTCTGGAGGACAATCAAGGATATGTCCAGTTATACACCAGGTAACTCCTTGCCACCAAAAATCACATCTGAGGGGAAAACCATATGTGATAAACAGGGGATCTTAGAAGCTTTCAACAATCATTTTGCCACAGCTGGACTAGCCTTTGACAAATCTCCTGCAGCCCTGGTCCACTCCCAGCTAAGTGCCCCTTGTGTAGACACTACTGCCACGATACCCAGCTTCTCTTTCCAACCTGTATTATTGAAGGAAGTCGAAGATTTAATACTTCGGTTGGATGTAAAGAAGAGTGCTGTAGCTGATTCCTTGGATCCCTACTTTATAAAAATCATTTATCATGTCCTTGCTGTTCCTATCACCCATCTATTTAATCTGTCACTGTCCCAAGGGTCCCTTCCTATAATTTGGAAAAGTGCCCATGTTATCCCGTTGTTCAAATCTGGGGATGCCTGCATCCTCAACAACTATAGATCAATCTCCTTACTGCCAATGTTGTCTAAGCTCCTGGAAAAGGTTGTCAGCAATCAACTTAGACCCTATTTGGAAGTCAACAACTTGCTAAACCCTATGCAATCGGGCTTTAGGTCTAAACATAGCACTATCTCGGCCCTTGCCAAAGTAACAAATGACTGGTATAGAGATCTAGACAGCAAAAACTTTGTCTGTGCAGTATTCCTAGACCTTAGTAAGGCCTTCGATACTGTGGACCATAGCCTGCTAATCTCTACTCTGAAGAGCATAGGTCTTGACTCAGCATCCTTGAACTTGTACCTGGTAGGATGCCAGCAACAAATCAAATCTGAGGGGGAGTTCTCCCCACTCAAACCTCTTCTGAGGGGAGTGCCACAAGGATCCATATTTGGTCTGCTGCTCTTCGCAATCTATGGAAATAATATTGATGTGAAGCTGGCCTGCTGACGCAGCAGTTGGATTTCCGCTTGTGACGCCGATGACCTGGGTTCAGGAACGGATCCAGGTCATCGGAGGGATGGCCGGGGGGGGAGAAAGATTAAGCGTCCCTAGGACTGCTCTCCTTCTCCAGGGGAAGGGGGGGCTATGTGCTCAGCACAGGAGTGACACCTGGCGAAGGCTGGGTTTGTTGCCCTGGACCAATGCAAGGTTGAGTATCTCTGGGGCTGGACAGATGCCGGCATCATTGCACATCTCTGACCCAGCTTACAGGGGACAAAAATCCTCCATGCCTGCCGCCTAGATGAAGCCCTGTCTCCGGGCTTTGATTAGCCTCCAGGTCCCAAGCTCTCCCAACAGATACCAGTTTTGCGGTACTGGAGCTTCCATGGTGCCGTGACTCTGCCCCCTGAGGGGTAAGCCAGGGATAACTGGGGGAGCACACGAAGGCTTAGTAGGAGGTGGAAGCCACAGGGACGCCATGACTAGGGCAGAAACACTGGTGGCAGGCAGGGGACAAAAAAGTAGTACAAATATAAAAAAAATAATGACAATATTGATGTGGGTATCAACAAGGCAAAAATACACCTGTTTGTGGATGACACAGTGGTTTACATAAGTGTTCCGACTGCCGAAGCAGCCTGTGTAGACCTACAGGAAGAATTCGACCTACCTTCATACTTAGCTTATCCACAAAAAGCTCCTTTTAAATGCAAAAAAAAAAAAGCAATGCTGTTCTCTCCCTATAGCCGTGTGACAAACCCTGCCAGCTCTGGGTCACTACCTCTGATCTCCACAATTCTGGAAGAAAAATTGGAATTTATCCCAAAGTTAAATACTTAGGAGTATGGTTAGACCAGAACCTCTAATTTTCTGAGTATGTTGAAGATCTGGCTAAGAAGCTAAGACAGAGGCTGGGTCTATTCTATAGAATTAGCCAGTTCCTCACCCGTGATGCCAAACTATGACTAGTCCAATCTACTTTTCTCTCCCTAATCGACTATGGAGATTTTCTATACAGTCACTGTAACAAAGCCTCGCTCATCAAATTGGACACGCTTTATCATAGGGCCATCAGGTTCATTTCCGGTCTTCCCTTCTCTACTCACCACTGCTTATTGTAGAAAGCTGTGGGATGGTCATTGCTTACATTCAGGCAAGAAAGAAATGTAGTCATTTGGACCTACAGAGCTATCTTAGAAAGGCTCCCACATTATATTTCTGAATGTCTTCCATTAAGTGAGCTGGGACCGTACGGCTTAAGGAGTGCCTCTTATATCTCCCTTTGCATCCCTAAAGCCGCCACCCGCTATGGCAGAATGGCCTTTAGCTTTGCAATGCCATCCTTGTGGAATAAAATGCAAAAACTACTGAAATTAAGCTACCTCCAAAGTATTAATGCTTTTAAGTCATTATATGCTCAAGGTGTGTGTGAACCATGCAACTGTTTCCCCGGCTCCTAATTGCTAACCAAGGATAGGTTGCTCCCCTAAATTCGGCCCCAACCATGATTGGCCTTACCCCTGGCTAATCTGCACGTTTTAATTATCCTTATGAACTTTTCACTTTCCGGTTACTGTACCCCTCTTGCGTGACATAGGTAAGTCTTACAGGGGCATCTGCACCTAAACTCAAAATCTCTAGCCCCCGGGTGGTTGCACCATCACAAGCCACCCTCTGAAATCACTCGCCTGGATTCTTCTCCAGCAAAGCACTGCTAGAGCTGCCAACCAATCGGACTGTGAGTGCCTTCCAGCCCTTGCTCCTGATTAGCTTCTGCAGTTCTCTTCAGCGATCCTTCCAATTTCGGCACAAATCGAATGGTCTGATAAAATGACTATAACCGCTCCCTTCCCTGACTGATTTGATCCTTCCCCAAAGCTTAGAGTGTAATTATCGGGAGTATGAGTGATTATGCTCCTCTTTGAATCTTTGCCTGAGACTGGATCTAGGTGCCCTAGCGTATTCATTTCTTCCCTACTTTGTGACCTTCCTGTGGCCTGATGGTCCATTGGACACGGACAGCCAGCGCTAGCACCTAGTCTTGGAAAAGTATGTGTTGTAGGTGCTGTCCCATCTGTTGCCTCAGTACCTCGCTCACACCTTCTACCAGCAAGCCGCGGTACAGCAGCCTCCCAGTCCCATTGTAAGCACTCCCTGGGGCTGCTGTGATAGTGCCTGGCAGGCTGCCTGCCCCCCTCAGACCTAACTACACCTGCTTTACTCCCCTGTGAAGTGTGTCAAGAGAAAAGCTGTTATCACCCATTCTGTCTGACTGTTATGATAGCGATACCTAGGTCTAGCGTCTGTTCTTTTTAAGAATATTACTGTAGCATTACCCATCTCTGTATCCCTGTGGACTTGCCCATTCCCACTATTCATACTGTTCACTTGTCTTATTGATGATCCAAAACTAACTGTTATGCTATGTAAGGCTGTGCACTCTGATTTGCACTTCTACTATGTTTTATTCCTACTGTAGATATAGCTGTTTGTAATATAATCTGGACTTAACCAGGTCCATCTCGTAAATGAGCTTGCTCAATAATGTTCGCCTGGATAAATAAAGACTTGATTGATTGATCGATTGAGGTAGAGTCTCATCCAAAGTAAAGCATTTCAAGATCAAAGCTGCAGAATGAATAACTCTTTATCCGAGAGAAAACACAACTAAATTCAATTAAGACATTGCCTGTGTGTGTTAATGCATACATTTGAAAATAACTGATTTCAACCCCAAGTTAGGATAGGTTAAGAAATTATAGTATATAATGTTAAGAAGTCTTTTAAATAAGAAATTACTTTTATGTATGGCAATTGGTGGGTTTAAAGATAGGCTTCCCTAGTGTAAACAATAATTATTCACTAGCTGTTTCACACTTTCAAACAGTGTTAGCCCTATTAGGAGATGCATGCCCTCAGCCCTGTGATCAACTAGCCAATATTGTTCATGAATATTAAAACCTATACTGCTCAACCATGATTCCTCTGCAACTTTGTACCCAATGCCAAGTGTTAGTGTACAATTAAAAATCAAACCTAACAAGGACTCCCTAGAAGTGAGATACTGTATTCTAGTGTGTCAAGGTATTGAAATGTGTCAGCATATATCAAATCTTCTGTATATACAATAACAGTTTTAGAAATCTGAGACAAAAACTGAGGGAATCTACTACCCGCCACCATGCCTTACAAACCCCCTCATTTTTTTTTTGTTAAAACCAATGTATTGATATCTAATTAGAAAGTATAATATATCCATTATGTATTATGGGTTTGTAGTCAAATGCAGTGTGTTATGCACTGATGATTTCCTTGTACAAAAAAGGGGCACAAGAAGATACAATTAGCCTCCTAAACAAATAGTAAGATATTTGCAAACATTTTGGGAAATATTTTCAAAGGAGATGCACTGGTGCATCCCAAGAAATGTGCCACAGTGTGATATTGAAAGAGCAGGGGTGCACAGCGCAAATCCAGATGCGCTGCAATGCAACTATAATGTATGCAGCGCATCTGGAGGGAGGTGTTCTCATGAATGTGCCATACATCTCCATATTCAGACCAAATGGGTGGCGCATGTGTGGTGCATCTCCAAAGATGTGCTGCCCAAAGACAGGCATAAAAGGAGGTGGCCTAAGTGCAAGACACACACTGGCAGCCAGCAGAACAGCAGGAGGCAAACAATGGATGGGTCAGCATTACTCGTGGTGGAGGTAATGAGGGTTATGAGAAGACAGACAGAACAGCAACATGGCCATGGAAGGGCCCATAGGTGGTATGCCCAACAGAGATGGTACGATGCCCATGTCACCTATGAACAGCTGACCGACACAGAGATTGTGGGCCGTTACTGACTCAACAGGGTTATTCTGAGACAGCTCTGTGAGCTGTGCCATGATGAACTGCAGGCACCCAACAGAAGGAGTCATGCCATGTTGATGGAAACAAAGGTGACAGCAGCAATGTGCTTTCTCGCCAAGGGCACCTTCCAGATACCAGTGGGTGACACCACTGCGATCATACAGCCTGCCATGTCCTGCCTGCTCACACAATTCCTCAATGCTCTGTTGTCATATGTTTCAGAGTTCATCCAGCTTCCTAGCACACAGGCAGAGCAGACAGAAACCATGCAGTAATTCCACAGGGTGGCATGCATGCTGGGCATGATAGGGGTCATTGATTGCACCCATGTGGCCATCAGGACACCACCTGGTCTGGATGGTGTAGCATACATGAACTGGAAGGGTTACCATTCCATCAACTGCCAGGTGGTATGCAATGCCACAGGGTGCATTACCAATGTCTGCACCATGCACCCTGGGAGTACACATGACACCTTCATCTGGCACCAGTCGGCCTTGTGCCACTGGTTTGAGGTGGGGACATCCCCACCAGCCACCTAGTGGATGAGCTGGGCAGGATTCCATGCTCACATCACATACTTCATGGCACAACGCACAGCTGGTGGTAGTGCGGGGGGTGGGGAAGAGTGACAGAGACAGTGCAATGGCAAACAGCCATGTTGAACCGTGGAACCTGGGGTTCAGCTGGACCAGGACACACAGATACAGAGGCAGTGGTGTGTAAGTCCACAGGGTGAGTAGGGCAGGGGTGCTGCACTGTAGGCACATGTGGCAATGTGAGAAGCAACAGATGCCCCCAGCCACTTCCATTGTCCAGGACATGGACGAGCACAATGGCTGGACAGAACAGTGGCACGGTGCCCACACAAGCAGGGATGGGGCCCACATTGGCCCAACCATGCCTGACTACAAGCAGGACATAAATGTGGGGTCCCAGAATGGCGGTACAGGGACTGAACAAATGGGGAGATATGAATGGCACCCAGGTGGACAGGCAGTGGCAGCATAGTCGGGCAAGGGGGGGTGGCAGCTGTGTCAGGCCATGCGCACACCTGAGTGAAACTAACACATGTCTCTATCCCCCAGGTGACAGTGCATACCCCCTCCAGCCATGGCTGCTCACCCTCATACGATGGCCCAGTAGTGAGGCCGAGGAACGCTACAATGAGGCACACACCACAACATGCAACATCATCGAACATGTGTTTGGCATGCTGAAAATGCAGTTCAGGGTGGGGGTGGGCAGTCAACCCTGGAGAGGAGGAACCCACGATTAGCCGCAAGGGCACGGTGGCATAGGGACACCATTGTGGGGGAGCACTTTGCCAACTGGAGGTGAGTAACCCAGGAGGAACCAACTGGGCAGCCAGTCACACACACACACACACACACACACACACACACACACACACACACACACAATAACCCAGGGTGGGGGAAGGACACACACACACACACATAGGCAGACACTGCACAGCAGCTGCAGAGTGCACTACAGAGCGCACACAACCATGCACAGGAATCCAGTACAGTATCACCAAGGACAGGGGGACACAGTATCAATGTGGAGACTGGCATGGATCAGAGGGTGTCTGCCGGCACACATGCATGGCAGACACAGTGCTACACTCATTACGCTCATGCCACACAGTACAACACTACTGCCCCCTAAACATGTCCATTTCCACACACAGACAGCAATAGCAGGTGTGACACCTGGGTATGCGTGTGCCACAGCATGAGACCTTGGCCACTGCTAGCCTGGTGTGTGGTCAAGAATGGCAGCAGGGTACCGGTGACATGCCATCTGCACTCAGCAGGACTCAGCATGAGCCAGTATGGCTGCCACGGCCATGTGGGCAGCCACACCTTGGCTGGGCGAATGCCACAGGCAGGTCATCAGTCAGAGAGGGTGAAGACTCCACCCTGGCAGGGGTTAACTCAAGAGACCACGTTCCAGTGCTTGTGGGTGTTGCAGTCCCAAAGTCCAGATGGGATCCAGGGGTGTTGGGGATGATGTTGGCCGGGGATAGAGTTAGCATCAATGGAGCCACCCGACACCATGCACTGGGGGTGCTCATGATACTGAACAGGGTGCAGCAGGAACTCTTGTGACCATGAGACACCAGGGAAGCAAAGCTCACCACAATGGCCTGTGCAATCCTGTCCAGTGCAGCGGTCATGATCACCTGCAGTTGGCGTAATTCGTCAAGCAGCTGCATGTGTCTCATGGCACCATGCTTATCCATGTGTCCACCTGCACCCGCAGACCACGTAGCTGGTGGTGGGGTGTGTACTGGGGAGGTACATATGTGGGCATAGGACCACCTGCACTCACAGACCATGTAGCTCCTCCCTGAGTGCTGCCTGGCCTACCACGTGTCCCACAGGAGTCGGATGTGGTCGTGAAGCCTGTCAATGGGTGATGCATTGGGAAGGGGGGCTGATTGGTGGGGGGTTCCCGGCCTGCTGTGCCACGTCCCTCATCTGGGAATTCCTCACAGGAGGCTGCTGTTGGGGTGGGAACTGTGCACGGGCATGCAAGGCGGACTCTGGGGCAGGCTGGACATGGTCCCCTGCCAGCTCTTGTAACACCACAGCATCCTGCTGGACAGTGTAGGCAGTCTCAGGCCCCACAGCAGCGCTGCATCCCCGGCCACCCCCAGCCACTGCAGTAGCTGGTGGCGGGGGGGTGCACTGGGGAGGTACATATGTGGGCATAGGTACTTGCAATAGACCTCCAACTTCTGATATAGATTATACTTTATCCCTAACAAAAAAAATATCCTCTCTGGCTACAAATGGTACAGTCCTCATTTTAAGGGATTTCAATCTACCAACAATTGACTGGGAAACCTTGACTGGTAGCTCTCAACATGATAAACTTTTTCTATCAACAATTATAGATCTGGGTCTGGTTCAATTAGTTAAGGAACCATCTCGAGGGAATAACATCTTAGACTTACTCATCACTAATGATGAAAATAAAATAAATAATCTTACTGTTACAGACCCTCTGGGCAGTAGTGATCACATGGCTGTACAGTTTTCTATTACTTATGGTTCTTACACTCTAAACAATAAACTTATGATCAAACAATATAATAAGGCAAATTTTTCTAAAATTAATGAAAATCTTAGCAACATTGATTGGGCAAAAACGCTTTCATCACTAAACACTGAAGAAGCATGGACATACCTTAAAAAAAAAATTTATGATCTTGAACATCAGTATGTTCCAATAAAAAATAAATATAATAAAAAGGGAAAGATACCCTTGTGGTTTAATAACACCATTAAAAAACAAATTAAACTTAAACAATCACTTTTTAAAATCCTAAAAAACTGTGCTATCAATGCTAGAGAGGAAGCATTACACAAATACATAAAATCAGTTAAGGATTTAAAAAATTCTATAATCACAGCAAAACGAAATCTCGAATTTAGAATAGTGCATACAAAAGATTCTCATAAATCATTGTATTCTTACCTTAATGAAAAAAAAGGGAATAATAGATCAGTAGGCCCAATAGTTATTAAAGATTCAACAATTGTTTCCGAATTTGAAACGGCAACAGTATTAAATGATTACTTTTGTTCTGTTTTTTCCCAACCGGATAATTGTACTCAATCTTCAAACTTTACTACTTGTCCACATGACTATGATATTTCCCCACATAATGTAATGACTGTACTTAAAGCAATAAATAAAACTACCAGTCCTGGCCCTGACAATATTAATGCCAAATTTTTGTTAGGTACACTTGATACCATTACCTTACCACTTACTATAATATTTAACAAATCCCTACAAGAAACAAAAATCCCAACAGATTGGCTCTCAGCTATTGTCACCCCTATCTTTAAACAAGGGACGCGTTCCAAAATTGAAAATTAAAGACCTATGAGTCTTACATCCATTCCTTGCAAAGTGATGGAGAAAGATATTAAAACTATCATTGAACATGAAATGGTCTCCTTAAATATCATAGATACAACTCAGCATGGATTTAAACAGGGTTACTCCTGTACTACTAATTTACTCACTTTCTACGAATATGTAAGCAAGCATATGGGCAATAATATTCCCATTGATGTTATTCTATTGGACTTCAGTAAGGCATTTGATAAGGTATCTCATGCAATTCTGGTGAACAAACTCACTCATTTGGGTTTCTTTCCAGTAATTGTTAGCTGGGTCCACTGCTGTCTGACTGGCAGGACACAGAGAGTCAGAGTGTGTGGTGTGTTGTCTGAGAGTGGAGAAGTGACCAGTGGTGTCCCACAGGGCTCTGTCCTGGGACCCACTTTGTTTAATTTATTCATTAGCAATATGAATATAAAATCAACAAACATTGTTACCAAATTTGCCGATGATACAAAACTAGGAGGAAGGGTGGATAATCAAATAAACCAAGAAATACTCAAGCAAGATTTAACCACCATTGAGCATTGGGCAATAATAAACAAAATGCACTTTAATGAAAATAAATGCTCGGTATTACATATGGGAAATAATAATCCTAGACAGATGTATATGCTCAATAATATAAACATTAAATCAGTTACTAGTGAAAAAGACTTGGGAATTTTGGTAAATTGCAAACTGTCATCTAAAGATCACAGTAACAAAGCTGCTAATATCGCAAATTCCTTGCTTAGACAAATAAATCATACTTTTATTTCTAAAACAGAGCAGTGTATAATTCCTTTATACAGATCCCATATTCGGCCATATATGGATTATGGGTCGCCATTTTGGAGCCCTTATTTAATTACTGATATTAATAGGATAGAACAAATACAACACAGAGCAACAAAAATGGTTCCTTACTTATCTCACTTAACTTATGAAACGAGATTAAAAAAAACGGGTCTATATTCACTTGAACAAAGAAGGGTAAGAGGTGACCTTCTTCAATTATTTAGGATTATGCAGTCCCCAGCCTTAATGGACTCATGTGGCATCTCTTATGCAGAAAGGAAGATAGTACCAAGACTACATAATAAACAGTTAAATATTGTAAAGGCAAGAACAAATAAAAGACAACACTTTTTTTCTATCAGGGCATCTAAACTGTGGAATAATCTACCACAACATTTAGTGGAATGCCCAAATATCACTGTCTTTAAAAATCAATTGGATAACTGGCTTTTGGACTAAAAGTATCTTGGGAAACAATATCCCACAAAGTGGGGGACAATCCCGATGGGCCTAGGCCTTCTTTTATCTCTAATACCAAGTAACCAAGTAACCTGCGCTGCCTATTGCTGCCTGTGTGTGTACTGAGCCAGTGGTAGGGTTGGTGCCACCTGTGTGTCCCCCATCTGTGTGGCATCATCACCATCATCATCCTCATCATCCTTTGTGGCTGGTACAAGCAAGGTGATGTCATCCTCCAACAGAAGACCGGACAAGGGGTCATCATCAGCCAGCCCCAGTAGGTTCAACAGCATGTGTGTTGAACCACAGTCTTCAGCACTGGCCATTGCTCCAGAGGATGTTGATGGCATGGCCCTGTCCTCCGCTGGTGCCATGGGATGGGCACCAGGCTGTAAAGCACCCCTGAGGCATGTCGGAGCTGAAAGGCAGAAAAGAAAGCATGGTGAGTGACACATGGCTGTAACACAGGTAGGTAGCTAGACGTGGGGAAGGGGTGTGTGCATGTGAACCACAGGTGTCCCTGTGCCACCACACAGGCCTGGGACTACCATTGTGGCCTGTGCAGCCAAGCACAGTGGTGGTGTGAAACATGCATGTGTGCTGTGGTGCGCACTCATGACAGTGTGTGGCACAGGGCCACAATGGACTGGCTACGGCCAGGCCAATGCCCCTCCCTGGTTCTGCCACAGATACTGCCACCCTACTGTGGACCAGCTGATTACTTTAGTGGGATGGTGCAGGGGCCCCTCTGTGGATGGTTGGGTGGCACTGCACATGACATGGAGGCCCCCCATGGGCATACATAGCCACCTGCTGCCTGTGTTGTTGGGCCACCCCACCCTGGGTCCTGCGGCATACCATTGGTCATGCACAACAGCACACAGGGCAGCATGTGGACTCATGATATGGCTGTGCACTGCCAGCATCCCTGCATGGCACACTCTGGACATGGTTCTGGTTCCTGTGTGGCATACCAGGTACATCTGTTACTGGCACACGCCGCACTCCATAGGGGGTGACACATGCATGCTCACAGTGTTGCGATGGGCTGGCCCCAGTCTGGAACCCCCCAGAACACCCTCCACAGATGCCCAGCTCATGGAGGCCACAATCAGCTCCTCACTGGGTGTGAGGGTGGGTGCAGTGGAGGTGTCCCCACCAGTCTGCCTCATGGAGGCCTGTATGGTGGCCAGTTTTTCCTTGGCCCTCCACTTGTCACTGGTCATCTACTTCATGCACTCCTGTGGAGTGCAGTTGTACCTCCCATAGGCACTGATGTACACAGCCTCCTCCTCCCAACCCTTCGACCTCTCCTGCCAGGTGCCTTTCTTGCCCGTGAGCAGTGCCTCCCTTTGGAAGTAGGCCTCCACCAGGGCACACTGCTCGTCATGTGTGAAATTGGGCCTCCACCTCTTCTGCTGCTCTTCCTCAGCATCGGACATCTTGTTTCCTATGGACAGGAATGGGACAAGCATGAGCACATGTCCAGGATGATCTGGAGCTTAGCAAAGTCCCACAAAATGCAGGGTAAAAGAGGCTGTAGCAAGGGGAATGTAAACAAACCTACCTTACAGGCTGCAGTCCCTGTCAGTTACCTGTGGTATGGGGTGGTGCTTTAGTGGCCCATCTCATGTAAATGAGGTGTGGAGCAGCCTGTAATGAGATACCAAATAGTTGACTTAGGCCTGGATTAGATAATGAGGTGATTAGCATATCCTGGCTGAATATTGCAAATTTGCTCCAGGCCTATCTCATTTTGGGCAGCGCATCTGAAATGTGCTATACATCTCCACATGGTGCATTTTCTGCACATGCACAATACACCATACCGTAGTTGACATGTGTAGTGGAACATGTCCGACGTTACTTGCTGCGTATCACAAATCTCCCTGTGTTGTGCCATTGCCCTCTATTGCACATGTCTGTGGACATGCACCATGTGGTTGGCTGCAAGTGTGGCATTGTCTGCTCTCAACAAGATGGCGCTTGTGCGCGGTTATATGGGCAGGGTCACTGGGCCATGACCCCATTCTCCTGCCCAGCCTTTTGCTACTGCGCATGTGCGGTGCTGCGCAGTTGGTGTCACTAGCGTATCCTTATTGTGCATGTGCGAGTCATGCAGTGGAGTGCGTGGCAGGCCTATCACGCAACAGGCGGGGTCCAGCCACTCATTGTGCAGACTGCCATAGTGAACTATTGGACATCTCAGCTGCCTGAAAACTGTAGAGATGGCACGTGTGACTGAGGGCAGACCCAGGGCACTAAATTGGAGCAAGGTGGATGTGGCCAATCTGGTGGCACGTGTTGCCCCCCCCGGATGGGTGTTTGTTTGGTGGGGAGGAACTGCAGGAGGCATGGGCCCAGGTGTGGGCCCATGTGGCAACCCAGCTGGAGCACCAAACTGACACCCCCAGAACTGGACAGCAGTGTCACCACTATTATGGGGACCTCAGGTGACGGGATCCAGAGAGGCTCCGGAGGCTGTGTGAACTGGCCCGCATGAGGGAGGTGTCATGCTCAGGTAAGTATGCGCTGTGTGCATTCATTCTTCACCTGATCTTGGGGGTTTGTGGGTATGCAGCAGGTGTGTGTGTGTCCCTGCCCACATGATCACCATGACCCTGGTTGCAGGGCCGGGCTATTGCTGCCATGCATGCCATGGGTTGCCCTGTGTGGACTGGTGGTCCACTGTGCTGTTGCCATGGCACTGTGCCTCCACATTGTCTGTGGCCCCTCAGCAGGGCACACATCATGCTGCTCCATGCTGCATTATGTCACTGTTTGGGGGGGGTTTATATGTTCCAGCATGCTGCTCACGGTGCTGTTCCATTGTGTTTCCCTTGCAGATTGGGAGGAGCATCAGCAGGCCAGGGCAGGGGCTGAGAGGAGGTCTGGAGCCACTGGAGAGGGCAATACGGCATGTGGCCAATGCAGTTTGGCAGGTAAGTGTACTGCATGTGCTGCCTGTGTGTGTACATGAGGTTTTGTGGAGGTGCATTGCCCACAGTGGGCCGTTGCCTGTTTCTTGTGCATGTTCACATGGTGGCAGTCACTCACACACATGGATTGTTGTGTCAGCAGTGTGTGGCAGTCCCGCTGTGCCCATGGCACCTGTGTATTTGACCCCAGTTGCTGTGTCTGGTCCTGGCTGTGGGTGTTCACTGGTGCTCACATGGGTCATCTCAGGTCCTGCGTGATTGGTGCCCATGGGTGGCAGGTTCCCACGCTGTGAGGGACATGGCCACATGTCCCTTGGTGACATCCTCTACCTGTTCACCATGCCACTTCCCATTCACTGAGTGGATCTGTTTCTCAGCATGTTGCTGGTGTGTGCTGTGCATGGTGGGTTGACTGCCCTCTCCATGGGGCCAGCCAGCATCAGGCATGCACATCCAGCTCATTGGTGGGGGGCTGTGCCTGTGTGGGCTGTGGTACTGAGTACGTGTTCTGTTTCCCCACCATAGGTTGTCAGGATGCCAGAAGAGCCCAGCAGAGGGGTCATGTGGTGGCAGGTGGCTGGCTGATTTCATCCCAGGATATTCTGATAGCCATCTTCCAGTGCCAGGGGACTATTTTGAGGGTGGCCTGTGAGATCCTGGCCCAGTTGAGGAGGGGCAGCCAGCAGAGACAGGGCCAGGTGGACCATTGCCAGGGGCACTATGCCTCTGGCATTGTGGACTTTTCATTTTGTAAATAACCCCATTTAGCCCACCCCAACCCCCACATTCCTCTTTGTACACAGTTCTACCCCTGCATTCCCTGTTCCCCTTTTCACCCTCCTCCACACCCCTGTTACTGTCAATAATTGCTGTAGACTTCTCACTGTTGCAGGGAAGCAAACGCATACCTGTGCTCTCTACAAGCAATCCAACTGGCTCAATCTAAATAATAGACTTGTCAACCAGACCTGCCTACTGGCTAAGAAAATTTGTCTTAACTTCACACCCTCGGCAACTCGTGCCTTAATGTTGCCTGCAGTCACTGCACATTTTACGCGCAGTTCCCTCAAGCCAACATTTATCATTCCATTCTGCTGTACCAACCAGGCTCAACTTGCTTTCCACACCAGTGCCCCCCTGCTGCTAAACAACCTTCCCTCTGAAATTGCAGCTGAAAACAAGCTTGGCCCATTCAAGCATAAACTCTGCCAGCACCTCACTGACCTCAGCAGTTGTAACTGCTCCGCCTAGGCTTGCAACTTTGTTTCACCTCTCCCTCCTCTTCTCTCCTCCCTTGCTACCCTCCCCACTTCTCTCCACTACTCCATCCTCTGCTACTCGCTGTCTCTCTCCCCCACCCCCGCCTACCATTCTACCCCTCTCACCTCCCAATTACCATTCCACCCCTCTCCCACTCCTCCTCCTGTCTCCCCTTCCCTATTACCCTATCTCCTGTTGCTCCACCCCAGACTACCTAGCACTTATCTTTCTGTTCTTGCACTTATGACAATGTCAAATCCTTGACTGCCTACCCCTTTTCCCCACCCATCCCCCTCTTATCCCCCACCCCTTGCTCCACTTATGTCACCCCAGGATGGTTTTTACCTGTATTTGTGTCTTGCTATATATACACACCCCTGTATTGTTAATTGTGCATTTATATTTGCCACTGACTGTTTGCTATTTGCTACTGTGCTAGTCTATACACATGTACTGTCTTTGGCTACTAAGTTAACCTCCTGACATGTATTGTATCTTACCTCTGCTTACTTCTGTGTTAACCTCCTGACCCTGTATTGTATCTTACCACTGTTTTGTTTGCACCCATTGCTGAGGTGGAACCTTTGTAAAAGAACCCTTGGTTCAAAGGTATTTGTAATCCTAGTAATAAATAAATAAATAATTTTACTGACTGCCATCTTAATTGTTATTCTTGTTGGTTGTTTTGTTGTTATTCTTGTTGGGTGTTATTAAATATTTTTTGATGCTAACAGCCTGTATCTGTGATCATCACTGAACTGTTGTTACAGTCACCTGTTGTGCTGCATGATTGGCACAATGCCCCTTGCTTACCGATGCCCATTTGTGTCTGTGCCTTGTCACAACCATATGCCCTGTCCTCCTTGTTTTACCTCCACTGTGTTTGTCACGCTGTCCCCTGGGCCACCTCTGGGGTGTCCATCAGTGCTGTTCACGTTGTCACTTGCACATAGCCCTGTTCTAATGCTGTGCATGCCTCTGCTGTTTTTCAGTTCCCTGTGCTACTGTGCTGTGCTGTCGACAGTCCTGTGTACCTGTGGGCATGTGCCACCACTGCAGCCTACAGCCACCAGCCTGTGTGTCATTCTGCCTCTGGACCACTGTGCCTGTGTTGTGGCTACCATGACTGCCCTGCTTGGTTCCTCTGCACTGTTGTCACGGTGCATGGCTGGGCCATACAGTCCATTGGGTCTCTGGTGCTGGGGCGCTCCATCCCTGCCCTCCTGTGTGCCATGCCCATTGTGCTTCTTTGTCCCCTGGGTTGGTGGTGCATGTGTGGTGACTTGCATTGTGCCTATGGGGGCTGGGTCTGTGTCCATTGTGCACTTTGGCAGTGCCTTTCTCCTCCCCTTTTGCCTTGGGATGCTTCCCTCCCTGTTTCAGCTGTTCTACCTCACTCATTTCCCATTTCACGTCCTTCCCTGTAGCTCCACTGTCCCATGCCAGGTTGCTCCTTTTCTTGTATTCAGTCCTGCCCAGATGCTCTGGCACATTTCCAGGTGCACCGCACATTTCAGGATGCGCTATGGTGTATATTTGGTATATTCAACCTGAGATGCACTGGCGCATCTCACTGCGCATCTTCTGAATATTGCAATATTTTGTGATGGTGCATCTCAGATGTGCGGAGCAAACACTTGTGCCCTTTCCAGGTTCATTTTTGAAAATAGGGCCCTTTATGTAAAAGAATGACCTTGGTAGAAGGGTAACTACTAAACCAGCATCAGGCCTGCTCTGTACCTACCAGGAAAATCCAGGATAATAGTTTTCTATTAAGGGAACAGTTTGAAGCAGGTAATCAGCAATACTTATTGGGTATCATTATGTCTATAGACTAGGGAAAAGCATTTGACACCATTTCACATACCTATTCATTTCCAGTGTTACTGTTTGCTTGTTTGTTAGATTGCTACAAAGCACCCTTCCAGGGCTCAGAATGCACCTGTACAATAAATGCAATAAATAAATTTACCATAAATAATATAAAACCCACAATACAAACTACATCCACAATACAAACTACATCCATTAATACAAACACATCCACAATACAAACTACAATCCATTAATACAACCACATCCATTAATACAAACTACATCCATAATACAAACTACATCCACACTACAAACTACATCCATTAATACAAACACATCCACAATACAAACTACATATATTAATACAAACTACATCCATTAATACAAACTACATCCATTAATACAAACACATCCTTTAATACAACTACATCCATTAATACAAACTACATCCACAATACAAACTACATCCATTAATACAAACTACATCCATTAATACAAACACATCCATAAAACAAACTACATCCATTAATACAAACTACATCCATTAATACAAACACATCCACAATACAAACTACATCCATTAATGCAAACTACATCCACAATACGAACTATACCCATTAATACAAACACATCCACAACACAAACTACATCCATTAATACAACACATCCATTAATACAAACTACATCCATTAACAAAAACTACATCGACAATGCAAACTACATCCATTAATACAAACACATCCACAATACAAACTACATTCACAATACAAAACTACATCCACAATACAAACTACATCCATTAATACAAACACATCCACAATACAAACTATATTCACAATACAAAAACTACATCCACAATACAAACTACATCCATTAATACAAACACATCCACAATACAAACTATATCCATTAATACAAACTACATCCATTAATGCAAACTACATCCATTAATACAAACTACATCCACAATACAAACTACATCCATTAATACAAACTACATCCACAATACAAACTACATCCACAATACTAATTACATCCATTAATACAAGCAACATCCATTAATACAAACTACATCCATTAATACAAACACATCCACAATACAAACTACATCCATTAATACAAACTACATCCATTAATACAAACACATCCACTAATACAAACTACATCCACAATACAAGCTACATCCACAATACAAATTACATCCATTAATACAAACTACATCCACAATACAAACTACATCCACAATACAAACGACATCCATTAATACAAACACATCCAGAATACAAACTACATCCATTAATACAAACTACATCCATTAATACAAACACATCCATTAATACAAACTACATCCACAATACAAACTACATCCATTAATACAAACTACATCCACAATACAAACTACATCCACTAATACAAGCACAGCCATTAATACAAACTACATCCACAATACAAACTACATCCATTAATACAAGGAACATCTATTAATACAAACACGTCCATTAATACAAACTACATCCACAATACAAACTACATCCACAATACAAACTACATCTATTAATACAAACACATCCATTAATACAAACTACATCCACAATACAAACTACATCCATTAATACAAACACATCCATTAATACAAACTACATCCACAATACAAACTACATCCATTAATACAAACACATCCACAATACAAACTACATCCATTAATACAAACTACATCCATTAATACAAACACATCCATTAATACAAACTACATCCATTAATGCAAACACATCCACAATACAAACTGCATCCATTAATACAAACTACATCCATTAATACAAACATATCCATTAATGCAAACTAGATCCACAATACAAACTACATCCACCATACAAACTACATCCATTAATACAAACACATCCACAATACAAACTACATCCATTAATACAAACTACATCCATTAATACAATCAACCATAGGCAAACAGGGGTTATAAGCAGAGATCTTTTGAGTGAGGCAGCCGGCAACTACACATATAGGGGAAAGAAGCCGTGTATGGGGTGGCAGGTTAGAGAGGTAAAGAAGAGGAGGGATATATTACCGACGACTGGGGGAAAAATTGAGCTAAAACCATAGAAAGTGACGATGGCTGTCGTGTACTTGTTTATTATGATAATGACGGAGGAGGGGTAGAAAATTGGGACACTACTATGGATGGGGTGGGACTTTAGCCAGGCTGGAGTGGACAGGGAAGGGTGGGTGCAGCAGGAAGAGTTAATAGGGAAAGAGTGAGAGCCAAGGGTAGAAACATGGTGAGCATCAGGATGGAATAGGGGAGTTGCGGAATTAGTGGGCTAGCAGTGAGGAAAACAATTGCAAGGTGCTTTCATGTAGCGATCGTAGAGTGCCTTGAAGATATTCAGGCTAACAGAGCAGCTCAGCTTCAAGTTCCTTTGTAAACCATTCCACAATATGGGTAAAGAGAAGCTTAGAGCAGTTTTGCCGAAATTAGTTTTGACCCTTGGAACTTGGAAGGCAATTAGGGAATAGCTTCTTAGAGCGTAGGTGCCTAACGCATTCCGGGGAATACAATCTGAGACATATGAGTGGAGCTTGTTGGTCACCGCTCTGAAGACCCATAGGGTGGCATTTCTATTCCTTCTATAGTGAAGGGAAGTCCAGCCTAACGATGAGTACAGGGAGCAGTGGTGTGTGGAAAGTAGAAGGCCAATAATGAACCCGATAGCTCTGTGGTAGAGGGTGTCCAGCTTGGCCAGTGCAGAAGCAGTGCAATGGCTGTAGAGCAGGTCCACGTAATCTACTAAAGATAGGAAAGTAGCTTGAACCAGTTGAGTCTTGGCTTCTTTTGTGAGCAAGTGGTTAATTCTGTAGAATAGTCCTAATCTTTGCCTTAGTTTCTTCTGTAGTTCTTCAAGATGGTCGGCGAAGGAAAGTTTACGATCAAGCCAAACTCCTAGATATTTGAATTTAACTACATATTCTAGTGTTTCTCCAAGAACAGTGGTAATTTGTGGGATAGCACCCCCCCAGCAGGAATTGCCACATGCAAGGAGGGGGAGAAGAGCATGACTTTTGTCTTTTTTGCATTGAGCAAAAGCTTTTTGCTTATGAGCTGGTATTGTAGAAGGTTAAATTCAGCTTGCAGGTCTTCACAGGCTGCTTCCGGCATGGGACGACTCAAGTACAGTACAGTGTCGTCCGCGAATAAGTGGATGTTGGCTTTTTTGATGGGGTCATTGATGTTGTTAATGTAGACTGCAAAGAGGAGGGGACTAAGGATAGAACCGGGCACGCCCTCAGCATAGGTTTTAATGGAGAAAGATCACCTTCAGCTTTAACCTGCTGTTTCCGTTCTCCGAGGTAGTCTGCAAACCAGCACATAGATTTATGGTCCAGGTCTAAGGTGCTTAGGGAGGAAAGAAGCAGGCTGTGATCGACTGTGTCAAATGCCTTACCAAGATCCAAGAAAATGGCACAGACATGCTTCTTGTTATCAAGGTCTAGGAGCCAATCATTGGTCACCTTAGCAAGAGCTGTTATGGTGCTGTGCTTTGCTCTGAATCCAGACTGAACTGGGTTTAATAGGCTTCTGGATCCTAAGTATACCCCTAGCTGGCTGCACACTATTTTTTCTAGTAATTTAGACAGGATGGGGAGGAGGGAGATTGGTCTATAATTATTTAGATTGCAGGGATCACCTGCTTTTAATAGAGGAATGACATGGGCTATTTTCCATTGAGGGGGAGGCTACCCTGGGAGAGTGACATGTTGAATAGGTGGGTGATTGGCACCGCAAGCACATGGTAGGCACATTTCAGATAGTATGGCTCTATGAAATCGGTGTCTGCTCCCTTCCTGGTGTCCAGTTGCAGCAGTAGGTCTTCCACCTCTTTTAGAGAGACTAGCAGGAGGGAGAGGGTCTCCTCGGTAGAGGGGGACTCGTGGGTTGGTGGGCCCTGAGCTGTGCAGAGGTCATTGGCAGGAGAAGTATCAAATGCTAGCCCTGCCGTTGCAAAATGGTTATTGAGGGCTTCCAATATTTCTGATCGGTTAGAGATAACGCTGCCACCAGACTTAATTTTTGCTGGAATGGAATTACCAGGTGCATGTCCAGACATGTCTTTTAATGTTTTCCAGAGTTTTGAAGGATTTCTTTAGGCAGAGGCTAGCTCCGAATGATAGTAGGTGGCCTTGGCTGCTCTGACCAACTTGGTGCACTTGTTACATGCTCTCATAAAAAGACACCAAGCTGAGTCGTTCTTGCTTCTTCTGGCTTTTTTCCATAAAGTATCCCTTTCTAACAGGGAAGCTTTGAGCTCAGGTGAGAACCAACGGCAGGTGCTGCTCCTGACCCGCACCTTAACCAAGGGTGCATGCTTATTTAAAGCCTCACTTAAAATGTCGTAAAAAATAGTATATGCCCTGTTAACCGTTTTGGCTAGGAAGAATTCCTGCCATTGCAGTGATAATGTTTCAAGTCATGGACATAAGCAAACAAATCAAAGTTGCGTTTGCACCTCTTGATAGAGAACTTTGCCACAAACTGTGGGTTGTGCACGGATCTAATGGTGGTGATTATACAATGATCGCTAATGTCTGAGAAAAATGTTCTGACTTGAGAGAACAGGCGTGGCTTGCTAACCAAAATTACATCTAAGAGGGAGCTGTTGTTAAGATTCTTTTTATTTGGGCGGGTAGGCTCTCCAATGAGTTGCAGCAGTCCTAGAGTGTCACAAAAGGATTTCAAGGGAGCTGATCACTTGATAGCCAATCGTAGTTCAGGTCGTCAGGAATAATGGTTTCCAAGGAACTGAACCCCAGTACAGAACTGAGGTGAGACAGAAGATGCAGCCTGGCAGAAGGGGACCTGTAGCAGCCTATTACACAAAGTGCACTGGAAGGAGAAAGTTCGATCTTTAGGGTCAAGCACTCAAATTCTTTGGGGGAGGATGATGCGTCTATGCATGCGGCTGACTATTTGCCCTTATATAAATTGCCACTCGGAAGAGTAAATCATTTGGGATATTGATTTCATTGTCTGGGGTGGCTGGCCTAGGCCAGGTCTCAGTGATCAAAAGGACATCAGGTAGGGTGTGGCTCACCCAAGCCTGGATAAGGGTGAACTTTTTCAGCAAACTACAGGCATTAAGATGCATAAAAGACATTCCTTTGATACCTGCCAGGTCTGATGGAGAAGCAAGGGTGTCTTATGGTCCTGGGTTGAGTTCGACATTGCCTGAGCACAATAGTAAAGGAAGCAGGATTCTTTTTAAGGCAGCGAACTGTAATTTGTAAACACTATTTTTTGGGCGACAGGGGAGGTGGTGTTGATGGCTAGGCCTGTACCCACTCCTGGTGTTATACTGGCCTAGTGTTGCAGCCACTAGTGTCCTTTTTTTTTTTTTTATTTAGTTGTTTAACCAGGTATAGCACACTAAGCTGAAAGCTTTTTTACAGGAGCGACCTGGGAGCACAAGGAGGTTAAGTGACTTGCTTAGGGTCACACAGTATGCAAGTGGAAGCTGTGGGATTCAAACCCAGGTCTGGTCTGCTGGATGTCACCAGATTTGCAGCTCAGAGCCCTAGACCACTGCGCTATACTGCCTCCTATGAGAGGCCTGGCAGAAATGTCTTGGCAGAAATTTGCCATGAGTAGGAAGTCTCAAGTCTGGATGGGGGAGTAATCTGCAGAGGCAGCTCGGGAGATGTCCCACTCCCCGGCAGAGACAGCTGAGAAGCCCGATAGTCCTGAATGGCTACCTGAAAGGAGCTGTTGGATGCAGGACAGGGAGAAGTGCAAGGGTCATTCCACTTTAGGGAGGGATGAGGGTTCCGAACAATTGAGCTGAGCGCTAGTAAAGCTAGTGACACACAGAGGAACCAGCTGTAATTTCCCATGGTAGATCAAAACGCCACAACAGCCAGCAGTAAAAGTCACTAGAAGCCTAGACCAATCGGCGATCAGGTGTCATAAGTTCAAAATCCTTTTGTTGGCTGAGAGGCGGTTTTGGTGCTGAACATACCTGTGGAGCAACTCTTTGCAGCTGAGCCAGTGAGGTGGTTCAAGGCTGCAATCCGGTGTGGCAAGATTGGTCTGTAGCTTTTGTTTCTGTTTCTGGCCCTGCTCCACCAGTACAGAATGGAAGTGGGGGCAGGCATTCAAGTCTTGCAGCCTTAGTGGATGAGCATGGTTTGGCCTGAGAAACAGGCAGAAAAACCCTGGGGATGGTCCTCGGAAAGAGAGATATCCCAGGTCCACTACAGCAGAAGAGGAAGTAGAAAATATAACGTGTTTCCTCTTTAACAGAAAAGACAGCTGTTGTAGCCCTCTAGTGGCTATGTAGTATAATTTGAAAATGAGAAAGTAGACACCTAAAAAAAAAAACAGAACAGCCGCTGTTTTTGCCTTAACCTTGAGGTAGCTGATACTGCTCAGCTGAGAGGCATCCCTATTTCTCAATCCTCATTAGGGATTAGTTAGATTAGCCCCCCCATCAGGAGCTATGTAATGTACCTTTAAGAGTGTCTACTGGCCTCAAGGTTGTGCTAGTTTTCTATGCCCTTGGAGGACTGGGTCAGCTGGTCTGACTTGACATTCCAAAGGGGAGGAGTTAGTGGTCTTTGCTGAAGGACAGAGGCCGGTGATTGTCAGTTGGTGGGAGGCTAGTGCCTGGTAAACAGTGCCAGCTCCTGCTATATTGAAAGTTTCCTCAAAGCCTAGTGTTGAGAAAAAGTACTCTTTTGGGGCAGCTGTTGTCAAAGAGAGCCCTTGAAAGGGGGACACCCCCTCTCTAGCAGAAGAAAAAGACATTTGAAAAGAGAAAGGGAGGTCTATGTGAAAAGAAGTTGGTCCAAGAGAGACCTGTGGGCAAAGGATCCTAGGTCATGTTCATGCTATGTTACATTTAAAGTGGCTGGTTTGGCACTCAGCAATGCCCTCCTTCCCCCAGAGAGAAACAGTGACTTTTAAGTTACAAAATTCCTGTCAGACAACATGAATTTACCTCAGAATTCAAAGTGTGGACCAGATTGCTGTAAAAGGTCTGTGTAGTGCCAGTATGCACCAGACGTGATGCCCCGGTGGGCAAAGTGTCCTTGCTTAAAAAAGGGAAAAAAAGTTGCGAGAAAAGCATAAAGGAATAGACTAGGTAGGAAGACAGAGTGTGTTCAGAAGTCACTCACAGAATCAGGTAGTGCTGCATAGTGTCAGCGCTGGATCTTCGAAGTCTGCAAAATGTGAATTAAAGGAAAAAAATGGGCTAAGAGATTCCTGGGGAGTCCCCACCTATTGCTGTATGGAGTGGTGGACTCCATGAATTCTAGTACCTCCTTCAGAGCTGGTGAGGGTCAATAAAACTACCCCACCAGAATTGAAGCCAACCCAGATTAAAAGGAAATGTTCACCCTGTGGTGACAAGGTGACAGCAAATTAACTGTGCCGGCTGAAATATGTGACCAGAAGTGTGAAGAGTTAACATTAATCTGTGTGATCTCACGTTGGAGAAATAAAGGATCCTGTTTGTTATTTAACCCCATTTGGACATTTACCTTTGTGATGTTTCCAAGTTCTGCTAACTCCTTCTCTTCTGTAGCTCCGTTTGCCCTGCTGTATGTCAGTGGAGCCCTGGAGGTTGCCTCAGGCTCAGGAGGTCATAAAAGTGTTTTTTTCAGTTTCTTTGTGTGAGGCCACTCCCTGAACAACTGTTTCATCCGTATACTCCTAGACACGGGGGGGCGGTGACCTAATGCCAACACCAGTTTTTAATAATTGGTCTGCTTCAATATCATCCTGCAAGGCAGTGGTTTACAGATGGAAGAATAACAATATGTCAAAAAGAAAGAGGGCGTATGTGATCAAAACCTTCATCTTGCCAATTTATTTACACCTCTGCTGTGTTTTCCCTCACCTACTACAGTTAGAAACAATATTATAGAGTCTTCTTTTTCCAAATGGTTTTGGGGAACTGCCTCAACCCTATAAAGTGGGATGCAACATATTCACCAGTTGCACAAGGTGGATTGAACATTTGACACCCTTTGGCCTCTTTTTACAGTATTTTTCTCCATGCCAACTTTACCTGGTCCTCTCTTCAGCTGATAAATTGTGGGTCCCCTGGTTATCCAGGAATCTTAATTCATTATTGCCCCTGTTCAAAGAAGATGATACCGAAGCAGTCTCAGTTTTCCCATGTCCCAGAATATTTTAAAGATACTGTCTGGAAACTACACAAATGGAGACTGCACACATTTTATTGAATGAGTTCAGGATGGGTGTGTATCAGTAGATTCTACAGCATTATCGTAGGGACGTCAGTTTCCCATTTGTGTAGAACATCAGATCACAGAGGCTTGCAAGCAGCTGATGTACCTCTGCATTTCTATTCAGATGTGGGACGTAGTCTAGTTAAGTTGCCATGGGAGCCTCAAAATTAGGGCAATGACAAACATAAGGCCTTGGAGGAGCGCTAGTGCCCTAGAGAGGTCTGCAACAGATAGAAACAGTATTACATCTATAGCTGGACTGCGCCTATATTTTATCCTTTTGGGACTTGGTGGCCAGGAAGTGGAGGGAACCCCTGTTCTCGGCAATCACCTATCAGGTGCTGGTCCTTGGACTAGTTTCTCAAGAATGTCAAAATTATTCTCCAAGCATCTTGAGAGTACTGTTTGCTTGCATCAAGTATCATACTTAGCAGGATTGGTGCCAGCTTATATTACAACAAAATATGGTCTCCCAAGACCATTTGGCAATGATACTGACCTCAATAAAACAATGTTTCTCTTATGAATTTGGTATTCTTGCATGAGGACAATATTGGTCTTTTTGGAGCAGTATTGCACGCAAAGTAGGTTTACCCAAGTACAAGAGCAAGGTCTTATTGAGTATCCTTTTTCTTTTTTGCTTCTTTAATTTACCAAGTTTTGCACTCTTTTTTTCCTTCTACAATAAATTATTTTCCCCTTGTTTTCTTGTGATACATATAGGATATGATATGTCCTGTCTGAAGATATCGTATTTATTTTCATGAAAGGCCAATGATGTGATATCTCACTAGTAGTGAAGCAAAGTGTGAGATATTTTAATATCATTGTTCTCGAATGAAGATAAATATATCACCAGTCAGGCCATGTCATATTCTGTTTATATAGACATGTGTTTTGGGATAAACATGATTGGGAATGTGTAAAAGGTGCTTGTGACTTTGAAATGTGGTGATGGGAAGAGAACTCTCAGAACTGAGGGAAGTAAGGCAAGGCAAGGCAAGTTTTATTTTTCAGGTGCCCAATCCCGGAGGCTCTGGGCACTGTACACAGAATACAACTACAGTTAAATAAAACATACATAAATAAAACACTAATAAATAGCAAACCATCTAAACACAATTGAAAATAACAGCAATCAATAAGAGGTTGTCCCGTTGAAATAAATTAACTAGTGTCAGAGAAGGCCTGACTAAACAGAAGGGTCTTGAGGCAGGCCTTGAATACTTCAACTGAAGGGGCCTCCCTTACAGATTGAGGCAGCGAATTCCACAGGACAGGGCGGTGACACTAAATGCTCTGTCGCTGGCGGTTTTAAGCCTCATCCTGGGAATCACAAGGAGGCCCCTAGAGGAAGAGCGGAGGGAGCAGACTGAGGCAGCAGGAATGAGAAGGTCTGACAAGTATCCGGGGCCCAGCCCATGTAGGGCCTTAAAGGTGAGCAAGCCCACCTTGAAGAGGGTCCTCCACCTGACTGGCAGCCAGTACACTTCACGTAGCACTGGCGTGATATAACAGTATTTGACTGCCCTGTTAGTAGTCTGGCAGCTGTGTTCTGCACTAGCTGCAGCCTGTGGAGGGTACCTTCTGAGACCCTGAAGTAGAGTGCATTACAATAATCAAGCCTGGACGTTATGAAGGCATGTACAAAGGTGGAGAGGTCCACAGGCGGAACTAGGGGCTTGAGCCTGGCGATATTCCTAAGATGATAAAAGCTGGTCCAGACAATGGATGACACCTGAAATTCAAATGTCAATCCATTGTCAAAGGTCACACCAAGATCGCGCACCCTAGAGGAGGCCTTTAATGGCACAGAATCCAGGAATAATCCTTTTACTGCATGAGAGGCCATCTTATCATGCCTTCTGTCTGACTCCACCACCAGTACCTCCATCTTATCTAGGTTAAGTCGCAACCAGCTGGAGACCATCCAGTTGTAGATCTTGGTGAGGCAGCTGTTAAGCACTTCCACCACATTGGATGTTCCAGGGCCAAAGGAAAGATACAGTTGGGTATCATCAGTATAGCAATGAAAACCCAAACTGTACTTCCTAATGAGCTCTCCCAGGGGCGGCATATACACGACAAACAACATTGGCAACAACACTGCACCCTGAGAAGCTCCACACGATAGGAGGTTAGGGGAGGAGGAGAAATTCCCCATCACTACCTGTTGCCTCCTATTCATGAGATAGGACTCAAACCAGCAGATGACAGTGCTGGCGAGTCCACAGAATTCCCTCAGGTGGTCGAGTAACACCCAATGGTCTACCGTGTCAAATGCTGAAGAGAGGTCGAGGAGAACAAGAATTATCCCTTCTCCTCAATCTCTGGCCCTAAGGAGGTCATTGTGTACCTGAACTAATGCAGTTTCTGTGCTATGCCTCGGCCTAAACCCTGACTGGAGGGGTTCGTACAGGTCAAAGGTCTCACGGTGCTCCTCGAACTGCTGAGCCACAACTCTTTCAGCAACCTTCCCTAAAAATGGGAGGTTGGAAAGTGGACAGAAATTCAACTTGACATCAGGGTCTAATGATGATTTCTTCAGAAGAGGCCTAACCAGTGCCTCCTTCAAGGCATCCGGGAAGACCCTCTCTGAGATAGAACACCGGACAATCAAGGCGCCAACAGTGTCGACACATCCCATCAAGAAATATGTCAGCACTGGGTCCAGTTCACAATATGTGTGCTTCAGCCCATGGGCAACCTCAATGACCTCAGCCACCTCCACTGGTTTGAACTCCTCCCAACCAGGTGGAGTGCTCTCCAAACATCCAAGGTGATCACTGTCGGCCACAATGTGGCACACTGGCAGAACACCCTGCCAGATGGTAGACACCCTGTCCAGGAAGAATCGAGCAAACTCACTGCATAATGAGTCAGAAAAGGCTTTTTTCGGCTGTGGACAGGTTGGGTTTAACAGCCGGTCCACAGTCCGAAAGAGCACTGTTGGTCAGTTCTTCCCTGCAGCAATCTCCCTGGACAGGAACTCTGCCTTCTTATGGGTGATTACCCCCTGGTACTCAACATAGTGAGAACGCAGGGCCAGTTTGTCCACCTCCAGCCCGGACTTCTTCCAGCAGTGCTCTAACCTCTGACCCCAAATCTTCATCACCTTGAGCTCACCATCGAACCATGGAGACCTCAGGTGAGAGGATTTGGGTCATTTATAGACCAGTGTGAGAGAGTCAAGCACGGCCAACATTGCCCTATTATAGGTGGTGATGGCCTCACCCATACCCCCTACACATGCATTACTCACACTGGATAGATCTGCCACCGTCAGAAGTGCCTCGGGGGTCAAATCCCTCAAAGGGCGGTAGCTTACCATCTCAGCAGGGGGAGGGCTCATGGGAGGTCCCTGAGTGAGAATTCCACTGTGCAATGATCAGATCAAATGACCCAGTCAGTCCTGAGACTATTAATCTCAAGCCCAAGAGAGAAGACCAGGTCCAACATGTGGCCGTCCTGGTGGGTCGCGGAAGAAACTTACTGCCCCAGGCCCAGAGATGACATCATCTGGAGGAGGTTGTATTCTAGCCTAGAGGATTCGTCATCGACCCAGACATTAAAATCCCCCAGAACTAAACATCTGCGGGACTCCAATGTCTCACTGATGACGAAGTTTGTTACCTCCTGCAGAAATTCCCTTGCCACCCCAGGGGGCGGTAAACCAGGAGAATCCTGCAGCCTGCACCTGGGCCCCCATGTATGGCCACACATTCAAAAGAACCCGGCCTTCCCACCTGGTGCACAGTGAATCCAATCTTGGATCTAAAATAGATGGCCACACCCCCACTCCTGCATTCCATTCTGGGGCAGTGCACCAGCGAGTATCCCGGGGGACAGCTGGATACTGCAGGTATCGGTACTAGGTTCTGTGTTTTATGTTTTCATAAATGACATAGAGAAGGGCACAAGCATAAGATCTGCCTCTTTGTGTATGGCATCAAACTCAGTGAGAGGGTGGACAGTGAGAAGGGAGTAAGAGAATTAAGGAGACCTAGCAAAGTTAGAAAGATAGTCTCATATCTGGCAGACTTGGGTAGCCCATGATGAGGGCGCTGGGAGAGGGCACTGACAATAATGGTGACCCACTCCCCAGCACATTGCAGGAATGGCTCCGAGGGGATACGGTGGCCAGATGGGGGGGGTGACTATAGCGACATCCTGTCACTATACGTACGCGTGCGAGGGGTAGAGTGGGAGAGGGCACACACAGCGAGGGATGTGGGTAGTGGTACCATGGTCAGTTGCCGTACTGACCCTATGGCATGGTGGGTGTGTTGCTGGCATCAGTCGACAGGTTACTGGGTTCGGGTCCAGGTGCTGGTGTGTTTTTGTTGTGTGTGGTCCAAACCTTTTTTTTTAAATGTTTTCACCTCTCCCCCTGACGTGCATCCCCCTGGAGTTGAGAATCCTTTAGTAGGGGGTGCGGGAGGTGCAGCTCCCCACAGAAAACATTAAAAACTAAGTCCGCAGCTCCCTTTTATTGTGCGCCGGGGTGTCAGAGCGCTGAAATAAATTTTCGGCACTCTTGACTTCTGCATAACGGCGATCGCCTTTAGGCTTTCACTGTTATGACACAGATCCGCAGACTTGCCATCTTAAACAGCAACCTGCTTCCAGTCCTAATGTACAATGCCCAAATCCTGCACTCACTCAGAGAAATGGAGCTCAGTAGGCTTAAAGTTGCATACAATAAAATAGGATTCTTTGCTGCTGGCGTCCAACCCAGAGAACATCACTCCGATGTCTTTACCTCCCTTGGCGGGCCTTCCATTGAAGGTAGACTGAAATACCCAATTCTCTGTCTGACACACAAGCTAATTGGAACCTCTCTCCTTCATTGCCTACAGGGCATATTGTAAATAATGACCCAATAAAGACTTCTTTATTCCTCTGCATTTACACTGCTAGTTATCCCAAGGACCAACTCTGGCTCTGGTGATTGAGTCTTTGTCTATGCTGCCTCCCACCTATGGAACAAACTCCCCAATGATATCCTTATCCAGAGCTCTATTAAATCTAGCCTAAATGCTCACCTCATTGCTGACAGTCATTGTAATTGCGCTGAACCCTCCAAGCACTCTATGCACTGCTTTTGTCCCCTCCTTGTTATCTGTAGACACCTGGTTTACAAACCTGTTACTGAACTGTAATGCCTTATACCTCTGTCTTGCCAACAACTGAATTATCAATTCTGTGTCTGAATTTATTGTACTGTATTGTTATGTTCTTTTTTATATTTGTTACTGTAATTCACTATGGGTTACCCTTGAAGAAGGGACACAGTCTCAGTGGGCTTACCCAGTTGTCACTAATGTCACTAATGTAGGGAGGGGCATAAAAGGCTGAGGCCCATAAATAGCTCCTTAGACTCCACTGTAGAAATTCATATTCCCTCCTTCAGTGATATAGTTCCTTCTTCAGTGACATATCTATCTAAATTTCTTTTAAAAATATCTTTGTTACGCGTATTATTATTTGTTCGGGCAGTTTATTCCATAAGTTTGCTGCTCTTTGCATAAAAAAACCCCTTTCTTTTATTGGTTCTAAAATGGTTTGCTTTTACCTGCAAGGGGTGTCCCCTTGTCACTGGATTAATATCCTTAAATTCTATGTTCAATTAGTTCATCATCTATGGGTCATTTATAATATCGTAGTAAAATAAAACATCATCCCGCTTTCTTCTCACTTGCAGGCTATGTAAGTTCCGGTGTTTTAGTCCTGATTCTTACAATACTAATTTTAGACTCCATATAGAGTTGGTAAACCTATGTTTCCCTTTCTCCAACCTATCCACATCCCTCCTCAGGTAGGGACACCAAAGTTGGCTACATAGTCCAGCTGAGATCTTATATAAGATCTGTACAGAGGTAGTAGTATGTCCATTGAGTGGCTTTTAATGTTCCTTTTTATTGTCCCAACCATCCGATTTGCTTTAGAAACTATGTTTGTACTCTGTTCTTTAAAGCTGAAATTTAAGTTGATTATTATCCCCAGGTCTTTGTCACTTGAGTTTGAATGCAGTGTACATAAGCAATAATACCCAACAGGGTGGGTGGTATTGTGCTATACCGGACCACCCAGGAACGTAAGAAGGCCTGACGCCGCAGGCGGAGGGCATTATAGCCCCTCGAAGGTCCGGTATTGCACAATACTGCCCACCCTGGAGGGTATTATTGCACTTAGAAAATGGGCACTGTAAAAAAATTTGTTTATTAAAAAAAATGTTGTTAGAAAAATTTATTTAAAATAAGTTTTTTAATAAAATACTTCCTTCACCTGTTTTAGAAAGATTTGCCTTGGAAATGGTTGTCATGGTTACTACCCCCCAACAGACACACACACACACACACACACACAGTCATAGATCTGACTTGTTACCTTTGAGAAAGTTTTAGTGTCACCCCTCCAACAGTCAAAGACATACAGGCTATGATCTGTTTTTTTTTGTATATTGGTCCACCCCCATGGTGAATCACAGTAGGCCAGCAAGAACAGACAGTTTCAGGACACATCATAGCAGGTTCATTTTAGCTTTATTTTTATTACTTTATTTTTCATTTCTTTTTAAACTTTGAGCTTGACAGCGGGTGGCTAACTGGGGCAGTGGGGTGCGAGAGAGCTATCGGCTCTCTGACACATACGCGGCGGGGGGGCAGAAGTCGGCATAATATGGAAAAATGCAGAATTGCTGTGTCTTTGCTAAAACAGACAGGAAAGGACAAGTGAGCTGCAGTGGGGTGTGAAGAGGTATATTTATGGTGTTATGGAGGGAATTTGGCAGCATAATAGATAATGCAGTATGTGCTGCATGTGACCGTGATATTTGTGGCTGTGCCTAGCGGAACATTAGGAGTGGCACCGAGTGGGACATCATCAGCAATAAGCTGGGAAACATGTTTCTGGGGTACACATTATTTTTATTTAAGCTGGCAGAGTGAAAAAACTTTTATGTGACCACTTGCAGGAGTCTTACTTTGGCAGTTCTAAGTCCGGTTGATGGTGGAGGGTCTCTCATTCGCTAAGCGAAATACTAAAGATAACGGTTATAGCCTTTTCAATGTTCTACTGGCCTATTCATTTTTAGAACAATATGAGGCAATGAAGACTGGGACTAGTTATTTCCCGGTCTCTGTTGCCTCATACTGGACTGGCTGATTGGCGATTTTAACCAATCAGAATTAAGAATAAACTTTGCCCATTTTCTAATACTACTTAGAACATGTTCACATAATGGATTTAGTCTCCACATGCATATGACACTACAGTACATTTGTTAGTATTGAGTGACATCCCCCATTGATGTGTCCAGTTAGATATGGAGTCTAGGTCACTTTGAATTTAGATTCTTTGTTCCATGGTTTTGCAGATGCCATCTAGTTTTGCATTGTCTGCATATTTTATAATATGATTCTTAATATTTTTGTCTAGGTGTGCTATAAAAAGTTGAAATAGAATTGGTCCCAATACAGAACCCTGAGGCACACCACTTGTAACCCTCCCCTCTGCTGACAAATAGCCTTTTATTGATACGGATATACTATGGTATCCCTAAACTCAGTATCCTGAGTCTCGGGATACCAACTCCACTGTCCCGAAATCCATGCTCCCGAGTTAATCAGATGCCTGAAAATACAATTTCGGGCATCTGATTGAAAAATACAAAAGGCAAAAAGGGGGGCTCTCCCCCGTAACTAAAATAACTAACTCCGAGGGGAAGCAGATCTCAGAGTTATAAAAAATTAGTTACGGGGTTATAATCTTTTAAAATTTTACTGGACACAGTGCAGGTAGAACTCGTGCCTCCCAGAGCATGCTGGCCAAGCTGCCAGTGGTTTAGTCTGCAACACTACTGGGGCAGCTCGGCTAGCCTCTCAATTCCTCCACTATTAAATCCCATCAACAGGGGTAAGGTAGCAAGCCATCACATCTGCTACTTTACCCATGTAAATGTTCGTCGGTTTTTTTATTGCCAGGATGCTCACTATCTGGATACTGAACTTGACGGGCAATACTGCCCGGGCAGGTCAGTGTTGGGATAGTGAGTCTCGGCAAACCATAAGGGTACCATTGATACTTTTTGTGTTCTTGTATCTAGCCAATTAGCTATCCATGTGACTATGCTTTTGTTGATGCCATATCTGCTTAACTAATCCATGACTGCCCAGTGTGGCACAGAGTCAGATGCTCTACTAAAATCCAATAGAATCATGTCCACGGGTTCTCCTTTGTCAAGATAATTACTAAAGTGTTCGCAAAATCACATCAGATTTGTGGCACACAATCACCCCCATATAAGTCTGCACTGATTGTTGTCAAAATTTAATAATGTAAAAATATGCTGCTGTATCTTCTCTTTAATAAGGGATTATAATATTTTACATGGAACAGGAGTCAAACCTATTGGTCTGTAGTTTTGTATGTCTTAGTTCCATCCTTTCTTATGAATAGGTATAATTTTGGCTGCCTTTCAATCACTAGGGACCTCACCTATATTCAAAGTTTTTTTCAAATAATATCTTAAGGGTTGGCGTATACTGTTTTTCATGAGGAGCAACATTTTAGGTGTAATGTTATCTAATCCAGGGGTGCTACATGGTTTAAGTCCTTAAATTTTTGTTTTAATTTTGTCTATACTAATGCAAAAGTTACTTGTACCATTGTCTACTTCTCGCTGACTGGTACTCTGACTGGGTTTTGTGTAAACTGAACAAAAATATTTATTAAATGTGTTTGCTATCTCTGATGGTTTTATTATTATTTTCTCTTCTTTTATTATCGCTGTTAGCTTATCATCTGTATTTCTAAGTGAGTTGCTATAACTTTAAAACTGTTTACTGTTGTTTTTATTAACTTTCGTCACTAATTTCTTTTCATAATTACATTTTGCTTTATTTATTGTGTTTGTGGGTCTTTTGCAGTTTTTACATTTTTCCCAGTTTTCTGCGGTGGTCTGTTTTTTTTAGAAGTACCATAAGCCTTGTTTTTTTTTCTTTTTATTAGCTTTAGTATTCTTTTTTATTGCCACTTTGGTTTAATTCCTTTATTATTATATTTTTTAATGCGTTTGACATGTTTATTTATTTCTGCTAGTAGATTGTTTTTTATGTAATCTCAACTTTCTTTATCTGATTTATCTCTTAATGTGCTGTTCCAGTCAATCTTTGAGACATCTGGGTCTATCTCTTTTAAGTTGACTGTTTTATATAGATATATCTTTGTACATCCTTTCTGATACGTATATTTATTTTCTATAGTAAATAATACTCATGGATGATCACTATTACTCCTTGGTGCTATTACATCACAGTCGGTTATATGTATGATGTCTGTACTGATTACTAGGTCTAAAACATTAGCCCCCTTGTTGGATCTTTTACATGCTGCTCCAAGTTGTTATCTAAAAATGCATCTAAAAATGTAACACTTTGTTTGGCAGCAGCCTTGTTATTTTTCCAGTCAATATCTGGATAGTTGAAGTGCCCTGCTAATACAATTCTACCAATCTCTGTTGCCTACAACAGTTCGTCCACCAGTTCTTGATTTGTCTCTTCTGTTGTGTCAGGTGGCCTATAACACAGACCCAAAATAAACACCTCAGGTGTGCCATGATTCACTTTTAACCAACTTGTTTCAGTATTAGCGGTAAGCTTTTTGATCTTAGATGATACATCTGCAATTTGTAACGATGTTGAAGTGTAGATCACAATACCACCCCTTTCATGTTTTTTTTCTGTTCTGCCTTATCATTGAGTAACCTGAAATATTTTTATCCCATCTATCATCTTCTGTCCACCAGGTTTCTGTTATCATTGCCACAGCGATATTTCTATCTGTATGTAAAATAGTTTGCAATTCCGCCATTTTGTTATTTAGGCTTCTTGCATTGGCGAGAATACATCTGATGTCCTTTCTCCTTATTGATGTTGTTAATGTTCTTTTTTCCTGTTCTATTTGTTTAGATGCTCTATATGCTCTTTCATTCCCTCCTGGCAGAATCAGTTTAAAGGAGTTAGTCCCATTTGTGCGTTGATTAGCCTACCCAAGATAAATGTCCCTTTATTGTTTAGGTATATACTGTCTTTACTATATAACAGTTTTTTTTCTATAAAAATGGTCCCAAGAATAAATCAATCAAATACCATCTCTGTCACACTAGTTTTTAAATCTTATATTTATTCTCTGAATCATCTTATTTTCCTCCTGTACTGCTCTGGTGACCGGGTGGAGTTCCGAGATTAGAACCTCTGCACCCAAGGTTTTTTATATCTTTTGCTGTTTGTAATAATTCCTCACATATATCCTTTTCATGGTCGAGTCCTACATTATTAATAGCAGCATGAATAGTTACAATAGGGTTTATTCCACTGTAGTTCAAAATGTTATGTGCAATAGTTTTAGCATCTTTAATTTTTGCCCCAGGGAGGCATGTCACCATTTGATTTTATTTATCAGAGGCACAAATTATGGAATCACATCTTCAAATTATAGGATCATGCAGCACTATCATTTTTCAGTTATCAAACTCCACTTGTCATGCAGGAAACCTGTGACACTGTGCTTCATCCTGGTAGGCTTCACTGTATATAGTACTTATAATCTTAAACAGGTTGTGCAGTGTAAAAGAGCAGTAGCCAACTCAAACATGGTGCTAAGGTGTATTGCCAAGGGGGTCACAAGCAGAAGGAAGAAGGTGATAATCCCACTGTACAGAACCATGGTGCAGTTGCACCTGCAGTACTGTATGTAGTATTAATGTCCCTACATAAACAAGCATTTGTCAATGCCGAATGTTGTCTTGCTGGCATTGGCATTTGCAGTGCAGGAGTTAGAGAGATGCATAATAGGAATGACAGTGAAGTATGGCACTGACAACCCCACCCCATCTTGCAGAGACTGACAGGCATTGAGGTGTGCCTTTGGGTCTTCAGCCATAACGCTCATGTCATTTCATCTCACCCTACCCTGCAGATTCAGACAAGTGTCGCATTGTGCCTTTGGGTCTTTGGGCCTTATGCTCTCCCCATTCCATAAGGAAATACAATGAGATAGGTGCAGTATATGAGAATGGGGTGAACTTTGGGGCTGAAGAGTCCAAGGTGTGCCTTGGACTCTTGCCTGTCACTGGCTGCAGGGTGGGGGTGGAATGGCATGAGCATTACAGCTGACAATCGAAAGTCAAACCCCTGATGCCTATCAGTCTCTACAGGGTGGTATGTTACGATTAGAAACCCTAATGCCCCGGGCGTGTGTTGGTATTTGTACTCCAAATTTTCAACATAGGCTTTTTGTGACCCTACCTCATGAAAGCATTTGGGACCTCCACTCATGAACAGTGGCACTGTGATTTTGTTAATCTGTCCCAAACGTTGATTTCCCACAGCGACAGCGCCATTCTGAGCCAGATGTGCAAAAACAGATTTTGGGAAGTATGTGAAAAATGACAGCTATACTGTTCATAAGGAGGTGTGAAGAAATTGCAATGTTGAAAATCCGGAGTGAAAATATTAAAATTCTCAAAGTTACGTGGAAACTGCTATGCCTTTCATAACACAGTCATTTTTTG